>CP140195.1:0-1200000 GCA_037349495.1 Lotmaria passim
ACCCTAACCACCCTAACCTAACCCTAACCCTAACCCTAACCCTAACCCTAACCCTAACCCTAACCCTAACCCTAACCCTAACCCTAACCCTAACCGTAACCCTAACCCTAACAACCCTAACCCTAACCCTAACCCTAACCCTAACCCTAACCCTAACCCTAACCCTAACCCTAACCCTAACCCTAACCCTAACCCTAACCCTAACCCTAACCCTAACCCTAACCCTAACCCTAACCCTAACCCTAACCCTAACCCTAACCCTAACCCTAACCCTAACCCTAACCCTAACCCTAACCCTAACCCTAACCCTAACCCTAACCCTAACCCTAACCCTAACCCTAACCCTAACCCTAACCCTAACCCTAACCCTAACCCTAACCCTAACCCTAACCCTAACCCTAACCCTAACCCTAACCCTAACCCTAACCCTAACCCTAACCCTAACCCTAACCCTAACCCTAACCCTAACCCTAACCCTAACCCTAACCCTAACCCTAACCCTAACCCTAACCCTAACCCTAACCCTAACCCTAACCCTAACCCTAACCCTAACCCTAACCCTAACCCTAACCCTAACCCTAACCCTAACCCTAACCCTAACCCTAACCCTAACCCTAACCCTAACCCTAACCCTAACCCTAACCCTAACCCTAACCCTAACCCTAACCCTAACCCTAACCCTAACCCTAACCCTAACCCTAACCCTAACCCTAACCCTAACCCTAACCCTAACCCTAACCCTAACCCTAACCCTAACCCTAACCCTAACCCTAACCCTAACCCTAACCCTAACCCTAACCCTAACCCTAACCCTAACCCTAACCCTAACCCTAACCCTAACCCTAACCCTAACCCTAACCCTAACCCTAACCCTAACCCTAACCCTAACCCTAACCCTAACCCTAACCCTAACCCTAACCCTAACCCTAACCCTAACCCTAACCCTAACCCTAACCCTAACCCTAACCCTAACCCTAACCCTAACCCTAACCCTAACCCGTCCACCACCACACCCGTACACCACCACACCCGTACACTACTACACCCGTACACTACTACACTACTACAATACTACACTACGACACCCTAACCACCAACAACATCCACACAACACAACACACCAAAGCACGCACCACCACACCACACCATACACACACGCAACACAATTCAGCTCCTCCACAATGCAAGCACCATCCAATCCTCTTGCAGCACAGTAACGCAGTCTGTCCAGGCACACACAAAGGCAGTCGTCCGCTCACCTGCAAAACACACCCATGCACACACACACACACACACACATTACTCACCTTCACAACAGTTCAGCACCACCAGCTGCGTGCGTACCAGTGCCACACATCTACACAAACACACATACACACACACGCACAGCAACACGCATACACACAGAGAGAGAGTGAGAGAGAAGAACAGCTCCTGTGCAGCTCCGTCGCACCAACAACAACATAGCAAATCGCTGTCTCAAACACCTTGTCCATGCTCCCCTTCACAATAAACCACAGACACAAGGCGCACACAGCAAGCAGTCCACCACACCCACACCACCAGCCTATTCATGTCTGCGCAGCCCTTCACCTGGTGTGGCTCGTCGTGGTCCTCCTTCTCTCTCCCTCAATCCGCTGGCTGCACCCGCCTCTACCTTGTCGTCTGCTGCACCCTGGCTGTGTGTCGCCACAACACACACAGGCTGTCCAACACCGCACCATCAAGGCGGAACACTGCATGCACAACACACCGTCATGAGGACGCACCCTCACCACAAGCAACTCGGCACGCTCAATGTTCACCTACGCACCACCATCGTCGGTCCAACACGACCGCCTTGAGTGAGGCCAGGCAAACACACGCAAACACACACATATGGTCGATGGTGTCGTGCAGTGCCGGGTGGCTCAAAACGTCGACCACGCTAAGCAGCGGGCAGTCGCAACATCCAGTGAGAGAGGCTCTACATGGCGCAGCGAAGCAGACTTATACGTGTAGCAGCACCTGCATCACAGGTACAACTCGAGTCAATAGCATGGTGTTGCAACGGAAAAGGTACGGTGGTCCCCTTTTCGTCATTCAGGCCACAGGTGCAGGACAGTGCCTTTTGACAGACACCTCTCACTTTCGCGCTTCTACAACCTGGCACACCATGGAATAATGTGGGTCAAAAATGTAGAGAAATGAAGTGACGCAGGGAAGGTGTATCCGTGAGTTGGACGGTGCACAAGTTCGACCACGTCTTCAAACCCTGGAGACCTCAACTCCTGGAGTCAAAAAAAAAAAAAAACGCTGCAGATCAAACTAAGAGAACCGATAAAGCACCTGCTAGAGCAGGCCCATCAGCCGCGACGAAGTCGTGTGGGTGTGGTACGCAAACAACCACACACACGAGCTACTTGTCTTGCAAACGGTTGAATTGACAGTCAAGAGTGCCTTGATAGTGAATACCTTGCTTTTTCTCACGGCAGTGGCAAGGGTGAAAAAAACAAAAGAAAGGTATAGGCGAAGAAAACGAGGAAGAGGAGAGAGAGAGAGACAAAGACGAATAGATGTTTCGAGATGAAGTGCCAAAGTGTGGTGTCACTTTCATTTAATGTGATACTACATTGTCGAGCACACATACTTTTTCTTGTTTTCTTTTTTTGCTTCATCAAATCCAGTGAAGGACGCAAGAAGTGAGCTTTTCGTACCTAATCACAAACTCGTCCGATCTCACTTGCACCATGCAGCTGCGCATTTCGGCACCTTTGTCCTTTTCCTTTTCTTTTCTTTTTGTTCTGCACATGTAAAACACCGTAGATAAAAAAAAAAAAAAACTTCAAGTCAGGAAAAAAAGAATGGAGAGCATTTTTCAGCACTTGAAGAAAAAGAAATACAAAAAAAACTGTTTTTCTCGATGTTCTTTGAATGTTGTGGGTGAGAAGTGGCAAACTCGCTCCGTTTGGGGAGTGAGGTTCAAAGAAAGTTGAGCTCTAACGTGTCTGCAGCAGTGAAAACAGTGCATTAAGAAAAAAAAAAAAGAAAGGAAACTGTGGCTGCTGGTGTCCTGCTGGACTAAACAAGCACTTTGACAGAGCAGTACTTCCATCTCCACACCGCACACGACTCCTTTTTTTCTGCACGATTATGAATGTGTGTATTTTTCGAGACGTGAGATACAGCGGCACCTTTTAAAAACTTTTTCGGTTTTCTGGAAAACAAAAGAGAGTTACGCACAGTCATTTGACTTTAGCGTTTCTACCGGTGATTTGTGGTAAAGAGAGAGAGCGGGACTAGGATCACCTCCCCTGACCTGCGCCACGTTGCTCCTCTTGAAATTGATCTGTAACACATGAGTTCAAGCAAGCAGCAAAGACGCAGAGGGAGTGCCCCAGAAAGAGAGAAAGGTCGTGTATGGCCGTGAACGCGAGCATACAAACGCTGTCAAAAGTCGTAAAGTCAAAAATGAAACTAAAGAAAAAAAGACCCCTGTGTTTGCAGCAACAAGTTCAGGAAACATGAAGCGGCAGCAGCGATACGTATGTATGTGTTCTTTGTCTGTCCCAGTGCTTTTCCACGGAAAGACGGCTGCGTGCCTCATTCCTCAATCCTGAAAGCTCGCGCAAGCTGGACTGCTGTTTTTTGTCGGTTTGGTTTATCGTGAGAATCAACCAAAAAATAAAACAGATTCAGCGCCGACTCATGTTTGCACATATATTGCAGTACAGCCTGCAAAACACAGAAGGCATCAAACAAAACAAAAGAAACAAAGAAAACAGTTTTCATAGCAAAACACTATTGTTTTAGCGCGAATGGAAAAAAAAAGGGGGTCATATGGAAAATAGAAAAGGGAGAAAGGAGGAAAAAGACGACAGCGGTCACACTCACGCAATCGCGGCGTAAACGACAGCCACCGCAGCAGCGACAAGGGCAGTGGGAACGCCGGCAAACGATGCCGCGCTCACGCACTTGCCGTACTTGTTGACGCTGATGCTCTTCGAGGCATTATCTGTGACGTTCATGTACTCGAGCTTGTAGCCAGTTTCGCAGGAGAGGCACCAGCCGAAAGCCTCGCAGTGAGCGCAGTGCTCCGAGTTACACGAGGTGCATCCGTTGGCGCCGGGGTAGTAGCCACTCTTGCACGCGAGGCACAAGCCAGCGAAGCAGTTGTCGCAGTTGGCATCACACTCTGCATTCGCCATGACGACCGCGGCCACAGCCACGAGCAGCGCCACAAGGAAGAAGCGACGGAAGAAGAGGGACATCACGAACTGCGTGCGGAGAGACGAGAGCAATGCTTCTTTTGTCTTAGGTGTGTGTGTGTGGGTGTAGGGGTGTCAGTGAAGAAGAGTCTTCGAGGTTTGCCTTTGCGGAAACGAGGAAGCTGAATGAAGTAAAAATGAGATAGCTCTCTGCTGTTGCAGACGCGCTGTATAGCTTATGTAAACCTGCGAAATTGGAAGAATGACAAGAACAAAAGGAGGAGATGAGAAAAAAGAGATGACCCTGGAGAAACAAATAGCATCATGGGAAAAGTAACTGCAGACAGTTGAGCATTTTCTATTACCTTTCAATATCAGAGAGCTTAGACTGGTTGCTACTCTGAGACCAACGACAGAATCCTTTCATTACTCGACTTCCTTTAAAAAAAAAGAAGAAACAGTAATGGAAACAAGAGGAAGAAGAGAAGAAGGGTCAACAATAAAGCACATCCGAGTGTTTACACAGAGTACAAGGAGAAACACAGTAATAAAGCAGAGTGCACATCCATTCACTTCCAAAAAAAAAAAAAAGCGCAGATCGCTTCTACGGCTACACACCACTGGCTCCATTTCCAAGAGAAGAAGAAAAGAAGGAAGATGCTGGCGTTGCTGTCACACGCACCACCAAAATGCACCCACGCAACGCCGGTGTGTCGCAGTCACCACACACCTCAAAGCACTGGTTTGTGCAGGAGCTGTGGCCTGCTGCAAACAAAACGAAGTTGAATCATACTTCATAATCTTCAATAAACGAGCTACTCGAGTCGTTACAGCTAACAGTGAAGGTCTCTTTTCATCGAACGTTTTACAGGCTTTCCCCTTCACGTGGCGATAAATATGGTGATTTCTTAGAAAGCGGTCAAAACAAACAACGATGAAAACGATCATAATGTGCATCACTATTTGTGTGCTGGAGCACGAAGCACTGCTGCCTTAAACGGCGGCTCTTTAGGCCCTCGCGACTTACCCTCCTGACATACACTAGAACAACAGAGTAATGAAGACGGTCAGAAAGAAGCAACAGAGGCACATGTACAAGGGGGAGAACACGCTACACAGGCCAGAGTAGATGTGAGCGAACAGAGTGCACTAGGAATAAAAAAAAAGGAAAAAAGGAGGCACAAATAGCATTTGCTCTCTCTCCACACACACACACACACATACATACAGGTCTGGCGTCATAAAACTGCAGTGTCTCACATCTTTGCATGCCACACTTCGACTCTGCTAGCCTTTCAACGAAAACCAGCTCCTCCTTCATTCGTCTGCTGCATGCTCCATCCCTCCCATCCTCGACAACAATCCTCTGACACAGTCTGCTCAGCACACGCACCAGCTACGCAACAGACTTAATTCACTGTCTCATTCCATGCCTCTCTTTCTCCTTCCTTCACGTCTGTCAAGTTGAGTTTCTCCTTCTTCCCAGCAGCTGTTGAAACGAAGAACACGCAGAGAAGCTGTGAGCAACGCACATGCACCCTTTTGCCTTCTTTCCTTCCAACCAGTTGAGGATGGCAAAGCCAATTACAGTGGTGCCACGAATGCGCTGGTGCAGCTTGAGCTGTCCTTCCTTTCCCACTCAACAGCAGATGCTCCTCCATCTCCGTCTTCGTTGCTCAGCCGTTGTGAAGGCAGACACGCAGTGCAGTCAGCGCTTGCCTTCCCAGATGCAGGTGTGAAAAGCCCGTCAAGCAGCAGCGTCAATGAGGAGGACGCTGGGCACGTGGGAACAAGCGCCACACGCACAGATCCGTCAGCCCTGTTCGCTTAACAAGAATCCCTTGTGTTCGCAAACACAGCCGAGGTAGTGGCAGCAGCACGCACCGTTGTCTGGCAATTCTCCGTTTCCGCTGCTGTTGGCGCTGTGAAAGCGTTGACGTCTCACTAATAAAGCCGCTGCAGGAGGGTCGGTCGCTGTCTGCTTCCACTGCCTCTTTGATTCTAACAAGTCAAGTTAATTGGCAGCAAAGAGCAAAAGGCTCCATTAGCGTCCGTGCGCACATCACACGCTGACTATCATCCTTGTTTCCCCAAGTGCGGCATCTGCATTTTCTGCAAAGGACGGTCTTAGCGTTGAGCAGTCAAAGTGCCCTTTTTCCGCGTCGCCTTTACAAGGTGGAAAGGCAGAAGCAAGAGCACACAAAGACAACGGAG
This sequence comes from Lotmaria passim, assembly GCA_037349495.1. Taxonomy (NCBI): domain Eukaryota; phylum Euglenozoa; class Kinetoplastea; order Trypanosomatida; family Trypanosomatidae; genus Lotmaria; species Lotmaria passim. The sequence continues at coordinate 6,402 of CP140195.1, forward strand.
GAACGCAGCAGCAACAAGCTGCCCACAAAGCACAAGCACAATCAAAAGCAACAGCTGGGACCTTTTTTTTTTTTTCTATTCAATTCTAAAGGAGCGCCTTTCTTTTCACCTCCTGGGGTTATGAAAGCTGCAAGCAAAAAGGTGTGCAGCGAGCAAAAGCACTCCCCATATGCAATTGGAACGCTCAAGGCAACCTCCTTCAGTGGAGCTCTCCTCTTGCACAAACACACACGCTTAAGCCGCAACGTCTAGATGCTGTTTGCGTGTGCATCTAGAAGCCAGGCAGTCCTCCTAATCAAGGGAACAAGCAAACCACTTCTCCGCACGTACAAGAAACTCAATCACCATCATAGCGTCTGTCGCTTCATAAAGCACGTTTATTGCGCACATACTCACGCTGCGCGGACCAGCTGCCACAAGAGGAAGCTTGGCAAATAGGCACCTCACCTGCTGCGGGTGTCTTGCAAAAGCCGAAAAGAAGAGAAAAGCAAAAGGAGAACGCAACGCCCAACGCGGTGCCACGACGTCACTGTGAAGTGAAACGCTGACCAAAACGAAAACCCAAGCAGAGCTCAAATGAACAGGCAAAGAAGAAACAAGAGAGAAAAGGCAGACAACGTCACTGCTTGTGCTGTCGCACCACGCACACGAGTGGCGTTCCATGACAGCGCTCCAGCGCAAAGCAGCTAACGTGGTGCAACAGCCTCTCGTGGTGCCGTGTAGCTTGAGCTACTGCAAAGCACTCCGAGGACAACATCATTTAACACCCAACAGAGCTCAGAGACGAGAAAAAAGAAAAACAACAAAGTGCAGCGACCCCTTTGCCCTTAAAAGGAAAACCGAGCTTTGCCCATCAGCTTCGAAGCGCCATCACCATTCAGGATGCGTACACGACAAGCACCTGGCCTGCAGAGATGGAATGGGAGCGGTTGCAAGTGAAGGAAACGAGCACAAGAAAAGCGCCACTTCACTTTAGTGCCACAAAAAGACCAAAGCAGAACAGCAGGCACCCCCATTTCAGCTCTCCTGCGTTCAGACGTTGTAGAGAGGTGCTCCTTCAAGTGCACTTCATTGCCTCCTGTCGTCACTCCCAGGCACATACCAGCCCCACGCACCAGCAGACCACTGTCCAAGCAGCCGACGCTTCACAGACCACAGTGCATTGATGAGGTGGCTCTGACGAGGCACGGCAGATCAGCTAGGCCGCGAAGACTGCTTCAAGTGCCTTGAAAAAAAAAAAAGAGAAATGGCACCTGAAGTGGAAAGGAAGCCGATCCTCCACATTTGCTGGGTGTACGAACTCTGCAATGCTCATTCTGACTGCAGCAGTGAAAAAAGGGCGCCATAGCAAAGGAAGAGAAGAGAGACACTCTGCCTGCTGAACGGTGCGGAAAAAGTGCCGGCACTGTGAAGTCACCAAAAGCGAAAGTGAAAGAGCAAAACAATGCGCCGACGCGTTGTAAAGGACAGCAAGCGGGATGCCTGGCAAGACAGTATGAAAAAGACATGAGGTGACACCAAGACGAAACAAAAAGCCCTTGCAAGTAGCAAACAAACACTGTTGAAGGAGAGACAAAAAAAAACAGCTTTGCTGGATGTATATGTGCGTGTGTAAGTGAGCAACACCAACAATAAAAAGGTACGAGAATCCCCTCCTCGACAAAAAGAAGGGCCACTGCACTGTTCCCAAAAGGCTGAGAAAAAAGCAAAACAGCCTCATGCTCACATCAGAACAGGGTGGCTAAAGGAAGAAGAGAGGGAACGAAAAACAAGGAAGCAACAAATGACTGCAATGGCCACTACCGAGAGACTTAAATAACAAGCTCGACTTTAAGCTGGCGTCTCGGTAAAGCTGCACGTCGTTTCGTCACAGTTGAGGAGCTGTAAAGCAAAACTCGATTGCCAGTCCCCGCAATCCACCCGTGTGCTTCAATGGCATTTCATTATCCGCTCTGTTGACAGTAGTTTCTGAGCCTAGTCCGGTAAGGCATCATAATGAATGAGCACAAAAAAAAAAACACGATGCTACAAAATGAGCAATGAAAAAACGGAAAACAACAGCCGCGTAGGACATGTTGAAAATGGCTAACGGAAAACAAAGAAAGAAAGGAAAGCGAAACACACAAAAAAGGAAAAGGTAAGAAAAAACACTTCTGAAGCTGTCATTAAACCAGCGGTGCACTCGGCTTGATTAAAATGCCCCGTGACGTCGTCACAACGTTGCAATTTCACCACGTCTTTCATAAACCATGTTTCCGATTTCGACCGTGGTCACCCTTACGGAGACGTCTAGCACCCGAGTGCTCGTCCCGCTGCACAGGTGCACGTTCACCTCTTTCAGAGACGGTGCACCAACGAGGCCACCAAGATTAGTAAGTCTCTTGTTGTAGGACACATTGACGTCCTTCAGTTTAGGACACCTGTTGAGCTCGTCTACGTTCATCAGACGACATCCCTGCGCACCGATTGTCTCCAGCAGCGGGGCATCAGCGAGACCAGCGAAGCTGCTAAGTTCGTTATTGTAGGAAACGTCAAGCGTGCGCAGCCTCGGACACTGGCCCAAGTCTTCCACGCTGACAAGGCCGCAGTTCCGCGCATCGAGTGTCTCCAGGCACGCTGCGCCCGCCAACATCCTCAGATCACGCACGCCACTCACGTAGGAGATGTCCAACTCGGTCAAAACGGGCAGCGTGATTAGAATGGAAAGGCACGTGGGATCGCAGCCTGCCACCTTCAATCGCGTGAGGTGCGGTGCGCCGGCGAGGTCGGAAATGTCAGACAAACCGTTGTTGGAGACGTCCACGTCAGTGAGGCTCGGGCAATTCCTGAGGCCGTGCAGAGTGGTCAGCTTACAGCTATATGCGACCACTTTCGCCAGGCACAGCAAGCCCGCAAAGCCAACGAGGCTGGTCAGGTTTTTGTTGTCCGAGACGTCGACCACGTGCAGCGTTGTGAAGCTGCTCGGTCCCTCAAGGCTTCGCAGATTGCATCAATTCGCATTTAGTGTTTCAACCCTCAACGCGCCGGCGAGTGACGTGAGGCCCTTCAGCGTTCGATTGTTGGAAACGTCGACGTCGGTCAACACCGGACAGCTTGCCAAGCCTTCCATTGACGCAATGGCGCAGTGTTGGGCACTGATGGAACGCAGGTGTTGCGCTCCGGCCAACGCAGAGAAGTCCCTCAGAGACGGAAACTCTCGCACCACAACCTTCGAAATCGGCAATCCCGCTGCTGCACGCAGAGCCTCCGTGATGTCTGCCAGACCTCCTTTGTTGTCCACGCTTTGAATACACAGTTCCTGCACATGAGGAAACGCTGGCAGCGCTGCGAGGAAAGTGGTCTTGTGCACTTCCGGCGACTGGAGAGAGCCCCGCAGATCTTCCCATGGCGCGACTTTGACGCGCAACGACACCACACGGCCTCGAAGGCGCTCCGGCAGCAGCGCAAGGACGTCGTCACGTGTGTTGTCGACATCCAACACGAGCGGCAGCCCGCACCAATCCGCCCACCAAAACGATGATGCAAAGCTAGGCTGATGTTGTGAACGGCTGCCAGCTGTCAAGCAATACACCAGTCCGCGTTGGTCGTCCACTAGCGCACGGCTCCTGTCTTCGTCGTTCGGCGACTTGTTATTGCAGAGGAGTTCCGCGCACAGTCGCATTTGTGGGCTTACGGCACGGAGTACAGACTCACTAAAAGAACATTTCGGAGAATAGCTGAAACTCATCGCCTGCGCAACACCGTCTTCACACAGCATCGACAACGCTGTTCAAGGCTTGTATGAAGTGCTTGTAGAAAGGGCTGCGTTGAGGTCCCTTGCAAAGGCCGCATAGCACATGTGAGAGAGGCTCATGGCTTATCGGAATGTGGTGGCGCAGAACAGGAACTCTACAACGATGTGAAGAACGCAGCACGCCGAGCAAAGAAAAGGGGCAGAACGCTTGGTGGAATCGTTAAGACGCTGGCAACGCATTCAAGAAGCAGGCGTTCCACTCAAGAAAAGAGGAGGGAAGGAATGTGGGAGCAAGAAGAACTCGGAGCGCTCTCTGTGTGTGTGTGAGCTGCAAAGACCTGCCGTTTACTGTGCTCCTCAATCAGCATCACAAGGCGGCGGAGAAGTGGTCAGGTGTGCACGCGTCTACGAGCACCCCGTCCCACACATGGCATGCTGAGGGACACTGCAAAACAAAGAAAAGCACCAAAAAGGGAACTATGCTGTCCGCTTGTGGTTTCGTGTAGTTTTGTATCCTTGTTCCATCTTTTACTGTGTGTCCTTTTAAAAAGGGCAAAAACGTATGGCTGAAGAAAAAGAAAAAGAACCAAGTAAGAAAGAGCGAGTTCCACTTGCAGCAACGTCAACGCTTTGACGGAGAAGGCTCTTTCTTTTCTCGAGCCCACTGTCATGGCTGTGTTCGCGGTGCAACGGCCCCTCTTTCCTCTCCATCTACTGGAAGAAGTCGTCTCGGTAAAAGAAAAAAAAAGGCTCATTGGGATGTGCACCCAAGTGCTCAGATTAATGGCTCGTAGACATGGTTGTCGATGAGTGGCGTGTTTACGGCGTGTCTGGTAAGTTCCCTGTTTTCTGCAGAAGAGAATGCGAACTTCGCACCTAAGAGGTGATAAAGGCAGAGTCCAGTTCTTACGACTTCCGCAAGCTGCCTGAAAGACAGCGTTCGCACTCTCCACAGCTCTAGAAGCTGCTGCTATTGCCTTCTTGCCATAAACGCAGGATGGCGAAAGTTCCCTTTGGGGGTTTTGGCAGCGTTCAAGTCCTTTCAAACACCCGCACAATGCTCAGTAGGCATCCTTAAAAACAAAAAAAGAGTCAAGATCCGTGTGCCTAGCACTTGACGGTGAAAAGCAAAAGGTAAGAAGAAGTTTCAAGTGCTTTTTTTCTTGTGTGCCGATGAAATGGAGTTTACAACAACCGCAGTGCTAATTCATACAAAACCCCATGTAAACGGAACTCGGGTACGATTTTGTGCATTCCTTCCTTGTATACTGAAAAGTAAAACAGACAATAAATGCTCTTCGTTTCCGTCTCTTCGATTTCGTACGCCACGGCCTCCTCTATATTTGCAGTAAGTCTCTTTTTCTTCTGGCAATCTGCTGCTTCTGCTGAGCCGTTTTCAAAACCTCGGCAGTGTTTGTATGCCTCGGTTCCTTTTTTTTTGGCTCAAAAAACAAGGTAAAACAGAAAACAGTGAAAAGTGTATTTAGTCTTGAGTGCACTTGAATAGGGCAACGAATGAAAAAAGAAAAGCGAGTCACTCCTGTTAAAAAGCCACGTTGCCATACACAAACGCACAGGTTACGGCACTTTTACGCGGAGATTTGTACAACGAAATTGGCTACAACGATGATTGAAAAGAAGCGGCAACAAAAAGGAATTTTGTCCTTAACTATAGTTAATCACAAAAGTGGTGAACAAAAGAGGTTTGTTTGTTTGTTTTGTTTTGTTTTTTTCATACTCAACCGATAGCGTAAACTGTAAAGCGCCACCAAAAAGAAAGAACGTAAACAAACTGTTGGAGTCTGTACTATTTTTGAACAAGAAAAAAAAAAGTGAAAAAGCACAGGAAAGAGGCACCATAGCACTTAAAAAAAAAAAGGAAACAGATCAACCCGTGATTTGAGTGGGGTGTCACTGTTTTTCAGCTATTAAGAAAGCAAAAAAAAAAAAAAGAGGTTCAGCGAGTGCATATTCAAGCTTGTTATAACAGGAGCAGCGCAGCACTGCGGAGCTCGACGGTCATTGAATCTCTACCTCTACAATGTTGCGTCGGTATGCATGCAATGATTTAAGGGACATAAGCGCACGCATATACAGCAAACACCCTTTTGTTACGCTGTTTGTCTCCATATTTTGCACTAGAGGTGCCGCATACAGAGAAATAGAGATCTTTGGGTATAAATGGCGAGTGTGCGAGCACTTTCTCCGTGTGCACATCAATGCTATTGTACACACAACGATGAACGGTTGCCGAAGCACTACTGCTTACATAGCCGCACCAACGCTTGAGAGCGAGATGTACCAGCGGCGAGTATAGCGCAGATACGAGACGGTGCCGTTCACAAAGCCTGTTAGCCAGATGAAGGATGGTTTGGCGGCTGTGGCGGCCGACATTTCTTCTGCGGATATTGTTGTCACAGGTACGACCGACTTAACCACGTCGTTCTCGGAACTGTCTGCGTCCCACTCGTGCCACGTGTGGTTCACCGGTGTCGCATAGGACAGCACGTTGGCGTTCTCGCCAATCGTCTCCTCGTTGTCGAACGTCATCGCTTTTGAGAATCGCACAGGTATAGTAAGATGGATGGAGCACAGAAAAAGTGACGCTATGTAGCGCGGTGAAGATGCAAAAAAAAAAAAAAGACCCAGAGGATATACTCTTTTTTCCTTTTATTTTAATTCTCAAGAAGACAAGGTAGGAAGGGAAAGACATGAAAACGGAAAAAAATGGTCAGAAAAATAAGAAGGAAAAGCACCAATTACGAAAACGTACTCTTTACCAGACAAACGGCAACAATATAACAACCAAAAAAAAAAGGTCAGCTACGTTGAATGCTCGCGGACCGCAGCTGCTTTCTTAGGGTGCACCTTTTCTGTTTCTTTGTTTGTTTCCGCTTGACGAGCAAAACACTCAACGCAGCCGGTACTTCATTGTACCATTCTTACCCGCAAAAAGAGGAAACGGTACTACGGGTACGCGCACCCCAAACTACAACACTCACGTAACTCAAACACTTGTTCTCGTTTCATTCAACGCCGTGCCAAATGTAGCGACTGCCAGTTTAAACACACAGAACGACTTCATGGCATATGCGAAAACACAAAAACAAAAGAAACGAAGCACAGCAAGAGACCACTGCGACGTGACTTCTCTCTCTGACCACTTCTAGCTTTGTCTAAAAAAAAAGTGCTATTTCCCGAATATAAAAAGTAACACCGCCATATCAAGGCCTTTTCCAAGTGGCATTAGCACACCTCTTTTCCACTGAAAAAGAAGAGCCCCTTTCCATGGTAAAAAAAAAAGGAAAGTGGGTTGAAACGGCCCTCTTATACATCACCGCGGCTTGTATTCGAGTCAGCTAGCACCACTTTCTTTTTCGTCTTTTTTTTTTTTTTGGCGTTCAACCAAAGAGAAGAGGGAGATCGTAAAGGAAAAAAAGCTATCTGTTGTTTTGTTCGTTACAGCGAAAAAAAAAAAAAAAGGTACCAGATGGACAGAAGGGGCATGAGAGAATAAAGAAGGATGCAGCCTACGAGACAAACTCAAAAGTAACGAGGGACAAAGAGAATACAGAAGAAAAAGTGAGAGTATGTCAACGTACCCCCCCCCCCATGCGTCTTTCCTTCTCTTCTCCGCTCAGTTGCACAGGCCCACACAAAAGCAGTCACGCACACAAGCAAGCCCTCTCATATTCCTCTGCTTCTTCCGTCAAACATCAGCCATTCTAGTGGGCAGCCTCCTCCTCCTCCTCGTCGAACTCACCCTCCTCCTCCACCGTGGCGTCCTGGTACTGCTGGTACTCGGACACGAGGTCGTTCATGTTCGACTCCGCCTCCGTGAACTCCATCTCGTCCATGCCCTCACCAGTGTACCAGTGGAGGAAGGCCTTGCGGCGGAACATGCCGGTGAACTGCTCACCCACGCGGCGGAACATCTCCTGGATGCAGGTGTTGTTGCCGATGAACGTCACCGACATCTTCAGACCCTTCGGCGGGATGTCGCAGATGGACGACTTGATGTTGTTCGGGATCCACTCGATGAAGTAGCTCGAGTTCTTGTTCTGCACGTTCAGCATCTGCTCATCCACCTCCTTGGTCGACATGCGGCCGCGGAACAGCGCGGACGCCGTCAGGTAGCGGCCGTGGCGCGGGTCGGCGGCCTGCATCATGTTCTTCGCGTCGAACATCTGCTGCGTCAGCTCCGCCACGGACAGGCCGCGGTACTGCTGCGAGCCGCGGCTCGTCAGCGGCGCGAAGCCCATCATGAAGAAGTGCAGGCGCGGGAACGGCACCAAGTTCACCGCCAGCTTACGCAGGTCGGAGTTCAGCTGGCCAGGGAAGCGCAGGCAGCACGTCACGCCGGACATCACAGCAGCCACCAGGTGGTTCAGGTCGCCGAACGTCGGCGTCGTCAGCTTCAGCGTGCGGAAGCAGATGTCGTACAAAGCCTCGTTGTCGATGCACATCGACTCGTCGGAGTTCTCCACCAGCTGGTGCACCGACAGCGTCGTGTTGTACGGCTCCACCACCGTGTCCGACACGCGCGGCGACGGGATGACGGAGAAGGTCATCATGATGCGGTCCGGATACTCCTCGCGCAGCTTCGAGATCAGCAGCGTACCCATGCCAGAGCCCGTGCCGCCACCGAGGGAATGCGACAGCTGGAAGCCCTGCAGGCAGTCGCAGCTCTCCGCCTCCTTGCGGCACACGTCCAGCACGGAGTCGATCAGCTCCGCGCCCTCCGTATAGTGGCCCTTGGCCCAGTTGTTGCCGGCGCCGGACTGACCAAAAATGAAGTTGTCGGGGCGGAACAGCTGCCCGTACGGGCCAGCGCGAACCGAGTCCATTGTGCCCGGCTCCAGGTCCATCAGCACCGCACGCGGCACGTAGCGACCGCCCGTGGACTCGTCAAAGTACACATTGATGCGTTCCAGCTGCAGATCCGAGTCGCCCTGGTAAGAACCAGTCGGATCAACCCCATGCTCGTCAGAGATCACCTCCCAAAACTTCGAACCAATCTGGTTGCCGCACTGGCCGGCCTGGCAGGAAACGATCTCGCGCATGGTGAAAAGATGTTAAAATTGGTTTTGATGAAGGGAGACCTAAAAAAAAAAAACTCAAACTCTTGTTTATATGTACGTTTGTGTGTACGTGTATGTGTGTGTGTGTGTGTTGTTTTCAGCATGTGATGTGCAGAACATCAAAAACGATTTTAACGAGGGAGGAGCAGGGAAGAAAAAAGAGGTTGACATTGAAGAAAAAGAAGCTACACCGGATCTAAATATCCTCTCTTCTTTTCCCTCTCTAAAGGCAGCGTGGCTTTTTTTCTGGAACGTTGATATCATTGAATGGCAGTACTGTTTGGGGGGCTCATCTGCTTCTTTTCCTTTCTTTTCTTTTTTTCTTCAACTACATCAAACCTGCGTACAAAAAAAAAAGTTACTTTTTTCCTTTCCCAAGCTTTACTGTTTAGGTAGCGCTGCGCAACATAGAAAAAAAGACCTAAACACCGACGCCAACAAGATGAAATAAAAAGAAAGGCACCGAAGCAAGGAAAAAAGTGCTATTTCCCGAATATAAAAAGTAACACCGCCATATCAAGGCCTTTTCCAAGTGGCATTAGCACACCTCTTTTCCACTGAAAAAGAAGAGCCCCTTTCCATGGTAAAAAAAAAAGGAAAGTGGGTTGAAACGGCCCTCTTATACATCACCGCGGCTTGTATTCGAGTCAGCTAGCACCACTTTCTTTTTCGTCTTTTTTTTTTTTTGGCGTTCAACCAAAGAGAAGAGGGAGATCGTAAAGGAAAAAAAGCTATCTGTTGTTTTGTTCGTTACAGCGAAAAAAAAAAAAAAAAGGTACCAGATGGACAGAAGGGGCATGAGAGAATAAAGAAGGATGCAGCCTACGAGACAAACTCAAAAGTAACGAGGGACAAAGAGAATACAGAAGAAAAAGTGAGAGTATGTCAACGTACCCCCCCCCCATGCGTCTTTCCTTCTCTTCTCCGCTCAGTTGCACAGGCCCACACAAAAGCAGTCACGCACACAAGCAAGCCCTCTCATATTCCTCTGCTTCTTCCGTCAAACATCAGCCATTCTAGTGGGCAGCCTCCTCCTCCTCCTCGTCGAACTCACCCTCCTCCTCCACCGTGGCGTCCTGGTACTGCTGGTACTCGGACACGAGGTCGTTCATGTTCGACTCCGCCTCCGTGAACTCCATCTCGTCCATGCCCTCACCAGTGTACCAGTGGAGGAAGGCCTTGCGGCGGAACATGCCGGTGAACTGCTCACCCACGCGGCGGAACATCTCCTGGATGCAGGTGTTGTTGCCGATGAACGTCACCGACATCTTCAGACCCTTCGGCGGGATGTCGCAGATGGACGACTTGATGTTGTTCGGGATCCACTCGATGAAGTAGCTCGAGTTCTTGTTCTGCACGTTCAGCATCTGCTCATCCACCTCCTTGGTCGACATGCGGCCGCGGAACAGCGCGGACGCCGTCAGGTAGCGGCCGTGGCGCGGGTCGGCGGCCTGCATCATGTTCTTCGCGTCGAACATCTGCTGCGTCAGCTCCGCCACGGACAGGCCGCGGTACTGCTGCGAGCCGCGGCTCGTCAGCGGCGCGAAGCCCATCATGAAGAAGTGCAGGCGCGGGAACGGCACCAAGTTCACCGCCAGCTTACGCAGGTCGGAGTTCAGCTGGCCAGGGAAGCGCAGGCAGCACGTCACGCCGGACATCACAGCAGCCACCAGGTGGTTCAGGTCGCCGAACGTCGGCGTCGTCAGCTTCAGCGTGCGGAAGCAGATGTCGTACAAAGCCTCGTTGTCGATGCACATCGACTCGTCGGAGTTCTCCACCAGCTGGTGCACCGACAGCGTCGTGTTGTACGGCTCCACCACCGTGTCCGACACGCGCGGCGACGGGATGACGGAGAAGGTCATCATGATGCGGTCCGGATACTCCTCGCGCAGCTTCGAGATCAGCAGCGTACCCATGCCAGAGCCCGTGCCGCCACCGAGGGAATGCGACAGCTGGAAGCCCTGCAGGCAGTCGCAGCTCTCCGCCTCCTTGCGGCACACGTCCAGCACGGAGTCGATCAGCTCCGCGCCCTCCGTATAGTGGCCCTTGGCCCAGTTGTTGCCGGCGCCGGACTGACCAAAAATGAAGTTGTCGGGGCGGAACAGCTGCCCGTACGGGCCAGCGCGAACCGAGTCCATTGTGCCCGGCTCCAGGTCCATCAGCACCGCACGCGGCACGTAGCGACCGCCCGTGGACTCGTCAAAGTACACATTGATGCGTTCCAGCTGCAGATCCGAGTCGCCCTGGTAAGAACCAGTCGGATCAACCCCATGCTCGTCAGAGATCACCTCCCAAAACTTCGAACCAATCTGGTTGCCGCACTGGCCGGCCTGGCAGGAAACGATCTCGCGCATGGTGAAAAGATGTTAAAATTGGTTTTGATGAAGGGAGACCTAAAAAAAAAAAACTCAAACTCTTGTTTATATGTACGTTTGTGTGTACGTGTATGTGTGTGTGTGTGTGTTGTTTTCAGCATGTGATGTGCAGAACATCAAAAACGATTTTAACGAGGGAGGAGCAGGGAAGAAAAAAGAGGTTGACATTGAAGAAAAAGAAGCTACACCGGATCTAAATATCCTCTCTTCTTTTCCCTCTCTAAAGGCAGCGTGGCTTTTTTTCTGGAACGTTGATATCATTGAATGGCAGTACTGTTTGGGGGGCTCATCTGCTTCTTTTCCTTTCTTTTCTTTTTTTCTTCAACTACATCAAACCTGCGTACAAAAAAAAAAGTTACTTTTTTCCTTTCCCAAGCTTTACTGTTTAGGTAGCGCTGCGCAACATAGAAAAAAAGACCTAAACACCGACGCCAACAAGATGAAATAAAAAGAAAGGCACCGAAGCAAGGAAAAAAGTGCTATTTCCCGAATATAAAAAGTAACACCGCCATATCAAGGCCTTTTCCAAGTGGCATTAGCACACCTCTTTTCCACTGAAAAAGAAGAGCCCCTTTCCATGGTAAAAAAAAAAGGAAAGTGGGTTGAAACGGCCCTCTTATACATCACCGCGGCTTGTATTCGAGTCAGCTAGCACCACTTTCTTTTTCGTCTTTTTTTTTTTTTTGGCGTTCAACCAAAGAGAAGAGGGAGATCGTAAAGGAAAAAAAGCTATCTGTTGTTTTGTTCGTTACAGCGAAAAAAAAAAAAGGTACCAGATGGACAGAAGGGGCATGAGAGAATAAAGAAGGATGCAGCCTACGAGACAAACTCAAAAGTAACGAGGGACAAAGAGAATACAGAAGAAAAAGTGAGAGTATGTCAACGTACCCCCCCCATGCGTCTTTCCTTCTCTTCTCCGCTCAGTTGCACAGGCCCACACAAAAGCAGTCACGCACACAAGCAAGCCCTCTCATATTCCTCTGCTTCTTCCGTCAAACATCAGCCATTCTAGTGGGCAGCCTCCTCCTCCTCCTCGTCGAACTCACCCTCCTCCTCCACCGTGGCGTCCTGGTACTGCTGGTACTCGGACACGAGGTCGTTCATGTTCGACTCCGCCTCCGTGAACTCCATCTCGTCCATGCCCTCACCAGTGTACCAGTGGAGGAAGGCCTTGCGGCGGAACATGCCGGTGAACTGCTCACCCACGCGGCGGAACATCTCCTGGATGCAGGTGTTGTTGCCGATGAACGTCACCGACATCTTCAGACCCTTCGGCGGGATGTCGCAGATGGACGACTTGATGTTGTTCGGGATCCACTCGATGAAGTAGCTCGAGTTCTTGTTCTGCACGTTCAGCATCTGCTCATCCACCTCCTTGGTCGACATGCGGCCGCGGAACAGCGCGGACGCCGTCAGGTAGCGGCCGTGGCGCGGGTCGGCGGCCTGCATCATGTTCTTCGCGTCGAACATCTGCTGCGTCAGCTCCGCCACGGACAGGCCGCGGTACTGCTGCGAGCCGCGGCTCGTCAGCGGCGCGAAGCCCATCATGAAGAAGTGCAGGCGCGGGAACGGCACCAAGTTCACCGCCAGCTTACGCAGGTCGGAGTTCAGCTGGCCAGGGAAGCGCAGGCAGCACGTCACGCCGGACATCACAGCAGCCACCAGGTGGTTCAGGTCGCCGAACGTCGGCGTCGTCAGCTTCAGCGTGCGGAAGCAGATGTCGTACAAAGCCTCGTTGTCGATGCACATCGACTCGTCGGAGTTCTCCACCAGCTGGTGCACCGACAGCGTCGTGTTGTACGGCTCCACCACCGTGTCCGACACGCGCGGCGACGGGATGACGGAGAAGGTCATCATGATGCGGTCCGGATACTCCTCGCGCAGCTTCGAGATCAGCAGCGTACCCATGCCAGAGCCCGTGCCGCCACCGAGGGAATGCGACAGCTGGAAGCCCTGCAGGCAGTCGCAGCTCTCCGCCTCCTTGCGGCACACGTCCAGCACGGAGTCGATCAGCTCCGCGCCCTCCGTATAGTGGCCCTTGGCCCAGTTGTTGCCGGCGCCGGACTGACCAAAAATGAAGTTGTCGGGGCGGAACAGCTGCCCGTACGGGCCAGCGCGAACCGAGTCCATTGTGCCCGGCTCCAGGTCCATCAGCACCGCACGCGGCACGTAGCGACCGCCCGTGGACTCGTCAAAGTACACATTGATGCGTTCCAGCTGCAGATCCGAGTCGCCCTGGTAAGAACCAGTCGGATCAACCCCATGCTCGTCAGAGATCACCTCCCAAAACTTCGAACCAATCTGGTTGCCGCACTGGCCGGCCTGGCAGGAAACGATCTCGCGCATGGTGAAAAGATGTTAAAATTGGTTTTGATGAAGGGAGACCTAAAAAAAAAAAAACTCAAACTCTTGTTTATATGTACGTTTGTGTGTACGTGTATGTGTGTGTGTGTGTGTTGTTTTCAGCATGTGATGTGCAGAACATCAAAAACGATTTTAACGAGGGAGGAGCAGGGAAGAAAAAAGAGGTTGACATTGAAGAAAAAGAAGCTACACCGGATCTAAATATCCTCTCTTCTTTTCCCTCTCTAAAGGCAGCGTGGCTTTTTTTCTGGAACGTTGATATCATTGAATGGCAGTACTGTTTGGGGGGCTCATCTGCTTCTTTTCCTTTCTTTTCTTTTTTTCTTCAACTACATCAAACCTGCGTACAAAAAAAAAAAAAAGTTACTTTTTTCCTTTCCCAAGCTTTACTGTTTAGGTAGCGCTGCGCAACATAGAAAAAAAGACCTAAACACCGACGCCAACAAGATGAAATAAAAAGAAAGGCACCGGAGCAAGGAAAAAAGTGCTATTTCCCGAATATAAAAAGTAACACCGCCATATCAAGGCCTTTTCCAAGTGGCATTAGCACACCTCTTTTCCACTGAAAAAGAAGAGCCCCTTTCCATGGTAAAAAAAAAAGGAAAGTGGGTTGAAACGGCCCTCTTATACATCACCGCGGCTTGTATTCGAGTCAGCTAGCACCACTTTCTTTTTCGTCTTTTTTTTTTTTTGGCGTTCAACCAAAGAGAAGAGGGAGATCGTAAAGGAAAAAAAGCTATCTGTTGTTTTGTTCGTTACAGCGAAAAAAAAAAAAAAAGGTACCAGATGGACAGAAGGGGCATGAGAGAATAAAGAAGGATGCAGCCTACGAGACAAACTCAAAAGTAACGAGGGACAAAGAGAATACAGAAGAAAAAGTGAGAGTATGTCAACGTACCCCCCCCCATGCGTCTTTCCTTCTCTTCTCCGCTCAGTTGCACAGGCCCACACAAAAGCAGTCACGCACACAAGCAAGCCCTCTCATATTCCTCTGCTTCTTCCGTCAAACATCAGCCATTCTAGTGGGCAGCCTCCTCCTCCTCCTCGTCGAACTCACCCTCCTCCTCCACCGTGGCGTCCTGGTACTGCTGGTACTCGGACACGAGGTCGTTCATGTTCGACTCCGCCTCCGTGAACTCCATCTCGTCCATGCCCTCACCAGTGTACCAGTGGAGGAAGGCCTTGCGGCGGAACATGCCGGTGAACTGCTCACCCACGCGGCGGAACATCTCCTGGATGCAGGTGTTGTTGCCGATGAACGTCACCGACATCTTCAGACCCTTCGGCGGGATGTCGCAGATGGACGACTTGATGTTGTTCGGGATCCACTCGATGAAGTAGCTCGAGTTCTTGTTCTGCACGTTCAGCATCTGCTCATCCACCTCCTTGGTCGACATGCGGCCGCGGAACAGCGCGGACGCCGTCAGGTAGCGGCCGTGGCGCGGGTCGGCGGCCTGCATCATGTTCTTCGCGTCGAACATCTGCTGCGTCAGCTCCGCCACGGACAGGCCGCGGTACTGCTGCGAGCCGCGGCTCGTCAGCGGCGCGAAGCCCATCATGAAGAAGTGCAGGCGCGGGAACGGCACCAAGTTCACCGCCAGCTTACGCAGGTCGGAGTTCAGCTGGCCAGGGAAGCGCAGGCAGCACGTCACGCCGGACATCACAGCAGCCACCAGGTGGTTCAGGTCGCCGAACGTCGGCGTCGTCAGCTTCAGCGTGCGGAAGCAGATGTCGTACAAAGCCTCGTTGTCGATGCACATCGACTCGTCGGAGTTCTCCACCAGCTGGTGCACCGACAGCGTCGTGTTGTACGGCTCCACCACCGTGTCCGACACGCGCGGCGACGGGATGACGGAGAAGGTCATCATGATGCGGTCCGGATACTCCTCGCGCAGCTTCGAGATCAGCAGCGTACCCATGCCAGAGCCCGTGCCGCCACCGAGGGAGTGCGACAGCTGGAAGCCCTGCAGGCAGTCGCAGCTCTCCGCCTCCTTGCGGCACACGTCCAGCACGGAGTCGATCAGCTCCGCGCCCTCCGTATAGTGGCCCTTGGCCCAGTTGTTGCCGGCGCCGGACTGACCAAAAATGAAGTTGTCGGGGCGGAACAGCTGCCCGTACGGGCCAGCGCGAACCGAGTCCATTGTGCCCGGCTCCAGGTCCATCAGCACCGCACGCGGCACGTAGCGACCGCCCGTGGACTCGTCAAAGTACACATTGATGCGTTCCAGCTGCAGATCCGAGTCGCCCTGGTAAGAACCAGTCGGATCAACCCCATGCTCGTCAGAGATCACCTCCCAAAACTTCGAACCAATCTGGTTGCCGCACTGGCCGGCCTGGCAGGAAACGATCTCGCGCATGGTGAAAAGATGTTAAAATTGGTTTTGATGAAGGGAGACCTAAAAAAAAAAAACTCAAACTCTTGTTTATATGTACGTTTGTGTGTACGTGTATGTGTGTGTGTGTGTGTTGTTTTCAGCATGTGATGTGCAGAACATCAAAAACGATTTTAACGAGGGAGGAGCAGGGAAGAAAAAAGAGGTTGACATTGAAGAAAAAGAAGCTACACCGGATCTGAATATCCTCTCTTCTTTTCCCTCTCTAAAGGCAGCGTGGCTTTTTTTCTGGAACGTTGATATCATTGAATGGCAGTACTGTTTGGGGGGCTCATCTGCTTCTTTTCCTTTCTTTTCTTTTTTTCTTCAACTACATCAAACCTGCGTACAAAAAAAAAAAGTTACTTTTTTCCTTTCCCAAGCTTTACTGTTTAGGTAGCGCTGCGCAACATAGAAAAAAAGACCTAAACACCGACGCCAACAAGATGAAATAAAAAGAAAGGCACCGGAGCAAGGAAAAAAAAAAAACGCTGCAGTCAATCATTAGACAAAAAAAAAAGCAACAAAAATACAATGTAAAGCAGGTGGCGTGGAAGAGATGATCACTTTTCTTTTGTTAAACAAAAACGTAAAAAGAAGAGGGAGCATTGAACGAGGGAAAAAAAAAAGCAAGCAACTTCAACTTGATAAGGGCAAGGCGTACTCAAAGAACCCGGTGCCACGGAAAATCAAATGACGTTGAACTGCACAAGGAAGAAGCCAACCAACGCAATAACAAGAAAGACACAACACACGTACAAAAAGCAATTCATTGGTTTTGTGTCCTTCATAAACTTGTTCAAGCGACGATTAATACTGCGCAGCTGCTGCGTCTGTTTGTCAATGGTTTGCTCGGTCTTTTCCAGCATTTCATTCTGCATGTCTAACTGCGCGCCGATCTGCACAGCCACCTCGTGTAGCCGGCCCACACCCTCCTTGAGGCGATCTAGACCGGCGTTGATCTTTGCATCCTGTGCGGCGATCGTCTTCATCTGCTCCTTTGTTTCCTCGTTGTCCTGCAGCTTGCCGCCACCGACGGTGTTGTCAACAAACACCACTTCTTTCGCGCCGACCGGGTTGCCGTTCGCGTCCTTAGCGCGGCGCATCCCCATGAGCTGTTCTCGCAGCTGGGCCTTCTTACCAAGCTGTGTTTCCTCAAAGGTGTTGATGTCCTTCTTACCACCCTCGACCCGCTGCGCGTCCATCTCCTTCAAGTTCTGTAGCGTTCCCTCACAGTCACTGTATTGCGCGCGCCTGCCGTCGTAGTTGCGTTGCAGCAGCTGAAGCTTGCTCGCCTTCGGCTTCTTCTTTTTGTTTTCCTTTGCCAGCATACGCTCCGACTCATCCACCAGCTTTTTCAGCTCCACCAGCGTCTCCTCCATATGGCGCAGGTCCTTGCGGATTTCGTTTGACTGCTCGATTGCCATGCGATCCTGGCCGTGCTGTCGGCACCCCTCGTTGCGCTCGTTGATGTTGTTCTTGGTGCGAGTCGCCATACGAATGAAAGAGTTGGTCAGATCCTGAAACGGATCGCCCGTGGTATCCTGTGATTCTTGTTCGTCCTTGGCACCCGCCTTGGCGCGAATTTTATGCAAACGCTTGATGCTCTCGCGTAAAGTTGACCGCATCAACCCGTCGGTGTTGGGAATGTAGTCCATCGCGGACAAAAGCACGCGCGTGTGGTGTTTCACTATTAGCAGAAACGTATATATGTGTACAAAGACAATCTGGACTTCTTGAAACTTTTTTTTGTTGTCGTCGTTCTAGCAATCGAATTTCCCCTCACGTTTTTATGCTCTACAACTTACATAGACGGTAGCGCAGCAGCTACAGAACCGGCGACAAATTCCAGTTCTGTGACTGCTTTTCCTCATACGATGTAAAGAGACGCATTTATATAGCAGGGAAAGGTCAGTTAGATTAAAAAAAAAAAAGAAGAAGCAAGAGGGCATGGGATAGTCTGGTGTTGAGCAAGAGGACAAGCCACACACATCTGTACTTATACGCATGCGCCGCCGTCGAAGTCGCAGAGCGTCCGCCAGCCTTCCGGCTTTGCGGCCCGCCGATTAAGCGTGAGCTTACATTGGCACGAGAACCAAAAAAACGCGGAAAGAAAAAGAGAACCGCAGACACGCACACCAACGCCTGTCCAGCAATGTGAGGCCAGAAGAAAGGGAAAAAGAAAAGGAAAGCACTGGCGCCCACGTTCCCAGCGGTTCATTACCGAAAAAGCGCGGTGAGAGAGAAAGCGACACACTTGCGCTGGCACCTCACTACTACAGTACCACAACAATGCCCTCTCTTTTCTTCACATGAGCACATGTGTTTGCAGAAAAAAAAAACGTGTTCTACTTCTTTTTTCATTGTTACGCTATTCTCTGCATCTTGAGAAAGAAAACAAAAACACCGCTTTTCTTTTTCATTCTTCTACTCCTTTTTAATTAAACACCATCAATGAAAACAGTCGCAGTAATCTTCTCTTATCATCAGATTTGTGTGCTTGTGTGTGGGTGTGCGTGTGTGTGTGTGAAAAGAGGTGAGATGACTTTCTCTTGGTTGGAATGGGAGTAGGGTTACGTAATGAAACGAAGGGGCGGGACAAGAAACCGCGCATTCGTTCTGGGTTTGTTCGACTTCCGCTTTACCCTCTTCTAAACCGTCATTTGTACTGGAGTAGAAAAGAGAACGGAAGTTCGTTTGCGTGTCTGTGTGTGTTTTTAGAAAAGAGCTTTCGTCACACGGCCTAGCATCGATACCGTGCGTCGCAGCGCTTACCAGACGCCATTGCTGTTGGTGGCCTGCGGAGCGCGGTTGAAGGGCCCGGACGACTGCTGGCGCAGGACGGACTCCGGCACCTCAGAGGCGCGGAAGCGCATCGGAAACGCGCTGCTTGCGGGGCGCTGGTGGGACAGCGGTACCGTTGTGGGGTACGAATTGTACGGCGCCTGCGGCTGCGATCCCATGAAGGGGCGCGAGGCCGGCGCGCGGTCGCCAGAGTTGTTCCAGTAGTCAATCTGGTTAGCGCCGGGCCACCCCTGCTGCTGCTGCTGTGCGGGCTGCTGAATGCGCGAGTCGGTGCCGAGGGACCACTGGCGAGTGCCGAGGTTCGCTGTGTCGGGGCGGTACACCGCGTGCTGCTGCACCGTCGGCGGCGGCGTCGGCGGCTTGCCAGCCTGGGCAGAGAACATGTACGCCCCGCGCTGCACCTCCGCATTCTGCGTCACACGGGACGGCAGCTTCACCGACACAACACGCTCAATCTCCAGCACGTAGTGCGGCGGAATCACCGGTGGCACCGGCACCGGCGGCTCCGGGATCGCCTCCATCACCACCACCGGTGGCGCCTGGACGGCGCTCATCACCACGACCTCCTCCTCTTCCGACTCCTCCGGCTGCTGCACAGGCGGAGTCCGCGTGGATGGTGGAGCCTGCTGCGGCGGCTGCGGAGCGGGCTGCTCCTTCTGCGGCTCCTGAGACTGCTGCGGCTGCTGGACCGGCGGGCTCTGCTTGGCTGGAGGCGGCGTGCTCTTCGCAGACGTCTTCTCTGCCACGGCGCTGGCGTTCTGGCGCACCATGTCCGCAAACGATGGTCCATTGCCGTTTTTGGCCCAGGTGGATCCGGAGGCAATGTCGCCCTTCACGTACACCACCGGTCTATGCGCCTTTTCCTCCGACGTTGGCTTGCTCTTCTCAGCGCCGGCGGCCTGTCCAGACGGGGGACGGCGCTGGCGTTCCGGGCGCTCCGGGCGCTCCCCACGCTCCGGGCGTTCGCCACGCTCCGCACGCTCGGGGCGCTCCCGGCGATCGCCACCGTCGCGCTGTTCCCCGCCCTCGCGGCGCTCGTTGTTGTTGTCGCGGCGGCGGCGCGGCGGGCGCTCAGCGGGGGCACCGCTGGAGTTTCCAGCCGGCGGCTTCGACGAGTTCCGGCCCTTCGCAGGCTGGCGGGCGTCCGGCTTCGGACCTGAACTCTTGTTCTCGGAGTTCATTAGCGGATAGAAACAAGAAAAAAAAAGAGCTCTCTTTTTAGTGCGAGAATAGATAAAAAAAACAACAACAAAAAGTACGTGGCTTTGCTCACTTTCTGCAGATACGTCCAATGATATGGCCATCCAGGCGGTCAAGCAAGACGATTGTGATTCGCGGTAGAGGAATAGAGAGTATATTAAAAAAAAAAAAAATAGTAATAGCAAACAGGAGAGAGAGAAAGAAAAGAGAAACGCCAGAGAGTCATGAGACAAAAGAACCGCTTGCGCATTCATGTGCGATGTGTGCGTGTGTGAACTACATTTGACGACGCACAAAAAGGAAAAGAAACGCACTACAGCAACCAAAATAGCAAGGAAAAAAAAACAGCGTGCAACGACTCACGCAATGGCTAGCAAAAGTCCGAAGTCAGGATACCGCGTGGCCCTACTTGCTTTTTGCTCGCTTTCCTTTTTTTGTTGTTTGTTTTCTAGGGATAGCTCATGTCCAGTAAGCTGTCACATGCTTCAAAGAGAGGAAGGGAGAGGAGAAAAACAAGAGACGGAAGAGGAAAAAAAAAAATGCATCTATGAAGAGGAGACGGCATATTGCAAAAGCAAAAATTATCGTCACTCATGGAACCGCTTAGCGGGACGAGTTCGACACGGCCTTCGTGCCCTCCGCCATTGCGTGCTTCGCCAGCTCAGCCGGCAGCACAATGCGCACAGCCGTCTGCACCTCGCGGGCACCGAGGGTGCGCTTCTTGTTCGCGCGCACGATCGACGCAGCCTCCGTCGCGATGCGCTCCATCACGTCGTTCACGTACGAGTTCACGATCTTCATCGTGCGGCTCGACATCGACATCTGGCTGTTGATTGCCTTGAGAGAGCGGTTGATGTACACGTTCCACGAGCGCTTCGGCTTGCGGTGCGACTTGCGCGCAGCCTTGGTGGGAGCAGAGCGAGGAGTAGCCATGGTTGCGAATGTGGGTTAGTTTTTTGTAAAGGGGAGGACAGAGCTTGATGGCGAAGGGTAGCTAGGGAAACTTGCCGTGATTAGTGAATCGGAGTAGAAAATGATGGGTAGTAAGCACCAAAGAGAAGGGCAAAGACATCGGTGAAAGAAAAGGGGAAAAAAGAAAAGAACGTCGGGAAGAGAGATTGCAGGAGACAAGCAGGTGCACCGTTGCGCACTTGCAATGCGCAAAGACCGCAAGCAACATGTGGATGCGCGCCTTTCCCATAGATGTCAAAAAAAAAAAAAAACAGAAGGGATCAAAGGTCATGCCCGTAGGAAGCATGAGACGCAGGTGTCTTCAGTTAAAGACAAAGCTCATTAGCCTTGCAACGAGCCAAGCTGCCTTACAACAACCAACCAAAAAGGTCTCTCGTCAGGCGCCGTACCTTCATTGAACGTTGCAAAACACTATTTACTTGGGTTTTTTCTCGAATGGAAATGAAAAAAAAAAACAAAGAAAAGAAAAAGACAGGCGAGAAACAGAGCATGCGAAACTGGTCCAGTATGCGGCACACTAGAGATCGGCCTTACGCAGCAGCGACACCAGCGAGGAACTCGCCGTGCTCGTCGGTCGGCTCGCGCGACGGTTCGGTGTCCGCCCACAGGTCGGGGGTGAGGAAGCCGTAGGTCTTGCGCAGGGCGTAGAAGGTAGCCATGATCAGGTTGCCGTGCGTGCGGGTCTTGCCGCGGGAGCTCGTGTACACGTCCTCCACGCCGGCGAACTCGAGGATCTTCTTCGGCACAGGGGCCGCGACGATGCCAGTACCACGAGGCGCCGGCACGAGGCGAACGGCGACGGAGCCGCACTTGCCGGTGACCTTCATCGGGATCGTGTGGGGCTCACCGATCTTGTTACCCCAGTAGCCGCGGCGCACTGGCACGATGTTGAGCTTCGCCGCAATCATCGACGAACGGATCGCCAGGGACACCTCCTTGCCGACGCGGGCACCAATGCCGATGTGGCCGGCGCCGTCGCCGACGACGTTGAACGCCTTGAAGCGGGTGCGCTGACCGGCAGAAGTAGCCTTCTGCACGGGGTAGATCTTCATCATCTCATCGCGCAGCTGGCCCTCGGCGATGAGAGTGTCGACGATCTGGTGCTCCTTGATGGGCATCGAGAAGAGGAAGATCTCCTCCAGCGAGGTGATCTTCTGCGCCTTCACGAGGCGGCCCAGCTTCGTGCACGGGACCCACTCCTTCTCCTCTCCGGCGCCACCGCGGCCGCCACGGCCACCACGGCCACCACGGCCGCCGCGACCACCACGGCCACGGCCGAAGCCGCGCTCGGCGCGGGGGGCCTCGGCGACGGGTGCCTCTTGAGCGGGCTGATTGTCTGCCATATCTAACTATCGGAGAAAACGAAAAGTCATACAAAATGCGCACAAATGTGTACGATTGGGAAAGTGGAAAGAAAAGAAATAGTTGGAGTGCAGAGAAAAAAAAAGGAAGAGAAAAGTGAGACGTCGAGACATGTGAGTAGAGGTTTTGCTTTCGTTTTTTTTTTTTTTGCAAGAAAAGCACAACGAATGTGTCCGGCACGCTGGTGTCACATCCCTTACGTCAAAAAACAGAAGGAGGAAACTGCAGCGATGCGGTCATTTTTCGAGTGAAGCCATTTCTGTGCCCTTCTATAAGAAAGAGAAAGGGGGAAAAAAAAAAAAGAAGCTCTTCCCGTTGCTTCAACGAAGCTATGATTCAGCTCCACAGCAGAAACGTAAGGATATCCTTCGTCTTCATTGAAGACCGGCTTCACTAGTCTAATGAAGCGTTAGACAGCATATTATTATTGTCGCGCTTCATGAACAGAAAAATCCACAGACACCACACACAAATGCCAACAAGGTAAGAAAAGGAAAAACGAAAGCGAAAGAGACACCGCAACGACAAGAAAACAAAAGACGAGAAGTAAGAACACGCCACTCTCTAATACAAGGTGCAATCCGACAACTTGACTACACGTGACAAAAGCTGTTGAGTTGTTTCTGTTTCCGTCAACAAAGGAAAAACGCACTTTGGAGTCCAAATAGTCAGAAGAGGCTTGATTAAGTTAAAAAGAAAAAGGGAGAGAAAAAAGCGCCTACATCCGTCCGCTGTGTATGTGTGCTTGTCTGCATATGGAGGCTTAAACCTCTTTCTCCTTTCTGAATCGATTCGAAAAGCGGACATGATGTGGAAAAAAAAAAATGAGGAGAAACCAATAAAATCTCTCAAGGAATTCCCTCCTTGTATTATTTGTCATGCACTCATCCCATTTTCCTTTTTTCTTTTTGACGTGCAGTACCTGAAGTGCCACACCGCCTGCGGAGACGCAAGATAAAGATATATAAAAAAAAAACGCACATATTTGGTTTGTTTACTTAGGCTTAAAATGAAAAACAAGCAGCAGAGGAAGAAAGAAGGCAAAACACACGTTGGCTCACGAAAGGCGCAGTGTCTTTTCTTTTTGTGGGGTTGTCGAGTGTGTGCGTATGCGTGTGTATGTTGGCGTGTTTTATAACTTCGTAGCGCGCTCGGCGAGACGAAGGAAGTTGCTCGGCACAAGACCACGGCGACCGTGAGAAGAGTAATTGCCGCCTTCCACCGCCATCGCCTCACACCAGCTCCCCTCCACGTAATCCTCCACAACGAACTCGTCGCCCGCTTTGAAGCTGAGGCACGAGCCGTCAGCCTGCGGTGCCTGGTAGTCATATAAGGCGTAGTAGACGCGGCGCACACCGTTACCTGCAGCAGGCCGACTCCCCTGCGAACCGCCGTACACGCCATTTGACTTGTATGCCTGTCCCCATGCATCCGACATCGATGCCTCGTCCTGTTCATTCCCCGTCCACTCCGATTCCTCGTCGGTGCTGCGGATGCTCACCTCGTACTCGTCTGCACTCATCACGTTGCCGTAGGCGTCTTCCGTCGGGCCGGTGATGCGACGACGACGCTGCGGCGGCTTGGCGCGCTGGCGCGTCGCGATGCTGTAGGCCACCTCGCCGAGGATAAAGAGGGCGATGCACAGCAGCCACGTCCGCCATCTGCTAGGGCCGGCGTTAGCTGTGGTCGCCTGCTGCGCCTTCGCTGCTGCCGCCGCTGCGGCTGCTTGCTGCTGCTGTTGAATGGCGTTGCCAGCGAAACGCTGGTTTGGCATCATACCCATACTCGGCTGCATGCTCGAAAAGGCGCGCACAGCTTTCATGCTATAATATGTGCCGAAGCATACACCGAAAAGCTCCATGGCGGATCGGAGGCCCTGCACCAAAATGTTGGTGAAATGGCCGGCAATCTCCATGCGCGCCTGCAGCCGGGCCTGGCGGTGCTGCTCCCGTTGCTGCTTGATTAACTGCCGCTCCTTTTTGTGCTCCGCCTGGATGCGGCGACTGCGCTCCTCTGGCGACTCGTTGAGCGGTGGCAACGGTGATGCGTTGGTGTTGATGGGGGATGCGAGCTGATTCGACTGGTCTGTGGGCGGAAGGTTCAGGGGGGACTGCATGCCATTGCCCTGCATGCCGTCATTGTTGAGCCCGCCACCCATGCCGTTGCTGGAGCCGAGCTGGTTGTTGTTGTTGCGGCCAAAGCTGCTCAGCCCACCGTTCATGCCGTACGACGACCCACCAATCAGACCGGAGCTGCCGTACATACCACTGCTGCCATACATGCCTCCGCCCATGCCGAGACCGCCGCCACCGTACACACTGCTGCCCAGTCCATAGCCACCGCCGTACATGCCGCTCATGCCGCCCAAGCCTAAGCCACCTCCGTACATGCCGCCCAGGCCGCCCATGCCAAGTCCGCCGCCATACATTCCGCCGTACATGGTTGCAAGTATCGGCTGACAAAGTGAGAGAGCAAAAACGCAGGAAAGTGCCTGAGAGTCTGAGCTAAGACGAAGAGAAAATTGAGTTGCGTGAAAGCAGCACAAAGTGAAAAAAGTTGTTAGAAAGAGGAAGAGAAAAAAAAAAGGAACGGTTGCCCCTAACTACTTAGCGAACTTCAGAGAACGATGGGAAAGAAAAGTGGAAGTGGGAAGGAGAGAGGGGGAGGAAAGCAGAAGCAAGTACTAAAAAAGTGGAGAGTGGGAAGAAGGAACTTCGTTGAGCACTCCCTGCAGGTTATGGCTACGGGTGGCGCAGCATCGCGCCCTAAAAACAAGTTCTCGCAGCTCCAAAGAGCCGCAGAAAGGAGGAGAAAACTTGAAGTTTTTCCTCTTTTCTTATTTCGCGCTTCTCCGCGCGGCAGCGGCAAAAACACGATGAAGATGCTATGGCATCAACTTACGATGTCAGAAACCGATAAACAATTGGGAAGAGCTTTGCGTTGCAAATCCACAACTTATTTCACTTATCGGTTTCTTCTTCTTCGTTTGTTCGTCGGAAAGCAAATCTAGGAGTTTTCTTTTCTTTTTTTTTTTTTCTGAGAACGCTAAAACAGAAAAGAGCCTGCTGCGCCTCTATCTAGTGAGCAAAGAGAAAAGAACAGTAGAGCACAACTCGCACTCTGTTGACCAAAAAGGACCAAAAAAAAAAAAGAGCCGTTGCTTTCCGAGGGTGGGACCGTAGGAGAAAAGAGCAAAAATAAAATGAGAAAAAACGCACTCGTAGCACTAGTCAGTAGTTTACATCGAAAGGAAGAAGCGTGCATGAGAAAGAGAGGGAGCACCGCTCTGCTGAAATAAATACCAGTCGTGGCCACAGCAACCACGCAGACAAAGAGAAAAAAAAAAGAGGAAAAAGCAATGTAACATGGGAATGTACAAATGGCGTAGTTTCTCGCCTCTCGCTGTGTAGTATGGGGAGCAAACTAAAAAAAAAAAAAAAAATGAGAAAAAAACAGCTGTGCTTCGTTTACAACTTCCATTCATCAAGGTTGATAGTTTGACCAGAACTCTTGGCAGCACGCAGGGCTTCCAGTTTAGCTTTCATTTCTGCCTCTATGCGATCCGTCTCTCTCCGCATCGCCGACACCTCCTCCTCGTGCTTGCGGCGCTCCGACATCATCTGCGCAATGACGCGCTTTCGCTGCGCCCCCATCTCCTCGGTGGCGCGGCGCCGCTCCATCGCTACTGCGGCCTCGTCCTCTCTGCGCTGCCGCTCCCGCGCCAACTCGGCGGCCCGGGCCTGCTCCTCCTCCGCCCGCTTGCGATGTTCCTCGCGGAGCCGCTCCGCCGCCCTCGCCTGCTCCTCTGCCTCTTGCGCTGCCTGGTGCTCCTGTGCCTTGCGCACCTTGTCGTCAGCACGGCGCACCGCGTCGGCCAACTCAAGCTCGCGCTGCCGCTGCGCCACGTCGCGGCTGTGTCGCTGCTCCTCCGCCTTCTGCGCGGCCTGCACCCGCTCATCCGCCAGCCGCTGCCGCTCCTCGGCAAGTTGTCGCTTCTGCGAGGCCACGTCGCGCAAGTGACGCTCCACGTCCGCCTGCTGCGCTCGCTGCAGCTCGGCGATCTCCGCTATCCGCGCCGCCTGCGCCGCCGCCTGCGCCGCCTTTGCCTGCTCTTCCCGCTCGCGGCGCAGTGCCTCCTGCTCCTGGTCGCGCGCATCCTTCGCCCTGCGCATCTCTGTTTCGAGCTCCTCCTCACGGCGGCGCTGCATCTCGCGCCACTCCTCGGCCCTGCGCTGCTCTTCCCGCTCGAGGTTTTTCGCGTGTTCGGCTTTGGCCTTGGCCACCTCCTCTGCCTTGCGCAGCTCCTCCTGCTTCTTCTTGAACCACTCCGCAAAGCTGCCCTCCGTGTTAGCGCCGCGGAAGTCGGCGTTGGGCGTGCCGGCCCCAGAAAATGGGTTCTTCTTGTACTGCTCGTACGCATCCTTGAAGAGCTGCTCGTCCGTGGCGTAGCGCGGCTTGCGGGATGGGCCGCCGTTGGCGCCGTGCGGAGAGGTGGGGTGGTGGGCCGCCCGAGGGGCGTAGGCCGGGGCGGCAGGCGGCACCCGGTGAGCACCGAAGCCGCGGTCGCGTCGCGCCAGCTCGCGGTCGTAGGCGGAACGCTTTACCGGGTCATTCAGCGTCTGGTACGCGTTGACGACTATCTTGAAATTATCCGCGCCGTTGGGGTTCTTATCGGGGTGCAGCTGCAGAGCCTTCAACTTGTAGGCCTGCCGAATTGCATCCTTGTTTGCTGTGCGAGAAATACCTAAAACTGTGTAGTAGTCCTGCTTGTCCATTGCTAGCATGCCATGTCCTTGCAACGCAGTTCTTCGGACTGCGGAAGGAAAGCCCACAGAGGAGAGGAAGAAAAAAGAAAGAGAGAGAGAGAACTGAGAGCTTGAGGACGGATAGCGTATACGCGCGTATCCCTGTTTCTTTTTCTTTTTCCCTCTTATTGTAATTTTATACCTTTTCAGCGTCTAAGTGTGTACGATGGCAAGTTCAAATCCGGCGCCGAAAACAGGAAAAAAAAGACAGTTGGCAGCCTAATACCGACTTTACTCAGAGGGCAGTACGGTGGGATCAGAGATAGGAAACGAGACAATAGAGAGGCGGAGTAAAAGAATGGTAGGAAAAAAAAACTGTGCTTGCTGTTTCGTGTCATCATTGGAAGAGAGTGTGTCCGGTTGCATTCACGCAAAATCAAGCGACATGCACCGTTCAAGTGCGCCTACAATTCAGCTTCAGCACAACACGTTCTTTCTTCCACTTTAATAAACACCTGAAGCAGAAAGAAGCCAGGAACCTTATCAGTGAGAAGCAGTGCAAAAAAGCACTTCATGACTTTGTTTCCCCATTAAACGGTGGATTTTTTTTTTTTTTTGAGGAATATTGCAGAAAACAAAATAAAGACATTCGCTCAACAAATGTTCAAAAAAAAAGAGAATAACAAAGAGAAAAGAGCAACGTAAGGTCATCCAAAACAGTAACAAAAACGCCGACATGTGAAAGCAGAGGAAGCGTTTTCAGCACAGGAGAAACGCGTCCTTCAGCGCCAAGAGGAACCAACAACAAAAGCAAAGCCGGGCGCACAGGAGAAACAGCGGGAAAGACCAGGGACCAAGTCCGCCGCTGCTCATTCTGCCCTGGCCGTCTCCGTCCTCTCCTCCTCAGCGTGCTTATCCTGCAAGTCAAGCTCGTCCAGGAGGCGCTGCGAGTCAGCCAGCGCCTGTGGCAGCCGCGACAGCACGAAGAGCACCACGCTGCCCAGCACAAGCGTCTCGCCCCATACGCCAATGTACTTGTGCAAAAAGTCGAGCCACATAATGATGATGCGGAACTTGAAGGTGCCGAGTGCCATCTCCTGCCCCCAGCCGCCGTGGCGCGCACTGACGTGGCGCATCTGCTCTGGCGGCTTGGCACCGTAGAGCAGGTAGTACTTGCGCGCATCGGGATTCTCGAGAATCTCGTACGCGTCCTTCAGCTCCTCTAGTGCCATGCTGCGATCGATCTCGTCCTTTTCCGTTTCCAGGATGCGCTGCCGCTTCTCCTCGTACTTTTTCTTGAGTTGCGCGGGGGTGGTAGAGCGGACGGACATGGTGTCATTAGCGTCCAGGAGCACCTTGAACAGCTCTCGATCCACCTGCGAGACAAGCTTGTTGTAGGCCAGCTCCACCTGCTTGTTCTCCGCCTCGCAGGTGCGGCCGCAGTGCACAAGCTGTCCGTGCTTCTCCTGATGTGTGGCAAAGGCCCGCTTGATCTGCTGACGCACAAGGTAGTTCTCCCGGCGGCGAGCCTTGTCCGGGTCCTCCTCGGCGTCTGCTGACTCAGAGCCGGCAGCGGCGTCTGGCGCGTCGGCCCTGCTCAAGTTCAATCGACCGTCAACACCCAGCGTGTGGTAATATTCCTCCAGTTCCTCCTTCGAGGTGGCGGCAGTGGCAGCCTCGGCCCCATTGCTGCTGAAGCGGCCAGGATTGAGTAGCTCGCCAAAGCCCTTCCCAGATTCTACTTGCGGCACCTCGAGGTTGTACTCCTCGTCGTACTTGGAGAAGGAGAGGAGGAGAATACAGGCCAGTACGAGAATACCAAAGAAGTACCGGAAGCACTTGCCAGAGTCTTCGTGACGTTCCACCAACTCATCCCACTCCGCTTGCGTGATGACGCCGCGGTTCGGGTCACGGTTGCGCAGGGGGCGGCCGTACATCATGTTACCCGGCGGCCCACCTGCCATGTTGCGCATGAGGGCCTGGCGAGCATAGAGGTCCTGCTGCACACGTGCAGCGCTCTCCTCCAATTTCGTGCGTCGATTCAACGACTGCTGCTGTCGCACCTGCGCTGCTTTCGGCTTCATCGGGGCTGTTGTTGCCGTTGAGTTTATTTATTCGTGTTGCAGAGCGTGTGTCCGAATGCGTGCAAAAATGTGTTCTGGCTACGGTGAAAAAAAAGGGGGAACGGTTTGCTGGTGCTGGCAAAAGCGAGTGGCGCGTGTCTCCTGCGCCACTCGCTGCTCTATTGAGGTGAAGAAAAAGAAGAAAACTCTCTTTTTGTTCTTCTTCCCCTTGGTATTAACTGGTGAGATACAAGAAAATGTGTGTCTGTGAGTTCTGCGCCTCTCACCATTCCTTCCTTGTTGAATTTTAGTAAAGCTCAATGCGGTGCGTCGTTACGGGTGGAAAGGAAGGGCAAGGAAAAAAAAAAACACCAAAGAGAGAAAAAAAGAAAAAAGAAAAGTGGTTCACGTAAGAAGCATGTACAGCTTAATAGCAGCCTTGCACAGCAGATTTGATATCTCACCGAATAACGCTTTTGAAAGGAGCACAGTCATGCGTGTGTGTGTGTGTGTGTGTGTGTGTTTCTAACCGGCTCCGTGCACTTTTCTCTTTTGTTGTGTGTGCGTGTGCACTTTTGTTCCTGCTTTCTGTGCAAGTCTTCTACAGCAATAATTGGCAGCAACCTCCCTCGCCAATTTTGGCCTTTTAGTTGTCGGCGATTCTACTGCTTGTGTTGAAGCGCATCAGCACATGCAACTCGAAGAGATAGTGAGCCCCACACAATACATGGTCTGCCCACGTTTGCAGCACGACGAGGATGCGTCATTCAGACTTTCACGGCTCTCTCTTTACCTTGTCTAATAAGCAGTGAACACACTCACAAAAGGGAGTACAAACTGCTCCGCCTGCGCGCCATTGGTTCAGCTGGTTTGTGCATCGCTGCGTTCATGATTTAATCTGGAACTTGAGTTATTACGTCAGCACGACAGAACCAATCAGCGAGGAAACCAAAAAAAAAAAGAAGCTGACATTGGATTATTCTGATTAGCTTTGTATTAAGACGAAAACAGAAAAACGAAAGAGACACGTTCAGCTTCCCTTCGTTCAACCACATTACCGTTCTCTTCTAACGACGCTTCTCTAGGGCCACCCATGCCTCCTCCCATTTCAGTTCTGGGCTTATAAAACCGTAAGAGATTGAGAGGGAAACGGTTGTGCAGCCAAGCCCCGCGAATACATCAGAGAAAGGAAGACAATGCTCTCACACGCGTACAATTTGTGCATCGTAGCACAAGAGCATACACACACGCATACACATATTTAAAAAAAAAAAAAGCATGGCTGCCCTCCGTCTTTCCGTTGACTTCTGCTTCACAAGCCTCTCCCTGCTAGTTTCGTCCTCGCAGATGCAGCTCAGCAAAAGTGCGGGAGGCAGTCAGCAAACACGACCAGCGCCGGAAGAGAAAGGTGGAGAGAGAAAGAGACAGAGAATGGAGGAGTTTGACGCACGGCTTATTGTCACATCTTACTCGACAGCCTTCGGCGGACTTTTGTAATAACCGGTGACGACACAGTGATCACGCTCGAACGGCTCTAGCGACACCTGCTCCTTCGGCCGTAGACCCGAGTCCTTCAGCTTCTGGATCTCAGAAGCGAAGACGGTCGCCGCGTCCGCGGTGGAATCGATGCAATTGGCCTTGATGGAGATCACAAAGCCGCCGTTCTCCTTTAGGAAGTGCTGGGCGTTGAGCGCTAGAATACGGGCCTGGTCCGGCTGGGCCACGTCCATGAAGATGCAATCCACCAGGCGAGGGATCAGCATGCGGTACTTCTGCGGGTAGCGGGCGTCCTCAAGAATGGGGACGATGTTGCTGCGGCGCTTCGTCATCTCCTCTAAGTCGCGGCCGCTGCGATGCGAGAACTCGACGGCGTAGACGACGCCCTCGGGGCCAACAAGGTCGCTCACATGGCTAACGGTGGTGCCGCTAGCTGCGCCGAGATACAGCACGGCTGACCCCGGCTCCATGTAGATGTTCGCTACACCGGCGTAGATGGCCGAGGCTAACTTGGAGCGGTAGGGGTTCCACACGCGGAATTCGTGCGACTCGGACTCGCCAGCCACCGTGCCGTTCACACGCTTCTCGCTGTACACCGACACACCTGGCACGAGGGAGCGGGTGGAGAGGGTGTCCTTGCCGGCCAACAAGTAGCAGCCGTTAAAACGCGCGTGCGGATGGAATATGTTGCCCTTCGGCGCACCGGCACCACCGCGTCCGCCACGACCGCCGCCGCGGCCACGACCGCCACCACGACCACCGCCACGACCACCACGACCACCACCGCGGCCACCACCACCGCGGCCACCACCACCACGACCACCACCGCCGCGAGAACCGCCGCGACCGCCGCCGCCACGTCCGCCAAATCCGCCACGACCGCCGCGCATGATGGACAAAAAACCAAAAGTGAGAAGGAGCGATGAAGTGCTGGGTGACGCACACCGTGTGTATGTATGATACCCAATCTACGGATACACCGCCAATCACCTGTGTGTATCGGTAGAGGTGAATCCGCGGTTCTTTGACAATCTGCGTGCCCAATTCGTGAGAGGAGGGAATAGGAGAACGCCAGTGAAAAAAAAAAAAAGTGAATCAGCGAAGGAGAGAAAAAGTAGCTCAGAGGACTAACATTTTCAAGGTAATCAGGAAAAAAAAAAAGCGGAGGTGTGAGCAATTCTATCAAACTCTGATTTGTCGTCGGTGTCAACGCGTACTCGCAAAAGGAAAAAGACATAAAGAGAGGAAACAAAAAAAAAAAGCAGCAGCCCTTTATTGTTGTTCCTTTCTGTGTTCTTTTCCACATGAAAACTGCTCTAGAGCAACCTCGTTGGCCGGGCCGTTCTTCGTTGTGAGACACACTTCAGCGGCCCCAGAATCACTGCGAACAACGCATACAAAAAAAAAGGCCTTTTTTCTCTTGCTTCGTCAAGCTAACACTGTGACGAGGGAAACACAGTACAGCTTAGAAAAGCCTTCGGAGTAAATGGAGTGTTTTAGAAAATGAAACAGCTCAGTCATTTCGGCTGAGTACAGCAACAACAACACAAATGAGGACATACAAACGGGGAAATAAGCAACAGTGGTGGAAGGCCAGTGGTAAGAAGAAAGAGTACAAGAAGTGTAGAAATGTCACGTAGCTCACACACATACAAAAAAAAAAAAACGGCTTGCTCACAACCACAACGACTAAAAAAAAAAAGACAAAAGAGGAAACACAAGGAAGAAACGAAAGGGAAAGTGTGAAGCAACGTTATTTCGCGCAGCCGCTGCAGACTCACAGAAAAATGCACTCTTTTCTTCAGCTTCTCTTCTTCGTGTCACAATAATCGTTCAAAAAATGGATCATCGGTTTCATTTGCACGTGTTGCTTTTCCTCCTCAACTCTTTCGCCGTACAAGCCACGCAGCGCAGTCACTCCCACAGCGGAAGGACTTGTTCTGCGTTTTGGCAGTGTAGGTAGCAATAAGAAAACGGAAAAGGAAAAAGGAAAAGAAACAGAGTGCGCACGAAATGCTTTTTCTTTTTTTCGTGCACGCTCTACTTCTTGGCGGCCGCAGAACCAGCAGCAGCGGCAGGAGCAGCAGAAGGTGCCGCAGCGGCGGCATTCAACGTCGAGAGAATGGAGCGCATCTGCTCCGTCGCCTTTGAATACTGGTTAGGCTTCTGGAGATCTACTAGCATGCCCACCGCGTTCCACACGGCACCGCTCTTCTTGTACGCGTCGATCTTGCTGGCGTCCGCCAGCTGCTCTTTCTTGTGGTTAGCCTTCGCCTCCGACACTTCTCTCTCACGCCTTGCCTTCTGCGCCTTGATGAAGTCCTGCGCCGCAGCGGCGATCTTGCTCTCCTTCTCCTTGGTCGCGGCGTCGAAGGCGGCGGTGCGGCTGGCAATCTGCTTGTTCAGCGCGTCCATCTTCTCCGTGCTCGCCGCCGTCGCCTTCGCCGGTGGCGTAAATGGGCGGTTCTGTGAGCCTTGCGGCGGCCCCTGCGGGGGCGAGGACGCGAAGAAGTCCGCGACCCCCGCACGTGGCGGCGACTGCGGCGGCGTCGCACGGGGCTCCGTGCGAGAGCCGGAGAAGGGACTCATGTTGTCCTGCGAGGGCCCCGACGGCTGCGACGGTGATACAGCAGCTGCAGGGGCAGCGACAGGGGTACCGGCGGGGGCACTGGTGGGGGCACCGGTGGGGGCAGCGGCGGGGACAGCGGCGGGGACAGCGGCGGGGACAGCGGCGGGGACAGCGGCGGGGGCACTGGTGGGGACAGCGGCAGCCGGCGCGTTCCAGTCGTCGTCGTCGTCGTCCCACGGCGCTTTCACCGCCGCAGCAGCATTCGGGCGGCCCGCCGCGGCGCTGGAGTTGGCGGCGTCGTTTGCTGAACGGTTGGTGGCCGAGTTGCTGCCGGCCGCTGACCCGAGGGAGTGTGGAGTGTTTGCCTGACCCGCAAAGGGAGAGGCGTTGTCATCGTCGAACGGAGACGCAAGAGAGTCCTGCTTCGGCGCAAAGGAGAAGGGCTGATCGTTGTTCATGACGGGAAGTCGCCGGGTTCGCTAAATGGCTTTTTCGTTGTTGTTGCTATTTGTGTAAGAAATCGATAAGTCTGGTGAAACGTTTGGAGCGGCTAAAAAGTGCTTCGGAGATCAATAAAACCATGAACGTGGGTTAGACCTCCATTCACTCGAAAAGCAAACAAGCAGCGGTCAGAAGAACAAACATGAGGTGAAACAGGGACCTTTCTTTTTCTTTTTGCGATCTGTCCTGAGCAAAAGCAAACACGAGAGGCCAATGCCAAAAAAAAAAAAAAGCAACGACACCTGCTGTCAAGGTTTGCGACTCCCGGCCAAAGGCCGCACAAAAATCACGCGAACACGCACACACACGTCGGCATAGGTAGGAAACCTATTGAGGTGCTTCCTTTAGTTAATGGAGAACCAAAACAGAAACACAGGACGCTCTGTCAAAGTCACAAAAGCTGAAGCTGAACAAAAAAAAAAAAAAACGTTTACGTTGCGGCTGACAGCGGGACTGAAAAGCACAAATGAGCTGGAAAGAAAGAACTTAAAGAGAAAAAGCAAGAGAGAAAAATGTTAGTACAGCGGATATGCAAAACCCTTTCTTTTTGCCAACTCAAAAAAAAAAAAGCAGAGAAAAGGAAAGAAGCCAGTCATGCAGTAGCTAGCTCAACACAGTCATGTAGCCTTTTTTTTTTCACCTCGTCACAAGCACTACAACAATAATAACGATGATAACGACAACAACGAGCACAGCACCGCCGATGCAGCCTATTTTACGAAATGTTCTCTGTCGCTTCGATGCTCCTTGAATTTGGCCGTGGCCTTGCTCGATGAGGGACTTCGACTCCGTCACGTTGTTGGTCATCTTGTCTAGACCGTCTTGCTGTTGATGAACCAGGGAGTGAAACTCCTGATATGTTGTCTTGAGATCCATCACGTCCGACTCGATCTCGCGGGCGTGCTGCAGCTTCTCGCGCTGGATCGCCTCCTCGGTGTGAAACTCAGACAAGTCGACCGGCTGTACCTGCTTAAAGGTCACCTGCGAGTCCAGCGCGTCGAGGCCCACATCTCGCATGTTGCCCTCGTCAGTTTGACGAAACGTCTGCCGCTCACGCCGCGTCGCCTCGGCATTCAGCGAGTCAAATTGCGTTTTTACCTGCATGTACTGCCGCTGCAGCATCTCCAACGATGGATCCGCCTCCCTCGTGACGAGCTCGACGCGACTGCTGCACTGCTGCACGAGGAGACGGGTACGTCGAAGCTTGCCTCGCGCGATGGCATCGCGGCCGGTACCGAGCTCCCTCATAGCAAGTTGCAGGTCCTGACAGGCTTTGTTGACCTGCTGGACAGAGCGGGAGAGCAGCTCCCCATTCTCCAACGGCATATCTGACGATCTTCTATTCTCTTCTAGGTAGGTGGCAAATAGAATTATGTAACTTCTCCTAGTGGTTTTCCCTGGTCTCCATAAGCACAGGGGAGGATAAAGCAATGATCAGTTTTTCTTTTTTTTTTTTTCTGAAAGCAGGTGGCGGTGTTTTTTATTTAAAGAGAGCGTAAGACAAGTCTATCGAGAAGGCGCGCTTGACTTCGTGCAATGTGTACTAAAGAACCTGTGTTTTTGTCTCCGTTTTTTTTTTTTTTTGGAAAGAAGAAAAAGAACGGTTGAGAGAAAAAGAAGGTGAGAACGGTAGCAAAACAAAGAAGACACAACAGTCTATGCAGCTTCACTCCTCAAGGGAGAAAAGGAGCATCAGTCTGTGCGCAGCTAGATGGCATCGCTTTCAGAGCTGGTTGACAGTAGAGAGAAAAAAAATAAGCTCAAGAGAACAGAGAAGGTACGCTGCCCTTGCACCGATATCTACAGTTATACCTGCACTTCCTTTCTCTGTTCAGTCCTTACAAATGCGCACCGTAATAAAAAAAAAAAACTATGTGTGCTGTTTTTTTTTTTCTCTTTTCTGTGCGGGTGCCACACAAACAGGTTGGAGCGAAGCGGCATTGAAATAAAGAAAAAACGCAAGCCAATACAACAGGGAAACCTTTAAAAAAAAAAGCCCAATAAGAACTAAATACTTGAGTGCAATGGAGGTCAACGGCGACAGTGCGCGTCTGTGGGGGTGTCCTAGCTGCTGCCGAGCGCACGTCCGCTTCCCCAGTTGTGCGAGCCACCACTCTGTGGTGCGGCGTTGCGGCGGCCCGCCTGGAAGCGGGAGTCGTAGGGGTGCACCTCAGCACCAAAGGAGGTGACACGGGTGGTAGGCTGCGGGAACTGCCGCTTCAACCACAGCGGCGTCTCGAGCCACCGCTGCTGGTGCGTGACGGGCAGCACATCCTTGAAAAAGAGGTAGGCGTGCCCGACCACGACGCCGAGGAAGTCGGCCATGAGCCCGCCACCCATGACAAAGTGCAGCGCCATCAACGCCCACGGGAAGACAGCGGAGCGAAAGGCAAAGCCAAACAACTCCAATTGTTGCTCTGGGTGGCGCTTGCAGAAAATCCAGCACAGGGCCATCAAAAAGGAGAAGCTGGTCACGTAGAGGTTAAAGTAGAGGCCTACGGCGGAGAGGGCAGCAATGACCACGAGAAACATGTATACAAGATCTGCCGTTTTGTCCTTGAAGTCGTACTCCTCGTTGTTCTTGACGTAGGTGACAAACGTGGCGATGGTCATCAACCACGGAAAGGAGAAGTTGCCAAGGAAGAAAGCAGACGTAGCGAACCGCCACACCTGCAACGAGGTGACCGCTTTGCTTGTTAAGATGAGCTGCACAGGGTCGATGATGTTGAGCGTCGACACCGCGGACAGCCCCACTGCCGCTACAAGTGAGACACGCGTGACGAGCCCTAGGTGATTAAACCAGTCCCCAAAGTTCTGTGACATGACGAGAGGGTACCGTGTGTGTGTGTGTGTGTGTTTCTTTTTGGTGTCGTTGTTGTCGATGTTGCCGTCACTGCTCATGCGGACGGCACACCGAGATAGGCGTTGTGGCTTTGCTTTCCTTTCGTTTTATTGTAGTTAAATCGCATCATAGATGTGTGTGTTTGTGTGTTTTAGGATAAACGAGTGGTAGTTGCACGTCGGCGTGGATCCGTGCAGGTTAAACGTGGAGAAGGGAAGTAAAAGGGTGTGAGTGCAGGGAGAAGAAATAAAGCTCGTTAACGCTCACCGTATTTTCAGTTTTTGCGAGCCGTTTTTTTTTTTTCTTGCTGTTGTCGTCGTTCTTTCCCACGATGACACCTGCGCGAATTCGCCAGCATGCTTCGACGAACTGACCTCTTCTTTACTTCAGTAAGACACAGCGTAATTAACTTGGCGCAAGTGCGAACAATCTTGACCAGCGATACAACCTTTTTAAGGGTTAAATAAAAAAAAAGAGATACAGCGCAGCGAAGAAACAGCACACTCAAAGCTCAATTCTCACGTTTCGTTTCTTCTTCTCTCTTTTTATATGCTCCGCTCGCCGCGACTTCCCTTTTGCTTTTCTTGGTCCTTCGCTTTTTTTTTTGTTGTTGTTGTTGTTGTTGTTTTAATGATTGTATAGATCGTAGCATACAGGTTTTATTCCCTCTCTAACATGTGATTACAAGAACACACGACAGCCAGCACGTTTGAGAATCTAAAACAGTCAACTACATATATATATATATATATATATATATATATAAGAACAAAACAAAAACAAAAACTCTAAAGGTGTAATGTAATGGATCATACAAAGACCAAAAAGGGAAGAAGAACAAAAAGAAGAGGATAACCAGAAACAAATGTCGAAGATTCAGCATCGAAACAACCACGCACGCACACACGCATGCAGTGACACCTTTCTTCGCCTTCCTCTTATTTTGTCTTTATTGCCTGTTTGTTTCCAGTCGCACACGTACGCAACAGGGAATGTGACAGTTGGGTACTGCCCCACTCCGAGTTGGGTTCCACGCGTCTCGCAAAGAAAAGAAAAAAAGAGACTGCTTAGCGTGCCGCCTCTGCTGCCGCCGCTAATCATCTCACAGGGCATGTTGTGGTTGTGTCGCGATTCAGAACTCAGTGCAGGTTGGTCTACTTATGGAACGAAAAAAAAAAAAGCGCAGTGCTGACTGGAAAAAAAAAAAAGCACAATGCAGACCTGTGCGGAAGAAGAATGCGGGTGTTCCTCATGCAGTGTCAGCTAGCTGGCTCTAGCCTAACTTCTTCACCTGCGAGGCACGCACAAAAACGCCTTTGCCTTTCGGGCAGGTGAAGTACTGTTTCTTGTCAATGAACGAGGAGCCGTCGTTCGTGCCCTCGTTGCCCTCCAACATCTCCAGCCCTATCCAAATACCCGCGCCAAACGCCGTCGACCCGTTGAACCGCACGATGGCGCGACAGCCTTTATAGGTGACCTGGTCCCCCACATGCAGCTCGTTGGCAGGGTTGACAGCGTTCGTCGAGTGTGAGGCGGACGTCGTAGCCGTCGTGCCGTTTGCCGCCACCGCTGCCGCGCCGCTGCTGTGCGGCGTACGCGAGCGATTCGTCGCACTGTGGCCGGGCGTGGCGGAGCGGGTTGGAGTGACACCGCGGGTCGTGTGCGTGATGCGTGCGGCTGAGCCGGAGCGGGTGCCAGTGGTGGCGGTGGCCGCGGCAGCAGCGCGCGACGGGGTACCGCTCCGCGCCGGCGTCGTGCCACCAGCACGGGCTGGTGTGCCGCGGCGCACGGCGGCGCCACCGGCGCTGCGCGCCAGCGGACTGCGACCGCGTACCCCCCGCGTAATGGAGGGGCGCCGCGGGATAGAGCCGGTGCTGCTGCTGTCGCGGCTGGCGGTGCGGTGGCGCGTCGTGGCCCCACGCGACGGTGACGACACGCGCACCGTCGTCGAGGCCGGCGAGCGCGCTGTGCGCGGCCGCGAGAGCCCGTTCGGCGTTTGCGCGCGGCGGGCTGGCGTCTGCATGTCCTCCGGCACCGGCGGCGCCTCCACAGCACGGTCGC
Source organism: Lotmaria passim (assembly GCA_037349495.1). Taxonomy (NCBI): domain Eukaryota; phylum Euglenozoa; class Kinetoplastea; order Trypanosomatida; family Trypanosomatidae; genus Lotmaria; species Lotmaria passim. The sequence continues at coordinate 44,944 of CP140195.1, forward strand.
GCTCCTCGCGCAGCGCCGCCACCTCGCCCTGGAGCTTCGCCATGCAAATGCGCAGGCGGCGCGCCTCCTCGTCGAACCGGGCGGCGGCGGCCTCGACGTCGGCCGAAATCGCGCTGGCCCGGAGCTGCGCCGCCACAACGGAGCCGCGGTGCACCACCACCTCCGCCAGCCACGGGTGGTTGAGGGCGGCGTAGAGGGGGGTGCGCTTGCTGGGGTCCTTGTTGAGCAGCGACTGGACAAAGTCCCAGGCGAGCGGGGAGATGCTGGATGGCTTCGGGAGGGGTGTATCCATGATGGTGCGGAACACCTCCTTCTCCGTCGCGTTGGACCCGGGCGAGTACGGAAAGCTACCCGACAGCGTAATGTACGTCACCACGCCGATCGACCACGTGTCCGCGTTGAAGCCGTCGTAATGGGTCTGCGTAAACTTTGCGTAGAACATCTCCGGTGCACCATAGCGCGGCGTGCCGATGACATCAGAGCACACCACTCGCTTTCCTAGCAGACGCTCACACCCAACGTATGGCATCATGAGCGCCGTCAAGTCCAGTGGGTCCTTCGGGGCGTCGCCGGTGCATACACCGCGCGAGCGCTTTGCTAGGCCGAAGTCGGTCAGTTTGATGTTGTCGTCCTCACTCACCAGCAGATTTTCCGGCTTGATGTCCCGGTGGATGATGTCGTGCAGGTGGCAGTGCAGCACTGCCTTGATGATTTGATAGGTGTACAGCTTCGACTTCTCCTCTGACAGCTTCCCGCTGGAGGACTGCAAAATGAGCTCGCACAGGTCGCCGCACTGCACCTTCTCGAAGAAGAGCAGGAACTGCTTCTCCGTCTCAACGTACTCGAGAAAGGTAACGACGTTCTCGTGCGGCGGGATGTGGCGCAGCACATCGATCTCGCGCTTGATCTCCGCCATCGCCATCTCCACATCTCCCTTAGCGAGCGAGATGAGATACTCCTTCTCAATGATCTTTACCACGTATTTCATGCCAGGGCGCGAGCCTGGGGGGATGTAGGACCCTAGTGGCGTGCACACCTTCACCACGCTGTAAGCACCACGACCCACCACATCCTTGTCCTGGATGCTGTACTTCCCCTCCACCACAATGGCGTCCTCGCCACCAACTCCGTTGTCACTCACAGACATTTTCCTGCCTGGGTGTGTAAGTTGCCTGCTTGCTTGCCAATGTGATGTTGATGATGCTGTTGTTGTTGCTTTTCCCCCTCCCTGTCGCTGCTGTGGTTCCTCGTGTTGCTTCTTCTGTCTTGCAACAAGACCTAGAAAAACACAAATAGAAGCGCTAAAAACACACAAAAAAAAAAGGAAAGAAAGTGAATAGGAGCGAAGCAATGGGAGAAAACACTCTAAAAAGGTAGGGAGAAAAGAAGGCGAGCTATAAAAGCAGTAGAAAGAGAGAAAAAAAGGGGGGGTAGTGATGTCGTCTACGCGTATGCCAGAGAGCGCACACTTTTAAGGTGGAAGGCGTACAACAGCAAAAAAAAAAAAAACCTGAAAAAGACAGTATGTTTGTGCGCTTCACAGGCCAAAAGCAGAGATCTAAAGCTTCACGTTCAACTTACTTCCGAAGACGAGTAGAAACCTCAATTGGCGCCAAAACCAGGTGGGCACTCTCCAAGCAATGGTACGATGGACGGTTTCTTGTGAGGTAGACGGGAAAGCGAAGCACATGAAAAGAGCAGTCAAGAAGAGAGGAAATCGAGAGCAGAAAAGAAGAGGAGCGTGTACGAAGACGTAAAGCAGCATGGAGAATAGAAACACACTCGAGGTGGCAGAGAAAGAAAGGAGGAAGGAGCGCACAATGTCCAGCGGTGCATGCAGACCACGAGGCTAACACACAGCAATGGCAACAATCAGTAGTGACATCGTCCTCTAACTCCACTGCTTTGGAGCGTCTCGCTTGATAGGCCATTGCGCACAAAAAAAAAAAGCTGCGTTTTTCCGTTGCAGCACTTTCACTCTCCCTTGCAGGTGTAAAATGGCCTGTTTTTTTTTTTTTTTTTCGACAATAGTAGACATCCGCACATTCGCACAACAAGGCCGGGTCAAAAGTCTAACACGACATAGCACAACATGTACTTTCCGCGCGTCTGCCCGCCTTGACAGAAACGGGCGCAACTCGACACGGAAGACCGCACTGCCAGCCAACCTCCAAGCGGACAAACCATGTCATGTACATGTTCTTGTTTACCTTTCTTTTGGTTCACTTTGAGGTAGTCGATATTATTCCTCCGCAAATGAGAGTAAGACGGTCTTGCTCATGCAAGAGATGGCGGACAGATGCGACCGAACACAAGTATTGAGACAGAAGTGAAAAGCAACACAAAGCTACAGTTGTTTCTTTCTAAGAAACACTCACATAAAATACCAAAGGAAACGCATAGCGAAAGAGCACAAGCCGTTGAAAGGCAGTAACAACACAAACTTGGAAAGGTAAAGAGCGACATTCAGCAAAGTCGAACCTGCTCCAGATGCTGTGGCACAATATAAGCTAAAAAAAAAAAAAAACGAAACAGCCGATGAACGCTGTTCTCTCTTATGCCCGCCAGCCTGAAACCCCCGTTTCTCTTTCTCGACGCGCGCAAGCACCTGTACTCACTCACTCCACTGTTTCACAAAAAAAAAAAAAAACAGAGCACTCCATAAAAACTCTTCGCGAAAGACGCCTTGGCAGCAACGATCACCCTCCACCACAGGAGTATTGACCAACACTCCCTCTGATGACTATCGTTGATACATCGTGTGGCCTTGCACGCAGTCAAAAAGGTGACGAGCTTTCTTTCTATAATCAGCAAAATAAACAAAAAGCAGGAGCTTTTGAGCCCCCGATCGCCACCTGCGGGGAAAAAGTCCACGCAGACGGTGACCTCTTACCAAACTATAGCCTAAAAGCATCGATTGAAGGGAAAAAGAGGGACTAGCCAACGTTGAACAACAAAATAAAAGAGAGAACCGCAGTAAGAACGAAGGAACAGCGAAAAGTCATTGAGCCCTGCATGGCTCGCGTGGTGTGTACATAAAGTGTGTGTGAAATGACAGGTTCGGTACAACGGCACGTGTGTAAATTACGACAACAGTGACACAAGAAAAAAGGAGCTTCCTACATACATCGGGAACAACGCAAACGCCAGCACAAGCATAGAATGCAAAAAACAGCCTGCAAGGAATCGCACTGCAGGTATTGGACGTATGCAATCGAGAAAGAGAAAAGGAGAGGCAGAGACTAGCACTGCGCGCATCCGCAGGTCCGAAAACGGTGTCTCCCGTCTTCCCTCCTCAACCAATGGAATACGCTCGTAAGCCGAAAACGAAAAGGCTATTAAAGAAGATGGGTGGCAACGGTTATCAGAAAGACAAGTAGGAAAAGGTTCTCAGTTAAGCTCTCTACGAGGGCTTTTTCTCGTCCTCGCTACTTACACCTGCAGGAACGGATGCTTGAGAAGCGTGGCGGACGACGGACGCTTCGAGACGTCACGCTGGAAGCACAGTTCTAAGAAGTTGTACGCGTCTTGGGAGCCAAGCGCCTTGGGGTCCTTCGGCACCGCGTCCGGCCAGCCGGTGGAAAGCGCAAGCTTGTTCATGATGTGCATAACGTTCGCCATGGGTGTCCACGGCGTGCGTCCGGTGATCATCTCCGCCACGGTGCAGCCCGCCGACCAGATGTCCGCCTTGAAAGGGTCGTAGCCGTCCTCGTCGGTGATCACCTCCGGCGCCATCCAGTACGGCGTGCCCGCCAGCGTTGCCGTCGCTGCCTTGCGCAGGGTGCTGTGCGTATTCATGATTTTGGCCTGGTCGAAATCCGCCAGTTTCGCCGTGCCAGTGTCCATGGAAATGAGGATGTTGTCCCCCTTGATATCGCGGTGGGCCACCTGGTTGCTATGCAAATACTCCAGTCCGAGGAAAATGTGTCGGGCGTACACGCGCACCACCGGGTACGGCAGGCACGCGTGTGGGAGGCTCTTCATCAGCGACGTCACGGAACCGCCCGTCACGAACTCCAGGTAGACGTAGAGCTTCTTCGGTGTGCTCTCCGCATCGATGCGGCTGTGAAGGTAGCGAATGATGTTGGGGTGCGCCAACTTCCGGTGAATCTCCACCTCCGTGTTGGAGGGTGCGTCGTCAGAGAGCTCTAACACCTTCACCGCAACAAAGCGCCCACTCGGCAGCACGCCTACAAAGACAGAGCCGAAGCTGCCGGCTCCCAGCTTCTTGCCCAGAGTCACCTTGAGCAGCTCTTCCGTGGAGATTGACGCCATCGCGCTTCTGAGTTATTGGATTGAATGGATGTACAGGATGGTCGCTTCTCCGTGCCTCGACACGCACGTATCGTGTATATAACCGAAGATGTATTGCTGTATGTAGGCACGACAGCTAAGGGAAATAAAAAAAAAACTGATTGTTGGGGCTTTTGTGGAAAAAAAAAAGGAAAAGCAGGCGAATAAGATCGGTATGTCAACGAGGCGCCAAATGTCACGGTCCCTGTGACTGTGGCACGTACAGGAGCTAAAAAAAAAAAAAAAGAGAAAAGAGTGAGACACTGATGTAAGCTCCTGAGGTGTAAATAGACAATAAAAGGGCTTGGCACTCGAGCGCGAACCGATGTAAGTGTACTTGTTTCCTGTCTGTTACGTAAAAAGCGCACGACATGGGAGTAAGCAATGAAGGTGAAAAAGAGACCATTGAAAACAGCAGAGGGAAAGAGAAAAATAAAAGGCAAAAGTGGATCAAGTTCTTGAGAAGTGGTGTAAGTCGGCATGGAAGGCCTCACAACACGCTACAAGAGCTACAAGAACGTAGCAGGGCACAAATAACCGAAAAAAAAAGGAGCTAATAAAGCTCGGTGCGTCCAGGAAATATGAAAATGGTCTTTTGATTTTCTCTTTTGGATCTTTTTTTTTTTCCCGTAGCGTGGTTTGCCCGTGTACATCTGAGTGCACGTCTGTGGCTTTTCAAACAAAAAAAGACCGTTGCAAAGAGGCTGAGAGGCGGGGAAAAAACGAAGTCGGAAATTGCCTTCTCCCTCCCTTTTTGTTCCCCGCCACCGCGCCTAGAAGAGTTCCCTGTGCGCTGAGAAGCTAAGAAAAAAAAAATGAAAGAGAATAAAAGGTGCGGCAAGCAACACACAATTCCTCTCCTGTCAAATATATGAACTTTTGCTGATGCCGCCGTTCTCCTCTTTTTCCTTCTTCAATATGTTTGAGAGAAAGAGGCTCTTAGACGGCTTTCTCTTCCCTGTTTCCTCGAAAACTACCTGTTTTTGTATGTTTGGCTTCTTTTTTTTTTTTTTTGTCGCTGCTGTGGCCACGATTACTTTACGTCTTCATTCTGTGTCACAACTTAAAGCTTCCCCTCCTTTTCAAAGAAGAAAACAGAGGGGCTTATAAATCACCACTTAATCACATGTTAAACAAACACACTGTCCAAGCTCGCTCATGAGAGAAGCAAAACGACAGAAACACCTATGTGGACTTGTTAGTTAGACCGAGAGACAACTGAGAGCGACGGAAGCTGCACACGGCGACTCCGCTGAAATGAGAGGAGTGTCTCCTTTTTTTTTTCCTTCTTTCTTTCTTTCTCTTTTGCACTTTGGCTCAAGAATCCCGCTCCCTCGGTCTCTCCCTTCTTGGTTTTTTACTCATTAAAACTCTGTTTACGGAAGGAGTCCCAGCAATCCGTGCGGCAGAGGGGAGCTCGTTGTAGCGCTAGTCCAGATGAAAGCGAAAACAAAAAAAAAACAGACAACAGCGCCGCCGTTTCGCGCCACTGCTCGCCTCTTCGAAGCTTCGCTCCCCGCCCTCTGGCTCGCTTGGAAAAGCGAGAAAACCATGCAGCGACAGCAGCAGAAGCAGAAGCAGAAGCAGAAGCAGAAGCAGCTATCGCACACACAGCGTTCGTCAAAATAACCAATATATATAAGAAGGATGGCTGAAGGCCAAGCGAGCTGCAAGACGCCAACACGCTTTGACACCAATGTTGCCTCTACTCAGTAGTCTTTTTCTTCTTCTCCTCCAACGACAACGACAGCTTGTTCGTTGTGAGGAGCAGCTCGTCCGTGTACGCCTCCAGAGCCGGGGCCTTCTGCGGCTTCAGACCGGTGATCGGCTCAATCTTCTTGTTGATGAGAAGCGTAGTTTTGAAGTGCGCCACCGCCTCGCCGTCCTTCTCGAAGAGAACCGGGTAGGGGATCACGGCGTCATGCTTTGCCATCTCATTAAGTCCCAGACGCGCCTTCTTCGTCTCCAAGTTGCGGGTGGCGAAGGGGAAGGTGGCATACTTGGTGTCGATCTCCTTCTGCAGTTCCTTGGCGCTCTCCATCTTCACAGAGTAGTTCGAGTCGAGCGCGACCTTGTACACGCTCGGGCGTATGTCACGCTCCTTCAATTTCCCTTTGCCAGAGGACATGACAATGTCTAACGTCCACACCTGCGCCTTCTCGAGGTCGTAGTCGTGCACCATGTGTTCCGCCACCTTGCGCTGCGGAATGCAGCGGTAGCCGTCGATGATGTAGCGCTTCATCATATGCGAGAGCACGCCGTCCACTGGCGTCACCTTAAAGTGCTCCGCGGCCTTCTCAATCACCTCTGTGACCTCGTAGACGGTCGCGCCAGGACGCATCTTGCGCATCGCCGTGTTCAGGATGTTGTACGCCGCCGTGATCACGCGCGCCGCCTTCTCGTCCTTGCCGAGCTCGTTGTCCTCCGTCACCTGGATCGTGTGCGCCACCACAGCGCAATAGCCGTCGACGTGGATGCCGAGGTCATAGTGCACGATGTCGCCAAGTTGGATTTCCTGTGGCGTCGTTTCGTCTGCGACGCCAGGGCTGTTGTGACAGACGCAGTTGTTGACGGAAATGCAGGTGGGGAAGGCAATGCCCTTCTCAGCTCCCTTGAACATCATCTTCACCTTGGCGGTGATCGTGTCATCGCCGAGGCGGCACAGGTCGCACACCTTCACGCCAGGCTTCGTAGCGTCGATTAGCACGCGCAGCGTCTCGTTGCACCAAGTCGCTGCCTTCTTATAGCGCATCACCACATCGGAGTTGTTGATGGTGGTGTCCTCCTCCTCCTCCTCATCTTTTTCCTCCTCGTCACCGTAGTCCTCCCACTCCTCCTGATCAACCTTTTTAGACATGATAATTGCTGTGTGCTTGTGTGTATTTATGTGATAAAACAGGTGAGCCGGCAGTACCTAATCCTAGAAAAAAAAAAAGACACTAACTATCATGCAGGAACGCAGCAGGAATGTTTGTTTTCGTGGTTGTTTAATTAAAAGGGACAAAAAAAAAGCAGTAAAGAGGAATGAGAAACAGTGGCGATGTGTGCGCGATACACGAAACGAGCAAAGATGGCCAAGAAAAGGCAGGTGCATGCAAAAGAAGCCAGCGCTTCAAGTGGCTACTCTTTAGAAACAACAGGTACTTGGTCGGCACGCTGCCAGTCTTTCGTGCAGCATCTAAAAAGAAAGACAGGAACTGATACGCCAGTGGGTCTACATGTGTTAGTGGGAAAACACAAACGAGATAAAGTGTCCATCAGTTCTGTACCGTCACTTCACGGCGCGCTCCCCATCGTAACTTCCGCACAGGCAGAGGGGCAACAGTAAAAGCACATGAAAGCTGTGCGCCATCACAGAGCCTTTTTTATTTGCGTTGGAGTTTCCTTTTCTAACGTACGTACACGTCTTGGACGTACGTCAACGATAGTCCTGACCCAACTTGCGCACACTGGACTGTGCGCACGCTCGCACACGCAAATAAACAACCGACAGGCTACACGGCGTGCTACGCTTGGAAGAACGCGCACGCATAAAAAAAGGTCAAGAAACACCACATAGCGAGAAACAGGAAACAAAAGAAACACAATTGCACCACAAAGTCGAGAGAAAGACAAGCAAAGGGAGGCGACGAGGAGACAAAAAAAAAAAGAAAACACAGTTCATATGGTGCGTCGAGAAGACAAACGGCGGCGGCATAGCCGGGTGCACACCTGGGCACAGCTCAAAACGAGACACGACAGCCAAAAGGAAACAATGCAGAACAAACACAAACACGTACAGGTCAAAAGGTGGTCAAAATACACCGTTGGCAGCAAAAGGCTGAGGGGTAAGATTCTCTTTCAACGCCAATAGCTGCTATGCTCGTCTACCGTTCTTGTCTCAAAAAAAAAAAAAAAGGAGCTGTGTAAAGGGGAAAACGCGACCATGAATCGTTGCGTTGCCTGAAAAAAGAGGCACAGCATTGAAAAAGTTATGGGACAAGTGCTGAGTAAACAGAAGCAGAAGAAACAGAAAAAAGAGGGCTCTTTTATACAGTGTGTAGATAAAAAAAAAAGTACATATATATATATATATATATATATATATATATTACTCGTTTTTTTTATTTATATATAATCATGTAGAAATCAAAAAAAAAAAGGAGTTTTGAACACATACAAAAAAAAAAAAGAGAGTGCAGGGGGAGCGTGAGGCCGTCGGTGCTCCACAATTTAACAGAAAACCTGGAGAAAAGGTAACGCGTAGGAAATGCAGAAAAGAGCACTCACAATCGCTCTATCGTGAACCTTCCCAGCTCTTTCCTCCCCCCTCTCCCTGTGCATACATGGACGCAAATAAGCACACGAAAAGGGGGGATGGAGTTTGGCTACTTCAGGTCATCGTCGCTGACGGAGGAGTGCGTCGCAGGCTTCTTTCGCTCCATCGCAAACGTATCGTTGCGCAGCGGTGGCGAGCTGCCCATGTCCTTCGCCGGCTGCGTTGCTAGTTCGTTGGAGTCGGAGTCGGAGTCGTAGAGTGGGTTGTCTGCTGTGTCCTCGGCGCGCGGCACCACCGAGAGCGGAATGTCGCTGCTCTTTGGTTCCTCTTTTTGAGTGGGACTACTATGCTCCTCTATCTCTTTCTCGGCCGCCCCGCGAGGGTTGCGCGGCGGCGGTGAGTCGCCAGTCTCTGGGTACACTTCCGCCTTCTTACCTAGCTTCAAGCGGGTGAGAGTGGGAATGGTCTGCTGCACCGAGAAGGCGACGAAGCCCACCGTCGTCGGTGCCACCACAACACAGAAGAGGGCGATACTCAGCCCCGAGAGACTGGTTACCGTCGTGCTTTTGCCTGACGTCTTCAGGCTGGTCACGGGGTACGCGGCGACGGAGCTTTGGTTCGCCAGCAGCACGCCCTCCACGGTGGCGAGCGCGAAGGTGGCGGAGGTGTTCTCCTGGCTTTGCACGTAGAGTGGGAGGTTTGTGTTTGCGACCAGCAGGCGGTACAGCTGCTGCGTCGGCGTGTACGTCGAGTCGGGTGCTGCACCGGTGACCTGCGTCGGGTGGAGGAAAAGCTCGAAGGCGTTGTTGCCCAGAGGAGCGACGAGCACCGCCGCGGCAGGCACCTTCAGCGTGTTGGCGGTGTACTCGACCAGTTTCTTCTTGGCCACCGCGTACTCCAGTAGGTCGGTTGAGGTGTTCAGTGGGAGAAAAGACAGGCGCAGTGACATAGGGGCATCCGCCAGGCTCGTGCCCTCCTTGTCCAAGACGAGGAGGGCGGCCACCGCCACAAACTCGGGGTCGATGCTGCTGGAGGCGGTGGCGCACAGCTTCACCACCACCACCTCGCCCGTTGCGCCGGCCGCCAGGCTCTGCGTCAGGGTAGCCGGCACCATGATCCAGCGCTGGTCCAGCTCGTCTGTCTCCACCGTCAGGACGGCAGCGTCGCGACCGTCGCACCGCACGGCGGCGTCGCGGTTGCCCACGGTGTGCAGGGCCACGTGCGTGATGGGTGGGCTGCTGGGATCGGTGAAGAGCACCCGCGTGTCCTCCGGCGCCGCGTAGGAGAGGGCGAACTCGGGGAGGTAGTACAGGGAGGCGAGGGTGAGCCGCGAGACGGCGATGGCGCGGTGGCGGTGCTGCTCAAAGGGCAGCGGGGACGCCGTCGTGCTGGACGAGCTCAGGATGTAGCAGGGGTAGAGCACCGAGCTCGCCGCGCCGCTCGGGGCAGCCGCGATGAGCGACGCCTCCACGATGACGCTGGCGGTGCTGGGCGAGACGTACGTCAGCGCTGCGACGTAGGCGGCGTCCGCCGTGCAAGTCTCGTCGTTCCAGACCAGCTTGAAGACCATGTCCACGCCGGACGCAAAGGTGCCGATGATGGACCAGGTGGCGGTCTGTGTCTGATAGAGGTGGATGCCGCTCTGGTCCATCACGGCGTCGCCGGTGTTGATCGCCTCCGCGCGGTAGGTCGTCGCGACGCCGCTGATCACCTTAATGTAGGTGTCCGTCACGCGCGCCCACTCGGCGCCGTTGTGCGTGCAAACGGCGTAGTAACCCTCCGCCTTGGTGTAAAGAAAATTGCTCATGTCCAGCACCGACACGCCGGCCGCATCGCGCGCTACCATCACATCGGACCCGGTATGCGCATCCTGGCACTGCGCGTCCCACGGCACGAAGCCGACCACCACGCCGGAGACCACCGTTGCGGCGTCCAGTGCCACCTGCGGGTGGTTGCCGAGCACCACCGCGGCAGGTCCGTAGGACGCACTGTCATCGGCCGACATCGGCCACACACTAAACTGCTGGCAGTGGGAGGCGGCGGCGTCGATGGGGACGTAGACGTCGTTCATCAGCGCCAGCGCAGCCGTCTCGACCAGGTTGCCCGACATGCGCACCCTTAGGCTGCCTGGCAGCTCAAAAGCGCCTTCGAGACGCGCCGGCCAGGCGTTGCCGCTCACGGCGCTATTACACACCTGGATGTACTTCTGCTCATTGTGCATGCCACACATCGACACGCTCCCGCACGGCGTCCACTCGCTGCCGTCGATGCCGGCGTCGAGCAGCCAGTTGCTGCGCGCCAGTTCGTAGGACGCCATCGCAACCGTTTTTCCGGTGGACGCGAACATGGACGTCCCGGGCTGATTGTAGATGCCGGCACAGATCGTGTAAAAGCCGGAGAGGGAAGTCGGGTAGGAGATGTACGGCTGCGTGCCGTAGAGGCCGATGGCAGACGTGTGGCCGTAGGCACAGCTGCCATCCGCTGAGAAGCGCACAGCCACGCTAGTGGCGGGCGACGACGACGAGGCGGCGGCGCCGCTGCTTCGAACCGCGATCGGGGCCGCGTCCTGGCTCGGGCCGGAGGAAAGCACAAAGGTGTTGGAGCTGTAGTCCGTTGTGTCGGCCATGGACACGAGCCAGCTGTCCGGCTGCACCAGCACGTAGTCAACTCGCAGATACTGTTCCGCCGCGCACAGCACACCGTAGGTCTGTTGGAGGTACAACGGGTAAGGCACCTGCATGACGCTGTTCGACACACCCAGCGTCGCCTCGGCCGTTCTCACCTGCTTGCAGGCGGCCGCGCGCACAGCCGCGGTGGCCGCGGCCCCGGCCCTCACTGGTACGAAGCGGACGGCGACGTAGCTCTGTTCCAGCGTCTGCCTCGCTGCCGTGTATGCCGACAGCTCGCTCGGGACCGACGGAGCGCGAATGAACTCGGTCAGGTTGACGGAGCCGTTGCTGCCGTTGAAGATGGTGAGCACCGGGTCGGCGCTCGACGGGGTGATCGAGGGAGCGCGTCGGATGGTGACCGGAGCACCGTTGAACGTGACGGCAAACTTGGCACCCGTGGAGGTGCGGCGCATGCACACGTACGGGGCGAGGGGCGGTTCCACGGTGTCGCTCGTGATGAGCAGCGCGCTTGGCGTGTCGGCAGTGTTGACGGCGCTGCGGAAGGTATTGAGCGGGACAAGCGAAATTCCAGCTCTCTCGGACGAACACGCGGACGAGGAGGAGACAAAGGCGGTATAGCCGCCCTTGGCGAGCGACGTCGTGGAGCCACCCAGCAACGTCACTGGGATTGGCGTGCCGACAGGGAAGTTGGGGGCCGTGGTGGTGGCGCCGAGACCTTGAATGGACAAGGCGGCAATCACAGTGTTCTTGCCCTTGTACGACGCGCAGACGCTCTTACGGCCCGACCTGACGCGGCTGACGTACGCCGCAGGGACGACAAAGCGCAGGTCGTGCCGCGTGACAAAGTAGGGCAGCAGCGACGTCGACGGGCTGCACGCGTTGCCGACCACGCCGTTGTTGATCATCGTGAACGACAGCATAGAGGTGAAGGCAAGGGAGACGTCGCTCGTGTACGGCACCATCGTCCCCTCGCCGGCGAAGCGAGCACTCGCGAGGATATTGTCTGCGTTGCCGCTCGCCTCCTCGCGAATGCGCACGGGAGCGGGCATGTTCTGCAGCACGGTCATGATCGGCACGATGACGAGCTGCGCTGCGACGGCGGTGGCCGCGGCAGCGCCGTCGAGGGTGACAAGCGATAAGGCGTAGCTTGTGTTGGCCGAGACACCGTACAAGCTGTTCGGCACTTGGAAGCCGATGGACACGGTGGAGGCGTCCGTCAGAAGAGCCGCGACAGGACCCGACGCACCGAAGCGGAGGGCGATGACGCTGTTCCCACTGCGCAACACTTGCAAGCTCTGCACGATGGCGGCAGTGGCAGGTAAGTAGACAACGTTGGAGGTGTAATCCATCACGGTGATCGCCGCCACGGCGTCCAGCACAGCGTTCTTCAGTCCCTGCATGACGGACGGCACCGTCGGCACCACCGTCGGCGCCGCAGTGGTGGGCGTGGTGGTCGTGGTCGGCGGCACGGTGGTGGTGGTGGACGTCGACGTCGTGGTGGTGCTGCTGGTCGGCAGCGGTGCTGGTGCAACGGTGGTGCCGTCCCCGCTGGAGGCGGAAGATGCAGGGGGTGGAGTTGTGGAGGTCGTCGACGTGGAAGTCGTGGTGGTGGTGGTCGTCGTCGTCGTGTCGGCTGCGTTGCCGCTGCTGCACAGAAACGTCAAATACGAAACGCTACCGGAGGCAAACCTCCACTTGCCGTCCCCCCGCAGCAGCACCTGGTAGTCACCGTTCGCTGGAACTACGAAGGGGCTGGGCAGCCAGGTGGCGATCTCGCCGTTGTCCCACGAGAAGACGCCATTCGACACATGGGCAGGCAGAACGGCACTTTTGATGGCGTGGTCGTTGAGAAACTGTGTCGCAGCATCGTTCTCGCTGGTGGAGTGGATGGTGTAGCCGGAGGTGCCGCTGGAGCACCCACCTGTCATTGCCACAAACGCAGCATGGCCTCGCACAGCCAGGAGGAAGGCGACTAGGAAAACAGCAAGCACCTTCAAATCCATGTTCGCTCAGTTTAAAAGGGGAGACAAGAGTACTTGAACGTGACGTTGTGGCTTTCTTTGCGTAGCTTGTCTTCAAGGGCTTGATCGACGGAGGGGACTACACACAAAAAAAAAAAAAGAACTGGAAGGCACTGTATACGCAACAAAGTCACATGCAAGGTATGACACTGGACGTGACCGAGTAACCAGGTATATAAGGAAAACGCCACCCTTTTGATGAAGAGGATGCCACGCAAATTAAAGGGTTTGCAGTATCAAAGAAAACGATATGAAAAGCAATTGCAACGAGGAGAATGCGTGAGGCCAGTGCACTTTTTTTTCGCTTTGTGTCTCAGTTTCCGTCTTACAAGTATACCTAAAACTTGAAGAACAACGAGTTGCTGGCCGTCGCACTGCTATGAACTCTTCTATCAAATTGTTCAGACGGTAAAGCGGAGAAGAAGGAAAAAGACCTCACGCGTATCCTAAAACAAAGTCCTAGTGTATGACTTTCTTCTGCTGCCGTTTGTCCAACAAGTGGATATAGAAGAACACATGTAGATGTGCGCCTACTCGCTCTGAGCAAGAATGCTATGAGAGGCAATTTCAACTCCCTCACCTGCGACGTGTGGAGAAACGTGCAAAAAAAAAAAGAGCTTTGTAGAGTAACACAGCTACTTTAAGGAAAAAAAAAAGAAGAGAAAGGAACAGAGGAGAGCAAAGACGCAAGCACAGCGCGTTGCACAGTCACAGAAAAAAAAGTGAGGATAACAAGAGGATCAAAGTAAACACGAGTGAGTCGAGAGCCTTGCCACAGCCACAAAGCCCCATTACTTGTCGTTGTTGTTTCTCTTTTTTTTTTTTTGGCTCTTCGCATTCCTTTGTGGATGCAAAAGGCAGCATTCGACCTCAAAGTGGCATTGTTTTTCTTCCCGCTGATCTTCAACTCCCCCCTCTCTTTATTCAACAAGCGCAGCCAGCACAGCACCAGCAACTTGACTGGAGAGCGAAACAAGTGCTGAGTGGATGTGATTTGAATGCGCAGGCTAGTTGAAAACAAAGGGGAAAGGAAAAAGGAAGAACACTAAAAAAAAAAAGGCATGCATACTGTCCCTAACGCACTCTTTGCGCTAACCAAAGTTGCTGTTCTTCGTTGCCTGTTCACTTCGTTTCGTTTTTCTTCTGCGGCCTGCAACCGTAAAGCGTGAGCCGCGTCACCCGTCACTTCGCTGTCGTCTTCCTCCGAGTTTGCCATCTTATCTGTTCCAGTTCTCTATCGGTTTTCTTCTGCTTTTTCTTTTTTTTTTTTGTACTTCACATGGACATACCGAAGTAAAGAGCCTTGTAGGACAAGCAGGTCAGCGTATACACATAAATTATGAGACAAAAAAAACAACGATTGGGTTGAAAAGCAATAATCAAACAACTATTTCGCCTCAGCTCGACCCGAATGTACTATACTGCTGTTTCTACAAGCCGCCGCGGCCGAGCATCGCTGCTTATAATAACACGTTTTTCTTACCTGTACTAGCTGTTTTGGCAATGACGAGCGCGCAAGTGCATATCTGTAGAAAAAAAAGGATATAAATTAAAAAAAGAAAAATGGCCGCGCTTCAGGCAACGGAAACGCATAATAAGTCAAACAGTAGCTGAGGTTTGCGAGGTGCGGCTAAAGACAACAGAACGAACGAACGAAGGAAGAGAAAAAAGAGAAGGGAGGACCAGCACAAAAAACCCAGAAACAGCCGTACGTTACATCAAGCAAGTCGGTTTCCATCACTTCACCCATGAAAAAAAAAAAAGGTGACAGGGCTTAAAAGTTGAATTCGTCATCGCTGTCCACGGTGTTCGACATAGAGGACTTGCGTTGCTGCGGAACGGAGCGGACAACGTTGGCGCTTGTCACGCTGTTTTGCAGCGCACTGCTTCCCGCAAAAGGCGCGGTGGTGCTGTTCGACGAAATGGGGCTGCGGTTACCCTGATTGAACAAGTTCGCGTACTTGAACAGCGATCCGTTGGACGTGGTGGGCGGGGGGCTGCTGTTGCCAGTGAGGCCCACGTTGCCGCTCGTGACCGGCCCAGGGCTGCCGGCGCCGCTTGCAGCTATCTGAAACGGATTGTGTGGCTGGCCGGTGGCGATGCCGCAGTAGAGCGCCGAGCTGCCACCGCTGCCAGTAAAGTACGGGTGCTGCAAGCACTGCGTTGCCGTCGGCCGTTCCGCCGGGTTGAAGCGCAGCATCTGCTCTATCAAGTCCACGGCGGCTGGTGGTGCGGTGGCGAGGATTTGGCGGAGAGGAGTCGGTGCGACGGTGGGAAAGCGCATGTTCATGCGACGCGCCAGCTGGTAGCCCTCGTCCCACTCGCTCGGCGCCGGCGACCCGAGCACAGAGCAGATTTTGAAGAGCTGGTCGCTCTCCGAGGTGCCGGGGAACAGCGGGCGGCAGAGGTACAACTCGGCAAAGATTACGGCGCAGGCCCATATGTCGATGGGCGAGTTGTAGTGCGTCGAGTGCAGCACCAGCTCGGGGGCGCGGTACCACCGCGTCGACACGTACTCCGTAAAGGGCGGCCGCGAGCGGATCTCCTTGGCAAGTCCAAAGTCCGCCACCTTGACCAGATCCCCGGAGACCAGCAGGTTCTCCGGCTTCAAATCGCGGTGCATGAAGCCGGCTTTGTGGATCGCCTGCACCCCTAACAGTGTTTGGCACATAATACTACGAATCTCCTTGTCACTGAAAGCCATGGCACCACTCATCTGGTCCGCTCGCTGACGCTGAATCTGAAAGATGTTCTTCTCGCAGTACTCGAAGATCAAAAACAGCTCCGTCTTCTCCCGTACCACTTCCTTCAGCTTGATTAGATTAGGGTGCTGCACCTTGCGCAGCGACTGGACCTCGCGCAGTTGCAGGCACTCCTCCCAGCTGTGGAAACGCTGCTTCATCTTCTTCACCGCCACTATCTCCCCCGTGACGGTGTTCTGCGCCTTACTCACGGTGCCGAAGGAACCGTCGCCCACCTGCCCAATTACCGTGTAGCGATCCATTCTCGCAATTAGAAAAAAAAAAAAACTATGTACACGCGTTTGTGTGCTTGTCAGCTTTTAGCACCAGTTAAAAAAAAAATGAAACTTATAAACAGCAGGTGCTGCCAGTGATCTGTCGGATCAATGGCACACATACACGGACGCCAGTCTCGAAGTCCACAACAAATTGGTCGGCGAGCCACTAGCCGACCCAACTCAGCAGAAGCAGTTCAGCGTCGGTATGCTCGTCGTTCCCGCTTTTTTTTCCCCCTTCCCCTCCTCTCTGTGTGTTTGTGTTGTTGTTGTTCTGCTCAAAAAGCCCTGCTGATGCTCTGTGCACGGATGCTCCGTGGTGCAACAAGGGTGAAAATGGTATGGATGCTCTGCTGCCCCACATCGCGACGGCATATCCGAAGTGACAGAGAGGTGCC
Organism: Lotmaria passim; assembly: GCA_037349495.1. Classification (NCBI taxonomy): domain Eukaryota; phylum Euglenozoa; class Kinetoplastea; order Trypanosomatida; family Trypanosomatidae; genus Lotmaria; species Lotmaria passim. The sequence goes on from CP140195.1 coordinate 61,560, forward strand.
CGTTGCCAAAAGAAGAGAGAATGAAGTCCGCGTTGCCCAGCAAACCAAAGTGTGACAGAAAGAGGGAGGAAACGATGCTTGAAGCTGCGTGGGAGAAACGAAGGAGGAAGAAAAAAAAAAAGCCACAGCTTGACCTCATAGTTCCTTTTTTCTCTGGCTTAAAAAAAAAAAAAAAGAACCAAAAAACGGGAAGGGAAACAATCACGCGTTGTTACGCGCTAAAAGCGGCACCGTTACAAGCAACATATAACGAATTTACACGACCAAGACTCGAAAAGCCTGTTGTGTCGTCGATTGTCCGTGTATTTGTTTTTCGTGACGTAGTCCTTGCACGTTTTGTCGTGCCCTTTTTTTTTTTTTAATCTGCAGATACTGTTGCGAATTCGTTAACTCTTTTAAAGGCATGCCCACACTCACACACGCAAACACCCACGCGCGCACGATTAGTAGCAAGCGAAGTCGATCCATCAAGAGGGGTCTCATTTCGAAAGAGAGAAAACAGAAAACAGTTAGAAGCATACGATTCCGTTTGAGTGCCTGTGTCGCTGTTTCGCCTTTACTCTTGCGGCTTCGGCGTAGGACGGTTCTTGCCCATTGGCTGACCAGCCATCGCGCCGCGAAGGTGCATGCAAAAGGCCTTCTCCATCTTCACGATCACGCGTTCTTCCGGCACCGCCTTGCCGTTCTCGTACTCCGCCACGACTGAGGCACGCTCCGAGATGCGCTGAGCGAGATCCTGTTGCGACCAGTTCAGGCCCTGGCGAGCCTTCATGATGCGCATACGCAGCTGCGGATCCACCCTCTTTACCTTCAGCGAATCGCTGTCCTCGTCCAGCTTCTTCGCGTTGGCGCCGGCGCTTGCGGCCTGCTGGTTGGCGCGCTGGTGCTCCTTGCGCTCCACCTGCACCGACTGGCCGCGCTGCACAGCCCGGTTGGCGTCGCGCTCGTTCACCACACGTGGTTGCGCCGTCGCAACACTATCGCGCTGCTGGAAGTTGAAACGCTGCTCCTCCCAGTCCTGCCCCGTCAGAATCGACCGCTTCGGCATTTTGACAGCAACACCCAAAAACAACTAGTAATTAAGCCTTCAAGCACAGGGAGCTTGTTTGAAAATGAGTTTAATAGAATAACAAAAGAAAACAAAGGAAAGGCTGTAAAAGTTCAAGTCGCGCAAGGGAAAGTGCACGTAGTAGACTCCACAATGTGCGAAAGCAAAACCCACATTGAGTTCAGGTCACAGATAAGCCAAGGAGAAGATAACGAAGAAGAGAAAAAGCAATATGGGCTGCACTCCAAGAGAACAAACAGCTTCTGATCTACGCACCGCGCACGCATATCACTTACATCAGCCCGCCTCACCGTCAGGGAAACAAGAGAAAAAGGTGGAAAGGAGAAACATGAGCACGCATACATTGTCGGCTCAAGCCACAAGTGCCGCCTACCTTAGACGAGCGCTATGCGTTGCACATTTTCACACAAGGGTACAGATACATAAAAAAAAAGCAGGAAGAAAAAGAGCTGCGGTCGTTTAATTGAGTCCACAATCACTGGCAATAAGACAAGCGCAGTTACACCATTCAACACATCCGGTCAACTGTTCTTCTTTTTTCTTTTTCGTCTGCGCGGTATGCGGCGTCCCACCACTATAGCAACCGTTGGGTACTCTACGTTTTAATTTTATTTTCTGCTACATTTCACTATTGAAGCTATGCACGATAGAAAAAAGCGGAAGTAAGAGAAACAACAGGGTGCATTACAAACGTTGAGGCGAAAAGCGAGCACGTTATTACGGTACGGTAAAGTGCACCTGTTCTCCTCTGCATTCCACAGGGTTTATATATATATATATATATGTATATTTGTGTTTTCCTTAGTTTACCTATTCGTGTTGCTTTTCCGTTTTTTATCAGAGTGGAAGGTAAGGCACCGGACACGTGGCGCTCCGCCAGCTACGAAGACGTCTGTTAAGCTCGAAGGGAGGAAGCGTAAACATCTCCTGTGCACGACTCCCCATTTCAACTTTATTACTTTGACAAATATGGAAGTTTCTTCTCCAGTACGCATAAACGCACTGGTGAGTCACCCGGAAAAGATGTTAAGCGATGCTATTGCATCGTCAACAACGTGAATGTAACACACTTTTAATACAAAAAAAAAAAAAACACCAGGAGCACGCACACAATAATCGATGGTGTTTTTTTAAAATAAAAAAAAACTGGTTTTATAGAAAAAGAAGTTAGTTAAAGAGCATCAAGAGACAATGAAAAAGCTGATTTGAGAACAACACTAAAGCAAAAGAAGCACACACCTTGTGAGGTGTGTGGGAAAAGAGGGTGAAACACCACTGAGTCAGAAAGTGGTTTGCGCCACTACTCAAATCCTGGTTTTCTAGCAGGCTTTAAAGCGGCAAAGCTCCGAGAAGATACAGCAAGATGGAGAAACAGTAGGCATGCATAATGCAGTGCAATAGCGACGGTCGCATGGTGAGCCCTGCTACGCCTGATCGCGGGTACGTGCGGCCGTAAGCCACACACATTACATACATACATACCCACAACGCCGATCACCACGGCTAACTGCGACTCTCACGGTATTCATCGACACTGTCACCACCGTAACGAAGGAAAACACCACTACTTAACATGAGGGCGCGGTTGTCCCGTAGCCGTAATGGTCCCCTCCCCATCCAGACAGACGACGCATAACGCACTAGAAAAAAAAGCTGCCCACTGTCTACCCTCATTGCCTAAGCTCCCTAGAAGCGGTCAACTTGAGCTCATCCATTTTTAACTCTACTCTCTGTTCTTCTTCGCACGGGCGCGGATATAGTACGGCTTGATCGCGTCCACACCGGACAGCACGAGCGCGCCAGCAATACCACGGAGAATGTTCGCGCCGGCACCGCGGAACAGCGACATAAAGCCCTCCGTCTTCACACACACGGCGAAGCACTCAAACGAGTTCTTGTAGTTCTTGCCGGTGCCGGACGTCATCATCATGCGTCGGCGCACCGTATCCAGCGGGTACGAGATCAGGCCAGACACGATCGTCACGACCCAGCCCAGCAGGAAGTTCACCAGGAAGTTGTCCATCGGCAGCAGCGGCTGCAGCGTATCGTACAGGCCAAAGTAGAAGCCGCGGTACGCGACGATACCAACGCACGACACGCAGAAGCCGCGGTACAGACCCAGCAGGCCGTCGCTCTTGAACGTCTTCACGTAGCAGTCGATCATGCCGTTGTATTGGCGGGCACCACCCTTCTTCGCGGACTTCGTGTCGTTCGCCAGACGCGTACGCACGTAGTCGAGCGAGTACACGAAGCACAGCGACGCAGCACCGGCCAGACCGCCGGACACCATGTTGCCCATGAACCACTTCAGGTAGCCGTCCTTGTCCTTCTTGAAGTTGAACATGCGCTTGAACTTATCCTTGAAGGCGAAGTTCAGCGCCTGCGTCGGGAAGTAGCGGATCACGTTCGACAGGTTACCGCGCCACAGCGCGTACACGCCCTCCGTCTTCAGCGTGCGCATCAGGCAGTCGACGACGCCGTTGTACGGGCGGTCCAGCGTGCCCTGCTTGATCATCTCACCCTGGTTCTGCACCAGCAGCTTCACACGCTCGATGGGGGCGGCGGCAGTCTTGGCGGCACCAGCAGCAACACCGCTGATCATGAACTCCTCCCAGAAACCAAGCTTGGGGAGGTCATCGCGCGATATCTTCTTCGGCGCGGGGGCCGCAGGAGCGGGGGCAGCAGGAGCGGGGGCAGAGTTGGCACCAGACATGTTGCTCGAGTGTGTGCTTTTAGTGGAGAATTAAGATAGTAGGAGAGAATAGAGCTGTGCGTGATTAAAATTAAAAAAAAAAAAACAACGTTTTTTTGTTGTTGTTTTTTGAGTAAGTTCACAGGATAGAGAAGTGAGGCGCGCAGGATGAAGAGTGGTGGAATATGCCGTGGGAAAGAAAGTTAAACTACATGTATCTATATGGACGACCAGAGTACATTTTGCCCAGTATTGTGAGAGAAAAGAAGGTAGGAGCCACAGCAGATGACTATGTAGCTGCACGGACAGGGTCTTGTTATCAGCTGTATAAAGGACTTGACTTCGGTCTGTTTACAGCACTTTTTTTTTTGTTGTTTCTCTGCATGAAGCACACGCGCAGCAGCAGCAGCAGCAGCAGCAACTCGTCGTATCAAGTAAAACTTGCAAAGGATGGGCAAGGTTCTGAATAGCCTCTGTCTTTGGCATTGAAACTTGATTTCTGGTGTTTAAGCAAAGAAAAAAAAAACGCAGTCATGCGTCCTTCCAAGGAAGCTCAGAAAAGCGACACCAAACACGCGAACTTGGAGTTGGGGAAAAAAAACTTGTGCTTGTGCGTGTGTGCCTGAAACTGAGAAAGCAAAAAAAAAAAAAAAGAAATATAAAAACAAACAGAAAAAAGTGACGCTCTCAACGAAAGTAAAACTGCACGCGATCTGCGGTTATTAAAAGAAGAAAAAAAAGAGTTGTTGCCAACTCGTTATTAATCCGGTGGTCATCGTGCTAAGGCAGGCCACCAGCATTGTGGGCTGCTACCAAATAAGCAGAGCAATCACAAGCATGGCAGGAAGGTGAAAGCTGAGAGCACCGTGCGGTCCTAGCAAGCCATCGTGGGAGTCCTCTGTCTCAGGTTTTACGCAAGAGGGGGGAGAGGAGCAAATAGACGCACAGGTGTCCGATATCTGTGGAATGGTCCCAAAGGCGTTGACGAGGGCGTACGGCAGCACCTGGCCATCCAGCCACTCGCTTGGCGCACATGAACAGAGGCCGGCATTCCCCTTCAGCTTCAGGGTATACAGCCCTGACCCGCTAAAGGCTCCCCACTCGTTGCTCAACGTCCCGGCGAGCTTCGAGTGCGAGAAGTCCAGAAAACGCACCGACACCAGTGCGTCGGCTGACCACGGCGGTAGTGCGCCGCACACCAGTGTCCGTGCGACAGAGAGGTAGAGCAGGTTGTGCATGCCCTGCCACGACGCCGGGATGGCAGACTCTACGGAAGTGCCGCTGAGGTCGAGGTACAGCAGGTTTGTCAGCTCTCCCCACGATGGCGGGAGCGTACCGGTGATCCACGGGTTGTCGGAGAGGTCGATCGCTTGCGTCGCAACCGCGCTCTTGAAGTTGGACGAGATGGAGGGCAGCGTGCCCTTGAGGCCGACGCCTTCAAGGCTTAATGTGAATCCGTTGCTGCCTTCATGGAACCTGCACGAGACGCCGGCATACTCACAAAAATCGTAGCTGCTCCACGTTGCGAACATCGCAATCGCTTTGCTGCTGGTCGCTTCATCGAGGTCGACGCTCAGGTGCTTCCGCATGACATCCAGAAAATGCCAGTTGACATCCTTGAAATTGAGTATCGTGTCGTTGATGGGCTCACACCGCATTGCGTAGCGCCCGCATGTGTTAGTGGAGAGTGCGCACCGCGATGTCGCGGCGTCGTTGTCGACGCCGACCATGAGCACGTGGTACGCCTTCCAGCTATCCGGGATGCAGCCGCAGAACTTGTTCTTCGTCACGTTGAAGGACTTCAGCTGCGGCCCAAAGGAGCCGAAGGAGGCACTGAGCCCGCCGTACATGGCGTTCGCGCTCGTGTCGAAGTGCTTGAGATTGGGCATGCTCTCGGCACTCCAGCTTGGCAGACCGCGACACAGCTTGGACCCGGCAATGAGGAGCGTCTCCAGACTCGACATGTCCATCCACGCTTCGGGAAGGTCGCCTTGTATGCCGCAGTTGTTGAGGTTGAGGGTGCGGAGGTAGCTCAGCCGTCCCCACGACACGGGAAGGCTCCCGGTGAGACCGGGATTGTCGGCCATGTTGATGGACGCCACCAGCACCCGCGACCCGACAACGTTGGCAGGCAGGTTTGGCAGAGTGCCGTCGAACTGCGCGCCGGAAAGGTTGATGAGCACCTCCTGGGCGCCGCAGGCTGTCTCGTTGCACGTGATCCCCCTCCACGTGCCATCGCAGTAGTCGGCTGACGCGCCCCAACTGCTCAGCTGCGCAGGGAAGCTGCTGCGCAGCACTTGCAGAAACTCCGCGATGTCGTTCGACGCTGGCGCATCTTCGGCCGAGTCGCACTGCTGGTTCAGATTGCCACAGCCGTTGAGGAAATCACAGCTGGCGGTCGTGGCGGCTGCCACAACAGCGTTGTCTAACGCGCGCAGCAAGAGCGGCTTGTCTAGCCACGTGTCGGGCACGCAACCACAGAAGTGGTTCCGCCGCAAGTTCAACTTCGTCAGTGGCAGCGCCGCCCAGGATGAGGGGAGCGTGCCGCCCATGCGGTTGTCCGAGAGGTCTGCGTTGCGCAGTGGTGGGTAGAAGACAGTGTCCCAGTTAGGCAGTGGGCCGCAGAGGCGGGTGTGTGTGATGGCCAGGTGCTCCACATACCGAAGCGACGAGCCGAATGCGTCGGGGAGAGTGCCGAGGATGGCGAGCGAAGACAACTCCACACGCCGGGCCAGCGAGAGGGCGGTCGCGAGAGACGGTGGCAGCGTACCCACGACCCCGGCGTTGTCGCGGATGACAAAGGCGTCGATGAGCACCGTCGCGCCTTTGAGAGCCACGAAGGCGTCAGGGATGGCGCCGGACAGCGGCAGCGAGGAGAGGTCTATGCTGATGCCGGCACCGCAGACGGCGGGGCAGGCAACACCTTGCCAGCTGCAATAATCGTCGCCGGCCCAGAGCGAGGCGTTGGCGGCGGACATCATGAAGGGACTTGACCTCAAGATCTCAAGAAAGGCCCAGGTGTTTTCACTCAACGTTCTGGGCGAGTTGCAGGTGTACGCCGAGCAACTCGGCTTGCTCATGACCAGCCCGATGTTTGCACGGCGCGCGGCCTGCATCAGCACCGGGACGCTACGGTACGAGTCCGGCACACATCCTGTGAAGTTGTAGCCCTCAAAGTCAACACGCGTGAGGTTCGCAAGCCCGATCGCCCACGAGGCGAGGCGAGGAGGGAGCAACTCTGTGGATGTCTTTACAGGATACGACACGTCGAGAACGCGCAGGCTGGGGAAGTACGACGGCTCTGTCAGATCATCCAAGACGTCCCCCACAGCCGTGTGGCTCAGCAGCAGCACCTCCAGCCTCGTCATGGTCGGACCGAGCTTCTTGACATCCATCCCATTCACCTTGGTGCTATGGAGATCCAGCACAACGAGGTTGGACAAGTCCTTCCAGTCGTCTGGGATGTTGTCATCTACCCTCGTGTTGCTTAGGTTGAGAAACTCGAGGTTACGCAGGTTGCGCCAGCCATCGGGCAGGTCGCCGGCGACATCCGTGCTGCTGAGGTCCAGCACTCGGAGACTGGAAAGCTTGCCCCAGTCGTCGCACAAGCTGTCGTGAAAGTTTGGGTTAAACGACATGTTAATAGACTCGATGAGGATCTTCGACCCGTCGAGCCTCTTTACCTCTGGAAACTCTCCTTCCAGGTTCAACTCAGACAGGTCAAGACTAGCCAGCCTCGTCGTTGCACTGCACAAGACACGCGGCCACGTGCAGTAGTCGCTGTCGCTCTGCGGCCACACGGACTCAAGCCCTTCAGTGTGCCTCCGGAACTCTTGAAGAAAGGCCAGGGTTGAGTCGTGGCGTGCCTGCACCAATAGTGCAGGCAAAAGCAAGCCTGCGGCTACAACAACACACGTCGCGAATGCGCAGAAAGCAACGCTGGGACGACATCTTCGAAGAAGCATCCTACTTTACTGTATCACAAGCATTAATTCGGCGAAGTCTTTTTTTTCTTAACGTGCATTTATGAGCAATACCAGGGAGGAACGAACTGTGGACAAGAAAGGGAAAAAGAAAATGGACAAAGCCCAGAAGAAGCTAATATGCACTTCTTGTGTTCTTTCTTTCGTATACCACTCCGATTGCTGATGTTATGTCTGAGTTTTTAGCGTGGTTCCTTTAAGTGGCGCGTGCCAGTGACACGTGCAAACATTAAGCCAAAAACGGAGAGAAAGAGGAGAAAGCACAAGACGAATGACAGGGGTAGCCTACTTTAAAGCTGAGCACGTAAAGAAAAGGGTGACAGCCGTCACTATTGTGATGGAGAAAAAAAGAGGGGACGAAAAGACAGGTGTGTTTGCCGCCAGAAAGTTGATCGCTCACCCACACCATATAAAACGGCCTCAAGTGGCCTACAATTCGCTCCGCATCTCTCCCTTTTCTCTCCCGCACTCTTGTATTCGGTAAGTTAGACATCGCAACGACTGCTGCGCACAGTCTACCACACTCAACAGCCCAAAAAAAAACGCAGCACAAGCGCACCCTCTTCCAGAGAAGGCTAGCAACAAAAGTCTGATCCACGCCACAGGCCCCTCTAGGTCGGTGTTATTTCTGAGCTTCCGCGCTAAGCGGAAGAGGAAAACAGCGCGCCGACTTCTTCACCAACAGTCGTTGGTTGCACCGCCGCATTCGGTGCTATTCGTTTCTCTTTTTCCTGGACGATTTCGTCTTCAGCATATTATAAGTATCATTACAGTCCATTCAAGAGAATCCACTAAACTGTTCTTCACTCCTTTGACAGCGCTAGTGCGACAATGAACAAAAGAAAGCTGAGAATCGTAAAATGAAACGGGTTGTTTTCTTTTCTGCTGTTTTCTTCTCTCCTTGACAGTAAAAGCTAACTTTTTTGTGCTTTTCCTCTATGGGTTCACCACGATTTAAACCGAACTTTCAATTTGCATCTTTATAAGGGAAAATAGAAAGAACGTGTGGAAGACCTCAAAGATATACACTTATGCCATATAAAACCACATATATATATATATATACTATTTAACCTCTCCTAACTCCGTTACCAAGGACTACTGTGAACAAGCACAAGAAAAAAGGGATCAAAGGGTGTGACAAAAAAAGTCACTGTATACTGTGGACAATAAACCGACAACGCAAAACGTAAAAACGCATTGCTTAGTTCTTCTTCGCGCGGGCGCGGATATAGTACGGCTTGATCGCGTCCACACCGGACAGCACGAGCGCGCCAGCAATACCACGGAGAATGTTCGCGCCGGCACCGCGGAACAGCGACATAAAGCCCTCCGTCTTCACGCACACGGCGAAGCACTCAAACGAGTTCTTGTAGTTCTTGCCGGTGCCGGACGTCATCATCATGCGTCGGCGCACCGTATCCAGCGGGTACGAGATCAGGCCAGACACGATCGTCACGACCCAGCCCAGCAGGAAGTTCACCAGGAAGTTGTCCATCGGCAGCAGCGGCTGCAGCGTATCGTACAGGCCAAAGTAGAAGCCGCGGTACGCGACGATACCAACGCACGACACGCAGAAGCCGCGGTACAGACCCAGCAGGCCGTCGCTCTTGAACGTCTTCACGTAGCAGTCGATCATGCCGTTGTATTGGCGGGCACCACCCTTCTTCGCGGACTTCGTGTCGTTCGCCAGACGCGTACGCACGTAGTCGAGCGAGTACACGAAGCACAGCGACGCAGCACCGGCCAGACCGCCGGACACCATGTTGCCCATGAACCACTTCAGGTAGCCGTCCTTGTCCTTCTTGAAGTTGAACATGCGCTTGAACTTATCCTTGAAGGCGAAGTTCAGCGCCTGCGTCGGGAAGTAGCGGATCACGTTCGACAGGTTACCGCGCCACAGCGCGTACACGCCCTCCGTCTTCAGCGTGCGCATCAGGCAGTCGACGACGCCGTTGTACGGGCGGTCCAGCGTGCCCTGCTTGATCATCTCACCCTGGTTCTGCACCAGCAGCTTCACACGCTCGATGGGGGCGGCGGCAGTCTTGGCGGCACCAGCAGCAACACCGCTGATCATGAACTCCTCCCAGAAACCAAGCTTGGGGAGGTCATCGCGCGATATCTTCTTCTTCGGCGCGGGGGCCGCAGGAGCGGGGGCCGCAGGAGCGGGGGTAGAGTTGGCAGTGGACATTTTAAGCTGGTAACGTAAAGAGCTGACGACAGAGTAGGTTTGTCGTGCTGCAGTAAAAAAAAAAAAAAACGAGGTCAAGCGGCCGTCACACGAGAAGAGCGAATAACAAATGGAAGTGAGGGGCGCAGAACAAGGTCTGAAAAGAGGTGTACGCAAACAGATATGTTTGCCAGAAGATGCCAAACTGCGCAGCGAGCACCTAAGAGTCCCACCACGGGCAAGAGGAAAAAAGGACCACTGACTGCAACTTGCTCCATGAGCCAATAAAGCCTGTACGCACAGGCCAACCCTGCAAAGCAGTTTTGAATGCCACTCGGCAAGAGCAAAACAAACGAAACACTTTTCACTAGCGTTCTGAATGGCAGCCATCTTTCATAGGCGGCGGCGAGCAAGTTTAGAATTGTCTTTCCTTGTTACGTAAGTGACGCACACGCTCACATTTCCCTGGATCGTTAGAATGGATAAAGTAGTGGTGAACGACCGCACACTAAAAAGAAGCCCCGTTAGAGTTCACCCACATAAAAGTAGTTTGAAAGAGACGGCTTACTTCACCGCAACCCTCAAATCACAAAAAGGAACAATGTATTTTAAGGCCACACAGATCAAACGTACGTGCACACACACACACACGAAACAGTGAACTGCACTGCGGACTAAAAAAAAAAAAGTAAAAAGTTAGAATTGTATCGCTACTGAACTGTAAAGGTAGCGTAGCTTCACGCAAAGTGAACGAACACTACTCAAGCATACGACAATGAACGTAGAAAAACAAGAAAAAAAGCACCTGCAACGGCAAAGCACGCGCTGCCGCACTCTACACGCGCACTACGACAGCGTTGAACAGTCACCGCACAGCCTAACTAAACCGAGAAGAGTACGAAAAATGAATAACAAAACGATGTGACCGCTATAGAAAAACAAAAAAAAATAATGGAGCTACATCTAACACCCTACACTTTACGATTGACCAAGTAGGTGCAGAAAGTTCTCAGCAACAACTTTGGAAAAGAGTCCTCAAGGAGGGGGTCAAGCACATCCCAGGTGTCGTTGACGCGCTGCTGTGCGATCCGCAGACACTCGCCAACCGCGTCCACCTTCTTCAGCAACTCCACCGCACGCTGCACCTCCGCAGCGTCCTTCGTCTTACTCGACAGAATCGACCACAGCGTTTCCCGATCAGTAGCCCCCAACCGCCCCATCGCAACCGCTATCGGGTATGTCACCTTTCCACTCTTGATGTCCTCCGCCTTCTCCTTCAGGTCGCCTTCGAAGCCAGACACGTTCAGGGCGTCGTCCACAACCTGGAAGGCAAGACCCAGCGCCACACCAAAGCCCTCCATAGCAGCAGACACATCCGGCGGAGCGTCGCACAGCACGCACGCCATTGCACACAGCGTTCCCGCAGCTCCGCCCGTTTTGTATGTGTGGATGGCATCCAGTGCGTCAAACAGAGGCGCCGCATCACCGCTCTCCACCGCGGCAGGCATCAGGTAATCTAGACCGTTGATATCGAGCCCTTGTCCAGCGTGCCCCGCAATCAGCACGTCGAAGTAGAGCTTGTAGATCTTTGTGGCCTTCACGTCTGGCAGGTCCTGTATCCCAGCAGCGCGGACAGCCATAAAATAGCAAGCACAGCCGACGTTGATCGAACGACCGACTCCGTAAACCACGTGTGCGCACTGCCCGCCGCGGCGGACAACGGAGTTATCCTGAATGTCGTCGATGATCAGCGACCCAACGTGCAGCAGCTCGGCAACAGCGGTGTAGCGGCGGCAGTCGAAGTGCTGGCGCGAAAGCGCGTTGCAGCAGCTCACGAGGATCAAGCTTCGCCACGACTTCCCGCCGCGGTCAATGATGAAGCGGGCGGGCTCGAACAGGATCTCGCACAGCTTGTCCGCCGGCACACCACGCCCGGTGCAGTGACGCCCGAGGATGTTCTCCGCCACCCATTCATCGGAGGCCTTCAACGGGCACGCCTCCACCAGTGTGTCGTGGACGTACGTCCCAACGCACTTCAGCAGCTCGGGCGTGTTCCTGTACGGCGGCACGTCGCGCTTGTACTCCAGAAACCCACAGACCGTCACATCCACGCCATCCAGCACGCCTGCACCCTCAACCACGCCCTCGTAGAAGCCCGCGCCACTAACCACCACCGTCCCGAACTCTTGCGCAGCAAAGACAGCGCGCACCACCATGTCGAGCCCGATCGACGCCACGCGCACCCGGCATGCCACTGGGTACCTCATGTACGTCACCATGCTCGTCCATATCTCCGTCACCTCCAGCTGGCCGTCCTCGCAAAATACACGTGTCCCGTCGCTCCGCGTGACCACAACTGTCGTGACCTTCGCCGCTTGCTCCAAGCTCTCCGCCATGTGGCACACGCTGACCTGCGCGCCGTTGGTCGCCTGCAGCGACAGCCACAACCAACCGAACAGCGCGTTCTGGTTTGCCTTGGTCAAGGACCCGTCGAACTCACGGTCGTACCACCCCGTCCCGCTCACCTCGTACCGCGCCCCGTCCACCTCCACGTAGCCTGAGGCCTTCATCGCCGGGTAGTAGTAGTAGTACATCCCGTTCACGTACCCGTCTCTGCCTTGAAGTACAGGGACGCCTTCAGCCTCTAGAGACACGTGCACGGCCACCTTGTCGATGCTGTTCTGCATCGCAAACGTGTAGCGGCGCGTCCGCCCATTCTGCTCTGTCCGCAGCTCGCAGTGGTTCTCCATCGTGATCCCGAACGGCTCCGCGGTGTACACCGCAGCCTTCTCCATCAAGTGATCCGGACGCGGCAGCCGGCCCTTCTTCACAAGCTCCAGCAGGGCAGCCTGCACGTGCTCCATTGGCCGCCCTGTCACCTCCGGGTCAATGCTGTTGCGGATCTGCGTAATCGCGTCAGGGTCCAGCACGCTGTCAGCGTAGTACTTCTTGCTGCGCAAGTCCACCAGCGCCCACGCGCACGCGTCGTGGAATACGGACGCTGGCGTCGGTCTCTCATCGTCGCAGCGGCGGAAAAAGGAGGCGAAGAAGCCGAAAGAAGGCTTGTTCTCTCCCTTCACGGTCAGGTGCGCGTTGCCGTACCACCACTGCATGACCGACGCATCTATGCACTTGTCGTACACGGCTGGATTCAGTTGCGCTCCTCGGGAAGGGAAAAAAGCCGGCCAGCTATCATTCATTTTGCTGTTTGTGCGCTTGATTCTCAAGTTTGTGGAGAGGCCGGAAAAAAAATAGCCTTATCAGGCTCTGTACTTCTGGTGAAGTTGTGATTCGAAGGCCGACAGCCGTTCTTATTTCTTTTTACTTAGCATATGCTGGTTAAGCTGTTTTTAGTAGACTGTTGGCAGTTGAAGAAAGGAAAAGAGCGTAACGAGAGCGATGACGCTTCCAGATGTCTTGAAGACGGTTTTCAAGTGATCATGCGTGGGGGAGAGAAAGTCAACAGCCACACACGGGTGTTTTCTAGCGGCGTTAAAACAAAAATCGCTTGCGAGACCAAGTTGGAATGCTACTTCCAGTACCACTGAAGCATCGCGCAGCACGTTAACGCAACACCGGTTATAGAGGGACAACGATGCCAATATTGGTGCTCTAAAAATCAATTTTTCTTCTTTTGACGTTGTTTCTCGCGCTCTTATCACGAGAAATATGCGACCAGTTTTCTAGCAGACCATTACATTAAAAGGAACAGAAACCAGAATCCACGAGTTTCTGGCACTTTTGGACGTAAAGGAAAAGAAGCAAATAAGCACCAAAAAAAGTACTTGTTCAGAAACAGTGAAGAAAAAGTAAGAAGCAGATTAATACAAAAGGGCACCAAGGACTCGACAAAGAAAAAAAAAACAGCCTTGTGTGATTCCACGCATGCACCAACTCCTTTTTGCAGCCCAACCGTTTAATCATCAAAGTGCAAACACCAACAAAAAGCGGTTCGACACGCCTGCCAGAAGAAAATACATATGTATAAACAAAGGAAGTCAAAAGACATTTTGAGCAACCTTGAGAAACTACACCTTTTTAGTCGTTGACAGCATGGCCTTTTACCAACCTGTTGGAAAGCAAAAAAAACAAAATGCCTCCACAGCATTGCTCACGACAAGAATCAACGGTTTTTATCCCACGAGCAGCGTTTATCGGTCCAGCTGCAAACTGAAAAAAGAAAATAGTGTAGTCACTGAAAGGTCAGAAAAGGTGACCTGTTGAAAACAGCACCCGAAACGCACCTAGTACTACATCGAAGTAGCACTGCTCAGGCACATCTCATCCCCATCAAAAACCCACCACCTACCATAAAAAAGGCCCAAAAATCACCCTTAACCACCGACCAAATGCAAGCACAACACCCGTAGCAACAACTTTGGAAAAGAGTCCTCAAGGAGGGGGTCAAGCACATCCCAGGTGTCGTTGACGCGCTGCTGTGCGATCCGCAGACACTCGCCAACCGCGTCCACCTTCCTCAGCAACTCCACCGCACGCTGCACCTCCGCAGCGTCCTTCGTCTTACTCGACAGAATCGACCACAGCGTTTCCCGATCAGTAGCCCCCAACCGCCCCATCGCAACCGCTATCGGGTATGTCACCTTTCCACTCTTGATGTCCTCCGCCTTCTCCTTCAGGTCGCCTTCGAAGCCAGACACGTTCAGGGCGTCGTCCACAACCTGGAAGGCAAGACCCAGCGCCACACCAAAGCCCTCCATAGCAGCAGACACATCCGGCGGAGCGTCGCACAGCACGCACGCCATTGTGAACATCAAAGACACAATTCCGCCCGTTTTGTATGTGTGGATGGCATCCAGTGCGTCAAACAGAGGCGCCGCATCACCGCTCTCCACCGCGGCAGGCATCAGGTAATCTAGACCGTTGATATCGAGCCCTTGTCCAGCGTGCCCCGCAATCAGCACGTCGAAGTAGAGCTTGTAGATCTTTGTGGCCTTCACGTCTGGCAGGTCCTGTATCCCAGCAGCGCGGACAGCCATAAAATAGCAAGCACAGCCGACGTTGATCGAACGACCGACTCCGTAAACCACGTGTGCGCACTGCCCGCCGCGGCGGACAACGGAGTTATCCTGAATGTCGTCGATGATCAGCGACCCAACGTGCAGCAGCTCGGCAACAGCGGTGTAGCGGCGGCAGTCGAAGTGCTGGCGCGAAAGCGCGTTGCAGCAGCTCACGAGGATCAAGCTTCGCCACGACTTCCCGCCGCGGTCAATGATGAAGCGGGCGGGCTCGAACAGGATCTCGCACAGCTTGTCCGCCGGCACACCACGCCCGGTGCAGTGACGCCCGAGGATGTTCTCCGCCACCCATTCATCGGAGGCCTTCAACGGGCACGCCTCCACCAGTGTGTCGTGGACGTACGTCCCAACGCACTTCAGCAGCTCGGGCGTGTTCCTGTACGGCGGCACGTCGCGCTTGTACTCCAGAAACCCACAGACCGTCACATCCACGCCATCCAGCACGCCTGCACCCTCAACCACGCCCTCGTAGAAGCCCGCGCCACTAACCACCACCGTCCCGAACTCTTGCGCAGCAAAGACAGCGCGCACCACCATGTCGAGCCCGATCGACGCCACGCGCACCCGGCATGCCACTGGGTACCTCATGTACGTCACCATGCTCGTCCATATCTCCGTCACCTCCAGCTGGCCGTCCTCGCAAAATACACGTGTCCCGTCGCTCCGCGTGACCACAACTGTCATGACCTTCGCCGCTTGCTCCAAGCTCTCCGCCATGTGGCACACGCTGACCTGCGCGCCGTTGGTCGCCTGCAGCGACAGCCACAACCGACCGAACAGCGCGTTCTGGTTTGCCTTGGTCAAGGACCCGTCGAACTCACGGTCGTACCACCCCGTCCCGCTCACCTCGTACCGCGCCCCGTCCACCTCCACGTAGCCTGAGGCCTTCATCGCCGGGTAGTAGTAGTAGTACATCCCGTTCACGTACCCGTCTCTGCCTTGAAGTACAGGGACGCCTTCAGCCTCTAGAGACACGTGCACGGCCACCTTGTCGATGCTGTTCTGCATCGCAAACGTGTAGCGGCGCGTCCGCCCATTCTGCTCTGTCCGCAGCTCGCAGTGGTTCTCCATCGTGATCCCGAACGGCTCCGCGGTGTACACCGCAGCCTTCTCCATCAAGTGATCCGGACGCGGCAGCCGGCCCTTCTTCACAAGCTCCAGCAGGGCAGCCTGCACGTGCTCCATTGGCCGCCCTGTCACCTCCGGGTCAATGCTGTTGCGGATCTGCGTAATCGCGTCAGGGTCCAGCACGCTGTCAGCGTAGTACTTCTTGCTGCGCAAGTCCACCAGCGCCCACGCGCACGCGTCGTGGAATACGGACGCTGGCGTCGGTCTCTCATCGTCGCAGCGGCGGAAAAAGGAGGCGAAGAAGCCGAAAGAAGGCTTGTTCTCTCCCTTCACGGTCAGGTGCGCGTTGCCGTACCACCACTGCATGACCGACGCATCTATGCACTTGTCGTACACGGCTGGATTCAGTTGCGCTCCTCGGGAAGGAAGAGATGATTGACAGTCCGCATGCATTAAGGTAAAAAGCAGCGTGTTACAAAACGCTGCAGACTTACAGTACTGGGAAAAGGAAAATGTGACCTACTAGGTATATACTGCAATATGAAAGAGGCACAAAGAAAGCACTTTGTTAAGTTAAATTCGTGCTTGAAAAGCAACCACACTCTGCAGCCTAATCTCCCCAATCCACCTAAGCCTGCTTTGTTTGTTTCTTTGTTTGTGTGTGAAAACAGATGCAAATGAGTAAGGGAAAGAAAAAGAAAAGGGATAAATTTGTTTCACAGATGGAAAGCCAGGCAATTCTTCAAAACACAGCAGTATACTACTTTTCTAAAACCTTACGTGAAACTGGTACACAAAAAGTACCGTTTTATTTGCGGGGGAAAAGAAAAAAGAGCTCCCACATCATAAAGTAATTTGACGCCAGCAGCTTTATCTGTTTACGTTTTGACACTAGCGGTTCAAGGCTAAAATTATCCACATATTACTAGTAAGAAAAATAAAAGCTAATGACGAACAAAACAACAGTTAATAGAGTTCTTTTTTTTTTTCTCTTTTTTTTTTTTTTGGAAAACCCCACGTTTAGAAACTCATCAAACGCGCCAGTTCTGTCTTCACGCCCATAAAGGTGAGAAGCTCTTTTTCGTTCCATCATTTAAAGTAATTTCTACTGTTTGTGGTAGGGAAAGACTAGTCAAAGACGTGCCTGTGTCGGTATTATACGAGCTTAAGACAGAATTGTGGAATAAAACAACAAAAAAAATAGGGATTGTGGCAATCGTCTCCATTGCTCAGAAAGAAAAAGAGGCTTCGTCACTCCTTAACATGGATAGTTAGAAGATCAATAACAGTTTTTCTCGAAAAGCACCGCTCATTGTTCCAAGAGCGAGGTCAAAATACTGCTTGCCGCGCAAAACAGATTGTCACTCGCACAGCCAGTAAAGAGAAGCGAAGAAAAAAAAAAAACAATAATAATAGAGTTCAGTTTATTTGTTCTACACAACGCTGTCACTAAAACCCCACAAAAAAAAAGTCGAGAAAGAGAAAAGGGGAAAAACTAAACAGGATTTCACGTTGAAAGAACTAAACTGATTTCAAAAATGTGCTTTGGCAATTTGAACGGCTTCCAATAGTGGTATTTAGTGCCAGCAGTTGAAACAATATAGCTTTTGGTGCTGCGCTTAAAAAAAAAAAAAAAGAACATAGTTGTAACACTGTTATATACTTAAAAAAAAAAAAGTAAAAACGTCATTCACGAGAATAATCACACTTCTCTACCATTTTTAGAAAGCAAAAAAAAAAAAAAATACGAAGCGTTTCGTTCGGAGAAATGTCTGAGCACCGTTCTTCATGGCGTCTGTTGAGTTTTGAGAACGCACCAAAAAATGATAGGCCTCTACTTTGTGACAAAGGTAAATTAGTTCTGGGAACACCTTTATGGACCCAAGTAACGACGGAAGACCCTTTTTTTTTTTCCTTCTGCGCTGAAATACAAAAAACGAACGCCAAAAAAAAAACGACTCAAATAAGCAACATCAAAGAAATAACTGAACGCCCTGAAACACTGTAGTGCATTTCTGCAGCCTGCACGCAGTATCCCGAGCGTAGACAAAAACGGTGCATTGGCAAGATACAAACATATACAGCAGGCACAAAACGGAATACAAATAAAGTCTGTGTGACGTGTAGTGCTGTGTCGAGCTAAGATCATTTTCAGCTAAAAGGCATAATCGTAAAGAGAAGACAAGAAACGCTCAACTATACAGGGCAGCGCACAAAACAAGTCCGCAGCTTTCCAATTTCGTTATGACGACTCCAATAAAGCCGTAGTGAAAAAAAAAAGCGTTTCAACTTCAACTTGCTAAAGGCAAACTTCAGATTAAACTGTAGGAAATTGTTGTATATATATATATATATATATATATATATATATATACGTATATAGACACCCGACAACGCAAGAATTGCACAGATCAACTTTCAATTGTATTTCAGTGCAAGGGAATAACAACAATAAGTCGATGCATAAATCGGTGATCCTAAAAAAAAAAAAAAAAACAGTCATACCTGGTAACACAGTACTCGACTTACTTGACGCTTTACAAAACAAAAACCACAAGTCCCACTTTTGAAAGGCACATTGAAGTCATACAGAAATAGCAAAACACACTTATCTTCTGCTCAAGATCTTCTAATTTGACTCATCATCAGCACACGGAAAGTGACTAATCGCGCTTCTAGGAAACCAAAAAGGTGTTATGAGCAGTAAAACTGATAGCATCATAACGAGCCTTTTTTTTTTTTTACGCGCCATAGAGGCACGTGACAAATGCAGAAGGTAATTGGCGACATATTGTGAGTGAATACAGTTCAGAGAATAATGCGAGGAAAAAAAAAAAGTACTACTATTATTAAAATAGTAATAACAACAATAATAAGAGAAAGAGACTAAATTCTAGAAATAGAATCAGAAAAGAGAGAATTTTGTCTTTCTCTCCTGTTTTTTCCCCTAGTTGGCATGGGCAGGTAGCAGAATAAGCTCACCACTTGTAATTCAACATATATATATGTGAATCCCAATGAAAGTACAAAGAGGCGCAAAAAAAAAAAAAAACAGCTTCAACAACAACAACAAAACCACTTGGCAAACTGACTAGATAACAACAACAAAAAAAAAAAACTGCGTCTTTCAATACAGAACGTAGTGTGCAATTTACATATTTAAATACACTCGAAATGAGGTGACGCTTTTACCAGTCCTGTTTTCATGAATGCAAAAGAAACGCTAAAAAAGATCATTACCTTTTTTTCAAAAGAAAGCCAGTAATCACAACAGTGACAATTTTGCAATTGGCATTTAGAGCGCGTAAACAACACATAGTAGGAACAAAAAAAAAAAAAAAACAGAATAATAAGCTAATACATAGCAAAAAAAAAAAAAAAAAGAAACGGTTGTCATTATTTCGTTATGTACTTTTTTTTTTTTTCTGAAATAGCAGCTCCGTTGTTTGATGTGCTCAGCATAAATTGACAAACTGCCTTTTTGTTTTCTTTTGTTTATCGTTTGGCTTTACTGCTATTAACGTTTTTTATTATTTTTCGGCGATACAACAACGCACACTGAGAAAGGAACAGTTTGCTGAAAAAAAAAAAAAACGCTCCACATTACAATGGACATCTGAACAGACGGTTGGGCTGCGTTAACAGTGCACGCTTAACAACAATAATTGAACTTCCAATTTGATTGAACAGTGATACACAATTTGCAACTGAGCACGAGGAAAAAAAAAAATAATTCACCAACGGAAAGGAAGTAACATGGTGACAGACGAAACAAATACACCTTTTTCTTCTATTAGTTTCGTTCTTCTAAATCAAACGGAAAAGAAGTGGTCTTCTTCAGCTGCCAACACGGAACCTTTGTTTTTCCTGGAGAGATGGTTGTGGGGGCCTAGTGAGAACTTACAAAGTCTGTTCACACGGTGTTTGCTTGTAGCAAAACTCGGTCCAAACTTCAGGAAATCCACGCACGACAGAAAAGCCGTTGAAAGTTCATTTTAGCTCAGAAGCCAAATTGGTTGGCACACGCAGACATGCTGCCCCCTCCAATTTCTTTAGTTGACCGTTTCCGAGCTCAAAGGCCAGGTGCTAAGGGCTGTAAACGATGTGCGTGCTTTAAAGGCGGTTGTGGGAGGGGGGGGGGAGGCGACGACAAGCAAGACTTTTAATCCACGTAAACGTTAATAGAACTGACAGCTACAGCACTCGGGCGGAAACAACTTTCTGATGGAAGCGAGTGCACACTGGGCTTGAGACTCACGAAAGCGTAAAAGAAACGGCGTCGGCCTGCTGAGGCTGGCACAGAACAAGCCGTTGAGTTGCGAGGCAAAACACGTAAAGCGCATTTATAAGCCGACTTCATTTTATGCAGCACGTTGGAGTGCTGTTGAGAAACAGAAGGGCCGCCAACGCCAATTGATCAAGATTGATGCTCAGTAAAAGATTTCTTCCGACTTTGGCGAGAAGCAGTGAGCCGCTTATGTGACAAGAGTGTATCACATACCTACTGTCTTTGCTGGCGCATGTTCTCGTCCCGCAGCTCGTTGAGTATTCACTGTTTCTGACGGTTTAAAACTGACAAACTCCGGAACTCCTTTTACGCAGCCCCACTTTTGGTAGGAGCATCCACATTGGGCGTTATTAAACCAAAAGAGGTAGTTTATCCGTTCGTATTGTTTTCAGTGCACTGCCTCTTTTTTTTTTTTTCATTGTCCCGATCAGCTCTTGCTATTTTTCGAATTACCTGGACACAAACGCAAACATATACAAAAGAAAAAGAGACGCGTTAATGTGTCTTTGTAAATGAGGAAGTGAAACATCTTTTTTTTTTTTTTTGGAGGGGTTTGTGCTTGCTACTCAAGTTGCACCTGGTCGAGTTTCCCTCCTGTTCTGTTTTGGGGCTTTCACGCCCTTTTTTTTTTTTTTTTGATCCTGCTGCTGGAAGAAAGACAGATTTTTGCCTGTTCGATGCCTGAGAGCAAGGCTGGATTATGCTACTGCGTTAGGGCCAAAAGGCAGTCGGCGTTTTTTTAGAACTACTTTTGGTTAGTTTGCTGTCGCTCTCCACTTTCGGTCACCGTCAAGACTTGGCTGAGACAACATCACTAAAACAGTAACGTTTTTCCTTTTTTTTTTATTTTCTTTCACTGTGCTTAATCAGCTCTTTTTTCTTGTTGGCCTGGCAATAGATGCTCGTTAACGGCAAATAGATGAGCACTTAGCAGTGCTTTCTTCCGTATCATCCGCGCAACGCGCATTAGAGAGGGCTAATTATGTTGTTATGCTTCAATCAGCAAAGCGCAGCAGTTTTTCCTTGTTTTCTCGACACGGTGTTCATTCCAGCCTGGTAACGCTAAGCCTCGACAACGCCTAAAGCGAGTGTTTTCCTCCTCGTCTGGAAGATGCTAGAACGTATGACAAGCTATATCCATTAGCCTGTCTCTGAAATGCAAACACATGTTTGCGTGCAGCCCTTTGATGCGCGTTGTGTATTCACCTTGAATAGTTGCTGGGAACTTGAAGTTGTACTTCTCGGTTTGCCATGTCAGCTGATTTACTCCCTTGTACACGCGCCTCTGTGCGCACAGAGGCGCGTCACCATTGCCTCTCATTTGAATTGTACTTTCTCTTTTTTTCTTTTCTTCCATGGGAAACAACACGAAGAGTGAAGAGTATATGTAAAGGGAAAAAAAGGTAAAAGCAGCAATACAAAGTGCAACGTGAGGCTTGAAAGTAGTACTTTGAGCTCTACCTACTTTTTTCTCTCAGTACTCAAACGTAGGAACTGTGCTGCAGTTGGCTTTTACGACAGAAAACAGCAACAGTTACTTTCCTGCTTTAGGTCCAAACACAAGAAACAATGGGCGTAGAAACAGTTGACATTTGTGTTACCTTATGACTTTCTTTTGCTTTGGTTTTTTTTTGTTACTCTTGCTTACTGCTTGCTTCTTGTGGTACTCTTTGTCCGTGAAGGTCCTTTTTGTTCCTGGCTTTGTTGCTACATCGAGCTGCTAATTGCTGTTGACAGCTTTTGCTGCTTCAAAATTGTATTGTCGGGTAGGGGATATGTACCCTGCTTGATGCTCTTTTTCTGTCTCTATGTACGCACACTTGATAATATGGCGACTGAGGAAGCAGAAAACAGAAAACGGCTGCGGATTAGCTGCCAATGTAGCAAGTAGGCTGAGGGGCGCGCAGCCGTAAAGATGCACGTTTGTTTGTAGACTTTCGAATCCAAACAGTAAGGCAGCTATTTCAGCTTCAAGGTGAGGGAACGAAAACAGGGGTTTTCTTCCTTTTTGCACTATGGTCTTTTTTAAGTGTTTTCCCTTCTTCTCGACGAATGTGACAGTACCGTCCGTAACAACTTTGTCTTTTCCGCTAAGCAGAAAAAAAGATGGAAAACTAGCAAATACCTGCCGTCTTGCTTTTACTGTCTGTTGACATACTTTTCTGTTTTTGCCGCTTTGAAAAACAAGAGCATTGTTTTCGACCGTGTAGTGAGGAAGTTGCTCATAGAAAAGTGTGGCTGAGGGCCGTTATACAGGGTTGTGTTTTTTTTTTTCCTCGTTTTCATTAACCTAAACTGCAGTTTTTTTCTCCGTTTAACGTGAACGAATGACAGGTGCTCGAATGAAGAACGCCCATTCGTTGGCAGTGTTGGCATTCTTTTTACTTTTTTTTTTTTCGAGTGAACTTCAGCTTTTTTGAAGAGGAGAAAACAGCCTTGGCACATAGGTTTGTAGATACAATTCACCTGACTTTTTGTTTTTCTTCTTTTTTTCTTTTCTTTGGCTTTGTTGCTGTTGGTATTGCAACCACTTGGGTGTCGTTCTCTTTTGATCCCTTTTTCAGATTCCCCGCGCCGTGCCCTCAGTGAGGTTTGGGACCCATGTTGCAGTCGTGAATGCACTAAAAGGCATTCTATTCGCCGCCTTCTTTTTTTTTTTTTTTACGAAGAGAATAATGATCCACCTGGGAAAGAAGTGACCAAAGAAGTGGCGACAACCAAGTGGTAACATAATGGAGTGTCTGTGCTTTCTTTTTCTTCGAAATTGTTCACTACCGACTGGTATCGCATATAAAGAGGTTCAGACTTCTTGAGTGGTTATAGTTGTGATAGTTTTCACAGTAACATTCGTTTCTCCTTTTCCTTGTGCTATGGCTGACCCGAGCTTTACTTAAACGCTTGTTTGACTATAAGGAGACCTGCGTCTCTTATTACTCCATTTTCTCTTCCTTTCTCTCTCTCCATTTTTCTTTTTATTCCTTTTAATTGAGCGATGCTGCGTAAATAAACAAAAACGAACGTATTTGGCTGCTTCATAAAAGCGACCATTATAAAAGGAGACTCTTCAGAAGGAAAAGGCCTAGTAGTGAATAGAAAATAGCTTTAGGAGGAGTGACAAAGATGTTCCGTCGCGTTTGCAACCTGTCGCTGCCTGCTGCGGCCGGCGTGCGCTTTGCCACCTCGGATGCGGGGCAGTCAAATGGCTCGAAACCGGACTACAGCAGAGCGGTGGATAACGCCACCGGCAAGGACAACAAGGCGGGCGTCTACAGCGAAAAGAAGCCGCGCACATACTTCGAGGAGAAGTACCCAAACCACAAAAACGAACTGCGGTCCCACCAGTCGTCGCACCCCGACGAACCGGAGGGAAGGTCGGACAACATCAAGTATCCTGAGTTCGACACCTCTTTGGGCAAGTTCGAAGCGGCTCCATACTTCACCGGTGGGCCACCAGCAATGCGATACCACGGCTACAAGCGCGATCCCGCTGACAAGGAAGTGGTCGATGCGCGGGACGTGATGCCACCTCCTCCATACGAGGACCACCACCCGGAGAAGATCTACGGCAGCGTCACAGGCCGCCGTGAGGGCAGCACGTTTCTGCTCGCCAACTCGACGATTAACTACGAGTTGAAGGCCGCGATCATGTCACTCTACCGTAGTATTCTCAAATCTCTGCCCATGGTGAAGCACTTCTACTTCCTTCTCATGCCGCTTCCGGACATGAAGTACAAGATTCGCGAGCGCTTCCTACAAAACCAGCACACGAAGGACCCAGATGCGATCCGGCACTTGATCCACAACGGCTGGATGGAGTTCCAAGAGGTAGTCATGTTCAGACGCCACCGTGCTACTGTTGAGAAGTTCTTTGACTTTGAGAGCCTGGACACACTGACGATGCAGTACACCAAAGAGGAGGGAATTATGAACAACGAGCGTGCGTTCTGGAACGGCGAGGAGCAGCGCCGTGAAGGTCCCTACAACGGCCATTGGTCATGGCTCGGCGAGGAGTGCGAAAAGGAGTTCAACAAGATCGCCGGACGCATCCCGATGTCGTGGACGACTTCGAAGGGCTACTTCGAGAAAGGCCAGGCGGATGGCACGAACTACTGGGAGAAAAATCTGGACTACGAGGGCTGGTACATCAAGAACGTCGACCCTGACCGCAAGAATGCCCGTCGTGAAATGCAAGGTTGGATTGAAAGCGGCTACAACCAGCCGAAGCACTACGCCAGTAAGAACCGCCGCGGCTACCGTCGTATGGTGAAGGATATCGAGACATTAATGGAGACGTCGATGGAAGACCTTTACACACACAACCGCGAGCAGCTGTTCCAGTACCTTATCCGTGAAACGCATCCCGAGTCCAACCGCATCAACGCTGAGCGCACGCTGGCGCGCCAGGACGACGATTTCTACTCCACGCGGTTCGAGGAGTACGAGAAGTACCTGAAGCAGGCGATGCGCGAAATGCCCAACCCGCGCCTCTGGAAAACGGATGCCTTCTACTTCCGCCTGCGCTACCTGCTAGCTCCGTTGGAGTACAATTGGGCAAAAGTCCCTATCGGAGCGGCACAGGAGAAGCTGTTCAACGAATGGATCTCCGATAATGCCAACTACGCTATTTACACTAGCGACGCCTTTGCCAAGATCAAAGCCGACAAGACACGCAACCCGATGGCGAAGACGTGGGGTGACTTCTACACGGAGTTCGACCCCGACGTGCCAGAGACGCGGAATCTGCCCTGGTACCACAAGGACTTCGACTACGACCGCCGCCACAAGTGGGATGAGCGTTGCATGCGCATGAAGCGGTGGGTGCAGAGCGGCACCATTGACTGCAAAAACGCGTTCTTCGATAGCGTTATTGCCGAGTGGGAGCAGTACGTGAACCGCCCAGAACGCTTTCGTGCTCCTGACAGCGCTGAGCGCCGTTATGCCGCACCACGTATGGTTCAGCTGTACCGCTCCCTCAACCGTTTGATGGACGTCGCGCTGGCAAATCAGATGCGCGAAGTGGTCGTGAAGGGTGGTGATCTTAGCAAGCTGTCAGCTGAGGATATGCAGAAGAAGGTGGAGGCTACGGACTTCTCGGGTTTCCGCTTTGAGGTGCCTGTGGTGATCTATCCCGACGGCTTTGCTCAGCCTCAGCTAGGCATCGATGGCCATAGTGAACCTGCCAACGCCGGCGTTGCTGCCTCCGCCGCTGCGTAGCATTTAGCAAAGAAATGAAGCTGTCAGAGTTTTTTTTTTAAGTTTCTCTGGGGCCGACTTTGTTCTCCAGCTGTGCTTGGCCTTGCTGTTGTTTTTTCTTTCTTTCTGTCCACTCGGGTGGCATGGTGGGGAAAAGCAAGCTAAAAAGAGAAAAAGAAGGGGAAAAAAGGAAATCATCCATGTCTGTGGTCGTTTTCTTCTTATTACTGCTTAGTAGTCAGCCCGTGTCTGGTGTGATTGGACTTCTGCGTTGTTTGTATTTAGCAGAGCAGCTTTTTTGGCCTTTGGTATCTCGTTTGTATGTCTTCTTTTTTTTTTTTTCTCCTCGTCTTGACGGGTATGCGTAATTCTCAGCTTTGTTTGCCAATTTAGCGTTTTTTTTTTTTTGGTTTTACCATATGCCATCTTTTCCTTTTTTTCAACCGAACAAGGCTTTTTGCGTGTTTTTTTTTTTCCTTTGTGAGCAGAAGAGTAGCTGTAGATAGTAGTAGGAGTGAGTGGCACAGATACACACTCACGCGCGCACAAACACAAAGCGCAGAGTTGAACACATTGTACTTCGAGAAGTAGAGAGCAAATGATGCACTTTTTTCTTTTAATCATCGTTTGTAGTTGATTTAATTATGCTGGACGCATTTCTTTCCTCCAGTGGTGAAGGAAAGAGAAGAGGGGAGGCCCATGGGCTTGTGAGTGACCTTTCTCTTCGTTCTTGCCGTTCGAAAAAGGGTTTCGTGTACGTAAATGTATACTGTTGCCTAGTGGATGAGAGAATGGTGCTTTTTTTTCCCCTTTTCCTTTCTTTTTCTGGTAGGGCTGTCGTGATGAAAGAAACGGTGCTATGGAGCTTTTCCACAACAAAGGCACACTCTCCGCAACAATTCGCGACCACTTTCTTCCTTTCCCCTTTTCTGCCACTTCGTGCTTTTTGTTTGCTCTTTTTTATTCTACGCACCCTGAAAAACGTGCTTTTCCACACACCATTAGAGCAAAGACTGATTTCAAGTGAGTTTATCCGCTCTGCGCATTGCATTTATTTAGCAGGCGACGCTTTTCCACACTTTTGGTTGGCCTTTGTCACCTATTTTTTTTGTTCAGTGTGTCGACGCGACTAGTTTCGGCTTCCACACCCCCTTCACAAAAACAATGGTCAAAGTAAAAGCCCCCAAATCGAAGCGCATGTCTTCGAAGCAGCGCCACAAGATTGACCGCAAGAAGCGTGAGCACAAGCGCGACTTGCGCAAGGCTGCGAAGGCGCTGCAAAAGTCTGGAATGGCGCCAAAGCGAAGCAAGAAGTCCCGTGATTTGGCAAAGCTTGCGCTGCAGGTGTCGAACCGGCACCCCGACAAGGAGCAGATCTTGAACCACGTGCTGCAGGCTCGCGAGGCGGCTCGAGTGGTGAAGGCGGAGCGTAAGGCTCGCAAGGGCACGGAGCACGACACGGACGGTACTAAGGAGCGCCAGGCCGAGGTGGCCGACGCCCAAACCAGCAACCGTCGCCAGCTGTTGTACATCTCCGTCAAGAGCTCCAATCAGTTTAGAGAGCAGTTCAACCGCGCGCTGTCGGAGCTGGTCTTTCCAGCGGCAGGGCCGACTACCGCAGAGACGCCGTTGCTTGAGCTGCCGTCTGCCGCGTACGTTGTGACGCTTGACGCGCGCTTCGCCGTGCAGTCGATGCCGTGGTCTCTGGTAGACGCCATCGTGGATCAGGCGGCTGTGTACACTGGCGGACGCAAGGTGCTGCTGCTCTTCACGCTCACCAAGGTGGACCTCATCTCTGCACCCGCCATGGTGTCTCAGGTGGCCCTTGTGGCCCATGCGCTGCAGCAGCGCTATCCAAAGGGCTTCGGCAGTAACTTGGTGGCCACCGTAGTCCCTTTCTCGGTGCACAGCGAGCGTGCCCAGCGGCAGTTCCTGCGGGTACTGAACCAGTTCCGGCAAAATCCCAGCTGCTCGTGCAAGAAGATGTCGTCAAACTTGACGGGCAAGATTTGTGCCTTTGTCATGGGTCTGCCCAATACGGGTCGGCGTACATTGTGCCGCACGCTCTCCCGCGAAGCCAATGAGACGGGCGTGAGCACCGTCCCCCTGCGCGCCGCGCAGCTGCAGCTGATCCGCTCCGGCCTCACGGCGGAGGAGGAGGCTGTGCATATCAAGTTCGCCGTGCCAAACGCGAAGGCAGTGACGCTCGTGCAGTTCCCAGAGGACGCCGGCATGATTAAGGAGCTGCGGACGCCGGTGGGCAGCGACGTGCTTTTGCGATCTTTAGCGTACGTGGAACGTGCATCCGAGCCGGAGGCGATGGGCTGCGTACTCTTTGACGGCGTGGCCGACAAGGCCGCCCTCGCGCAGGCGTTTTGCGTGCCGGCAGCGTCAGAGATAAACGCGAACGAGAAGAACCCGATCAAGGCAGCTGAGAAGTTCCTGCGCGAGTTGGGCCGCGCGGTGCGTCGCGACGGCGGCTTTCACGTGTCGCCACTTTTCGCTTCAGACGCTGGGACGATGGGTAAGGTGACCAGCAGCAGCCTCTCCGGTCACGTTGGCTTCACTTCGAACCAGCAGCGCAGCCAGTCCACACTGCTGGACGCCACGTACAGCAATGCCACCCCGAGCAAACTCGTGCACATCTCAACCGTGATGAAAAAAGGCAAGGGAAAGGCCAGCAAGTACCAAAAGGTGTCCCGTGCCGACGCCAAGAACGCGCTTCGCCTTGGGGCCCGCACGTTCTTGCGTGAGATGTCGGAGAGCCGTCATGTGCCATGGGCGGTGATGCGGGCCGGCGACGACGTGACACTCACCCTTGCCCAGGTCGGCACTGCGTCGCAGCTCTTTTCACTTGCGGCGGCTGAAGGCAAGCAGATGGCAAACACGGATGAGCTCAGCGGCAAGGCCCACTTGGACGCCTTAATTGAGGTGCTCGCGTCCGCCGTGCGCGACCTGGCGGTGTTGCTGCCGAACGGCGTGGTCGAGATGGACCCGGAGTTCCTCGTCGCGCCTCAGTACAGCTTGGAGGCTGAGGCCGAACACGTGGACGAGGACGAAGAAGAAGAGGAGGATTACGCGGCAGGTAGTGGTGATGAGGCGGCAGGTGAGGAGGAGGAGGGCACTGACGAGGAAGCCGATGAAGTCAGCGAGGAGATCGATCTTGACGACGATGAGTGATGGGAACAGCACTCCATTTATTGAGCAGAGAGAGTGAAATGAAGGTGAATGGGATGTGCTTTGCTAATACAGTTTTTTTTTCTTTAATATGCAAATTAACTACACACTAATAGCTCCGTATAACTCGAAGAAGACTAAAGTTGAGTTTTGAAAAAAAAAAAAAAAGGTCTACTCAAACGAGAGGTGGTCGCGGGTTGCCCAGGGCTTGAGCGCTGATGTGTTGTGCGCGAGGAGCACCTTATACGCGTGATTAGAGAGAACTCAATGCATCGGGTAAGGAAAAACTGTCTGCGGTGGCTTCTATTGATTCCTTTGTTTTGCACACATTGGTGGCTTTGCGAAAGCAAACCAAAGGTGGGAAAAAGAGGACCTTCTTGGCGCTGCTCCGTAGCGTATTGCACTTCACGGCTGAGGCAAAAGTACTGAGTGCAGATTTGACGTTCTGGGGGGCACACAGTTTCCACAAACTTGCACGACCGTTTCCATTGCGTGTGTGTACGGCACTCGATTCATCGCCGCAAGTCACAAGTGTTTACCTCTTTCACATTCACTTTCTTTTTTCCTATCGTCCTGTCTGGTATTTCGCTCTGTGCACTCTTTTTTTTTTTCCCGTCTTGCTGCCTGCATCTGTGATGTGTGTTTCGTGACCCGGCCGTCGGCCGATGATGATGATGATGATGACGATGAGGATAACAAAAAGCAGTTCACAATTTGCTTGCTTTACCTTTCTTTCTTTCTTTCGCCACTTTTCAGAACCTTTGTGGCGTTCGTTGTCGTCGCTTCGCGGACCTTGATGTGTAGTGTAAATAGGGGAAGCATCAATTCCAAGAGCTGTACCAAGTCACGGTCCGACCTACGCTTTTAGAAACAGAAGAAACCGACCGAATATCGGGTGCTGAGCATCAACCTGTGTTCTTCTCTGTTGTTCTTGGTAGCTTGCCAGAACAGCAACAGCAGGAACAAAAGTAACAGGAAAGTTACTGTTCCACGACCGCCGTTCAAGTCGAGAGTTTTTTGAAGCGTCGTGAAAGAAAATCTACGCCTCTGAACTAAAAAGGTCTTGCTCTATCTCTTTTTTTTTTTTTTGTACTGTAACAATTAGAGTAATCAGTTTTTTTTTTTCCGCCAGGCTAAGGAGCGTCAGTGTAGCTGCGTAGAGGCACCACACACGCACACACGCTTACAACCACGGTAACACCAGCAAAAAACCCGCTTTCTCGTACTTAGTTTTCGTCTTTTTTTAATTGTGTTTGCAAAGAGGCAACAGCAACGGAAGTAGAAAAAAGATGTTTAGTTCAGAGGCTAAGTACGGGCCACGCCTGCGCATGTACCTCTGCTACGTAAGTTCTCAAGATGACATCAGTCCCGCCGAAGGGCTGTGCACGCAGGACAAGTATTCGTGCGGCTGGGTCTCTGGCAAGCACACCTCCTTCCCCCAAGAGCTCGGCTTCCGCTTCGACGGCGCTGTTAACGTCGAGTCACTTCGCATATTAGCCAATGAGAGCAAAATATCATCTTGCATCGACGTCTACGTGGCAGAGCCGTTGCCGCAGGAGGAACAGACGGGTGTGTGTGGCCCCTATAATAAATCTGTGTTTAAGCGGCTCGGCCACATCCGCTTCTCCAGCAACGAGGCGAGTGGGTACCGCGCACGCGAGCTGAAGACGGTGGGCCTGCGGCGTCGCTGCACGTACCTCAAGCTGCTCCTGCGCAATCCGCACGTTAACAGCTACAACATATTCCAGCAGGTCGGCATTGTGGCGCTGACTACACACGGCAAGGTGCTCCAGGCTATGCATGAGTGGATGAACACGCCTCTCTGCCTCCCTGTCGGAGAACGGAGTGTGACGCCGCTGGAGGAGATGCTGCCACCGCCGAGCGCCGACGCTTCCGCGAATAGCACCGTGGCGGTGCCGACGAGCATCGTCAGGCGTGTGGCCGAGCTAAATGCGTTGAAGCAGAAAGCCGTGGCAGAGGAGGACTTCGACGCCGCAGAGGCGTTGAAGCAGCAGGTGGCTGCGATCGACAACATCGAGCGTCAGATCGTTGCGCTAGAGCAGGAGAAACAGCGCGCCATCGCCGTGGAGGACTACCCACAGGCGAAGAAGATTAAATTGCACATCGAGGCATTGCGAGCCGAGGCGGAGAAGCTGACCGACGCAGAGCCAGGCACTGTGCTGCCAAGTGCTGGTGTGGAAGTGGCGAAGCCCTCCAGCTCCGCACCGGCTGGCGCGGCGTTGAGTAAACGCAACAACAGCATGGAGCAGAGTTTGTCTGCCGGCAACGCCGCTACAAATGAGGCAGAGGCTGGGGCTGTGGCGGCGCCGCAGCTGGTGCGTGGTGGCACCAACGCGCACGACGAGGTCGCAGTGGGCGGCAAAGGCTACTACGATCTCACCGACGCCACCGGCGGGCTACAGCAGAGCAGCGAGCCTTGCGACAACAGTAGTGAAGTTCCCCTGGCTGGTGGCGGGGAGGGCTGGGAGCAGACCCTCAACGCCGCAATTAAAAAGACGTCCACCGTGCTGGGCGGGCCGTCCTCACTCGCCGGAGACGAGGCGGCGGCAGCGAAGCCGTACATGGCGGACTTGGGTGTGTACTGCGCTGCGTGCCTGTTCAGCCGCAAAGGTCAGCTGCGGGAGGGGGCGTTGCGTGGCGTGGTGTCGAGCGACGGCAGCCGTGCGCTAGCTTCGCACAGTGGGACGGCGTGGTCGCAGCTGGTGCTGTACATGTCCGAGAAAGGCCACGGCGTCGGCGACCCGGTCCCCGGCGCGGCGATGGCGGCGTGCAGCGCGTTGGTGAAGATTGTGCAGGGCAAGCTGCCCGGTGCGAAGGCAATCCAGGTTAGTGATGCAGTGGCGAAGGTGCTGCCGGAGCTGGTGGCACGCCTCGGCGAGGCGAACGCGCGGCTGCAGGAGAGCGTGGAGAAGACACTCGTGAGCGTAGCTCGCTCGCCGATCGGCCACCGCCGCCTCGTGGAGCTGTTGCTGGTCGACCCGGACAAGCTGAACAATAAGCCTGCGAGCTTCCGAGCGCACGTGTCGCGCATCAACATTCTCAGTACCTTTGTAGACGACTTCGGCCTCACGTCCACCACTCCAGAAGGCCTTGACACGCGCGTCCTCTGCTCCTCAGTGCTCCTGCCCAGCCTTCAGCATCCTAGCGTAGATGTGCGTGAGGCGGCAATTAAGTTGCTAGCCAAACTGCTGTGTCTCGACCCTGGCTCCACCGGCGGCTTCGTTGAGACCATCAAGCCTGCACAGCAGGCCCTCGTAGAGGAGCAGCTGGAGCAGTACAAGGAGAGCCAGCTCACCGCGCGCAGCGTCGCGCGCAAGGTGTCTGACATCCCCGCTGACAGCATCGCGGTGCAGCTGCCGGAGCGGCGCAGCATCGCGTCCTTCTCGCAGCAGCAGCCGCGGCGCACCTCAGCGCCGTACGTGATGGACGTCAACACCACTGCCGAGGATCTTAAGCGGCAGCAACAACAGCAGACTCGTAGCACTGAATTTCCACTGCTGAAGCAGGTTCCCGCATCGATTGGCGAAATGGAGTATCGGCGACTTCGTACGTGCCAGTTTTGCAACGAGTACAACCCAAACTTCAACGAGCACAACCTGGACCTGCACTACGTGAGTGCGTGCCCGATGCTCTGCCCTTGTCCGTTGTGCGATCAGGTGACGGAGATCTGCCAACTGCAGCAGCACTTAGTAACGGAATGTGAGAAGCGGCGGATGGTGCGGGAGTGTCCTCGCTGCCACGAGGCTGTGCGGGCAGCGGACTTCAACGAGCACGTCAACGCGATGAAGTGCATTGAGGCGGTGCCAACGCACAGCGTCTGTCCTCTGTGTCACGAGCGCTTCAAGAGCGGCATGGAGGGGTGGCGACACCACTTAGCATCCAGTCCGGGGTGCCCAAACAACCCACGCAAGTACGATGGCTCCGGGCTGGCCATGTAAAGCAGCATCAATTCTATGCAATCAATAGCAAAGATCGTGAAATAAAAAAGTGATCAAGTAAGCCGAATAGAACATCGTTATTGTTATTATTATTATTATCGTTTTGGTCTCTGTGCTTTCTCGTGCGTGGCTGACTTGGCTGATTTAGTTAATCTTAAACAGGGAAAGCGAGGGAGTACGAGAATGGGGGGAGGCAGAGAAGTGGGTGGTATAATGGTCAGAACGAAACAAATCAGAAAAGAAGAGATGAAAAAGGGCAAAAACCGACGGACAGTACTTCCCACCTTTTACTCAAAGCTCTTTTTTTTTTTTTTGCATGCATGTATCTTCGTTACAAGTTGTCTCACCTCCCATTTTTTTTAAATGTGTTGTGCTTGGTGCAGCTAACGAAGAAGGCACGTGGTTGCACAACTCAAATTGCAGCTTCGCTTCCGCACGCTTGCGGATTCGGAGGACGAAACAAAAAGCGAAGGTGCTTTTTTTTTTTTTTCTTCGGAAGCTGCGGAAAGAAAAGGAGGCGTTTTTCGAATGCCCCCCTTTTTTTTTTCCTTTACGTGACGCAAAAAAAAAAAAAAATTGTTTCCTTTTTTCTTTGTTTGTTGTCCCGCGGTTGGTGATGGTGTCTTGTCTCTTTCTTTTTTTTTTTTTCTTTTTGTTTCCATGTGCAAAGAGGTGTCAAACTCTTTTTTTGTTGTTCTCTTTCCCACGTAACTCGTACTAACACTAAAGTTTGTTTTTTTCCCCGCAACTCTTCCCCTTTCCAGTTTTTATTTGGCGCGCTTTTTTGGCCTCCCCCTTCCTTCTTTTTTTATTTTTGCTTGTTTGAAGTGGTGCGATTAGACCCCTTCCACTTCCTTCTCATCAAGCGCGTGCTTAGCCAACACTAATTTGTACTTCAACAGTATCGATGCCGGGAACGAGATGTAAGGGCGGACCGACCTTATTTCCGTGTGTTTTTCTATTTTCCTCTCTGAGAATGACTCTTTTTTTTTCCTCCTATTTTACTGCTCAGGTGTTTGTTTCACTGTAAGAGAAATGATGTTAGATGAAGCGGCTCTCACGCGCTTTTTCAAGTTTCTTTTTTTTTTTTGTTGCTCAGGTCAATTACTGCGGCAGCGCTAAATCGCCGCCACGCCACCGATCCCGCATGCACTTAATGCAGTGCAGTGCAGTGCTTCTGACCTTGAATTGAGCAAACACTCAAAGACAGAGAGAGAGTTTAAGATACCTGGAGTGCACCGGTCGCTGAACTCTTTTTTTTTTTTCTTTGGACCAGTGTTCTCGCACAGTAGTGCTCGTTCTATGCCTCTTACTATGTCGCTTTTTCTTTTTCTCCTATCTTCTACTCAACGTTTCTTCACCCCGGCGCACGTCAACACACACTTACATACACACGAAACTCGCAAAGCTCATCGTGCACCTCAATCATTGTCCCTGTCTGTTTTCTTTTACGCGCACCGGGCCAGTCCGTGTAAGGTCAAAATCTCGCAAGGCTGCTCCTTCGGTGTTGTGTCTTCTCAGCATTGTTTTCTCTCCGTTTTTTTTTTTTTGTTTTGGCATTTACTGTTTTTTTTTTCGCTTTTTTCCGTTTCTCTTCCTTTTTTTTTTTTTGCGTTATTTCTTTTCTCTCCCTTCTGATTTACCCACGCAGCGCAGTTTTTTTTTTTTTGTTTCGCAACGCCTACGCGTCCAGTGCTTTTTTTTTTTCTGCTTTGCCTCCGTCGTCTCTTTAAAGAGCTTAAAACGGCTTACGCGAGCGTACTTCATAGTGAACACCACGAACCGAAACGCACGTACACTCTTGTTCCTTTCTTTTTTTTTTTTTGGCTGTTTTGACAAGCTGCTTCACCTTTTCAGCCAAGTACATAAATACATAAACGCTTGTTCTTCATTTGTCTGTTTTTTTTTTTTTCGCTTGTTTCCTCCCTCGTCAAAATACTCAAGGGATAGAGAAGAACACACGAACAGTCTTTATCTGAAGCTCTTTCGTTTCGGGTTGTATCGTGGATCCGCTCTTGAGCTTCTTTCTTTCTTTTTTTTTTTTCAACGTTTTTGACGTATTGCATTGCCTGCTCATTTTATTTAAAAGACAATGCTGGCTCCTCCATCTAACACTGTCTCCCCAGTGACTGAGATACCGATGAACAGCGTGGAGGCCGACGTGGCAGAGCTCATCCGCCGTGAAATCTCCAGCCGGCAGCCCGATGGCGACCCGGAGGCCACCGCCCGCCTCGTCGAACACATCCGTCGCGGCAGTGGCGCCATCGTGTTGGAGGAGATCCGCCAGCACTTCAAGTATAACCCCCCGGCGACGCAGATTCGCATGGTGACGGTGATGGACCAATGCCTCATCAACAGTGGTCCACAGTTCGCCGTCATGCTCTCCTCGGAGAAGTGGACGGACCGGCTGTTCAAGGTGGCAAAGACGACAACCTCTCCGGATGTGCGGGAGAAGATCATACAGACGACGATCACGTGGTACCAGCGCTACCACACGAACGGCCACCAGCGTCTGCTTCACCGCTTCCAGCAGAGCCGCACCCTCGGCGAGCCCTTCCACCGCATCGCCGCGAAGACGGTGAAGGACCAGCAGTCGCAGCGCAGCGTCGAGCAGCACCGCCAGCGCAACTTCGCCGACCTCGACAACGCCAACCGCAACGACATCCTCGACACGGAGGACACCATCCTGCTACAGTGCCAGGGTGACCTGGCTTCTCTCGAGTATGCCCTGGAGCACCCGCACATCCTGCCTGACACCGAAATTGCGTCGGAGTGCAAGGAGCACAAGTTGATCTGCATGCGCATGCTGGAGTCGGGCGAGCACGAGCGCATTGCGGCGGAGCTGATGAGCCTCATCGAACGCTTCTCCGAGGCACTCGACCTCTTCGAGGCGATGACCGGCGTGGACGTGGGTGAGGGAGCTGCTTCGAAGATGCGCGCGCTCGAGGGCGATGACCTCGGTGAGGCGGACAGCGACGACGACGACCAGCAGAAGCGGCTGCGGCGCATGCGCGCCGGCGGTGCTGCGAACGCCGCCGGCCAGCACGTTGACGCGGCGGCAGTGATGATGCAGGCGCAGCAGCAGACGGAGAACTTGATGAACCGCGAGCGCAACGAAACAGAACATCTCCGTCAGCAGCTCGAAGACCTGCGTCAGAAGCACGAGGAGCTGCAGAACAAGTACAAAGACGCCAAGGCGAAGAATAAGGAGGCCGTCAGC
Source organism: Lotmaria passim (assembly GCA_037349495.1). Lineage (NCBI taxonomy): Eukaryota > Euglenozoa > Kinetoplastea > Trypanosomatida > Trypanosomatidae > Lotmaria > Lotmaria passim. The sequence continues at coordinate 97,415 of CP140195.1, forward strand.
ATGCTCGAGCAGTATGCGGAGCGTGTTGAGGTGCTGGAGAAGGGCGGCGGTGCAGCCAGCGCCGGCCTCGCTCCCCTCCCCGTCCTCGGCGCCGTCTCCGTCGGTGGTGGCGGTGCTGGTGGGACAGCGGTGTCCGCCTCCGTTGTGGCCGAGATGCGCAGCAACGTCTCGGCCATCCGCAAAGGCCTGCGCGAGATTCGCGACATGCGCTGCGCCGACATGGTCAAGGAGAGCAGCTATTACTCCGTGCAGATCTCCAACGCGATGGCGGCGATGGTGCAGGCCAGCGAGAACGACCGCCAGGCCGACCGCAAGGCACTGCAGTGGACGCAAGAGCTTTACAAGCGTGAGATGAAGCTGCGTAAGCAGTACTACAACACGATCCAGGAGCTCAAGGGCAACATCCGCGTGTACTGCCGTGTGCGGCCGATGCTGCAGAAGGAGCTGGACGGCGGTTACACCGATGTCATGTCCTTCCCATCCGAGGACGAGGTGAAGTTCACGGACGCGAACGGCCGGCCGAAGCTCTTTGAGTTCGATGAGGTGTACACGCCGACGGACCCGCAGTCGAAGGTGTTCGAGGATACCGCGCCGCTCATCGACAGCGTCGTGGACGGCTTCAACGTGTGCATCTTCGCCTATGGCCAGACCGGTAGCGGTAAGACCTTTACGATGGGCGGCGGCGAGGGGGAGCAGAAAGGTATCAACACCCGCGCCTTGGAGCGCCTCTTCCAGATCATCGAGGACCGCAAGGAGACGGAGGTGTCGACGGTGACAGTGTCAGTGCTGGAGATCTACTGCGAGCAGATCCGCGACTTGCTCGCAACGAAGAAGGAGGCGGCGGGTCTGAGCTACGAGGTGAAGCAGGGCGGTCCCTACGGCACCTACGTGACGAACCTAAAGGAGATACCAGTGACGTCGCCGCGCGACATTGACAGCATTATGGCTACCGCGCAGACGCACCGCAGCGAGGGCATGACAAACATGAACGAGCACTCCTCACGGTCGCACATGCTGCTGTACATCATTGTACGGACAACGAACAAGCAGACGAACATGCAGGGATACGGCAAGCTGTCTCTGATCGATCTGGCCGGTAGCGAGCGCCTGGACAAGAGTGGTGCGGAGGGCCAACGGATGAAGGAGGCGGTGTCGATTAACAAGTCGCTCTCGTCCCTCGGTGACGTGATTGCCGGGCTGGCGCAGAATTCGAAGCATGTGCCTTTCCGCAACTCTGTCCTCACCTTCCTCCTGCAGGACTCCATGGCCGGGCAAGCCAAGGTGCTCATGTTCGTCTGTGTGAGTCCGGCAAGCTACAACGCCAGTGAGTCCGGGAGCTCTCTCCTGTTCGCCTCGCGCGCGCGTGGTGTGGCGTTTGGCCAGATTAAGAAGAACGCCACCACGGAGAAAAAGGATTAGAAAGTACAGGAACAACGAAGCCATATGCCCTTTCTTCCGTTGTTCCCTTTTGAGGTGGCACCTTACCACATGCTTTCTGTTTCTGCTTCGCTGTTTGCTTTGTTTTTATTGCTTCACTTGTCACACACGGGTTTTTCACCTGCACGAGTCTTTTTGCGGCTCTTCCGTCTCAAGTTCTTTCTTTTTTTTCTCCACACTTTTTGCTTCTAACTTCTTTTTTTTTTTCATTTTTTTTTATTTGTTTATGTGAGATGGCATGCTTAACGGTTTACGCGCACTTCGCTCGAAAAGCGTAAGAGTGCCGTGAAGAAAAGGAAGGCGAAGCCGGACGTTTCAGGGCTTTTCGACTCATTTTGGTTCTTCTCTTCCATCCCAGCACGCCAGAAGAAATAATAATAAACAACACACAAAAAAAAAAAAGAAAAAGAGAAAAAAACGCGATCTGTTTCCTTTTCGCTTTCCCTTTTTTCTGTTTTTTTTTTTTTTTGTACGAACAGTTACTTTTGTTTGTTTGTATCTTTTTTTTTTATTACCGAGTTTTCACTTCTACGCATCTCTGACTCTTTTCGCGTTTCACCTCAGTTTGTTCGTATTTCTTTTTTTACAGCATCAAGTCGATCTTTTCATTGTTTTTATTACTCTTCATCTTCTTCCTTGAAGCTGTACATGTCGTTGCTGCGTTGCAACGTGGTTGGTGCTTTGACATATCGTTAAAACAAGGAGTGCAAGTCTTTTTCCACCTCGTGAGACCATTCCGGTGCATCAAAATCAAAAATCAAGAACGCATCTCAATGCGCTTCAGCCCGGACGCGAATGCGCGTTTGGGTGTAAGGGGCCAACAAGAGAAATAAAAAACGTTTTTTTTTTTAATTATTGTAGCTACGTATGCACATTGGAGAGAAAACTAGCGTATCCGCCTGCATTTCTTTGTTTTGAAGCACTGTCGTCAATGTAAGTCTGCGTTTCTCCAAACGAGGCGTGACGACCGCAGGCTATTGCATATGCAGTCTGACAAAAGTCTCAATGCCGGCTGTCGAACATATATTACGTCCATGTCCATACTTTCGTGGTTACTCTGCCGAACAGGGGTCATAAAGTGTGTGAGTTTTAAGAACATGAAGACGAGATGCTGTTTGCGCAAATCTCCAAGCGTTGTCGCACGTGCATATATATATATATATACTCTGCCACTTTCCTCCTCTTTTTCTTGTTCCTTTTCTTTTTTACTCACGTGTTGCCGCTGCGGCGCACTTTCTTCGATCAATGCCTTGACTGACGAGTTACGCGTGCTAATCGTATGTGAAGTCGTACCAGCAAATCAAAGAGTATATCAAAGCAACAGACAACGGCATCAAAAAAAAAAAAAGGGTTGTTTCTGGGAAAGAAAAAGAAGCGATCTCAGCCGCGCGCCTTTATCTACAGTTTCATACAGTTTAATTCAAGACGAAAAAAAAGTAATATCCGTGTTGTCCGACTAAGAAGCACACACGAAAGAGCAGTCTAGTGCGAGCTTTTTTGCCTTCACTCTTCTTTTTGATTTCGCTTTTTTGTTTTTGCTTTCTACTATACTTGCCAGTGCATTTTCTTTTTGTGCTTTCTGTTTTTTTTTTTTTTATTTCTGCTTGCGACGCAACGTTTTCATCTTTTTTTTTGTCCTTTTCTTTTTCTACTTGTAAAGTGTCTTTTTTTTTTTTCATTTGAGCCAGGCTACGTGCTCAGCGTAGACGCTCCGTCATTATCGCATCTGACTGCCGGCCTTCTCGTTCTTTGAAATTCTACTCTCACACGTACACACGCTCAGACGATAGGGTCAATCTGACCACATCAAACGCCGCGCTTGCCCACTCACAACTTAATTCAAAAGAGAAAGCGTGTTCTTCAGTGCAGAAGAAGCCGTTGTATTGGTGCTGGCAAGAAAGCACATCACAGATCAACGAAGTTCTCTTCCAAAGGCAGATTTCAAGTGGAAAAGAGGCGGAAAGCAGCCAAGAAATTCAGCTCTTCCTAGTCTTTCCAGAATCCCTTCCCGCCGCACCTTTTTTTTTTGTTTCTTTTGAACCTTATTATTCAACAGAAACCAAGTAGAAGTGATACATACACCCACACATACACCCACTGGCTCTTTATCATCTCCACTTTTTGTCTTTTGTATTTTTGTGAGTGCCATACACAGAGTTTAAACTAAAAGCTCGTCGTCGTTTTTTTTTTTTTTTGCCTTTTTATTTTTCCCGTGACCTCCTTTGATCTCCCGTTTTTGTGACTACGTTTTTTTTTTTTTATCTTCTGGTTTGGAGTTCGCAATTGCTTTTTGCACTGCTTTTTGACTTTTTTCTTTTTTTGGTTGCTCTTCAAGGGGATTTTCTGTTTTTTTTTTTTTTTTAGGTCGTCTGCGCGTATCCAGTCTGAAGCAAGTGGGCTCTATGGAAGGTATCGGGTCTTCAATAGACTAAGATTCACTGACATACCTTCAGCCGTTTTCGCACCCTCTTCGACTCTGTCTTTTTGATTTTACTTTTTGTTGGTCTTTTTCGCAGGTCTCTTCCCGTTTTCTTCGTCTTCTGCAGACCTTTCTCTCTTCTCTTTTTTTTTTTTCACGTCCAGCACATATTTCTTGTCCATCGCGTCACAAACTGTTTTGGTGCTTCTTCTTTTATTTGTTTGTCTACGAAACGTATACCTTTTTTTTTTCCTATTTGACCTTGGTGCTTTCGAATACGTATATCTCTATTTACATATCTCTTGAGTGTGAATTTCTCGTGCTCTTTTCGGAACGTCGTTGTTGCTTTCTATCTCGTTTAACATATTTGTGTAAAGTGATGACAGTACATGTGGGTGAAACGACCAGCAAAACACTCTTGTAAAACGAAACCTTTCAGACCATATTTTTGAGGGGCATTTTAGCTTCAAGAGGCTGTTGAAAAAAAAAAAAAAAAGTAAGGAAAAGCATACGTTGTGAAGTGACAACCCTGCCGGCTATCTTCTTTTTTTTTTTCTGCTTTTCCTTGCTATTACTTTAATCGCTTGTCTTTTTCTCTTTTCCAGCTCGCTAGTTCAGCTTTGCTGAACATCGGTCGCTCAGCTCTTATTCTCCTTATATATATATATAAGCGGGTCGACATCAAAAAAAAAAAAAAAAAAAAGAGAGTGAATATTCGACAAGAGAGAGAGAACCACGCTTCTGTCAGTTTCGAAGAATTGTATTTCCTGCGCTCGCCCATTTCTGAGAGATTCACAGACAAGTGTTTGCACTTCATTTGTGTCAAGCATAAGCGAGAGAAGAAAACAAGACAGAACTTCGGTGCAAGCATACCATTTTTTTTTTTTTTTAAGTCGCTTTCTTTTTTCTTCGACACGACGATCAACAGCGCTTTTCGGCCTTTTCCAACTCAACACAAACGTTCCTGTTTTGTTTTTATCAGTGCTTTGAGCGGCCACAAATAGACGTGAAGTGATCTTTTTCTTTTCTTTTTTTTTTGCTCAGTGGTTTTGTTTGTGGTTGTTGCCTAGTAGCATTGCTTGACCAGAGCCTCTGTCTGCAAGCGCACTGCGTCACGTCACGCGTTGTATTCACAGTTCTGCGACATGGAAGCGAATCGACCATCGTCCGCTAAGTGGGTGAGCCGGCGAACGCTTGACAGCCAGGCCCACAATCGCGACCACAGCGCCGGCATGCAGGATACACGTGGCCGCACCTCTCACGTGAGCATGGAGAACTCAAACATCACTAATCCGAATAGCAACATGGAGCGCCGCAAGTATGGAAATATGGACATGGCAGCGCAGAATACGAGCAACATGCGGGGCAGTAGCGGCGGCAACGGAGGCGGTGGCTATCGCACCAACTCCCGTAACCGCTTCGGCGCCTCCGGCTCCGGCAACAGCGCCGGCGGAGCCTGGGGCACCATCAACGCCAATCCATGCAGCGGCGTGAATAAGCTAAATCATCACAACATGGGCTACGCCGCAAACGCAGTCAACTTGCACCCGCCGCACAACCCTGGCGGCCACCACCACCACAGCGGAGGCGGCCGTCGTGGCCACGGCAACAACAACGGCGGAGGCGGCTACGGCGAGCCGATCGAGGCGACGATGCCGCCACCGCCGCGCAGCGTGCAGATGGGCCAGGGGATGCTGCCAACGCACAGCACGGCCGCCACACGCGACCTCATCCCCCAACCCCGCCACGCCAAGGTCAGCAGCAGCATCATCAATGGCACTTCCAAGTCAATGGACAACTCGGCCAGCACGCCCGCCCTTGAGGCACTGGCAACGCGGCGCTGGGCATCCACCACGCCTACCCCCACACCTTGCAACGCGAACAGCAACCCCGCAGCCACGCCGGCCACCGCCGCCGTGCTGCGTTCGTCGCCGGCGTCGCCGTTCACAACGGGGGCGAATGGTGGGGCCCGCGGCGTGTCAGCGGCGGCGCCACCACTGCCATCACCCACGCCTCCCAACGCGGCCGTTTTTGCCGGCGTGGCTGGCGGCACCGCTGCTGCTGCGGTGGCGACGCCGGGTCCCGCGCGCCCCAGCAGCGGCAGCGGCAATGCCGTTCCGCCGCCGCCGCCTGGTCCGCCGCCGTCCAGCAGCGCCGCCCCGGCTCCGCGCTCTTACGCGACTGCTGGTGGCGCTGCCAAGCCACCACTGACTTCCCCCCTCGATGCCCTGCACCTCAGCCAAGACCTCATTTTTGATGCGCGCGACTTTGATGAGCCAATGGCGATTCAGCCGTCGGAGATCGAGGCGCTGCTGGGGCAGGTGGAGCGCAGCACGGCCGCGGTGGTGAGTGCGTCCAAGGAGACGGCGATGAGCGGGTCGCTGCGGGAGCGCCGCTCGGTGACCGACTGGGGCATCGAGGAGGCCATCAAGTCGGTGCTGCCAGGCATGGACGAGGACGATAATTCCGACGACATGCCGGGCCCCCACACACTCTCGGGCGGCATGACAGCTATCTCGGGCAGCTGGCACACCTGTGGTGGTGAACCGGACGCGCGGCAGTCAGCCGGCGCGGGCCTGCTCGCCGATTTCCCCACCTCCTTCGCCGCCTCCTTCTCGGAGCCAGTCAGTGCCGTGCTCGGCTCGCCCTTCGCTGGGGAGCCGGCGGCGAACGCGATGGACAACCTGAGCCGCGCCTTCAGCACCGCCGTCCGCGCAGACTCTTCCTCCTTCACCACGTCGCCCGCCTTGACGTCCACTGCCACACCGCTGCAGCGTCCGCCCAACTCGCCTGGACTGCACCTGACACACTACACGAGCCCAGACGACGCCGTCGCGATGCCGACGTCCGCGCGGGAAATGATGCCCCCGCTGCCGCCGGCTCCGCACACCGCGGCGGTGGCACTGGTGGCGAAGGAGGAGGCGACGAACGACAGCCTCGCCAACGCCTCGGAGCTGCTCACCCTGTACCCGGCACCACCGCCATCGAGCACGACTCCCTGGTTGGCCTCCGGGATGGGTGAAAGCGTCGTTGCCGCCGCAGCGAGCCGCGCGTCGGACACCACCGTCGACCTCGCCGTCTCGAAGGTGTCGAGCGGCGGCGGCAGTGCGGAGCAGCACTTGGAGAAACCGGTGGAGAAGCCGGCGGCGAAGCGGCCATCCCTCTTGCAGGCGTTCGCGACCAAGAACGGCAGCAGCGACAGCAGCTTCGGCCTCACGGCGTCCGCCAGCGCCAACAGCCCCGCCTGCCCCCCCACCCGCCAGTCGACAGTCACCAACTCCGCGCCGAACACGCCGTCGCTGCGGAAGGACGCAACGACGCCGTTGTCAGCGAATCGGTCGCAGGCGTACACCACCGGCAGCACCCGCCCGCAGCGCCCGTCGCTCTCCGCCCCCCTCGTAAACCGCCAGACCATCACACAGATTTTCCGCGAGACGCCGCAGTCGCTGTTGCGGAAGGAGAGGATGGTGCACAACCACGAGGTCAGTCCGCAAGCCCTCTGCAAAGACCCGCACTGGCCACCGCGGACGTGCACAGAGGTGGAGGAGATGCTGCGTGCCCGCAACGCAGTTAAACTGCAGCGTCACCTCGTCATCCTTTGCTTCTCCCGCCAAAACGTGGCTGGCGTGCAAGAGCTGTTCGACACGTGGGCGAAGAACGGCATCCCGGCCCCGGACATGGGTTTTGGCGCCTACTACTATTACGTGAAGGAGAAGAGCGACAAGCTGCTGTGCATGAAGCACAACGGCCGCGGGCCCTCGCCCGGGCACGGCTATGGCCGCTGCGATTTTGAAAGCCGCCGCCCTTACAGCACGTGTCGCTACGAGCATGTCTGCCTGTTTTGCCGGTCGAAAGAGCACGGGTGGTTTGAGGAGGGGAAGTGTGTTGGCTATCAGCAGCTGCTGGACGAGATGGAGCAGCTCGGCATTGTGGAGGAGGACATCGTGACACTGCTGAACGCGATGGAAAAGGGTGAAAAGAAGTCGACGGTTCGCTAGAGGCTGCGTGCGTACTAGTCAAACACGCTTGCTTTTTTTTTTTCTTTCTAAAGCACGCTTTTTTTTTTTGCTTCTGTTTTTTCTTGCTGTCTTACCAGTTGCGTTGCTTGGCGTTCAGTTGACGTAGTCTCGCTTGTTTTTTTTTTTTTTTTGCTTGTGCCATTGTTGCACCAGAACTTCATAGATGGCTGCTGCGCTCGTCGTGCGTAGAGGGCACCTTTCGTATGTGTGCGTAATCATTTATACACTCTTCCGTTTTCTTTTTTTTTTTTGTCTCTCGGCTCCGCCTTTTTTTTTTTGTTTCAACGCATCTTCTGCTTTTTTACTTGTTTACTATGTCCTTTTCTTTTTTTTTTTTCTTCTCTGTCTCGTCACGGCTTCTGTGGCTTCTACTCTTGGCTTTGATTGTTGTTCTCTTCTTTTGTTCTCGACTCTGTCTTCCATAAGTTCAAAAAAACACGCATCTGCTTTCGGAACGTACCGCTAATTCAGCTTTCCCTTTTTTTTTGCCTGTTTTTATTTGAGTTTTTTTTTTTCCTTCTGTTTTGCTTTCCGCTCTTCAGCTCTCCCTCTTTTTTTTTTTTTTGTTGTTTTGAGAAAAGAGAGAAAAAAGGAAAAGTAGTTTACCAAAGACCTGGGCACCTATTGCCGACTGCGCGCTACCCCCTTTTTTTTTTTCTGTATAAGTTGGGGTCTGCTTTATTGGCATTAGTGAGAATCTCTCTCCCTCTTCGATGGGCCGAAGTGATTTGATGTGCGACCTTTTTTTTTTTTTGTTATTCAACAGGTTACGCGTATTTGGAAAAGACAAAATTGACATTTATATACGAATTTATAGCTGTATTTCTGACTCTTTTTTTTTTTTCCTTTGTTCAGTCTTCCTCCAAAAGAAAAAGAAATACCGAGCATACTCTGCGACAGTGGGCCGGTCATGGGAGGCTCGTGAGTGGACACACATGTATTCAGATGTGCCTTTTTATCTGCAACTTGTACGCAAATGTGGGTGTGCTTCTGATGGTTTGCGCGCCGCGACACTCCGCTGCACGTTATTGCTTTATCCACATGTGCGCGTCTATCAACGCATTTTTGATAATTACTTGTTATTGTTGTGGCTGTTCCTTTTTTTTTTCCCCCTTGAACGTTATGTGCCTCCTCTGGCTTTTGAGAGCTTAAATGGCCCAATTGGGGTTGTCTTGTCGTTTTTTTTTCCTGCTTTCTTCTCTTTACATTTTGCTTTTTGTATCTTTTTTTTTCTTTACACACACACATAAATATATATATATATATATATATATATATATATATATATATGTATCTATTTGTTTATTTATGTAGGTTGACTTGCGTGTGTTCCCAGTAATGAGTCTATTGTTTACAGTATGCGTTTCTATTATTCATGTATGAAAGGGAGAAAAACTATCTTTGACGTTTCCGCATGCCTGTCAGCGTGCTCACGCAGGTGTTTGTTGTTTCGTTTTACTTGAACAGGTGATGGATGCCTTCCCCGGCTTGTTTTGCTTCTTCTGCTTCCCTCATCACGGTGCCTGCTACTTGTTGACCCGTGCCTCGTCTAACCACTTTCTCAATGCTGCTTTTCAGAAGCGAAAAGATGTTACTTTTTTTTTTTTTTACTAGTTTCCTCTCGCTTTTTTGATTGCGATGTCGTTTTTTGTCTTTTTTTTTTTCTTAGTTTGACGACCTTCCTGATTGGTAACTTTTTTTCCCGACGTTGTAAGACGCCACAACGAACGCTTTCACTTACATGCACGTAGGACGGTGGCAGTTCTTCTTTCTTTTTTGAGTTGCTTTTTTTTTTTTCCTGTTCCGCTTTGAAGGTGCCGACGACGCATTACGCACACCGGAAGAGAGTGTTAACGGGAAAACACTTCAGCCTCTTTTTGTTTTGCCTTTCTAGCTTCGAAAAGAGGTATGGACAAGCCACTTACCCTTGTCAACCTCAACTCAATTGGAAAATCGCTTTCTCTTTTTTTTTTTTACGCGTTTTAATGCGTGAGGTGTCGCTCCCATTTTGTCTTTTTTTTTTCCCATTTGTTTTGCTAGTCTTGGTGTTTTTGTTTTGATGCAGTGATTTTTTTTTTTTTCATGTCTCGCTGTAGGGTAATGAAGTTCAGCTCATGTCGTTTCTGTAATACTTGAGTTTACTTCTTTTTTTTTTTTGTATGTGTGTGTTTTCTTAGTTGTTGTCCACCTACCTTGGCGTTTTTCTCTTAGGGCGTTTCCTTCGCCAAGCACGAGCAGCGTTTCTTTTTTTTTTTTTTTAATGCTCTTTTTTTTGGTTGTCTCTGAATGCGCTGTGAGCGCCTCATAAACGATTGAAGAGTTGACTGTTTTTTTATTATCTCTTCTCTGTCAAAGTGCTAGTTGGCTCTCTATTTTGCGTTTGTATCTTTTTTTTTTTGTTACTTTCATAGTGTGCTGACTACGTCGTGTTGATAGGCGTGTTGCTAATTTGCGTTTCTACTTGATACGGCTTCTTTTTTTTTTTTTGACTACCCATTTTTGCTTCGTTGCAATGCCTTTGTTGTTTGGCTTTCTTCATTTTTATATCCCACCTTCGTTTGCTCCACCGTTGTTCAAAGAGCTCTATTGTTATTATTTGTTCCCTCTCTTGCTTTCGCTCTCGCGCTCTCGACATCATTCCCACGCCTTCGAGTTGTGATCATCGTTATCATCTTTTCAGAGTTGCAGGAAGGCTGAAGTCTTTCCTTCTGGTTTGCTTCAGGTGTATATATATATACATATATGTGTGTGTTTGTTTAGACACTTGAGATGTTTCTTTTCACCTTTTTTTTTTTTGGTGGCGTGCGTTGCTGACCTTTTTTTTTGTCCGTTCAGTGTTTGAAGAAAAAAGGGAGGAAAAAAAAAAAACAATAATGTGTGTTTCCTCTTTTCAACGCTTCGCGGCTTAGGAGAGAAATGCGCACACAGCCCATGTCAAGAGTCCAAGAATAAAGTAGAAAAAAAAAAATGGAACATCAATACTAGCGACAAGTTTTTCTTCCCACGCGACCAATGTGAGCTGGTCTGACAACAGGGGAATAGAAAGGGCAACGCGTGCGTTTGACGTTGAGAGCTTCACCGCAGACTTAACCTGGCCTCCTCGCAAAACGGGCGTTGGAGGTTGCCTCGAAAGCGTACGTTCCTGTTCTGGTGTTACGAGCAGCCGTGGCGTGCGGGTGCCGTATGAGACGCGTGTACTCTTTCTTTCTTTCCGGTGGACGTTTTTGACTCCTGGCAAGAACTGCTCTTTTACATTACTTTGTGTGATGTAGCTGTTCTCGCTGATTCCGTTGTGGACGTACCTGTTGAGCGTCAAGCGTAAGCAGCCAATCAATACAGGTTTGCCGATGGCTGCTTTCTCACACAGAGAGCAAAACGATCCTCTCTCTCTTTTTTTTTTTTTTCTTCTTCCTCTTCTCTGCATCTTTTGCGTTCCGCTTTGTTGCTCACTTTTCTGTGCTCTCTTATTCCCTTCACAGGAGTCGTTCCGCTCTCTCTTTCAGTGTCTCGGCTCTAGATAAGCGAGAGAAAAACAAAAAAACAAAACAAAACAAAACAAAACAACAAGGTAAGAAAAGAAATCGCCATGACATCCGCAGCTCCTCCGCATCTTCGCGGCACGGAGAGCGGTGGCCACGTTCCTGGCAGCATGGAGGCGCTCATCGCGAAGTTGCATCCGCTCTATGCGCAGCGGGTGCAACCACTAGAGACGATGTACAAGTTTGACGCCTTCCGCCCTAGCTGGTATGAGGAGACCATCCTGAATCAGCGGCCCTTCGTCACCTTCTTCGGTCCCTGGTCGGCGGGCAAGACGACGTTCATCAACTACTTGCTGCAGAACAACTACCTCTGGACTGGGCCGCAGCCGACGACGGCGGAGTTCACGATTGTGATGTACGGCACAGAGGCTGGCCCGATTGATGGACAGGCGCTGGCCAATTCCAAAAACCTGCCGTTCAAGGGCTTGCTTGAGTTTGGGGAGTCGTTCGTAAACAACTTGAGAGGCTTCCAAGCCCCGCATCCGCTGCTGGAACGGATGACACTTATCGATACGCCCGGCGTGCTGGAGAGTGCGCAGGAGATCCACAAACGCAAGTACGACTACGTGAAGGTGTGCCGCTGGTTCGCGGAGAGGAGCGACTTAATGTTCGTCCTCTTCGACCCGAGCAAGTTGGACGCCGGAGCCGAGCTCCGCCAACTCTTCGGTACCTCCTTCAAAGGGCTGGAGAGTCGTGTGCGCATCGTACTGAACAAGGCGGATTCCATTTCGACGCAGGAGCTGATGCGGGTGTACGGCAGCCTGTTCTGGAACTTGTCGAACTTCATCAACACGACGGAGCCGCCGCGTGTGTACGTGGGCAGCTTCTGGGACCACGCCTATAACCCCAATTCCTTCCGCCTGCTCTTTGCCGAGGAGAAGGCCGACCTGCTGCAGGAGCTGGTGGAGGTAATACCGGAGCAGGCCAAGGATAAGAAGATCGCCTCTCTCATTCGGCGTGCAAAGGAGGTGCTGGTGCACACACTCATCATCGGCGGCATCCGGCAAGACCTCCCCATTCTCTTCTTCAAGGAGAAGGCGAAGAAGAAGGCTATGGCGGAGCTGCCGAAGCGGTACGAGCTGATCGGCTTGCGCTACAAGATGAATCACCACGACTTCCCTCCCGTGGAGGCCTACCGCGCCTTTCTCGAGCGCTTCGACGTCGAGAAGTTTCCGGAGCTGCAGAAGGTGGAGAAGTCCGGCCACGTCAAGCGTATCCAGGAGCTCATCGACACCATTCTCCCCTTCATGCTGCGACCTGTGCGAAACACCACCGCTGCAAACCCGTTCGACGCGGCGGAGCGGTCGGAGCTGCTGGCGATGTACAAGGACTCCGTCGACACTCACTACCGTGCTGCAGCGGGTACGCAGGGTGGCACCGACGTCGTGGCGTCCACAGTGCGCGAAGGCGTGGTGGACTCGCGCTCGACGGGGGCGACGGCCTCCGCCTCCTCATTTCCGCCTCTGCTTCCCACGACACCACCAGCACAGCCCTCCGCTGCCTTGCCCGCCGCCACGCACGGTGCAACCCCGGCCCCTCCTTCGCCGACCTCGCCGCCTGCGTCGCTGAGCGGGGCGGCACAACAGCAACAGATGTGGCAGCAGATGATGGGCATGATGCACCAACTGATGCAGTCCTCACCTCCCCCAGCAGGGCTACCGCAGCAACAGCAGCAGCACAGCGGTGCTTTTGCGGCCACAGCCATGTCACGATCCTCACCGCCTGCACCACCGCCACCACAGCAGCCGCAGCCACAGGCGGTGGGAGAGTCCTCGGCACCGCCCACGCCGTGCACCTTCGAGTCGGATAACGACAACGAGGTGAATCCGCCGACGGTGGCGCCGCCAACGGTGATGATGCCCCCGCGCTCTTCCACCGCAGAGGCGACGCCGGCGGCAAATACATGGGCCAACATGGACCCCTCAAAGCCGCTGCGTTGAGTACACGCAAAAAAAAAAACAAAAAAAAAAGTGCATGGGCAGTGCAGGGGTGCTGCAGGACAGTGGATCTTGGCACTTTTGCTGGTTCCTTTCTGTGTGTTTATTTTTGCTTTTGACTTCTCTCAGTTTGCTCTACGATCACCAACAAATTCGGTCATTAATGCAGTAAAATAATAATAATAATAATAAATAAAGAACAACCTGTGCTACTTGACACCTGTCGTTCGTTTGTATTTTGGCGACGTGCGTCACTTGACGATTTCATAATGCCTGCGATGTGCTTTGCAGTGGGCTGGAAGCACGGAAGTCAACAAGGAAGCACCGGCCTTTTTTATTTTATTGTTGGAAGAGAGTTCATGGGGGGGGGGGGATATTCCTCTTTTTCCCTTCCACCCTTTCGGAGGGGCTCTCTTCATCGGCTGGTCCTCTACATTCTATTCCTCTCTTTCATGTGTTCCTTTTTTCCCTTTTCCCTCCACGCTCTCCGGTCTTCTCTGCTTTCGGATAGACGCTTGGAAGACTCCGGCACTTGTTTTGTGCGCTTCATCAAATGCAGAGAGAGAGCAATTCATACGCACATTGCGACTCTTTTTTTTTCTCTCTCCGATAGAAAGCTATGACGGGATGCTCTCTTGAGTTTTGCTCTTCTACTCTTTTTTTTCTTTGTTGTTGTTTCAAGGTGCTTTCAGAAGCTTGGCTTGCCACGCAGATTGGCTCTTACGAGAATACGTCTTTTCCCACTTTCCCTCTTTTTTTTTTTTCCTCTACAGGCATTCCTTAACGGTGATCAGTGAGTTGTAGAGATGATCAGAGTAATCGCACAGACACTGCCCGACTTTTTCGCAGCCGTTTCTTGTCGTGGGTGATTTCTCTTTTATCGTTTTCCTCCCCCTTTTTTTCAAGTTTTTTTTTTTTTAATATTTCGTTGTTGCCACAGAACGTAAGTGCAATAGAAACGACAAGCACAGAAGCGAGGGGCATGTCAGCGCGTTGTCCTCTGACGTACCCAGCATTGTCTGCCGATGCGTCCGCCGCCTGCGAGGTGCCGAGTGATTCGGAGTTGCTGCAGCAGTTGGACATTGACGCGGAGTTGGCCAGCTTTTTACTCGAGCCCACCTTTTCTGATGCCGCGGGGTCGCCATCGGGGCAGACCAGCGCGCCGGAAAAAGATACCATTCTCGTCCACCCTTCCGTTCCCCCTCGCGCCCTTCTCATCGGGGGGTCTCTCTTCGAGCCGCGCCCCACATCCTTGAATGCGTTGTCGCGCCTGCCCTACCGCTATGGTTGTCCAGCCGCGACGATTCTCGCCACTGCCGTCTTCTGCCCCTTCACCCACCAGTTTGTTTCTCTCGCCTCGCCGCACTGGCACCGTCTGTGCAACGCCGGTTTTGGGCTGAGCCCGCAGCGGTTCGGCACACCCCGTGTCACGCTGCGCAGCGTGGCCAGGTTGTGCCGATACGCCCGCGCGTTGCAGTCGTGTGGTGACGCGGCCGCGAAAGCCTCGCCGGCGGCGAAAGAAGTGACAGCGTCCTCAATGAACGCAGTGACCTGGTCTGCAGCCCGCACACGCCGGCAGCAGCTGTACGAGTCGTGGGGGTGGAGCCCGTCTTTGCAGCGCTCCTTAGGAGCAATGCTGTGCACGGCTCCGCTAAGCAGCGCGAGCATGCTGGCAGATGCGATAAAGCAACAGCTGCAGACGGACTACAACTACGCGGCTGCAAGCGTGATCGACGTGGCGGTGGGGAGTGCGGCAGGCGTCGAGGCTGCCGACGCTCCGTGGCGCACGCGTTGGCGGGATCTGCAGTGGTCGCCTTTGCGGCGAAGTGAAAACCCGCCGCCGGACGTGGGGGAGTCCCAGCAGGCGTGCTATGTTCGGTGGGCAGACCAGCAGCAACAGTTGCGCGCAAGTGAGCCGGTGACAGCGAAGGACCGTCAAACGTCTTCTCCTCTTCATCCAGTCTCGTCTTCTCTCCCAGACTGGGCAGCCCAGCACATGGAGCGCCAGATGCTGCCGCTGCTCGGCTTGCCCTCTGATGTCCGCGCCGCTTTTCTTGAGCTTCCCTTTCCAAGCAAGGCAACTGAGGCACCAGCGCTGATGCAGGCCGTATGCGCGGTGGTCGTGTCACGGCTGTCGCAGGGCTTGGCACAAGCAGCAACATCTGCTGCGGCGGCAACAGGCAACGGAGACGGCGCAGCCCCGCGCCTGTACTACTGTCCCCTGGCGCATGGCATCGACTACAGCGCAGTGCTGGACCTGCGCGCTTTCTCTGTGCCCCTGTCCCAAATCAACTGGCGGACCACACCTTCGCATGGTGCGGCAGACGCATTAGCGGATGCGTGCATGAGCGTTGCAGAGTCTGCCACGCCGGTGCTGTCCCTCGGCATGGACGACCTCACCGACGACACACGCGAGAATGACAGATGCGGCGGTGATGGTGCTAGCGCGGCGACACCGTCTACGCAGCAGACTGTTGTGGTCTTCGACAACGCTCACTTCCTCTCAAAGCGGGCAATGAGCCGCTTGCTGGACCAGTGGACGCGCAACGGCTCCGCTCTACGGCGCCATCACGAGTGGAGGACGGCGCGTCAACGCGGACGGCGGCCAGCCAGGCCACCGCCGCGCTGGCAGACGTTGCTGGGCTCACCGGTGCCCATCGGCACGGTGCTGCCGCATCTGCGCACTTTGGCTGCGCCATTCGGCGATGTGCAAGCTCTCTTCCTCGGCTATCGACCGCGACAGCGCGACGAGGACACGAGTGTGAAGATGCCAGCCACTGCGGTGCAGCCCTCTCCGGCGTTCGCGATAGCGGTGTCTCCTGAGCCAAAATCGGATCTACTGTTCCTGGAGGAGTCCCTTTCGGCGGCACTGCTGCGCGTGTCGGCGGTGTACCGTCTGCGCCTCACCGCCCTGCAGCGTCGAGAACTGCTGGAGAGCATCGTGCGGTCTGCCCTGCACAGTGCCGGCGACGAGGTGATGTGCGTGAAGCGCGTATCGCGGCAGCTGCCCTCTGGCAAGTCCGTTGCGGATACGGCAGCGCTGCGCCTCGCCACTCCGAAAGGGCAGGCAATTTTGTACGAAGCCTGCGAGGCGGTGCTGGCGCACCTCTCCCCACTTGACGCACTCCTGGAAAGCACGACGGACCCGGCCAGCCACACCGATCAAATCGTGCGCGTCTTGACCATGTACCCCGTGCTGTCCAAGCTGCGTGTGCGCCACGTGCTGCTAAGCACCTACGACGTGCATGTCACACCCGAGAGAGAGGAGGGCATTGGCAAGGCTGCTGTTGCTGCAGTGGCAGCCAAAGCAACGACGCAGATGGATGATACACTGCAGCAGCGCCACGCTACGACGTCGCGTGTGTCATTCCTGGCCGCCAGACAGGAGGCCTACGCACGCCAGACGCAGGAGCAGCGGTGGCTGCTGAATCAGGCGCGGGTGCATGCGGCAGCCGCTGCCACTCCTCCTCCTCCCACTCTCTATGCGCATACGTATTCCCTCTACGCGGAGCCACCGCTGCTGGTGGGCCGCTGGTGGACCGTGACGCTCCTTTTCTGCGCACCGACGCTGGCCGATATCGTGTCGCTGCGCTCGTTTTTGCTCAGTTGTCTGCGCAGACGCCAATCTTCCTCCTCTTCGGCTGTGCATCACTCGGACTTGCAAATGCAGTGCGACGACGGCAACAGTGCCGGCGCGGCTCTCGGAGACTTGCTGGTAGAAGACGTGGACATCTTTGCTACACACCTTACGAGCAACGAAGACGCGTCTCGCCCCAGGTCTCGTGTGTTCGGCGTGCGCGCGTTGGCCAGCTTTGCGGCGTCACCGACTCATCCGCCGCCGCCGTGTTGCGGGAGTGCCGCACGCCGCACCGCTGCCATGAACGGTGCGGTGAAAGCGTTGGAACAGGAGCTGCAGCGTTGCTTGAAAAGCTGCGCCTCCAAGGCCACCTTTTTTCCTCTATGGACCTACCGCGGGGCTGGCAAGGCCACTCCTGGAACAGATACAGGCTTTGCTCCCACTGCTGCTCTCGGCGCGGATTGCGAACAGACGTCGGGCCGAGGCCGTTGTCGGGGCGCTGCGGCGACGACCTCGCTTCTGCCCTTCGCGTACGCCGCACAGCGGCCTGCTTGCACATTTTTTGATTTTAACACGGTGACGGAACGGCATGCACCGTGGGTTCCCCCAGTCGTAGAGCGGCGTCTCTTCACCCTCGCCGTGGCGCAGCGGCCATCGATGGTGCTCACCGTCGGGGCTCGCGTGGTGCTGCGGGCCGCGGTGCACGTGCCCGGCTGCACAAAGGACTGCGGCACCGGCGGCTCTGAAGGCGCTAGTTGCGTCTACCCTCGCTCATCTGTGTGCCGCGTCGTCGGTTTCTTGACGTTGGAGCAGCTCACTGCCGCGGACACAACAGCTGCACGGACCACGTTGCCTGGCTCCATTCCACCCGCGGTCCGGCGTCAGGTGGAGGGGTGGTCGCCGGCGGAACGACAGCGCCTCGTTCGGTACGTTGAGCAGCAACAACACGCCTCTGCGCTCCCGCTGCTACAGTGCGAGCGGGTCACCGCTGGGGGCTGCAAAGGTGATGAAGAAACGGAGGCCTTTCTTGTGGTGCCGCAGCCGGCCCTCATCGGCGGCTACCGCTCCACGCACTACTACGGGCTGCCCGTGCTACATCTTCCACTCTGCGTGCTCACCGGCAGTCTTCAGATCCCCCATCAGACACATCAGTCACGCATGGCGTATTGGAAGGCACAGCGGGCGAAACGGTTCGCGTCTCGCGCTGCTCCCACGCCACCATCGCCGCCTGCTTGCGGCACCGAGTCCTCCGCTTTGCCTCTCACTTCTACATCTCCGTGCGTGGCGCTCGACTTTGTGCTCACTGATGTTTTTCACCCTTACCACGCGGATGCGTTAAGCAGCGCGTCCGCTTTGTGCCTCACACAGGCGGAGCGGACACAGGCGCTACGTCTTCTGTTTGCGCAGATGACGAAGGACGAAGACTCGTCTCACAGCGAACGTAGCGGTGATGTCGCAGCGTCGCAGCCGACGCATGAAAGGCACACGCCTATTTCGTTTATGGAGGACGTTCTGTTCTACGAGGCTTCGGAGTCGTCCTCTTCACTCCCTGTTTCGGCGGCCTCTGCGGCACACAAGGCTGCCACAGCGTCCACTGCCAGGGCCACTTCGCCGATGAGGTGTACCTTACTGACTGAGTTGGCACTCTACGCGCGTCGAGAGTCGGTGGAGTAGCAACCTTCTCGACGGCGCGTCAGATTTCACCATTCACAGATTGCCTCTCATCATCTTTTTTTTTTTTTCGAAGAGTTATTCGTGCTTTTTTTTTCTCACTACGTTGCTGCTTTAGAGTACTACAGAACACACGGCGCCGTTATGTGTCTCTCGTGGCGCGTTTACTGTAGATCTAACCAAACAAACAAACAAAAAAAGAAATAGAGCACAAAGTGTTTCTCCATTGTAAGCGATGTAGTGCGAAGCTTCGCGTTGCTTTTTTTTTTTTCTCTCTTGCTTGCGGCGGTGCTTTTTGATGCGTCATCAAAAGACAACACCAATGTATCGTTGCCTGCACATGTGGCAAGCTATATGCGCACATGGCAGCAACTCACTTCATCTAAGTACCGCTCCTCTTATATTCCCTCTTTTCTCTTTCCTTTACTGCACTCGAACGCGTCTGCTTCCAGCCTTGTAGTAGGAGTTAGCATTTTTTCTTATTTAGTTAGCGCTAGGGGACCTCTTAGTATAGTGATTCACAGACGCAACGCACAAAACACATAACCACAAAAGACAGGGTGTACAGGAAGCAAACACGTACGGACTAAGTTGAGCTCTCTTCAGCTTTTGATCGCCTGGTTTACAGATTCTCTTTTTTGTTAAGAAGCGTTGGGCGTCAACTCGGCACATATTCACTATTTTATTTTTGTCTTCTGCCACTCCCATTTCACATACAAAGACTCCTTTTTTTTTTTCTTCTTATTTATTTTCTCCTTCGTCCATCTTTATTGCGCTTCTTTGTTGCGCTGCCGCGCTCGCCTCCTTCTCTTATTCCTTCAAGCGGCTTGCACGTCTCCGTTTCAGCGCTTTCTTTTTTTCTTTTCTCTCCTCATTCTCTTTTTTTTTTCTGTGCAGTTTTGCAGATCAGGAGAGAAAAAGACGAACAGGAACAACAACAACAACCACAAAACAAAAAGAACGTTTGAAAGTGACACGCAACACAATGAAGTCGAACGCAGAAGCAGGCGCTGCGCCGGTTGGCTACAACGGTGGCTACGACGGCGGTATGGTGCAGCCGGGGATGAACACGGTGGAGTTTCCGCAGATGGTGTTCAACAACACACGCGACCGTGTGCTGGGCTTCAATCAGAGCCTGCAGATGTACGAGCAGCAGCAGAATCAGGTGCTGGATGACCTCCAGCTGATGGTTCAGGAGGTTAACGCCCTTCGTGCACAGTACGAGGAGGCCTTGGGTGAGAAGCAGTCGATCGAGATGCTCGCTACGCGGGCGGAAAAGCGGGTGCAGGAGGTGAAGGAAATTGTGGACCGCTACGTCGGTGTGAAGGATGCCGTGGTGGCCAGCGACGGCTTCACCTACGAGCGGGAGACCATTTCCAACTACATTGACGGCTGCAAGGAGGCCGGCGGCACCCCAACGTCCTACCAGACGGAGAAGCCGCTCACCTCTTTGTTAATCCCCAAC
Source organism: Lotmaria passim (assembly GCA_037349495.1). Taxonomy (NCBI): domain Eukaryota; phylum Euglenozoa; class Kinetoplastea; order Trypanosomatida; family Trypanosomatidae; genus Lotmaria; species Lotmaria passim. The sequence continues at coordinate 117,479 of CP140195.1, forward strand.
CGCTCCCTTAAGACCCTGGTCGACCGTCTCGTTACGCTGCAGAAGGCAGAGCTGACGTCCTGCCCGGTAGCGGCGGACGGAGTGCCGGCGCACCCCAAGCCGATCGCGACGGGCCGGTCCAACGGCGGCGGTGGCGGCAGTGGCAACGACAGTGCGCCGCGTCGCAACGTGCACGGTGGGAAGGACGGCTCCGGCCCAGTCGAGCTGAACGCGAAGGGCGAGCGCGTGCACCCGTGCATCCGCGTGTACGGCTACTGCAACTACAACGACAGCTGCGCCTACGCCAAGTACCCGTACGACGCGTGTCTGTCAAACCTCAAGAACAAGTGCCGCTTCAAGAACCAGTGCCACGAGCGCCATGTCGAGTTCCGTGGTCCATTGGACGATTATGGCAACCCCATTTCGGCAAGCCAGGGCACCAACAGCAACAGCAACAACAACTCTCAGGAGAAGAATGGCTCGCCCGAGGCTGCAGACAACGCGACGGCAAAAGCGTAGTCTGTTATCGCTGCTCTGCACCGAACTCTCTCTTTTTCACTTTTCTTCCTCTTGAGGTGCTATGTACGCAACGGACTCTCTTCTCCCTTTTTCACTCAGGTTTTTCTTCACTTTTTCACTTCTTAAAAAAAAAAAAGAAGATAAACAAAACACACAAACTAATACCAACTTTGGTGGCGTCGTGTAGATGGTGGTGATGCTCTTCTGTGAAGCTGATTTCGACAACGCGCCTCTTTGTTGTTCTTTTCTTCTTTTTTTTTTTTTTTGGTTGCTTTTTGTCTGCATGGGCGCAGAGATGAATGCTGGGAGTCTTCTATCTTTTGTGGACTTCGTTTCTTAAAAAAAAAAAAAGAGCTTTTTCTTCTTCTTTTTTTTTTTTGGTTTGATCTTTACAGTTGTGCCATGAACGTATTCACCTGAGAACAGCGTGCTTTTTCTCTGCCCCTTATTGTGAGTAACTTGCTTTTTTTTTTTCCTCTACAGCACGACTTTTTTTTTCCCTCTTTTTTTTTAATGTCTGTCTTTCTCTCTGTGTGTGTCTCGCCTTTTTTTTTGTTTCTTTTGACTGTTTGATTTCTTTATCTTTATCTTCTTTTTTTTTTTTTGATTGTTGGGGTGATGGCGAGAACTTCTTCTTCTATGTAGGTTTGCACGTTGCGCTTGTTTGCGTGGTCTTGCTGGCGAGAATCGTTTTTTTTTTTTTGCTCTTGCCGAGGTCGTTTTGCTGCTTTTCTCGTTTTTTTTTTTTTGTTGTCCGGCTGCCGTTTCCAAGCTTTTTTCTTCCCTCTTTATCTTTTTTTTTTTTTGTCTTTACTCCTTTCTCCCTTCTTTGTTTCATTAGCATCACCTACGTGATTTCTTTGTGCATGCAAGCCAACCGTGAGGACATTGGTGGTTGTCGTGTGCTTTTTTTTTTTTTCTCACTCTCCTACTTTTTTTTTTTCTCAGCTTCCAGCCTCGCGAGGAGTGCAGCAGTGACAGGCGAGGGGAAAAGGCGGGCATCATCGGGGCGGGGAACAAAAAAAGAGAGGAAGGCGCGAGAAAGTTGGACGTGGGGAAGACAGCAGCGGAGCGGCGACGACACTGGCGGCTCTTTTGGCGTTGGAAAAAAAAAAAAAAGAGTTAAAACAGAAAAACGAGGAGGTATTTGTAATAATAAAGTAAAGTCCTTTTTTTACTTGTGTCAGTGCGTGTCAAGTTCTTTTTTTATTATTTACTGTTGTTCTTTTGGGTCTTTTTTATTATTTACCTTTTTTGATTCCTTACGCTTTTCACTGAGGTGAGGGTGTTGAATACGCACCATGGCACCGTTAACACATTCAAAAATACCCCCCAAAAAGAGCACCGACGAAACTCCATTGATAGGAGCGTGAAGAGAAAAAGAGAAAAGCCGTAACGGTGCTGCGTCGACGTTCAAAAGTGTGCTGTTCAAAAAAGAAAAGAAATGAACTGTGCTTCTGCTTCTTGATGTGGCGACGCTCTTTTTACAAGAACAGGTCCAACAATGTGAGCTTTCGGGTCAAACGGGTTGATGGACACTCAAAAGCCTCTTAGACAGTGGCATACATACACACGCACATGCGTAGTGCATATTTTGATGCAACAGTTTTTTTTTTTTTGCGTTCATCGCATGCGCTTTTTTCCACTCAAAAGAACCAGTAAAAAAAAAAAAACGCGCTGCGATTTGGTTTGGGAATGCTTACCGAACTGCGCTTCTCATGTTTTTTTTTTTCCCTTTCAAAGCTGATAAGTGGATTTGACGACTGTCTTTTCCATCCCCTCTCCTTGTTTTTATCCTTTTTCTATTTCTTTGTTTTTGATCTTTACGAATGACATAGCTTTTTCGATTCAGTACTCTTTAAAAAGACGTGATCTTTTTTCCTTGTTTTCCACCTTTTTTTTTTTTTTTGCTTCCTCACACACACGCTTTTTATTCCTTTTCCCCTTTTCTTTTGCACAGAGACGCGCGCTCACGTACGTAAGCGCGCAAGCACACGGATTCAGTAAGGCATCTGCTTCTTTTTGTCCCTTACGCATCTCCCTTTACGCTGGAAAATGAACGTCATGTCTCCGCCGTTTTACGGGAAGGGCTACTCCGCCCAGAACTCCCTGCTGCTGTGGGAAGCGACGCAGGTGCTGCAAGACGGCATGCGGGACCAGAGCAATGACCTGCGCCGCCTGCTAGACATCGCCAGCTCACTGCAAGGCATGGTGGAGAGCACCCGCGATATGTACAACACCGTCATCAAGGAGCGCGACGAGGCTTACCGCCGCCTGCAGGATGCTGACTCGAAGCTTCAGCAGGTGGAGCATGTGGTTCGGCGCTACGCCGAGGTGAGGGACCCGGTGGTGGCCAGTGACGGCTACACCTACGAGCGCACCGAGCTGAGCCGCTACCTCAGCGACTGCAAGAAGTCAAACAGCAAGGCCTACTCCCAGCAGACGAAGGAGGAGTTGACGGAGGTGATGGTCGACAACGTCTCGCTGCGCCGCCTGGCCGAGCTGTTGAAGGGCGTCCACACCGTCGAGGTGCCGCAGCTGTCCAACCGCGTCCCACTGACGAGCGGCGGCGGCAGCAACGACAGCCAACGCATGCGCGGGCGGTGGATGGACGAGGATCCGGCTGTGATGAGCGGCATGGCGCATGCGGAGATGGGCAGCGGCACGCCGGGGCCGATGGGCGGCGCGGGCGGTCGTGCCAACAGCGGAATGCCAATCAACGCCGGCCACGGCGGCCGCCGCTTCGATCATGGCGGCAAGTTCAACAATAAGACTGGCGCCAGCAACGAGGGCAAGGGCGGGCTGCACCCGTGCATCCGCGTGTACGGCTTCTGCAACTTCGAAGACGACTGCACCTTTGCCAATTATCCTTACGAGGCGTGTCTCAATCACATCAAGGGTAAGTGTCGCTTCGGCTCCACCTGCAAGGAGTTGCACGTCGATCCGCGCGACCCGGCTTATCAGAACCCCCGCAGCTTCGCAAACCACCAGCACCACCACGGCAACAACAATAACGCGAATGCTGCAAAGGACGCAAATGAAGGCAAGACGGGAGCGGCGGCCGAATCGGAGGCGAGCGCGAAGAAGTCTGAGGCGGCGAAGCAGGCGGAGTCAGCAGAGAAGACCGCCGAGAACGTCACTGCGGCGGAGAAGCCAACGGCGAAGAAGGAGGAGGCTGGCAGTAAAGAGGAAGCCGCCGCACCTGCTGCTGCTGCTGCGGCGGACAAGGCTAAATCGAAGGATGAGTAAGCCTACGGACGGGCGGAAAGGCGAAACGCCAACAACCACACCGACTGAAAATCAGCAAATGGTCAAGCTTATTCGTTGCAAGGAAAACTGCGCTCTGCACCGCTTTCCTGTCTACTCCTGTCTACTGCTGGATCAGGATCTTTCTCTCTTGTCGTCGTGTGCTTTAGTTTTCGTCCTCTTTCTCCAAACACACACACCACACAAAGAAAAAAAAAAAGTGTGGCGTCACGGCAGAGACTGGTTGTTGCTGTCCTTATCTCTCGCGCATTCGACATCCACCGTAGTAGCCGTCTGGGTATGTCTTCAACTTTCCTTTCTTTTTTTTTCTCTTTTATTTGTATGCTGGAGCGCACGTTCAAATCACAACTTCATGTTTTTTTTTTTTTTGTTTTTGTTTTATTGGTGCTGGCGAACTCTGCGTTGCTATGCTCGTTGTCGGTGCAAGGAAAACGGGGTCGCAGGAGGGATGTGCCGAAAAAGGCGTAACAATGGATGGTATTTGGTCGTTTGGTACGGATCAAAGACACTGGCGAGCGGTTGTGTCTTTTTTTTTTTTTGTGGGGGAGAGGGGGGGGGGATTAGGGGTGTAAGTTGTTTGGTAAAGATTACAGGATTTCTTCAAAGTGAAAACAAGAAGAAGAAGAAGAGGATACACGCTTGAGGTTTAAACGTGGAAGAGAAGTTCAATGGAAAGTTGTCCTATCTCCCAGAAGATGTTGCCCACAGCACTCCCATGCTTTTGTCCTTCTCGGTGGTGTGTATATTGCACCACAATAACGAAGGGGAAGAGGCAAACAAGTCTGCGTGTATTTGGGTGCTTACCCGAATCCACCGCCTGGTGTACACACTTTTTTTTATTTATGTAATTGTTGTTTGGCATTCGAAAATTGTGGCATTTTCCCACACCACGGGAAAACCACGGACATCTCTCTCACGTCCCCGTTCCCCTGACTCACGCACGCACACACACAAGCTTGGAACTAAGGACTGCTTTAACTGATAAAAAGGTTGGATGCGCATAAACAAGCGTGTAAGTGTGTGGTGCGCGTCGGTGTTTTTCATTTACACCTGTCACCTGCCCAACATCTCTCTTCTCTTTTCCTCCTTCCCGCTTCATCCTTTTGTGGGTTGATGGCTATTCTTACATGTTTATCGCGCACAGCAGCTTCCCACAGCACACACATACACACTCACATTAGCGAAGGCTGTCAGCAGAAAAAGAGAAAGGAAGAGAGTGGAAAACGAAGCCATTGGACTTTGAGCGTCACATTTATCCCTGACGCGCTCGTTTCGCGATTCTCTTTTTTTGGTGTTGTTGTTCTGTCGCTTCGGCGTGCCTGTTCTCACACTTTACGTGCTAATTACCCCATTAAACGAAAAGGAGCTAAATAGTTCTTTTTTTTTTTTAGGAACAGTAGTGCTTGTTTATAAAATGGAGTTCAGGAAGTCCTCTAGCATACTGGACGGATTCCTGTCCTCGCTGTCGATGATTCTCGTAAGTGAGATCGGTGACAAGACGTTTTTCATTGCCTGCCTTATGGCGATGCGCCACCCCCGCCTGACGGTGTACATTGGCGCCATCTCCGCCTTAGCTGCCATGACGGTGCTGTCCGCGCTGATGGGCGTCATCGTACCGTCGTTGCTTTCCGTCTACCTCACGCAGATGCTCGCCGCCGTCCTCTTCTTCGTGTTTGGTGGCAAGATTCTCTTCGACGAGCTCGTGCGAAAGAAGGCCGAGGACGAGGAGAGCGAAGATGAGATGGCCGAGGCCGCGGCGGCGCTGCGCCGGCGTGACCCCAACGACCCGGCAGAGACCGGCAGCACCGCCTCCTCCGTGTACACCAATGCGTCGGCGCGGCGGTGGCGTAAACTGCTGAACCCTGTTATGGTAGAGGCCTTCACGCTCACCTTCGTAGCGGAGTGGGGCGACCGCAGCCAGCTGGCCACGATTGCGCTAGCTGCTGCAAAGAACCCGTACGCGGTGACGGTGGGCGGCGTGTTTGGCCACGCCTTCTGCACCGGCGGCGCGGTGCTCTGTGGCAACCTGATTGCACAACGTGTGTCCATGAAGACGGTGAACGTGGTGGGCGGTGTGCTCTTTCTCCTTTTCGGCGTCATAACACTGTACGAGCTACTCCAGGGAAAACACGACATCAACAACACACACAAGACTCCCAGGGCGGATGAACCAGCGAAGCGACTCTAACAACGAAAAAGAAGTTCCTTTTTGTCGTTTGAAGGCGAACGAATGGCGAACACGAGCTGCAACGAAATCGGAGGTGATTGTAAATGATCGCTGTGCTTAGTTGTTTTTGTTTAAATTACCTTTTCATTATGTGGCGCTAGAGCTTTTGTTTCCCCTTTTCTTGCTCGTGTTTCTTCTGTCAAGCTGCTTTTCTTTTTTTTTATTGATGGCATAGTGTTTACAGTCTCTTTTCTATTTGTTTAACGGAATGCTCTTGTGAGTGTTTAACATAAATGGGCATGGTCGCCGACGTGCGTGGAGCGTTTGAGGATGAAACGGCTACAAGAGACCTGCTCGAGGAGAGAAGCTTAAACTGCACCGATGACGCTGCCCTTCTGAGCATCCGTTACATTTCCCTTGTAGAATGTAACGCGTCATCCGCAGAGGCTGTGTCTTTTTTCTTTTCTTTCCTCTCCTTTTCTCTGTGTTATCTAAGGAAAAATTCTGAAGTAGGGGAGAAGAACACAAGTGAACGAGTAGATCAGTCATTGACCGAAGTTTTTTTTTTCTCTGTTTCCTTTTTTGTTTTTACTCTGAGTGAAGCAATTTGTGCACATACTCTGCTGTTTTGAACAGTGCCTTTTTCCCCTTCTTCACTTGTACTTTGTGTATGTGTGCTTGTGCAAATGCGTGTTTCTTTGCATACAAGCATATCTTTTTTTTTTTTTTTTAGCATACGATGACGCCTCTTTTTTTTTCTTCTCATTTTTTTTTTTAATTGCTTACTTGCTTACCTAGTCATATCAGTAGAGACAATCCTACCTCGTGAATGCTGCTGTCAACACCTAAGAGGAAACCGAAATGTGTAGCTGAAACCAGTTTGCAAAGACATAGACTGAGTAAGCACACCACGGTTATTGGTCACTTGTGTTTTCAACAGTCCGAGTTTTTTCCCCATCTTTTGTTAGTGTATCTTCGTTTTTCTCTGGTGCTCTCAAATGGGCGGGTGCAAATGTGTGCACGCGTGTGTATGTGTGTCTATGTCTGTGCGTGTACATGCGACTGCCTTGTTGTCGATTCCGTGCGCAGATGAGAGCATGGAAGTGCCAGTACTGGTGCTTTCGACACATGCTTTTCTTTTTCGTTCTGGTATGAATGTGCATGGTCGCGTTGGTGCTTTTCATTTGACGCGACGTAGCTATTTCATTAATGTAATGTTCTTTTTTTTTTTTTAAACAAAGCAGCTCATGCAGAGGAGTGCCGGCATTAATGAGTGACGATAAGGGCTGCTTTGTCTGTGGTATTGTGAGGGTTGTGAGAGGCTGTGGAGCGTCTTCGATACCTTTAACCTTTTTTTTTTGAGAGAAAAAAAAAGGGGAGCAGAGTTGAGCGGCTTGTGTGTCTGTGTACATGTGGTAAGTTGAATGCTGAATCAAAAGTAAGACTTCTCTCTTTCATTTTCCCTTCGCCGCCGTTGTTGTCATTGTCGTGTGTTTTTTCCTTCTTTTTTTTTTGAAGCTAGTATTCTCTATTTCCTAACTAATGTAACATACAGATGTTTCCGTGCACCCTTTTTTTTTTTCGTCTTTTTTATTTTGATTCGTGTGTTGTTTGGATAAGCAAGCTGAACACTTTTCCATACAGAAGGCACAGATGCACACACACGCACGCACGCAACGTTTTTTTTTTCTTTTGCTTCGTTGTTGTTGTTGTTCACATTTCCAATGTCTGTACCGCTGATTGTAATAACAAAGACTAAGGCGTAAATAGAATCAAAAGCAACCGTTAAAAATCCTAACATGATCACCAAGGAGAACCTTAAAAAAAAAAAAGAAACTGCTGCTTCTGTAGCAACCAAGGCTGTGATCTGTTTCAAACACTGAAGCTGTTGAGGTTTCTTTTTTTCCGTGTGGTACACAGGTTTGCGCTGATGTTGTGCGTACGTGCTTGTTTGACAACACTAAAACCCTGAGGAAGCAGGAATGAAGTTGCTCCTGTGTTGCTTTTAACGTGAAGATGTCGCTGTGAGTCATTTTTTTTTTCTTGAAAGGTGCTTTTAACTTCTCTCGCACTTTTAGTCCCCTTTTACTGTTGTTGTTCTGATAGCATTGCGCGTGAGTTAAAAAAGGTAAAAGAGAGCAACGCCTGCAGCTGCAGTGGAGCTAGGCATTTTCCTTTTCGTTCGCCACGATCTTCTTTTTTTTTTTTTTTTGCACTATAGCGGTTAGTGCCCTGAGGAGCAATCGCGAAGATGACCGAAGTGGCCGCGGCTCGCCGTAACCGAGTAAACGGGGAGCTCGCTGCCTCGCCCACGTCGGAAGTGAAGGCCGACGCGGCCGCCGACGATGCGCCGCCAGCGCAACAGACGAAAGTCTGCTTCAACGTGTGCCGCCAGGAGCAGTACCACCCAAACAAGGGGTACCGCCAACTCGCGCGCAAGATTCGGCAGAGCGGCACGATTGAGATGAACAAGGAGGATGTCACGCTGGACCGGCTGACGCAGTACGATATTGTCATCTTTCCAACCCCTCAGACGGCGCTCTCAGCTGATGACTTGACGGTGATTCGGCAGTACGTGGAGGGCGGCGGGTCGGTGATGTTGCTGCTCGGCGACGGCCACGGTGGACAGTACTCCTACCTCAGCAAGGCGCTCGAGGAGTGGACTGGCATCACGCTCAACGAGGACTGCGTGGTGCGGACGGTGCTGCACAAATATTTGCACCCAAAGGAGGTCTGCGTGACAAACGGCATCACGAATCGAGCCATCAACACCGCGGCGGGCAAAAACGTGCTCGGGGCTGGCGGGGCTGCGCGGCGAAACACGACGGGGCTGCGCGGTGGCTTTGCTGGGTCAATGGGAGCCAGCGGGACGCGCAGTGTCGCCTCGATGGGCATCGGCTCCACCCTCATGACGCTGAACCGCACCGTCGGCGCAGGCACGACAGCCAACGCCGCCCTGCTGGCCCAGCAGACCGGCGGCGCCGACGCCGAGGAGGTCGAGGTGGAGGCCACGAGCCTGGTCTTTGTGTATCCGTACGGTCTCACCTTCAATGTGCAGCGGCCCGCCATCCCGCTCCTCAGCAGCGGCTTTATGGCCTACCCGCTGAACCGTCCGATCGCCGCCGCCTGGGAATGCCCGAAAGTGGTGGAGCACCTTGGCCGGCGCAAGCAGGGCAAGCTGCTGCTGATCGGCACGGCGCAGATCTTCGAGGACGCGTGGATTGACAAGGAGGAGAACAGCACCCTCGCCTCCGTCATTTTCGACTACCTGGACCATAAGCTGAAGCTGGACCAAATTGACGCGGACGAGCCGGACATCACGGACTACCATCACCTGCCCGACACCGCCTCGCTGTCGGAGCGGCTGCGGGTGGCGGTGGAGCAGTACGAGGAGCTGCCACGCGACTTCACCCAACTCTTCGACCTAGAGACGTTTAAGATCGACACCGATCGCATCCCAGATGTGGTGGACACGTATCAGAAGCTCTCGGTGAAGCTGGAGCCGCTCACCCTGATCCCGCCGGAGTTCCAGACACCGCTGCCGCCGGTCAAGCCGGCCGTCTTCGACGCGATCCACCGCGACCCGGCACCACCCGGGCTAGATCTCTTCGATCTCGACGAGGAGTTCGCGCCGGAGCGGGTACGGCTGAGCCAGCTGACGAACAAGTGCAAGGCGGACGACGTGGAGTACTATATCCTGCAGGCGGCCGAGGTGATGGGTGTGACGAAGAAGCTGCGCAGCCCACGTAACCGCGACCCGCGCGCGCTGCTCGACTACATCTTCCGCCAGGTGGTTGACTACAAGAAGGTCAACAGCGGCCCGGCGGCGTCGCAGGAGCTCGGGCAGAATGGCGCGGCCGGCGGCTCCCCTGACACGGAGAACGCCGCTGCTGCTGCGGCGGCGCAGGGGATGATGCGTGTGATTCGTGTGAACAACGACGGCAGCGCGGACTCGACCCCGTTCGACGAAAACCCCCGCTGGAACTTGTACCTAGAGGCCGACTTCGGCAAGGGCACGATCAACGGCAACTTGCAACTGTTGGCTGACTCCGCTCGCTTCGGCGCGCAGGAGGCACGCATTGAAGGCGACATCAAACCACCCGGCGAGCGCGAGTATCCGATGGAGTGGGCGGTGGTGCTCGACGCGGTCAACGGGGAGCAGATCATGTACGTCTTCCTGGCCGCCATCCAGGGCAACCAGCTCCGCGGTGTCTGCCAGCAAGGCGAGAATGATGGCAACACGCGCAACTTCCTTTACACGATGGAGGAACTATGAGAGAGGGGGAAAAAATGAAGAGCTTAGGAGACGGGAGATTGTGAAGCTCATTTGTCCACACACACACACACATACTGCTTTTTGTTCTTACGTCTGTTTTCTTGTTGTTGTTTTCGATCTTCATGTGCTTCTCTCTTTTTTTTTTTTTGGTTTACTCTCCCTGATTGCACCTTAGGGTGCACTCGCGCACTGTGGGTTGAAGTGCTCAGATGACGAGCTTGTTGACGTGCGGCTGCCTAGCGGGCAATAATGCAGTGGAGAGAGGAGAGAGAAAGAAGATCGGCGAGTGAAGCGGCGTGATCGAAGGCATCACTACGAGACGACTGTACATGTAGATAGATGAGCCACCCCGCTTAGTGTACGAGTATTCTCTTCTATATATATATCAGTTTTTTTTTTTTTTGTGTGTGTTGCGTGCTTGTATGTGAGTGACTGAAACATCAGGTGGTGCAAAGATGAACGTACACATAAACGTACATTTGTTGTATTGTTCTTTGACAGCGTCTACTCGCGTGGTACGCATGGCGCTGCTCAAGTTGTTACGTTAGTTAATTTATGTTCTGTTTTGCCTTTTTTTTAAATTGGCAGTTCAAACAGCTCGCAACAATACAGATCGTACGACACACACATTTTTTTTTTTCTCCCGCCGTGCAAAGTGGTGCATGTAGATGAACGTCTTCGGACAACAAATAAGAACTCAAGAAACCCCCAAAAAGAGAAATAAGAGTATTTATGCTAGCCGTACGATGCTTATCCGTGTGTACGGAGCCCGTATGAACTTTAAAAAAAAAAAAACACGGGGCGCATGTTGCTCTTTGTGACTTCTGCACACAAGCTTCGCTCACGCTCCACCGCGGCTCCCTAAAGTAGAAGTGGTAGTATTGAGGTAAAAGAATGCTTAAAAAAAAAAAAAAAGCTCAAGCAACACCGGAGTTGTCTGACGAGTGTCTCCGACGTCACGTAAAGAAACTTGCTACGCCTTCACAAGCAACGGTATGCTTGACTTCTCTGCCACACAAATGCCTCTCTTTTTCTTTTTTTTTCCCCTGTATTTCTGTCCTTTACATTTTCTATAAAACACACGTACATGTACCACGTGCTTTTCTTTGTACATTTAAACGAAGGAAAGGAAAAAAGAAAAGAGGAGAAGCAAACAGTATAGAAATCGGCGATAGAGAAAGGGGGAACTTTCTTTAGATTTGTCTGCATTGCACGACTTGGCTGCTACACCATTCAGAATGCGGCTTAACATTACATCGGCAAAGGAGCGACATGGCGAGGCGTGCACCACGGTTGCCGTGTCCCTCAGCGGCGACATCATCAGCGGCAGCGACGATTTCACCGTGCGGAGGTGGAACGCCAACGGCGAGGCCCTCGGTGTCGTGAAGGAGTTCGAGAGCTGCGTCACGTTTTTGACGTGGGTGCCGACGACCGGCCGCAGTGCCCGATTGGCGCGTGGCGCAGCTGCCGAGACGCGCGAGGGCCGTGACAACTGCCTGGTGGCGTGCGCAGACGGCAGCTTTGCCTTTTTGAACACGGCGAGCGGCCGCGTCGAGCGCACGGTGGAGGCGCACGTGGGCAGCATCACCACCCTCGTCTACTCGGCCGACGGCTCCTCCATCATCTCCGTCGGCGAGGACGGCTGTGTAAAGGTGTGGTCGCAGGCCGGTATTCCTCGCGCGACGCTTGCTAACGCTGGCCGCTGCATCAACTCCCTCTGCTGGGGGACTGAGGCGACGGAGCTGGGCGGCGACTGCGTGCTCTACACCGTGGGCAGCGACGTCGTCATTAAACCCCTCAACCCTGCGATGAAGAAGCAGATCAAGTGGAAGGCCCACAACGGCGTGGTGCTGTGCGCCGACTGGTCACGCATGAGCGGCTTGATTGTGACCGGCGGCGACGACGGCACGTACAAAGTCTGGGACCCATACGGCCGCAACATCTTCACCTCCGGCGCAGGCGAGCACCCCGTGACGGCTGTCCGCTTCGCCGCTGACGGGGAAAGCTTCGCCGTGGGCTCTTTCATGAACGTGCGGGTGTGCGACAAGACGGGCTGGAGCCATTCGTACGAGCGGACGACGGAGGGCAGCGCGATGACACTGGACTGGATGCCTGACGGGACACAGATGATCATCGGCAACGGCACCGGTGCGCTGAGCATCGCGCAGATTGTGGACCGCAAGGTGACGTGGGGCCCGTACTGCGTCATCCTAGTCGACAGCCGCAAGTTGACGGTGCAGGATGTGGTGAAAGACACGTTGCAGGAGGTCGAGCAGCCGGACAAGGTCATCAAGCTAGAGGTGGGCTGCGGCCGGCTGGTGGTGTGCACGACAACGCAGTGTATCTGCTACCCGTTGGACCGCCTCAACGCTCCGGTGCAGTTTGACCTGCGCGATCCCGTCATCTCCGTCGTGCTTGGCCCCCGCCAGTTCCTGCTCGCCGACTGCGGCCAGGGCCTCCAGGTGTACTCCTACGAAGGTAGACAAATCAGCGTGCTGCGGCTGCAGGTGACGCTGAAGCCGGAGATCATGACGACAGACCTCATGTCGCTTTCACCCGACACCGTTGCGCTGCGCAACCCTGCCGACGCGAAGCGCATTCTCTTCTTCGACGTCAACAGCGGCAAGCCTTTTGACGAAGCGACCATCGCTCACCACCTGGACATCGTCTCGGTGCACCTCTCGCAGTCCGGCGCGCTGAGCGACCGCAAGGTGGCCTTCGTCGACCGCAACAACGACCTCTACTTCGGTCCGGTGCACTCCAAGCTCGGCTTCCACAAGCTGTCGACAATGACGACGAGCGTGGAGTGGCACGACACGCACGAGACCCTTGTCGCGATTGCGGACGGCCATCTCACCACGTGGTACTACCCGTCCACCGTCTTCTCCGACCGTGATCTGCTGCCGTTGACGAAGACGGTGCGGGACGATGGACACGAGGAGTTCACCCGCAACGACCGCATCACCCATTTCCACCACACTCGCGTGCTGGTCCGCCGCGGCAACGACGGCGCGCTGCTGACGCTGCCGGCCTCGCCGTACCCAGTAATGATCTTCCAGCTTGTCACGGAGAAGAACAACTGGGACGGCGCCACCCGCTTTGCCCGCTTTCTCAAGGACAACCTCCTGTGGGCGGTGCTGACTGCCCTCGCCCTGCGGGCGGGAGAGCTGAACGTGGCGGAGATCGGCTACGGCGCACTGAGCGACCTCGCGAAGGTACGGTACATACACAGCATCAAGAACATTGCCGCCCCGGAGGCGCGGCAGGCGGAGCTGGCGCTTTTCCAGCACCGCGCCGTCGAGGCGGAGCGCATTCTCCTGCAGGCCGGCCTCGTGTATCGGTGCATCGACATGAACACCCGGCTCTTCAAGTGGGAGCGCGCACTGGAGGTGGCAAAAGAGCGCAAGACGCACGTCGACACCGTTCTCGGCCGCCGCGAGCGCTACCTTCAGGAGGTGAACCAGAAGGAGACGCTGGCGTCGTTTAAAGAGCTGGAAGGCAAGGTCAAGATCGACTGGGCGGTAATCGATGAAAAGGTGAAGCAGGAGGCGGTGAAGGAGTCGGAGCGCCCCAACGCCAAGCCGTACGCGTAGCGGGAGATGGAGTGACAAGAAAAGAGACACACACACGCACACGCACACACAAAAGTGGAGGAAGCCATGTGAAAGCTGCTTTTATCAAGCTGCCTTGGCACGCACGCGCGTTAAATGCCGTGAACAAAAAAACACCAAGTGCTTGCAAGCCTCCTCAAACTTTCTCCGCGGAACTTAATGAGAGAGAGAGAGAGGGAGGTGATGCTGTTTGAGCATCTCAAGCCTCTTGCTCTGTTTGAGTTTCAGCTTTTTTTTTTTTTTCTTATTCTCCACTTGGCGGTGTGGATAGCTAGTTGTGTGTGTTTTTTTTTTTTTACCTTTATTTCGATATATATATATATATATATATATATATATATATATTGAAAGTCTGCCATGTTTTGTTATTGTGCATTCTCCTCAGGCAAAAGAAGGAAAAACAGCAAATGTACATACGCCTGTGCATGCTCCTGGAGAGCTTGTTAGAACGAAAGAGAAAGAGAAGAGAGAGAAAAAAAAAAAAAGAGAAGAGAGGACAGAAGTAAAACGAGTGTGAACGGACACATCGAGGTCTTTGCTGTCTTCGTCTAATAGACGATCGCCATTGCTCAAAAATGAGGTTGCATTGCAACTTTAATACTCCCTCAAACGCACACATACACACATTCAAGCGTACACGAATTAATGATGTAGTCGAGCACACGGAACACTATGTGCTTTCTGTTCCCTCTCTTTTTCTCACACACAAAAAAAAAAAAGAGGGGAAAGAAACGACGGTATGAAACCAGAGCAAGAATACCGTTCTTTTTTTTTTTCCTTTCTCGAAGCTGACATTCATTCTAAAGCACTATTTTGCTTTTTATCCTCCTCTTTTTCTTCTCCTCCCCTTTTCTTCGTTTCTGTTCGGCTGCCGTTCATGCGTTCGCGTCTTCTGAACACTTTGTCTGCCGCCTTGCAACCGTGTGGCAAACTATCTACAGCACAAACAGCAGCAGCATCGTTCTACATTCTCTTTGAGAGCTGCATGGGGAAAAAAAAAAGTAACAGCAAAACAACAACGAACATACACACGCACAAAAAGAAAAAGAAAGAAAAAAAAAAAAGAATGATTGGCGGCGAGTACAAGAAGGAGCGCTTTAGCGAGCGTTTGGCGGCGGCGCAGAACCAGCCGCGGAACCGCGGCTACCTTCCTGGCACGCAGCTTAAGACAGGTGGTTATAGCACCGGCACACTGATGGGCAACTGGAGTGAGGAGAGGTCCGATGCCGGCTACTATGACGGGAAGGCAGTGGTGAAGCCGGACCTGCGTGTGCCGTGGAGCACCACGTATCGTGAGATGGTGCAGAACGTGAGCGCCGCCCCGTCTGGCGCTGGTGTGCCGCCAGTCGTCGGCTGCCTCACCTCCAGTAAGCCGTCCGCGACGTTGACCGCCGCCCCGTGCGACCGCACGCAGTTCTCGCAGGAGACGTTCATGGACATCGTGGACCATACGAAGAGCTCCTACCCGGGCCACCAGCCCCACCTCGACCCTGCCTGGCAGGCAACGGTGCAGGACACACACCGCAGTACGTTCCAGACCTCGTACGTCCACCCCGAGGTGCGGCGGCAGGAGGTGCGCGCCTTTGTACCCCCGGTGCTGGGCGGGAGGCCGTCCTCACAGTCTACCGGCGTGCTGCTGCGACTGCGCCGTGAGCTGGAGTTGGCGCAGGAGAAGGGCGGGGCCGCGTCGACGGTGTCTGCCTTCCCTGGCAACGTCATCCGCTCGGTGCGCATCGCCCTCGCCAACAGCTGCACCGACGCGACAGGCAACGTGAACGCGGATGAGTTGCAAGATGGCTTCGCGAGCGCCGGCGTGAACGCCGCGGCGGCGGAGTGCGTGGCGCTCATCCGCTACTTCGATGAACAGGGCAACCACACTGCGCCGTACGCCGTCATCGTTGACGCGCTGCGCGGCTGCATGAATGAACGACGCACCGACCTGGTGGAGAGCATCTACGGCCACTTGAAGGCTTTCAGCGAGGACGGCGTCGTACGGCTGGACAAGTTGGTCCAGTGGATCGACGTGGCGGAGCTGCCGGCGGTGAGGTCGGGTGCCGTAACCGCCGAGGCTGCTCGAGACGCCTTCGCAGCACAGTGGGACGCGCCGTCGCCCTCTGCGTTCATCAGTCCCACCCGCTTCACTTCCTTCTTCGCCGACTGCTCGTTCGAGGTGCCCCTCGACAACGCGTTTGAGCTGACGCTGCGTAACATTTGGCACTTCAGCGGTGGCCGCGGCAGCTGCGAAAACACGTCGTGCCGCCGCGTCGAGGTGGTGCACACAAATGGCCGAGTGACGCAGGAGGAGATTAAGAACGATTTGCTGATCCGAGGCAGCGGTGCGGAGGTGGAGCCATGGCTACGCGAAAACCTGGCAAAGCAAGGAATCAAGGACGTAAAATCGCTGCGCGTCATTTCCCCTTCCTAGGCGATCTACGGAATGCGCTACTGCTTTTTGTGTGTGCGTGT
Organism: Lotmaria passim; assembly: GCA_037349495.1. Lineage (NCBI taxonomy): Eukaryota > Euglenozoa > Kinetoplastea > Trypanosomatida > Trypanosomatidae > Lotmaria > Lotmaria passim. The sequence goes on from CP140195.1 coordinate 133,764, forward strand.
GTGTGTGTGTGTGCAGAGAACATTTGCGCGTGAGAAAGGACGCGTTTTATGTCTCTCTGGTGCTTCTGCTTTTCTTCTCTCTTTTTTTTTCCCCATCCATGTACCGCCCGCCGAAGGCAAATGTACAGCACACACTTGCACGAGCGTTGCGCAAGTGTTCTTTGTTAAAGAAGAAAGGAAAAAAGGGCCCTCCCCCTTTTTAATACAGTGTAAAGCTAGTTGATTATGTACAGTAACGGGAGGTTACATGAATGTGTGTGTTTTTTTTTTTCTTTTCTGTCATCGCATCAGGTGCTTGTTTATCCGTGTCACTTTGGCGCGTAAAGCAGAAACCATGAAAAGAAGAAGGGGGAAAAAAGAAGACAGGACTTCGCAGAAACTGAATTGAGACTCCTTCTGGAAAGAGGTGGGAAAAAAAAAAAAGAAAGAAATAGTGCGAAGATGGCAAGCTCTGTTTTTCTTCACCTTCACCTTTGCATGAACTGTTATAGCGTGACGATGCGCTGACTCACAAGACGTGTCACACTTAAATGTGTCTGCATGTGGGAATTTTATGTTGCGTCCTATACCTTTGCCTTTCTGCGGTAGGGTTAACCCAAGCGCACTCTGGATCAGGTCTTGATCTACAAAATAGTTTCACACACACTCTTTCTCTTTTTAACGCTGCCCTTCTTTGTCGCCGGTGCTTGTATCTTTTTTTCCTCCCCCCCTTATTTTCTTTCGCTGTCTGTTCACGTTGAGCAGGAGTGGGCGACAGCGCACGTTTTCTTCGTTGTGATTTTTGGGTTTTTGTCGCTGCGAAATTCAACTTTTCATTTGACCAACTCGCAGCACGCTATTAGCGTTTTCCCGCGCCTTTTTTTTTTCTCTCTCCAATTTCATAGGAAAGACGTTCTTTTTTTTTTTTGTTTCGTTCTGCTTAAAGCGTGTTTCTGGTTTCACACATTGACCAGTTGTCTGTGAGACTAAATCCCCCTTTTTCGTGCTATAAGGTTCTGGTTGTGCCAGCGTGCCACGATCAGTGACCTACGTCTTCTCTCTTTTTTTTTTTTCCTGTTTTACTACCATTGCGATTCGCGTCCGTTGGACCCAACCTTCTTTCCTTTCCTTCGTGCACACTGCCTTCTTTAACCAAGCAGGCGCACCTGAGAGCACCACTTGTAGGAGTAGACACTTCAAAAGAAGAGGGCAAAAGGAGGAATTCGTAATGCTGCGTCGTTGTTCTGCCTTGCTGTGTAGCGCTGCCGCGCCGAAGAGCGCGTCCCCCATCGCGGCTCCCGCCGCTGCAGCTGCAGCAGCAACCGCAGCAAGCACCTCCGCCAACTCCACTAGCAATCTCATGGCGGACGTGGACAAGAACGACCCGCAGTACAAGCAGATCTTCCTCGAGCGGTTCCGCAAGAAGCTGCAGTCGGACAAGACCGGCATGAACGACCTGGAGAGCTTCGTTGAGCTGCCAGCGGGAGTGGCGCCTTCGGCCGCCTCGGTGGGCCCGATTAAGCGCGGTGAGGAGCCGCTGCCGCCGTGGCTGAAGCTGAAGGTGCCAAAAGGCATGAACCACCGCCCTCGCTTTAACCGCATCCGGCGCAGCATGCGGGAGAAGAAGCTGTCCACCGTCTGTGAGGAAGCGAAATGCCCTAACATTGGCGAGTGCTGGGGCGGCGACGAGGACGAGAGCTCCGCCACCGCCACCATCATGGTGATGGGCTCGCACTGCACACGCGGCTGCCGCTTCTGCTCCGTGCTGACGAGCCGCCGCCCGCCCCCGCTAGACCCGGAGGAGCCGGAGAAGGTCGCCGCGGCGGTGCGAGAGATGGGCGTCGACTACGTCGTCATGACGATGGTCGACCGCGATGATCTGCCGGACGGCGGTGCTTCGCACGTCGTGCGTTGTGTGAGTACCATTAAGGAGAAGAATCCCGGATTGATGCTCGAGGCCCTCGTCGGCGACTTCCACGGCGATCTCAAGTTGGTGGAGACGGTGGCGTCGTCGCAGCTGAGCGTGTATGCGCACAACATCGAATGCGTCGAGCGCATCACCCCGCGCGTGCGCGACCGCCGGGCGACCTATAGGCAGTCTCTGCAGACGCTGGAGCACGTGACCAAGTTCACGGACGGCAAGATGCTGACAAAGAGCAGCATCATGCTGGGCCTCGGCGAGGAGGAGGCGGAGGTGCGGCAGACGCTGCGGGACCTGCGCACGGCCGGCGTCTCGGCTGTGACACTGGGGCAGTACCTGCAGCCCTCTCGCACCCGCCTGAAGGTAGCTCGCTACGCCCACCCGAAGGAGTTTGAGATGTGGGAGAAGGAGGCGATGGAGATGGGCTTCCTGTACTGCGCCTCAGGTCCGATGGTGCGCAGCTCCTACCGCGCGGGTGAGTACTACATTAAAAATATATTGAAGCAGCGCGGAAACGCAAAGGCGATATCGACTGCTGCTCTCCATACCACAGACACTGCTGACGCTGCTGCTGCTGCGTAGTGACGCCGACGGAGACATGGATGCTGCGGCTGAGCAGTTGTGATGCATAGTATATATGTGTAGTTTGATTGTTTGCTTGTACCATGTTGTTGTTCTCCTCCTCCTCTTATGTTCTTTTTTTTTTTTTTACTCTCTTTTTTTTTGTGTTTCTCTATTTCAGTTTTTTTTTTTTTTGTTTCCTTGTGGTTGACATGGGAGGATGTGAGGGAGCACAGAGGCATACGCTGTTGATGTGAGCGACGCCAAGGACGGTCTGTAGACAACGCTCAGACCGGCGAGGGCGCACGCACTGGGGAAAAGCACCACTAACGAAAAACACAGCGAAATAAAAACGCTATTTTCTTTAAAAGAATCTCTATGCTAAGCGAACTAATCCTTCGAAAGAAGAAGAAGAAAAAAGAAGAGAAAAATAAGCGAACAAGGACATACGTAATGTGCAAGCGATGAATACCAGTTGTGCGTCGAAGGACGATCAGGTTCTGTGGAGAATGATTGCAGAACAAGTTGCAGAGACTCGATGGACGGTGACGGTGTCACTCAGCGGGTCACTGTGTTGACAGCAGTGCCTTTCGCACCACTCACAATCAGGGACCGTGTTTTCTTCTCAACTCAATATACTCAAAAGAGGAAACGCTATTTCTGGACTTCTTTTTTTTTTTCAAGGTCATTTTTCCTCCCCGTTGTCTACATAATATTTTTCAGAGAAAGAGGTTTCGTACGTACGCTACCTCTCATACTTTCACGCTCCTTTGTATGTATTAATGTATATATGCATACAACTTTAAGTATATATACATATATATTCTCGCATACCTTTCTCCTTTCGTCTTCTTGTCCATCATCAAGTGGGCGGGTTTGAAGAGCAACACTCAGTGTTTGCATGGTTTCTTCAGCGCCTCTCCTCACCGCCTCTCTTTTTCTGCGTTTATTGTGTACGGGCTAGGATCTCCTGAAGTGAATGGCTTGATGTGTGTGAGCAGAGAGTGAAGAATGCGTGGAATCCACAACACACGGGAATACAACAGCAAAAAAAAAAAAAAAAGTGACCCCTTTTTTTTTCTCTCTATTTGTTTATTTATTTATTTTATTTTTTTTCATTCTCCTTCTGTCTTTTGTTTGTCTGCACCGATTGTTTCCTTCCCTTCCCGTTTTCTCTTTTCCTTTTTAACAAAAGAGTTTTTCTACTATTGTCATAAATAAATAAATAAATACTTATTTATTTATTTATTTATTTGTTTATTTTGGTCCGTTCTTAGGAACGCGGAAAAGCCTCAAGCTTGGGACTGTGTTGCCTTGCCTTTTCTCTTCTGATTTGCTCGTTCCACAGAAACACAAACACACACACACAGGGGAAAGAAAACAACCGTCATATTTGTGGGACGTTCTTTCTTTGGCGCTCTTTTTTTTTCTTTTTCTTCTTTTCGAACTGCTTGACGTAAGGCGAATAGTGCCTTGAAAAGGTAAACAAGACTCATTGACTTTTCTATCACCATCCTGTCTTACGGTATTGCGCTGCACGGAGGGACGCGACCGCATACACACACACACACACACACACAAGCACACGTTATCGGCACACTTTTAAAATAGCGAAAGGAGGCTAGCAGATCCACTTATTACCAGCTTATCTCTTTTTTTTTTTTCTATTCAGTTGTCTTTTTTTTTCTTTTTTACCCCTTTTCTTTCTAACGTTGGCAGGTTTTTTTTTTTTTTTAGCATTGGTGTCTCTCGTTTTTTTTATAGTGGTGGCAACATTCTTTCTTTGTTTCTTTTACATTGACATTTGTCTTGTGTGCGAGTGAAGGAAGCAGAGGAAGCGAGAGGAGAGGGCATTTTAATAAAAACCGGAGGGATACATAACTTAAGAAAAGAAAAAACCAACCCCCCTCCCTCTTCCTTCCTCCTTCCCCTCCCTCCAAAAAAAAAAAAAGCAGTATAACATCAAGTTTGTGCAGGTTTACGTTTCACGTCAAAAGCTTGCCGAGTCAACTTCGATGTCCAGCAGCGACCAACTGACGAGCGCGTATGTGAGTAAGGAGTCCTCGACTAAAACGCTCTCTACCACCTTCGCGGATGGTCCGAATAATGGCAGCGGTCAGTCACCGACGAACGGAGACGTTGCGACAAACTTGTCGCGCAACGAGAACATCAGCGCTGAGGAGCACCATCTCCTTTCGCGTGCAACCACCGCCGCACCGATGAGCGTAATGCCTGACGGAACATCCGAGGAGGACCACTTTCTCGACACAGGTGTCCTTGTTTCCCCCGCCACTGAGGTGAATGCGACGCCGGTGGTGCTGCGCCAGGGCGTCTCCATCGCGGACATCTCCCAGATGCGGCTGGAGGGCTGCCGCACTCACCAACTCACGCCCAGCTCTTCTTGCCACGGAAGTGTGTGCGAGGCTGTCCCATCCGCTTGGGCGGCCGGCGCCTCGCCGCACCGCACCAGCAGATCCTCCAGTCGTGCCGCAGACGTGCAGGACGCCCCGGTCGCCGTCTCGCCCTCTTCCACCGGCGGCGGACGCTCGTTGCAGGCGCGCTCGTGCTCGACGTCGCCTCGCACCACCGCGCTGGACACCTCCGTTGCCATTCTACAGCACATGGCCGTGGACACGGCGGCTCGCGTGGAGGCAGCGCGCGGCGGGCAGACACCAGCGGAGCTGTTGTTGATGGAGGCGCCGTCGAACACATCGACGCCGCCGGTCCTGCAGGCGCAGCAGTTCGCGGCGGGTCCGGCGGTGGTGGAGCACGTGGCCATGGAGTACGCGATCGACCCGGTCGGCTTCACTTGCGACCCCGACTCTGACCTCCCTGTCTCGCAGCTGCACACTTGTAGCATGAAACCGCATCAGCGATCCTTGGCGTCGTCAAATTCGCCGCTGCACTCGCTATCGGAGTCAGAGCTTTATGGTGGGCAGGTGCGTCCGCTCGGTGTCTCACGCAACATCCCCGCCCAGGCGCTGAGCCAGCCCGTGGAGCTGGCAGGCGACACCACCGCGGCCATCGCCGCCACCACCTCGACATCGGCTCTGCGCGTTGGCGAGTCGCCGGATGGCACGCATCGTCGCTTGCCCCTGGTGGCCATGACACCGCACGCGCTGAGGGCGGAGAGGTCGCCGTCGGAGGCTGCGTCTCCGCTGTCGGGGCTGCCCGACCCGACCGCGGCCGCAGCCATGGGTGATGCCAGCATCTACAACCACGACTTTCAACGCATCATCTCGCACGAGGTGAAGGAGGCTCTCACGCGCAACATGCGGCCCATCGTCGACGACGACGAGGACGAGGACGAGGTGCTGTTGAACGACGTGCTGAGCGGGCAGGCATCGCCGGCGCTGCCGCCAACGCCGAAGCAGAAGCGCAGCTTCGCCCACACAGGTGAGTCTCGCAGCTGCACCTTTGCACCTTTCCAGTTACCCATGGGGGCCACTAGCATCAGCCGGCTCGACTCCGTTGTCGGCGTATCGAACCAGAAGTCGGGCGGCACCGTCAACGATTTTGCCGAGCGCACCACTTTCCGGCAGCCGCTGAGTCCTGCTACCGCTGCGTTGGAGGGCGAGGCGAGCGGTGTGGCGGCGCTGGCGGCGCAGGTCAGCAGCGGCGCAGTGACTAGCGCAGCGACCAGCACAGCAACCAGCACGACCGCCTCGCGCGGTGGCAAAGCGGGGAGTCCGCGCGCCGTCGCCTCCCACGCGTGGCGCTTCCCCACTCTGGGCAAAGACGCGGACGAGGCCGACGACATGGCGCTCAATGTCACTGCGATGACTACCAAGGCGTGCGGCGCGGCTACTAGCAGTCCCCAAAACACCCACCGCACCACGCTGCCCAACTCGTGCAATGGCAACGGCAACCACCAGCCGGAGCAGATGACGCCGCTCTCCTGGTCGTGGCGGCAGCACCGTGGCGGCGACGGCAGCAACGCTATCTCGGGCCGCCCTCGGTCCACCAACGGGCAAGACCCCGGCGTGGACGTCGTCGCCGCCACTACTGCGGTGGCTGCCGCGACCTCCGCAGTGGCAGGCACGAAGGGCGGGAACGTGCCCTCAACTTCCGCTGTCGCAGCCGATGATACAGAGGTGGGTGCGGGGAAAAGCGTGGGTGGTGGGGCTGGCGCTGTCGGGGCGGTGCGCTTCGAGGATGGCCGTCTCTACACGCAGCCCCCTCTCTCCACCCATTCCTTGACCTCATTGACGAACAACGGCGGTGTACCGGAGGACAGCTACCCGCGCAAACTGGAGATGGTGTACACCGTTTACGAGCGCCTCTCGCAGCAGCGCTGCAACGCGCCGACGGCGACGCCGAAGGCGGTCAAGGAATTCGTCGCGGCGAAGTCGGCGCGGAGCGCACCGGAAAACCTCCCTGTTACGCCGCACACCTACCAGCTGCCGTCGTCGCCGCCGCAACGCAGTCCCGGCGTTACGGCGACGACGAACACAATGCCGAGCTCCGGCGTGAGCAGCCGTGCGCGACGGTCGCCGTCGCTGTCGTGCTCCGGTGCTCTGGGTCGCTCTGCTGGCTACTACAGCTTTGGTACACGCATGAGCCTGAGCCATCCGAATCGGCAGGCGCTGCCGCAACAGTACCTAGGCAGCTGCTCGACCTTGATGCACAGCACGCCGTCGCCGCGTACAGCGGTGCTTGGGAGTCCGGCGGTGTTGGACCTAGTGGTGGGTAGCACGAACAGCGCCGCTGGTGGCGTCGGCGCCACTGCCAATCCCAGTGTCTCGGAGAGCCCGCTCACGCACGCCACGTCGTCTGCCACCCGAATGGCCCGCCGCAGCCTCAACTCCGTGCTGGTGCGCCGCATCGAGTCGCGGCCGCTGCTGCAGTCGACGCTGTTTCTCAAGCACACCCTGCGCGCCATCCGTGAGACCCACGCCCAGCAGGTCTGCCCGCTTGACACCTCGAAAGACAGTAACACAATGTCGCAGCTGGCGCTGTCCGCGAACACGGCGGTGCCGTCCTACCAGCACGAACTCTCCCGCTTTGCGAACTCGTTCAGCGGTGACGCGGCAGCGCAGACGGTGGGCAACGAACGCCAGGCCTCGATGGCGACGCCTTTGGGCAGCCTCGCCAATGTCGCCTCAGAAGACGCGGAGCTGTCCAGCGGGCAGACGCGCGGGCCGGCCTCGGCTTCCTCGCGGTCGTCTTTTGCCGACAAGGCCCTCCAGAGCACCTCGACGAAGATGTCAGCAACGCGAGGGCCAGAGCAGTTCCACACAGACCCGAACAACAGCCGCGCGAATTCGAACGGTCACGCATACGCTGCTGCGCTAGTGCAGACGCCAGTAGAAGTACAGTCACAGCCGGAAACTGCCCAGCGCTATTACCGCGCACTTACTGAAGCGGGACAGCGGGTGCGTCACGTCCACGGCGTCGACGGCGTTGAGCGGGAGGTGGACAACGAGGCGCTGGACCTCATCGTCTATGTCGGGATGCGGCTGATGGGATGGCTGGAGGTGGTGAGTCTGCTGGGCTGCGGCAGCTTTGGGCAGGTCTTCCTCTGCAAGGACCTGCGCATCTGTGACGGTCACTTCGTGCACCCGAGTGAGATCGGCGGCGTCGATTACGAGTACTGGAACTGCTCACACGCCTTTCTCCCTTTCAGCAGCGTAGACATCCCACCAACGAACCCGCCGCTGGTTGCCGTGAAAGTGGTGAAGAGTGTGCCGCTGTTAGAGCAGCAGTCGGTGCTGGAGGCGGAGATGCTGGTGTTGATTGGTGCGCAGACGGCGGTGCCGGCGGGGGCGGCGGAGTACGGCAACGCGCCGCCCCCCGAAGACCCGCGCTGCGCGAATGTGGCGAAGGTGCTGGCGGACGGCATCTGCTACGGCCATCATTGCATCGTCATGGAGCGTTACGGCGCCAACCTCTACGAGTACATCGCGTCCAACGGTCACCTGGGGCTGCCCATGTACCAAATCCGCTCCATCGGCCATCAGCTGTTCACCGCCCTCTCCCTCATCCACGACGAGTGTCACATCATCCACGCTGACATCAAGCCAGAGAACATGCTGCTCACGCTGAACTCGTCGCGCGGCGTGGTGCGCACGAACGAGGCACCCACCGCCACAACGGCCGCTGCACCGTCAAAGGCGGCCGCAACAGCACGGTCACCTGACACGACTCCGCCGCTTTGTCTGCCGCGCACGGAAGAGCCTGTCGCCAACTCCACCACATGTTCGCCGGAACGGTCGTACATCACCCTGCGCACCGGCCCTACCGCGGCGGGACGGCACCGGCATGGCCAGCCGCCGAGCCGGCGCTCCTCTGGCGTTCCGCTGGATGCGTCCATCTCAGCCACAAGCAAGTTAAAGGGGCAGAGCTTCTGCCATTTGCGCTCCAGTGTGACGAGCCGCGTGACAGTGGTCGAGCAGACGAACGTGCCAGCGCCGGAGCCGCGACGGGTGCAGTCACTGAACCAATCCGCTGGCATGCTGCCCTCTCGTGCGGTGCCCGCCGCACAGCCGGATGCGCCTTCGCTCGCGGCAGCGGCCGGCTCCAGCGCTGCCGCCGCTTCTGCTGGTGGTGGGAAGTCGGCGGCGGCTTCGCCGTCCTCCATGATCCCCCGGCTGCACGTGAAGCTCATTGACTTCAGTTCCAGTTGCTACGATGGCGGCCCGTTTTATCAGTACATCCAGTCGCGCTACTACCGTGCGCCGGAGGTGATCGTGGGTGCCACGTACGGCTCCGGCATCGATATTTGGTCCTCCGGCTGCCTGCTAGCGGAGCTGCTTCTCGGCATGCCGCTGCTGCCCGGCTGCAACGACCACCACCAGCTGTGTTTGATCGAGGAGATGGTGGGGGCGCTGCCGACGTCCGTGGTGCAGGAGGGCGCCAACGCCGAGTTGTACTACAGACGCCTCAGGCCGGGTGAGACCGCCCCGAAGGCGGCAAAGTCAACGCCACAGACAGCCGCTACGGCTGCCGCGTCAACCCACACGCCTCTTCCTCGCCCCTATGCGCTGCGCTCTCGGGAGGAATTCCTTGCCATCACCCAAAGCGAACCACAGCCCTACCGACGCTACTTTACCTACCAGACTCTGCAGGAGCTTGTGCGGCATTGCCCGCTGACGCTGGAGGAGCGGCGCATGGGCAACGGGTTGCAGCCGTACGTCCCGGCGAATGAGTCGTCGGAAATTCCACCTAACGCCACGCCGTCGCCGTCGGTGCGGTCGGAGATGATGAAGCAGCGCTTCCTCCTCTTCGACCTGCTGCGGCGGCTGCTGCAGACGGACCCAAAGCTGCGCCCCACCGCGTCGCAAGTACTCACCCATCCCTTCTTCACCTCTGCCCCACCTTACACGAAAACCTTCAAGCTGGAGTGATGAGGCGCGTGCACACACACACAGATAGACACATAAGCGCATCTTGGAGACCCGTCTTTCGGTCTCCTTTCGTCCGTGACGCCTTTTTTTTTTTTTTGCTGAGAACCAAGCAATATTGCGGCTGAAACGAAAAGAGAAAACAAGTTCTTTTTTTTTTGTTCTCGTGATTGACCGGGCACTGGATTACCTTTCCGTTTTCTTCTTCTTTCTTTATTATTATTGTTCTCTTTTTCACATGTAAACAAGCAGTAACAGTCGCAGGGGCGATGTAAATGGGCTTATTCCACCAAGCGCGACAACTGCAAGAGGTGAGTCTACATGTGTGCGTGTGTCTGTGCGTCGACTGCTCACTTTTGTCTGAAACATGCAAACCGAAGAGCCACGGGAAAGAAGAACACTGATTCGGCATGCGCTTAGCTGAGGTGGAGTGAATCGATAGAGGCTTGGAGGTCACTTATTTCTTGCCGGTCCACGCGATCAGTACAAATCGTTGAATAGGTACAGAGAGCAATCTCTCTCACACACGCAAATACACACACGGAAAAAAAAAAGAAAAAACAAACTTCTTCTTTAGATGAGGAGGGAGCAGAACGGCTTTTCGTGTGACGACAGTAATTTACGAAGGAGCACAGCAGCAAGCAAGCGAGTTTACTATCCCTGAAGTATATTATTTGTCATGACTGTTTTTGTCTGTTCAAAACAAAGCACCAAGTGACGAGAGTTTGCGATATTATTATTATTATTGTTTTTTAGTTTTTTTTTTCTGCATTCACGCGGCTCTTACTCCTCAAAAAACAGAAGAAGGGGAAAGCGGGCTAAGCAACAACAACAAAAAAGGCTTAGTTGTTCTTAATTACCACCGTTCTTGTACTTCTCTTCCATCGTATCTCATTTTTTTTTTTCGCCCTCTCTCTTTTCTTCTTTTACTTTTCCTGTTTTTCTTCTTCAAGTCACGGAGGGAAGCATGCGTGGAGAATTCGGCTCAATTATACAAGCTGAAAAAAGGAAGTACACGCATATACACGCACAAACTCATTCACTCAGTGGCGCTTAGATCATTGGTTTTTGAGATTAAAAGGAAAAAAAGAAATAGATAAACAAGAGAAAAAGATAATAGGTAGACGGTTTTTGACAACAGAGACGCACATTCTTCAACGCTTGTGCTGTTGCGGTAACGGCTGTGGTTACCCTTCTCATACCTCATCACCTTTTTCTACTTTTTTTTTTTATTGCTGTTAACTGTTCATAATTCGCTCTTTTACCCCCTTAAGAAATCGAAACTTCTTCCTGTTTTCCCCTTCGACTCGGTGTTGTTGTTGTTTTGGACGACGATACGTCATCATCAGCTTTGCTGACCTCTTTTTTTTTTTTTCAGCCCCCTTTTTCTTTCCTTTTTTTTTTCTACCTCTTTTCCGGTTTTTTTTTTTTTTAATTTTACCCTCAATTACAAAGAAAACGTGAAACCCCCCTTTTTTTTTAATCTGTCGGTTTCCTCTGTTGTGTCATCGACTGCTGCTGTTGTTGTCTTTTTTTTTTTTATCTCTTACACTAATTTGCCTGGGTCGAAGCCTCGGCTGTGTTTCCCCTGTCTTTTCCTATTCCTTCTTTCGCCTCCTTTTTTTTTTTTTTATCTGTCGTGCTGCTTTCTTCTCGTTCTCCTTTTTCTTTCTTCGCCGTTCTCTTCTCTGGCAAAGGCCACTGCGCTGCAGTCCCTTTTGGTAGTGCCTTTTTCCCTTGACAGATTTTTTTTTTCTTTTCCTTTTCTCCTGCCGCATCTTGGTGTGTTTGTTCAGTGTTTCTATTCACTTTTTTTTTTGTTTTGTTTTCTGAGGTAGCTACTTCTTTTCATCGAAGAGGCGAAAAAAGAGGGGGAGGGGGAAAGGAAACGGCACATCAATCTGGCCGAAAGAGGGACTTGGAAAAGACAGAGTGTTACACGCACACACATACACACCCGTACAGTGAGCTTTTTTTTTCCCCCTTTCGCTTTAACATTGTTGTTGTTAGTGTGCATCGTGCGCTTTATATTCGACACATTTCTGATATATATGTGTTGTTTCTTTTCTCTGTAACGTACACACACACATACACACAAACAAACTGTCTTTTTCTTTTTTGTTATTTGCGATTTCTTTTGTTCTCCAGTATCGCTTCGAGTCTCCTTTCCTTTTCTGTATTGTTTTTTCTCGTTTATTTCTGCTGCGTTGTCTTGCTACAGCTCGTCTTTCTTCTATGGTTTTACGTTGTTTTTCTTTGGTGTTCTTCCGTCTTCGTACTTCTCGCGGTGTGCGTTCTAATATGTAGAAAGCACTTTTTTTTTTCAAAACCCAGATTTTAGTGTCTTCCTTCCATTTCATTTTTCCCCTGCCTCTTCTCTCTTCTGCTTTTCCCTGTTCTTTGCCTGCCGCAGGGCAACGAGAACGAAGCGACAACGGCGAAGAGCGAGAGAGAGTAAGAGACTGCTGTGTAGGGCGTTAGCATGCAATCTTCATCAAGAGGACCCTCGGTCGGATCCTCTCCCACAGTGCAGGTGACAACGCGGGTGGCCCAAAACGACACACACCAGGCGTCATCGCATGACAACACAGCTTCATGTGCTCTCCCGCGCTCTCCCTCAGAGCAACAGAAAGCGCCCGACAAGGCGGCGGACACGTCGCAGCGGAACAGCGTACAGGAGGACGACTATCACATCTTCACCTCTGGCTCGTCTAGCATCCTCTCCGGCTGCGAGACCGTCGCTCCGAAATCGCGCGAATGCTCCACCAATCGGTCTGCGCGGAGAGGTCCGCACCGGCTGCTGACGGGGCTGCTGTCTAACCACGGCGGAAACGGCGGTGAGGGCACCTCTCGCAGGAGCAAGTCTAATGGAAGTCGGAAGGAGCAGCAACAACAGGACACGACTTCCGTAGTGGTGCCGCGGATGACCATGGTGAAGCCGACCAGTCGCGCGTCCCACAACCCGCTGCTGGAGGGTTACGAGGTACCGGGCGGTAACGCGTCCGCCGTTGGCACGCGCATCGGCGCCGGCGGCTACGACTGGCCCACCCCGCCATCGCCTGTCCAAAGGTCGGAGAACCTCCACCCACCCGCCTCCAGCTGCCGGCACGAGCTGCTCGGGTCGCCGATGCTGCCACTGAAGTCGCACCCGTCCCACGGCGGGACGCCCGGCCGCGGCGAACGACGCAACAAGCACAGCAGCAGCAGCCGCAGCCGCCACCCCGACCACGGCGAGTCGCACTTCGTGCCACTCAGCTCTGTCGACTTGGCCAACCGCGGCGGCAGCTCGAGCGTGCGGCGCCCTGTCGTGGAGGAGGCCAATGCGGACGAGGCACTCAGCACGTCGGAGGCAAACGGTCGCTTAGGCATTGCGCGACGCCGCAGGACGCATGGCAACGGCGGAGGCGGAGCTGCCTCGCTGTCCACGTCAGAAATTCAGAGCAACGAGCAACTTTCCGCGCCGTCGTCGTCTTCGAACGTGCGGAGCATGAAGGACGCCAAGGCAGCGCTGCTGCGACACGCGCAGGGCGTCAGCGCCTCCGTTCGGGTGTCACGTGCGCAGAGCTTCCACCGCGTGCCGAGCAACGCCGGCGCTAACACTGGCGGCGGCAACAATAACAACAACGCTGACCTGTCGACCCACCGCTCCGCCGGATGGCGGGGCACGAGCCGCGAGCGGCGCAGCCTCAACGGCAGTCGCAGCGGTGTGGAGCGGGACGACGGTGGTAACTCGCTTTACTCGTTCGGCGTGGACGACGACGCGGTGCGCATGAGCATCTCTCCTGGCAGCATGGGCTCGCCGATGCTGGGACGGCCCGGTGTGCTCTTCCCCGGCACGGCGGTGAGCCAGGAGCTCAATACGACAAGCACCAGCCACGCCGGCACCTCGCGCCGCTTCAGCCGCACTGAGGAAGGCAGCGCAGCCATTCTAGAGGTGATGGAGACGTCTGCGCTCATCTCGCACGGCAACGTGGCCGGTGACAGCATCAGCAACGCCGCGGATAGCACTGGCCAGCACACACGCGGCCGGTCTACTGAGTCCGTCGCGAAGTCGAAGACCGGCCGCCGCGGCAACAACAGCATCAGCCGCGAGGACACATCGTACGGGCTACTGCCCAACGCGCATTCCAACTCTTCCTACCACGGGAAGCACCGCCACGTGTTCAGCAACGGCTTCTCCCTCAGCCACACCGGCGGCAACGACGACAGCACCGACAGCGAGGACAGCGAGGAGGAGGAGCGGCACCGTCACAAGGTGGAAGAGGTGATGCGTCAGCTGAACCGACCGCAGAGGTCGACTGCTGGGAATAGACTGTCGATGATGAGCAGGGCGGCAGCGTCGGGGTCGATGAGCATGGGCAACCAGGTGGTCGCGGTGTTAAGCACCTCCACCGGCCATACCACCGACGGCGGCGGCACCTCCGGCACCAGCGTGGACCGCAACAACAACGGCGCCGGCGTGTCGTGGTCGGGCATCGGCAGCACGGGCTGTGGGGGCTTCGCCAGCTTCGGCGCCGCGGCTGGCGACTCGATGACCAACGACAATGCTGGCGGCGGGTGGACCGGCTTAGGCGGCAACAGCAGCACCGAGGACTGGTACGCGCATATGCGGAAGAAGGCCGCGGAGGAGGAGGAGGCTGAAGCTGCCGTGGCTACTGCGGCGTTGCACAGCACCGCGAATGAGTCCCCAGCGGAGATGAACGCAAAAATGACGTCGCCCGGTACAATGTCCATCACGGCTAGCCCCGGGCTCGCACCAGGCAACCAACTTCCCTCTGGCACAGCGGCGACGTCACCGACAATCAACGAGGCGCCGGTGCCGGAGGTGACGCGCACCTCCGGCACGCGGCGCACCTCTACGTTCGCCTCCGTGCGGTGCCTCGGCTCCTCCCTCACTCCGACACCCGACGCCAAGGCCACCGCGTCCGCTAGCACCTCTGCGAATACGTCTGTCCACGCGTTGTCGCCGACGACACGGCCGCTGGTCTCGTCGCGCACGCCCATAAAGCCATCCAAGTCGTCGACCACCGCCCCTGAAGGCGGTGTCACGTATGTCTCCTCCCTGATTGGGCGCTTCGACCGGCGCCCATCCGGCGTGGCCAGCCGCGCCGACCAGCAGCCGCGGCAAATCACAACGAGCGCGGAGTTTAGTGAAGTTCCGCTGGATCTGTCAATCGAGGACATCGAGGTGGTGGGGCAGGACTCCACGACGGCTCCATCGCAGCCGAGGTCCGACAGCGTCGTGTCCGCCACCATCCCTGGTCGTCGGCCCACGCTGCCGGAGGTCAGCACCGCACCTTCCTCGAATCGTCGTGCGTCCCGCAGCAGCGGCGTCTTTTTCACGCCTGTCGCATTATCCGCCGTGAACGTCGGCGGCAGCGGCAGCGCCCCAACGAGCGCTGGCGACGCCACCAGGGTGGTGCTGCCGGTCCTCCCCACGGCGCGTGCTGAGGCGTGGACGCCGCTGTCCAGCACGAACCGCGGAGTCGCCACGCCGGGTCACCGGCGGTTCGACTACCGCCGGCGGGACTCCCGTCGGCGCGACTCCCTGCCCTGTGTGCTTCCCGTGCCGACAGGGAACGCCACGAGTGCCACTCGCGCTGTCGGTGGTACCAACGCCACGTCGAGCGCATCCAGCTCTGGGACGCCGGTGCACGCGGTGCCCCACAACGAGCGGCACTCCATCCCCTCGTCTTCCAGTGGCGAGATTCCCGGCCGCGGCTCCGCGCACCCGCCGCCGCCTGCCACGTCGGCGTCGCAGAACATTCGACGTTCGTCGACGCAGCCGTCCGCCACCACGGACCCTCTCATCACCATCGGCGTCAGCAACTGCGCCGGCACGGATACGTCGCTCGGCACGCAGCGGCACTCCTCGCCGAACAAGCGAACCTTAGTGCCAGCCACCGCTGGCGTCCGTGCCGGGTCAACAGGGCTGCCTCCGCCAGGCCAGCCGACCGGCGCAGCGCCCAAGCAACCAGAGACGGGGGCGACGACGTCGCGGATCATTGCCACCTCCACTCGTCTTCCCATTTCGTAAGTGACACGCGAGATGGCTGGCGGCTGATGATGACGGCACAGTCTTTGCGGTGCAGACAGAATGGCTTGAGCTCTCGTAAATTACAAGACGAAAGAGTAACAGGGGGAGGGGGGAGGGAACGAGAGCTTTACGTGCCTGCGTGGAAGAACAATCTTACCGTGACTTCTGATTGCCGACCGCTTCTTTTTTTTTTTTCCCTGTTATTTGGTAGCTCTTGCTATTTGTATTGCGTTCTTCTTTGCCGCGTCTTTTTCTGTTTTTTTTTTTTTTTTGCTCCGTGCGTTTATTTGACCTTGTTTCAGCGACTTTCTTTTCTTTTCCCCCTTTTTCCGTTGTTATTTCAACATTCGCGATTTGTTCACGTGCACTGTTGTCTGTGCACCTCGTTTCCACGCCTCTTTTTCTTGGTACCACTCTCCATGTACTTTTTCTACGGATCTTTCACTCCGCACTCCCGAGGCGATATTCCTCAAAAATAAAGTAAATTAAGGGTCATACACATAGGAGGCTTAAAAAAAAAAAGTGAACATCGTGCTTTTCTGTCTTTTTTTTTTTTTAAATTCCGCAGAGGTTCTAGCTTTCTGTTCGTTGGGTAGTTGTGTCTCCTCTTTGTCTTCTATGCCAATGTGGATATTATAGTTTTCACTTTTTTTTTTTCGTTGGTCCTGCGAATAAAGGTAGACGTCGTCTCCTTTTTTCTTTACGTGTTGTCTACTCCCTTAAAATCTAAGTTGGTCTCTTGAACGACTTTTTGAGCTTTCCCCGCCAAAGTTCTTTTTTTTTTTTTGTGCTGTTTCCTCCTTATTGAAGGACGTTATGGTGTCACGGAAGGGTCAAACCAAAAAAGAAAGAGGAAAAAAAGCGGCAGCGACGTTGCGATAGACTGTTAACAGCGGGAAACTCATGGCTTGCCCGGTGTCGGAGTAAATGTATGCTATCTTGCTTGCTGTCCTCTTTTTTTTTTTTTTTGGCACGCATGCTATCTTTAAGAATCCCTTGCTTTGTGTTTGCGCTCTTTCTTTTTTTCTTTGTTTTCACGTAGTGATTTTCACCTGAGATTTGTTAAATGCGGGATTCCAGTTTTTTTTCCTTTGTTTTCTTTTTTAGTGTTTTATTTTCGACGCATGCGTGCCTTAGCCGTTTTGTTATCGGTACCCCAGCTTGGCTTCCATCGCTTCCGTTCGTGTCTACAAGAAGAGAGAAGAAAAAAAAAAAAAAGAAAAGAAAAGTGACCAAGATGACGAATGCGAAGCCGAATTACATCGGTGCCATGACCGTCCTCTTCCTCAAAGTGTGCCCGGGAGGGAGGGAGTGAGTAACAAATGCGCACCGCTCAACGACAGTGCGGGAAGTACCCGTACAGTTGTGGTTTCTTGCTTTACGAAAAGGTGACTTGAAGAGACGCAGGGAAAAGAAAGAGGGGAAACGGAAAATGATGAAAGTCCTTACTCTTTTTTTTTTTCTGGACATGCAGTACATCGTTTTTTACTCAACTGCTTTTACACATTCGAGGCCTTTCTCCATCCTCTCTCTCACTCTTTTCTTTTTGAGTTGGTGGTTTCTCTGTTTCACGTACGCGTTGCGTTTCTCTGTTTCCCATTCCTGTCGTATTGAAGGAAAACGGAGAGCGCAAAGGTGGAGCTCGTGAACACAAAAGTAACTTTCTACGTAGTAGTGCCTGCATAAAAACCGCAGTTGTGACGACTGACACACAAACACATACACACGCGCGCCACGAGAAAAACAACAAATCAGCTTTAATCGGGGAAGCGCGTAGAAGGCGACATTTTCTTTTTCTAAACGACCAGCGAAAAAAAGAAAAAAAAAACAACAACAACAACAACAACTGACTTTTGACCTTTTGAGCGAACGTTTCACCTTTCGACATTAAGCAAGCAAGCAAGTGTAAGCTGTTTCTGTCATCTACCGACATATAGAGTTTCTTCTTTTTTTGTAGAAACACAGGAGTGAATAGAAAGGAGGAAACGCACGAAGGCTGCTAAGAAAAACTGCAGGAAAAATAAGGAAGAAACGAACGCAAGACAAGCAAGCAAGCAGGTCGTTTCTGTGAAGACACGCCTCACGCGGTGTTTTTACGACCTTTTAAACCACAACCAGAAAGAGTGAGGTTCTGCAGCATTGTGATTGCAGTTCTCCTTTTTTTTTTGTATATATGTGTGTGTGTGTGTGTGTGTGTGTGTGCATTGGAAAGAAAAAGCGACGGCGAGCTCCGCGTAGACACTTGCGCGAGTAAAACAACTCATTGTTTTATCTTCCAATTTACGACAAGGCTATTATTGTTTTCTTTTTTTTTTTGAAAATACACAGGATAATTGTCATAGATCCTATTTTTTTTTTAGTGTGTGTGAGATTGCATCGTTGACATCCAATTCGCCTTGATCTCTTGTGCGCGTTTTTTTTTTTTCCTGACTTGCTCTCTTTACCGTTTTCATCTTTTCAGTTGCCTTCATTGTTGTCTCGCCACCGTCTGCTGTCCTTTTCGCCTTTTTACGTTTCTTTTTTTTTTTTTCTCCCTTTTAGGGGAAAGAAGTGTGACTTCGCCTTACTCCACATTGTTCTCACGGCGTCCTCCTTTTTTTTTTTTTTAAATACGGCGCCTGTATATTTTACGTCTTTTTATTCTCTTTCGTGTTTTTTTTTTTAAGATTCAAGACGTTTTTTTTTTTCTTCTCTTACAAACAGTTGTTGAGTGTGTTCTTTCGGCTCTAGGACTTTTCCACTTTTATTGTACGTGTATTACTCCTACGATCCTTGCTTCTTTCAGTTCTTTTTTTTTTTTTTCCATCCTCGGTTTCTCGTACACAAGTTGATTACCAGCTTTAGGCTACCACCCTTCAAGAGAGGGCACCGTTTTTTTTTTTTTTTGTGTGTGTATTTGACTTCTTGATGTCGCTCTCGTCATCGTATCACGATTGCACTGGCATACGCCCCACTGGCAGTCGTAACTGTGTTGCCTCGTCACCTGCCAGTGGCAAAGCTGTGTCGGCTGCCGCAGAAGCACCCTCAGCGGCGGCTCCAACGCGTTCGTCCGTGCGGCGCGTAGGACGCGACAGCAAGAGCCTTTCCCATGGGCACACGCTGGGTACGTGTGGACAGCGCCAGGCGTCGCCAGAGGCTGCCAGCGGCGCGTCCAACGTGGTCGTGCTCGGAACGGCTTCGCTGGCGATGCATCGTGACCGCGAGTTGTCAAAGCCGCTGTCTAACTCTGTTCCCCAGCCACTCTCGGACAGTCGACACAGAGTACTGTCGTCTCGCCACCAGCACCACGTAGAGACGTCGATGGATGGCCGGTCGTCTGTCACCATCAGCCGCCACCCACGCCGATCTGCACAACCGCTGCCATCGTCGCTCAACCCCAGCTTTCAGGCGTCTGTCCACAACGCACGAACGGCGGAGTCGCGCAGCACGACGCCTAGCACGAGTCTCGTGCGAGACGCTGCAGCTGTACACTTCACAGCGTCCATGCCCGCCGCGTCGTCCTCAACACACCTCGTCCACCTACGTCCACTTTCAACGAGCTGCGAGGCAGACTATTTGAACTTTTCCTACCAGCGGGGCTTCATGGGCCGTTTCCGCTGTGTCATCCCTGTTGTGGTGCGCACACCGGTCGCCGCTACCCTG
The DNA here is from genome assembly GCA_037349495.1 of Lotmaria passim. Lineage (NCBI taxonomy): Eukaryota > Euglenozoa > Kinetoplastea > Trypanosomatida > Trypanosomatidae > Lotmaria > Lotmaria passim. The sequence continues at coordinate 153,247 of CP140195.1, forward strand.
CACCATCGCGCTACAAGGTCAGGTGCGGCAGTTGCAGACGCCGCAGCGCCGCTGAAGGACGAGACGATGGAGAACGATGAAAGCTGCGTCCGTGCTTCACAGATGACGGCGCATGCCGACGCCGTAGACGATGAGAGCGCACCCACAACAGCTGCTGCGGCGGCCGTGGCGGAGCGACGCACCCACACTGTTGCTACTGCTGCTGCCGCGCCGCACAGCAGCTCAATGCTGTCGCGCCCCCGCCTCACTTTCCCCGGCTCCGCCGCTTCCGTGGCAAGTGGCTCCACCACACGTCGCGGCCGTGCTAGTGGCCGGTTCGCGCCATCCGTCTCTGCTTCGGTCGCGGTCTCTTCGCTGCCCCGCCGCTCCCTTCGCTCCCGGCCGACGTTGACTGAGGTGCGTGGCGGCGGTGCGTCTGCGGCTGTAGCACGTGTGCCGGCGGCGAACATGGAGCCGCTCGCTCGCTCCGGCCTGCACACGTCGCTCTGGGCGGCGACGCAGAACGGCGGCGTTGAGGTCCGCAGTATGGCGGACCCGAGCGAGGTGCTGGCGAGTGTGCCGCCCTCTGATGCACGGACAGTCATCACGGCGCTGGCAGCCGTGTGTGGTAATCGGGTCGTGGCCGGCCACACCGACGGCTCGCTGCGCCTCTTCGACGCCGTCACGCTGCAGGCCGTCGGAGAGCACCACCCGCACACGGCAGCGGTGACGAAGCTACTCTACGTCCACTCCGCACCTCAGGAGGCGGCTGTGACGGAGACGGACGGTCACGCCACAGAGGCTAGCCACTCAAGGCAGATGCATTCGCTGCTGCTCACAGCCTCGCAGGATCGTACCATCACCGTCTGGGAGGCCGCCTCGATGACGCTACTGCATCGGCTGAAGGGAAACGTGCGGGGCGTGTGTGCCCTGGCAGCCACTAGCACCGGCGGCTACGCCTTCAGCGGCTCTGACGACGGCACGCTGCGTATGTGGGACATCGTACGAGGACAGCAGTGGGGCATCACGATGGACGAACGGGCACAGCTGGGGCGGCGCTCGCGGAAAGAGGACTTGGCTGGCAGTGGCATGGTGGCCAACTGGCCATCGCAGCGTCTTCGTGAGGCGTACACCGAGTCGAGCTGCGAGGGCGACGACGATGAGGACCGCGACGAGGTGGAGGGGGAAGGCGAGGACGGTGGCGCCGGCAGTGACCAAGGGCCGAATCACACCACCGGTGCCGCATACAATCGTCACGGCCGTCTCGCCTCCCCGCATGCGAACGGCGCTGCATCGCCGTCACAGCTGCGGCCTCCACTGCCAACGCGGCCGCCTGTCCACCCCGCGACGCCGCACACCGCCACCACCACTGCCACCGCCACCGCCACCTCCCACCGTCGGTTACCACGCGGCGGCTACGGCGGCGTCAAGGTGGTGCCACGGACAGCGAATACGCTGAGCCGCGGCGCGTTGACGTTGCAGCAGACCGGGCTGCTCGCACGGTCGCGCGGCAACGCTGGGCCGCCGCTGACGCCGCCGCACTCGCTGTCGCGCTCGCTGCCAGCCGCCGAGGACGCCTTCGCACCAACCGACACGACGACGTCCTCGACGCCGCTCGGTGGCAGCGATGGTGCCCTGGCGGGATTCGGCAGCGGCATCTCACCGCTGCGGCCGACGCTCGATCACGAATGGGAAAACGGTGTCGACGGCAGGGACAAACCTGCGCCAGCGGTCCATCTTGGCTATGACTACAGCGCGCCTGCTCCGACGCGCAAGCATCGGAAACCAAAGTCGACAACAACAACAAAAAAGAAGACACGCAAGGGGGACGCGGAACCGGCCGAGCTGGATGTGGGCGAAAAGGGAGGGACGCGGGTGAGGACTAAGAGCAAGGGCAAGGCGTCGAGCGCGGCCAAACGCAAGAAGGTGAAAAAAGCCAAGAAGATCTCCGAGACGACAACAACGACAGCGACAGCGGCGGCGGCGCGACTCCCTGCGGGTGTGCTGGAGCAGCGCCTCGAAACGTGGATTCGCCTGTACCACCAGCGCGTGCTGCACTCCGTCACGTCGCAGCAGCTGAAGGCGCGTTTTGCTGCTGAGTACGATGCCGCAGCTGCGATAAATTGGCCGATCGAGTGTGCTCACGTAGAGTGCATCACCGCCCTCACAGTCGTGGAAGACCGGCTGCTGGTGAGTGCTTCGTACGACGCGACGGCGAAGGTGTTTGCCCTGCCGTCGGGTCAGCACATGCGCACCCTCATCTCGTCGCGGCGCATGCCGCTCTCCAGCGTTCTATACGACAGCAGCGTTGGACGCATCTACACCGGCTTTTCCGACGGCGCCGTCTCGGTCTACGACTTGAGCAGCCCGGAGCTTCCTCTGCTGTCGCAGCTGCAGTCTCCGCAGACGATTCTGTCCTGCAGCTTCGCAGCACTAGCGACGGCACCGATGCGGCGCTTTGTGATCAACGCGCACCTTGACGCGTCCGTGTCAGCCGTTTCGCCGACGGAGACAGAGGATGCGGGCGAGAGCGGTGACGCAGCCGTGGTGACGACAATTGCGCAGTTTGACAAAACCACGCAGGCGCATGGCCCCAACCAGACGACGTCGAGCTACCGCGTGGGGCAGCCGTCGTTGCGTGAGCTGAACGCCGCGGTTTCCCTGCAGCCGCTGCAGCAGCGGCGCGTGGCCCACCTGACGGCTTTGGCGAAGCGACACGCGACGGGCACGCTGGAGGAGAAGGAGCTGCGGGACAGTCGTCAGAGCGGTCTCGTTCTGACTCAGGCGCACCGACGTCGACAAACTACGCACGTGTTCTTGCGTTGGCAGCGGTGGGCATGGCGGCACGCGATGCTGCGGCAGCTTGGCGCGCTCGCCGCGGCGCGTGCAAGCAGTGTGGCGCAGCGACTACTCGGACACTACATGCAACGCTGGGCGAACGTCGTTCGCCAGCGCGCGCAGGCGGCTGCGGGTGCGGTGCTGCGCACAGTACAGCTGAAGGGAAGCGACGTCGCGATTCTCTCGGTGACGGCGGCGACGCGGCATGGCTTGTGGAGTGCATTGGCTCGACTCGCGGCCTCCATGGCCACGGCATCAGCGCATTCAACGCTGCGGCGTGCGTATCGGCGCTGGCGTGAGCTTCAGCGCGTCCGCCATATCGAGCTGCAACAGTCTGTGTGCTTCAACACGCTGCTCCTGTCCATGGACGCCGGCGGCGCCTTCGCGCCTGGCTGTCACGCACTGACGCGACTCACCCGTACCGCTGCACGACGGGCACACCACGCCAAGGCGCTGTGGCTGCTGACGGAGCTGACGGAGCGGCGGCAGTCACAGCGGCAGCGCCGGCACTTTTTTGACCGCTGGCACACGTTCGCTGCGGAGCGCCGATGTCTGCTGGTGCGTCGAGAGGAGCAGGCGTGGCGCCTGGTGGAGCCGTTGTCGTCGTCGCTGGTGCAGCCGCGCCTGCTGCGCTGCCGCTACTTTGCGAATTGGCGCACCTTCGCCCTTTACGTCGCCCGCAGTGGGCAGCTGCGGAGTGAGCGAGAGACGCTGCAGGGAGAATGGGCGACGCTTCGGCGGGCACTGGTCACGGCGGCCACCGTCGCAGCGATGCAGGCGAAGGTGCGTGTGGCGGAGGCGGCGATTGCCGACGCGGCCGGCGAGCGGGCGGCACTGATGGAGCGGGTGCAGACTCTGGCGGACGAGGACTCCGCCCTGCGCACGGAGGGGGCCCTGCGTGTGCTGATTGCGGGCTACTACGTGCCTGACGCCGCGACTACTGCAACTGCCAAGGCAGCGGCTGCAGCTTCGCCCAGTGCGCAGGCTGGTATCACACCTGCGGCGCTGAACACGCGGCGTGCATCGGCCGCATCCTCTGTGGACAGCGGCGGCGTGAACCGTACACGCGTCAAGTCCTTTCCCTCCGGAACCGCGTCTTCGATGGGCAACGCAGAGGACACGCTTCTCACGGAGGAGGAGCAGCGGGATCGAAGGCTGCTGATGGAGGCGAGTGCGGTGCTGCGTGCGCTGAAGGGCAACTCCATGCAGTGTGCTCGAGACGACAAGCTGCTTGCGAAGGCCCACGCACTGGCGCTGCGGCTGCCCATTTACGAGCCGCTCCTCAACGACCTCACGGCTAGCGCCGAGTCGACGCCGAGTCGCCGCTCCGGCCTCTCGCAGCCGCAGCATGCGTCTCTCCTGCGCACCACCACGTGGTCCGTGTCGAGTGCCAAAAACTGCGCTTCTACGGCTTCGCCATCGTCTGTTGTTGCTGCTGCTGCTGCTGCAGCTACTCATCAGCAGCAGCAGCAGCGGCGCCGCCACTCGACGCTGTCTGGGCCCTCCGTCTTTGCCGCAGCCCTCAGCAACAACGGTGGTGTCGGTGGAGGCAGCGTCACGGCCGCCCGCGCCTCCGCGGCGCAGATGTGGGCGGCGCAGCCGGCAGAAGAGAACTATCCCAGTCTCGCCGACGCCTTCGACGCCATCTACGCCAGTCTGCTGGGGCTTCTGTACGGTGCGGCGCGAGAGTGCGGGGTGGCCGCTAATGCCGCAATCCGCAGCACGCCCGTCAGCGTCGAGAGCCGCAGTTGGAAGGCCACTGTGATTGGTGGCGCTGATAATGCTGCTGCTGCTGCTGGTGGTGCTGTCTCACCTTTGAAGGACAGCCGTCGCGAAGGGGTGATCAATCCGAAGGAGCTGCCGGAGAACAGCAACGGCGCCGACGACGACCTGAACGCGTTGGAGGGGGTGCAGGCATCGGCGGTGGCGCCGTCGTGGCTCGCGCAGGTCCCGCTGAAGCAGCGCCGCACGATGGTCGGCGAGGTACTGAAGCTCGTGACCCTCTTCGACAGCTTCGCTGCCCACAGCGACCTCCCGGTGGAGCGAGCCGGCAGCATCTCGACCAGAGGCGCAGCTAACACACGCGCTTTGCCGCTCTGCAGCTTGTGCAGCCGTGAGACGGCGCAGTCACTGCTGCGGCACGCCGCTGTTTTGCTAGAGCTGGCGGACCCGCAGCTATGGCCGCGGCAGCTGAAGCTTAACTACCTGCAGGACGCCTACGCCGCGGCGATTGCGGAGCTGAACGCGACGGTGTCGTCCTCTCACGCAAGCGACGCCCGGCTGCGCTCGTCGACTATAGTGACACGCAGCGACAGCGAGGACAGGGACGGTTCCCCGCTGCCCACGCCGCACGTGATGCGACCGCCAGCACTGTGCCTCTCGGCGGAGGTGCTTCAGCGGGCCGCCGACGCGCTGCAACCAACTGCAGCCCGCACCCCACCCATGCGTGGGATGCCCCTTTCTCACCTCGACGCACGCACCTCGCCCACGATGACCACCGTCACCACCACGACTGCCAGTAGCTCGGACAGGCAGTCGACGCGACTCAGCGTGTCAAAATCGTACGCGGCTGGACCTCCACATTCCACGCTGAAGCTGACGAATCTCGAAGTGCTTGCTGGGCATCGCAGCGACAACAGCGAGGAGAAGCTTAACGGAACCGTGAAGAGCATGGAGGAAGAGGGGCAGACGCCGACGCCGGATCCGCAATATGCGCACAATACCAGCTTCTCGCACCGCACCTTCTCCGCCGTCTCCACGCCGCGCTCCTACACGCCGCGCACCGCCACGTCCTCCGTCGCCGGCAACTCCACTGGGCTGTTGAAGCCGTACCTTGGCTTTCGCGTGAACGTGACGCGCGACTCGCACGCGGCGCGGCGCACGGCCACTACTATCACCATACGAGACGTGGCAGGGCTGTACGTCAACGCAGAAGGCGCGGAGGTGGACGGTCCAGCGCTGGCAGCGGGTCTGCAGGCGGGCGACCAGCTCGTGCGCTTTGCCGGCTATGCCGTGACCGACCTCGCCGCCTTCAATGCCATCGTTTCGCGCCACGTGCACAGCGGAGCGGAGCTGCCTGTTGTCGTGCAGCGTGGCGAGGAGCTGCTGAGCACCACAATTGTCGTCGGTACTCGTGCCGGGTGACGTCTGAAAGACGTCACGATAGCGCGAAAGAAGAAAAGAGAAGGGGAGGGGGGGGGGGGGGCAGAGGGAAAAGAAAAAAACGACTGTTTTACTTTCCTTTTCTCTTGTGCCTCATGTTTCTGTGAAGTTAAGCCGGCACACGCCGCGAGGGAAGAAGCTGATATTTGCGGCATCGCGTCATGCTTGCTCCGTGCTCGTGATTGTCACGTCATGTGTTCCTCTTTCGCTTTCATTACAATCTCGTTTAGCTTTTCTTGTCTTTTTTTTTTTTTTAATGGTGCGTCTGTCTGTCGTGAGACCCTGTACTTTCCTCTTTTGCCTGTCAGTGTTCTGTTGATGTAGCACTCTTGTTTTTTTTTTTTTTTTGTAAATCAACATGTAGCGATGGGAATGTAAGCAATGTTGAGGGAGAGGAAGAAAGAAAAAAAAAAAAAAGGTTCCTTCTTCGTCAACTCTACATCTTTCGTTTTTGAGGAGGGGGGAGGGGGGAAGTGTAGTAACGACGAAATGCGTGCTATTGTTGAGTATTCCATCCATAAGACGGCGATACTGAGGCGTCTGTTTTGTTTACGTTCTCTTTATGCTAGCAAATAGTGCTTACTCCCTACTGTGATCCCGCTGCTGCCTAAACTACCTTTTATCGTATCTATCGTACTCTCCTCCATGCCTTTTGCTCTTTTTTTTTTTTTCCAACCACTACTTCTAATTTCTGGTTAGCCATAAAAGAAGCTAGAAAATGGTCCGCATGCACGGTAATGGCCGTGGCAAGGCCGCCTCTGCCCTGCCCTACCGCCGCACCCCTCCGGCGTGGCTCAAGATTGCGAGCCGCAACGTCGTGAAGATGGTGTGCCGGAGCTCCCGCAAGGGTATGATGCCGAGCCAGATCGGTATGGAGCTCCGTGATTCGATGGGTATTGCCCAGGTGAAGAATGTGACGGGTCGCAAGATCCTGCGCATCCTGAAGCACAACGGCCTCGCCCCGGAGATCCCAGAGGATCTGTACTTCCTGGTGAAGCGCGCCACCCAGATGCGCAAGCACCTGCAGCGCCACACCACCGACCGCGACACCAAGTACCGCCTGATCCTCGTCGAGTCCCGCATCCACCGCCTGGCCCGCTACTACAAGCGTGTCAAGCAGCTGCCCCCTACCTGGAAGTACGAGTCCAGCACCGCCTCTGTCGCGACCGCGTAAGTTGCTGGCGCAAAGCTGTTCCTGGCTCGTGTAACAGTGATAGGGGACGGGAGGCTCGTGCGTTGGTTTCCTTGAGAGTTTTCTCCTTCGTCCTATGGCTGTTGTCATCTTTTTCCTTTTTCTTCATTTCCGTGTCCGATCGCCTTCTTTTTACCAGTCATAATCTTCATGAGACAGAGGCTATATGGATCATTGGTGCCTATCGACTTCTGTCTCGGTGAGGCGTATCTGGCAAGTAGATGACGAACACGCGCGTAACAAAAAAAAAAAAAAAGAAAACACACACACAAAAAAAGTAAGCTCAACGAGAGCAACAGCCAAAGAAGCTGGGGCGCTCTTCGTTCCGCAGCGTTTTAATAATGACCAGTGCTGAGACTCCCTGCAGCACAGTGCTTCGGTGCTTTGCGTTTTAGCACCACTGCCTCCCTTGTTGCAGAGGAGTTCCTTCAGGACCGCGAGCAAGGCGGTGCCACTGCACATGCGGTATGTTCCTTTTAAGAGTCGTAGTTGACACCATACCGCACACTGCCGCTGGATGAGGCAGTGCGGCTGCTGCTGCTGCTGTGCTATCTCTCTCTGCCCCTTTTTTTTTCTTCTGCACAGGCTGATGCACGCTGTGTGCCCGTTATCGAGCATGTCAAACAATAACAACAACACGAAAAAAAAAAAAGAAAAAAGCTTGTGGCGAAGCTGCATTCACGTTTATCATTATTACTGCAGGCTTCCGAACCTAATTTTCAAAAGCAACAAAAATACTCTCCCGTCTCCTCTTCATTTTCTTTTTTTTTTCCTTTATTTTCTTTCTGGCAGTTCGTCGGCACTGAAGCCGTCGAAAAGCAGCGGCCGCTATTTTGCATCTGTCTCACTTTTTTTTTTTCTCTCACCTATTTTACTCAAAAGAAGAGAGACAGCTGTTGTGCTCTCTCGCTTTTCCTCCTCCTCCTCACTTCCGAAGGCGGTTTTGCGCACATTGGCTGCAAAAGAAGTAGCTATTCTTTTTTTTTTTTTCCTGTCTTCTGGCGTTCCATTTGTCAGCATCAGCCTATTATACACCTGCGTGTTGGCGTTGGGTAAGCAAACCAGCCCTCACCATCGTTTTTCACCCCTTTTCGTGCGAACACACACACATACACACACACACACAAACACACTTGGGCTTTTCGACAGCATCTCTCTCTTTTATCGTGCTTATCTTTGTGAGCAGTAACGCTGGCGAGTGGGTAATAATGGCGTCAAACGGCTGCTTCATTGCGGCCCTCATCGCCCGCACGCATGACCGTCTGCCGTTGTGCAGCTACACGGATGAGAATTACAGCAACGCCAACGTTATTCGACAACAGGAGCAGCGTATTGTAGAACGCATGGAGACGCCGGCTGGCGGGACGAACCGTGCGGCTTCAAAGGGTAGCTACTATGAGAGCTTCGACCACAAGGACAACATCTACTTCGCGTTCCAGGATGCCGCGACCGACTTGACGCTCGTCGTCGCGGTGAACAAGCTATTGCTACGCAACTCCGGCGACATCAATGGCACCAACAAGCTGGCATGCGGCCTGCTCGACCTTATCTTTGCGGAGTTCATTCAAGCGTACACGCCGGAGGAGATTACGGCGCCAAACCTGCGAGCATATCAGTTTATCAAGTTCGACGCCACCCTGCGCAAGTGCGTTACACGCGTAATGCAGCAGGACCGCACTTCAGGCGATGGCATCGTCGTGGGCAACGCGGCAGCAGGCAACAGCAGCGGCAACGCCGCGGGCGGTGCGGCGGGCGGTGGCAACGGCATGACACGACGGCAGGTGAACCCCCACTACGATGCACTGCGGCAGGAAATCACGGATGTGCACATGGTGATGCGCAAGAATCTAGAGGACCTCATGACACATGGTGAGAAGCTCGACACGATGACGAACTACTCCGCTGAGCTGGTCGACCAGAGCTCTCGCTACTACAAAAAAACAGTGCACCTGAACCGCATGCGGCTTTTGAAGACGTACGGCCCACCAGCAGTGATCGGCGTCTTCCTCCTTATCTTCTTTTACTTCTACTTCTTTTAGGAGGCTAGAGGAGAAGAAGAGGGAAGGGTGAGCCAGAGCACTGCTTCACTGCTCACCCTCCTTCTCGCGTGCAACGTTCCTTCTGTGTGTGTGTGTATGTGTATGTGTATGGAAACGCAAGGAGAACACTGAATTAGCAGGGACGACGATGAGGCACGACGTGACCCTCGCATCATCAGGTGACAATCGCGCGAAGGAGAAAGCAATCTCACGTTCGGAAAACGAAAAAAAAAAAGAAATTAACATCTGTGGCGTTTTTTTATTTTTGTTGTGTCTACATTCTCTTTTTTTTTATCGTTTTTATGTGCTGATCAATAAAGCGAAAAAAAGTCTCTCTGCTGTTTTTTATTCGTCAAAAGTGGGATCTCAATGAGCGCGCTACATGTTTCGTGTGTTTTTGTGATGCCTTTGTGGGTGCTTTGTCTTTTTTTTTTTTTGGAGTGCAAGTGCGGGTTTTGTGCAACAGGTTGTGAAATCGTCTTTTTCACAATTCACAACTTACCAGCCTCGTTCTGTGGGAGGGAAAAAGTACTTTTGATTTCCAAAACGTCTAATAGTGTTGTTAAAGGAAAAAAGACCATTTTACCCTCTTCTTCCTTGATGTCTTCCCCTCTTCTCTTATTGGCTGACCACGCGTCGACTCTGTGTCTCTGATTAAATGTGAAAGAAAGCACTTCCGCTCACGTCTTTGCTTTTCTCTACGTCGAAGAAGGTCGGTTATTTAGAGGCTCCTATATTCCAAGGGGCGTCGTGCACAAAACACACACTCACACAGAAAACACATTCCCTTTCTTTTTTCTTTTTCGCACGGCATGTTCAGCGAAATCGGCCTTGCTCGTCCGCAGGCGCGTGAGGAGCGTCTCATGCACCCCGTCGAGTTCATTCAGCATAGCGCGCCGCGTCAAGAGGAGGCGCTGCGCATGAATAACATCCGCACCACACACGGTCTCGGTGCCGCAAGTGAGGTGGCGTTGACGGAGATGACACTCCTCGGTAGTCGCCGCCTCGGTGCCCTGCCCAGCAGCAACACGCTCTACAACGCCTATCGCGGCAACTTCACGGAGCTGACGCCATGCGACATGTACGGTCTGCCGGAGAACGACCCGAACGTGCAGCCTGCGCCGCGCGCTCTTGTGGAGCGTCAGTTCTATGGCCACGAGCTGACGATGAAGACAATGGGGATGATGTAAGAAGAAAAACGGAAAAGAAGGGAGGAAGAGAGGAAGAGAGAAAAAGAAAGAGAATGGGATGCTGGGGGTAAACGTTAGCTTTTTTTCCTGGCTTTTCGCTCGTCCTTGCTGAGCTCTGTCTGCGCAGATACAGGATTTTACGGCCTTTGAAAAGCTACGCGCTTCGCAAGGCTGTAACGAAACTCACTTTCTCACCTCCTCTTCTTTTTTTCTACTTTATTTTGTTTTCTTTAAAGGGAAAGATGGGCTGCATCTGGTATTTGCCGTTGTACGCCATCGAGAAAACCTACCTTTTTTCGACCCTTTTCCCGCTTTTTCTTCTAATGTTTGTTTTGACGGCGTTGAGAAGATGAGGGAGGTTTGGCGGCGCTGTTATTGTTATAGCCACTTCTTTTTTTTTTTCGTACTACATTTGGGCTGATGTTCTTCTTTCTTCTTCTCTCCTAATGTGGCTGCACATTGGGGTTTGAAAACCACAAAAAGACAAGACACGATTGTTATACAAATATACACATATATATGAACTTTTTTTTTTTTGCCTTTCACGGGTGCCAGAGCTTCCAGGCACCTCGAAGAGAACACCAGCAACGACTATCTCTTCTTCTGGTGCGCACTGTCGACAGCTTTTGTGTTTTACGGTGCCTCACCGTATCAAGGTAACAGAGAAAGAAAGTGCTCTTGAGTAATCGATTTCTGCTCAGGCCTGTGTTTCGGTTCACAACAGAGAAAAAGACACTCTCACATGGTTTCACAGAATAGAAGAAAGGGTGACTCCCGTGCATGTACCCGTAACTCTTGTGCCCATACGTAAAGGTCCGAGTGATTATTTCTCCTCTCTCTTTTTTTCCTCTCCTTTTTTTTCTTCCTATTATTATTATTATTATTATTCGTTGTGTGATTGCACAGGGGAAACTACAACTGAAAGCGAGGAACTACGGGAAGAAAACCTGTTACTTATTTGTTTATTTGCTTTTTTTCCCAAGTTGAAGGCTCGCGACGATGTTCTTTTGCCCTTTCTGCTCCACGCTTTTGCTGGTGGAGGCGTTGCCTGACGGTAACGCGCTGCAGTGCGCCACCTGCCGCTACGTCCACACAGTTGCGAGCACGCGCGGCATCGTCGCCACCAACGTGAGCGGGGAGCCAGTCCTCACAATTCACCACTCTTTTGCCGATCAAAATAAGAAGCTGATGGACGCGGAGGATGAGGCCGGCAACAGCGCTCCGCCTACCGTCGCTGTCGCTGCGGCGTCATCATCAGCGACGGCCACGAACACCGATGCGTCCATCACTGGTACCACCGCGGAGGAGCTGGCTGGTGACGGCTCCGCAGAGGGCGGCCAGATAATGACCATTCCATGTCAGAACGAAGACACGCCGTGTGACAGCACCAAGGCGTACTATATTCAGCTGCAGATGCGCTCTGCTGATGAGCCTGCAACGGTGTTCTTCAAGTGCGTCAAGTGCGGCTACCAGTGGAGGCAAGACTGAAGTTGCTGTCTTACCCCCCCCCCCCCCCTCCCCCTCCTTTGCTGGGGAAGCTCGCTTACGTTGAGGCTTTTGAGAGCGCTTTAAATGCTCTCCTTTGAATGCATGTGAGCGCGTCCGCGTTGCTTCGCCTGTGCTTATTGGAACTGCATAAGAAAAAAAAAAACACCGCGCACTCTGCTGAATAAGCTCAACGACTAAACAAGGTAAAAAGAGAATAAAAATTGAATTGATCGTAGCTCAAGTGAGCGGAGAGCGTTTGCGTAGGTGCCAGACTATTTCATAGATCGCTCTTTTTTTTTTTTCCACTGACCCGTTTTGAGAGCAGCACCTCAGTCGTTCTCTTGATGCTGTATGGATGTTCAGTGTTTTTTTTTTTTTTCACCTTAGCTGTTTTTTTTTTTGTCTTCACCGCACTGAAAGTTGCGTCGGTGTTTACCATCCTCTCCACTCTGTGAAGACAAACCACTTGACCTCTTTTTTTTTTTATTCGTCAGTACTGGCGGAATCAAAGCACACACACACACGCAAAAACACACACATATATATATATATATATATATATATATATATATATATAGATACATACATATGTATTGACTTATATATATATATATATATATATATATTTATCACACGCGGACCAGTTTTTTTTTTTTCATTACCTTCCCCTTCGTTTACGGTGCAACAGCGCTCACTTTATCATCCCTCTCTCATCATGCCGGCTGTGGAGAGTCTGTTGCAACTGTATAACCTTGATGAACAGGATGGCACCATTACGGCCTTCGACAGCTACGGGAGTGACGTGCATCTTGGCACCAGCAGCGGCCTGCTGATCCACTTAACTGTCTCTGAAGCTGCTGCGGCATCGCAAAGAAACTCAGAGGAGTCATTTGCTTTGCCAGGACGAGGAGGGAGAGCAGGCGATGCGGAAGCGAGTCCAGTGTCGCCTTCTGCGAGGTCGAGCCCGCCGGTGCTGCTGCGCACCACCGTGTCGCGCCGATGCACGCTGTCTGCCACCGGGACAGCCGTCCAGCAGCTCCAGCACAGCCGCAGCCAACGCGTGGTCTTCGTGCTGTGCGAGGGCCGGCTGCTACTGGTGCACGCGGAGACGTACGCCGTGCTGAGCAGCATCGCCACAAACGTCGTCTCCTTCTCTGTCGCGCAGCCGGTGCGGGCAATCAGCCACAACAGCAACGGTGCATGCGTTGCGCCTTCCGCAACTACCCCGTACCGCCAGCCTGTCCAGTCGCGTCAGCACTCTGGCTGGACTGCTGCCACTGGCGAAGACGAGATGGCCGACCAGCATAGCCGTACCGTCTCGCACATCCGGACCTCCAGCGAGGGCAGCTACGGCAGCTCGCAGCCGTGGACACCGCGCAGCTCCGTCGCCTACCCTGCCAGTCCCACCACCGGTCCTGCTGCTGGGCCGCAGCACAAAACCAGCAAAGCTCACGTGGTCTGTGTCGCGGAGAAAAACAAGAAGGAACTGGCGGTCTACCTCGTGGATCGCGTCTCGACGAGTGGCAAGGGTGGCGCGACGGCGCCCCAGCGTCCGCCGACTTCGTGCTCGCCCTCCACCACGTACTTGACGAATGGCGGCAGTAACGACACACCGTCGTCCGCCACGCTGCGCGCCGCCGTCGTGGCGCCGTCGCCACCACGCGTGGTGCTGCGTCAGCGCTACGTGCTGCCGGAGCCGGCGCAGCGACTGGTCATGTGCACCCCGTTTCCATTGCTGCCACCGCCGCCCGTCTCCAGCGCGAGAACAGCTTCCCCGTCTAGCGCGGCGGCCGTCAACACGGTCGTAGAGGCGGGGCTGACGGTGTGCGTGGGCATGCGGCGGGAAGTGAGTCTCCTCCCACTGCTCGGTGGCGTTCCCCGCTGCGTGCTGCGCCTGGACGGCAGCCTTCCTCCATTGGTGTCGACAGGCAGCGACCACAACACCTACCTCGTGCGCACGCAGGCACCGAACACGGTGATGGAGGTGGGCGTGCCACCATCGGCTGCTGCTGCGGGGCTGCGGTCCGCCACCACCGCCGGTGGCGCGGAGCTGACAGCGGCGCTGGTCAACCCAATTCTCCTGCGCATGGGCTACCACCGCATGTCCGGCGTCCCCGGCGACGGTGACGGGCAACGACGACCTCTGGCAGCGTCGTCGTTGGTGCAAGCCGGCAAAGAGGACGACCTGATCATGGGCGACGTCTTCCAGTCTGATGCCGTCGTGGAGCTGGTGCTGGCGCGATTTCCATTTGTTTTTCTCTTCACCGCGGAGCACTGTGACGTCGTGTCGCTGTTGGGCGAGGGCAGTGTTGGGAGCAGTGGCGGCAACCGCACGTCTCTCGCACCTCCGTCGTCGTCGTCGTTGTCGTCGGCGGTGCAGCGCATACCGCTCCCCGGAGTACGGCATGGCGCTCTGCGCGGGCAGGGAAAGTCGCTGTTTGTGGCGAGCAGCCGCACCGTCTGGGCCTTGCAGCTCTACCCGCTGCGCACGCAGCTGGCGGAGATGGTGCACGCCGGCCGCAGCGAGGAGGCCTTCCAACTCCTGGCGTTTCATCAGCAGCGCGCGTTGTGCATGGCAGAGGGCAACATTCCATCCCGGGGCGGAGACGCGAAACAGCAGCCGCTGGCGTTGCTGGAGAGAGATCTGCATCGCATGGTTGGTTTTGCACGTTTGTACAGTGGCGATGTGACGGCGGCCGTTCGCGCGTTGCGCGGCTACCTCGACCCTCGCGAGCTCCTTCTTGCCCTGCCCGACTGCATACCACCGTACGCCATGGCACACATGCAGCCCTCTGCGACCACTCTCCCAGCAGCACCGACCAAGGCGGAGGGCGAAGCAGAGGAGGACGGGGACACTGCGGCCGCTCCGTCGCCTGTCCGTGCTACGGCTGCTGCGCGTGCGCGTGAACGTCAGGAAAACGGCAGCGATGGCGGGTACACGCTGCGCGACGTGGACGCCGTGGTATCAGCGGCACAGGTGCGCAGCTTTTTGTACGCGGACGAAGACCCTGCGTCGCCATTGGTTTATTCGGCGTGGCCGCCGCCACTTCGGCAGAGTTGCAATCCGGATCAGAAAGGCACACAGCGGAGCGGTGAAACGCAGTGGAGGGACGCCTCGTACTGGGCGCACTGGGGTGGACCCTCCATCTACAACACCAGCGCCGACGACGTGTCGCGTGCGTGGCGGTCCACTTTCGCCGCGTCGCTGACGGCCGCAACTGCGACAGTCGCAGACGCGTTTGTGAGCAGCTGCTATGACGCGCTAAAAGAAGAGGTGCGACGGTGGTTTGCGGAGGTGCTGCTGCTGCCGGCTGCGGTGAAGGACAACACCGACACACCATCAGCAATGGCGTCGCCGTGGAAAGCGCCCAAAAGTGGTGACGCGGCAGAGACAGGCTGCCGCACCTCGACACAACTCGACGACACCACGGAGAGCGGCCCTCTATTCCTCTCCCCGTCGCCGTCACCGCATGCGTGCACACTTGCGCAGCGGCGGGCCATGGCGTACGCGTCGTTGGTGCTGGCGTGGCAGGCGCAAGACTTCCACACAGCCTATGAAGTGGTGGCCTGCGCGGCTGCTACCGAGCTGCGTGTGGAGGACTGTGCCGAGCTGCTGTGCTACCTGAGCGAGTATCGGCTGCTGGCATTACTGTGCTTTCAGGCCGGAAATGGAGAGGCGTGCGTGAGCCTCTTGAAGACGCACGTGTGCCTCTTTAGAACGCTGATGTCACCTGCTGCTGCTGATGCGCACCTGCTGCTCTTGAGGCAGCCCACCTACGTGCAAGTACAGCTGACGCGATGGCGCCGCTGCATGGAAGAGAAGTTCATCCTTGAACGGACGACTCCGGGCGGCCTCGAGAAACAGAGCGAGGGGAGCGCTCCACCTTTTCTGGCGCTTGCTTCTTCTCCTGCAACGCTCTCTGGCGGGTTCAGTCGAGATACGCTGGTGTGCGGACGAGGACTCTGGATGCAGTCCTCACCTGCGCTCGTCGCGCGCGTCGCACAGGCGCTTTTTGGCGTGTACGAGGACGAGCCGCGTTCCTTCGCTTCTACACAACATCAGCAACAGCAAGGCTGGGCTCCACTGCTCGAGCAAATCGCCTCTTTTTATAATTCACAGGCGAATTTAGCCAGTAGTGCAGCACACAGTACAAGCAGCTTCGCATGGTTGCACTTTTTCCCCACGGAGAACTCGTCGGCCGCTCGTCTCACGCTGCCTCATAGAGGGCCTGTTCTGACAACCACAACAGCCACAGTAGCGGCGGCAGCTGCTGCCCTGCCTACTCCTCCTCCTCCAGCTGCTCCGCGGCTCCAAATCGGCAACAACGATAGGGGTGGAGGCGTTGCCGTGGTCAACGCCGCTGGCGTTCGCGTGCTGCCATCGCCCCTCTCCGAGTACTTTTACGCAGTTGAGAAGCTGGACCTGCGTACGGTGCGTCGGCTGCTGGCGTCTCAACCGCGGCTGGTGCTGACACAAGACGTGGACGGCTGCACCGGCTTACACATTGCCCTGGCGCAGGTGCGCATGGTGGCTTCTTTGGCACACAGCAGCTCCAGCACAGCTCGTCCACAGCTGCACGAGCACGAGCGAACGGCGGTGTTGCAGTCAACCACGCTGCAGGTGATATGCGCGTTAGTGGGTGTGCTTGTGCACGCTGGTTGCCCAACGTCGACGTTGAACTGCAACGGCTGGAGCTGTCTGGATGTGGCGGCGGTGGCGTGTGGGGAGTGCGTGACCGTGTTCGACGTTGTGTCGGCCGCCCTTCTTGCCGCAGTGGAGCTGCGCAAGGCAGAGCTGACGGGCTCGTGATTTCACCCAAGGAGAGAGAATCTTGTTGTATTTCCTCACACCGCTCTATCTTGCTTTTTTTTTTTCTGCACATGCTTTACTGTGTGTACATTCCTTTATCGTTTTTTTTTTTTTGACTGCGCTTTTTTTTTTCTCTTATTTCCACCGCTATGCACACAATACCGAACACACTAACAACGTGTTGAGTAGGTCCAAACTGTGCAAGACTGAAGTTAAGCTGTTTTTATGTAGCTTGAAGTAGAGTATTCTTGGAGAGGAAACAAAGAAAAAGAAAAAGGTGAAGAGAAAAAAAAAACATACACACACACAATCGTCGCTGTGGTTTATCAGTGTTGCAATTCTTGCACTTTTTTTTTTATACGCGAACTCACGTGTACTCCCTGCACCATGCTACACAACTTTTCTCTTTCTCTTTTTCTGTTCCGTCAACAGAGAAACAAGAACTCAACGTTTTTTTTTTCTCTCTTTTCAGTGTGCCTCATAAGATCAGTTCACTTCACAGGCTTCTCGTTTCCTCCTCCCAGCGCAAAGAACACACAAGATGCCGCCGAAGCACCAGCGTGAGGCTGTGGCGATGCCGCCCATCGAGGACGAGGAGGACGACGCGATGGACATGGGCATGGGGATGCTCGACTTCAAGAAGTACCTTGACCCCGACTTTTCTAAGGACTTCATGGCAAGCTTGCCGGAGAAGATCCGCCAGCGTGCGCAGGTGCTGTCCGCCTACAACGAGGACTACCTCGCCATGCAGAAGGCATGCAATGAAAAGGAGACGGCCATCCTGCGCCGTTACGACGCCCTCTTCGCCCCACTGCTGCAGCGCCGCCACGAGATCGTGACGGGTGCCGCCGTCACCGATGAGGAGGTGAAGAAAGGTATGCCCGCGGAGCATGAAGGGAAGGTGTCGGTCGAGCCCGACGCCGCCGCGAGCGCCGAGGACGCGAAGGGACTCGAGAACTTCTGGCTGCGTGTGCTGCAGCACCACTTAGTTATTGGCAGCACCATTGAAGAGCACGACGAGGACGTCCTGCGCCACCTTGTCGACGTGAAGTCCTCCGTCGTGGAGGGCGGGTACGGCAGCTTCCAGGTCGTCTTCACCTTCTCGCCCAACGACTATTTTGAAGAAGAGACGATCACGGCGACCGTGAACGCCACGGACGCGGCGTCGGAGCTGACGCTGACCAACATCACATGGAAACCAGGGAAGAACGTGACGATGCACACCATCACAAAGAAGCAGCGGGCGAAGCGCACTGGGCAGACCCGCACCATCAGCCGCGAGGTCCCGCGGCCGTCCTTCTTCTGGCTTTTCCAAAGCAAGTCGAAGGCGGACGGGGAGGCGGATGAGGAGGACGAGGAGGACGACGACGAGGAGCAGCGCATCAGCACACTGGAGGTGCTGCACACGTGCATCATCCCGAATGCAGTGCGCTACTACACCGGCGAGGCCCCGGACGGCAGCAGCGATGCCGATGAGGATGAGGAAGAAGAGGAGGAGGAGGAGGAGGAAGAGGAGGAGGAGATTCACATTCAGCGCGGCCGCGGTGGCCGTGGTGGTCGTGGCGGTCGTGGCAATCGTGGCTTTTAAAGAACAATCAAATGAAGTCACGAAATCGGAACGGTTGCTTGCGCATTTTATTGCGGCGCTACGTGGCTGGTCTTTTTCGTCTTTGCTGCATTCCTTTCCCTTTTAGTGCGTTTTGTTTTTCCGCCCCCCTTTTTTCCCGCTTCTTCTCCCTCTGTCGTTGTGCGGCAACGAGGAGCCGCAGTTTGGAGAGTCTTCCCTGGTGTACTTCCCATTTTTCTGGTTCTCTCTCTCCCTGCTGACGCGCTTTAAGTGGGCTATACACGCAAAAAAAAAAAAAAATGAGAGAGTGAAATCAAGTAATGTATGTGGAGTTTCTTGCATGTGTGTCCTGGTGAGAGGGAGAGAGGGGGAGTGAGATCGAGACGCAAGAAAAAAACACAGTAGGAAAGCAGGGGTAGTGTGGGTCTTCGTTTTTTTTCCCCCATTTTTATTGCGGCTGTGCCTAGCGCACTCTCTCTTCTTCTTCTTCTTCGTTAACCTCTTTATAAGGGTGCAGCGAGCAGTTAACATAAGTGCGGACGTTGGAAGAGATTTGAAAAGAAAAGAAGAAGAGAAGTATAACATCATTAATAAAAGAACAGTAACAACAATAAAAACGAAAGTGAATTGGAGGCGCAGCTGATTCGTCACCTTTTTTCGAAAAACAAAAAAAACTGCTTTTTCAACGCGAGCTCGTTGGTATCGCGTTTTTGCTTGAAAGTGCTGCGCGCCTTTTTTTTTTTTTGGAATGAGGCGCAGCTGTAGGGAATGGCACAACCTTGACGTTTGTGCAAGCGCAGTCGGTGATGACGAGCAAGGTCTGCAAGGAGGCTTCTGCTGCTATCGGTGTGAATGAGCGAGCTGGCTGAATTACGAATGCTGGAACCCCGAGTGGCACTGAACCAGCAACTGAAGTAACGTAGCAGCTTAAAAAAGAGAGAGAGAGAGGGGAGAAAGGGAAATAACATGGAATGAAGACGCAGTCTGGCAGCACCGCGACTGCTTTTTTTTGTGTGTGTGTGATCACTAGACCACTTTCGGCTTTTCTCTCTCGCTTTTTGTTTTTCATTTTCCGTTTTGCACCAAGCGATACACAATTCTGAGCACAGGAAAAGCACACGTTCCTCGAGAGTGAGAAGAACAACCAATTGATTTCATAGACCGTACATCCTTTTTCCAGTCTGTTCTTTCTCACCGTGACACTCGATTGTCACGGAGCAGCGTGTTCGTATTCAAACGGGGCACCACCATATTTTTCCATAGATTTTTCTTGTTGAGAGAACCTCGTGAGTTGCTTGGAATACCCCTTACCTTTAAAGGAGAACAAAAGCAACTTACTTCTTTTAGGTGTGTCTTCACTTTAGAACTGTCATTCGCCAGCATTACCAGTATACCAACCGTGATCACCTACGCCTCCCCTACTGCTTTTCTTTAGAGTTGCTTTTCTTTTTTTTTTCTACCGTAAAATGGCGTCGTCTTCTGTCTCTCTCAACTACCCTTCTAGTGGAGAGTATAATGTGCTGGTGCAGCGCTTTAAATTGCTGAATCTCGTGCAGCGTGTGGCGCATCGCGACGTCAGTGAGATGATCGATACAGTCGGACTTGACAGCTTAACTCGCAAAGGTACGCTGTCGAGGTGGGTGTGGGGAGACGAGGAGGACGGCGGCAACAACGGCGCTGCGCCACGCTCCACCGGGTACGGCCGCTTCACCGCGCTGCGCAGCGCGGAGAGTCAACGACATCGCGAACTTGCCGCAGCCGCACCGCGTTCCTCACCGCACGTCGGCACAGCCCGCACGAACACCACCACGACTTCTTCGCCGCCACCGCGGATGTCGTTCGGGCGGTCTACGACCGGTTTCGAGGCGCGCGTGGCAGCGGCACGCTCGAACAACAACGAAGTGGAGGAGGATAGAGAGGATGAGAATGGGTCGTACAGCACGGTGCGGGCGCCAAAAACCCGGCGGCGCTACGTCGTGCGGCGCACTCGGCGCGTCCTGCGCAGCAGCCCGGCGGACCGCGATGCCTTCTTTACACGGCTGGCCGAGCCGCGAGAACGACCGGAGCCGGTCGTGGAGGACGTCCTCGTCTATGATGCCGAGCCGAGCCGCCGAGGCGGTGCAGCGAGACTCAGCAGGAGGGACAGCGCGAGGGAGGTGGCGCGGGACAGCCAGCGAGGCCCGCCGTACGCGCACGAACGCGACTTCGCTCAGCAGGACGTGGAGCGCCGCCGTCGGCTTGCGCCGCCGCTGCCTTCCTTCGCGGCGGACGACATACGCGCACACGACTATGGTGCATCACCCGTGTACCCGCCACACTCCCACTCACCTGTCGCGCCACTCGCCGCTGCGCTGCCGCGGTTCAGCGAGGCCCTCTACGACAGCGGCTACCCGGGTGCGCGGGGCGAGCAGCGGACGGCGATGGCGGTGCGTGACGACGAGGCGGCTGCAGCACCGCCACTGCAGTCTTCGTTATCATCTGTCGCGCTGCGGCCGAACGCGGAGGAAGCGGAGCCGCACGAGAAGGACTTCACCCCACCGCCCACGCGTCCCACCGCGGCGGCACGCAATGCGGCGATCGGCGTCGTCTCTTCCCCTCCTGACGGCCCGGTGCGGCGACGCAGCGTCAACTTCGCGCTCAGCGAGGAGGACGAGTACGACAGCACGCCGAGGGGCGGCAACTACGTCGTCTCGTCGCTGAGCGGCAGCGGTGTGGACCCGTTGGTCGCCTCCGTTCCACCCGCCGTTGGACGTGCGTCACCGCAGGGCCACGGCGTCACAACGCCTGCCGTCCCACAACTGCACTTCCCGCACGCTGGCAGTGGTGACGGCGTGGCCTTCAGCGAGGTCGACGACGTGGCTGGTGCCAACGCGCCGCTCAACGCTCCTGGCAGCGGCCGTGACGGAGGTGGTGGTGGCGGCGGTGTGGTGGGGCTGATGGGTGCGTCCTCGTCGTCCGTGGCGAACTCTCCACGAGGGCTGAAGACGCGCAGCAGCTCTGGCGTGGTCGGCTTTCCGAAGTCGCCGCGCTTAGGCCGTGGATTGGCACCGAAGGCGAAGCCGAAGGGCGCGGTGGAAGACTCGCAGGTGCCGGTGGAGGCGGTGCGCCACGCCGCGGCTCTCATCGTCCGCTCCAACTCCACCCCGGGCAGTGGGCTTTCGCCCGTGACCAGTACGCCAGGCAACAGCTACGCGGCGGGGCAGAGGTCGTCGCAGCCACAGACATCCAGTGCACGCACCCCGCCCGTGGGCTCGGCCTTTAGCGGTGGCGGCGGCGGCGGCATCTTGCTCTCCCCGCGGCCCAGCTCGGTGAACGTGAACGCTGATCATGGGCAGCCGCAGCCGCCCATTGACGACGGCTCGCTGCCTCACTTCGCGGGCACACCGGCTGGTGGAAGGGATCCCGTACCTGCCACACCACCGTTCTTGACGTCCACAGGCGCGATAGGTTCTGCTTCGCGTGCTACTGCCAGCGTTAGTGGTGATGCTGGTGCTGCTGCGCCAAGTCCCCCCACAGTTGCTGGAGTGTCGGCTGCGCTGCCCGTCAACGAAGACGCGCAGCGATCGTTTCAGGAGGTGTCCTCGCAGGTGGACCACATGCTGCAGAGCCTTCAGCGCGTGCTGGAGCGCGTGTGCAAAGACGGTGACGAGGTGCCAGCGAGCAAGGCAGCAGCAACGGCACTAGCATTCCGGAAGGGAGGCAAGAAGGCCAGCGCGGTGCCTAGCGAGGAGGCGTACCCGTCGTCCTTTGAAGAGGCCAGCAGAGATGGCGGCTACGCGGAGGACGCGATTGAGGTGAACCTCGATAGCGACAACATCCACGAAGACAGCGAGGGGGAGGGCGAGGAGGAGGAGGAGGATGAGATGCTGCTGTACACGCGTATTCAACACGAGGTGTCGCGCCTCGGCACTGAGATGAGCCAGTTCGCTCTGCCCAATAGCAGCGAGGATGGGGAGGGAAGTGAGGCCAAAGAGGCAGCTGCTGTGACTGCGGCAAGCGGTGCGGATACATCTCGTTCCGGAAGGATACCGGCTGACACTGCTGCTTCCGGTCCTCCTCGCTCTTCAGCGCTTCAGTCAGTGCAATCGCTTGCGCCGCGAGCACCGCCGCGCCGTGCCCGCGGCGAAGTCCCTGACGCCGTTGTGCAGCGCCTGTGCGCCTATCGCATGGAGCACTTCCAGTACATCGCGTATAACGAGCGGCTCTGGAACACCAGTACGACTTCGCAGTTCGTTTTCGCGCAGCGCCTCACCGCGGCGTTGCTGGAAGAGTGCTGGGCGGAGGTGATGGCGGAGGTCGATGCGAACATGAGCGAGTACGTGGAAGGGCTGGTGGAGCACGAGCTCCAATAGCGCCAACAAGAGCAAAAACACACAGTGCATTTTTTTTGTTTTTCGTGTATGTGGAGGTTGGCTTTGTTAGCTGCTCTTCAATTCCATGAGTCATCGCACTGCGTCATATATGCAAAACTGATTGTAAAGAAGGAAAAGGTGAGGAAGATGAACAACAACACAGCAACTAGGAGCTTCTTGTCCATTCGCTGCAGAAACCAAAAGGGCTTTCCTGCACAACATGTTCCACCTTTACATCCAGGCTACGTGTAGCTTTTTCTTTGTCTCTCTGTCTCTCTCTCTCTTTCTCTCTCTTTTTTTTTTTGTCGCCCTTTCAGCTTCAAGACGAGTACGAGTACTACGAGCCAGAGTCAGCGAAGGGGCCCATTCTAGAGCTGAAAGCGCGTCGGAGTAGCGTCAACCAAGCCTTACAGTTTTCTCGAAACTTGTGCTTTTTCTTATTAGAGAAAAAAAGAAGTTGCATCACTTGTTGACGACCGTTGCTTTACCAATTTCGTTTACTTGCGTTTTGGAGACTTCGAACCTTTGTTCCGTTGTGCGAGAACGAGGGAAAAAAAGCGATGTCAACGAATCGCGTGCAGGCGTCACGAGAGGCGGCGTCTCCGTCTCCACCTCCCCCATCGCTATTCGCCACCGCAGAGGCAGACGCAGACGCGCAGCAGGTCGTGCAGCTCGTCAACCGCTTCCTTCTCAGCTCCGTGCAGTTTCTTAATCGCTTTGCGGAGGAGTGTGAATCAAAATTGGTCCGCACCGACGGGGCGCTGCAGCAGCTGGAGTTGCAGACACAGTTGCTGGAGCACCTGCTGCTGTCCAGCGGTGCCGCCGCCGGCGAGGGGGATGAGGAGGCGAGGGAGGACGATGACGGCGAGCGCGACGCCGCCTCCGCCTCGCACCGCAGCAGCGACGACAGCAGCGACGCCGCGCCATCGTACGACGAACACCGCCGGCACCGCCGTCGTCACCGCTCACGGGACAGCGACAGCGGCGCGTCGGACACCGCGCGACGACTTCCCCAGCCACCAAATAACAGTGGTGATCGCAATGGTGGTGGCAGCGGTCGTTCGTCTCCGCCAGCAGCCCCCGGCGCGTACCGTAGAGGACCGCCGCGGCCACCGTCAGGTGCCGCGCGAGCGGCGGCGGCGGCGCAGGAGGCGATTGCTGCCCGCGTTGCCACCCTCGCTATTGTCGGTGCGCCGGTGCTACTGCCGCCGCCCTCTGCCTCCGGTGAGCCACCCGCACCACCGCCGCCGCTGGAGCTGCGACCTGGCCGGCTGTCGATGCGCAACCACCCGAAGCTGAAGGGCTACTTTGAGCTGCTCGCCTTGCGCGTGCCAGCGGCGTTTGTGAAGGCGAAGATGCAGGCGGACGGCTACCAGGGCGACTGGCTCGATACTCCCGACGCGCCGGCGCCGGCGACGCTGTCGACGGTTGTTCGTGCCTTCGCTGATGAGCCGGATTGATTTGCAGCACCGATTCAGAGGCCTTTATCGAAATAATGTTGAACCTTTTATTATTGTTATTTTGTTTTTTAGTGTTGCCTGTTGCACCTATCGTGTGGTTCCTTGTCGAATTTGCTACTCGAGTGTTCTACCAGATGAAGCGCTTCCCTAACCCTCCAATGTCGTTGGGCTTGATGCCTCAACAGGCATTGGTGGAGCGACAAGCAATGAGGGCACCGTTGTGCTTCCCTAGGTGACGGAACGGTTGATCTTTCTGACGTTGGACCTTATCGCTCAACCCGACTCGAAAGTTTGTTTCTATTTCGGACAGTTCAGAGTTCTTCTTTTTGATCATAATCTCTTTTTCTCTTCTTCTCATGCAGATTTCCAAAACACACGCAGGACAATCCCTCTTCACACACATAAAGCAAAGCGCACTTTCCCTCACATGCCTGGTGAAGACCGGAGTAGCTCGCGAGGGACCGGCTTCGTTCACCTCAACACACCGGCGAGCATCGAGTACACCGCGGGCCAGACGCTCTCCCTCTCCGCCCTGCGCCAACGCAAGTCGCGCGTGGAGTGCGTCGTGCTGCCCGAGTCAATAGCGGTGTGGCGTCGTGCCTTTCAGCGCTACGCGAAGGAGGAGGGCTACGGCAGCTACGCCGCGGATGTGGAGGACGAGCGGATGGGCAACGGCGTTGTGTTGCCTCCGCTGGTGCGGCAGCGCAGCGGGCCGCAGCGACGACGCGCGCAGGACAGCGTGTCTGCCCGCGACGCCTTCTTCTGTTCCCCGCGGCGAAGTCAAACGCAGAGTGCGGCTGGCGCTGGCATCTTCGCGACCGGTGATGCGGCAGCTCCTCTGTCTGTAAGCACAGACACTTCAGGCTCTGCCTCCCCCTCCCCCTCCCCCTCCTCTCAGGCTCCTAGCGGGATCACGATTGTGAGCCATCACAAGGTGGCAGGTCGTCAGCAATTCGTCTATCCCGATCACGATGGCGTGTTGTCCGCTGGCGTGGTGCCGCAGATCGTCGTCACGGCTGAAGAGAAGGCGGAGGAGGCAGCGGCGAAGGCCTTTTACATATCCGCGCTCGACATGACTGAGGAGGAGCTGGCGGCGCTGGAGGAGTTG
Source organism: Lotmaria passim (assembly GCA_037349495.1). Classification (NCBI taxonomy): domain Eukaryota; phylum Euglenozoa; class Kinetoplastea; order Trypanosomatida; family Trypanosomatidae; genus Lotmaria; species Lotmaria passim. Next base: position 178,432 of record CP140195.1, read on the forward strand.
CAGATGCTGTGGAAGAGCCGTGCACGAAGCCACTCCTTTCTCGGCTCACAGCACCGCAGCGTGGTGAGAGGGTCAACGGATCCAACGGCCACCGCGAACGACGCGCGAGGGGAGGAGGAGGGTGACGTCTCGCTGGGCCGTCATCGCCCGCTGAAGTCACGCCGCGTCGAGGGTGGGCGGCGGGACGCCGCTGATAATACCGCCGGCTTTGCCGATGCGGAGATGGCAGTCGACGACGCGTCGACGCTGGATAAGGAGTTGGCGGAGGCTTTGCGTCTGGCTGACGAGCTGCTTCGATTTGCGTGAAACGAGCGAGAGGCGAAGTGTGAGCGATTATTACTGTTGTTGTTTATTGCCCACAGTGGCGTTGTCCGCTTTCTGAAAGTAGTGGTGTGCTCCATATCTGGAGAGACAGGCGAAGCAACGCGAAATGGTTCCACAGGCTTCACCTTGAACAGTTGTGGAAGGCGTGTACCGTGCGGCGACTGGGTTGAGTGTGACGGCACACTGTCGTTTGCGGGTGGTTTCATGTGGATTCAAGAGAAGAAGAAGAAACTCAAGCCACGGAAAAGAAACTTATTTATTGTACCGACAGAAATTTGAGATTTGAAGCACAACGCGGCTGGCCTTTATGTGCATGTGTTTATTGTCTACTTCCATTCTTTATTTTCTCGCGACGCTTTTGAAGACTTGTTCGAAACACGCGCAACTCGAAAAGCATGAGCACAAACGCAGTGTGCTTTTTTTTTTTCTCCTCCTTTTTCATTAAGTTAGAAAAACAAGACGCACTTGACGTTTTTTCTTTCTTGCTGTTCTTCTCCCTTCTCTTTTTTTTTTCCTTGTCTCCGGTGCTGCCCAATGCACGTACACACACATTCACACATAAACATGCGCACTTGACAGTCTCTGCCAAGCTGTAAAGCGGTGCCAGTTTTCCATAACCAATCTCTCTGTTTTCCTCTTTTTCTCTTTCCCTTGCTGAGGGATTGGCATCCGCGTAAACCGACGACTGCGGAACACTCTCGTAACAAGAGCACAACAGCTCGTTTTGTGACAGCTTCCTCAGAAGGAAAAAAAAAAGAAAATAAAAACAGAAGCAGGCCAGTCCCCCCCTTTTTTTTTATCCTTCTTCACGCGAGCCGCAAGTTACTGTTACAACAAGTAAGCAAAAAAAAAAAAAAAAGAAAGGAGAAAGGGGAAAATGCTGCGCTGGTGTTCTCTTGGCCGTACGCCTCGCCATGCGTTTTTCTTCACCACCCTGCCATTCGTTAGCGTCAGCCATCGCCGCTACTTCACTGGCTACCAGGGCACCCGCTCTTCCGTGAAAGGACGCCGCTACTACACGGATCCCCTTCGCGCCCCGAAGTTTGGCGTCCGCACGGTGGTCGGCCGCTTCGATGATCAGCTCAACACACCGTCGTCTCTGGCCACTGCTGCGGTTGACGCGATGATGGACACCACGACTACACACCTGACAACGCACGGCAGCCGTGCGAGTCATCTGATTGAGATGCTCTCGGCGCGCGGCCGCACTGTCCGCTACGACAGCGCCGGCGTCCCGGTGGAGGGCTCGTGGTATCTGCTGCCGTGGCGGGAGCAGATGCGCATCCTGGCTGCTGCCATCGGCGCCTTCTGCATCACCAAGGCGTTTTTTGACATGGTGCGTTTCGAGCTGCTGTACTACGGCATCTGGAAGCTGGGCTACCGCAACGACGACTCCTTCACGAAGCGGATGCTGTACTACGGCTCCACGGCGCTGCTGGCTGCCGGGCTCTTTTTCAGCTTCAACCTGAACTTCTTCCTCTCGGCGTGGGTGATGGGGCGGCGCGAGATGGCGGCGCACATGGTCTGCAACGGCTTCGCGCACCTCATGCCTCACCGGACGATCCAGCTGCTTGAGCGTCGTCTGAAGCTCAGCCTGGTTTAGGGGGAGCATTGCAAGTGGACATTCTTTTTTTTGTTGTTCTTTTCTTTTATTAATACGCTCGTTGGCCCAGCTGACTTGCTCCAATTCGTTCTTTTTTTTTTTTCAACTATACGCTGCTTAAGCCTCTCTGTTACGTCCTAACATACAAATATATATATATATATATATATATATATATATATATGTATGTATTCTAACCGGGAGCTACCCAATCGAAACCAGAATCTGGGTGAGTGTTTTTTTTTTTTTGAGCCGTCTTTCAGCTAAAACACACACACAAGCAATTCTCTGTTTTTTTTTTTTGTTGCTGTTCTTGCTAGTATTGTCCTTAACGATATCGAGTTTTTCACTGTCTTCTTTGTGAACGTTTTCCCTTTTTTTTTTTCTTTCTCACTAGCTTTTAGAGTAAACCAACCAACCAAACAAACAAACAGAAACGACGACGGCGTTAATACTTTTTTTTTTTTTAAATTCTCGTACTGCTTGTGTATATATATCCACTAGAAGAATGAAAAAAAAAAAAGGAGAAGACAGGACTTTGCCTATTTAAACCCAATTCGTTGCATCGCTTCCTTTTTTTTTTGTCTCTCTTTCCATTTTCTTTGGCGTACTTCTTAGCGGTACAAGAAGAACGACCGCTGCTGTTTTTGTTTGCTTTTTTTTTTTGAATGTTCTCTTATTTATTTGTGTCATCTCTATTTCGGTTGTATTAAAGGGAGAGGCGTAGCAGCCAGATAGAGGGGGAGGGGGGAAAAAAAAGAACAACTACCGACGTACGAGAGGAGGGAGGGCTTGTACAGAACAAAAGCAACGTCACACCTATAAAATACTTGCTTGTAGCTCAATCTCTTCTTTTTTTTTTTTTTAACATTTGACGCGTTTCATTCGCTGATGCAGCTGATGTTGCGGTTAAACGAGTGCCTTCGAGATCCTCGGCGGTAGAAAACTCGCAACCGCGAAAAGCAAAAGAGAGAACGACACAAGACTTTCTTTCAACATGAAAGGTGAAAAACGCAAACGTAACGCAAAGGATAACGAGTCCAGATGGATGTATAAGAAAGGAAAGACGGTGCTTTTTCCAGAGAAGAGAAATACACGTAACAACACCTAAAAGTCAAGAAGAAGAAAAAAAAACTAGCAGACATGGAAGCAAGAGCTGTTTTTCACGTCTCCTTTTTTTTTTTTTTTTAATCGAGGCAATGTAGTTTGCTTTTGTTTCTCTCACTGCGTGTCTTTTCACTCACTTTCTTTTACCACTGAAAGAAAAGCCAGCTGGCGTTCGCGATGAAAAAAAAAAAACAAAAAAAGATCTGCTTTCATTCGTTTCGTTGCTCAAATGCACTTTTTCTTTTCTCTTGTGCCGGTTTTTACCTGCTCTAATCACTTCCTCCCTCTTTTTCTTTTTTTTTTGTCTAAATGCCACACAATTCGGACCATGTGAGTTGTTTAATTACACCTTTAAACGCATGTGAAAGATGGGAGACGAAAATAGTTTTCTTTATCTTCTTCTGTTCATTTGGCTGTGGTGATCTTTTGCAAAAGGAAAAGAACTTTTTTTTTTATTTATTTTTTGTTTTTTTTTGCCTGGACCACACACTTAGAAGAACTACTTCTGCCTCTATTTCTTTTCTCTTTTCCTCTTTTTTTTTTTTGCAGACAATTCTATTGGTCTGTTTTTGTCTTTCTTTTCCTTCTTTCACACTTTTTGTACTTTTTTTCAAGACGCTTCGTTTAACACGAAAGCTGTAAAGTGTGGAGCTTTTTTTTTTCCTGTTGTTTTTCGCTATATCATACTCCTATTTTGTTGCTTTTGTGTTTTGCTATGCTTTTTTTTTTTATTATATATTTCTATTGCGAAAGGCACGTCACATGTGTTACCTCGATGCTCAACATTGCACACACAATGAGAGAAAGAAAAAAGAAAACTGGTCTTACTCTGTTTTTCCGCATTTTTTTTTTGTTTGCTCCTTGGAGTCGGGCATTGCAAGAGTACCAAAAAACCCTCTGTGAACCTGTAGTTTCGTTCTTCTTTCTCGCGCCTTCCAAAAATACAAAGGTCTTGTTCATTTTTCATATTTCATCTTCTCTCCTCTTCGTTTGTTTTCCTTCTCCTTTCGCTCCCTCAATTTGCCCTATCCGGCTTTGCAGTCAACTGCAGCAGACGATAGATTCCATCTGCCAGACTCTCAGCCTTTCTCTGTTTTTTTTTTTTCTACTTTTTTATTGTGATTGTGATTGTGATTGAATCCACGTCAGCACGATGCACTGCCGGTTCAACCTCAACCGCATGCTCGTCTCCTCGACGGCAGCGACGTCGTTGTCCACGCGCGTCTCCGCGGCGTCGTCGACGCTGCGCCAGAGCACCGTCCGCACCGCGCAGCGTCGGTGCGCTACGCAGGCCGAGGCGAAGGCGTCTGCGGAGGCGGAGAAGGCCACCTCTGCAGCTGGCGGTGCAGCTGAGGCGAAGGCGGCCCAGCACGCGACACCCGTCTCGCACAGGCCGCATCGGAAGGACTGGCGCACCCATAAGGATATCGTGTACGTGAAGGGTGTGCCGATGAAGGGCAGCCTTTTCAAGCTGCCGCTGTCGGAGCAGTTCATCATCTGCCTCGTCTTTTCCGTGGCAGGCACCGGGGCGGTGTACTTGGTCCGCCCGCAGATCCGCTACCTCTGCCACCACGGCTTCCTGGGTCTGACCGACGAAGCGGGGTGGAAGAACGGCCCATGGCTGTATCGCATCATCTACTGTCTCATCATGTTCCCCTGCTACTCGTTTATTCTGTTTCTATGTGGTGGGATCTTTGGCCGCCGTGTGTGGTTTTCTTTTATGATCCACAAGATGTGGTCACGCTTCCTGACCCGCAGAGCTTCCGACCGCTTGGCGTACATCCTGGATATCCAGCACTATTAGGAAATCACGAAGCAGAAGAAAAAGAAGCGTATTACTCTTCTACCCCTGGCGCATAGTTCGTTATGGTAGGTGTCGAACGTTTTATTTCAGTTTTTTTTTTTTTTACTGCCTTTTCTTTTTTTTTTTTTTGTTTCACCCCGTTTTACTCACATTTATAATCTGCGTTAGTTGGTTCGCACGTTTTGTCTGATGGTCTTTTTTTTTTTTCCTGTGCACGTGTGTTATGTTGAGTGGATAGTGCAGTTGTGAAATCCTCTATTGTCTTTTTTTGTTTATTTAGTTACTCGTCTCTCAGTGCATAGACATATGTAGTGAGCGACTTGGTCTTCACCTGTGGGTTAGCTGCACATTGAACCTTTAGTCCTTGCAGGGGGCACAGCACAGAATACTTGAAAAGGCTGAAGGATAGACTGAACACAGCGGACTTAAAGAGAGTCGAGCGTAAAGGAAGCACAGACGCTAGGAAAACAGCAACGGCAACAACAAAAAAAGAAAAGAACAGCGTGCGCGCTGTGCTACCGCGCAACCTTTCCTTTAGGTTGAGTAAATACGTTTCTGTTTACATCCACCTTAAAGCCATTCTCAGCTTTCTGTTTACTCGAGAATTGGCTAAAAAAAAAAAACTCGCTCGCAAGCAACGTTGTCCTTACAATATTCTTAATTCGGTCACATTGAGGCAATCTGATTACAGCTTCTGATGAAGTCTATATTCCCACGTTGCTCGCTGCGATTTCACGTTCCGTTACTACACCTTCGACTCGACTTTCAAACACACTACTCTGAGTGCGCCCGCTTTGCTGTCGCAGCACGCGCTTATTCTCCCGTTGCCTTTCCTCTTAGTTTTGTTAGAGCTCTACAACGTACTCGCGTGAGCTCAGAGACACGCGTTCGCTCAGAGTCTCACATCTACACAAGCACACACACATATATATATATGTATATTTGTATTTATACGCACACGAATCAACGCTAGCTTCATGGAGGATACTGTCAACGTGTTTGGCCGTGGTACGGCTGCTGGAGAGGCCATCTACCGCTGCTACGTCACCCCATCTAAGCCCAGCACGCTAGACCCGCAGCTGGCCGCCCTGCTTGCAAAGCGTCGTCAAGAGCGCGAGGCGGCTGAAGCGGCACAGGTGCATCCCAAGGCGATCCCGAAGTCACGGGCGCCAGTGAACCGCCCACGCGTCGGCGTGGGAAAGCGACCGACGGAGGAGGAACAAGCGAGGTGGCGTCTGCAGCAAATTCCGCACCGCCGCTCCAAAGCCACCATCGAGGCGGAGGCAGAGGCGCTGGAGAGAAATGCGTCACCTCCGCCAATCAGCGAGCGGTTTGCCAAGCCGGCCATCACGGCGAAGGAGAAAGACCGACTGGCGGACGTCATGGCCTACGGCGCGGAGCTGCCGAAGCCGACGGAGTTGACGGGGGCGCAGCGTGCGAAGTACCGGCAGATGAACCGGCGGGCTGAGCTGGATGACCGCTTTACCATGCTGCGGCAGTCGGCCCAGAGTATCCAGAAGGAGCTGACAGATCTGCGGCAGCGGCTGCCCGGCCAGGCGGCGGCAACGAGCGGCGCCTCTGCTGCACCGCCGCAGACGCGACTCTCCGAACGCAGCACCGGTCACGGCAGCGGTAGCAGCGGGTTGCTTTCGCCCTCTCGTCCCGCCCCGTCGAGTGATGGGGGTGACGGGGTGGCGTCGCCTGCGGTGGCGGACGGCCTTAGCGTGAGTGGGGCCCGCCTCGCTTGTCAGAGCAGCGGTCTGACAAAGGTGGAATACTACCGGCGCGAGCGGGAGCTGCAGGAGCACCTCAACACCGTCATTGCCGAGATGGAGGCGGTAGATTACGAGCTGAGGGGGCTGGGCACAACGGCATAGAAGAGAGAGGGAGGGGGAAGGGAAGGAGGCGAAGACGCATTCACTGCTGCGCACGCGTTTGTGTTAGAGAGAGAGTGGGAGTGAAATAGAGCGCTGAGAAGAGCTAGCAGTTTTAAAATGTACAGGTTTGCTCCCTTTTTTTTTTCCTGCTCCCCTTTTTTCTAGACTTTATCCCCGTGTAAAAGCAGGCATTCAATCCGATTTCCAGATTTGCTACTTGTTTTCCCCTCTACCAGTGATGACATGTATATTCTGTTCTCTTTCTCTCTTTAATTGTATAGTTTTTCCTGCCGTGAATTTGCAACTCGTGCTTGCGAGGTTTTCGAGCGAGAAAACTGAAACGTAAAGAAACAAATGGATGCATATGTGTCGGTGGGTAATTTGCCGTGAACGCTACTCGATGTCGTCGGATTGAATGGACATGGCGGTAAGGCGAAGCATCGCGGCTTTGTGACGGTGTTGACATCTGCCCATATTTTCTTTTCTTTTTTTTTTTTTCTTTAGCCGGCATTATGGTCAAGCGTGATATGTGTGCTGATTTTCTCTTTCAGTGATATGTACTTGCGCAAACACTCACGAAAGTGTGTCTCGCATTCGTTTCCTTTTTTTTTTTTTCTTCTCGACTCATTTTCTCAAACGGGACTCTCTGGCCTGCATGTAGCGCGGAAACCCAGCTCAATTCACTCTACTTTACACACACTCATATATATATATATATATATATATATATATATATATATATATATTCTCGGGACTGAATACGTGTGCTCCTCACCGCAAGATATCCGTTCGTTTTCTACCTTTTCTCCCGATAAACGCTGCTTCTAGGAGTCTTGGCTTTTAGTATCATTTTCTCTCTTTTACTTTATGTCGCAGACCTCCGATGTCGAGGCGCTTCTTCGTTGCTTCCTAGAGTCGGAGGGAACCCGCGTTCTTCTTCAGCAGCCCTCAGAGCACTCACCAGGCGCACCTGCTCCCTCGGTTTTTAAAGGTGTCTGCTCCGGCGGTGAGGAAGGAAACGCGGCCGCTGCGCCGCGAACTTCACAACGGTCTACTAACGCCACGGCAGACCTTCCGGCATCGTCCTGTGCACCACCGCAGGCTGGTCCAGACGGCAGACCACCAGTGAGCAGCAGTAGTTGCAGCAGCAGCAGCATCGGCGGCGACTCGCCGTGCGGGGCTGCAACGCCGTTGAAGCGACGACGAAAGAGAAGAGGACGGCGGAGTGATGCAGTGTCACGTGATCGGGCGACAGGAAGTCGCGCATCTTCGTCCTCCGCGTCCTGCGAAGCTGCGAAGACAGTGGAGAGCGAGAGAGCTGTTGCGCCGGAACGCGTGTCTTCCTCTGAGTTCCCTTGTGCCTCCCCTATGCCTTCCTCGTTGTCGCAGCCACGGTTGTCACTGAGCCACCCAGTGGTGGAGTTTTTGGCGAGCATTCAGATGCAGGGCTACGCGGCACACATCATCGAGGACCTCGGTCTGCGTACAATGCCGGCGCTACTCTCGTCCGTCAGTTGCGAGGCCGATGTGGTGCGTTTGCTGGGCCCCTACGCCTCATTGCAGCAGCAAAGCGAACTATGGCGAGGGCTGCAACGATGGGAGAAGGAGGAGGCGCGGCGCTTAAGGGCAGAAGCGGAGGAGAGGCGCCGACAGCAGCAGGCAGACGCGCGGGAGCAGCGGAGACAGGTGAAGAAGCAGCGTAAGTCAGCACGGCAGAGGACAGAGACGACGCGTGACAGCGGAGCAAAGAGCACCGGCGACGGAGAGAGGGAATGTGATGAGCGACGAGGCGGCACGGATGGTCAGCTGCCGATGACCTTCTTCACTCAGCTGAGGCAAGAGCGCTGCTTTAGCTTCCCTGACATCTACGCACGCACGTCGGACGAGTTCACCGTATCTTCCACCTCGCTTCAGGCCTTCACAGCGTCGCGCGGAGCACCAAGCAAAGAGAGCGGCTATTCGGACTGCCAGGTGGATCCTTCTTCTTCTATTACTACTACTACTGTTGCTGCCCGGCGGCCGAAATTGGGACGGCATCAGCTGCCGCCACACGCGCCGCGCGGCTTCTCGTGCGACTCTTTCACCTCCTGCGCGTCGCTGACGAGAAGCGCGACCCAACTCATGCGGGATCTGTCGTACCAGTGCACCAATGCTGCGCACACGTGTCGGTGTCGTCGCGGCAGCCGCGGTGGTGGAAGGAACCGTGGTAGTTGTGACTTCAGTACCACTGGCGGAGAGCTGCTGAGCGGGCAGACGGGAAGCGTAAGCAATGTGGCGGCGACGCAGGCGGTTCCATACGATGTAGATGCGGAGGACGGTGTGGAGGTCGAGGAGACGCTAAGGGGAAGCTACGGTGACGGGCAACACGCACAGAAGCACGACTGCGGGTCAGACCGCGGCGAGCACACGACATCTTCTTCTGTTTCCAACAACGAAGAACGTGAGGACGACGTGGCCTCCGCCGCACAGTCGCCGTCTCGCCAGTCCAGCGAGTCGCATCTGTCTTCTTTGCTGGGCTCTCTGCGTGAGCGGCGCGACGACAAGGATCGAGCGAGCTGCCACTGCGACACTGCCGGCGAGGACGAGGACGTTCCACGCGCCTCGGGCAGCGTCGAAGAGCACATGACAACGCAGGCCGCAGCAGAGACGCTCGGTACTTCTTCATGCTTTGCGCAGCTTCACCACCCCCACATGTCAGTGCACTCTCCTTCCAGTGCAGTGAGTGGGGTGGGGCTCTCCGTGCACAATGGATTTGTTACGACCCGTCACGTCTCTCTCAGCGCACTCTCCACACACGCGGAACTGGACCAGGTGCCGCCACCGCCGCCTTCACCACCGCCGCTTTTGATCTCGCGAAGGCAGTTACACCAGGGCTCGAGAAAAGAACCGTGCACGAAGGCGCCAGATGTGACGGAGGCACTAGTCTCGTCGTCATCGTCCACGCTACCGGATGTTGACAACAATGACGACGAGGCGGTGATGAGAGGGGGCGCCGTAGAAGTTGTAGCAATTGACAGTTGCGCTTGTTGTGCAGATACAGGCAACTTGTCATCCGATTCTGCCCGTCTTGCTCGACTGGCGGAGGCGCGTGAGCGTCTGGAACGGGCGCTTTGCGAGGCACTGCGGCGCTACAACGCCGACGTAGCCAGTGCTTTTTCTCCAGCGCGACCCGACACTGCTGATGTCGTGTCACAGGAAGGACAGCGGGACGGTGACCTCTGTCGTTTACGAGCACCTGTTTGTGCTGTGCTGCACCCGTTGCCCGCGAAAGCTGCCGAGCTGGTGCGCTGGGCTGCAGCGACCACAGACACAGGCAGCAACTCGGCTGCCGCTCCCGCAGCTCCTTTACCTCCTCCTCCTCCTTCGCTGTTCACATGCGCCGAAGACGAGGCACGCTGGGAATCTTCTCGAGCATCCTGTAGTGGAGGCTCAGCGCGTGCACAAACGCAGCCGCCACTCTCCGCTTACCCAAATGAGGAAAGGCCAGCCATTACTCTCCCCATTCGTGCACCGCAGTGCAACAGTTGCTCGCCGTCTTTCCCGTCTGTCCATCCTCTGCCCTCGAGCGGGAAGGACACTGCTGCGGCCGACGTCGTACGCGCTTCGTCATGTAGCACCGACGTGTCTGCCAGCGCCACGGCACGACCGACCACAGCACCCGGCGTTACCTTTGCCTCACGGAACCTTCAAGAGGAAGGCAGCGACGAAGGCTTGACCAACCTGCTAGAGGCGGGGCCGCGCGACGCAGAAAGTCCACACGGGGCGATCCCAACAGCGCAGCGCCAGGAGTGGGCCAGTCGCTGCTCGACCAGTGCGGCGCAACTGACGGCTTGCACGCAAGACGCACGGCTGCACCTCGCCAGCTGTGACGCGCTGGGCCCTCGCCATACTCTGCAAGGCGCACACGTAGGCTCTCTGGGTGACTTCGCAGTTTCTAGAAGTGTAAGTCAAACAGTGGAACAAGCGCCACATGACGAGGCAGGTGGGACGGAAGAGGAAGAAGAAGCGGAGAGGAGAGGAGTTGGTGGCAGCAACGACGCTGCAGATCCTTGTCGGGATCCAGTTTGGGTGGACGAGGAAGAGGAGGAGGACGGCGAAGGTCTATGCGAGCCTCGCGAGACCAGCGTCTTTCACGACAACCACAACGCGGACGTGAGGGCAGAGGACGAGGTTCAGCGGCAGAGCAGCCAGGACCGGTGGGACTCGTACGGCCTTGACGCGCTGGCCTACACGCAGAACTGCATGGACGACACACTTTCTGTCGCACAGGACGACGACAACGTCAAAGCGAGTCAGCGCAGGGCTTCGCCCGCCGTCCGGCCCGCTGCGAACGCTGCCCGAAGCCGCACGGTGTCTCCACTGCCAACGGAAGTGGTGGAGGTGACCAGCAATGATGAAGAAGAGGAGCAGCGCAAAGGCGACGTGTTAGCCGAGACGGCACCAGATTGCAGTCAATCGCCCGCCGTGGTCGCGCGAGCTGCAAGTCAGCCCCGCCGCTTTCCAGGAGCGACAGCGACAACGCCACGCAGCCGGGACTCTGCGTTCTTCCAAACTTCACTTCGGACGTTGAGTAAGAGCAACCTTCATGCTTCATCGTCCCTCTACGAAGCGGATTGTACGGACCCTCGCCTGCAGCCGTCGGCGTGGCGACGCATGACAAGGGAGGAGCTGCGAGGGCTGTGTGAGGAGCTCGGTGTTGCAGTGCGGCCCACCACGCACATCACGGTGCAGAACTCAACCTTGCTTTCACCGTCGTCATTGTCGCCTTCACCGGCCCGTCGCCCGTCCCGCAGCCGACCAGGCCAGTGTGAGGTGCGGTCGTCATCACCGGACTGGATCTCGCTGTACGGAATCGCGAGCCTAACTGCGGACGCAGCGAGCGAGTCGGCGGCGCGTGCGTCACCGCTGCGTACGTGCCGGGAGTTGTTTCAGCCGGACACTTCCTCTGGCTGCGCCGCTTCTCCTACGGGCGCAAACGCGACACAGAATGAGCAAAGCTCAGTTGTGCGTCAAGGCGGCACTTGCGACGTTGACGACAGCGCGAAGAACGCTCTGGAGAAGGCTAAGGAGGAGGAGGAGGGCCGCCGTCGCCTCGCTCCCCCGCCACGATGCGACGGGCGAATGGCTCGCCTGGAGCGGGAGGCGCTGCTGGAGGCGCTGCAGCAACTTGCTGTGCGCGTGCGATTTCGCCGTCGCGTGGCGCCGTTCTTTCTGCACCGCGTAGAACGCTTCAGTGGGTTGCCGTACAGACGTGTTCGGGCGGCAGACCTCCTAGACGAGGCGTCGGTGCTCACCCGCGACGACCTCCAACAGGCGCGGCAGCGGTACAAGGCGGAGGAGCAGGCGGAGGTGGAGCGGTGTGTGCTGGCTGCCTTGGCAGCGGATGCAGTGGAGGCGACGGAGCACCACGCCCAGCAGCAGATCTTCGCAACGACTGCCACAAGCCCGCTTGACCAGGGTGGAGAGTCAAGCTTCTCTAGGCTTGGCGACAGTTCTCCCGGATCTTCACTGGACCACGCGTCAACGACCGTCCCTGCTCTGTCCTGCTACGATCAAATGCTGTTGCGAGAGCCCGTCAACGTGGAGGCGGTGGCGGCGACGGTGCAGCGGAGCTTTCCGCATGTGGCTCACGCGCGTGTGCAGCAGCTGTTGACGTCGAACGAAGTTATCGCTGAGGCGGTGGTGGTGACGGCGCCACGGTCATCTGCGTCACCGCCTCCCTCGGCTGACACAGTCGTTGCACAAGGCAAGGATCTCGCAAAGCCGCCAACAGCAGCGGCAGCAGCAGCAGAGGGTGTGTCGCCTTCACAAGAGGCGCCGACGCTGTCGCAGGAGGCGCTGCGCCGTGCGAACACACGCCGCTTCTTTGCGCAGCGCGGGCACATGATGCGACGAGGTGCATGGGGCCGCGGTGGTCATCGCGGGCGCGGCGGTCGAGGATAGGAAGTGACAATTGTTATTTTTTTTTTTGACTTATGTGTGTGTTTGTTCTCGGTTGCGCGCACGTGTTTCTCTACGCTCGCTTTCCTTTAGATTCTTCACCAGATAAAGCAACGAAAAAAAAAAAAAAAACAGAAGGTGGGCTAGCTAGAGAAGCGGTTGTGGGCGTTTAGGCACGCGAGCGAATGCGTGCCTTTTTTTTTTTCAAGTTCTTTCTAGTAGTGAAACAAGGAAAATCGGAGGGAGCAGTTCCGCACCTGCACTTGCAGTTTCTATTTCTCTCTTCCTCTTCGTTCTCTCTATTATTGTCTTCTCTCTCTCTCTCCACACTTGTTTGTTGTCTAAAACGGTGTTCTTTATGCAGATAGAAAAGTTCAAAAAAAAAAAGGAGCTTTTTTTTTGTTGAAAACTCTGTTATTATTATTAGTTCTTGCTGGCTCCTGCGTTGCCAAACGCAGGCGAAAAACTCAAGTTTATATACACACGCGTCGGCGTATAATCTCACGCAGGAAGCATTATTAAAGTGGCGTGTGTGCGTGTGCTCGTTAGTGCTGGGAGGCGGTGTCTTCGTGATGGACGCACAGTTTGCGACCAAGGCGTGGGCCACAAACACACCCTTTGAGACGAGCAGCGTACCACGGCCAAGCACCGCGATGTCGGCCATCAGCAAAGGCAGCACCAGCGGTGTCGGGCATCGCAGCAGCGAGAGCGGGATGGCGGCGGGATGGAGCGATGGCGCGGACGGCTCCACGCCGGCCGTCTACGCCGCGGATTCCCTCGGCGGCAACTTAAGCGACAACAACAAAGCTGGTGCTTTGGTTGACCGTGTCGCCATCACTTCAAATTACAGTGGCGCATTGGCCAAGACGAATCCAGCCACAATGGCGGTGGCCATGACCTGCCCATCCGTTCAGCTTCGTCAGAGCCCCTTCTCCGGCCTTTACGACGATGTCGACTTCCCCGTGCACACCCTCTTCTCCCCACCGCGTCCACCAGGGGAGCTGCTACCACGTGCGCGACGGCCGAATCGAAATAAGGCGCCGGTGTATGCCAACGACATTACCTGCGCCGGCACCCGAGAGCATGAGGCGCAGTGCGAGGTCAGCCGCATCTGGCGCGGCGTACTGTGCCGGCGTCGTTTGCGGCAGGCCCGGGCAATGAACGACATGCTCAACGAGAGGGCCCGCCTGATTCAGTGCTGGTGGCGCTGTATGCTGGCGCGGTGGCGGCGGCGGCAGCTTTCGGCGCTGCGCAGCGAGTGGGCTAAGGAGCGTGCGGCGCAGTACGTGGCGGAGCGGGTGCTCAACACAACCAACCTCATCTACTGGCAGCGCAGGAAGTTCGATGGGGCCGCGCTGCGCATCCAGCAAGCCGTGCGGTGGCACCTGCGGCGGCGGCAGCGGCAGCGGTGCGCGGAGGCCCAGCTGCCGGAGTCGGAGTGGCCGCCAGCGCTGGCGCGACCCGTTGCGGAGCGACGCCGCCCGTACTTCCCGTGGCGCCACCGCCAGTCCACCCCCGCACGAGTGCAGTCTGGTGCGCTGGTCGCGGCAGCCGAGGACGCAAACGAGGTTGCTGCTGCTGCGGCTGCCGCTCCGTCTGCACGTCGTACGTTGCTGTGGTTCTCCAATACCCCGCGAGAGGTGCTGCCGCCTACCCAGGCGGAGGTCGAGGCGATCAACGCCCAGATGCGGGCGAAGCAGGCGCAACGTGCGGCCGCGCTGCAGACGCCCGAGGCGCTCTCGCGTATGGAGTGGAAGGCGGAGGGACTGCGGCAGGAGGACTTAGACTTCAACGCCGGTGTGGTGCAGCGGCTTTACCGCAGCAAGCACGCGTTGGAGACGGTGCACACGAAGGACCTGACGGCGGCGTATTTCAACAAAGTCGCTCGCACCATTGCCCGCGCCTTCCGCATGTACATCCTCATCAAGCGGATGCATGCGCACCAGTCGAATACGGCGGCAGCGGCGCAGCGGAAAAACGCACAGCGCAGCGCTGACAAGATCACAGAGTTGAAGACGGAGGCGGTCTGGCAAAAGGACCTGATGGTTGCTGCGGCGACGTCGATCCAGCGCTGCTGGGCGTGGTACCGCTACCGCCACGATGGAGTTATCCCCGCCTCCTATCGAGCCGCCAACACTGTCCCCACGCCCCCGTGCTACGGCCTCATTCAGGCCCACATTGAGCGAGAGCACGCACTGCGGTGGTCGACGATGAATCTGCTAGAGCAGCGCCAGTACGAGGAGCAGCGGCACCACAAGTTCTTGCGCTACGTGCCGCAGAAGGTGGAGCTGTACGAGCATACGGGACTTCTCTTCATCAACGACCCACCCGCGTCACCAACGAAGGTGGAGACGGAGCAGCCGTGCAAAGGATGTGAGTCATCTGTAATTGCGTAAGAAGCGTCGGTACAGCACGTTTGTGTGTCTTTCTCCTTCTGCTCATCTGTCATCAAGTACGCTTGCTGATCGGTATTCACGACAGATCTTTCTCTATCGGTTTGATGGCTTGGAATTCTTCGTTTTTATTTATTTATTATTATTTATCGGGCTCAGCTGCTGTGCTGAGGTTCGCCTTTTTTTTTTTTGTTTTCCTCTTCCACTTACTCATGTAAACTCTCCTTTTTTTTTTTTTCTGTCTTCAACATCTGTATTATAATCAAAAATCGGTACTTTTTTTTTTTTCGGTTTGTGAATGCCCGATTACTTTTTTTTTTTTTCCAGTTGACCTAATGTATATTGTTTTTCCACCTTTCTTTTTTTGGAACCTTATCTCTTCTTGTATTCTCAGTGTAGTTTCTTTTTTTTTTTTTTCCGACCACAGGCTTGTCGTTAAAAGAGGTGAGGTTCTCGCCTGCTCTTGAAGCCGCAGAAAAGAAAGAGGGAAAAAACGAAGAAATAGGCTTTTGCCTATATATGTATATATATATATTTTTTTTTTCCGTCGGCCGTTCCTAACCTGCTTTCTCAAAACAGCTCTCTGATCATGGCGGGATGCGGCAAGAGAAGTTTTGAAAACGTGCTGTATCGCGTCTTCATAATTCGCTGATGTGCATTGAAATTGGAAGCCTCCGCTCACGCACCCCTTTGCTATTGTTGTTGCAGTGCGCATGCATATGCATGCCATTGAAATGGTTGTTATGCTCTGGGCATTTGTCTCCGAGGGTTGGAAAAGAAAAAAAAAAAAAAACAGAGGAAGTCCTGCTCTCCTTCTTTCTTTTTCGCCCATTTCTGAGCTTTTCTGTCCTCTCTTTCTCCCATGAAGGCCTATCGCCGTAACTTCTTGATACTGCCATAACTTTGCTTACTGTACTCAAGCAGTTTTTCTACGCTGGGAAGCAATAGCTCACACCGCTTTTGCGTTTTCCTTTTCGAGTTTTTGTTTTCTTCCTTTTTCCATCTCTACGCTCATTAGCATTGGTTGCTGAGTTTACCGTAGCTTTCTTTTTTTTTACTCATCTTTTCTTCTTTACTGGAATATTCCTCCCTCCTTGTCTGCTTTCACCGGAGCTCACAAGAAAGTAAACACTAAAACAGACGCAGGAGACGCAGGCCTTTGCTTCATTTAGCCTTTCCTTTTTTCCCTGTTTCATTCGTTCGATTGCCGTATTCACTTGTAGTTTGTTTCGTGCGTCTCATCTTTTTTTTTTTTTTTGCTATGTCGGGCTTCTCGTCGTCGCCCATGTTGCGACGCGGCGTCTGTACCCCGCCCCCGTCGCGTCCGCGGCTTTTCACACGTGTGAACGCCGACCGCAAGTCACCAACGCCCCCAGCACGCCTCGCACCCCTCACACCGGTCGTCACGCCTGTTGATTCGCCTGAGTTCACGCCGCACCTGTGGGAGTCAAATGAGGAAAAGGAGGGCGTCGTTCCCCATCACGGTGCTGCTGCGTCGCAGAACCCGAACACGCATCGCTCTCTCCACCACCACCACTGCAGCCATCGCGATGAGAACAACGAGGAGAGGACGGCACCCGGACCTCACACGCCGCCGCGGGCGGAGCCGCTGCTGCTGCTGCCACCATCAAAGGTGACGCTGACGCCGCCACAGGAGGACAGTGCGGACTGGACGGGACATGGCCCCATCGAGTCGATGATGGCTGCGGCGAAGCGCGAGCGCTTTGTCAGCTCCGCCGACACGCAGCACAGCCTGGCGAGCAGCAGCACCCCGCCACCGCGCTGCAAGCGTGCCGTGAATGACCACGGCGACAGACGTGCGGAGACCAGGGCCATGGGGCACCGCTCAGCCGCCACGCGAGGCGACGCGGTGGCGGCTGATGAGAGCGGCAAGAAGCAAGTGGCCTCGCACGGGCGACTGCGACTCAGTGGCAGCACCAGTCGCAGCAGCAGCAGCAGTCGCGACGCCATCAGTGACAGCTCCACCTCTGATTTCGTCGCCACCGTGGCGGCCACCGCCAACGGCGCTGCCGCAGTTGCAGCGCCGACTGCTGCTGCTGCTGCGGCGGCGGCGGCGGCGGCGGATGCTGCGGATGCTTCGACCGGGACGCAGTGCTTGGTGCTGGACGATAGCGTGGATAGCGCCGCCGTCGTTCCCCCCGATCAGCTGCAGTGCCTCGTGGACCGGACGGGCGGCTGTGCGGAGGAATCGCCCACGCCGTACCAGCGGCGTCTCATTACGGCAGAGGTGCTACGCGACTGGACCGGCTGGGAGGACCTCGAGCTGGTGCTAGCTACACAGCTCCGCGTGGACGCCGAGGCGATGATTGGGGTGGATCAGATAGGCCACCACCTGACACGGCTTTCGTCACTGAAACTGAACGGCTCACGCATCCCACGACTGCGCCAGCTCGGCACCGGCTTTCACGCGCTGAAATACCTGTGGCTGAACGGTTGCCACCTGACTGACCTGCGAGGACTGGCCTCTTGCTGCCCCGCCTTGGTAGAACTCTACGTCTCCTTCAACTATGTCAGCGACGTAACTCCCGTCATGGAGCTGTCGGCGACGCTGGAGGTGCTGGACGTGGAGGGCAACCTGCTCGACGATGCCGCCGCCCTCGGCTTCGTTCTGGCATCGTTGCACAAGTTGAGCGCGCTGTCGCTGCAGGGGAATCCCCTCACCTGCGAGCACCAGACTCGCGTGCGGGAGGCGTACGCAGCCATGACGGCCGCGGACGGCGACGACACATCGAGGGAGCAGAAAAACAAGGTGGCCGCGCACGCTGACGGTGCAGCGGTGACGGCCGCAGAGAGCGGCTACTTTACACACGTGCTGCGTGCGTGGGTGCGGCGCCTGGTGCCGAGCCTGCAGACGTTGAACGACGACCGCATGCAGCAGGACAGCGACGACGTCGATGCCGCTCTGCTGTCCTCTACGCTTAACACGGCGGTCACAACAGCCACGGCTGCGCGTGCGTCCACTGCTCGCGCGGTGCACGCCGACCCCCTCGAGGACCGCCTCGCAGACGAGTTGCGGCTAGTGGAGGCGTGTGTGCGGGAGACGGACCCCTTCGATCCGCTTCGCGAGGCCGTGGAGGAGGCGAATCAGCTCACCTATACGCGCCCTTCTACGTCGTGCAACGGGGCCCGACCGCGTCTCGCGCCAGCCACCGCGATGGGCGCCTCGCGGCCGTCTACGTCAGCGCGGTCGAGCAGCACAGCGATGTCGCGGCGCCTCGGCAGCGCCTCCGCAACGGACGCCTCCGTGCTCACAACCGGTGCCGTTTTGGCTGGCAGCGCCACCGCGAGCCTGCGCCGCCGCCTTGCCACACCAACGCCAACGCCAACGCCAACGCTGCTGACGTTGTCGCTGGAGGGGGCGGCTGCCGGTACGATTGGGGGTGATGACAGCGAGGCCGCTACTGCAGCCACAGGCGTAGAGAAAACGCCGAGCACTCGCGTGGGGGAGCTGACGGACGAGGACGCACGCGTCGCCGCCTTGCTCGTCGACGACAGCGAGGAGGACGAGTGGGAGCACTACAAGTCCTCGCTGCTGCTGTCGTCTTCCTCGGCTGCAGGTGCTGCAACGGCCACGACGGACGCCACCGACGCGCACGGGGCGAAGCGGCCTTCGTTTTTCAGCTCGTCCGCTGCCACTCAGCTTGACGATGATGCGGCACCAGCCGGGACTGCGCTGTCACGAGAGGACGATGGCTTTGACAAGGAGCTGAAAAGCGAGTGGAGTCGGCTTCGCCTGCGCATGGCAAAAGCGGGGTGCACGTTGTAGATGCAAAGCTGTCTGTGCCGGCGAGACAACACCGTTGCGCGGTTACCTACTAGAGTAGGCCGGTGTGTTTCTTCAAGTTCGTTTACGAAGTTCTTTTGCTTTGTTCTCTCAGATATGCAACGATCTTTTTTCTCAGACTTTTCGTAGAAGCTGAGATGCGTGTGCCTTTTTTGGTCTTCGACACACATAAAACGCGCTTCTTGGTTTTTTCTTTTTCTTCTTCTTTTTGATCGCAACCGAGAGCGCGATTTGTGCGCGACATGCACGTCTCTTAAGAGGAACTTAGTTTCTGTTGTGTTGTCGTTGACTTGTGTCTTCCATTTCCTCTTTTTTAGGACCTTTTTTTTTATTGCTGTGACTTGGAACATTTGAATATTGTTTGTTATGGAAACCGATGTACATTTATACTGTAGTGGAGCGGCTACTACGCTCTGGGTCACACGGACTGTTTTTTTTTTATTCTGTTATGTCGCATCGTGAGTACGCTCTCTTTTTTTTTTTTTACTTTTGAACTGCTTGACAATACAAATAAAACACTCAATCTTTTTGAAGATGAGGTGTTCCTTCTTAGCATTTCTTTATTTCTTTTTCTTTTTCTTAGTTCTTCTTGTGGTTTCCTGTTTTTTTTTTTTTCTTTTGCATATGTGTGTGTGATGTGTTCTTTCATAAGTAGTTGCGCGCTGTGCGTATCGAGGTGTATCCTGCTTTCTTGCCATGACATTGAAAGTGAGTCTGTTGATAAATTAGTGCTTTTTTTTTTTTAATGGAGTTAATGATGTTCGTTTTTTTTTTTCCCCCTTCCTTTTCTTCTACTTTTTAAACGTTTTTTTTTGTTTTAATTTTAGCCTTCTCTACCTGATGTGTAGTTTGTTAACTAGCTCTTCTTTTTTTTTTTTTTCTTCGTATTGCACTGTATTTGTACTTTTTTTTTTGCCTCTCTTTGTATAAGACAGATAAAACCTTCGAAAGAGGGATCTACGTCAATGACACGAGACACACCAAAAAGAAGGGGGGGGGGGAAAAAAAAGGAGGCCAACGTGATGCTACTTCGGCCTCCTCTCTAACGGCAGGTGTTCTCTCTTTCTTTTTTCTTTCTCCCTTTAAAAAGACAGCAGTGTTTGCTAGTGCATATGATAGTTGAACATATATATACATATATTTTCTCCTTTTAAACCTGTTAGATGCCTTGTTGAACCCCTTTTTCCCTCAGCGCTTCCTTTTTTCTTTTTTTTTTGTTTTCTCTCCAGTTGTTACAGCAACAGTCCTTGAAGAGACGCCACTTTTTACTTCAAAGGCTCTTGTTTTCATGGTTGTGCTAAAACGTATGGATCTTGTCTTTTTCTCCTTTAAATTCGCTGGAATTCAGTTAATGCTTACTCCGTCTCTTTTTTTTTTTTTCGGCTTCCTGGTGCCTTGATGGTACCTTTTTGGACGTCTTTGCGGACGAGACCGTTTGAAGTGTGGTCTGTGCGCAGGTACAACCCTAGCCGTACCTCTCCGTCTTCTGTAATAGTGAAATACGCTGCAAGTCCAGCTGTTGTCAAAGCACTTATAAAGAGAGAGAGAGATAATAATAAAAAACTAGGGCCCGGAGAAAGAGGAGGAAAACGACGAAAGAACGATCGTCGCACCTACGAGTTGGGGTGAGGCCCCTGACGTGCTATGTTGTAGACACTGGTGCTATCTACGCTGCGCCGTACCACGCTATTGCTATTATTATTATTATTGTCTTGTGCCGGGCGTTTTCTGTGAGCGTTTCCTAGCTTGTGACACAGGTAGATCGTAGGAAAAAGAAGTCAGAGCTGTGGTGGATGGCACTTGACTCTTTATAGCATGCCTATGAAATTGAAATAAGAGGATCTAATAAAGGCTGACTTCTCATTCTACGTCATCACCTTTTTCCTTTTTTTTTTTATTGAACCTCACACCTAAACCGGTCTTTACCTCTTTTTCTTTTTTTTTTTTCAACGTCCCGAGTAACTCCACCCACACACACACACACACACACATACATATAAGCACTCCACTGCCGAATTTGACCTCGTTGTCTGCTATTATCGACGTCGGTGTGAAGGAAATAAAAGTAAAAAAAAAAAAAATAGCATAACATTCTTCCAAACTAGCGCCTGCGCACACTCCACATCGTGTGCGCAGACCACCTGTCGGATCGACTTCCACCAATTTGCACGAAAAGGTTGCGTCTCTTTCGAAAGACGAGGCACAACACCACCGCCAGCACTCCACACAAACAAGCACAAAAGTTAATATGCCGTGCGAAGGCTGCGGTGCCGGGGAGGCTGCACTGCAGTGCCCCACCTGCAAGAAGCTTGGTCTGCCGCCTAGCTTCTTCTGCTCACAGGAGTGCTTCAAGACCCACTGGGCTGACCACAAGCAGAAGCACGCGGACTCAAAGAACTTGGTGGCGAACATCCCCACCATGACGGCGGCGGATGAGAAGTACTTCAACTTCACGGGTTCCATGCGACCGGGCAAAATCACGCCGCGGCGGGCGGTGCCGAACGAAATCGCGCGGCCCGACTACGCCGAGCGCAACGACGGCGTGTCGGAGTGTGAGGAGAAGGAGCGCGGCAGCCACCGCGTCATCGCCTACAACCTGAAACACCTCCACGACGACTACAACGACGAGGAGCTCCGCGCCACGTCTGACATTCTAAAAATCAAGCGCGTAAATGCGCTCTCGCGCGAGGTGCTCGATATCGCCTGCGCCGCCGTCAAGCCCGGCGTCACCACAGACGAGATCGATCGTATCGTTCACGAGGCGACGATCGAGCGTGGCATGTACCCCTCTCCGCTGAACTATTACAACTTCCCTAAGTCGGTCTGCACCAGCGTGAACGAGATTATCTGCCATGGCATACCCGACAACCGCCCACTTGAAGAGGGCGACATCGTCAATATCGACGTCTCGTGCTACCTCGACGGCTTCCATGGTGACCTCAACGAGACTGTCTTCGTTGGCAAGCCGGATGAGGAGAGCGTGAAGTTGGTGCACACGGCCTACGCGTGCATGATGGCCGGCATCAACGTGGTAAAGCCGGATGAACTGTACCGCTACGTCGGCGACGCCATCGAGGCCCGGGCGGAGAAGTCAGGCTGCGGGGTGGTGCGCAACTACACAGGCCACGGAATTGCCCGCCTCTTCCACACCACACCGAACATCTGCCACTACAAGGACAACAAGACGCCTGGGCTGATGAAGCCCGGCCACGTCTTCACGATCGAGCCGATGATCAACCTTGGCACCTGGCAGGACGTCACATGGCCTGACAACTGGACAAGCGCCACGAAGGACGGCAAGCGCTCTGCACAGTTTGAGCACACGATGGTGTGCACCCCGGAAGGCTACGAGTTGCTGACGGACTGGAAGGATGGCGTGCCTTTCTACCAGAAGCAGTTGAAGGAGTGGGGCATTCCTATTCCCGCCGAGGACCCGAGCGAGATCAAGATTTGAGAACTCAGAAGACAATATAAGAAGGCCCCGCTTAGTTTCTAAAGTCTGGCGGTGTGTCTTCCTGCTGGGATTGTTTTTGAACTGCACGTAGCAGCAGCAGCGGTGGCGGCGACGTGAAAGATGGATGGAGAGTAGAAGAGAGGGAGAGTACGTTTGCGTGTACGTCACTCGACCTTGACGAAAACAAGGGCAAAAGAAGAACAACGTACACACACACACACACAGTCACACGCATTTTAACAGTAAGCTTATTACAACTACACGAATATTTCAGAGAGAAGAAAAAAAAAAAACGTACATCACTTTTCTTTCTTTTTGGTGGTGTCCAGGAGTTTCTTTGGTCAGGAGATGTGGTTCACAGGGGAGTGAGGTGATGAAAGCTGCCTTGTGTTTTTGACTTGCCCTTCCTTTTTTTTTTTCCTTCTCGGGCGTTGCAGGCTCTAGCATCCATGGCCCTGATGTGTTTTTCTTCTTCTTCAGGTGAAGAAAGAGACATCGCTTCTGCGTTGCTGCTTCTTCGAAGGGGAGGAAAGCCAAGCAGTCTATTTGCTCACTTTCTCTCTCTTCTGCATGCCAGGTAGAAGTGATGAAGCAACGGTTTTTTTTTTTTTTTTTTTGAGCAGTCTCTTCGACTTCCCTCCTTCAATCCTCTCTCTTGCTTGTTTTTTTTTTTTCCACTGTGACTTGTGTTGAACTCTGCCTCAACTCGCTGCTTCTGCTGGTGTCTTTCTCTTTTTTTTTTTTTCGGCGTCTTCGCTGTTTCAGCCATTACAAGCGGCAACTCTTTTTTTTGTTGTTGTTGTTGTGGTTGCTCTTCTTATTTCTGGTGCGGAACACTCAAACAAGTATGCAGCGAGAAGTAATCAAGTGGCTGCAGTCGCTGGACTTGTCTAATGCAGTTCAAAACCCGAAGCGTGACTTGGCAACAGGCCACGCCGTCGCTGAGATTGTTAGCCGCTACAGCGGCACTAAGTACATCGACCTGCAGCGCCTTCCCAGCGGTGCCTCGGCGGCTACGAAGCGCGATGTGTGGCTGCAGGTCTACGCCGCTCTGCAGAAGCTGAACTGCCAGTCCGTAACGCCGCAGCTGGTGGACGCGGTGCTGCGCCGGGAGCCGAACGCCGCGCTGACGGTGCTCGAGTGCCTTTACGAGCACTTCACTGGGCACACACTGCAAATGCGGGGCCTCGACGCGGTCGGCACAATACACAACGCGTACGTGCAGCCGGCCAACGCTGCCTCGACAGCAAAGCTGCTGGCCGTGGCAAGTGGCTCACCGTCCACCCTGCAGGACCCTCTGCAGCGAGGTGACACGGCTTCCGCGACGGCTGCCGGCGCTGCAGTGGAGCAAAACACGGCAGTGACTGCCGACCGCGGCGGTGAAAGCCCTCACACACAGGGTGGTGATTGTGGTGGTGGTACGGTTCCTAGTGAGGGTCAGCTGACCTCGCCGGATCACGCTGCACGCATGCTGCAGCAGCGGCTGGCCCTCATCGACAACGACGAGTTGGCAGGCGGGGCCAATGCGCTGGGCGCCTACCCCCGCTACGCAAGGCCAACCGCCAGCACCCTTGTCCACGCCGCGAGTGGAACGCGGAAGGACGTGGTGCTGGACCGGCCCAAGTATACAGCCGATGAAGCACGGCAGCGCGCCCACAACACGCGCATTACACAGCAGCACGACGTGGTGCGACGTCTGCAGGAGGCGGAGGAAGAGAGGAAGGCGGCTGCGAACAACGCAGCGCCGCAGACGCTCTCGTCCTCGTGGCCGGCGTTGAAGGATGCAACGGATAAAAGAAAGCTGGGCGGCGTCGGCGACGACGCTTCCCTGACTACCGTCTACCGAGGCCGTTTCTATCGCGAGCCGGCAGCCGGCAGTAAGAAAGCCGGTGGTGCCCAAAGCGCTTCAGAAGACGCCAACAACGGCAGTGGCAGCAAAAAGCGATCCAACAGGAAACAGAAGAAGAAGGCAGCCACAGAGGGCGAACCGGCCTTGACGGACATGGAGGTGACGGACGAACTGGATGGCGGAGGGGAGAGCAGCGGAATAAACCACGCAGCGGAGGATGTGACGCGGTCGTCCTCGCAGGAGAAGACAAGCCGCGTCGGCAGCGCCAGCAACAGCCGCGCTGTACCGAAGCTGCGCGTGAAGGTGCATTCCACCGCGCTCAAGACGGCGCTGGCGCTGCGCAGCGGTTCGGGGCAACTGCGCGAGCGCGCGGCGGCCCTCTCCCGCGAGCTCTTTGCGAAGCACCAGTTCATGCTCCGCCCCGCCATCAGCGAGGTTCTCGCCGATGTCCTCAGTGCCCACAAGCAGCTGGAACACCTTCTCGACTGCTCCACCGAAGACGGCAGCGGCGAGGTCCTGGACAACGTGCTAGGGCACCTGTTGGCACATCGTCAGGCCTTCCCGCTATCGTGTCTGAAGGCGTGCTGGGAGACGCTCAGCCAGCACGTGGACGGCATCGTCGCGGCGCTGCAGCAGACGCCCGACGAGTACAGCTACCTCCTTGAGTGCCTCGCCTTCCTCTTCACCCGCGAGGCCGCAACGGTGCCGGTGCTGCTGCAGCTTCCGTCCGGCACGGGCGCTGGCGCCGTCGTGATCGACGGCTACGGCGACGGTGCTGTGAATCGTAGCAATGGCCCGGAAAGCGGTGCTTCTGTGGAG
The DNA here is from genome assembly GCA_037349495.1 of Lotmaria passim. NCBI lineage: Eukaryota > Euglenozoa > Kinetoplastea > Trypanosomatida > Trypanosomatidae > Lotmaria > Lotmaria passim. The sequence continues at coordinate 203,407 of CP140195.1, forward strand.
GGCAACGCGATGAGAGACCAGAATGGCATTGACAGCGTTGCATCGCCATGCTTGTCCTCCTTGAGAGGCGGCTCCGTGGACAAGGCGGCAACGCCGTCAACGCGACAGGCCTCTGAGGGGGTGGATCCCGACTCAGCAGGTGAAGAGAAGGAGGAGGAGGAGGGGGAGGACGATACGCCACGTCGCTCTTCTGCGACACGGCAGCTGCGCAACCACAACCAGCAGCGGCAACAACAGCAGCAACAGCCTCTGCTGCTGTCGGTCAATGCTCGCCAACAGCTTGACTACACCTCCGCATTCCACTTACTGTTCAGCATTGCGCGTCAGCTGGACGTCACAACGGCCGGCTACCTCCTGAAGCGTTACGTGCTGCGTGCCGCCAAGCCGTTTTTGCTGCGTCACGGGACTGCGGCGGTACGCGAGGCGGTGGCGCGGGTGGTCAGCGCGTCTTTCGCATTTGCTGGTCTTGCACACGAGGACAGCAACAATGGCAGCATGGTGGCTGGTGCGGCAGCCGGTGAGGCGGACCTGGTTGCTTTTCTGACGTCTGACCTCGCGATGTGCCTGCAGGTCTCGCCGCTTCACCCGCCACAAACTGCACGCATCCCCTCCCTCCCCACTGCAGACGGCGCATCGGACGGGAGCGGCGGACAGGGACGTCAGGTACATTTGGGTAGCGCGGCAACGCACGTCGTCAGCTCCTCCGTACAGCGACAGCGTGCGTACTGGCATGCTTTTCTGCACATCGCAACCACGTATGGCGCCGCGGAGGTGAATGACGAGTCGCTCCCGTTGTCGGTGCCACCATCACCGCCACCGACATCAGCGGTGTTGCCTGCGGTGGACGGTCCCCTTGCCCGGTGCGTGCACGCGGCTGCGGTGAGGTGTCTCGACAGCGTCGACGCGGACGTACGCGCCGTTGGCGTGCGGCTGGCCGCGGAGTGCTGTGCGCGCTGGTGGGCCTACACTACACCAAGGACTGCGACAGCAGAAGACCTCGAAAAAGACGACGTAGCCAGTGAAGGGCGTTGTAATGCAGCGGGTGGACTCACACGCGAAGCGTTACGCAAGCTTGTCTTTCGTGCGTTGGATGTGCGTGGTGAAGAGGGGGAAATAGAGGGCGTGTCGGTGCGTTCCTGCGCAGAGACATCTGCAGCGTGGTGGAACACATTCGCTCCAGAGACGTGGGAGCTGCGTCTTGCGGTGCTGCGCCTCTGCACTACGCTCCTCCTATCGGGCGACTCACACAGCTCAGGTGACGTGTGCGGCGTTGCGGACGTCGTGGCAGCTGCATGCCTCTCCACCTTCGCCGCCGCGACTGCTACGCCCGAAACAGCCAACACGCCTGCGCGGTGGCAGCTTCAGTCGGCGTTGGCGGTGACCGGGAGGGCTGTGGATTCCACGCGCGCCCCATTGCTCACTGCAGCGTGGACGCGGCTTCTTTGCACTCGCCCATCGTCGTTGCCCGTGTCCGTCAATGGCGGCAGCGGTGCGAGCAGTTGGGTGATTCCGAGCGAGGGCCTTGCGGTGCAACTCCTGCTCGCGCCACTGTTATCGTTTGGTAGCACAAAGCTCTTTCCGCCGCGGAGGCCATCTATCTGGTCTCCGCTATCGGGTGCCGCTGGCGCGGCGGCGTTGCAGCGGGCCGAGAGCCTGCTCTCCGCGAATCGATCGCCAAAGAGTCGCGCAGACTCCCGAGCCACCACGGCCGCCGCCGCCGCTGCTGCTGCCGTGAGTGATGGCCGCAGTAGTGTGCAGAACTCACGCACGCAGCGTACCGCTGCACCGACGGTGCTGAACGACACCACCGGCTCCCTTAACTTCGTGCCGGAGCACAATGCTGCTCCTCAGGTAGTGTGTGCGCGTGTGCAATCGGCGTACCCGCTGCTGCCGCTCTACCAAACCTGGAACACGCGCGGCGTGTTGGATGCAGTGCTATCGGCGTCGTTCTCTGTCACCAGCGCGACTGCCGCGTCAGCGGACGGCGGTGTCGATGCCTCGGCCATTTCGTTATCGGCGGCTTCGTGCGTGCAGCTGCAAGTGGTGCTGGCGGCTCTGGCTGCCGCTGCGTTGGACGCCGAAGTCGATGACGATGAGCTTTGGCGTAGCGTGCTGCACCGCCTCTGGCCGCTGCTCCAGCCACGCAGGCCGTCGCGAGAGGTGCTGGAGGCGCTCGGTGCGCACCCCCCCGCTGTGATTCAGCTTCACCAGCTTGAAGACTCGCCAGCTGAGGTGATGGCGGTTATGGTGGTGGCACTGTTCTTGCGCTGCGCCGATAAGACGAGCATTGCGACCGCCGTGGCGACGGCAGCGGACGACTGGAGAGCTCTCTGCGATGCGGCACTGCAGTGGACGGAAGTGGCTGTTGGACAAACTAACGACGAGATTTAAGTTCGAGCTTTCGTGAAATGTGTTTTTTTTTTTTTTTGTGTTTATGCAGAAAAACAAGCAACGTGGGTTCTCGTACACTTTTTTCCCTACTGACCTTTTTTTTTTTGTATGTATAGTCGTGCTTTTTTTTTTTTTTCAGCTGTCCGGAGAAGTCAGTGGTGCTTTCCCTTTCAAGTGTGGTGTGCCTTTTCTCTCTTTCTTGTTTTAGCTTTTTCTCAGCGAGAAGCAGTGAGTGCACTTACACGCAGCGCGCCAGCGCCCATGTACAGAATAGAATGGAAGCATGCAATTTCTATTCAAATAATGAAAACAGCAACAGTGGAAAAAAAAAAACGATTAAGAGGGGAAAAGCCAATTAGCCACTTTCACATTAGATCACGGTAGCGCATCGTTCATGGACGCGCAATATTATATTTAGAGTTTTTTTTTTTTTACACAATAGCACCTTTCAAAAAGATACGTTGCCAACAAGCTGTAATTTGGGGAAAAAAGGCAGAATCAAAAAACAACAACAAAAAAAAAAAAGGAGTAGGATGACAACTTTTTCCACTTTCCCACCTCTCCCGTGCTTTCTTTTGGTCTCCTTTTTTTCTCCTCCACGTGTCATAAAACGTACATGACTGACTTTTTCTGAGACGCACAGAATATAAGCGTAGCAACGTTGTTTACCACACTGTTTTCCATTTCGTCCTACTGGAAAAAAAAAACAACAACAACAATACGTACCTTCCCTTCTTTTACAAGCTCCTTTTTTTTTTTTTTTAAGGTTTTCTATTGCTGTACATAACACACTTTTTTTTTTTCCTGAATTGACTTTTTGTCTATCCTCTGCTTTCTTCGAGTTTCTCCTATACGCCCCTCGAAACTCAAAGAAACGCGCTCCCATACTCTTAACCTCACACGACCACCACTTCAACAATGGCTAAACTCGCCCTCCTCGTGGGGGCCGTGCTGTCCTTTGTGTTGTGCATGGCGGCGGTGACGGTGTCGGCGCAGCGCTCGGTGGAATGCCAGATGGTCTGGAACGAGGCGTCGTCGAAGAACGACATCGTCGACTGCCTGAAGGACAGCAGTCGCATCGGGTCGCAGTGGCGTTACTACATGTACCCCGGCTTCGCCGCGCTCATCTTCGTCTTCACAATAATTGGTCTGCCGATCGTCTTCTGCTGCCGCTGCTGCAGCTGCTGCCAGTGCTGTGTGAAGCCGAAGGACTCCACCGACCGCGGCGTGGCGCAGTGCTGGCTGTGGATGTGGATCGTCATCGCCGTCCTTGTTGCCTGCGGCGTGTGCGTCCTGCTCGTGTACGGCGTCGTACTGCTCACGCAGTCGGCAGACAAGATTCTGCACGACGCACAGTACGTGACGGTGGCCTACTTCGAGGACACCCGCACCAACATCACCTCCCTGCTGACCAATCACTTAACCGACCCGCCGACGTCGCCCAACGTGGACCTGAGCGCCTTTGATACGGTGACGAATGAGGTCGGCGACAACGTAAAGAAGATCCGGGACGATTATTTCAAGTACTTCCGCATTGCCGAGATCGTCGTGTGCTGCGTAGGCGGCGTTGGCGTGGTGCTGATGCTGTGCATGCTCATCTTCGCTTGCTGCCGGTGTAACGGCTGCTGCCCTGTCGCATGGAGCGGCTTCTACTTCTTCTTCGCCATCATTTTTTCCCTCCTCGCTATCCTCTTCACCGTCTGCATCTACGCCATGTACGCCGCCTGCGGTGAGGTGACGCTGCAGTACAAGCGCGAGCCCGGCATCTTCCAGTGGTACATCGTGCCGTGGTGCGAGGACGAGTTCGACTTCACCGGCCTGCGCACGCAGGTCTCCAACCTCGAGAAGTCAGCCGCGCAGGACGCCTGCAGTGAGCTGCTCAAGTACTGTGACACGGTGGAGTCGTACCCGAACGGCAACACAGACCACATCTTCATTTGCGGTAAAGGCCTCACCTCTTCCAGCACCTGCACGACGCTGGACACCGTCGTCGAGGTGATCAAAGCAACCTACGTCAAGCCGCTTCTGACAAACGCGCTGTGTGCGAACCAGACGGGCATGGAGTACCTGGAGAAGTGCACCGTGTCCAGCTGCTCGGAGCGCTGCGTCGACTACACGAACCCCTCTCTCCCCGCCAGGACGTACGCGAACCAGATTCTCACGGCAGCGAACTATGCGGCGAACGTCAGCACAGCCCTTTCCTACGTCCACCCGCTGCTCGAGTGCAACTTCATCATCGACAAGATTGCAAACACGATCGAGACACCCAAGTACGACAGGAGCTTCACAACGGACAGGGACCAAGTGCAGTACTGCACGGCGGTGCGCTCAGCGTCTGTCATGCTCGGCACCGGCTTCTTCGTCGGCGCGCTCATGTTCATCCTCGGCATCTACATCATGCACCGCGGCAGCTGGGTGTGGGGTAAGTTACGCGAGGCGGAGTCGGATGTCGCGCACGACGAGGAAAAGGAGGTCGCCGACGCCACGAAAAAGCACTCGCTTTCCACAAACAACTAAAAAGAAAGGCCCCACAGCTCACGTTGCGTTCTTTTTTTTTTTTCCCTCTCCTTTCCCTCACGCTTTCTTTTTCAGGTGGGCTTTCCGTCAGAAACGACTACCGTTGTGAGGAAAACAATGACAAAACTTGGATGTATCTTGTGGCTGAGACGCACACGCACAAACACACGATCATATCGTATACGCTTTCCATTGATTCTCTTTTTGAGATACTGTTGTTCTTGCCTGATGTGTGGTAAATGACCACGATGCCCCACTTTTTTTGTGTGTGTTTCCCTTTTGAGAGGTAAAACACACAAAAAGGTTGCATTGTTTTTATTTCATTCAACTTACAAAGAAGCAGTCCGAAAGACAACAGCCAGAGAAGAGAAAAACGAAAAAAGAAAAAGGGATCAATGCGAAGCATATACGAGAGTATCAGCGAACGAATCAATGGGCAGAGTGCCTGGCACAAGTAATAGACTTGAACGATGTTCAGACTTTTTTTTTCCCGATGCTGCTTTATTTTTTTTTTTTCTTTCCATTTATATGACCGAATTCACTGTGCTTTTTTTTTTTCCAAGCTGAGCTTTACTTTTTTCTCCCTCCTGTGGTATTTGTCCGTTTCCTTTGTCTTTTGAAGCTATGAGTTTTTTGCGAGAGTAGTTTTGCGCGCCTATTCATAAGCGCCGGTGGAGCGACAAAAAAAAAACGTGTTCTGTACCGCGCCGTCATTTTTTTCATTTTTTATTTTTTGTTTTGATTTCTTCTTCTCGCTCCCCAGTGTACCCGTTTTTTTTTTTTTATATACGTTGCTTTTTGACGCTTCCTACGGATATGCAGACGCGCGTTGGCCGACTTTGCCCATTGCTTTCATTTTCTATTTTTGTTCATTTTCTTTTCCATTTCTTTTTAAGTTGAGAGGTGCTCCAGCAAGAAGATGGATGTGAGAGCAGTGCACGCATGTGGGAAGGGTCATGTTAGCACTACGAAGAAACAAAGACAAGAGAGAACAGTCGTGACTTCTGTGTGGCGCGATACGTTCACGGAAGAAAAAAAAGAGAGAGAGGAAAAAAAGGCGCCAGAAAAATAACCGGGAAAAGACGAAAACTATCTGATGCACGAACGAAGGCGACGATGACACACGTGTACACAAATAGATTTTTATCTTTGGGGATGGCCTTTTTTCGCTGGAGATGAACAGCGTGTCTTTTTTCTTTTTTTTTTTTGTCACCGTTGAAAAACTCCTGCTTTGTTGTTGCTGAAGTCATCGACGTGCTTTTGCGTTCTTTTACTCTTTTCTAACACTGGCGAAAGCTGTGAAAGATGTGATGTAGAGGTTTATATGTGTGCATTACGATGCTGCTTTCTTTCTATCTTTTTCTTTTTCTTTCTTCTCAACATTCGTTTTTGACATGGGTTTCCCTACATGTACATAAAAAAATGCTGCCCTTTCCTGAACTGTTTTTTCTTTTTTTTTTTTTTAGTTATTTTGCCCGTTACGTGATGAAGTATGGGAAGACGACAGAGAACTGACACGCAGCAAGGCACCTGCCTCACCAATTTCGATTTAACGGTTTTTTTTTTCTTGACGTTTATTAAAGCCAAAACAGTTAGGGGCCATGTGTGTCTTGCTCGGCAATTTTCTTGGGGTTTTCCCTGTGTTCTTTCTTTTTTTTTTTTTTCCTCTCCGGTCTTCTGCAGGTGCACTTCTCTTGCTTTTCCTTTGTCTAGTAGGCTTTAGTCACAGTCAACAATGGCCAGCAAAAAGCGTGACAATTGTGGTTTCGTGGCTAAGGCGGTGATGTGAAGGGGGAAAGGGGGTGCTTGTTTGAGTGTCTGTGTTTTTTGTCGTTTCTCAAGTCCGGAGGTGAACCCATTGCGGCTCTTTTTTCCACCGTTTTTTGTTTTTCTTTTTATTTATTTATTTATTTATATACTTTTTTTTTTGTGGTTGCACGACGGCGATTAGAAGTTGCACTTTTACTTGGCATGCATCGCCTTCTCCTTTTCTGTGTATAGTTTTTTTTTTTCTGTCGAGTATATGCGACATTGACGTGACTTTAAAAAAAAAAAAGAAGACAGAAAAAGTGTCCAGATAGGAAGAAAGAAAAAAGAAGGTGAGGAAGAAAAGCACGAAATGAAAAAAAGTTGGTGAATCAGAGTCGGTGTTTTTGCTTCTGTGTAAGCGTAAACGTGACGATGATGATGATGATGCGAGACACACATGTCTTCGCATTGAAAAGCGAATGAGGGAAAAGAAAAGAAAAAAAAAAGTAGTGGCTGCCAAGCTCACAGAGACCGTGGCGTTTTGTTCCCCCTTTCCCTGTCTCTCTTCTTTGCAGTCCGACAGTTTATAGAAGTATGACGAATGAAAGAGTTGTTTTTTTTTTTTTTTGCCAGGTCTTTCTTGCTCCCTTTTACTGCTTTTCTCTTATAAATAAAGCTGAACCTTTTTTAGTTGTTGTTGTTGCTATTCTTCTCAGACTTTTTTTTTCTCTCTTTTACGCTGGTGTGCTTTTAAACAACATGAAGCTTGAGATGAGGTTCCATACTGTGAAAAGCAACAGGTGTGTGCAGCTGTGTTCAAGTGGTGCTCCTTCTTCACTGCAGAAGAACCAAGTGATTTAAAAAGGAAGAATAGCCACCACACGGTAGTATGGTAGGCTGTCACTTTTACGAAGTCTGTCAACTCGATGTATTGGCGAGTACCTCTGTCACTTGGCTATGTTGGTGTACTTGTCTTTGTTTTGTTTTCATAGCTTTTGCAAACTTCATGAATCTAAGTCGTGCTTTCCCGTTCAGTTTTTTCCTACCTTTCTGTTTTATTTCACCTGCTTGTTCTTTTAGCTACCAAAGAAAAAAAAAGTAAAATTGACAGCTATTGACTTCTTTTTTTTTTCGTCCTTTTTTTTTTTTACTTCCGTTGTTGACTGTGTCATCTCTTTTCCGCAGATCAACACCAAACACGTCAAGAGCTTTTTTTTTTTTTTCGATAAGGCCAACTCACCATTGACTGTATTAAGCGACTTAAAATAGTGACGGTCAAGCAGCAAGACAAGCAAAAAAGGTGTTTTTTCTTTGCTTCGTATACATGGCTATGCCGACGTATCAATAGTAATGAAGTCTGTGTTGTACAGACCCTGACAAAAAAAAAAAAAAAGAAAGAAAGGAAAAGACGAAATGACAGAAGTAGAGGGTTGAGGAACGACTGAGGACGGCTTCGAACGAGGTAACAGCGCACAAAGACGCGGTAGAGTAGCTGCTCTGCTGATTGTGTTTTTGCGATGTGTTGCTGCTGTGCCTCTTTCAGGCTCTCCTTCACACCTTAACACGTGGTGTACCTTACAGTGCACACTATTAAAAGGCATTTCTGGAACCACCCCCCTGCCTCCAAAAAGCTGCTTTCAACGTTCGCGTTACTCTTGACAGCTTTGCAGCATTGCATTCGGACATTTCGTGGCAAAAAACAAAGAAAAAAAAAAAGAGCATTGGATTTCTTGTCAAGATCATTTTAGTCTGACTGAAACATATGAAAGGGCTGTTTCTGTTTCTGCTTTCCTTTAACGGCGTTCTTGCCTTCACCGCTGCTCTATTCCCTCATTCTTTTTTTTCCCCCCTCTCTGAGCAGTAATCGTTCTCATCGAGTACTTTTACACATTTTCAACAAGAAGATCTGTAAGAAAACGTCGCAGTTGTTTCTTTCTTTCTTTTTCTTTCTTGTAGGGTAAGCCGTACCTACAAATTAGACTAAAACTAGTCAATTGGCAACTTCAGCTTTTCTTGTGGTTTTGAGTTGCATTCCTGCAGTCTTTTTTTTTTTCTCTCTCAACGTGAAAATAGACCGTTACAGGAGCGTTTTTTTTTTTCGTTTTGGCCGCGGAAAGAACAGTTGGACTGTTTTACAGGAAACAAACCTAGCCAATCCGTAAACCGTTACTTCAGGTTTTGTTTTCCAATTAATCCTCCAAGAAAAAGGAGAGCAACCTTTGCTCTGCCGGACTGTTTTTTTTTTTTTTCTCTTCCTCGTAGCACTTGCCGTTCTAGTGCATTAGGGACAGAGCAAGTGACTTATCGATAGACAAAGCAGGCTGAGAGAACTGTCACGCAGCGCTACTTCACTTTCAGCAAATTGAGTTGCGCCTGCTTTACTGCTTTATCTGTGGTAGAGCTATAGTGCAGTGCCACAAAACTCAAGGGAGACGCTTTGCAAGATGCAGTTCTCCGACTCCGATTCCTCCGGGTCATCTGCTGCACCTATGCCGGCGAAGCGACCGCAGAAAGCAGCGCCACCTCAACAGGTCTCAGGAGGTCTTGACAGCACCGTGCGGGCTTTCACCGCCACCGTCTCCCCCGACTCCCGAGAAAAGAAGAAAGGCTCGGGTATCCAGAGCAGCAGTGATGACGACATCGATGACGGCGCCGTGCAGTGCAACAGCTCTCTGCGGATCAACATCACAGCTGGAACTCAAGGCAGCCCCATGACTACGGCAACCCGCGTCCGAGCTTTTATCCCAAAGAGCGACGACGATGACGACAGTGCGACCAGGGGAAACGGCCAAAACAGGAGTGGCGGCTGCGTTCCGTCCTCGCAGAAGGCGCCGCCCTTCTTTAGTCAATCAGCCGCCGAAGGGGCCGTCGCCCCTCATCCTGCAACTACGGCCACGGTTCCTGCCACGACGACCGCGGCAGCCCCTGCTGTGCGGGCAGCCGTGAAGACGTTTCGGCTGGGGCAGACCTACTCGTTTTCCTCTTCCTCGACGTCGTCGCTGTCGCTGGAGCTGCCGGGAATGAAGCGTGCTGTGCCAGCAAAGGGCACCGGCAGTGCACAGCAGCAGCAGCAGTCTGCACAAAGTCGTTCAGCCTTGTTGCACTCCACCACCTCCTCCTCTTCCGTCGTCTCGTCGCGTGAGTCGTCGCCAGCGGTGGCGCGTCAGCAAGACGTCCTGCGATCGTCGTCGTCATCGTCAGCGTCGTCGACCTCCGATGTGGTTTTTCATCGCCTGGCCATCCCACAGAGTGCTGCTGGTACTACTTCCACAGAAGCGGCGGCAAAGATGGCGAGGAAGGCCTCGGCATCACAGCTGGCGCTTCACAAAGACCCTTGCGCCGTCGAAGCGGTCCTCGTCGCGCCCGTCACGGCGACGGCCTCTGCGGCCGCCTCGCCGCGGTCGATCGTGGAAAGCGTCACGACGTTCCAAGACGCGGCTGGTACGTTGGCTGACACCAGTCGCACCACCGCATTGCTTGAGACGAGTGCGGCGGGCAACTCCCTCACCACTGCAACGGTCTTGCCGGATAGGGAGGCGTGCTTGGGCCCCTCTACCGCCTCGCCCCGCAACGTGTCGGCTGCGCAGGCCGCCGTGAACGCCTCGCCCGTCAGCGAAGCCTCCCTCACGGCGACAACCAGTGAGAAAGGTGCGTCGCCACGGCGTCAGATAGCCCAGCCAGCCACGAACGCGGCGCAGACGTCAAAGAACGCCGTCGTGTCTGACTTCGACGACGAGGTGCTCGACAGCAGCGCAGCGAGCTTTGCTGCCCAGGCTGCCCTCGACGCTGCGGAGCAGCAGGCACAGGCGGAGACGTCACCGCTCGCGTCGGCCACCGCCCCGCAATCCCTCTCCGTCACCGCCTCGCAGGGCGTGTTGCCGCTCGTGCCACCGCAGACGCGCATGCCTCCGGGCGGCGAGGCGGAGGAGGAGCTGACGATCGAGCAGCAGAACGCACCAGCTACCCACGGCACCTTCACTTACGCCACTTCCGTGGAGGCGGCGCAGGCGGCGGTGGGGGGCAGCGCGTCGCTGCTCCCACCCACCCGCAGCAGCAGCAGCAGCAGCAACAGCAACAGCAGCGTCAGTGGCAGTAACATACCGAGTCACAAAGGAACGACAGGACGTAACGCAGGTGCGCACCGCAGCCACGCTGGGAATAGCAACAGCAGCAACGCAAGCAGCAATGGCGGCACGACCTTCCTCTCGCCACCACACAAGACGCTCGAGCGCAGTGGGACGCTTGAGGAGGACGAAGGCGGCACATTGCGGTCGAACCCGACCATGGGTGGTGCGACGGTGACATCGGCAGCCAATGGTGGCTTCCTGTCGCGGATCGAGCTGAAGCATCAGCAGCTGCTGCAGATCTCCTCCATTCACGGTGGGACTCACGGCGAGACGCAGACGGCCGCGCTGGCCACCACGACCACCACCACTACTGGCGACGAGTCCCTTTCTCGTCTTAGCGGGGTATTGATGCCCCCATCACCGTCGCAGCCACGTGTCAGCCTTTCCCCCCACGCCACATCCTCAATCAACAGCAGTAAGGCATCGAGTGCGAAGGGGCAGCTGCGCGGAGGCCAGAGCGGGGCGGTGCCGCTGCCGGCTCCCACGCCTCCGAGTTCCGACGAAGACGAGGAGAAGGTTCGAGAAGACGAAAAGGAACGAGCTGCGCCCGCAATTCCTACTGGAATGCGCATGGCTCCTGCACCAAGCTCTTCCTCATCCTCCTCGTCGTCGTCGTCTGCCTCGTCCGATGATGCCGCCAGCGGCGTTCCACGCCGTGTGGGCGCAGACAGACTGAGTGGGAAGAGACCGCAGAACAGCGACGAGGATGACACCAGTGATGCAGACGATAATGACACAGGTAAAGGTGTTGTTGCAGAAGGCAGTGGGCTGCGCATCCGTACCATGCCGAGAGTTTCCAGCGATCGCGACGACGATGAAGATGACGACAGCGAGAGTGAGAGCGAGGACGACTTGCGCAAGCGAAAGACAGAACCAAAGGCGTCGGCGGAGCAGCTCGTACAGAGCAGCAGCAACACCGGCGGCGGCAGCTCGCGTAGCCCTTCAAGCTCATCTGCAGTTTCTGCCTCTCAGGTCGAATCGAAGTCCGCGCAGATGAAGAAAGCCCTACGTGCGTACAAGTTTTGTGGGTCCTCTCCATCAGACACCGATACGGCGGAGCGAAACGAGAAGTGGAGCGAAGGGCAAGCCGAAGAGGGGAAGAAAGAGGAGGAGGAGGAGGGGGAATGGCACAACGACGAAGACGAAGAAGACGCAGCTGCAGCAGTAGAAAGTGACGGCAAGGCAGTGAACAATCCAAACGAGCTGCAGGAGTCTGGCCGATGGGACGAGGTGCTAAAGGGCATGGAGCTGATTGACTGCACGCTGCTCTCGCGTGTGTACCAGCAAGTGATTCCGCGCTACATGCGGGCGAGCTATTCCGACGCGGACGAGGGCGAGGAGGAGGCGGGCGAGGATGTCTGCCTGTTCAAGGTGCTCTCGCCTTTCCCCGTGGTAGCCTCCGACGAGCGTGCGCGGTGGAGCCGGCGCACGGAGGTGCAGCAACGCCTGTTGGATCTGGCACAGACGATGCGGGACACGCAGCAGGCCTTGGAGGTTGCCGGTCTGACCGCTGCGGGAGTGGAGCTCAGCCTCTCCGCAGCGAGGGGCGACGGCGGCGACGGCGATGACGGTGGAAGGGCGCCGACGACCCGGCTTACGCGCACCACATGCTCCGGCATCATCGCCGTGTACGTGGACGCAAACTGTCGCCTCATTGCACAGCTCGAGGCAGAGCCGTACATGGTCCCCCTGCGTCACCTCCTCCCTGCCGTCTGCAGCGCTGGTCTGCAGGAGGGCGAAGTTCTAGCCCTGATCCGGAGTGTGGTGTGCAAGGCGGCCACGATGCACAACGCCGGTTTTGTGCATGGCGCGTTGCACCCCGGCAACGTGCTGCTGTCCAGCTACGACGGCGACATTGTCCTGACGCAGCCGTGTGGGCTGATGAGTCAGTCGTCGTTGCTGCCGTCCGACCTGTCCGTGCTGAGCGTGTCACGCGCGTGTGCGATGGCAGCGCATCTGCCGAAAGTGTGGGGGGCCCAGCAGCTGCATGTCGTGGCGCCGACCTCCACACGACTCGGCACGCCGCCGCGGCCGGAGCTGGAGGAACTGATCACGTACCACAACCTCGCTGCGTTAGGCTGGGACGCGGAGGAGAATGGCGACGCACGCGACACCGTCTACACGCCCACCACGGCAGATGACCTCTACGCCCTCGGTATGATGGCCTTTTTACTCTACCTTGGTGTGCCTCCCTTTCACATGGTGTCGCTCTGGGCAGCGGTGGAACGGCTTGGTGTGTTGGCTGGCGACTACGAAGCTGCCGTGGCCTCACCGTCGTCGTCGTCGTCGCGGCAGGAGGCGCGGCGCCACATCGCGGAGTTCTGCTTTGGTAGGCCTCGTCGATGCCCTGACGATGACGTGGCGCTGCCTGAACTCTTCACCTGCGGCTACGCCAGTCTGCAGCGCCACGTCGCCGGCCGGTATCGCCCGGAGTTTGAAAAAGCGCTGCAGAGCTTCATCGTGGACTGCGTGGAGTCTTCGTGCGTGGCCGCCGTAGCAGAAAACGTCGCCGTCGCCGACGGCGGCAGCGACGAGAAAAAGAGGCATCACCACCACATAGAGGATAGCAGTTGCGGACCGCACTACCGCACCGCCCAGGACCTGCTGGATGCCCATCCTTTGTTCCAACGCGCTGCATTTGATTCGGCGGTGACAAAGTCGTCTAAGGCGGGAGAGGAGGACTCGGTGGAGGAGCAGATGCGCGACACGGTGCACCGGGTAGCCTACCCCGCCTTGTGTACGTGGTCGCGTGCGAGCAAGGAGTGTGGCTCAGCTCCGCACCTCGCACGGATGCACAGCAATGCCCTCTACACCGCTCGCATCGCCGCGCTGTGCGAGTCACTCGTGGCGGAGAAAGAACAGCCGCCGAGCGAGCAGAGCACCGAGGCAGAGGCGGCAGCGGCACCGACGCTCTTATCTGCTTTGTGCCCCGAGGTGGCAGGCGACATGCATGCGTGGCAGCCTGCCTTCCCCTCTGTAGAGACTCACGTGAGTGCAGACGGCTGCGACTGCGGCTGCGTGTACAGCGCCGTCCGCGAAGTTGAAGGCGGCAAGGGTGGGGCAGAAAGTAAGGCAGGAGACCCTTCAACGTCTCAGCACCTTTCTCGCGCGCAGGCGCGCTGGAGAAGTGCCGTGGCCTCAGTAGCAGCGTGGGACGATGTCTCTTCCCTCGTTCGTCCTTCCGACGTGGCCGCACCGTCGTGGCTGACGGACAGGGACGACCACGACGAGGACACCGTCGCCGACGACGACACACTGGCGGAGCAGTTGCTGCTCCGGTCTTCTGCCTCCCCCATGTGCGAGTTCAGCCACTATCCCAATCTGCACGCCTTGGTGCTGACAGACAAGAAGAGCTCGTCGTACGCTCTTAGCCGTGCCTTCGTCCTATCCCAGGTGTCATGCGTGGCAGACACGCTGGTGCTGCAACACCTGCAGGACTGCACCGTCACCCTCCTCGCCCCTTTCCGCTACGTGGTGCTGGACGACGTGGTGCGGTGTGAGATCCGTTTGGGCCCGTGTGAGGTGTGCGTTCTGCGAGACGTGCAAGACTGCCCACTTGTTGCCGTGGCAGCGCACTTTGTGGCCGGGACGCGGGTGCAGGACACGCAGCTGAGCTGGAGTGGTCAGGGCGGCCGACAAAACTCGCAGCTGACGGAGAGCCGCGGCGTAACCTTCTCGCTGTACGGTCTCGTGTACAGCGGGCTGGTGGAGGACTACACGCGCGTGGGCTTGCCACTGGAGCACGTGGCGTCGTTGCGCACACGAGGGGAAGGCCAAGACGACGAGAGTGCCTCGCAGCAGGACACGGCCAGTTGGAGCCGCAGCGGCTGCAGCGCCACCGGCGTGCGCGAACGTGTTTTCGAGCTCCTGGCCACCACCGCCAACGTGCGTACGCAGAACGAGATCGGCTTGTGCCTGACGCCGGAAGCGCCCTATGCACATGCACTTCTCGCCATGGACTCCCGCTTCGTGCATCGCGGCAGCCGCGCCGTCGTGCCCGCTGATGCCGCGGGGCGGGAGCAGGAGCTGCTCGACCATCCGGAGCCGGAGAAGGATGTGTTTTACTACTACGGTGAGCTTGGGGAGAAGGACGTGCTGATCTGTGACGTACACGGCAGCAAGGAGGGAGAGACGGTGGACGGTGTTGTGAGTCGCCCTGTCGTGTTCGTCCATGACGTGCTTGGCGACGTCACCATTGAGGACTGCAGCTTCTGCACCATCGCCGTCGTCGGCACGCCGAGCAGTCTGCAAGTGATCGACTGCCACCACTGTCAGCTCATCGCCATGGCCCGCGAGGCGGTGGTGGAGCGTTGCACGAGGATGGACTGCTTGGCGCTCGTGACGGAGTACCTGCTGGTGCACGCGTGCAAGGGGTTGCGTGTGCGGCCACTCTTCCTCGACTGTCCGTACAGCGATGAGGTGCTGCGGCAGGTCGTGATGGGCAGCCTCGGCGGCCAGGAAGAAGAGACGGTGATCGCAGCGTACGAGGCGGGCCGGCTCGACCTTCTCAACGCCGTACTCCGTGGCGTCGGCCAAGGCGTCAACGTTGAGGAGAGTGTCGACGTGGTGATCGAGGATATGCATTTCTACTGCCAGAAAAGCAACAGTGACAACAGCGGCTCCGCGCCGGGTGAAGCGGAGCAGGGCGGAGGTGGCGGTGATGGTGGTGAAAAGTGGTTTTCCGTCTTCACGGTGCCGTACACCGCCATCAGCTGCAGCGCTCAGCGCGAGGGTGGTGAGGCGGAGGTCAGCGAGGCATCGGAGGTCATGGCCGAGGCCGCACAGGCCCTGGCGGAACACCTGTCTCTGCCTGTGTTCACGGAGTTGCTGCAGCGTTACGAGGACGACACGGACACCACGCCAGCCGCTGAGCAGCGGCACGCCACGCACCCCGTTCTCTTCCACAACTTGCTGGATTGCTCTGTGCTGCGCCTGCGTGGTGCGCTGTGTCCTGTGCGCACCGCCGCGCAAGTCAGCGCCGAGGCCGCCGGCGAGGACCCGGCAGCGGTGAACGTCGGATTGAGCGACGTGTGCGTGGACTGCGTGCACGGTGGCGCGCTGTACATCGAGGACGTTGTGGGCACGCTGCAGCTGCGCCACTGTGTCGGTCCGCTCGACGTCGTGGCGTGCGCTGCGACGACAGTCGTCATGGAGCATTGCGTCGGTGTGCAGCTGCGCACGGCCTGCGTAGACTTTCGTGCGACGGACTGCACGGGCTGCCATGTTGCGCTGCATGTCAACAACCGCCCGCAGTATCGACGCTGCGCTAGCATGGAGACGTCGGTGTTGAACATAACGGCGGGCGACTTCGATGCCATGCTTGCGGCTGCCGGGGTGGGCGTGGCGGAGAACCAGTTCGATGCTCCGCTGCTGCTCAACGAGGCGTGGCGGCCGACGGAGACAGTGGCAACACCGGTAGCGTCGCTGGCGGCGGCGGAAATTCACGCGTACTGCTCGGGAGATACGGCAGCGACGCCTGACAGCCAGTCCGCTTCCACGCTGTACGCCACCCTCCTTTCCATCCTGAATACCTCGGATGAAGACGGCAAGGTGCTTTGCGTCCCACCAGATCAGATGCCACTTGTGATGGCGCTGCTGCGCCAACCCGTGACGGTGGTAGCGCCGCTGCCGGGGCTGTGTGTGAGCCCGCGGCCGGCAGCATTTCTGGCCGAGCTGGAGCCGCTGGTGTCACGTTGGTCGCGTCCGCGCGTGCTTGCGGCATCGCGTGCTAACATGGTTGCAGCGGCGCTGCGTGCGCTGGCTGATGTGTCGCATGTCTACCTCGAGGTGCCCAACTGGGGGCCCGCGGTGCACGATGCAGCAGCTGTCACGGACGCGCACGAAGTCGAAGACTATCAGGCAGAGCAGCAGCTGCCGAAAGAAGAAGGCGCTGAAGATAAGGTTGGAGAGGCGGGTGATGAGGAGGAAAACGGGGAGGTCTTTTCTCCGGTGCTAGAGGCAGCAAAGGCTGGAAAGGCAGCACCCCGCGTGGCAGCGTCCGCTCTCACGGCGGAGGTGAGTGCGGAGGTTGCGCCCGCCGCGTTTGAGGCGCACGCGGAGGTGGAGGACAGTGCGGAAGAGCAGGTGCACGAAAGCAGCGAGGATGAGGGGAAGGCGCCGGAGCCGACTGCCACGGCGTCAGCAGCGGTGGTGGAGGAAGTACCTGAGAGCGGTGACGATAATGACGACGAGGACAACAAGCCGCAGCTGCAACAGCAGTCGCACGTAGCGGTGGCGGCGATTGGCGCCATGCAGGGCGGCGTCGTTGTTGCCGAGGCTGAAGAAATGGAGGTGATGATGATGCTGGACCAGGAAGTCATGAAGGAGGTGGCGGCGGTTGAGGAGGTGTGGGGGGAAGCGGTGGGCGAAAGCGAGGTAGTCTTTGCTGCAGTCGCTGCTCCTGTGCCGTCTGCGAGGCAGGAAGTGAAGGTAGAAGAGGTGAAGGACGTGGAAGACGTGGATGCGCTACACCGCGACACGACGGTCCCCGAGTCTGCTGCTTCCAACTCCGCCGCCGTCGTGTCGCCGTTGTCCCCGCTCACAGAAAGGCACGAGGACGGCGCACCAGCGGAAGTAGTCGAGGATGTGACACCGATTACTGCTGATGCAGACGCTGGTCCGGCTGCATGCGTTGCTCGGGTGGGCCAGGACCCGGTAGCCACGCTGAGCGGCGCGGCGCACGCGACAGGCTGGTCGTCTGGCAGCACCTTAACCAGCTCCTCTGGCGCCGGCCGCACCTCGGAACCGCTGCTGAGTCAATCTCCGCTGGCGACGCTGCTGGAGCCCTCCGCGATGGCGCGCACGCCGACGGGCGACGACGGCGACAATGTGAACGCCACCAGCGCCACCATCGCTGCGCCGATCATCGGCGCGTCGGTGGGCTCGAGCGTTGGGTTGCCGCCGATGGCGCCTGGGCCGGCGTACGCGCTGGCTGCCACCGACGTCGGCGCCTCGGCTGCAATGGACGTTTTTAACCGCACGTACCGAAGCGCTGTCATGTCAACCGACGTGGGCCGCTTAGACGAGTCCGACACCGCGCCGTTGCAGGCCGCCGCAGTGGAAGACCGGCCGGTGCACGTCGACGACTCCCTCAACGACCTGCGGCCGACGCTGACGGATGCCTCGTGGGCCAGCGCGACTGCCTTCCCCGCGGCGCATGACAACGGTGCACGGCACGGTGACGTGGTAGAACGACTGCAGCTTGAGGCAGCGCCGCTGATGGCCACGATCAACTCCTTCCAGCGAGACTCCGAGGAAGGGGAGCGGGAGGAGGAGGAGGAGGAATGGGCCCACATGCCGCAGGTCGACACGCCGCACAGCGCCAAGGATGCGTCACTGGCGCGGCAGCCAACGGTGAATGGGGCGACGACTGCGGTGGAGACGGCCACACGGGCGACGACGGCGGCGCAGTTCATTACCTCCGCATCTGCCCCAGTCCTGGCGGTGCAGGAGGGCGCCGAAGACGTGGTGGAGTTCTCGCCACAGGCGTCATCGTCTGTTTCGGACTACCCCCACCGCGGCGTGCCGGCCCGCGAGGACAGCGCGGCACGCGGCACCGAGGTGGAGGGCAACGAGGCGCGCCGTGCTGACGCAACGCTGCAGACGACCAACTTTTTGCACTTCTCGCAGGACTCGTCGTCGCGGCGGGGCGAGTACTCGCTGCCGCCGTCGCACCTTGCTGTGAACGGGACGTCGCCGCCGGTGTCGCCTGGTGAGCACCGTACGTTTGGCAGTGGCAGCTTTGCCGCACCGCTGATGTCGTTGTCGGAGGTGGCGACGGTTCCCGGCGTCGGCGCTGGAGTGCGGGAGCTGCTGCGGCAGGTGGAGGAAGCTCGACGACGCTTCGAACGCCGGCAGCAGCAGCTGCACTCGGAAACGCTGGAGGTGCGGGTGAGGGCTGCCGTAGCGAAGCTGAAGGCGATGAAAGCGCAGGCAGAGGTGACGTAGTGTGTGTGTGTGTGTGTGTGTGCAACGAAGAACAACGAAGAATGTGATTCGATGAAGTTCAATTTTCTTCTTTTTTTTTTTTGGTGGTGACTTGATATCAAAAAACCCTTTTTGAGACAGTTTGGAAGCGGAGTGACGGCTTCGTTTCATACAAAACGCAAGAACTAAGCAACAACAACAAAAACAGTATCACAAACAAAAAAAAAAAGGAAAACCACCATACAGACTAACCGGATAGGCCGAGAGATTTGGAAAAAAAGAAAAACGAATGCTGTGCGTTTTACAAAACCCCTTGTTGGGCATCCGGTCGCACCTTTTGCACAGTGACGTGCACCTCACACAGGGCACTCTCTCTCTCTCTCCCTGTTCTGAGTTGGCCGATGATGCCGTTGAACTCATGTCTTTTTTTTTTTTTTCTCCTCTTCACGCTTGTGTTTCTCCTGTCGCTTTCTGCTTTTTCAACTTCTTGTTCTTCTGTGCTGACTTTTGCAGGAATGCGCGCAAAACGGTAACAAAAACACGCACACTCAATTAAAAAAGGGGGAAAAAAAAGGTTACACCAACAGGCGTCAGGTAGTCAGAGGAGTCTCTTTGTGCCTGTCCTACAGACCTCGTGTAGAGTTCTACGCCCACTGCATTTCTCTTCTCCTGCAAGCTCTCCCCCCAAAAAGGACATTTATAGAGGTTTCGGCTATACACGCTGGCGAGGAGTACTCTATTTACCGACCAGTGAAACACACAGACTGTTTCTTTTGTCAGTTAGAAGATTATGAAGAGTATTGTCCTGCTCTTGTTGTGGAATTCAAGGCGCTAGAGTACTATATTACAATAGAACACTACCTATTTGGGTCGCGCTAACGTCAAAGTCACTTCATTCGTCCTATTGGCAACACCGAAAATCAAAAAAAAAAAACCAAGTGCTTTAGCCTATACGTTTGTGAGTAAAAAAGAAGAGTATTTAGGTTCTTTGTGTGGGTAGAATTTGAAGCACCTTTTTTTTGTAGTTGTATCCTTCGTCCTTTTTTTTTTTTTTGCTTTTCTCTGCTGTGCTTCTTTTACCTTCCTTCGTTTTTTTTTTTTTTCGCTACCGTAGCGAATTTGTGCGTTCAAAACGCGATTCCACTATCCGTCATTTTGTTTTCTCTCCGCTTTTCCAGACCCCTGCTGTTACGCTTCACGTCACTTTACGATACTTGGCTCTGCTTCGTTTCCGTATTTGAGCCCTTCTGGTGTTCGCCTTCCACTTCGGCGACTAGCGTATCCTCTCCTGTTTTTTTTTTTCCTTTGCTCCGTTTTGTAGCGTTTTACTAATTGTTGAAGCGTGCCCTATTCGCGACCTGCCAGCTAGAAGAAGAGAAAAAAAAAAAAGAAGACGAAAAACAACAGGCGTGAAACTGAGAGAGGTATCTGGGATTAAGCCCGTCGATATATCAGTGAGCGTGCTCGTTTACTTTTTTTTTTTTTGCTGTAATCTACTTGTGCTCCTGCGTGCGTATTTGTGAAAAGACTGATTTCTTCGTTTTCCTTATTGAGTTAAGGAGACTGTACATTGGACAAGTACCTATATTGAATAGTTGCCTTTTCAGCTGAGCTTCTCTCTCTATATATATATATATTTTCCTTTTTTTTTTTTTTGACTGTTGTTGGTTTTACGTGCATCTGAGCAATCTACGTGTGTAGGCATCGGTGTGAAGCTAGTACGAACTTTTTTTTTTTTTCTCCTCCTCTCTGTATTTCCCTTGTTTGTTTTGTTTTAGGTGTTTGTTTTCGTTGACGAGACACTCTCCTTTTTGTTGTCTCAAAGACCGCGTTTCCTTTTTTTTTTTTTAGAGTCTTCAACAAGTGAAAATAACACAACACTGGAAAATAGTACTTTCGTTCAAACTATCGCTAGATTATCATTATTATAAGTGTCGCTTTGTCTGTCGTTCCTTTGCAGTGTTTGTGTGTGTGTGTTTGCGGCGTCTCTGTTTCTTCGGTCTGTTCCTTCTTTCTTTATTTAAGTATATATATATATATATATATATATATTGTTGCACGCGCACTCTTTTAGTTTTTTTTTTTTCTGTTTATTTACTAACCTCACATATCCCACTTGCTTCTCTCAAGAGAGAGCTTTTTTTTTTCCCCCTTTCACGATCGCCAAACTGGGGTTGTTCGTCGTTGTTTATTCTAACGGCATTGCCACCTCCTTACAAAAATTAAAAAAACGAAAGTCTAAAGCCTCGTGAACTTTTTTTTTTTTACTCTCCCTTTAAAATCAACTTTTTTTTTGAGTTTCCTTAGCGTGCTGCGAGAGGCTTAAGAAAAGATAAAAACGAAAAGGAACTACGCAGCCCTTTCTTTGACTGTTTTCGTCTTTTCTGTGACGTCTTTTTTTTCCTTTTAATAACTTTATTTGATAGTGTTTCACAAGGACGCGAAGAAGAAACTCTTGTCGACAACAATAGCATTACGCTTTTTTTTTTTTTTCTCCTCTCCGTTCTCATCTTCTTTTCCTCTTTCCATCTTTTTTTTTTCCTTCATATTTGCCTTCTCTCAACATTGTTTTTGGTCGAATATCTTGTAGCAATCTCTCGTACATCCTCTCTTTTTCTTTCCTTTTCTCACATTGCTATTTATTTATTTTTTTTTTCCTTTCCTTCTCTTTTTGCTGTGATTTGTATATTTGTGTCGTATTTGTCGATGTGTACGTGAACCACATCTTAAGAAATCAGCAAGCAACCGTCTTTTTTCTTTTTTTTTTCTTCTTCTTCTTTTTTTTTTATTATTATTTTCGTCTGTGTATAAGGCGAACACATTAAATTTGAAGAGAAGAGAAAAAAAAAAAAGAACTTATCAGACAAGCAGTACTTTCTTTTTTTTTTTTTGTTTCTACTGTTCACTTCCTTACTCTTTTTTTTTTCTGTTTGTGCCCTTTTTTTTTTTTAAACTCCGTTTCTGTGTATGTGTTGTAATTCCTTGCTTCATTGAGAATTTCTTTTCTTTCGAATTCTTTTTTTTTTTTTTTCTGAGGGGGGGGGGGAGGAACACTGGTCAAGCTCTGCTTTAACTTAGACAGTTGCACCATTCTTGAATTGTAGCTTCTGGGAGGCAAGGTCTTTACAGTCTTTGGAAGCCTCCTTACGCACCGACCTTCTTGCGCATCAGTATTGATACCCTGCTGTTGTCGCCTTTTTTTTTTTTTTAAGAAAAGTACACTCACTGTTTTTTTTTTTCCTCTTCTTTTTTTCTTTTTTTTTTTTTCTGGTGAGATGCAGGGAAAATGCTGCCTGGTACGTCCTACGATAAAACCTCGCGTCACTTGGATCCGTCGCCGGGCAGTGTCCCGTTGACGTCTTCTGTGACGGATGTTGCCAGCCGCGACGCCGTCGTGGCACCGCTTTCCGCAGCGTCGGACCTTCAGAGCGAGTTGCAGACGTCGCCGATGCTCGTTGTCGCAAACTACCATGACATTTCCCCGACAACAGACAAGGAGGCGACTCCCACATCGCAGCAGAAGACGCTGACACCACCGTTGAGCCCAGCAAAATCAACTCTGTCCGCTCAGTCCTATGTTCTCAATGGCGTGGTGGGCCTGACAGAGACCTCTTTTGCTACTTGTACGTCAGACGGGCCACTGACGCAGCAGCAGAGCAGCATGGGCGGTGTCGTGCTGACGGCGCTGCCGACGTGTGCGAGCATTTTAAGTGCGCCGGAGTCCGCTACTGCCGTACCCGTCACCGCAGAGGCGTCGGTCGAAGAGGAAATTATCAGCGACACCTTTGCGTCTTACGCTAGCCACATCGAGCAGAAAGACAACTCATCAACCGTTATCAGGAGTTCGTCTTTCCCCCTTCACGCAACGCAAAAACCGCCATGCGACGTCGCTGCCGACGCCAACGCCAGGAGCCGCTCGGGCTCTTCAAACACCGGGGCTGCTGAGGGCAGTGACGCGGCTCTCGCCGAGCCGTTTCACGCAGACCGCCCGCCGGGCCTTGCTGCGAGTCCGCCAAGCTGCAGGTCCGGCGTGCTGCCCACCGCCGAGGCACCCGTCACCGCTGCGCGCGGTCTCCCCACAGGCATGAGCCGCCTGTCTAGCATCACGCACAGCAGCCGCTGTGCTCGAACCAGCGGCGGCACTCACGACTGTCACACCGCCGACAACGCGGGGGACTTCTCCTCCCCACGCTACGCTTCTACCGCTACGCTCGCCGCGGCGAGCGGTGCGCTAGCCACCGCATCTGCGGCCTCGCCCAGCGAGCCCTTCGTCTCCTCCTTCTCGCAACGCCACCGGTTTAGCCACTGCAGCGGCTTCTTTCAGAGCGGGCTGCTTCTCTCGTTGGAGGAGGACGCAGAGACGCAGCCGGCAGCGATGGAGGCGCCGATGACGCCGCAGAACTACGCCCAGTTCCACGGCGATTCGGCGCTCCAAAGTCTCGTGAGCAGCAGTCGCCATCTCGCGATGATCGGCGATGGAAGTCCCAACAGCACCGCGAACGCGCTGCTCGCCAGCGCCAGTGCCGGCAGCTTCCACCACCAGACCCCGCAGAGAGGGGTGGGAGGAACGGTACTGACCGAGAGCGAGGGTTGGACGGCGCTGGAGGTGGCGACTCTGCGCAACCTCGATGACAACGCCGAGAGCGTCATCACCGGGCTGCAGCCGTGGGAGGGTAACAACGAGAGCTGTGGTGGCAGTCGAGGCAGCCGCGGCACCGGCAATACAAACACGAACACCAATACACCGGTGGCCCGGTCCTTGGGTGGCCGGCTGGGCCTGGCGGGTGGCCCGTTAACGCCTTCTGGCAGTTTTAACCTGATCGGTAGCCACGCGCAGCCCTGCGTGAGCGCCGTTGACCCGGCCGACATCCCTGCGACGCCTACCGACCTTACGAAGCTGTCCCGCCAGGCCCACACGCACACGCACGTGGAGCAACACAGCCGCCGTTACGATAGCCGTCGCAGCTCCGACGATGACAGTGATGACAGAGAGGGAGAAGATGGGGACGCTGATGCCGATGAGGAAGACGGTGATGCGGCGCCGGAGGTGCTGGAGACGGATACTCTGCTGCGCGCGCGGGTGGTGTCAGCTGACGGGCATAGCACCTACGACATCATCAACGAAAAGTACGTCTTGTACGACTACGAGCTTGGCAAAGGCTCCTACTCGCGCGTGCACCTGTGCTACAACCTGAAGGACCAGCGTTTCTACGCCGCAAAGGTGCTGGACAAGGTGCGGCTGAAGCGGCGTCAGCTCGGCTCTGACTACGAGTTGTTCAAGATCGATCAGGAAATCACGATCATGAAGCAGCTGCAACACAAGAACATCATCGGCCTGCGCGAGGTCATCCGCGATCCCAACGCGCGCTACGTCTTCCTCATCCTGGAGCTGGCGGAAGGCAAGGAGGTGCTGGCGATGAAAGACAACGGCGACGTCCTGCCGTTGGCGGACGGCCATACCAGCTACGCGGAGAGTGCGGTGCGGCACCTCACGCGGGGCATCCTGCACGCCCTCATGTACGCCCACTACCTCGGCATCGCCCACCGCGACGTGAAGCCGTCGAACGTGCTGACCACGGCGCAGAATGTTGTGAAGTTGTGCGACTTTGGCGTGTCTGTCCTCGTCGGGGAGTCCGTCATGCAGCTGCGGCGTGAGGGCAGTGTCGCTTTTCTGGCGCCGGAGCTGCTGCTATCCACCGAAATCGTCGCGTCGCGGTTCGTCTCGCCGGTGCTGCCGTCGCCCGGGGCTTCTCGGGACAGGACGGAGTCGGGTGCGGGCGTGAAGTCTGACAGCCTCCCAGTCAGCACGTCCAACGCTGCCACCGCGGGCATGAGCACCAGCCGTGCAACGGAAATGACAGAGGAGGGCAACGCGCGGCAAGATACGGAGATCTGGGACGTTGTTGCGCCGTCGAGTGCGCGACAGCCGTTACCCCAGCTTTCCCATGCCTCCCATCCCCACTACCATCACTTGGCGGCACCGACCGCCACCGCCCGCCAAACAGCGACGAATCTCAACGAGAGCACCACGAACAACAGTGCTGGCGCTGCCGGCATTTCTCCGCTGGCCGGTAAAGCGTCGCAGCGGACGTTGTCGCTGTCCTCGCGCGTAAACGCAGCCACCGTCGCCGTCAGCGGCCTCAGTGCCGCCGATGCGACACAGCAGTACGTCCCGCGGCTCTCCGCCACCTGCCCCGAGTCCACCGTGAACTTGTTTAAGGGCGACGTCTTTTCGCTCGGTGTGACGGTCTTCACGCTGCTGCTAGGCCGCCTGCCGTGGCGTGCCTCAGGCGCTTCCTCGCAGCTCGCCGCCATGCTGGAGGAGCCGGACCCATTTTTGCGGCTGTATAAGGAAGCCTACGGCGACGCCTACGCGTGGCCGCCAGCGGTGCGGGAGACGTGTGCGCCGGTCATCGCCCTCCGTGCACGGCATAGCAACCTCAGCCATGGCCACAGCAGCAGGACAGGCGACCCCACTCCCAGGAGCGGCGAGACCCCGGTCACGAGCACCGCTTCCGCTTCTCTTGTCGCATCGTACGGGGCTGTGGAGAGGGACGCCGACGCCACACGTGGCGCTGAGCGACGCGCCGTGACGCCGCTCGGCACATGCGCCGTGACCACGGACGACGACGACGACGACGCAGAAGCCGTGGAGGCGGAAGGCAGCGGCAGTGTGGGGCGGAATGAGCATCTACAGCGTCTGCGCACTAGTGGTGATCGTTGCGGCGTCACCATGCTTTCGATGCCGCCGTCGAGCAGTGCGATGTCAGCCGCGCTGGTTTTCCACCGTGCCCGTTCGCTTGACGCGGCAGCGACGGAGGCACTGAAGATGACGTCTGCGCATTCGAGCTACCTGCGTTCCAGCAAAGCCAGCTGCACCCCCGACGTCGACCCCATCACGACAACAACGCTCAGCGGCACGGTAGGTAGCCGGGAAACGCCGCGGGTGGTGACGGCGTCCGGCCGCAGCGTCGCCGCCGGGTCGGAGACGGCCGCGTCGTCGAGCTTCTGGCGCAGTGTGACGGAGGGCGGCGTGGGCGTGCTGCCGGACTCCAACGTCAGCAACGACTTGTCGACGCAATGGAGCGCCTCTCGCGTAGAGCAGCAGCAGCACGTTGCTGAACCCGCCAAGGCGGAGAATTCCGGCATTGCAGCTCCTGTACAGCCTCCTCTGCCGCAGTGGCCACCCGTTGCTGTGAGAGAGGCAGGCTCCCGCTCTGACAACGCCGCCGCCGCCGCAACAGCAGCAGCTGCTGCCAGCATCCACCTTGGGTGGATGGCCACCACAGCGACCTACCGCCACCGCAGCGAGAGCGGCTTTGCCAGCCGTCTGCTGCGAAGCCTTCCTCGCCGCCACAACCCGTCCACCGACTCCTCCCCCCCTTCCTCGAGATTGCGGGCCTCGTCGATCGCGTGGAGCAGCAGCAGAGACGACAAGGGCGAGGTGAGGAGACCGCGGGACAGCGGGACACTGCCTTCGGCGCTGCCGCCGTTGGCAGTCGCGGCAGCGGTGCCACTGGCGACAACAGCAGCTGCTGGCGCCACCACGCTCGCCGCAGCTTTATCGGATGGCAGTCGTGGAGCGGTCGATACGTGGCATGCTACGGATGGATCGCAAGCTGGAAAGTCGTCAGAAGATCGCCCAACGGCATCAGGTGCAGGTGAGGAAAGAGGCGACGAGGAAACGACGCAGGGATCTGTTGATGACAGCGCGGAGGCTGAGGAAAGAGAGAGGGTGTCAGCGACACGGTCTGCAAACGTGGCATCAGAAGCGTCGTCTCGCGCCGACTCTGACGACGACGAAGACGATGAGGAGGAGAAAGACTCCGCGTTGGGCATTGATTCCAACGAAGAAGAGGAGAACTTTATCGATGGCGATGACGGCGAGGAGTCAGATGAGGAGGAAAGCGGTCCGAAGAAGGACGACGATACGGATGCGGAGGTGAACGACGATTACGACTACCCCTGCGAGGAACACAACATCGACGACGAGGGGAACGACGGGTCTGAAGCTGACATCTACGAGCAGCTCTACGAGGAGCATCACCCGTGCCGGCCGTACACCGTCGCCGAGTCGTGCCCGCTACCAGCGCTGGGTAACAGCGAGAGCGGCACGCGGGCAATCAGCGCAGAGGCGGTCGACTTCGTGCGGGCCTGCCTTACACTCGACCCGGTGCAGCGCCGCACCACTTATGAGCTCTTCCACCACCCGTGGATTGTCGGCACGCGAGCAACAAGCGGCAACCACGATAAGCCGTGGCTGCACCACCGCAGCCGCGGCGTGCCGTCCTTCACCGAAGAAGACGACGACGACGACGACGAGAATGATGCCGCCGTGGCGCCGCACCGCCGCGCTTCTCCGTTTTCCTTCAGTGAACACAAACACCAGCAGGTGGTGGAACCGACGGGGGATCCGCAGAAGGGTGGCGACCAGATCGCTGGCCGTCGAAGACTGGAAAGGGATGCCTCGCCATCTCAGGTCAGCGCGTCGCTGGCATCGTGGGGCGTGCAGTCAACGTCGAACGATGGTAGCTGCGCCTATTTCAACGTTGCTGACGAGGTGCTCAACGAGAGCGAAGGAACACTGGTGAACGTGGCGACGCAGAACACCAGCCCAGCGGACGTGGACGCGCCACGGGCGACGGGCGCCGAAGGGACGGAGCGGGATGGCGGGGAGGCGGCCTTCGCCAATGCCGACTCCGCCACGGTGCTGACCAGCGCCGACTTGGGAAATGCGATGACGGCGGGCACGACCTCCTCCTTGGCTGTGACCGCGACGACGGTGGCAGCAGTAGCAACAGCAGCGGCGGCCAGAGGAAGCGAGCGCGCCACTGCCCTGCGCGTCCCAAACAGCCACATGTGCGACGCAGTTCCGTGCTGCCCGCTGTCGCTGGAGGCGGCGAGTGCACCCGCGGCGGCCGCGGCATCGGAGTCGCCGTCGTCAGCGCCGACGCAGGCCGTCGTCGTCCCGCTCTGCCACTCCACCAAGGATTTCCTCGAGATGCTGACCGTGCAACGTCAGACCGACACGTACAGCCTCCGCGCTAGTGATTCTGACGCGCCGCAGCACGCTCGCCACCCCTCCTCCGCGTCGTCGCAGTACCCTCTGTTGAGCAGCCCTTGCGTGTACGACAGCAACTGCCCCACCTCGCGCACCGGCGACAGCAGTGTGACCGCTACGCCGACGACGGGAAGTCCCGTTCACCACCACCGCCTGGCCAGCCGCGGCTCGCGCATCGTGGTGGACGCGGCGACTGCGGCGCCGCCGTCGCCGGTGCTGGAGGACATGGCAGATCACCTCCTGCTCTCTGCGGTGTCTCCGTCCTCGTACGCCACCACGGTGAACTCGAGCAGTGTCCCTATCATCGGGACACTGGGTCGATGGCCGTCCACCACCACCGCACGGGCGCTCACGTCGCACACCAGCTCTTTCCACCAAAGCCAACGCCGCTCCGGCAAGGCGACCACGATGATGAGTCACTGCACGGTGAGCTCCAGCAGTGTGGCCACCCAGTCCGGGTCTACCGCACCGGGCAGGTCGACGCGCGCGGCCACGACGTCGCACGTGGACGCCTTGCTGTGGTGGACCTCGTCCGACCATCGCGGGGCCACCACCGAACGCGGCACCGAGATGGGCCTCGACGATCAGGAGGAAGAGGAGGGCGAAGGCGAGGATGGGGCAGATATCGAGAGGGGCGGCGAGGAGTTGAGCACCTTGACCGGCAGGTCGACTTCTGAGCTGTTCGCCTCCAGCCCGCGTGCGTCAACCGCAGAGGCGGCACGATCGCTCTCATTGGAGGAAGACGTCCGGGAGGGCCACCCGCCCCCACTCCCCCTCATCCATCCACAGGAAGACAGCGCCCTGTCGTCGCCGATGCGCTGCTTTCTGGAGAAGATAGCCATGCGCGACAAGGAGCAGTGAGAAGATAAGTACGTTATGTACGAAGACGCATGACCATGTTCTTTGTAGTTGGTGCAGTAGGATCGCATCCCGCACAAAAAGTACACACATGCAAACGATGGCACACACACAACGAAAAAAAAAAGGTGGTCTTTTTTTTTTTTTTACTACTTTGCTTGATTTCCTCTTTTTCTGTCTGTTAAAGCGCTGCGACTCTATTTTGATTTGAAGTAATGCTGCTGTGCTCAGTCGATGTCTACAATAGGTAACCTCACCAAATGAGAGAGAAAAAGAGAGTGTGTGAATAGTCTTTTTTTGTTGTTGTTTTAGCTGTTTTGTTTTGCTTCTTCCGTTGCCGAGGCACGAAAGGAGAGGGAGAAAAAGAAAGCACGATCCGAAGAGAGAAAAAGGGTAGAGAGGAGAGAAAAAAAAAAAAAAGAACTTAATCAACGAGTAAAGAGTCGTCGTCTCTTCGCTGCTAGTTTATCTCTTGCCTTTTTTGTTCCCAAAATTCCCAACTCTCCTCCTCTTTTCCCCTCTCTCTTTTCCATGGTTTACATTCATGTGTGTGTGTGTTTTCCTCTCTCTCCGTTGTCCCTGTCTTTCTTTTCTTCTTCTGCAGTAATCACCCTTCCACACTTTTTTTGAAGCTGATCGAGCTGATCAGGAAGGCAGAACATCACACACACACAAAAAAAAAAAAACTCTCTAAGTTCGTTAAAGGAGAAAGAAAGAAAGGTGCAGCATTGTGACACTTCACTCGCACACACACGTTCCCACAGAAGAGGAAAAGACTGCTCTTTCTTTTTTTCTTATCCTTGTCTTCACTTCTCTGTTCACTCCTGTTTTTTTTTTCCCCCATTTTCAACGATTAATCAAACCTGTTGCTTTTTTCTTTCGCCTCGTAATCGACCCTTTTTTTTTTTCACTCCCTGGCACGCCGATTAAGAGGTGAGGTCCCGTGCGTGCGTGCTTTTCTTCTCTTTCGTCTCCTCTGGATCTTTTTTTACCATAGCTGTTAGTCAAAGTGTGCTTAGCTTTGTTTCCCTCCCTTTTTTCCTTTGTCTTTTACCCTTTTTGTTACTTGATTGTTATCGAGCGAGGGCTTCCGCCCTAAAGAGTCGACGGCCAAGTACCACCACTACTGTAGATGGAAGTTCTCTTAGCTTTGCTTGCCTCTTGACTCTCTTTCTGTTCATCTCCACACACACACACACACACACACATACAGTCTATATATCTAGTCCTCGTCTTTACCTTGACTCCTCGGGCATATCCGCTTCGTTTTTTTTTTTCGTTTGTTTTTTTGCTTGCCAGCTTGCACCGGAGTGTTTGTTTGTGCAAAGACTCTCTTTCGGCTCTGGATCGTAATTACTCTCGCTTTCTGACGTTGCTGCAGACCTGGTACCCTCTCTTCTGTCTGTTTCAGAGTTTCTTCTGGCAGTTGAAACTCTTGCTTTTGCTTGTTTATATTGCTATCATTTACTTCTTTTCGGCACTGCAGTCAAAGCTGGCTTTTTTTTTTCTTGAACTTGCCTACTGTTCCCGTTGTCCGATTTTCCACACAGTTTTTTTTTTGTTTTGGCTTGTTTGTTTGTTTCTTCCTGGGCGCGGAGCTAAGAAAACCAGCTGTCGCAAGTTGACCCACGGATAGGGAAGCAGCCAAGTATCGCAGCTCCGCTTTTTTCCTTTTTATTCTCTTTTTTTTTTTTTGTGTGTGTGTTTGTGTGCAACCTTTACGCTGTGCTGATCTTTTCTTTTTTCTTTTGAAGTTGAATATCGAACGTCGAGTGGTGAGCTCTCCGTTTACAACACGAGGCTCCCTTTTTAATCCTCGAATCCCTTCCTTGTTTCATTTTTTGTTTTTCTATCATTGGCGCAGCTGTGCACCGATCTGTCTTTTTTTTTTTTTGTTTCAGTGCGTGTGTGTGTGTAGCTTTCATTTGTTGTGTGTTCGAAAGGCTGCCTATTCCTGTGTTTCATTGTGGCGCGCGCTTTTTTTTTTTTTTTAAGAGAGTTTATCATTCAGTCAAAAGGTTGTTTTCCTTATCGTTACTTCAGCCTACTTTAACTTGCCTAGAAAATCCCTTTTTTTTTTTGTGTGTTGTTTCTTTTTTTCCGTTGGTCTTTGTGCCTCTACTTTACTTCCCTTCGATTTACGCTGTAGACTCTTTTTTTTTTTCCTTCAGCATCTGGTCGGCGCGGCAGTCAATTATTTTGATCTTTCATCTATCACCTCTATAGTGCAGCTTTGCTTTTGCCGCGCACAGAGCCGGCTGCGTTTTGTTTTCGTTATTGTTTAACTGTGGACATTTTTTTTTTTTCAATACATATATTGTTATTCGCCTTTGGCTTGCAGGGCGCTGACTTTCGTTTGTCTTGCTTATTTTCCCCTTTTTTTTTCTTCTGTGTGGTGCCTTGAAGCTTCGTAGTTTTGTTGTTTGAAACGCGTCTTTGCTTGGAAGGTGTTTGAAACAGCTGTCTCTATCTCGAAACGGATCCGCTTTTCTTTTTCGTATCGCTTTTTTTTTTTTCCTTGTTTCGTTTTGCGTCGCTGTTCATTTTGAGAGATACTCACAAAAGAGCAAGTCGGGGACCTTCTTGAAGTTAAGAACAAGCAAGTGAGGTAGAACAAGTGTAATGTACCCACGAAGCCGCGGAAAAGGTACGCCGCTTAGTGGCAACAACACCGACGCCGAGGAACCATCTTTCACAGAGTACTCTTTCTACAACACAAATGTGAACTCCATTGATGCCGCGAGCGCGTCCTCCCCGGCGTCACAGCCACAGCCATCACAGCAGCAGCAACAACAGCCGGCGCGACCTCGCCGTTCGCCCCAGCTGCCCCACTCCTCCACTGGTTATCCAGCAGGCCGCACCGGTAACGTCACCGTCAACCTCAGCGGCCGCTCCGAGCCCGTCTTTCACTCCTCTGTATCACCACACCAGCTGCCACCGCCGCCGCCACCACCACCGCCACCACCGCCACCACCGCTGTCGTCCATACCTGGCGGCGGCGGATCCGCGTCATTTTACAGTGCTAACAACCCAAGTATGAGCCTCGCCTTCATGCAGTGTGGGTCGACGCCGTCGTACGACCAGGCAACCCTGCCCCCGCCGCCGCCGCCGCCGCCGCCGCCGCATCTCCCGCCACCGGGGATGTACGACGCCGACGCGGCCACCTTCCACGAGAACGCCGAGTCTGCTCCGACAAGTCCGCCGCCCTTCACGCAGCACAGCCGCACGAACAGCACAAACAACACGGTGGCCGGTGGCGACTACCGCCCTCCGCCGATCTACGGAGACCTGTCACTGGGCGGTCCTGTCTCCAACCCCCTCAACAACGCTGTGCCCAACAGCGGCAACTCGTCGTTTACTCGATCCGCACCGACAGGCAGTGGGCCGGGCAGCGCATGCCTGCCACCTTATGCCCCCGGCTCCCCTGTGGGTGGCGCCACCTCACCGCTGCAGGCCACTACCGTGCACAGTCTGACCAATCCAAACCTGAGCGCGTCACTTGCCGGTGGGTGTTTCCCGAACCGGCACCACGACGGCACAGGTTCGAACACCCCCTCTTCCACCATGTCTGCCGCTGCGGCTGCGCGCCGGCCCCGTGGTCCGCTAGGCCTGAAGATCACCGTGGGTGGCAACGCCGCGGCTGGCGTGCCGAATCCTGCTCCTGTTTCACCGCTCGTGAACACGCCACTGCAAGGCGAGGACAACCAAGGTGTGCGTCGCTCACAGACAGACGGCAAAACTCCAACGGCCGGGAGCGGTAACAGTAACACGGTCAACAGCACTAGCCGTGGCAGCACGAATGCCAACAGCACGAACAACAACAACAGCGATAGCGGCAACGCCAACGCCTCCGGCGCCGGCAACGAAGCAGAGACCGAGACGGAGGCGTCTGTAAGCACGTCGAAGCCGACGGTGGAGCAGGCCGAGGCACGTTATCAGTACCTGTACGAGGAGTTCCGCAAGATGAGTCGAGTGCGCACGAAGCTTGCCGAGGACGCCGAACGCCTCAAACGCCAACTTGCCGCAGCCATAGATGAGATGCAGTACTACCGACAAAAGACGCTCACGGCGGCAGAGGAGCGGGAGGCCATCGTGCACGACTACAACGCCGACGTCCACTACCTGCTGTGTCTCGTCGACGCCCTCGCCTCTGATGTATTAGCTGCGCACCGGCAGCACACGAGTGGTGCGGTGGTGAATACGGGCGACAAGCCGGCGCCGGGGATGGTGCCGTCAACACCGCAGAACGCCATAGACGTCGCCGCGTCGCGCCTCGCCACGCTGCAGCTACACCGTCCCGCCTTCGCGGCGGCCACGCCGCTGGACGGTGGCGCGGAAAACGATGATGTGCTCAACCTCACCGCCCCGTCAGAGACGCGTGGCCTGGCAGAGCATCTGGGTCTGCACCATGGCATGTGGATGTCGCGCATCTCTAAGGCCACCTCGGAGGTGCTGACCGAGGACGAACGCGCGGGCGCCGGCTACGACGCGAACGAGCAGGGCTCCTCCAGCCCCGCCTCAGCGCCGCCCCCCACTGCCCTGACACCGGCACAACAACAAGTGCTGCTGCGCGATGAGATGCGGGACGTGCAGCGGAATACGCACGCGGCAGTAAATTCCTACATGACGAGCCTAGATTACGGCAGCGCTCCCATCGCAATGCAGCGTGGCTTCGTCACCAGGCCGCAGGGCGTGCGCAACATGAGCAACGAGCGCTTCTCACAGCGTCGGTTCAACAGCGAGTATCGCGGGCTGCACTTACACGTGGATGTACCACGCTTCTATGCGCAGAGTGTACCCGATGGGCCGTTCGGTGTGGATGTAGGGATAGGGCAGGGGAAGGACGGCTCGAGCAGCGTTCACTCTAGTCCGGGACCGCTATACATGTCGCAGCGACCCCGTTTGAATCCTGAGACACGATAAGGCATAGTGCAACACGTCGTTGGTTACGTGCTTTCAATTTTTTTTTTAATTGTTGTTCTTTTAGTTGATGCTTATTCTTCCTTGGCAGGTCGAATATGTGCACTGCATGGCTGACTCTTTTTTTTTCTTCCGTTGTCATCGGTAAGCCGTTTCTGTCCAATTTTCTTTTTTCCTCATCTTCTTCTTTTTTTTTTTTCCTTCTTGCCGTTTTCCTCAGCGCGTTTTTTTTTTTTTTCGCTCTCCTCCGCGGTGTGAAACAAACACGGGGTTTTTTGTCTTCTTGTTGTTGTCTGTCTTTTTTTTTTTTTTTAACATATATTTATTTTTGTTCTCCCTGGTGTGCCGAGCAGTCTTTTTTTTTTTTTTCCTCGTTTTTGCTTTTCTTATATCGTGGTGATGCGCTCCCATCTAACAGCCTTTTTTTTTTCCCCTCTCGTCGGTGTCCTTTCCGAAGAAAAAAAAAAAAAACAGATAGTCAACAGTGATCACAGAAGGCACAAAAACAACGTGGGCTGTTGTTTATTACTGTAGTTGTTTTGGTTATTTTCTCATCACCATTATGACTACAGAAGGTCTTCGCATCAGCCAGCGATGCGGCGTGCGACGTATTTTGAGTCCATACGGTATTGTTACGATCCATGTGCCGGGCCTGGGTGTCGTGCTTTTGTTTTGGCTTCTCTGTCTGGTTTCCTTCAATAAAAAAAAAAAAGAAAAGAGCATACCTTTTTAAGTACTTTGCGTTTAGTTGCTGTGCCTTTCATCAAATAGCCTTTTGTGTTTTTTTTTTTCTGTTGTTGTTTGTATTTCTACTCTTCTTCTACAACACAGTTGTAGTTGCTGGCTAGTTGCTCTCTCAATTCACAGGTCTACTTCTCTCAAAAAAAAAAAAAAAGAAACAAAAAAGGAATTGCACACATGGGTTCCTCATGCTTGCATGGGCTGGAAAACTGTCAGCTCAGAGACAGTCACATGTAATTCGAGGTGAAAAAGGATGCAGCGTTGGCTTTGGGTCGGTGGACAACGAGACCAACCAGATTTGCGCTTGCATAGCTTGTGAAGTGCAACGCGTATGCTATGCTCAAGTGTTTTTTTTTTTTTAAAGCTCAACAAATAAAAAAGAGAGAGAAAAATGAAAAAGAGAAACTCGTAACGACTTGTGCTTTTTTTTTCTGTGTGCGGTCCTTCTCTACGGCCTTGTAAATGAAAACTCTCCGGTTTTTTTTTTTTACTGCAACTATAACTTCTGCCTCACTTCTCTTTTTTTTTTTTAAACTATCTCTTGTGCTCTGTGTTTACAATTTCTTAACTTCCTCATTGTCTTGAATAAGCGCGCAGTCTCATCATACAGGCGTTTCTTGTGCTTCTCGCTTTGCTTTCTAGGCTGATCTTCTCAGTTTGTCTTTTTTTTCCAGGTGTACTTTTTTTTTTTTGGAACAAACAGCGCCACACGCCACAGTGGAAAAGGGAGTAAAGGAGAAAAAACTCATTAGTCGTTTATTCAATTCATGATGGCACTCTCTGTGCCCTCGGCGTTCAAGGCGATGGTGAGCCTGCTGGCGGTTTTAGTCATGCAGTCTGCCAACGCCGTCTCCAAGACGTACGTGGCCCCTGGTCCGACGGAGCGCCTTTCGGTGCGCAATCAGGAATATCTGATCGGCGTTGTCTCCTTCATTGTTGTAATCATCGCCGGCATAATGGGCGTGATGTCGATGGTGAACATCGACTACGACGACGACACGCTGCTCATGGTCGAGGTGCCGGAGGACACCCACCGCGAGGAGCAGTAGTAGTTACAAGCCGCTGTGGCCTGTGGCGGAACACCGTAACGATGCAGAAAGGCACGACAGTTGATGCCCGTTTTTCTCTTCTCTCTCCAGCCACGTGTTTTGTCTTCAGTTTAAAAGAGAAGAGAAAAAGGAAAAGTGCGGCACTTCTGCTTTCCACGTTCATTGCTTTTCGAATAGGCTTGCATTTTTGCTGTTTTTTTTTTATTGGTTTATCGATTTATCGTTGTTACGATGGCGTGTTTGTGGTCATTGCAGCGTTGATGTGCGAGTTTAGGTGAAAAGAAGGAAGAAAAGAGCGGCTTTTGTATATGAGTGTTTGTCTTCAAACTCGAGTGACTTGTGTTTTTTTTTTTTTCGCTCCTGTCTTCGTTTTACGGGACTTCTTTTCATCTTTCTTTATTACCAGCTCACGCTTGAACTGTATCGTTGCTGGTGTTTCCTGTCTTGCTTTGCTGTTGTTGTTACGAAAGTCCATCATGGATCTCTTTTCTGTGAAGCCTTTAGCTCTGAAAAAAAAAAAAAAAAGAAGGAAGAAAAGAAAGGACGAGAAAGGAAACAAAGAGATGATGAGAAGTAGCCGTAGCGACGAGTTGTTGCCTGCGACGTAAACGTTCGTGAAGAAGATCGCTGCTGATGCGTTTTTTTTTTTTTCTTCTTCTTCTTCTTCTAAGCCTATGGCGTCTTTTTGCCCTTTTTCATGTTAGGGAGAATACTGCAGGGAAAACACCAAAAAAAAGGGGGTATTGTAAACCCTCGCATCGTTTCTAGCGCTTATTCGAAGCACCGCCAAATAGTATTTTGGAGGCGCAAGCCACATCACGCTTTTTTTTTTTTCCAAAGGAAAACGACACTGTCTCGGCTATTTGTTCTCACTTTCTTCTGCGTCGAGTGCTTCTTTTGGTCTTCTTCCTGCTTTACTGCCTTCTTTTTTTTTTTTAAGCATCTTCACATGAGAGCAAGCTCCGCTGCGGACTGCCTTTTTCCTCTTTTGAAGGGCTCCAATAACGACATCATCATAGCTTTTTTTTTTTTTCGTTGGGCATTCCATAGAGTAGAAATATAGACAGTTTCCTCCCCCCTCCCATTGCAAGGTGCCACGCATATATATATATATATATATATATATATATATATATTACACATATACACTATCATCTTATTTTGGAATAACGCGGGTGCGTGGCTCTCGTTTACTCTTGTACACCCGCAGCGTAAACAACAGGTGCAGAAACCAGCACACGCAAGATGCAGATTGAGGTGAAGTTGTGCATCGACAACGCGGAGGGCTACGCGCGGACGGCGCAAACGCTCGCTAGTCATCACCTCAAGGACGAATGCTACTACGACTTTTTTTTTGACTACTGCTACCGTGCCTTGCAGGAGCGTAACAGCGTGCTGCGGTTGCGTGTGCCGTGCGAGCTGGCGAACGTCGCCGCGGTGCCGCTTAGCGACGAAGGCCAGCCAAGCAGCACTACCGAGGCTTCAGGTAATGTTAACAGGACTGAAGACAAGACCGCTGCAGCGACGGCGGTGGAGGCTGGCGGTGGTAGCGGCGTTAGCAACTACGATCCGGATGCGGAGTACGAGGCCTTCCTGCGTGCGTGCCGCGGCCAGGGCACGAGCGACGGCACAGTCACGAGGCGCGGCACCGCGGGTGAGGCATCGACGAACGGTGCCGCTGCCGTGGTGTTCAACCCCAGCGCGGCGGCACGGCTGCGTGTTTTGCCGCGCCCCCTGTTGGTTGCTGGCGCCACCGGCAAGCTCTTTTTAAAACAGAAGAATACGGTGCAGGGTGGACATCAGATGAACTTCGTGGCCGAGGACGACGACGTGCCGGCTGATGTGGTGGAAGCCCTGGTGCACCTTGTCCCAGAGTCACTCTTTCTTACCGGTACGGTGGCTGTGCCGGACCCCCCCGCTGCGGCAGGTGCCAGCACTGCCAGCAGCTCCACCGCTGAGAACGCGTTTCGCATTCTGTCCGTTTACGCGCAACGACGCCCTCGCGTCGACGGCGGTGACGGCGACTCCGCCATCGCCCGCATCGTGAAACACCTGCGAGAGATTGCTCGGGTTTACACGCCGACCGCGGGGTTGCCCAGCTGCGTCGGCAAGCGAGCGCGGAGCGGATCACAGGAGTCTGACGCGCACTTCACGCAGGTACGCTTTGCCGCGATGGGGGCTCGCACGACCTTTACACAGCAGCAGCTCGGCACGTCTGCCCTGGACGAGGAAGAGGATGGGCAGCAACAACAGCAACAGCTGCAGCAACAGCAGCCGCCGCTGCTGGTGCCCGTTGGTGGCTTTCTCACACTTCGGCGAATCTACGCCTACACTGGCATTTGCCAAGGTGTCGGCGAGGGCGACGGCAAGCCGGGCTCACCACAGGAGGCCGAGCTGCGCGAGGCGCTGCGTGTGCGCCTCGACACAAGCTTCCTGCTGCCAGGCTTCGCTATCTACGAGCTCGAGGTGCCTAAGTGCGGGGTGGTCGTCGAGGACGTGAAGGAGGAGGTATGCAACTTTCTTGCGAAGTTGGGTGTGCAGTACCACACCGGCAGCGAGAGCAAGTACGCGCGTTACGTCCACTACCTCGCTGCCACCCGCGAGGAGGAGCACGATGCAATGGACGTGAAGCTGCGGCTGACCAACGTGAACGGCTACACCGAAGTGCGCCGCAATCTTCAGCGACTCACCCAGCCAGCTGGCTCCGCCGTCGCTGTCGGCCCCGGCGATGCACCGCGATTCCCGCAGGAGAAGCGGTACATGTCGAATACAGAGGTGGACGACGAGGACGGCGAGGACGGCGCCAGCGATGACACGTGGTGGCAGACGAATCCGAATGGCTACCTGCAGGAGATAAATGAGGACTTCTTCTTCGACAGCCCGGGGCAGGTGCTGCGACGGGGGCAGACTTTCTTGCGTCTACGCAAGCAGCGTCACTTGAACAAGTACTTCCTCGTGTTGAAGGCCCACCAGGTGTTCAGTGGCGGCCAGCAGAAGTCGCTGTCGAGTACGCTGGAGCTGTCGGAGGTGGTGGCGCGTGCACTCATTGACCACCCAACGCAGTTCTTGCGCGCCCACTACGACAATTTCCCGCTTATGAAGACGATTTGGGAGGAGTTCGGGGTGCGGGAGCTGTGCCGCACCGCGACCTTCACGACGGAGCGACTGACCGTGCCGTGGTGGTCGTCCACGACGCAGCCCTCCACCTTGCCGCGCAGCTGGGCCAGCGTGTCCGCCGCCAACGGTCAAACCATCGCCCCACAAAGTCAGCCTATCTACGCCTCCGCCTCCTACCTTCTCTCACAGCAGCAGCAGCAGCAGCAGCAGCAACAGGAAGGTGGTGAAGACATCGAAAGACGTGTAACGCAACCGCCGCTGGTGCCACCACTGCTAATTCACCTGGATAAGACCATGTACAAGCTACCGGCCGATGTGAAGGTGGCGCGTGCGCCGTTCACTCAAAGCCGTCCGTGGGTGGATCGGCAGTGCGAGACGTACGAAATAGAAGTCACCAACATCGACGGCTCCACCGACCCGAAGGAGGTCGTGAACGAGCTGACGGGGTTGTTGAACGGCTTGGGTGTGGAGTGGACGGTTGGGGTGCGCAGCAAGCTTGAGCAGTACTTTACGCTGATTGATGCGTAAAGACGGCATTACTGCATGCCTGCAGTCGTTGTTGAGGGTTGTGATGGTTTTCTTATTCGTTTATTTAATTACTGTTATTATTATTCTAGAACAGTGATTTGACTTTCTGCCAGCATTACTGGCATCGTTGTGAGTGCTTACAAATCACTTCCGTGCTCGCCTCGCAATTTACTTGTTTTTTTTTTTTTCTCTCGCACGCACTGCTGAGCTTAGAGGGAAAATAAAAGCAAGAGTCAGCAGAGGTCCTTGTTTGCTGTTGCTTTGGTTTTTTTGACAGAACAATGCGCAATATGTTAACGAGCCTCGTTTACTTCTACGCTCATAGAAATACACCATTCTCGCTTTTCACATTGTTATTGTTGTTATTACTATTATCGTCGATTGAAAAGGCTAGCTGCTTGCTAGCCTGGCTGTAAGATCCATAGATGAAACTGAAAGGAGGTGAAATTACAGTTTTTCTTACTACAGCAAAAAAAAAAAAAAAAACCTTTTGCGTAAAAAAAAAAAAGTGTGAAAGCGAGGAGAAGTCGAAGTAAACTCTGTTGCTGCTTTCCAGCTTTGGAGCGTCTGTTTTGGGTATTGGCTTTCGAGCAACAAGGATATCAAAAAAAAAAAAAAAAAGAAAGAGAGAGAGAGAGGGAAAATCAAAAAGAAATAAATGCGTGTTTTTTTTTTTTTTTTGTTAAGAGTGGGTGCGCATCTTTCTCCTTCTTTCCGTACATGCTGTATGGTCTTTTTTTTTTTTTTACCCACCTACGGCTCAGCGGAAAAGCATGGATTATGTCCTGGCGTTCGACGATTGGCGCTTATAGGAGCTACAACTTCTTGTTGTTTTTCTCTTTAAAACAACAACAACAAACTCTGTTTTCTTTTTCACTTGGCTCCCACTTTTTTTTTTTTTTAAACAACCTCTCTCGCATCACACGACGCAGTCTTCGCCTAATTGAAGATCTTCCTTCTCACACACAACCCCTCATCCCCCCCCAAAAAAAAAAGAGAGAGAATTCTAGCGAGCGCACTCGCTTTGTGCTTTATTGTTTTTTCTTTTTGAACTGTTTCTTTTTTTTTTTCTGTTGTTGCTGTTTTTGGCAGGCTGCACATACATACACATACACAGAGATACACGTGTTTTCAAGCTACGTTTTTCTTCTCTTTTTTTTTCCCCATTCCCGTCATCATGGCTGGCATCACGAAGTCTGCAGTCGTGGCGAAGCGCCCAAGCAAGAACGTGGCGAGCCGCAAGGCGCACAAGGTCAGCCGCGCAACCGCCAAGAGGGAAGCGAAGTCGTCGCACGCGAGCTCCAATGGGGCGAAGCGGCAGCACCGCTGGCGTCCGGGCACCGTGGCCCTGCGCGAGGTTCGCAAGTACCAGAACTCGACAAGCATGCTGATCCAGCGAGCCCCGTTCCGTCGCCTGGTGCGCGAGATTGTGACAACCTTCAAGGACACAATTCGCATGAGCAGCTCCGCACTGGAGGCGATTCAGGAGGCGACGGAGTCGTACGTTGTGAACGTCCTTGGCGATGCAAATCTCTGCACCATCCACGCAAAGCGCGTCACCCTCTTCCCGAAGGACCTGCAGCTGGCCATGCGTCTCCGCGGCGAGCGCGCGTAGATGTGCTTGTGGGTGCTTATCTGCGTACAAGCGTTAGCATGCGTGGGTGTGAATGTCGGCTTTAGGCAGCCTTCTAAAGTTAGTTGAGAAAGGACTGAAAGTACAAACAGAACAGAGGTGACAACTGTTTTTTGAACGCTGCCGTTCCTGCTTTTATTAGACTTCTTTTTGTTTTCCTCTCAACACCTCTCGAACTGCTATTTGGCTGACGCGTGAGTCGGGAGCGGCAGTCGAACCAGGCTGCTCCAACGGAGAACCATGTTTTTCACGAATCAGTTAGACATATGTATAGATATAAACACAAGTATATATATATATATATATATATATATATATACAAACATGTGTATATATCTATTTATCTACATATATCTATATATACACACACTTGCAGGCCTACGTTTTGTGTCTCCTTCGTGCTTTCATTTCTTTTTGTTTCTTTATTTTCATTGTTTCTCTGTTGATTTGGCCCACTTGTATTCTCTTCTTTTCTTCTTTCTATTTCCTGCGTTTATTGGATCTGTTTGTGCATTACGTGCTACTGACGAAAATAAAACAACAACAAAAAAGAAAGGAAAAGAAAAAGCGTCGGATCTGATTCACATGCTCCAGCACACGTTTCATTCGGTTTGATGTACGTGCTCACCAGTGGCCGCCGACGAGGAAAACGAGAGAGAAAAAAAAGAAACCGACAGCAAACCTGTCCTTTCGAGATAGCTAATTGGAAAGCAAGACAGACACACATTTCATTGAAGGAAATTAAAAAAAAAAAAGCTGGAAAAACGTCTGTAGCCCCACGAAGTACCTCCTTTTTTGTATTAAAAGTGCGTTTCTGCGTCGAGCGTTCTTTCTTTTTTTTTTTTTTGCCTTTTCTTTTCCCCAAGAGTACTCTTTATGCCCATTTGCTAGTCTGAAACGGTGAGCTCATGTAATCGTGGATGGACATGCTTCTGGCGCGTCCAGCTGATGCGTACCAAACCACACACTTCTCCCTTCTGTTTCTCTGTCGTGCGTTTTTTTTTTTTCTTGTCTTCTGTCCTTTTTATCACTTACAGCTTGGCATTGCCAAAGGTATCTAGTGAAGGAAAGCTGCGGAAGGCTGTTAGAAAGACACCATGCGGGGCACCGAGAACCAGTCGACGGCGACGAGGCGACACACTGCAGCCACTCGCACAAGTGGTCGCACGCTCCTGCTTTTCCTTCTCTTCCTTGCACTTGTCGCGCTGCCCAGCAGCGCCACTGTTGATGAAGTCTTGTTTCACAATGACCATTTAGTGGCTCTGAGGTCACCAGTGGCACCGTTGGCGGACAGCAGCTCGCAGGCGACGACGGCCACCACCTCCTCTACATCCACAACAACAGACACGGCCACCACGACGCCCTCCATCTCCACCCTTTCATCCTCCAGTTCGTCTGCCAACTCTGGCATTTCCACGGGCTTTGCCTGGGCCATTCTGATGGACCTCAGTCGCACCTCGATGTCGGAGTCGTCCTTGTTAGAGGCGGTCACCGCCTTTCTCACGAATGCGTCCACCTCGCATCCCTACCTTTACTCTCTCTTCCGCCCATCCCCTATCATCGTGGACACGCACGGCAGCACGCTGACCGCCTTAACGGAGCTGACGGCGCTGCTGAATGACGTGAGCCGCTACCCGAAGATGCTCATTCTCGCCGAGACGGCCGACGTATCCGCCTCTGTGATGGACCTGCTGCGGCAGAACGACACCAACTCGGACATCCTCGTCATCTCCGCGCACTCTTCCAACACGCGCCTCTGCGAGCCGTCGACAAACCCGCGCACCATCTGCATGGTTCCGCGCGACATGATCAACGTTCGCGGTCTGCTCGAGGTGGTGTCGAACCAGCTGCAGTGGTACTCGATGAGCGTCGCCTTCAGCAACAGCGGCTACGGCGACGGCGTGCAGATGGTCCTGAGCGGGCAGGTTCAGGCGGCTTCGACCACGCCGACCATCGTCGCCGAAAACTACATCAACTCTGCCGCCTCTAGTAACGACGACGACGTCGTCGTGGCAGAGCTGATCAAGTACCGCGCACGTGGCGTGGCCTGCTTTGTGAGGGAGTCGGAGCTGCTGCGGCTGCGGGCGGCGGTGCTGCGCAACAGCCGGGCAGCGAGCACCGTCTTTTTGATTGGGTCGCGCGAGGGCCTCAACGCGCTGTCGAACATGACGGGCGACGTCACCTCCGGCACGAAGCCGTGGGGCGCCCTCTTCGTGCCAGGCTACACCACGCCGGACGAGCTTGTCGCACAGGGCTTCTTCCCGATTACAGCCACCACTGAGGTGGACGAGTACGGCGCCTTCGTGCTCAGCTACCTGCTGGACGGACTGCTCATGATCGAAGCGGCGAAAGGCGCGATAGACAACATGACGGCTCTGCGCACTACCCGTTTCAGCGGCTACACAGGCACCGTCTCCTTCGACCCCATCTACTACCAGCGCGTCGAGTCTGTCTTCTCGCTTATCACGGCGAGCCACACCATCCGCGACCCGCTTGTGACGTGGACGGTAAAGAACTACTCCTCGCACGCGAAGCAGGTGAACGTGAACTCGACGACGACGTCGGCGCTGGTAAGGACGTCGCCGCTGCGGACGGCGAAGGTTTGCATGACAGCGGCCTCGAACTGCGCGTCGGCGCAGATGATGATGGCGATGATGTATGTGCTGGAGGACTACAACGCCAAGGTCGAGAACGACGACGGCGACGACGTCTTCAACTTTTACCCTGTCGCAGTCAGCACTGGGGCCAGCGGTGTGACGGGACTGGCCTCGCTGATCCCCATCGCGCGCACGTGTACCGTGCTAACCGGGCCCGGCTCCGACTCCGTCGCAATGGCTTTCACGCCGGTGGTGAACGAGTTTAACATCCCGCAGCTCGACTACGCCGTCGCAAACGACTACTTCACGGACAACCCGTACACCTACCCCTACTTTTCCCGCAGCACACCGAAAGACGCATTTCAGGACGGCGCGGTGGTGCAGGTGTGCGTGCACTACGGCTGGGAGCGCGTCATCCTGATCTCGCTCAACGACCAGTTCGGCATCTCGCGCTCTGCGACGATGAAGGCGACTATGCAGAAGCAAAACATGTACGTGGAACAGTCGTACTTGCTGAGTAACGCCACGGCAGTGGCGATGAAGGAGGTGATGGAGAAGATCTACGCGAAGCTGGTCAGCCGCATCATCGTCTTGATGGTCCCCTTCACCGCTGCGCAGGCGGAGGACTTTTTAAACCTGGCCGACAGTCTCCCCTACATGCAGAAGTACCTCTTTTTCCTCGACAGCCCGCTGTGCCACGCCGCAGCCGCGACCG
Source organism: Lotmaria passim (assembly GCA_037349495.1). NCBI lineage: Eukaryota > Euglenozoa > Kinetoplastea > Trypanosomatida > Trypanosomatidae > Lotmaria > Lotmaria passim. Next base: position 247,336 of record CP140195.1, read on the forward strand.
AAACGGGGCGAAAGCTGCGGCAGAAGCTGCCCAGCTCTATCTGCGTCTTCCCGTCCGTGACGGACGTCAAGCTCGCCGCGCTCAACGCCGGCTACCAGAGCAGAGACAACGCCGACATGCTGGCGTCCATGAAGAAGATCATGAGCGATGGCGGCTTCGTGTCGTCGATCGAGTCCTGCGACACGAGCGCCATCACGCCTTTCTCCGGCTTTGCGGTGGATGCCGGCTACGTTTTGATTGACGCCGTGACGCGCGCCATTAAGGCGAATGTGTCGATGGAGGTGTCAGCGAACCTGCTGCCGTACCTGCGCAACACCTCCATCGACACATTCACCGGCAGCTGCACCATCGACTCCACTGGCAACCGCATCTGGGCCACCTATTCGATCGACGTCCAGCTGTGGGGAGCAGACCCGCTGACGATCGGCACGTGGAACTCGAGGAACTCACCGGCGCTGGAGATCACGCAGTCTTCCTTCAAGTGGTTGACGAACAGCACCGAGCCTCCGCTAGACACCTTCCGCGATGCGTCGTTTGTGCTGGGCACCGCCTTTTCAGCGTCGCCGGGCACCATCGTCATATCCGTCCTCGGCTTCGTCATCACCATCGCGGTCTTTTACTTTTGTTATCGCCATTACCGCACGCAAAAGCTCATCGAGCAGGCGCTGCAGGCAAATCAGCTGCCCATCACAGACGAGGAGCTACGCCGTTTGCGCGGCAACAGGGATGACCTTTAGTTGAGAAAAGAGGAAGGAGGAGGGAGGGGAAAGAAAAAAAAAAAGGAGTAACAGGCTTTTTTTTTTTTGAGTTTTCACTCCGTATCTTGTGGTTCGCTTTTTTTTTTTGTTGTTGTTGATATTATAATCCCCGAAAAGACGATCTTGTCTTTTTTTTTTTTCTTGTTTGTTTCTCTGCAGCCTACCCTTCCCTCTTTTTTTTTTTTTTTCTTTACACGTCCTCCGAACTGTACAGCTTTGTTGGTTTCTTTCCTCGACGCTCTTTCAAAGACGTCGTGAGTTGCTCTCTTTTTGTTCTTTGCTTGTCCCTGTTTGATTGTTATCGTGTACATACATAAAACAACGACAACAACAAAAGGAGTGTCTTTGACACTGTCGATCTTGCGCGCTGCTTTTGAATTCGTGTGTGAGTTTCACTATATTCGAACGTTAATGGAGAGTCTACTTGTGCGCCGTCAACTCACGAGGCTCTTCCCCCTTTTCCCCCTTCCCCACTATTTGTTTTCGTTTCCCAGCCGACAACCAACTGCTGAGCGAAGCTAACAGGGGTGCGCAACACTGAAGAAGAAAGAGGCAGAAGGAGTCACTGGACTCGTCGTCGCTGCCTTGTTTTTCTCCCTTTGTGAGACAGAGCCGCCGCTACCTTCCTCGGTCTCTTGCGCGGGGCGAAGTAAATCGGTAGCTTTTTCGCTCTTTTTGCTTTTGAGGTTTCTCTCATGTAACGCGCTGCAACGTGTTTCTCCTCTCTTTGGTTTTCTCTCTATCGTACTCTACTTCAAGCCATAAAAGAAGAAGAAGAAGAAGCTGTGTTGAGCTGCTTGCTCGACGTAGAACTTGTCTTTTGAAGAGGAGGCTGTTTTCTTGGTAAGAGTTTTGTAGCTGAGCGTTGACGCTTGGCTCTGTTAATTTTGGTTTCAATTGCAGAGGTTGCTTTCCTTTTTTTTTTTTCACCCATAAAGGATAGGCAATAAAATAAATCTGTTTTTTTTTTTCTCTTCTTCAGTAGCCGAAGCTGAAGGGCAAAAAAAAAAAAAAAGAAGGACATGTCTTGCAGCTTGGGCACGTATCCGTCCACGCGGCAGGTAGCGCCGGCTGCTCCCGCAAATGCGCTTCGTGCCGCTGCCGAGCGGCTGCAAACAACGGCGGCCAGCGGTACCAGTATCAGCACTCGACCGCCCAACTACCTGCTGGACGTGCCAGTCAGCGCCATCGACGTTGATCGCTGGGAACGGCGCTGGCAGGAGGCGAAGGACACGTCGTCCACCGCCGCCTCGTCGTCGTTTCGCACCGCTGGAGTTTTCTTCCAATCCGCGTCCGTCGCCTACGCCGCCCGCTTCTCCACCGCCACCGGTAATGCTGCAGCAGGAGTGGAAGACGCACGCTCGCCGACGCATCATCTCGCACCACTCCCCTCGTTTGTTTTCGCGTCTGTGAAGACTCTCCCAATGACACAGCTGCTAAAGCTACGTAGGCAGTGGCTGCCACACCGGCAGCGTTTCCCGTTGCACCAGCAGCGCATGGGCTTCCTCGACGCGGTGCTCAACTACGCGGTCGTCGCCCTCGTCGGCCCGAGCGGCAGCGGCCGCACGCTGCAGGTGCCCATTGTGTTATCCGAGACGGAGGTGCTGAAGCGGCGCCGGCTTGTCGTCGTCAGTGCGAACGCGACGTCGGCACGGCTGACGGCGCTGCGCCTTCGCGAGGAGCGCGGTGAAGACGGCCAGTCATCACGCACGGTCGCTGCAGCGGTGCCGAACCTGATCGAGGTCAACGAGAGCACCAGCGTAGTCGTTACGACGGCAGAGGTGCTGCTGCGGCAGCTGCTCTGCGACCCGTTTCTGGAGGACATCGGATGTGTGGTGCTGGATGACGTCCACCTGCGCAATGAGTCAACAGAGCTGTGCTTGGCGCTGCTGCGTGATCTGCTCTCCGTGCAGCAGCAGGCAGAGCAACGGCAACAGCAGCAGCAGCTGCAAAACACTGGTGCTGGCTCAGGTGCTGCGGTGGGCGAAGCTGGCGCGACCGGCGGTGCCGATGCAACGCGGCGGCTCCGGCGACTGCACGTCGTGCTGAACTGCCCCGACGAGGCAAATGCCGCGACACTACTCAGCTTTCTCGCCTCGGCGCGCTGCAAGGCAACGACTTTCACTCTCCAAGCCTCTCCTGCGCTGCTGACGGCGTCGACCACGCTCTACCTCGAAGAGACGGTGCAGTGGCTGCTCAAGTGCGAAAAGGAGGGCAGCTGTGTGGTGCGCGACGGCGGGGCCAGTGGCGGCACCGTGGAGAGCGCGCTGCTGCCTTACGCGGAGAACGTTGACGCCGTGGCTCGCGTCATGGCTGCCGTGGACGCCGACTTCGCTCAGCCTGCCGGCTTTTGGAGCTACTGGTTCCCCCTAATTCGGGAGTGTGTCGATCACTACGACAGGGCAGATCGGCAGGCACGCAGCAGCGGCGACGCGGGTGATAGCTCCTTGCCTGCCTCGCCCCTGCCTGCTATATTGGTTGTCGCACCGGACAACTATCACGTGCACGTGATCGCCAAGGCGCTACAGGAGGCGCAGCGGCACGCAGCGGAAGAGGATCCGGCGGCCCGGCGCGTGCTTACCGCGCTCGCGGACGACGCACCCTTCGAGAACTTCGTGACGACAGCCCGGCGCACTGCCGTGAAGGACGCCAACCAGCGCTGGGTCGTGGTAGCGACGAACGAGCTGAGCCAGACGGTGCTGCCCTCCAACGTGGACGTTGGTCTTGTGGTGGACTGCGCTCGCAGCACCTACACCCCCGTTGATGCCGCGACGATGGCCGACACGTGCACGACGGAGTACAGCAGCATCACCCAGCTGCGCTACCGCCGTCGCCTGGCCAAGGTGACAACGATGGACGGCAGCGGCGGCGGCACGCACCACCACTCTCTGACCCCGGTAGTTGTGCAGCTGATCCCCAAATCTGTTCTGCACAGCGCACAACACCGTCGTCTGAACGCGGACCCAGCGCAGCACATCATTTTCCGCCTCCCCTTCCACCGCTATGTGCAGCTTTACCAGGTGCTGCAGGCGCGCGAAGAGGCGCTGGTGGCGCAGCGCGCCGCCGTTGCTGCGAGCCTCGGCGGCAGCCTCCACGGCAGCACCGGCACCCACAGCGGCGGCGAGAGCGGTCTTACCGTGGCGGCAAAGATCTCCAACATTATCACTGCGCTGCTCATTGGCGTGCCGGCGGCGACGGCGAACAAGTACGAGACGGTGCGGCGCGTGATGACGTCGGTGGAGGTCCACCTGCGCGCTTCGGCGCACCTTGCTGTGGAGAGCGAGGCCGGGTCGATCCACTCCGGTCGACTTGTGCTGCAGCCGATGGGCGTCCTCTCACTCTGCATGCCCGTTCCGTTCTCTGTTGCGAGGCTACTGGTGGCGGGCGCGCTGCTGCACCCGTCCTTTGCGGCTCTCACCGCCGTGGGCGCGCTGTGGTGCTGCAGCAACCTTCTTTCTCTCCAGGGCGTTGGCGCGGTGCGCGTGGCCGACGCCGCCTCCGACGCGGCGCGTGAAAGCATGGAGGAACAGGAAGCCCTTCTCGGTGAGGCGCGTCTCTTCTTCTCTCGCGACTCGCTGAGCGACGTCGTGGCCGCCTTCCACGTGTACCAGATGTGGTGTTCTGTGCGCGCAAAGCCAGAGGCGGAGCGCGACTTCTTGGAGGAGTGCGGGGTGTCACAAGACGTGCTGGCTACTGTCTTCGAGACGCAGCTGGGCCTTTGTGCCATGCTGCGCTCCTTCGGCATGCTGGTGGCGCCGCCTGGTAGCGACGGCAGCAGCAGCAGCAGCAGCACCGTCGACCGCGCGGAGTCGGCGGAGGAGAGGGCGCTGCGAGCGTGCATCGTCGCCTTCGACAACGCCGCGGAGGCGAGCGCGCGGCTGCGCGACGCCCTCGCTGCGGCGATGACAGCCCTCCCCCAGGAGGTGTCCTCCAGTCGTGTTCTGCACGCCTGTGTAACGGCAGCTCTCTATCCAAGTTGCGTTGTGCCGACCGGCGAGAACGGCGTCGGCCTCCTGTACGACACCGTAGGCGCTGGTGCAGCGGGGGCCGAGGCGGGCAATGCCGGTGCGACATTCAGCGGGCTGTGTGTTGCCAGCTTCGCGCAGGACTCCCTTCTCGCCGACGCAGGACAGGCGGCCAAGGCAGCCGGCAGGCCCTTTGTCTTTCTTGCCAAAGCCGTTGCGGACGACGTGGCGCGCGAAACGGCGGGTGGAGCGCCAGCTGTCTCTGCGACCGTGGTGGAGTTGCTGAATCCCCTGCACGAGGCGGCGGCGCTGGTGTTCTGCGGGCACTCGTACGAGCGTCCACGCAAGGCACCGCTGCGTTGTCGTGGGTGGTCATCGGTGCTGACGAAGAGCTGGCGCGAGACGCGGCGGGCACGCGGTCTGCCACCGGTGGCCCAGCTCCCGCCCACGTCCATCGTGGTGCAGTCCTACGACACGGTGCACTGCCAGCAGGTTGTCTGCACCGTGGACCACGGCTTCTCCCTGACGATGCGGTCGACGGCGTCGCGCTGGCTGCAGCATCTGCGCACCCACGTTCGCAGTCAGCTCGCGGCGCTCGTCCGCGGCAACGCCTTGTCGTCCTCGACAGTGGAGGCGCTGTCTGCTTACCAGGCCCTCGCGGCCGAGATGGCGGAGGCATGGGCATGGTGGGAGCGCCGTCACGCGCAAGGGAAGGAGTGGCTGCGCGAGGAACGCGTCGTCGTGGCGCACCAGCAGGAGAGTGACGGGAAGGACGGCGAGGGCGGCACCGAGGAGGAGGCGGCGGCGGCGTCGACAACAGCCGCCAAGGCAGCCGCGCTCCGCCAGCAGCTCTACGGCTACTACGAGTGGCTGCTGCAGCCTGGGGCACCGGTGGCGGTGGTGGTGCCAACGAATGCCGATCGAAGGGCCGCAGCGAGGAGCGCCGCAGCGAGGAGCGCCGCGGCGGTAGCGGCGACGGCCACATCAAGCGATGCCCCTGTGCTGGAGACGAAGGCGGCGGACGAGGACAACGAGGAAAGCGCTCGCGACGCCGAGGCTGGCGGTCTGCCAGCGACGTACACCGGGAAGCTCCCGCCCGCCGACGTGGACCACATCTTCCGTCAGTGCGCCAAGAGTATGGCGGCCAAGGGCACTCGCGAGGCTGAGGCGCGGCTGCTGCGCGACAGCCCCGACATGTTCTCCTTCCTCAACCCCGAGGACCCGTATCACGAGTATTACCTGTACCTGCTGCGTCAGGCCGCGCCGGACATGGAAGTGCTTGGCGACAACCTCGAGGAGCTCATTAGCTTTTTGGAGAATCTAGAGGTGGAGTTACGCGAGGAGCTGGGCATCACCGACGCTGCTGCGGCGGACGCAAATGATACAAACAACGAAGACGACATCCATGCAGGTCGGGGCGTGCTGGGTGAGGGCGAGCCAAGCATGTGGAGCACGACAGCGGGCATGTACGAGGTGCATGATGTGGTGGAAGGCGAGGGCGGCGAGGAGGCGGAGGACTTGTACGCTGGCGACGGTGGCGGCGGCCTGCAGCTCGAGTCGGCAGTGGTGAATCTCAAAAAGAATGCCGGCCCCACACTGGCAGAGCAGATCGAGCAGGCGCGACGGGCACAGGTGAACCCACAGCAGCCAGCGAAGTCGGAGAACAACAACAGCAGTAATGCTGCAGCGGCGATGGTGGGAGCCGCCGCTGCCGCTGGCAGCCCGAACATGATGTCATCTCCGTCTTCTGAGTGGGGCAACATGCACGGCGGTGCGGTTGCAAGTACTGCGAACGCCTCCTCGCCTTTTGTGTCCACAAACGCGGGCGAGACGCTGGCTGACAAACTCAAGGCTATGCAGATGGCCGCCATGCAACAAGGCTCTTCTTCTACCGCCGCTGGCGGTGGTGTTGGCGGTAGTGCGGCTGGCGCCGTCCCGAGTGCAAACGCCTTCTATGCCGGCGGAGACGCCGACAACACGGGAGGCGCACAGGCGGACTTTGTGGTGCCGCAGCCCACCACGGAAGACCTGCTGGCCGCCATCAATTTTGGCAGTGACGGCGCCGCCACGGACTTCGCCCCGACCACGCTGCCGCCAGGGCAGCCCGCGTACGATTTCAGCGGCGGTGTTGCAAACAGCAGCGTCTTTCAGGCCCCGACGACAGAGGAGCTGATGGCGCTGCTCGGCAGCACAGCGCCGTCGCCGCCTTTCCCCGACATGGGCGCAGGGAGTGTGCTGGGCGTCCTTGGCACGCCGCCTCCCGGGCCGTCGGTGCTGCCGTTCAGCATGCCGCTGATGAACCCACTGTCGCGACCACCACCCGCTCTGCCCGCCAAGGCGCTGGAGGAGCGGCCGCCCTCGGTGCTTATCTACCCCATCCCGAACTGCCGCAACCATGGCGGCAACGTGCGGCTGCTGCTCGCGAAGAGCCTTGGCGAGGCGCTGAACATGCGTGTTGGTCCCACCCTCATCGTCGGCCGCGTGGCCCGCATCGACGTGCCGAACCGCAACGTCGAGGCGCGCGCGCTGGCGCTGAAGAAGTTCCAGTGTGCGGAGCAGACGGTGTACCTCCTGCGCAACGACCGCGTTATTGACGACCCAGCTCGAGAGAAGCGCGAGCAGCGTGAGCGCAGGGCTGAACGCGACCGCAAGGCTGCAGCGTACTACGTGAGTCGCCGTCACCGTAGTGAAACGACCGAGCTTGCCACGACAGCCGCGGTGAATCCAATAAGCCCAGACACATTGTTCGACCCCAGTGCGTATGCGGCAGGATCACCCCCAGCAGCCGTGGCAACGGAGGCACCTGCGTCAGCGGCGTTTCGTCTTGGTGTCTTGTCATCGAGCGAGGACGAGGACGACGACGACAGCGACGACAGTTCCTCCGCGTCTTCGTCATCGTCGTCAGTAGAGTAAGGGAAGCGTTGTAATGTGTTTGTGTATGGATAATGTATGGCTTGACCTTATAGAGCGCCGTAATAAAAAAGAAGAGGGGGGAAGAAAAAGAAGAATTGCAGTACAAATAACACTAATAAAGAGGCTGTTGTTTCTTTATGGTGCTGGTTTGGTGTTGAAAGAAATACGCAACGATTATCAAAAAAAAAAAAAAAAAGGAAAGGAAACACGAGGTGCATCAGCTCGGCTGTTTACGAGTTCAGTGAGGTTTGTTTTGAGCAGTTTTTTTGCATCTTGATCGTGTCTCTCCTTCTCTGTGGAGGTTCACGTCACACAAACCAAAGAAGGTGGGGGAAACAGAAAGGACTGTCTTTTTTTTTTTTCTTCTTGATTCCTAATAATCCGTCGCCTTCATCTACCATTTCTAACACTTTTTTTTTTAACTTGCAGCCGTTCGTTGCTTTTTTTTTTTCTTTTACATAATCGTTGGACACACTGTAACATAATTCAGAAGCAGCTTCAGCTTTCGCCGTGAGACAAAGGCTACGCTACATACATAAGTAAATAAGTATATATATAGTTGTCGGCGACAGTGAAAGCCATACTTATAGACTTATCATAATCCTCTGTGTTGTTTTCTTTCCCTCTGCCTTACCGAGCAGCGTATTCAGAAAAGCGCAAAAATACACTACGGGTGCGAGAGGGTTAGAAGAAGGAGGGGGAGGGCGGAGCAAAAAAAAAAAAAAAGAAAGGAGGAAAATGTCGCAGCTTCCATCGCGTGATGTGGACAAGGTGCAGGTGGGCTACCATCGCGCCGAGAACACTGAGACCATCAGCTCGCCGCACACGTACGCCTACAGCAGCGGCAAGGACGTGCCGGCGACCACGAGGCCAGACAAGCCGACGGTGTCGAACATCCGAATCGTTTCCGCCGTTGCCGGGCTGCCGCCGGCGTACTTCACCAGGAAAGGGGGGAAGGCGTCCGCGGCTCAAAAGGAGAAGCACGAGGAGGAAGCGGAGGCGGCTGGGGTGCCGTCGTCGTCGTACCACGGCGCTGCCCGCACGACCGTTGACGGCTTCCCGTGGTCGACGCGGCGGGTCGAGCGGATGTCTTTTGAAATGCACCACATCAGCCCACCCATCGCGAACCTGTTCCGCCGTGTCCTGACGACAGAGGTGCCAACGCTGGCGTTCGACCGTATTCTGATAGAGGAGAACGACAGCCCCGTGCTCGACGAGCTGCTTTCCCACCGCCTTGGTCTTGTGCCTGTTGCCGGGCCTGTCATGAAGATGGACTACATCACGGAGAGCAGCCAGGCCGGATTTGACAACTTAGACCCTCGCCGCGTGCTGCTCTTTGAACTCGACGCCACTGGTGCAAAGGACGCCGCGGTGACGCCGGTGTACAGCCGACAGCTGCAGTGGGTTCCCCTGCCCGGACAGGAGCAGTGGGGAAACAGCGTGCACGACGACGGTGTCAAGGCCGAGAACGAGGAGGCGACGAGCGACAACGGCTCTAGCGGTGGCGGCAGCGGCAGCCGCAGCACCTCCGGGGACGCGGACAGCGACGATGCTGTTTTCCTTGTGTACCCCGACATTCTCATCACGAAGCTCGGGCCTGGACAGCGCATCAAGCTGAAGGCGATTGCTGTGAAGGGCATCGGCTGCGTGCACGCAAAGTGGAGTCCGGTGTCGGCGTGCTACTACGAGATGAAGACCTCGGTGGAGCTGCGTCAGCCGCTGTCCGGCGTGGCCGCCGAGGCGCTCGTCAAGAGCTGCCCAATGGGAGTGTTTGACTTCGAAGGCGGAAAGAAGGGCGGCGCGGCGACGGTGGTGGCGCCGGAGAAGTGCACGCTCTGTCGCGAGTGCCTGCGCAGTGACGACACGGCTGCTGCCGCCGCGTCTGGCGAGGTGGACCGCGTTTCAATTCAGAAGGACAAGACGAACGTCGTGTTCCACGTGGAGAGCGTGGGCCAGCTGCACCCCGCGCAGATCCTCCGTATGGGGCTACGTCTCTTTGCCGAACGCTGCCGCGCGCTGTCGGAGATAGTGCAGACGACGGAGGTTCGCCTGGTGGATGCCGGAGCCAAAGCGCTCGACCACTGAGGGTGTCGCTGCGCAGCTGAATCGATTAAGCATAGGACGACAGGAAACACGGCCAGCTGCACTCTTTTTGCTCAATGGTGGGAGACTTGGCTTTTTTTTTTTTTTAAGCAGATAAGTCGACCGGATAATGACATAAGAACAAAAGTGCTTTCTCTTTTTTTTTTTTTGTTGTTGTCGTTGCTGCCGTTGTTGACGTAAATGAAGAGTTAAAGATTAACATACTTGAGGAAAATAAGAACAACAGCACGCACACGCACAGAAAAAAAAAAAAAAAGGAATCGGGAATGGAAATGAAAGGCGGGAATCTCAAGTTTCCTGTGGAGAAAAATAAAGTAGAGAAAACGCGAACCTCAACGAAACAGCACAAGAGTGTTTTTACGCCTCGCTCGTACGCACTGACCAAAACGAGAGAAGCACATGTTTCTTTGCAGGTGTAGTAGCTCTAAGTTCGTCTCATCGTTATTGTCGTCATTGCATCAACCAAAAAGAAGGAAAGAACGAAAAGAAAAAAAGAAAAGGTGGTAGCTGCGCTTTCTCTTCAGTACTGGGAGCAAGCACCGTGGATAACGGGAACAAAGCTCTTGTGGGGGCACGCAATGGCGCCTCTCGAATGCACCAGCGGAGACACACCTCACCTCACTTTCACGCGTGCGCTTTTCTCGCTGTGTTTCTTCTTGCAGACAAGGTACACTTTGTAGTGCTGTCTGTTCTCTTCCCTGCACACGCCTACACACATCTACACACACCTACACACATCTACACACACCTACACACATCTACACACACACACAATAGGGACTGGCTCAAGTAGGACGGAGAGATGACAAAAGGCAAAGGCCGCAACCCTGGCGCGAGTGGGCTGGACAAGCACCTGAAGCGCAAGACGCACAAGGAGCGCTCGCAACCGAAGAGTCGCGAGCACCTCGGTCAGCTAGAAAAGCACAAGGACCACGTTTTGCGTGCGAAGAAGCGGAAGGTGAAGGTTCGCCGCCTGCAGGACATCAAGCGTGCCGCGGCGCAGCGCAACCCAGATGAATTCCACATTGGCATGACGAAGGCCGTCATGGATGTCGCAAGTGGACGCATGAAGAAGCGGAAGGAGCGGCTGGTGGAGTCGGACCGCAAGAGGGACATGCAGAAGGCCATTGAGCACAACCGCCGCAACGTGCAGTATCTCGAGTTCAAGGCGCAAGCCGACCAGCAGCGGGCGACAGAGCTGCTCAACGAGGAGGCAGCGGCCGCCTTGACCTCCGCCGCCCCGCAGAACAAACACATCGTCTTCGTTGACTCAGAGGAGGAATTCCGTCACTTCAACCCGCTGAAGCACTTCGACGCAACTCCGGAGATGATGAGGCAGCACCCCGCCGTGCGTGGCAAGATCAGTGTGCTGGAGAAGACGGTGATGCCGGAGGAGGTGTTGATGAGCGGGGGCCATCAGATGAAGTCTGCGGCGCAGAAACGGAAGGAGCGGCGGGCGGTGCAGGAGAAGCTGCGACGCAGCGGTGCTGACGCGACGCAGGAGACGCGGGCGGCGTTTGTCGAGCGTCTGCACGCCAAGCGGGAACTAAAGCAATACCGCTTCACTGATCTGCTGAATGAAGTCAACAAGGACGGCAACGGCGGCCCATCGTCGTCGTCGCAGGACATCGACGGCGAGGAGGAGGCGGCGAAAGACGAAGTGACGCGGCTGCTGGAGTGGCGCCGCGAACAGGAGCGTCAGGCGACGATGGCGACGGCGCGGCGCGTGCGGGAAGTTGGGCAGCGCATGCAGCGCAGCAAGAGCCTGACCGCTCTCGCGAAGAGTATCCGCAAGCAATCACAGGGTATCAAAAGGCAGATGGAGCAGAAGCGGGAGAGCCGATTCAAGCACGGCACCACGCGACGAGCACGATAGGAGACGATAGGGGGAAAAAAAAAGCAAAGAAGCAAGTGCGTCTAGTCGCTTTCCGTGAGGCTTTTTTTTTCTTTTTTTTTTTTCTTAAATTCACTTCGCTTAACTCTCTACTAAAGACTGTAGTTCGACTTCGCTTCGTTAACTTCCAGCGCGCAAGAGTGATCGTCGCTTTAATGACTACTTGTATATAAATGCGTTAACAAGTCGAAGAGGGAAAAACAGGAAATCGCGTCATGCTGTTCTCGCGCTGAAAGTACACTCCTCCGGGTCGGCGTTTTTTTTTTTTTTCTCTCAGAAGAAAAAAAAAAGAAAAAAGAAAGAAAAAAAAAAACAGTTTGACGAGAAAGCCGAGCATAAAAACAATGAAACAGATTATTGAAAACTCAGCGGAAGATGTGCTCCACAGAACTTCTTTTTTTTTCTTTACCTTCATTCCAGAGAACAGGGAAAAGATGTGCCGAAAATAAAAAGGAAAAAGAAAAAGTGGCTTGTACCGAAGCTAAAGAAGAAGAAAAAAAAACACTGCCCTCTCATCACGGCTCTTGTCGTTCTCTTTCTTTACACCTCTTTTTCTTTTGCACAGGTAATAACAACGACTAGCAGTCTGCCTGCTGTTCTGTTCGTTCAGCTCAGCGGATACAACTTTTTTTTTTTCCTCTCTCTTTTCATATTGTCTCAAAAAGAAGAAAAAAAAAAAAACACCCGCACCTACGCGCACACACGAGCGTACCACAGGGGTGCCATATTAGCTGATTAGAAAAACAAACAAACAAACAAACAAAAAACAAAAGCAACAGAAGTAAATACACACGCAGAAACATCAAAAATGCTACAGAGTGGTTCCGTTTCTGCGCGGTTGCGCCGTGAGTCCGTCTCCAAGGTGGCCTCCTCCGCCCGCCGTCCCACATCGCGCACCGGCTCCTTTTCCGCGCGCTCCTCCTCCGTCGTGCAGTCTGTCCACGCGACGCCGACGCGCGAGCGCGGCAGCATCTCTACGCAGTCGAGCGCCCGACGTACGCGTCCTAACATGAACGTGGCGTCGGATACGGTGGCACCGACCTCGCAGGTCCAACCCAACACGATGAAGGTCTACATCCGCGTTCGCCCGTTCAGCGAGCGGGAAATGTCGCAAAAGGGACCGCCGCACAGCACCGTCCGCATCGACCCCCAGAACCCGACACAGCTCACCATCCTCGAGCCGGCGCGTGGCTTCCGCCCACTCACTACGCACCCTTTCACCCGCTGCTTCTGGTCCGTGTTTGACAAAGGCGAGAGTGACTTGCTGAACAAGGTGGACACTTATCTCATCGGCGGCATGAACTCTGTCCGCCGCTCGCGTGCGCAGTCGATGGTGATCCAGTCAGCGCAGACCTCCGTGCGTCGCGCCACCCGTGGTGGGTCGGACGCCGACGCCACCGCGGCTGCCGCCAGCTCCGCATCGGCCTATGACGGCGCCGGCTCGGCTCCCGTCATGGTCGATGCCAACGTGAGCCACCCGCCCTATGCGGGACAGGACGAGGTCTACACCTACGTCGGCAAGCCCATCGTGGAGAACACGCTGGACGGCTACAACGGCTGCGTCTTCGCCTACGGCCAGACGGGCAGCGGCAAGACCTTCACGATGCTCGGCTACGCCCCCAGTCGCAGCGACATCCGTGTCCGTCGTGAATCGATGAACGTGTCTGCGTCCATCTCCGCAAAGGAGACCAGCTTTAATGAGAGCAGCGCCATGGGTGCTGACCCCTTTGAGAGCGACGACGGCGACGATGTGGTGGACAAGACGGGTCTGGACCCCAACGAGCTGCAGGGGATCATTCCCCGCTCCTCCACGGACCTCTTCGAAGGCCTGCATGCGAAGCGTGAGAAGGACTCCGACTTCACCTACCGTGTTGAGGTGTCCTACTACGAAATATACAACGAGAAGGTGTTTGACCTCATTCGCCCGCAGACAGGAACAGATTTGAAGGTCCGTCATGGTCCAACCGGCCCGTACGTCGAGGACCTTGCATCCAAGGTGGTAAACAAAGAAGAGGATGTGGCGCGCGTCATCCGCAAGGGTATGCAGGAGCGCCACACCGCCGCAACCAAGTTCAACGACCGCAGTAGCCGCAGCCACGCCATTCTCAGCTTCAACATCGTGCAGCTCTCGATGGACGAGTCGGACAACGCCTTCCAGATGCGCAGCAAGCTGAACCTGGTGGATCTTGCGGGGTCGGAGCGCACCGGCGCAGCAGGCGCCGAGGGCGAAGAGTTTCATGATGGTGTGAAGATCAACCAGTCGTTGACGGTGCTGGGTCGCGTGATTGACCGCTTGGCTGAAATTTCGAAAAACAAGGGTACCCGTCTCGCCGTGCCTTACCGCGAGTCGAAGCTGACCTGGGTGCTGAGCGATTCCATTGGCGGCAACAGCCAGACGTCGATGATCGCCACCATCTCGCCACACATGATCAACTACGAGGAGATGCGACAGACCATCATGTATGCCTCTCGTGCTCAGCAGGTGGTAAACGAGGTTCACCGCAACATGGACCCGATGATCATGCAGCTGCGCGAGCTGCGTGCTCAAATCGCGGACCTGCAGCTGCGGCTGAAGGAGGCTGGAGGCAGCAACTACACGAACGAATACGTGCGCGGGCTGGAGAAGAAGGTGAAGGAGCTGGAGTGGAAGTGCGCGGATCAGGAGCGCACCATCAGTCAGCTGCGCGCGGAGCTGGAGAGTGCCGGCATTGCGGACCCGACCTTGGTGGGTACGGACAAGAGAGGCAATAGGGCGGCGGATGGGGCGGAGAATGGCAGTCAGCGTTCCGGCGTGGTCGACGCCGCGACGTACCGCCGCAACAACGAGCAGCTGCAGTCAGAGCTGCAGTCGGCCAACAAGGAAATCGCGCGTCTGCAGACGGAGCTACTGGAGTCAGAGAAGAAGGTGCCGGCTGGGCAGCCTGCGGACGCCGACGCGAAGATCGCGCAGCTGCAGAAGGCCGTTGACACGTGGCGCAGTACCATGCGGGACTACGAGGCACACCTGAGCAACTACAGCACCTTCCAGTGGCGCTGGACCACCGATATCGTCTTCACCACCTTCGAGGACAAGATGAACGTTTTGATGCGGCAGTGCCAGGAGGTCATGATGAACAAGGATGCCTGGGTGATGGACGCGCTGAACCGCGGCGAGAGCGAGCAGCTGCGAGCGGCGGCGAAGATCCAGAAACAGCACAACGACGAGGTGTCTGCTCTCACTGCGCAGTACCGCGACTCACTCGACAAGATCAGGAAGGAGTATGCAGCAAAGGAGGAGGAGCGAGTGAAGCGCCAACGCGAGGTGTCCTCCACCTCCGAGCTGCGCAACCAGGCGGCGCGCGAGACATACGAGATGGAGAAGCGCCGCTGGTCTCAGGAGAGCGAAAACATGAAGCTGAACTACGAGGAGCGGATTGCGAACATGCGGGCCGAGTACCAGGAGGATTTGAAGCGGCTGCGGGAGTCGCTGACGGCGAACAGCACCGACCGCCAGCGTCAGACGACGTCGCTGCAGGAGCTGCAGGAGAGCCACGAAGCCTACGTGAAGAGCATCACTGACGACATGGAGCGGGAGCGCAAGCGCCGCGATAACGAGCTGGCGAACGTGAAGAAGCAGCTGACGAACGAGCTGGCTCGCAAGGAGGAGCAGCTGAACAGCCGCGACGCCGCCGCCCGCCGGAGTGAGGAGGAGGCGGCGAAACTGCGCCGCGACAATTTGAAGCTGCAGACAGACCTGCGTGCGAAGGAGAAGCAGCTGAACGCGGAAATTAAGGACCTCCTGGTAAAGCAGGAGAACATGATCGCCCTGTCGGACACCATCGTCAGCAACTACGAGAAGAGCCCGGAGAACGTTGGCCGCGACATTGAGCTGCTGCGTGCCTTCATCAGCGATCAGGACTACGCGGCCTTCCGCGCCAAGGCGAAGGAGTTGGCTTATCGTGATCCAAATTTGCGCCGCCTCTCTGCAATTAACAACAGCAGCAGTGCCGCCAAGCCGGTCGCCACGACGAGCGACGACGAAAAGAAGTCGCGCGACGTGGAGGAGATTCGCAACGCAATTGAGAACATGCGCAAAACCCGCGATGCACACCAGGCAAACATGCAGCGTGTGAAGCAGGACGTGTACGAGCAGCTGTCGCGCAGCCGCGGCTTCCAGACGGAGGGAGAGGGGGGCAAAGACGGCGAATAATGGCTCCGAGGCGGCGAATAGCGAGGCGCTAAAAGAAGTAAAAGAGAAAGAAAGGAAAGGTAAATAGCTATATAAAAAAGGAACTGTATCCTATGCCCTTTTTTTTTTTTCTCTTCTTTCCAACGACTGCTGTCATTACAGCCTCGCTTGTGCTACGTGTTCTTTCTTTTCTTTTTCTCTTTTTTTTTTTTGTGTGTGTGTGTGGCATTTGTCGTTGCAGCACTTTGCTGTTGTGAGTAGGGAGCTTGCTAACTACATTGTTCCAATCATCGTCTTTTTATTGGTATCGTTGCTTTGTTAAGTTACTTTGATTGTTGTTGTTTAATAGCGTGAGAGCATAGAGAAACACAAGGAAGTCACAATACTATGAAAATGAGAGTAGTGAAGAAGAGCTCGACACAACTAACCTTCAAAGCTCAGTAAAAGAGAGAAGGAAAAAGAAGCTCTTGGTTTGTGTGGATTCGACCCTTCACTCCTCGTTCTTTTTTTTTTTTTTTGCTGTTGTTGTGGATTATTTTGTAGCAATAGCAAGCGTTGCACAATCCGACGCATAACTTGTGTCCGATGAATCACACAACTATTGGCAAAAAAGGGGGAAAAAAACGGATTTCTGCTTTTGTCTTCTATTATCGTTTCAGCGCTGTTTTTTCTTTTTTTTTGTTGTTGTTGTTTTAGTTCTGTTGTCGCCAAAAACCCTTTTTTTCATTTACTACAAATTGTAAATAGCGTTGTGTTACTCTCATATTACTTTTTTACTTTGTCTTTCCCATTTTTCTTTTTTCTTCTTCTTTTTCCTTCAAGCGTGTACATTTTTTTTTTTTTTTAACGAGTGAGTGACTGTCAATGGGCTTTGGTTGTCGCTCCACTTTTCTCACGTCATACTGGAGCAGACCTCATGAACCGCTAGCTATCCGAAACCGTACGATGTAGCATCCTTCATCGGGTTGACATTCCACGCCCACCTCTCCTACCTAGCAAAGAAAAAAAAAAAAGAAAAGAAGTCAGCTCTTCTTCGTTTTCTGGTGTTGTTCCTTTTTTTTTTCCATGCTTTTTCCCCTCTTCATTTTTCTTTTTTTTTTTCCCCTCCTTTTGCTAGTTTCCTATTTCAACATCCCTGTTGTTTTCTCGACAAACACCAGGGGATCAGAGGTATGTCTTTTCTCTCCTCGTTGTCCACCGCATTTCTCTTTTTTTTTTTTTCTGCTTTTGCCTTTAACTGTTTCGCTTTGGCAAAACTGTGTATTGACATTTTGTTTTTGTTTAGCATTGCTTGGTCCTTTGCCTTTCGTTGCTTTTGACGTTCGATGCTCTCCGCTTCTTGAAGCGTAGCTGTTCACTCACTTTGTTCTATAATCACGGTGCTTTTTTTTTTTTCCTCCCTCCTCTACCTTTTTTTTTTTCGTTTATTTCTTTATTTTACTAGAGTTTTGAAGCCCTTTTTGTTTGCCTTTTTTTTTTTTGTACCCTTGTGTGTATGTTTGTATGTGCCGTTTGTGTCACCTAACAGTATATACTCTCAGTCGTTAACTCAACTATCGGGTGTGGCAGCTTAAGATGCGTCACGGAAGAGGTGCGAGGTATGGATTTTTTTTTTTTTTTTACAGAGCGAGGGAAAAACAACAAAAAGGGAAAAAGCGGCTATTATTGCCAAAGCGGTCAAGCTTGTAGCGGTTGGCCTCTTTTTTTTTTTTTTTTTACACCATTGCCAGGACAGATGGCGTTGTTTTTGTTTCGCAAAGAGGAGCAGATGTGGGGAAAAAAGTACTTTTTTTCCTTTTTGTTATCATGGCCTCCTAACCCATTCATATCCTCTTTTTTAGCTTTTTTTTTTTTTTGACAGGGAGGGAGGAACATTGTCCACGCACACGCACACATACAGGCATTAGCAAACCTTTGAGTTTTTTTTTTTTAGTTGTCATTCTTCCCTGTTTTTTCCCCTTTTTGACTCAGTTTTTCCTACAACTCCAACATCGTTTTTTTTTTTCTTCTTGGATTGAATAGTGCTACAAAACCATTTTTTTTTTTTGTACTATTCTTTTTTTTTTTTTTCTTTCTCCCCGTTCGCTGGATTTTGGGCGCACCCACAAAACCACAGGACAAATGAACATATACGGTGCTAGCAACGTTTGTCTGTTTCTTTCGGATCCCGATCAGTTGACAGGTAGTCAAAAGCAACCGTGAGAAAAGGGGAGAAGAAAAAGACAGCGAAGGCCCCCAGCTGCGATGCTGGGGACTTTTCATTTTTCCTCTTTCGAACCGCATCGCTTGAACAGCGGCGCTGAAACTGTCATGCGGAGCTGCATTTGAAGCTGTCTGTCACCGCAGGAGTCTTGCAGTTCTCTGAAGAATACACCAAGACACACAAAACAACAACTCATTTGAAACGTGACGAAAACTACTTCTTTTTTTTTTTCCCACTCACGTTTTCTAGATAGTGTCTTGTGAATCTAGCGGTTCTGCGACTTCATGTAATTCCACTGTCTTGAGTCGCTCTTCCCAACGCCCTTTTGGCACTTTCGTTCAGTATTTACTCTCTTCTTATTTTTCCCTCTCTCCCACTCCCTTACATTATCCTCGTCGCGAAACTCCATAGCAGTCACAGACTTGTCTGCTTTTTACACGCTTCTCATCACTAGCGTTCATTTGCGCGCGAAACAAACGCCGCGTCTACGCTTCCTTCCGCCACACACACAAAAGAGGAACTTCACGCAACACACAGAATCCGTCCTTTTCATTTTCGTTGACAACACCGAGAAAACGTCTGTATCTCTTGTTTTTTTTTTTTCTTTTCAAATTATACGAACACACACACGCACACACATTATTTATCGGTTCATCGGATTTACTTGTCGTGTGTTTGTAGACGTGTGTTCATCTGAGGGTGAGTTTGCCATAGTGGCATAGGTGCAGTTTTTTTTTTTTTTTGCCACTCCCACTCGCCGTGCACTCTTTTATTTTATATTGTCTAGTAGATCACGTTTTTGTTGTTTTATTCAATAGCGTTTTTTTTTTTTTTACATTTTTCGTTGTGTGCTGTTGTTCCTAGAGAGTTTTTTCTTCTCCAGTTTTCCCCAATTTGGCCCTTTTTTTTTTTTGCATTACAAGTGAGATAGGTTTTATATTAGCTTTTACTGTTGCCTCATTCAGGCGTTGCTGTTATTATGTAAAGGTGCGATAAAGTCATTAAGAACAACAAAAAGGAAGTGGTCAAGAAAAAGCAAAGATCTTGCTATAGTTTACATATATTATTTCGTCCCTGTGCTTCATTTTTTTTTTCTCTGTGCTTTTTTTTGTGGTGTTTTCTCTCAAAGGTATACACGATCATCATCGCGCTTCTTTTTCAAGTTCTTTTTTTTTTTTCTGCGTTTCCTGTCTCGCACTTGTGCCATATTCAAAAAGCCCTTTTTTTTTTCTTCATTTTCTCCTTTTTTTTTTTTCTAGTTTTTTTTTTTTTTTCGCGACAACAAAAGATCGTTTTTTTTTCTTTGTTGTTGTTTTGTTGTTGTTTTGTTTTTACGTGAGTACAACTTCACAAGCTACCTGTCCGTCACGTCTAGAATACAGAGGAGGAAAAAAAAAAAAAGAAAAGGGAAAGAAAGAAGGGAGGGGGAAAAAGACGCCTTTCTCTGCTCTCTGCTTTTCCTTCTGCTATTCCTGACAGAGCGCCGGTGAGGGAACACGCGACGAATTAGCGGAACATCTCTTTGGCACTGAAAACAAAACAAAACAACAACAAATAAAAAAAGACGAGATTGAAACAAATCACTTTCTCAAATAAAAGCAGCAAAAGACACACTAACACGAGACACAGCAGGAAAACAGACATCAAAGATGTTCTCGGCGCTGTCTGCACGTGGGTCGGCGAGGCGCGACAGCGCGGCTGACACGCCATCTTCTGCCCGCCGCCCCAGCATCTCAGCCCGCAGTAGCCGCCTCGCTGCACCAGTGTCCATCCCACGCAGCCAGCGCAGCGACTCGACTTGCGTGACACCGTTACGGTACCGCAGCGACGCCTCCACCAGCGCGCGGCGCGCACGCGCCGAGAGCTTCGAGACCCCTGCGGCGACCAAGGCAAACGCGATGAAGGTCTACATCCGCGTTCGCCCGTTCAGCGAGCGGGAAATATCGCAGAAGGCGCCCGCGCACAGCACCGTCCGCATCGACGCCGAGAATCCATCTGTCATCACCATCCTCGAGCCGGCGCGTGGCTTCCGCCCGCTGTCGACGCACATCTTTAACCGCTGCTTCTGGTCCGTGTTTGAGACTTCGAAGGACGGCGCGGAGAACTCACAGCAGGAGATACGCGCCGGCGTTGACACGTTTCTCAACGGCGGCATGAACTCCGCCCGCCGCTCGCGCGCGCAATCGATCATGGGTCAATCTGGCGTGTTCTTCTCCTCGCGCCGCACCACGCGTGTGGGGCTGGAGGCGGACACAACAGAGCAGAGCGACGCACCGGCCTATGACGGCGCCGGCTCGGCTCCCGTCATGGCTGATGCCAACGTGAGCCACCCGCCCTATGCGGGACAGGACGAGGTCTACACTCACGTCGGCAAGCCCATCGTGGAGAACACGCTGGACGGCTACAACGGCTGCGTCTTCGCCTACGGCCAGACGGGCAGCGGCAAGACCTTCACGATGCTCGGCTACGCCCCCAGTCGCAGCGACATCCGTGCCCGTCGTGAATCGATGAACGTGTCTGTATCCAACATGGGGGATGAGGTGTCGCTGGTCGACACCAACTCCGACCCCTTTGAGAGCGACGACGGCGACGATGTGGTGGACAAAACGGGTCTGGACCCCAACGAGCTGCAGGGGATCATTCCCCGCTCCTCCACGGACCTCTTCGAAGGCCTGCATGCGAAGCGTGAGAAGGACTCCGACTTCACCTACCGTGTTGAGGTGTCCTACTACGAAATATACAACGAGAAGGTGTTTGACCTCATTCGCCCGCAGCGCAACACTGACTTAAAGATTCGCAATACCCCCAACTCCGGTCCCTTCATTGAAGGACTGACGTGGAAGCTGGTGAACAAAGAAGAGGATGTGGCGCGCGTCATCCGCAAGGGTATGCAGGAGCGCCACACCGCCGCAACCAAGTTCAACGACCGCAGTAGCCGCAGCCACGCCATTCTCAGCTTCAACATCGTGCAGCTCTCGATGGACGAGTCGGACAACGCCTTCCAGATGCGCAGCAAGCTGAACCTGGTGGATCTTGCGGGGTCGGAGCGCACCGGCGCAGCAGGCGCCGCTGGCGAAGAGTTTCATGATGGTGTGAAGATCAACCAGTCGTTGACGGTGCTGGGTCGCGTGATTGACCGCTTGGCTGACATTTCCCAGAATAAGGGTGGGGGCCTTCCTGTGCCTTATCGTGACTCGAATCTGACCTGGGTGCTGAGCGATTCCATTGGCGGCAACAGCCAGACGTCGATGATCGCCACCATCTCGCCACACATGATCAACTACGAGGAGATGCGACAGACCATCCGCTACGCTTCTCGCGCAAAGAACATTATTAACTGGGTCAAGAAGAATGAGGACCCGCAGGTGGTAATGATCCGCGAGCTGCGCGAGAAGGTTGCGAACTTGGAGCTGCGGCTGAAGGAGGCTGGAGGCAGCAACTACACGAACGAGTACGTGCGCGGGCTGGAGAAGAAGGTGAAGGAGCTGGAAAAGAAATGCGCGGATCAGGAGCGCACCATTGCGGCGCTCCGGGCGCAGCTTGAGTTTGCCGGCATTGCGGACCCGACTGTCCAGGAAGGCTACCTCGACCCGGAGAACAAGGCGAAGATGGATCAAGAGAAAGCAAAGGCCGAGGAGTCGTTGAAGAAGCAGCTGGAGAAGGCGCAGATGACTATTGCGGAACTCAAGGTAGAGCTGGAGCGTCGTGCCACCATCGAGCCGGAGCGGTTGAAGGCGATGAAGGAGAAGCTGGAGAACCAGGACACCCGTCTGCAGTCACTTGCAATGGAGGTGCAGCTCTACAAGAGGCTGTGGCAGTATTTCGACGATGTCGATGCCGTTATGCAGCTCGTCACAGACAAGGAAAACCTGCTGCTGCGTGCCTGCGACAACGCCCTCTCCTCTACCAGCACGGAGTCCTCGGCGATTATTGAGCGGATGAACAAGGAACGCGAGGAGGACTTGGCTGAGCTGAAGCGACGCCAGAACGAGGAGCTGGCGGCGCAGGCGGAACGATTCCGGGCGCGGCTGAAGGACACACTGGACGAGAGCGCGGCCCAGCAGCAGCAGCTGCTCGACCGCCACAAGGACGCGACCGCGCAGTTGGAGGATCGCCTGCAGCGCACCCGCGACTTGAACGAGCAGGAGCGCAAACGTAATGAAGAGGAGAGGGAGCTCTTCCGGCAGACGCTGCTCGATGCGCAGGAGCGGATGCGGGCGGAGTATGAGCAGGAGGTCGAAAAGCTGCGCGCGCGCGTAGAAGGCGAGGTCGGTGACCGCCAGAAGAACGGCGATGCCGTACGGCAGCTTCAGGACACACACGAGCGAGAGCTGACGCGTATAAAGGAGGAGACGGAGCGACTGAAACGCAGTAAGGACGCAGAACTGTCGCGGCTGCAGAACCAGCTGGAAAACGAACGACTGCGGCGCGAGTCGGACTTGATGGAGAAGGACCGCCAGATGCGGCTGGTACGCAACGAGGTCGAGGACGGCAAGCGCGCCCTGGATAAACTGAACGACGAGAAGAACAAGATGGAAAAAGAGTACCAGGATCAGATCCGCGACTTGATGCTGCAGCAGGAGCAGCTCATCCTCGTCAGCAACACTGTGCTGGGAGACTGGGAGAACAAGTCGTCCACGCTTGAAGCAGACTTGCACAAGCTGCGCGGGCTGATCTACGACAAGGATTACATGACCTTTCGCCAGAAGATCCGCGAGATGGCCTTCATGGAGCGCGAAAACTACGATCAGAAGTTTCAGGAGTTGGACGAGAAGGAGAAGCTGCAGGCTGCACGCATCGGTCAGATCATTTCGAAGGCGCGCCGTGCCTACGATGAGCAGCACCGCAGTCTTAAGCGCTTTGAGCAGGACGTGAAGGAGCGCATTGGCGGGCGGGCAAAAGGACTCGACGGCAGCGAGAACGGCTCGCCGCAGGGATCGCCGCCGCCGGAGATGCTCTCCACGTCGAACGACGAGATTGTTGAAAAAGAGGAGAAGAGCAGCTAAAAGGGCCGCATTTGATGACAGCTGGTGCGTTGCTCCCTGTATGGCGAACTGCTTCCGTGCTTTTTTTTTTTTTCTTCCTCCTATCCTCCTCACGCGCGTATGAACGTAACGCTCTTTTTTGTTGTTTTTTTCCTTTTTCCTTTTTCTTTTTTTTTTTTTTATCACCTGCTTCTCTCCTCTCTTTGTTTTACTTGCCGCTGCCATTTCGGAGTCGACTTCTTTTCTCCTCTCTTTATTTTTGTTGTGCATAGGTTTGTATTTATTGCAGCTGTTGCTCAAGCATACGTCTGTTTTCTTTATTGATTGCTTGTCACGCAATCTTGTTCTTCTTTTCGTCTGTTTTTTTTTTTTCGAATTCTCTGTTTCTCTGCCATTATGACTCCCATATTCCTTGTCTCTTTCTTTTTCTCTGTCTTGTCACGCCGATTACGACGTCCACTAGCTTGTTTTTGTTTTGCGCAGTAAAAAAGCAGCTTCTTCCAAGGACGCCCTCCGTGCGTTTCATCGTTTACCATGGTATCGCATCACAGGTACGCAGCTGTAGCGCTTGCGCGTGCTGAAGTTCCACAGTTGTGCGGCCGAGCACACCACCCTTAACATACCTGTTGTTTCTGTTTCTTTTTTCTTTTTATCTCTCACTCCTTTCTTTTTTGTTTGCTTGTTCCCTTGTCAACGCTGACTGACGTTTTTCCGTTGTTGTTTTCGTAGCGTATGCTCGTTGACCGTGTACCCTTTTTTTTTTTTGAACCTGTTTTTTTCCCCCTTTTTTTTCTCTCAATTTGTTTCTCTTAGATGCGTCGGCATGGATCGAAATTGCGCAGGAGAGAGAAAGAGTGTGCACGCGTAAAACACGACTCGTTTGTGTTTCTTCCTTTTAGGGAACACCTTGTAGAAGCTCGTGTATGTAGTTACTTTTTTTTCTCGTCTTCATACAACTTGTGTGCCTTCACATTGTCTCTCTTCTTTGTGTAGTTTTTTCTTTACTTCAAGCGTTGCGAGATGCTCTCGTTGAACAATTCACACGAAAAAAAAAAACGAAACACCTTGTCAGGCGTCGCAGTTGATGTTTGACGCGACAGGATGTCTGCAAAAGTCACTGTGTATGTGCCGTTGAAAGAAAGAAGAGAAAAGAAAAAAGACGATGCAAGTCTTCCTGGCGCATTTTTCCTCTACACCCTCTCCTCGATCACTATTATTATTATTTTTTCCCTGTCTCATGCACGTAATGCACTTGATCTGGTGTTTTCCATTCAACTAGTTTTACGTGCTAATGGGATGTGTAGAGGGGAGGGGGGGGGAGTGTACGGTGCATTGCATGCGGTTTGCTTGCAACAGCAACAAAGAATGCCATTACATACGTTCGAAAGTAAAAAAAAAAAAAAGATACGTTAAACGAGAGGGAATGAAAAACGTGTTCATCTGTTTTCCCAGCTCTTCATTCTCTCTTTTTATTTCTGTCCTTCTCCCATCTTTTCCGTTCAGCTGGAATTTGGTGCTACTGTGGCCCGCTTTGAGTCTTTACTTTCAATACTGATTTATCTACCCAGAGAACGAAAGCAAAAAAGCCTACATACATATCAAAAAGAAAAACCTAGCCAACATTTTTTCTTTTCTTCATTCGTAGTCGTTTGCTTGCTTGTTTCTTTGAGCTCTAGCTAATACAGGGCGTTTGCTTGACTAGGCCCTTTGAAGGTAAATTAAAAAAAAAACCAAAGCTTGTTTTGCTTTATTTTGACGTGTCTTACTTTTTTTTTTTTTCAATTCTCCCTAGTAGATTAAAGAGACACTCTTTTTTTTTTTCCGATTTCGTTCTCATCGTTTTTTTTTTTTTTTGCCATTTCTTTCATTTTCCTTTGAAATTTCTTTTTTTTTCAAAAGCGTCTTCTTTTTTTCTTTTCTACCCCCGTTTGCCTGCTGTCAGTTTTTTTTTTTGTTGTTGTTGTTGTTCATCACAGCGTTTATACACATCTGTGGCAGTCAGGACGACTCTTCTTCTTTCCTGGTGAATTGGTACTCTGCCATCGTGTAAAAAGACGTCACCTGAACGTCTTTTTTTTTTTTAAATTGTTATTAGTTTCAGTCATTACTCTATCTCTTTGTTTCTTTTATAGTAGACATTTTAATCTCTCCCCCTTTGCATTCGCTGAACTTACTATTCGATTGCTTTTCTTCCCTGCCGTTTTCGACTGACAGTTGATTCACCATGGCCGCGGAAGTAGAAGCCCAGGAGTTTGACCGGTTGTGTGGGAGGCTGATTGCCGAGCATCCCGACAACCACGAGCTGGAGAATGCGGTGATCGAGTTGGAGGTGGCCCACAAGAAGCATATCAATGCTATCAAGCGCGACTTCAACGCGCGTCTCGACTCGATCGAGCACAGCACACAGGAGGAGAACGAGCGCCGCGCACGCTGCGCCGAGGAGGACGCGAAGTTCCACGCCGACAGCCTGGCACGCCTCAAGACGGACTACGAGCATCAGCTGGCCCAGGCCAGCGACAGCTACAAGCGCGACCTGGAGCGGGTGAAGGCGGCCTACAACGGCCTCCTCGAGGACGGGAAGCGGCGAACCGCCGTGGTGTCGCAAATCCACGAGGATCACGCGAAGGAACTGAAGCGGGTGAAGGACGAGTGCGATCGCATCATTGGGAACAAGGAGAAGGAAATTGCCAGGCTGAACCGCCGGCTCGACGACGAGGCCCTAGCCGGACGCGAGACGGTGAACGAGGCGGATGTGCAGCGACGCATGCTGGAAGAAGACGGTGCAGCGCTGCGGTCGAAGCTGCTCGAAAGTGAAGTGGAGCGAGAGAAGGCGGCCGCGCAGCATCGCGAGGAGATGAAGCGCCTCATGGACCAGCAGGAAGACATTATTCGCACAAGCACGCACCTGCTGAACGAGTTTCAGAATAAGTCCGCTGACCTCGAGCTGGAGCTGTCGAAGGTACGCGCATTGATGTTTGATCAGGACTACCAGACATTCCGTGCGAAGCTGCGCGACGAGGCCTTCAAGAGTGGCTCGTCGGACGTTAACAAGGAAATGGAGATGCTCGACGCGCGGAAGGAGCAGGAGCGTGTCGCGCTGGCTGCTGTTCTGGACCGCGCCACGAAGGCGAAGGAGGACCAGGAGGAGACGCTGCGACAGTACCAGCAGGGGCTCGAGGCGGAGATGGCCAAGCTGCGTGAGGCTCAGAGGCAGAAGGAGGAAAAGGGTGACAACCTAGTCGTGAAGCTACCTTCTGGCGCCACAGTGGAGTTCAAGACGCAGGTGGTACAGAAGAAGACCGACATTGACGCGAACAACAGCTCTGTCGAGGTGAACGAGAAAGCGAACTAGGGCTGAGACTGACGCGCTCTCTGGAATGTTCCACCGTCTGCACTTTTTTTTTTTTTTCCAATCATTCCTGAAAATTCCTTTTTATATATTTTTCTTTTTTACTTTCAGATTTATACGATACCACACACGTACACGCTAGAAGATCAGAGCTGTTTGCACTTTTTTTTTTTTGAACATGTAAAACACAGTTTTTGAGGATCTTTGTTCTCGTTTCAGTTTTTCGAGTGCGATTGTCGTTAGCGCTTTGAGAGGCACCTTCTTCTTTTCCTTTTTTTTTTTTGCTGTTCTAGCACTTGCGGCACCGTCGTTTTCCATCTTCATTTTTTGTTGTTGTTCTCTTATATATCTCCTGTTTTGAAGGGAGAAACCGACTATGCTTCCTTCTTTTCTTTTCTTTTCTTTTTTTTTTTCGTGGTGTTCGCTTTCTCGTAACAGTAAAGAACCACTTCTACACATTCGTTTTTCTTTCTCGTTTACTCTAGTTTTTTTTTTTTCCGTTACACTGTCTCTTTTTTTTTTTTTGTCGTCAACTATTTAGAGAGCTGTTCCACGAGCTTCCAATTCAATACACGCACACGCACAATAGCATTCAATAGGCTCTTGTTGTTATTGCTCCGCTTTCTGTGGTCGCGCGTGGAGATGCCCGCTTGGAGAGTTTGTGCAGGTGTTAGCTACGTAGAAGCGGAAAATTGCTTTCCACTGTCATGAAGGAATCTTGCAAAAAAAAAAAAAGAACATAAACTGCTCGCTTTCTGAAGTGTGCACCTGCTTTTGAACATTGTCCATCACTGTATTTGTTCGGCAGGTTTCATGATGGCTGTGAGAGATTTCGACTTTTGCCGTTGCACCCTATGGCGCCCTTCAGCAAAAGAAGGAGATGAGCTGATCCTCTCTCGCGAGTGCTTTTCAGAGCTGCTCCTGGGGCTTTATCTGTGCTTGTCAGTGTGTTTTCTTTGCTCTTTCTTCGATCCATACTCTTTCTACTCTCTTTCTCTGTGCGTACTTACTTCAGAATGCTGTCTTCTGTTCTTTTTTTTTTCCAGTTATTATTGCTTTGTTTTTGTTTGTTTAAAGCACGTGCATCTTTGGCTCTTTATCCTTCTGCATGCACGTTCAGCAAAGAGATACACAATCAGAAACAAGTGCATTAACACGCATACGCGCATCTGCTGTGTTTCCCTCTTTTTTTTTTTCTTCAGTGCACGCACACATAAAGTAAGTCCATAGTTGATCTCTCTTTCTCTTTTCTGAGGACGACTCTTAGAGCTGCCGCGTAATTACAGTTTTTTTTTGTTTGTTTTCGAACGTTAGGAAGACAAGTTGACCTTTTTTTTTTTTTGCCTTTCATACCAGCTACGTTTCACTCCTTTCGCTTTTTGTTTCTGTATTTTTACAATAGGGATCTCAGCGCAGCTATTTACGAATCGCGTTGTTCCCTTCAACAGGTTTCGGTTTTACTGAAATTGGCCTCTCGCTTTCCTCAGGTTCTTGTGTTTCTGTTTTGTGTTTGTTATTGCTGTCTTACTTGCCCGCTCGCCGTTGGTCTTGTGAGGAAAGCGCATTACTCGGAGGCGGAAAAAAAGAAAGAAAAACGAGAGAGAAATGCAGTCCGTCTCGACGCAGGACAGTGTCGAGGGAGACAATGTCTCGTTGACCTCCTCCTCGTCGAAGGTGACGCACACCTCGCCGCTGTGCCGGAAAGGCTCTCCCGATGAGACGAGTGCCACAAAAGTCTTCGTGCGAGTTCGCCCCTTCAGTGCGGCGGAGCGCCGGCAGAGCGGCAGCGGCGACCCACCCGCCGTCGTGATGGTGAGCGACGACAACCCGTGCCACATCACAACCTTAGATCCCAGCAAGCAATACCAGCCCAAGTCCACCTACGTCTTCGATCGTTGCTTCAACAGCGCCGTCATGAAGCCAGCCGCTGGCGACGACGCACAGCTGCTGCTGCTGCTCGACGGCAAGGACAGCTCGCCGGTGGCCCTGTCGACGCTGGAAAGCGTGGCTGCCGAGGCGCTGCTGAACCCACTGCAGCTTGACTGTCTCTCCTGCGACCAGGCCGCCGTGTACGAATACGTGGGACGGCCTGTGCTGCTGAACGCGTTGGCCGGCTACAACGGCTGCGTTTTTGCCTACGGCCAGACAGGCAGCGGCAAGACCTACACAATGATGGGGCCACCGGGAACCTTTGGCGCGGTCGCGACCTGCGCCAACCCCAGCGCCGCCAGCCCCGGTGGGGCTCCTAGCAGCCTTGCCACAGCGTCGGCGAGCGGCAAGAAGTACCGGCGTGCGGCGACAGGCTACGCCGGGGCCCAGTTCGTGGCGCACGACACCAACAGCGTTGACGACGCCGGTGACTCCCGCTTTCAATCCTATTCCTCCATGACACCTCGCAGGAAAACCGCCGTCACGGCCTTGCGCACGCCTCGCCTGATGGACGCGTCGTCGTCGCTGGAGATCGATCTCACGCCTAGCGGCGACAAGACCCCGAAGAGCAGCACAGCAGGCGGACAAACGAAGGTCAACGCGGGAGTGGAAGGGGACGAGGGACTGCAAGGCATCGTGCCGCGGCTGGTGCGAGACCTCTTCGACGAGCTACGTCTGAAGCGAGAACGCGACAGCAGCCATTCCTTCCGTGTCGAGGTCGAGTACTACGAGATTTATCGAGAGAAGGTGATGGACCTGCTCGGCAGCCATTCCGCCAACACGAACACAGAGTTGCGCGTCCGGCAGAGTAAGACGAGCGGACCCTACGTGGAGAACTTGAAGAAGAAGCACGTCGAGGACGAGCGGCAGGTTTTTCGGCTGCTGCGACAAGGCAACCTGCGCCGCCACACCGCCTCCACCGCGATGAATGACCGCAGTAGCCGCAGCCACGCCATATTTGTGCTGCACCTTGTGCAAATGCACATCACCGACTACGACAGCAGCTCCGCCAAGGTGTCCAGCAAGGTAAACCTCGTCGATTTGGCCGGCTCCGAAAGAGCCGGGGCCCACCACACGGAGGGCGACGAATTTAAGGAGGGCGTTGTCATCAACATCTCCCTCACCGTGCTTGGCCGCGTCATCGATGCATTGGCCGATAAATCGCAGGGCAAACGCAACGTCTTCTGCCCCTACCGCGACTCGGTGCTTACCTGGCTGCTCATGGACTCCCTAGGCGGCAACAGCAAGACAACGATGGTGGCGACGGTGTCACCGCACTGCACGAACTTCGAGGAGGCGTGCCAGACGCTGCGCTACGCCAGCCGGGCAAAGCAGATTGTGACCAAGGTGGTGGTCAACGAGGACCCACAGGTGCGGCAGATCAAGGCGCTCACGGCGGAGGTACAGCGGCTGAAGGCGCTGCTGGTCGCGGAGGGCAAGGCGGCCGACAACGACGAGGACGTTGAGGCCCTGCAGGACCGTATACGCGCCCTCGAGGCGGAGCTCAACGACACCCGCAGCGTGTTAGAGGAGAAGGCGGCGGAGCTGTCGAGTCTGCAGGCGCTGCGGCGCATCACGAACACCGTGCCGTCCACGCTGAAGACCGGCAACGCCGGGGCAGCCGGGACGGCGAAGGAGCTGTCGAAGGCAAAGTCAGACGTGCGACGACTCGAGGCGGAGAACCTGCTGCACTTGCAGACGAAGGAAGAGTTGCACCGTTCGATGGAACGGGTGAAGGCGCTGGAGCTGCGCTGCGCCCAGCTGCTCGCCGACCTGAAGGAGTCGCAGGAGCTCGGCAAAAAACTAGAGAAGGAGAAGCAGGAGCGCGATCGCCGCATCGTCGAATTGCAGCAGCAGCTCTTC
The DNA here is from genome assembly GCA_037349495.1 of Lotmaria passim. NCBI lineage: Eukaryota > Euglenozoa > Kinetoplastea > Trypanosomatida > Trypanosomatidae > Lotmaria > Lotmaria passim. The sequence goes on from CP140195.1 coordinate 277,466, forward strand.
CAGCGGAAGGCCAAAGCGGAGAACTCTCCGCAGGCGGCGAACTCGCCACCAGTGTCGCCGGGTGCGGCCTCCGTGCAGTCCATCGCGACCAGCTCCACTACCACGAAGGCGCAGACACCCACCACCAGAACGCTGGCAAGCAGCGGGGAGCCGGCGACGTGCTCATCGCCGTCGGAGGAGCATGCGGCGCGGAAGGCAACACCGGGGAAAAAACGTCCCGCTTCAAAGCGGTCAAAGGGAAGCGAGGCGACGGCAGCGGCGACAGACAACGCAGCGGGCGCAGAGGCGGAATGGGAGGCGGCGACGGCAGAGTTGTGCGCGCGGTTTGCGGAAGAAAAGAAGGTGCTGGGAGTGCAGCTGCATGAGCGCACAGATGCCTATCGCAAGAGTCAGTTGGATGTGAAGAAGCTGAAGACGGAGCTGAAGAACGCGCAGGACGCGTTGCAGGTTCTGGAGAAGCGCCTGAACGTCAATCACGCCGACGAGATGCGGCGTGTGCAGGAAGAGGTGCAGGAGCTGCGCCGCACACTGAAGGAGGAGCGGAGGAGCAACAAGGATATTCGTCAGCTGATGTCAGGGCCGGTAGAGGAACGACCGGCCTTCCCATTCGCCTACGTCGCTGACGCACTCGTCGCACACGAAAGCGTCACCCGCGACGACCTCGCAGTTGAGGAAGTCTTGTCGCGTACACTTATCGTGCAAGCAGTTGAGGTGTCCAAGGCAGAGGCGGAGCAGGCAGCGCGGACAGCAGAAGCACACGCAGCCCAGCTGGCGGCGCTTCAGGCCAAAGCGGAAGAACAGGCAAACGCGTTGGCGGACCTCCTCGCGCGCCACAATAAGCTGCAGTCCGCGCATCTGTCGCTGACGGCGCTCAACGAAGAGAGCGTCGCCGCCGCGGCTGAACTGAAGGTGCAGTTGGAGGAGGTGGTCACCTCAAAGGAGGAAGCGGCCGCGACCCATCACGACGCGACTTGCCGGCTGGAAGAGCAGATTGCTGCTCTGCGCCAGTTGAACGCAGAGCAGCAGGACAACGCCGCCGCACAAGACAAGCGAGTGCGGGCCTTGGCGAAGGAGGTGGCGGAGCTGCAGTCGCAGCTGCAGCTCGCAAGGGATCAAAAAGACGCCGCAGCGGCTGAACACGCGCGTCAGCTGGCGGACAGTGCAACTGCCCTCGCCACTGCCACGGCAGCCACCGCAGCACACGACGCCGCGCACGCACAGCAGCTTGCGGAGGTGAAAAGCGTGCACGCGGCGCAGGAAGCCGCTGCGGCCGCAAAGGCAGAGGAGCTGCAGGAGCGTCTTGAAGCGGTGCAGGAAGATCTGCGGTCCGAAAAGGAGTCTCGCGCAGCTGAGCAGCAGCGCAGCGCGCAAAAAGCACAAGAACAAGCGCACGCGCTGTCAGACGTGCGCTCTCAGCTACAGCAGGCGGTGCACTCCTCCGCACGTGCGGCCGAGGAGCAGGAAGGGCAGCGGCGTTCTCTGGAGGAGCTGCTGACGGCGCAGAAGGCCGAGGCAGTCACCACCGCAGCAGCGTTGCAGCGTCAGCTTGACGAGCTGCAGCAGACACTCGACACCCGCACGGCTTACAGCGACAGCACCACACGCGAGCTGAACGCGCAGCTCGCCGCAGTGCGTGCCGACCTCATAAAGGCCGAAGAGACACATAAGGCGCTGAATCAGCGAGCTGTTGAGCAGGCAGCCGCCTATGAAGAGAAGCTGCAGGCGATGCGTGAAGAGGCGGCGTCAGAAAAGGCGGCGAAGATCTCCGCAGAGGACGCGCACGTCGCGGCGATGCAAAAGGCAGCGGCGCAGCTCCTGAGCCAGCAGCAACAGAGCGAAGAGATGCGCTGCTCACTCAGCCACGAAATTGCAGAGCTGCAGGCTCAGCTGACGAAGCTGGAGGAAGTTCGCCAGGCGGAGCAGCACCGCAGCGCAGAAGAGGGGAACGAGAGAGCAGCCGCATTGGACGCATTACGCCGCGACTTGGAGCAGCAGCAGCGGGCAGCACAGACAGCACAGACAGAGCAGGCAGCCGCACATGCGGAGGAGCTGCAACGACTACGCAGTGAGTGGGACCGTAACGAGCAGGTAATGCAGTCCAAGGCAGTGGAGCTATCCCAGCAGCTTGAGGCGGTACGCACACAGCTGCAGCGCTCCGAGGAGGCGCGTAAGCACCAGATCGAGCGATCGCTGCAGCAGGCGAGTGAGCACGAGCAGGCGATGGAGGAGGTGCGCGCGCAGCTGGCCACCACGCAGGCCAGTGCCGCTGCAGCCGATGCAGCGCATGAGCAGCGAGTGCACGAGCTGGAAAAGGGACTTACGGAGCAGCAGGCAGCCGCCGCAAAGGCGACGGAGGAGCTTCAGCGCCAACTGGACGAGGTGCAGTCCACGCTGCAACAGGAGCAGACGACGAGCAGCCAAACGCTAGCCTCACAGCAGGCAACTCTGTGCACTGTGCGCGAGGAGCTCGCCAAGTCGGAGGAGGCCCGCAAAGCGTACATACAGCGCAGCGTGGAGCAGGCGTCTCTGCAGGAGCAAAAAGTGCAGGAGCTTCAAGCCGCCTTGGCGGACACCAGCGCAGCCGAAGCCGCGCACCAGGCGGCACACGCGAAAGAAGTGGCCGCACTGCAGGAGCAACTGAGCACCACGCGAGAGCAGTTCGCGCAGCAAACCACGTTGCTTCAAGCACAGCTCCACAGTGCAGAAGATCTCGCTGCACAACAGCTGAAGAAGAAGGGCGACGAGGCGAGCGCTACGAAGGCGCAACTGCAGACCACGCGCGACGAGCTGTCCAAGATGGAAAGCGTTCGACGATTACTTGCAAAAGAGCACGGCGAGGCTCTTGCCGCGCTGCAGCTTCAACTGGATCGGGAAAAGCAGAAGGCCGCGGTGGCTACAGCGGCACACACGACGCAGCTGCAAGACGCAGAGCGCCGACTGGAGGAAAAGACGGCGACCGCAGACGCAACGGCTGCTGCGCTCCACAGGGAGCTTGACATTCAACGCCAGACCACGGCGGCGCAAGCAGCACAGCACGCACGGCAAGCAAAAGAGCTAGAGGACCAGCTCGCGGCAATGCAGCGGGCAGTGGAGGCTGCGGAGAGGGCCCGTGAAGACGACACGGAGCGTTTTGCACAGACATCTGCCGCTCAAGTAGAGACGATTGATGCTTTGCGCACGCAGCTTGCTGCAGTCGAGGAAGCCAAAGCGGCGTCAGACACGGCTCACGAAGCGGCGCGGCAGCGCCTACAAACCGAATTGGCCAAGACGGCAGAGGAACAGGCGACGACGGTGGCCAAGCTGGAAGAGCAGCTGTGCGAGACCGAAGCGCAGCTGGTGCGGTCGGAGCAGGCTCGCGAGGAGCAGGCAGAGGAAGGCATGCAGCAAGCGGAGATGCACACCAAGTCGCTCGAGTCCCTTCAGCGCACGCTGGAGGCGAACCACAAGCAAGAAATGGCGGCACTCAAGCAAAGTCACGCGGAGTACGTTGCGACACTGGAGAGGCAAGTGGCGTCGCACACGTCGTCAGCCCAGTCTCTCCGCGACGACCTCAAGGACGCCCGCGACCAGATTCGCCAGATGGTGGAGACACAAAACTACCTGGGCAAGCAGCTGGAGGATGAGAAGCAGCACATCGCGGAACTGCGCGTACGCGCAGAAAACACGGAAAAAGCCCGGGCCGAATCCGCCGCTGAGGCGGTGCAGCTTCACAAGAAGTTAATAGTCTCCACGACTTCGGCCGAAAAGCTGAATGAAGAGGCGACGAGGCTGTCACAAGAGCTGCAGCGAGTGCGTGAGGAATGCAGTGCAGCACAGCAGAAGCTGACAGCGCAGGCGCAGCGTATTGCCCAGCTGTCAGCAGAGCTGCAGGCATCAGAGGTGGCCGTAGAAGACCTGCGCAAGGAGGTAGGTAACCTTCAAGCCGAGAAAGCGGAGCTTGTGAAGGCGCAGGCGGCTCAGACGGAGCGCCAGCGCGAGCAGCTCGTGACTCAGCAAGTAGACACCGTAACGGAGCTCGAGGCTCAGTTCCGCGCTATGGAACAGGAGCGGCGGGGGATTGAGGAAAAAGCACGCCAGACCGAGGAATCGCTGCGCGCTACGATCGAAAAGCAGGCTAAGGACCTTCGTCAGATGCGCGAAGACCTCGACTTCAACATGAGCATGAGTAACTTCGAGTCCAACGAGGCGCGCCGGAACACCGCTGCTGGTGCGCCGAGTCAGAGCTCCGCCCTAGGTGGCACTGCCAGTGGTAGCGCGGCTCCTCCGCAGGGCTGCTGCGTCGATGGTGGTGGAAATAGGACGGTATCAAACAGTAGCTTTGCCAGCCGCTCCGCATCCCCGGCCGTTGGCGGCTCCGTCGCCGGGGGCGTGGCTGGAATGCTGAGCTCCTTCTTCCGCCGTGGCACCACCGGCGCCGCCCCGATGCCGACCACCGCGAGCGGCACTGCTGCCTCGTCGCAGGTGATCCAGCGGCACAGCGCCGTTCTGCAGGTCCGCAGCGGCGACAAGCGCACGGGCGCCACTACACCGGTGCGCCGCGGCAGCAGTTTCTACAGCACCGGCTCCTTCCGTCGTTCCTCAGCGGCCTCGTTTTTCGGACGTGGCGAGGCAACCGGCAACGGCGCCGCTGCCTCGGGACTTGGCGCACGGTCGGCATCGAATGCGTCGATGGACAACTACATAGTGGAGCCCGAATCCTCTTCCTGGCGCAGTCCTTCGGCGAACAACGCTACTAACAGCCGTACGCCTCTCGAATAAGTGCAGGTGCTAGCTTGAGGGTTCAGCGATTTGCAGCAAGCGTGCGAGTCACGCGGGATGCTGCTACTGTTGTTTCTTTGGCTCTGTAAAACGCAGTGGAGCAAAGGCGAAGGACCTTCCTGTTTGCCCTACTAGTGAACGGCCTGTTGTATAATAAAACGTTAAAAAAAAAAAATGAAAAGACTGCTGATGTTGATCTTTTGTTTTCTCGCTTAAAGTTTAGGATAAAAGTGTATCGAACGGTCGTTACTCTTTTGTCTCAGTTGGTGGCGTCATTTGCTTTCAGAAAGCACTCGTTATCACAAAAGTGCTTTTACGAGCATGAAGAAGACATAAAAAACATACATATCAAAAGAAAAAAAAGAAGAAACAGATTAACATGCTACAGAAAAGGGGACACTTCAGCGGCTCAACTTTCCTGAGCTGCAAATTCACTCTATACACAAAAAAAAAAAAAGAAAAGAAAGGTGATTATCCTCTGTGGCAGATGACCCACCTCACAGAAACCCATCGTAGACATCGTTGACACATTTAACAGGAACAAAACCAGACGTAGCTTTCAACAACCAAAAAAAAAAAAAGAAAACGCATGCACTGCTGTGCTCTCTTGCCCACAATCACGGCTACTTCAATCAAGTCCCTAGAACTTCAAAACTGTTTCACTATCTACTTCATTTACACAAACAAACCCGCTACTGATAAAAAAACGCAACAACCTGACTGTACTGACATTCTACGCGCATAGTATCTTCACATCAAAAACAGAACCCTTATTCAGCAATAACCTTCCGTCCCCAATTACCGCCACTTCCTCTAACAATTACAACTTCTACACAGTTGACTACAACCCGATGCCTGCTTTGGCTTCTGTTCCGCGCCGCGAACTCGGCAAGAGTGGCCTGTTCGTTTCCCAGATCGGCCTTGGCTGCATGGGCATGAGCTTCAGCCTCGGCAATCCTGCGGATCGCGACGACGCAAAGAGTATCGCTCTGATCCGCGAGGCCTTCAACCTCGGCATCAACTTCTTCGACACCGCCCAGTGCTACGGACCGAACAAGAACGAGGAGCTGCTCGGTGAGGCCATCTCCACCCTGCCACGTGACCAGCTGGTGATCGCCACAAAGTGCGGCATCTACATCCAGGATGGCAAGATGACGGCTGACTCGCGGCCGGAGACGCTCCGCGACGCCATCGAGGGCTCGCTGAAGCGCCTGCGCACGGACTACGTGGATCTGTACTACGTCCACCGCATAGACCCCACCATCCCCATCGAGGACGTGGCGCGCACGATGCTGCAGTTCAAGAAGGAGGGCAAGATCCGCCACTGGGGCGTGAGCGAGGCGAGCGTGGCGACGATCCGCCGTGCGCACGCCGTGTTCGCGCTGACGGCGGTGCAGAGTGAGTACTCGCTGATGTTCCGCGAGCCGGAGCAAGAGCTGATCCCGACGCTGCGTGAGCTGGGCATCGGCTTCGTGCCGTTCAGCCCGTTGGGCCGCGGTTTCCTCACCGCCACCATCAACACCGACACGAAGTTTGACTCCTCGGATTTCCGAGCTAGCATTCCCCGTTTCGCAGAGGGCAACTTGGCAAAGAACCTGGCTCTGGTTGATGTGGTGAAGGAGATGGCGCAGCGCAAGGGTGCCACGCCGAGCCAGATCGCTCTTGCCTGGGTGACGTCGCAGGCACCGTTCATTGTGCCGATCCCCGGCACAACGAAGCTGGAGCGCCTGAAGGAGAACATCGGCTCAACTGCTGTGCACTTCACGCCGGAGGAGCTGGCGGAGTTCACGAAGAAGGTGGACGCAATCGTCATTGAAGGGGATCGGTATCCTCCTGCCGCAGCCGCGATGGTGGACCACAGCAAGTAAAGCGGCCGTTCAACGCCACCCATTAGGCCTTCGCCCGCTAGCGAGTTGAGCACGCTCAGCTCTACTCTTGCGCGCTACGGTCGCAGGACCTTCACGCTTTCTTTCTTTTTTGTGTGTGTGTGTGTGGTGCCACGGCCCTGTGAATGGAGCCTTTGTGCTCGACGGGGAGGCCATCAACACCGACGGCGTTGACGGGGGGATGAAGCCTGCACACCACGCGGCCTTCTTCACGCCCACCGGCTCCGCAACGTCGCACTAACGCTGTTTCTTCAGCCTCTCTTCTGGCTTTTATTTCCTAATATCTGACTTTTTCCCGGTTTTCTCATTTGCGGAGCGGTAGCGGCACCGGGGCGGAGCGGAGACGGAGCGCCGCTGTTTTGTACGCTGCGAGCACAGTGCAGCCGCGCTACAACGGCGCTGGTGCCCTTTCCTTCGTCTCCCCGACCTGAGGCACACGTGCACGCCTCGTGTCCGTCCCGCTCCACTTCTTTTCCTTTTCTCATATATATATATATATATATGTGCATATGCATATGCATATGCATATATACGTGTTGAAGAGCAAGACACCCCTTTCTCTCCGTCTTCGGCAGCGTGCCAGGCTTGTCTCTTCTCTTTATTTTCGTTTTCTCCTTTTCGCTTTGGTTTGTTTACGCCTACCGTCCTGACGCTCGCTCCCCACCACCCGTCTCTCTACTTCGCAGGGGTGCAGCAACAACGTTCAACGTGCAAGAACACATACTAACACGCCTGTGCGACCAACAGTGTCACGTGCGCCTTTGGGGTCCTGCAGCGCGCGCCAGCGTTCCCCCTCCCCTCTTCTTTGCACGCAGCGTGATGTCTGGCTGTCAGCGCAACGCGTAGCTCTTGTTCACACACGGACACGCCCGTCCACACCCAGACACCAGCGCGTGCTTCTGGCCACCCTCTCGGCCCTTCTCTTCTCTGCCGCTGCCCGCCTCACGCTCTCTGCTCCTCACCACTCCCTCGCTCCTTTCTCCTCCCGCTCTCTCGCTTCTCGACACCTGCTACACACACACACACACACACATGCGCAGGATAACGTTCCTCGCGCTTCGTACCCTCGTGACTCTCCCTGGTCTACCTCAAAAGCAAACTCTTTTCGCTTCCTTCCCCCTAACACACACACACACACACCGCCTCTCCAAGATGGTGAACGTCTGCGTCGTTGGTGCTGCTGGCGGTATCGGCCAGTCGCTGTCGCTGCTGCTGATGCGCCAGCTGCCGTACGGCAGCACGCTGTCGCTGTTCGATGTGGTTGGCGCGCCGGGCGTTGCGGCGGACCTGTCGCATGTTGACAACGCCGGCGTGACGGTGAAGTACGCAGCGGGCAAGGTCGGCGTGAAGCGCGACCCGGCGCTTGGCGAGCTGGCCAAGGGCGTGGACTTGTTCGTGATTGTCGCCGGCGTGCCGCGCAAGCCCGGCATGACGCGCGACGACCTGTTCAAGATCAACGCCGGCATCATCCTCGACCTGGTGCTGACATGCGCCACGTCCAGCCCGAAGGCGGTGTTCTGCATCGTGACGAACCCCGTCAACAGCACGGTCGCCATCGCCGCGCAGGCGCTGAAGAAGCTGGGCTGCTACGACAAGAACCGCCTGATGGGCGTGTCGCTGCTGGACGGCCTCCGCGCCACCCGCTTCATCAACGAGGCCCGCAAGCCGCTGACGGTGAGCCAGGTGCCCGTGGTGGGCGGCCACAGCGACATCACGATTGTGCCGCTGTTCCACCAGCTGCCCGGCCCGCTGCCGGACGAGGCGACGCTGGCGAAGATCGTGACGCGTGTGCAGGTGGCCGGCACGGAGGTGGTGAAGGCGAAGGCGGGCCGCGGCTCGGCGACGCTGTCGATGGCGGAGGCCGGTGCCCGCTTTGCGCTCAAGGTGGTGCAGGGCCTGACCGGCGCCGGCAACCCGCTGGTGTACACGTATGTGGACACGGACGGCCAGCACGAGTCCGAGTTCCTGGCCATCCCAGTGGTGCTCGGCAAGACCGGCATCGTGAAGCGGCTGCCGATCGGCAGGCTGGCGCCGTCCGAGGAGAAGATGCTGAAGGATGCGCTGCCCGTGATCCAGAAGAACATCGCCAAGGGCAACGAGTTCGCCAAGGCCAACCTGTAAGGCGCTGTTGCCCGTGCCGGCTGGCGACGCCGGGGCCTTCGGCCGCCGCGGAATGCACGAGCATGGCGCTCGTACCATCAAAAAAACACCAATGAAAGCAAAAAAAGAAAAAACTGAGTGTAAGAACCAAACTATTAATATGGTAGCTGAGTGTGGTGCGCGGCGAGCCCTGTGTGTGTGTGAGGCTGCTGCATTCTGCACACGCGTGCGCGAGGGGTCCGCGGCATTGCCGCGGCTTCCCCGTCGCGGTGGCTCGTCGTGGCACCAGGCTCGGCTCCAAAGCACTTGAGCCTCGTTCTTTTTCTTCTATATTTCTTTCCTGTGTCTCTCCCGTCGCAACATTTGTTTGCCACGCGGAGCGTCGGGAACCCGCAAAGGTGAAAAAAAAAGTTCTTTTTTTTTCTCTCGGAAAAGCGTCCGGAGAGAAGAGCAGCACAGCGCCATTCAGTGGATTGCGCTGGCAGGCTGAGGAGCCTCTGCAAGTGCCGGCTAGCCGTGTGGCCGCTCGAGTACGTACTGTAGCGCGCCGTGGGAGACCTGCGGCGAAGAATCTTGGGTCTGCACGTCTTTGCAACTGCTCCATCGTTGCATTCATCAAATGCGTTACGTTTTTCTGGGCGAGGCTGGTGTTGACGGCAGTGCCCATGTCCTCTCGCACCCCCTAGCTGCTCCTCCTCTACAACTCTCCCTCTCTGCACTCCGTCCTTTCCTGCTCTGCACTCCGCTGCCTCTGCCACTGAGCGTCAGTCTCACGACTCGTCACGCAGCACTAGAGCGGCTTTTTTTTTTCCTCTACACAAAACAGCTTCCTTCCTTTTCTGTTCCCCGCCTCCCCGTCTCTCCGAGCTCCGAGTCCCTTGCACAGTGCCGTGTCACAGCTGCCTTCTGTCTCAATCACACACACACAGTGATCCGATGCCTGCCTTGGCTTCTGTTCCGCGCCGCGAACTCGGCAAGAGTGGCCTGTTCGTTTCCCAGATCGGCCTTGGCTGCATGGGCATGAGCTTCAACCTCGGCAATCCTGCGGATCGCGACGACGCAAAGAGTATCGCTCTGATCCGCGAGGCCTTCAACCTCGGCATCAACTTCTTCGACACCGCCCAGTGCTACGGACCGAACAAGAACGAGGAGCTGCTCGGTGAGGCCATCTCCACCCTGCCACGTGACCAGCTGGTGATCGCCACAAAGTGCGGCATCTACATCCGGGATGGCAAGATGACGGCTGACTCGCGGCCGGAGACGCTCCGCGACGCCATCGAGGGCTCGCTGAAGCGCCTGCGCACGGACTACGTGGATCTGTACTACGTCCACCGCATAGACCCCACCATCCCCATCGAGGACGTGGCGCGCACGATGCTGCAGTTCAAGAAGGAGGGCAAGATCCGCCACTGGGGCGTGAGCGAGGCGAGCGTGGCGACGATCCGCCGTGCGCACGCCGTGTTCGCGCTGACGGCGGTGCAGAGTGAGTACTCGCTGATGTTCCGCGAGCCGGAGCAAGAGCTGATCCCGACGCTGCGTGAGCTGGGCATCGGCTTCGTGCCGTTCAGCCCGTTGGGCCGCGGTTTCCTCACCGCCACCATCAACACCGACACGAAGTTTGACTCCTCGGACCTCCGAGCTAGCATTCCCCGTTTCGCAGAGGGCAACTTGGCAAAGAACCTGGCTCTGGTTGATGTGGTGAAGGAGATGGCGCAGCGCAAGGGTGCCACGCCGAGCCAGATCGCTCTTGCCTGGGTGACGTCGCAGGCACCGTTCATTGTGCCGATCCCCGGCACAACGAAGCTGGAGCGCCTGAAGGAGAACATCGGCTCAACTGCTGTGCACTTCACGCCGGAGGAGCTGGCGGAGTTCACGAAGAAGGTGGATGCAATCGTCATTGAAGGGGATCGGTATCCTCCTGCCGCAGCCGCGATGGTGGACCACAGCAAGTAAAGCGGCCGTTCAACGCCACCCATTAGGCCTTCGCCCGCTAGCGAGTTGAGCACGCTCAGCTCTACTCTTGCGCGCTACGGTCGCAGGACCTTCACGCTTTCTTTCTTTTTTGTGTGTGTGTGTGTGGTTCCACGGCCCTGTGAATGGAGCCTTTGTGCTCGACGGGGAGGCCATCAACACCGACGGCGTTGACGGGGGGATGAAGCCTGCACACCACGCGGCCTTCTTCACGCCCACCGGCTCCGCAACGTCGCACTAACGCTGTTTCTTCAGCCTCTCTTCTGGCTTTTATTTCCTAATATCTGACTTTTTCCCGGTTTTCTCATTTGCGGAGCGGTAGCGGCACCGGGGCGGAGCGGAGACGGAGCGCCGCTGTTTTGTACGCTGCGAGCACAGTGCAGCCGCGCTACAACGGCGCTGGTGCCCTTTCCTTCGTCTCCCCGACCTGAGGCACACGTGCACGCCTCGTGTCCGTCCCGCTCCACTTCTTTTCCTTTTCTCATATATATATATATATATATGTGCATATGCATATGCATATGCATATATACGTGTTGAAGAGCAAGACACCCCTTTCTCTCCGTCTTCGGCAGCGTGCCAGGCTTGTCTCTTCTCTTTATTTTCGTTTTCTCCTTTTCGCTTTGGTTTGTTTACGCCTACCGTCCTGACGCTCGCTCCCCACCACCCGTCTCTCTACTTCGCAGGGGTGCAGCAACAACGTTCAACGTGCAAGAACACATACTAACACGCCTGTGCGACCAACAGTGCCACGTGCGCCTTTGGGGTCCTGCAGCGCGCGCCAGCGTTCCCCCTCCCCTCTTCTTTGCACGCAGCGTGATGTCTGGCTGTCAGCGCAACGCGTAGCTCTTGTTCACACACGGACACGCCCGTCCACACCCAGACACCAGCGCGTGCTTCTGGCCACCCTCTCGGCCCTTCTCTTCTCTGCCGCTGCCCGCCTCACGCTCTCTGCTCCTCACCACTCCCTCGCTCCCTTCTCCTCCCGCTCTCTCGCTTCTCGACACCTGCTACACACACACACACACACACATGCGCAGGATAACGTTCCTCGCGCTTCGTACCCTCGTGACTCTCCCTGGTCTACCTCAAAAGCAAACTCTTTTCGCTTCCTTCCCCCTAACACACACACACACACACCGCCTCTCCAAGATGGTGAACGTCTGCGTCGTTGGTGCTGCTGGCGGTATCGGCCAGTCGCTGTCGCTGCTGCTGATGCGCCAGCTGCCGTACGGCAGCACGCTGTCGCTGTTCGATGTGGTTGGCGCGCCGGGCGTTGCGGCGGACCTGTCGCACATCGATAACGCCGGCGTGACGGTGAAGTACGCAGCGGGCAAGGTCGGCGTGAAGCGCGACCCGGCGCTTGGCGAGCTGGCCAAGGGCGTGGACTTGTTCGTGATTGTCGCCGGCGTGCCGCGCAAGCCCGGCATGACGCGCGACGACCTGTTCAAGATCAACGCCGGCATCATCCTCGACCTGGTGCTGACATGCGCCACGTCCAGCCCGAAGGCGGTGTTCTGCATCGTGACGAACCCCGTCAACAGCACGGTCGCCATCGCCGCGCAGGCGCTGAAGAAGCTGGGCTGCTACGACAAGAACCGCCTGATGGGCGTGTCGCTGCTGGACGGCCTCCGCGCCACCCGCTTCATCAACGAGGCCCGCAAGCCGCTGACGGTGAGCCAGGTGCCCGTGGTGGGCGGCCACAGCGACATCACGATTGTGCCGCTGTTCCACCAGCTGCCCGGCCCGCTGCCGGACGAGGCGACGCTGGCGAAGATCGTGACGCGTGTGCAGGTGGCCGGCACGGAGGTGGTGAAGGCGAAGGCGGGCCGCGGCTCGGCGACGCTGTCGATGGCGGAGGCCGGTGCCCGCTTTGCGCTCAAGGTGGTGCAGGGCCTGACCGGCGCCGGCAACCCGCTGGTGTACACGTATGTGGACACGGACGGCCAGCACGAGTCCGAGTTCCTGGCCATCCCAGTGGTGCTCGGCAAGACCGGCATCGTGAAGCGGCTGCCGATCGGCAGGCTGGCGCCGTCCGAGGAGAAGATGCTGAAGGATGCGCTGCCCGTGATCCAGAAGAACATCGCCAAGGGCAACGAGTTCGCCAAGGCCAACCTGTAAGGCGCTGTTGCCCGTGCCGGCTGGCGACGCCGGGGCCTTCGGCCGCCGCGGAATGCACGAGCATGGCGCTCGTACCATCAAAAAAACACCAATGAAAGCAAAAAAAGAAAAAACTGAGTGTAAGAACCAAACTATTAATATGGTAGCTGAGTGTGGTGCGCGGCGAGCCCTGTGTGTGTGTGAGGCTGCTGCATTCTGCACACGCGTGCGCGAGGGGTCCGCGGCATTGCCGCGGCTTCCCCGTCGCGGTGGCTCGTCGTGGCACCAGGCTCGGCTCCAAAGCACTTGAGCCTCGTTCTTTTTCTTCTATATTTCTTTCCTGTGTCTCTCCCGTCGCAACATTTGTTTGCCACGCGGAGCGTCGGGAACCCGCAAAGGTGAAAAAAAAGTTCTTTTTTTTTCTCTCGGAAAAGCGTCCGGAGAGAAGAGCAGCACAGCGCCATTCAGTGGATTGCGCTGGCAGGCTGAGGAGCCTCTGCAAGTGCCGGCTAGCCGTGTGGCCGCTCGAGTACGTACTGTAGCGCGCCGTGGGAGACCTGCGGCGAAGAATCTTGGGTCTGCACGTCTTTGCAACTGCTCCATCGTTGCATTCATCGAATGCGTTACGTTTTTCTGGGCGAGGCTGGTGTTGACGGCAGTGCCCATGTCCTCTCGCACCCCCTAGCTGCTCCTCCTCTACAACTCTCCCTCTCTGCACTCCGTCCTTTCCTGCTCTGCACTCCGCTGCCTCTGCCACTGAGCGTCAGTCTCACGACTCGTCACGCAGCACTAGAGCGGCTTTTTTTTTTTCCTCTACACAAAACAGCTTCCTTCCTTTTCTGTTCCCCGCCTCCCCGTCTCTCCGAGCTCCGAGTCCCTTGCACAGTGCCGTGTCACAGCTGCCTTCTGTCTCAATCACACACACACAGTGATCCGATGCCTGCCTTGGCTTCTGTTCCGCGCCGCGAACTCGGCAAGAGTGGCCTGTTCGTTTCCCAGATCGGCCTTGGCTGCATGGGCATGAGCTTCAGCCTCGGCAATCCTGCGGATCGCGACGACGCAAAGAGTATCGCTCTGATCCGCGAGGCCTTCAACCTCGGCATCAACTTCTTCGACACCGCCCAGTGCTACGGACCGAACAAGAACGAGGAGCTGCTCGGTGAGGCCATCTCCACCCTGCCACGTGACCAGCTGGTGATCGCCACAAAGTGCGGCATCTACATCCGGGATGGCAAGATGACGGCTGACTCGCGGCCGGAGACGCTCCGCGACGCCATCGAGGGCTCGCTGAAGCGCCTGCGCACGGACTACGTGGATCTGTACTACGTCCACCGCATAGACCCCACCATCCCCATCGAGGACGTGGCGCGCACGATGCTGCAGTTCAAGAAGGAGGGCAAGATCCGCCACTGGGGCGTGAGCGAGGCGAGCGTGGCGACGATCCGCCGTGCGCACGCCGTGTTCGCGCTGACGGCGGTGCAGAGTGAGTACTCGCTGATGTTCCGCGAGCCGGAGCAAGAGCTGATCCCGACGCTGCGTGAGCTGGGCATCGGCTTCGTGCCGTTCAGCCCGTTGGGCCGCGGTTTCCTCACCGCCACCATCAACACCGACACGAAGTTTGACTCCTCGGACCTCCGAGCTAGCATTCCCCGTTTCGCAGAGGGCAACTTGGCAAAGAACCTGGCTCTGGTTGATGTGGTGAAGGAGATGGCGCAGCGCAAGGGTGCCACGCCGAGCCAGATCGCTCTTGCCTGGGTGACGTCGCAGGCACCGTTCATTGTGCCGATCCCCGGCACAACGAAGCTGGAGCGCCTGAAGGAGAACATCGGCTCAACTGCTGTGCACTTCACGCCGGAGGAGCTGGCGGAGTTCACGAAGAAGGTGGACGCAATCGTCATTGAAGGGGATCGGTATCCTCCTGCCGCAGCCGCGATGGTGGACCACAGCAAGTAAAGCGGCCGTTCAACGCCACCCATTAGGCCTTCGCCCGCTAGCGAGTTGAGCACGCTCAGCTCTACTCTTGCGCGCTACGGTCGCAGGACCTTCACGCTTTCTTTCTTTTTTGTGTGTGTGTGTGTGTGTGTGGTGCCACGGCCCTGTGAATGGAGCCTTTGTGCTCGACGGGGAGGCCATCAACACCGACGGCGCTGACGGGGGGATGAAGCCTGCACACCACGCGGCCTTCTTCACGCCCACCGGCTCCGCAACGTCGCACTAACGCTGTTTCTTCAGCCTCTCTTCTGGCTTTTATTTCCTAATATCTGACTTTTTCCCGGTTTTCTCATTTGCGGAGCGGTAGCGGCACCGGGGCGGAGCGGAGACGGAGCGCCGCTGTTTTGTACGCTGCGAGCACAGTGCAGCCGCGCTACAACGGCGCTGGTGCCCTTTCCTTCGTCTCCCCGACCTGAGGCACACGTGCACGCCTCGTGTCCGTCCCGCTCCACTTCTTTTCCTTTTCTCATATATATATATATATATATATATATATGCATATGCATATGCATATGCATATATACGTGTTGAAGAGCAAGACACCCCTTTCTCTCCGTCTTCGGCAGCGTGCCAGGCTTGTCTCTTCTCTTTATTTTCGTTTTCTCCTTTTCGCTTTGGTTTGTTTACGCCTACCGTCCTGACGCTCGCTCCCCACCACCCGTCTCTCTACTTCGCAGGGGTGCAGCAACAACGTTCAACGTGCAAGAACACATACTAACACGCCTGTGCGACCAACAGTGCCACGTGCGCCTTTGGGGTCCTGCAGCGCGCGCCAGCGTTCCCCCTCCCCTCTTCTTTGCACGCAGCGTGATGTCTGGCTGTCAGCGCAACGCGTAGCTCTTGTTCACACACGGACACGCCCGTCCACACCCAGACACCAGCGCGTGCTTCTGGCCACCCTCTCGGCCCTCCTCTTCTCTGCCGCTGCCCGCCTCACGCTCTCTGCTCCTCACCACTCCCTCGCTCCCTTCTCCTCCCGCTCTCTCGCTTCTCGACACCTGCTACACACACACACACACACACATGCGCAGGATAACGTTCCTCGCGCTTCGTACCCTCGTGACTCTCCCTGGTCTACCTCAAAAGCAAACTCTTTTCGCTTCCTTCCCCCTAACACACACACACACACACCGCCTCTCCAAGATGGTGAACGTCTGCGTCGTTGGTGCTGCTGGCGGTATCGGCCAGTCGCTGTCGCTGCTGCTGATGCGCCAGCTGCCGTACGGCAGCACGCTGTCGCTGTTCGATGTGGTTGGCGCGCCGGGCGTTGCGGCGGACCTGTCGCATGTTGACAACGCCGGCGTGACGGTGAAGTACGCAGCGGGCAAGGTCGGCGTGAAGCGCGACCCGGCGCTTGGCGAGCTGGCCAAGGGCGTGGACTTGTTCGTGATTGTCGCCGGCGTGCCGCGCAAGCCCGGCATGACGCGCGACGACCTGTTCAAGATCAACGCCGGCATCATCCTCGACCTGGTGCTGACATGCGCCACGTCCAGCCCGAAGGCGGTGTTCTGCATCGTGACGAACCCCGTCAACAGCACGGTCGCCATCGCCGCGCAGGCGCTGAAGAAGCTGGGCTGTTACGACAAGAACCGCCTGATGGGCGTGTCGCTGCTGGACGGCCTCCGCGCCACCCGCTTCATCAACGAGGCCCGCAAGCCGCTGACGGTGAGCCAGGTGCCCGTGGTGGGCGGCCACAGCGACATCACGATTGTGCCGCTGTTCCACCAGCTGCCCGGCCCGCTGCCGGACGAGGCGACGCTGGCGAAGATCGTGACGCGTGTGCAGGTGGCCGGCACGGAGGTGGTGAAGGCGAAGGCGGGCCGCGGCTCGGCGACGCTGTCGATGGCGGAGGCCGGTGCCCGCTTTGCGCTCAAGGTGGTGCAGGGCCTGACCGGCGCCGGCAACCCGCTGGTGTACACGTATGTGGACACGGACGGCCAGCACGAGTCCGAGTTCCTGGCCATCCCAGTGGTGCTCGGCAAGACCGGCATCGTGAAGCGGCTGCCGATCGGCAGGCTGGCGCCGTCCGAGGAGAAGATGCTGAAGGATGCGCTGCCCGTGATCCAGAAGAACATCGCCAAGGGCAACGAGTTCGCCAAGGCCAACCTGTAAGGCGCTGTTGCCCGTGCCGGCTGGCGACGCCGGGGCCTTCGGCCGCCGCGGAATGCACGAGCATGGCGCTCGTACCATCAAAAAAACACCAATGAAAGCAAAAAAAGAAAAAACTGAGTGTAAGAACCAAACTATTAATATGGTAGCTGAGTGTGGTGCGCGGCGAGCCCTGTGTGTGTGTGAGGCTGCTGCATTCTGCACACGCGTGCGCGAGGGGTCCGCGGCATTGCCGCGGCTTCCCCGTCGCGGTGGCTCGTCGTGGCACCAGGCTCGGCTCCAAAGCACTTGAGCCTCGTTCTTTTTCTTCTATATTTCTTTCCTGTGTCTCTCCCGTCGCAACATTTGTTTGCCACGCGGAGCGTCGGGAACCCGCAAAGGTGAAAAAAAAAGTTCTTTTTTTTTCTCTCGGAAAAGCGTCCGGAGAGAAGAGCAGCACAGCGCCATTCAGTGGATTGCGCTGGCAGGCTGAGGAGCCTCTGCAAGTGCCGGCTAGCCGTGTGGCCGCTCGAGTACGTACTGTAGCGCGCCGTGGGAGACCTGCGGCGAAGAATCTTGGGTCTGCACGTCTTTGCAACTGCTCCATCGTTGCATTCATCAAATGCGTTACGTTTTTCTGGGCGAGGCTGGTGTTGACGGCAGTGCCCATGTCCTCTCGCACCCCCTAGCTGCTCCTCCTCTACAACTCTCCCTCTCTGCACTCCGTCCTTTCCTGCTCTGCACTCCGCTGCCTCTGCCACTGAGCGTCAGTCTCACGACTCGTCACGCAGCACTAGAGCGGCTTTTTTTTTTTCCTCTACACAAAACAGCTTCCTTCCTTTTCTGTTCCCCGCCTCCCCGTCTCTCCGAGCTCCGAGTCCCTTGCACAGTGCCGTGTCACAGCTGCCTTCTGTCTCAATCACACACACACAGTGATCCGATGCCTGCCTTGGCTTCTGTTCCGCGCCGCGAACTCGGCAAGAGTGGCCTGTTCGTTTCCCAGATCGGCCTTGGCTGCATGGGCATGAGCTTCAGCCTCGGCAATCCTGCGGATCGCGACGACGCAAAGAGTATCGCTCTGATCCGCGAGGCCTTCAACCTCGGCATCAACTTCTTCGACACCGCCCAGTGCTACGGACCGAACAAGAACGAGGAGCTGCTCGGTGAGGCCATCTCCACCCTGCCACGTGACCAGCTGGTGATCGCCACAAAGTGCGGCATCTACATCCAGGATGGCAAGATGACGGCTGACTCGCGGCCGGAGACGCTCCGCGACGCCATCGAGGGCTCGCTGAAGCGCCTGCGCACGGACTACGTGGATCTGTACTACGTCCACCGCATAGACCCCACCATCCCCATCGAGGACGTGGCGCGCACGATGCTGCAGTTCAAGAAGGAGGGCAAGATCCGCCACTGGGGCGTGAGCGAGGCGAGCGTGGCGACGATCCGCCGTGCGCACGCCGTGTTCGCGCTGACGGCGGTGCAGAGTGAGTACTCGCTGATGTTCCGCGAGCCGGAGCAAGAGCTGATCCCGACGCTGCGTGAGCTGGGCATCGGCTTCGTGCCGTTCAGCCCGTTGGGCCGCGGTTTCCTCACCGCCACCATCAACACCGACACGAAGTTTGACTCCTCGGATTTCCGAGCTAGCATTCCCCGTTTCGCAGAGGGCAACTTGGCAAAGAACCTGGCTCTGGTTGATGTGGTGAAGGAGATGGCGCAGCGCAAGGGTGCCACGCCGAGCCAGATCGCTCTTGCCTGGGTGACGTCGCAGGCACCGTTCATTGTGCCGATCCCCGGCACAACGAAGCTGGAGCGCCTGAAGGAGAACATCGGCTCAACTGCTGTGCACTTCACGCCGGAGGAGCTGGCGGAGTTCACGAAGAAGGTGGACGCAATCGTCATTGAAGGGGATCGGTATCCTCCTGCCGCAGCCGCGATGGTGGACCACAGCAAGTAAAGCGGCCGTTCAACGCCACCCATTAGGCCTTCGCCCGCTAGCGAGTTGAGCACGCTCAGCTCTACTCTTGCGCGCTACGGTCGCAGGACCTTCACGCTTTCTTTCTTTTTTGTGTGTGTGTGTGTGGTGCCACGGCCCTGTGAATGGAGCCTTTGTGCTCGACGAGGAGGCCATCAACACCGACGGCGTTGACGGGGGGATGAAGCCTGCACACCACGCGGCCTTCTTCACGCCCACCGGCTCCGCAACGTCGCACTAACGCTGTTTCTTCAGCCTCTCTTCTGGCTTTTATTTCCTAATATCTGACTTTTTCCCGGTTTTCTCATTTGCGGAGCGGTAGCGGCACCGGGGCGGAGCGGAGACGGAGCGCCGCTGTTTTGTACGCTGCGAGCACAGTGCAGCCGCGCTACAACGGCGCTGGTGCCCTTTCCTTCGTCTCCCCGACCTGAGGCACACGTGCACGCCTCGTGTCCGTCCTGCTCCACTTCTTTTCCTTTTCTCATATATATATATATATACATATGCATATGCATATGCATATGCATATATACGTGTTGAAGAGCAAGACACCCCTTTCTCTCCGTCTTCGGCAGCGTGCCAGGCTTGTCTCTTCTCTTTATTTTCGTTTTCTCCTTTTCGCTTTGGTTTGTTTACGCCTACCGTCCTGACGCTCGCTCCCCACCACCCGTCTCTCTACTTCGCAGGGGTGCAGCAACAACGTTCAACGTGCAAGAACACATACTAACACGCCTGTGCGACCAACAGTGCCACGTGCGCCTTTGGGGTCCTGCAGCGCGCGCCAGCGTTCCCCCTCCCCTCTTCTTTGCACGCAGCGTGATGTCTGGCTGTCAGCGCAACGCGTAGCTCTTGTTCACACACGGACACGCCCGTCCACACCCAGACACCAGCGCGTGCTTCTGGCCACCCTCTCGGCCCTTCTCTTCTCTGCCGCTGCCCGCCTCACGCTCTCTGCTCCTCACCACTCCCTCGCTCCCTTCTCCTCCCGCTCTCTCGCTTCTCGACACCTGCTACACACACACACACACACACATGCGCAGGATAACGTTCCTCGCGCTTCGTACCCTCGTGACTCTCCCTGGTCTACCTCAAAAGCAAACTCTTTTCGCTTCCTTCCCCCTAACACACACACACACACACCGCCTCTCCAAGATGGTGAACGTCTGCGTCGTTGGTGCTGCTGGCGGTATCGGCCAGTCGCTGTCGCTGCTGCTGATGCGCCAGCTGCCGTACGGCAGCACGCTGTCGCTGTTCGATGTGGTTGGCGCGCCGGGCGTTGCGGCGGACCTGTCGCACATCGATAACGCCGGCGTGACGGTGAAGTACGCAGCGGGCAAGGTCGGCGTGAAGCGCGACCCGGCGCTTGGCGAGCTGGCCAAGGGCGTGGACTTGTTCGTGATTGTCGCCGGCGTGCCGCGCAAGCCCGGCATGACGCGCGACGACCTGTTCAAGATCAACGCCGGCATCATCCTCGACCTGGTGCTGACATGCGCCACGTCCAGCCCGAAGGCGGTGTTCTGCATCGTGACGAACCCCGTCAACAGCACGGTCGCCATCGCCGCGCAGGCGCTGAAGAAGCTGGGCTGTTACGACAAGAACCGCCTGATGGGCGTGTCGCTGCTGGACGGCCTCCGCGCCACCCGCTTCATCAACGAGGCCCGCAAGCCGCTGACGGTGAGCCAGGTGCCCGTGGTGGGCGGCCACAGCGACATCACGATTGTGCCGCTGTTCCACCAGCTGCCCGGCCCGCTGCCGGACGAGGCGACGCTGGCGAAGATCGTGACGCGTGTGCAGGTGGCCGGCACGGAGGTGGTGAAGGCGAAGGCGGGCCGCGGCTCGGCGACGCTGTCGATGGCGGAGGCCGGTGCCCGCTTTGCGCTCAAGGTGGTGCAGGGCCTGACCGGCGCCGGCAACCCGCTGGTGTACACGTATGTGGACACGGACGGCCAGCACGAGTCCGAGTTCCTGGCCATCCCAGTGGTGCTCGGCAAGACCGGCATCGTGAAGCGGCTGCCGATCGGCAGGCTGGCGCCGTCCGAGGAGAAGATGCTGAAGGATGCGCTGCCCGTGATCCAGAAGAACATCGCCAAGGGCAACGAGTTCGCCAAGGCCAACCTGTAAGGCGCTGTTGCCCGTGCCGGCTGGCGACGCCGGGGCCTTCGGCCGCCGCGGAATGCACGAGCATGGCGCTCGTACCATCAAAAAAACACCAATGAAAGCAAAAAAAGAAAAAACTGAGTGTAAGAACCAAACTATTAATATGGTAGCTGAGTGTGGTGCGCGGCGAGCCCTGTGTGTGTGTGAGGCTGCTGCATTCTGCACACGCGTGCGCGAGGGGTCCGCGGCATTGCCGCGGCTTCCCCGTCGCGGTGGCTCGTCGTGGCACCAGGCTCGGCTCCAAAGCACTTGAGCCTCGTTCTTTTTCTTCTATATTTCTTTCCTGTGTCTCTCCCGTCGCAACATTTGTTTGCCACGCGGAGCGTCGGGAACCCGCAAAGGTGAAAAAAAAAGTTCTTTTTTTTTCTCTCGGAAAAGCGTCCGGAGAGAAGAGCAGCACAGCGCCATTCAGTGGATTGCGCTGGCAGGCTGAGGAGCCTCTGCAAGTGCCGGCTAGCCGTGTGGCCGCTCGAGTACGTACTGTAGCGCGCCGTGGGAGACCTGCGGCGAAGAATCTTGGGTCTGCACGTCTTTGCAACTGCTCCATCGTTGCATTCATCAAATGCGTTACGTTTTTCTGGGCGAGGCTGGTGTTGACGGCAGTGCCCATGTCCTCTCGCACCCCCTAGCTGCTCCTCCTCTACAACTCTCCCTCTCTGCACTCCGTCCTTTCCTGCTCTGCACTCCGCTGCCTCTGCCACTGAGCGTCAGTCTCACGACTCGTCACGCAGCACTAGAGCGGCTTTTTTTTTTTCCTCTACACAAAACAGCTTCCTTCCTTTTCTGTTCCCCGCCTCCCCGTCTCTCCGAGCTCCGAGTCCCTTGCACAGTGCCGTGTCACAGCTGCCTTCTGTCTCAATCACACACACACAGTGATCCGATGCCTGCCTTGGCTTCTGTTCCGCGCCGCGAACTCGGCAAGAGTGGCCTGTTCGTTTCCCAGATCGGCCTTGGCTGCATGGGCATGAGCTTCAGCCTCGGCAATCCTGCGGATCGCGACGACGCAAAGAGTATCGCTCTGATCCGCGAGGCCTTCAACCTCGGCATCAACTTCTTCGACACCGCCCAGTGCTACGGACCGAACAAGAACGAGGAGCTGCTCGGTGAGGCCATCTCCACCCTGCCACGTGACCAGCTGGTGATCGCCACAAAGTGCGGCATCTACATCCAGGATGGCAAGATGACGGCTGACTCGCGGCCGGAGACGCTCCGCGACGCCATCGAGGGCTCGCTGAAGCGCCTGCGCACGGACTACGTGGATCTGTACTACGTCCACCGCATAGACCCCACCATCCCCATCGAGGACGTGGCGCGCACGATGCTGCAGTTCAAGAAGGAGGGCAAGATCCGCCACTGGGGCGTGAGCGAGGCGAGCGTGGCGACGATCCGCCGTGCGCACGCCGTGTTCGCGCTGACGGCGGTGCAGAGTGAGTACTCGCTGATGTTCCGCGAGCCGGAGCAAGAGCTGATCCCGACGCTGCGTGAGCTGGGCATCGGCTTCGTGCCGTTCAGCCCGTTGGGCCGCGGTTTCCTCACCGCCACCATCAACACCGACACGAAGTTTGACTCCTCGGACCTCCGAGCTAGCATTCCCCGTTTCGCAGAGGGCAACTTGGCAAAGAACCTGGCTCTGGTTGATGTGGTGAAGGAGATGGCGCAGCGCAAGGGTGCCACGCCGAGCCAGATCGCTCTTGCCTGGGTGACGTCGCAGGCACCGTTCATTGTGCCGATCCCCGGCACAACGAAGCTGGAGCGCCTGAAGGAGAACATCGGCTCAACTGCTGTGCACTTCACGCCGGAGGAGCTGGCGGAGTTCACGAAGAAGGTGGACGCAATCGTCATTGAAGGGGATCGGTATCCTCCTGCCGCAGCCGCGATGGTGGACCACAGCAAGTAAAGCGGCCGTTCAACGCCACCCATTAGGCCTTCGCCCGCTAGCGAGTTGAGCACGCTCAGCTCTACTCTTGCGCGCTACGGTCGCAGGACCTTCACGCTTTCTTTCTTTTTTGTGTGTGTGTGTGTGGTGCCACGGCCCTATGAATGGAGCCTTTGTGCTCGACGAGGAGGCCATCAACACCGACGGCGTTGACGGGGGGATGAAGCCTGCACACCACGCGGCCTTCTTCACGCCCACCGGCTCCGCAACGTCGCACTAACGCTGTTTCTTCAGCCTCTCTTCTGGCTTTTATTTCCTAATATCTGACTTTTTCCCGGTTTTCTCATTTGCGGAGCGGTAGCGGCACCGGGGCGGAGCGGAGACGGAGCGCCGCTGTTTTGTACGCTGCGAGCACAGTGCAGCCGCGCTACAACGGCGCTGGTGCCCTTTCCTTCGTCTCCCCGACCTGAGGCACACGTGCACGCCTCGTGTCCGTCCCGCTCCACTTCTTTTCCTTTTCTCATATATATATATATATACATATGCATATGCATATGCATATGCATATATACGTGTTGAAGAGCAAGACACCCCTTTCTCTCCGTCTTCGGCAGCGTGCCAGGCTTGTCTCTTCTCTTTATTTTCGTTTTCTCCTTTTCGCTTTGGTTTGTTTACGCCTACCGTCCTGACGCTCGCTCCCCACCACCCGTCTCTCTACTTCGCAGGGGTGCAGCAACAACGTTCAACGTGCAAGAACACATACTAACACGCCTGTGCGACCAACAGTGTCACGTGCGCCTTTGGGGTCCTGCAGCGCGCGCCAGCGTTCCCCCTCCCCTCTTCTTTGCACGCAGCGTGATGTCTGGCTGTCAGCGCAACGCGTAGCTCTTGTTCACACACGGACACGCCCGTCCACACCCAGACACCAGCGCGTGCTTCTGGCCACCCTCTCGGCCCTTCTCTTCTCTGCCGCTGCCCGCCTCACGCTCTCTGCTCCTCACCACTCCCTCGCTCCCTTCTCCTCCCGCTCTCTCGCTTCTCGACACCTGCTACACACACACACACACACACATGCGCAGGATAACGTTCCTCGCGCTTCGTACCCTCGTGACTCTCCCTGGTCTACCTCAAAAGCAAACTCTTTTCGCTTCCTTCCCCCTAACACACACACACACACACCGCCTCTCCAAGATGGTGAACGTCTGCGTCGTTGGTGCTGCTGGCGGTATCGGCCAGTCGCTGTCGCTGCTGCTGATGCGCCAGCTGCCGTACGGCAGCACGCTGTCGCTGTTCGATGTGGTTGGCGCGCCGGGCGTTGCGGCGGACCTGTCGCACATCGATAACGCCGGCGTGACGGTGAAGTACGCAGCGGGCAAGGTCGGCGTGAAGCGCGACCCGGCGCTTGGCGAGCTGGCCAAGGGCGTGGACTTGTTCGTGATTGTCGCCGGCGTGCCGCGCAAGCCCGGCATGACGCGCGACGACCTGTTCAAGATCAACGCCGGCATCATCCTCGACCTGGTGCTGACATGCGCCACGTCCAGCCCGAAGGCGGTGTTCTGCATCGTGACGAACCCCGTCAACAGCACGGTCGCCATCGCCGCGCAGGCGCTGAAGAAGCTGGGCTGTTACGACAAGAACCGCCTGATGGGCGTGTCGCTGCTGGACGGCCTCCGCGCCACCCGCTTCATCAACGAGGCCCGCAAGCCGCTGACGGTGAGCCAGGTGCCCGTGGTGGGCGGCCACAGCGACATCACGATTGTGCCGCTGTTCCACCAGCTGCCCGGCCCGCTGCCGGACGAGGCGACGCTGGCGAAGATCGTGACGCGTGTGCAGGTGGCCGGCACGGAGGTGGTGAAGGCGAAGGCGGGCCGCGGCTCGGCGACGCTGTCGATGGCGGAGGCCGGTGCCCGCTTTGCGCTCAAGGTGGTGCAGGGCCTGACCGGCGCCGGCAACCCGCTGGTGTACACGTATGTGGACACGGACGGCCAGCACGAGTCCGAGTTCCTGGCCATCCCAGTGGTGCTCGGCAAGACCGGCATCGTGAAGCGGCTGCCGATCGGCAGGCTGGCGCCGTCCGAGGAGAAGATGCTGAAGGATGCGCTGCCCGTGATCCAGAAGAACATCGCCAAGGGCAACGAGTTCGCCAAGGCCAACCTGTAAGGCGCTGTTGGAGGTTCTGGAGGATTCTGTCGGTGATAGATTGCTTCTGAAGGGGGTGGTTGTGGTATCGCAGCTGCTGTTTTTACGCTGCGGCTTCTTGCCTTGGCGGTGCGATGAGTTTGTCAATCGCGTAAGTTACGCTGCAAGGTGAAACGCGTGAGCGATTGGTTTTCGTTGTGTTTGTTTTCTTTTTTTTTTGTTTTGCACCCTTTTTTCCGTCGTTGTAGCTTAGAGCACTCGACGGTCTGCGAGGCTACAAACGATGCGTTGTGCTCTGGGAGCATCATAAATAAAAAGAAATGGACAAGTGGTCTCTGCCTCTATCAAAACCCCAGTCTATTGTTGTTTCGCCGTCGGTCGGAATCTGGCACGTTCTTTATTTTTGTTTTCTTTATACCCTTTTTTTTTATTTACGGTCTGAACGATGGTAGCTTTACATGGTCACATTGTCGTTTGTCGGTATTCATCGCAATTACCGTTTTTTTGTCATGCTGTTCAGGTTTTCTGTCGTACCTGACAGACAGGCACGACATGGAGGTCCTTTTTTTTTTTGCTGTTCTTGAGTGGGCTGTGTTACCCGTGGCACCGCTTTGTCTCGACTATTCTCCACTTTTGCTGGCAATCACCTACGCAAGTACTCAAAAGAAGGATATAATATTAATAAGGGAAATTGGAGTTGAGCAAGATGCCGAGCTCAACAAAAACGCAAATACACAAAAGAAAAGTCAAATTTCATTTTCAATACCTGCCAGCGTTGTCGTTATCGCCGCGACTTGCATGGCAGACACCTTCTCATTTGACGTGTGAAGTGGCAGCTGTCAATAAAGAGGGTTTCGTATTTATATAATGACAACGCTCGGACAATAAAAGTGCTTTATCTGTTTCTTTTGGAAAGAGAATATACTGTTTAAAGAAAAAACACATACATGTTTTTTTTTTTCACGCGCATGTTGGAAAAAAAAAAAAGATGACGCGAGCTTTCCTTTGCAAGTCCAGTCGGGACACGTTGCGTCCTGCTTTTGTTTGTCTTCTAGACTGTCGGTTATCTCGTTTTCTCTTTTTTTTTTGCCAGCAGGTTTTTTTTTTTCTTTCTATTTGATTCGAACAACAACAGCCAAAGGTCACTTTTGTTTTTTCATTTCGTGTAGTAGACACTTCCTTGGCCTTTTGTTTGTTAAGTTAATCACGAGAATCTCTGCGCAAGAAAAAAGGAGGGAGGAAACAACGCTTCGGTGGCTTCAAATTGGATTGTCCTGTCCTATAAAGTGCTTCGTGCTGATGAAGAGCACGTATGTGAAACAGCTAGACTAGTTAGCAACGCCGTCACTTCCTCCCTCCCCCGCTTTCATCCCGCATGCGCAGCTTCTTTTTTTTTTTTTTCAAGCTCACATAGATGTCCACCCTAGTGAACTAACAGCATGTGGTCGTAACGGTGCTTACTTTTTTTTTTTCCTCTTTTTACTCCTTAATCTTCGCATTTGATCTTCTTACACTTCCCCTCTGCGTTTTTCTCTCTTTGTTGTTGTTTTTATCGTTACTTTGTGATTATATACGCTTTATTTATGACAGGTTGGTTTGGCGTTTACCCATTGTGACCGCCGCACATTATCCCATACGCACATACACGTTCCTTGTTTTCGCTTTCATAGACACGTAAAACCCGGCGCGAAGGTTGTGTTATGGAGGACGCTGTCGAGTTCATACAGAGCCGGCCTCTGATCGGGTATCAGATGGACGGCTCCCACCTGAACAACGTTCTCGTTAGTCTGGCTCGTCAGCAGCAGCAGCTGATGGACGCGCAAGGCCAGCTGAACGAGCGCCTTGGCGATATTGTGGCCGATGTTCGTGAAATTCGTGATCATCAGAAGCAGCTGGAAAATGTAATTGGCGAGTTGGGCGGACCAGAGCAGCTGCATCACGTGAGGTCACGCATCGGCGAGATAGAGCGTGCACTGGAGGCGGCTGCGCGGGATGTGCAGGATGTACGCGGGGTCGCCAGTGCAGCTGGGCAGGACGCGGATCAAGCTGGTCAACTTGCCGACGAGGCAAATTGTGCAGCTGCGGCATTGCGTGAGACGATCAGCAAATTAGGCAGCGATGTCGACGCCGTTGCGCGGCAAGTGGAGCTAGACCGTAACAGCATCAGTAAGGCACTCAACGATCTTGACAAGGACCGCAGCGAGCTGGAGCAGCAAATGCGCGGCGCCCTGCGTGATGTCCAGCAGCGTGCCGAACGCATGGAGCGGGAGACGGGAGTTGTGCGGCTGCGGCACACGCTGGAGGAGCTAAGCGACCGCACCGATGAGAACTTTCGTAGTGTCGAGGAAAGTGCGCGTGCCGTGGACGCGGAGCTGTCGCGGCAAAACGCCAACCACACCACGTTGCGCAGTGAGCTGGCTGCGTTAGACGAGCGTGCACGCACCGGTCTTGCAGCCCTGTCATCCGACACAGACAACAAGTACCACATGCTCCTCGATGCCTTCCGTCAGTACGAGGCTGGGTGGTCAGACTTAGAGGAGCACATGGTGCGGGCGGGCCAAATGCTGGCCAATCGTAGGCAGCGTTCGCCAGGCCGGAGCAGTGCGTAGCGATAAACGATGCGAAAAGAAAAAGAAGTTCCCTCCTTGTCTGCGCTATGGTGAACAATGCCTGCCTTATGTGCTGTTTTTTTTTTTTTTGTGTGTGTGTGTGTGTGCGTATTTGTGTGTTGGTGTCTGCGTTTGACGCAGCATTGAGGTTTGCAATACAGGGAAGTGGTGCGTCTTGTAACCCCTGCCTTTGTGCGTTTCATCTTTCCTTCACTTTTTTTTTTTTGACTTCTCTCTCGCTTGTTTATTCTGTTTTTTTTTTTTTTTTTAATTCTTGTACGCGTCCACAACTGTACCATTATGATTCCCTCTCTTTTTCTTTTCTTTTCTGCTCGTTCTTGGTCACTCTAAAGTTCTATTTATTGTTGTTGATTGTCGTTTGCAGCACCTCTTACAACCGCAATACTACGGTCTCGTGCCCACACACACACAAAAAAAAAAAAAACAGCAACAACAACACCAGCAGAACAACAACAACAAAAAGAGTCCCTTTCTCGGCCATTCACCCCGGCTGTTCGCGAGGTCTTGGGTTTTTATCCTCTCTCGCTGTCCCTCGCGTTGTGTAGGAGTACGATTTGGCTTTCCGTTGTTGAGTTTTTGAGTGACTTGCGTTGGCAAAGTAAAAAAAAAAAAGAGAGAGAAAAAAAAAAGAGTTACGCGATTTTTGCGGTGCGCTGCTGGTTCTGCTGTTCCAGTGCTGGTGAGTTGCATGCACGGGACCGTCGCGCAAACATATTGGGAGTCTGTGAAACAATGCGAAGCGTTGCGTAGAAGTCAGGTGTATCGAGCGGAGAGTAACTAAAAAAGAAGAAAAAAAAAGAGAAAAAAAAAGAGGAAGCAAAAAAAAAAAAAAAGCAGCCGTTTGTTGCTGTTGTTGTTTTTATTTGCCCTATTTGTGTGATTGTGAAGCAGAGCACGGCTACTGGGCTCGGGCCGTCTCGACACCTTGGCATGTGTGTAATAAAGACCGCTTTTCCCTCTTCTCTCCTACCCCTTCCCCCTGATGGTGCACCAACTATTTTCTTTCTTTTTTTTTTTTGCGTGCTTTCAGAAGAGACTGACTTTGAAGTGACTCTACGAAACAAAGGAAAAAGGAGCGTTGCGCTTCAATCAAAAGCATAACAGATATTGGCTCTTTTTATTTTTTTTTTTCTTCTGTGCATTGTTGCCGCACCTTTCCAATGCCGTCCCCCATTGTTCTGACGCGGTCCGCGCCGGCCCGCGGCCTCAACATCAAGATGTTCGACCGGAAAGTGAAAGGACTGCAGCGCAGCTTTGTGTCGGCGCCCGCGTGTGACCTGCACAAGCTCTGCGCCGAGCAGATGCTTGACCGCCGCTCGTTTGTGAAGCGCGACACCCCGATCGTGTTGGAGGTGGGCGCGCACACCGGTTGGTATTTCCGCCACATGGTGGAGCGGAAAGAGTTCCACGGTCTGAAGCAGTACATTCAGACCGACATCTCCGAAGATCGGCTGAACCGCAACTACGACGAAATCAAGGACATCATCCCTCCCGAGATTGAGTTCGTGCAGATCTGCTGCGACGAGGAGCAGCCGTCCCCCTTTGGCATTCCAGACAAGTCGGTTGACATGGTGGTTTCTTGCCTCTCCATGCACTGGGTGAATGACCTCGAGACCGCGATGGTCAACATCCGCAAAGTGCTGAAGAAAGATGGCTTCTTCCTAAATGCGATGTTTGGCGGCAACACGCTCTACGAGCTGCGCGGCTGCTTCTCCATGGCACAGACCGAAGTGCTGGGCGGTGTCTCACCGCACATCTCGCCCATGATCGACGGGGCGGGCCTGTCGACACTCGTGCTGCAGGCCGGCTTCAGCATTCCTACCATCGACCTCGACCGCCACCTCCTTCTCTACGAGACGCCGTTTCACCTGATGGAACACCTCTCCGTGATGGGCGAGAGCGCCTGCCACTACATGCGCCGCCCCATGAACCGCGACGTCTTGCTCGGCACCTGTGCCGCGTACGACACCATGTACAAGAAGAACGGCCTCACGCCGGCTACCTTCGAGGTCTTTCACACCATCGCATGGTGCCCGAGCCCGACGCAGGCGAAGCCGCTCGAGCGCGGCAGTGGACAAATTCCACTGGCCGCGTGGAATTCGAAGAACCAGAAGAAGCTGCAATCCGTGCTGGACGAGTACGCACAGAACCCCGACAATGCGGATCTGCAGATGAAGGCGGAAGAGATCTTTAAGCAACTGCGCGAGGAGAGCGCAGAGTTGATGGAGAAGCGCGGTCTGGACGCACGCGGGTTCGACCGCGACCGCGACGAGGAGCTGCGGCAAAAGGATGAGAAACCCCTTCCACCCTTCCAATAGCGCAGCTTGCTTGCACGTGAGTACAAGCGTGTGTGCCTGTGTGCTGGGACTCCAACTTTGAACAAAGGAAAAGGAGGCTCATCAAGAGACGTTTCTCGATGAGCCCTTCACAGTGCAGAAAGCGGTGTTGTTGCAGTTTTTGTGTGCCCATAAAGGAAAAAAAAAAACAGTGTTAGCAGGTTTCTTTTTTTTTTTTTTTAAGTGCTCACACCTTCAAAATAAAACAGAAGAGAGAAAAGAGCTATGCATCAAGGCTGTTGAAAAGCCGAATAGAGGTGAAAGAGCGCTGGAGTTTCTCTCTCCCTCTTTTTTTTTTCTGCTCCACACCGTCAGTTGTGATAGCGAGACAAAAGATGCATTGGGCAACGGCTACGTTGATTGCCCAAACGGGCGCTTCGTAGATGGCAAGAAGCAGCAGTTGCCAAGACAATAATAATAGCAATAGGTGTTCTGACTTATTATGTGTCTCTCTCTCTCTCTGCGCGTGCGTGTATGTGTGTGTGTATGTGCTAGGATTTAGGACGGAGTGTGTCCGTGTCTGGCGCGCGCGGTCTGCTTCTAGTGCTCATTTGCACGGTTTCGCTGCTTGAACTTAGTAGTACTTCTCTTTATATACTGTTCTCTCTCTTTTTTTTTTTTTCCTCCCATGCTCATTCACTTTTGACCGTCATGGCCGCGCTCTGCTTTAGTTTTTGTTTTTCTTTTTGAGTTTTTGACAAAAAAACGAGAACTAGGGATTACTGCTTTGTATTTTCAACCACACATCCTCACAAGTTGGCCTGAAGAGGCGTACACGAGCAATAATGACACGCAAAGGCAAACAGCAAAAGAACGACCCTCCTTCGTCGCAAGGCAGCACCACCAACAAAGCCAAGCAAGCCGACTCGCAGCTGTGGACTGCACTCAAACACGAAGATGAGGAGGAGCTACTTAGTCTCCTCTTCGACGAGGTCACCGACGCTGAGAGCGGCGAAGTGCGCCAGGTGCAAAAGCCAACCGCCTGCAAAGCTGTAAACCAGCCGAATGCGAAGAAGGTGCTGCCACTGACCTACGCCGTTTCCGAGGGCCTCAGCCGTACCCTGCTGGAGCTGCTTCTACGCGCCGGTGCTGCGGTGAACAAGAAGGACGAGACCGCGGAAGAGTCCACCGCGCTGCACGCGGCATGCTGGAACGAAGACGGCGAGGTAGTCGACCTGCTGCTGCGCGCCGGCGCCGACCCACGCGTGGTGGACGCGGAGGGCCGCACGCCGCTGCACGTCCTCGCCACCTCCAACGCGGCCAATCTGGTGCTGCAGCTGCTCGACAGCGTCAGCGCTGCGGCTATCACGGGGTCTGTTGAGCCGACAGAGGGCAAGGATGGCGCGGCGTACGCAGCGGTGACCCGCTCACCGTCTGCCACACTGAAGTTGGACCCGACAGCGTTGTTGGCGATGCCGGACAAATTGCTGGGTGCCACGGTGCTGCACCTTGCGTTAGGCGAGTCCACCTACAACTTTGGTGTGGCGCAGGCGCTGTGCGACTACTTGGCGCGTGTCAAAGACAGCAGCGGCGCGGCAGTGGCGCAGCTCGTGTCGGCCCGCACGACGGCGACCGGCGACTCCCCACTGCACGCCCTCGTGGCCGCCGCCAACGCTGAAGACGCCGTGGTGGAGGCGTTCGTGCGTCGCCTGCTGGCCCTCGGCGCTGACCCGTTGGCCCGCAACCTTGACGGGCAGTCAATTCTAGAGGTTGCAATCAGCAGCCGACCTGGAAGTGACGCGAAGTCGACCGTTCAGCTTTATGAGACGCTGCTGTCACCTGTCCTGGCAACAGAGCAGCGCAGCTTCTTTTTTACGGAGAAGAACAAGAGCGGACAGGCCCTGATTCACGTGGCGCTGGCTGCGGCTAATACGTCTGCCGTGAAGGCGTTCTGCAGCGCGGTGCCGGCGGCGGAGGCGAAGGCGCTGCTGGGCGACCCCGTCACGACCGGCGGCATCTCCGTCGTCGAGCTGCTTGCGAACGCCGGCACAGCCGAGATGGCAAACGCTCTCATTGCAGCCAACGCGGTCGATCGTGCCACTTACGAAACCATGCGGCTGCGTCACAAAGCTCTGCAAACTGCGCAGCAGCACCAGGACGTGGAGGAGGCGAGGCGGACAGTAGCACAAGAGGAAGCTGCAGAGGACGACGCGGCAGGCGGAGAGAACGACGACGAGGACATGGAGGCTGCCGCGAAGGGCTCGGCGATGCTGGCCAGCCGCAAACGACGTCAAGGCAACACAGGAACGGCGGCGGCGGCTCGATCGGGTGGCGGTGCGGGTATCTCACGTGTGCAGCAAGCGCGGCGGGCGCGCGCAGCAACGGCGGCGCAGCGCAAGCAGCAGCCACACATGTCAGGGCTTCGCAGCAGTCACGAGGGCGGCGGCGGCGGTCTTTTTGGCGGCGGAGGGCTCTCAACCCCTGTGAAGGTTTTAGGGGTGTTGCTGCTGCTGTCCATGGTCGTGTCTGTGTACACCATGTTTTTTGCTCTCAATAGCGGCTCCGTTCTGCGTACGTGACGGTGGCACTGTATGGCGATGCGCTGGGCATCCTGTTTATTTTTTTTTTTGTTACTTACCGGGACATTTCTGGTGAGCAAGGAGCAAACGCATACGCGTGTTTGTATGCGTGCGCTTTGCATGCGATGAGGTCGGTGAAGCCCGTCTTCTGCACCTCGCCAGCACCGTACAAAGACGTTTGCTGCCTCCTCGGAAAACACATCAAATGACTGATGCATTGAATACAACAACAACATCAAAAAAAAAAAAAAGGTATACTGAGCTGTCCTGTGTATGTGTGTCTCCGTTGGCATTTTGGACAAAGTGTGTCCGTGTCTGAAAAACGCGGTCTGTGTTTTTTTTTTTTTTGTGTGTGTGTGCCTGTTCCACTGCATGCTAAGCCATTTGCGGCGCTACACCAGCGTGTCATAAACACCTTTAACATCCTACTTTTCTTTTCTAGTGTTACTCTCGGCTGCTCTTGTTGCTACACATTGAAGTCGATACGTTACGTCGTGGTCACACAGCAGTGTGGAAACAGAAAAACAAAAACCGAAAGGCAAGCTGCATGGATTATTGGGAGTGGAAAACCAACGGCACCACGCTAGGCGTGGACGAGGTCTGCGTGCTCACGCAGCACGGCGTAGCTCTCTATAATAAGGAGGCGAAAACGCAGTGGCGAAAGGGCAAGCTGTCGCTTACGACGCACCACCTCATTTATCAAGACGAGACAGATCCTACGACCATCCTCCAGCTGCCACTGGAACTGGTGCGACGTGCCGGGCAGGCCCCAAGCACAGCCAACGGCTTTGGCCCGTTTTCCAGCCCGAAGGTCATCGTCCCGTTGCCACGAGACACCTACGTGAAGCTGTCATTCCGCTCCGGTGGTCTGGACAACTTCTTTGCGGCTTTTGTGAAGGCGTTAGAAAAGAAGGCGTGGGCTCGGGCGAGCTCGTCAATGCCGCCGCCGCAGGCAGCAACCTTAAAAACCGCCAACAGCGATGACGGCCACGGCGCATCTCCGGCGCGGAGTTCTCCTGCACCACAGACGACGGATGTGACACCGCTTCCGGTGCCGCGCGGCGTCGGCATCGCTGGCGTCCAGCAAGCCTCTGCGCAGTCTGCCGCGATGCGTGAAACGCTGAAGGACGTCGATGACGTCATGAACAAAGCATCGTCGCTCGTGGCGAACATTCGTCGACTGCGGGAACACAATGAGGCGGCGGCGGCGGCTGGGGCTGCCCCGGGCAGCGAGACGGCCGCCGAACGCATGAAGATCGAAAGCATCGAGTCTACGCTGGGCCTGGGAGCGATGGTGACCCGCAACGGCAATACCGCCAGCGAGTCACAGTTCCACAAGGATCTCGCGCTGGAGCTTCACAGCTGGATGACACACGAGCGCAATGCGAAGCTGTTCAACGACATGCCGGTGGTGCCGCTGATTGAGCTCTTCGCGCTGTACAACAAAGCCCGCGGTGGGGACCTGGTCTCACCGCTCGATGTGCTGAACGCCTGTACGTACATGACGGAGAAGCTGCCCAGCTCCCGCTACGACTTGGTAACCTTGTCCTCGGGGCGCAAGGCACTGGTCAATAAAGATGACTCGCTACTGCTGGCGAAGCTGGCGAGCATGCTGGGCCCTCAGCTGATCAGTGAAAGGCCCTCTCCTGTGCAGGATGCCTGGGCGAAGCAGCAGCAGAACAGTGGGACAGCGCCACGGTTGCAGGTGCCGAGTGCAAAGAAGCTGCCGTCATCTGCGGTCGAGCTGAAGGCGGTGAGTGACATCCAGTTAGCGGACCGAATGCAGGTGTCAACGGAGGTGGCGGCGGACATTCTCAACTCGCTCGAGCAGAAGGGCTACCTCTGCTGCGCTGATACTGGCTTCAGTTGCTTTGTTTACTACTGGAATATCTTCGTGTTTTGAATGGTGTTGTAGATCTTCGGTGATATTTGCTGTGGTCGCTTCTAGCCACGCATTAGCGGTCCGTGTGTCGCTGCCACGGGTGTGTATCGTTGCATGTTGTTCTCTCTTCTTTTTTTGTCTTTTTTTTTGTCTGCCGCAACTGTGATGTTGCTGCAGGATGATGAAGTGAAAGCCGCCCTGCTCATCATTATTGTTATTACTTGTCTTTCCCTCCCCACTTCGCAGCGGTTGTTGACCGTGCGGTCAGAAAACGAAAAGACGACTTTCTCCGTTGCAGCTTTGCTTTACTGGCTTTACTGAAGCAGCCGGACTACGTTCCCTCATTTCTTTCTCTCTCTCTTGGCCACACTTGTCACCCAGGCTTCCCGCGGCGCACAAACGCGCTTGATGTCTCGCTGATTTCTCTTCTTGCCTTCTTTCTTCCCTCCATTCATCAGCAAGCATTATTGCCCGCCATATGTGTGTCAAGGTTTAACAGAACAAGACACGCACGCATACAGTAGAACAAGACACCATGAAACGTGTTGAGGAAACGCTGTCGTCCTTGATACCGGCGCTCGAGGCCCACGAGATCGGACGCTGGAACGTAAACCAGGTGGAGTTGCTCTGTGCGATGCTGAGGGAGTACGGATTGCAGGCGCGCGCTAGTGCAGCCACCGGCTCCACGCATTCTGCCAGCTCCTCCAACTCGGAAGAGGACGAAGGACGCGATGAGGAGGCGTTGTTTGCAGAAGCGGTGAGGGCGGTGGACCGCGGCCTCAGTCGTACACGTGAGTACCTCAAAGGTCGTCTCCCTTATGGTGCGCGACCAGAGCCGACGCAGATTCCAGGATCGCAGGCGGCTCTAGCGGCTGCTGCTCCGGCGAGGAAGCGCGCACGCTCGCCAGAGACGTCGAACAATTGCGCAATCCCCATCAACGGCGACGCCGCACTCACGTCTCTCGCGCCAGCGCCGGTGTATGCGGTGGATTCCTTTCTCTACTCGGAGGACGACATTGAGGAGTTGGTCGCGGCAAAGAAGATCGCACGAGAGTACTGCACGCGATGCGGCTGCACCGACATCGGCCTTGCCGACTTTATCACCCACTCTTTCTCACAGGACCAGCTGCTCTACCTCAGCTGCTTCCTCCTCCCACACGTGCTCCGACAGTGTATCACCGCCTCAGCAAAGGCGACGAAAACCAGCAAGGACACCCCGACGACACCACTGAGCATCGTCGACGTGGGCTCGCGACTCGGTGTGGTGCTGTGGGCCTGCGCCTTTGCCCTGCAGCAGGGAGCGCTAGTGCAGCCACCCAGCGAAGAAGAGGAAGAGAAGGAAGAACAGGAGGTGCATATCGTGGGTGTGGAGATGGATGAGTCGTATGTCCAGCTCTCTCACGACGTGCTGCGCCGCTTCTTCACGCCACGACGCAGGCGTGCACCTCGGCTGGACGGCACAAAGAGCAGCGGAAAAAACGACGGCGCCGAGGAGGCCGAGAGGGCAGTGATGGACGTGTCCGCGCAGCTCCACTTCGTACGGAGCAATTGCTTTGACGGTGCCGGTGCGGAGGCGCTGGCGCAGGCGTCTGTGCTGGTGCTACACAACGTGTTTGAGTACTTCTCCGCTACGCCTGTCGAACACGCGGGGTGCTGGCTGAAACTGCGGCGTCTCGTATGCCGCTGCCGCCGCGGGCAGTTCCTCGTGTGCTCGCCAGCACTGGAGGAGACGCTGTCGTCCTTCTCCGCAGACGTCTGGGCGTCGGCGTGGGCAGAAGAGGAGAAAGAGGGAGCGACGGCGAATGCGACGGTGGCGCCGCCGCCGCCGCTGGCATGGCTGTCTACCGTTGTGGTGCGTGTCGACATCGACGAAGTGGTGCACAACTTCTTGACGATGCGAGCCGTCATCTGTTACGACGACGACGACGTTGAGACGGTGGAGCGGCGCGGCTGCTGTGGGGATGACGGTTGCCGTGACGCGGACGACCACGGCCACGGCCACGGCCACGGCCACGGCGGTGCAGAGGAGAAGGCTGAGGATGGCGAAGATAGCGAGGTCGAGGAGCAGATCCAGAAGATCTACGTCTATCGTGTCTTGTAGACGTGTAAGACGGGAGAAGTAAGGCTGCCGAAAGAACTGCGTCTTTTTTTTTTTTCTTGCTTAAAAGGCGTATTAAATCTCTTTATATTTTATTCTTGAACGCTTAACGGCCTAAAACGAGCTTTGTGAACCAACCTTTCGACTAAAACTAAGGGACTTTCCCAACGCGATCCGATGAAGTGGTAGAAGATAACCGTCTCGTTTTCTTCTTTTTTTTTTTTCCGTACTGCTATTCACGACGACAGCTCCAACATAATGACGGTTGGGCTTACGGCCCTCTGCATCTCAAGTCTTACAGGTTTATGAAAATGTGTCTGAGTGAGTGTTACACCTTTTTCCTTCCTACGTTAGATATCGATGAGAGGACACCTGTCTTCTTGATCAGCTATCCGGAGCCTTTACGCGGTCTCCGGTGAGAGCAGAACAGTGTTTTTTTTTTTTTTTGAGCCCTTCTTCGGCACTGTTCTCAACCAAACCGTCTTTTTGGAATCCTCTTTTTTCCCCTCTTTTTTTTTTTTGCGGATGATTGCATAAGGTACACTCTGGAATTAAGAACGAGAGACAGAACCAGCCTTGTTGTGCATTTCGAAAGCTAATACCACTCTTTTTTTGTTTTTTTTTTTTTGGGGGGGGCTTTTTAAATGAACGACCAACAACCCATTATCGTCAAACTCTCATTTTAAAGTCATTAGTACAGTTTGCACTAGCCTTACTTGATTTTCCTTTTTTTTTTTTTGTAGTCTCTCTTTTCGACGTTTTGAAGTGTGAAGTAAGTATCCGAGTGTCTACCATCGCGCCGTGAAGTTCGCTTTTTTCTCCTTCACCACACTCTCTTTTTCAAAAAACTTGTAGTCACACCATCCCGCGATGACGAATTTTTATGTGGGACTAATGCTCATCACCGCCGCAACAGTGGGCAAGATTATTCTGAGCTCCTCTGCCGGGATGGTGATCTCCCGCTATTTCGACACTCCTGAGAGCAGCGTTAAAGGCCTAAGCTACATTGCCATGCGCGTGTCGCTGCCGTGTCTGCTCTTCACGAACCTGTGCCTCGCGGTGACATGGGAGCAGCTGGGCAAGTTTTACTGGGCCCCGTTGTTCGGCTGCGTGCCCATGATTCTGGGTTTCCTCTGTTCCTTCCTCGTCCGCCGCTTCCTCACCAAGGAGTACCGCTACGTCGTCATCCTAGCCAGCACCTTCCAAAACTCACTGACTTTTCCGGTGAGCATCTTGATCAACCTCAAGGGCATTGATTGGTTCACCGGGCAGGCCGTGGCGGATGCGCAGTCCTACACCTTTTTGTACAACTTGATTTGCAACATCGGGCTCTACTCCATCGGCGAGCCTCTCGTCGCGTGGGCGAAGCAGAAGGAGGTAAACGAGGAGGAGGCGGCTCGCGCAGCCGCGGAGGCGGAGGAACGGAGGCAGCAGCGGCTGAGCATGGATGCCACGTCACAAGATATGACCACCTTTGAAAACCGCAGCTTTGCCTACCCGTTTGAGTCGCCGTGCCGCGAGAGCGCCGCAGAGACGCTACCATCCGCCGAAAGCCCCACCTCCCACAGCAAGCGCGACGCCACGGCACTCGAGCAACTCGGGTGGTATCGGCAGGCGGGTGCGAAAGACAAGCCGATCACGCCGCCGCCCGGGTCGTCGGTGGTTGTGCTGCGCGGCGACGCTGACTGTGCGACGGCGGCGGCAGCAGCACAGGATGGCAAGAAGGATAGTATCGCGCATTTCCGCAAGAACGTAATGGAGTCATTGACGGGTGGGCCGAACATGGCCAGTTTTCTCGCCATCGCTGTCGCCCTTACCCCACCACTGCGGTGGTTCGCGCAAAGCTTCTTGGGGGATGCCCTCATTGGCGGCATGACACTGATTGGTGAGGGGGCCATCCCGCTGCAGCTGCTTGTGCTGGGCTGCACGCTGGTGGGGCCGCCGTCGGTGAAGAAGACGGCGGAGGTAAAACCAGCATTCCCGCTAAGCTCCGCGGGTACCGCTGCTGCTGCTGCTACCACTGGCGCGGCTTCTTCGCCGAACACTTGTGCGAGCGGTGATCTGGACGAAACAGTGCTGGACATGGAGGCGACGGCAGAGGTGGCGCCGGACCCCGACATGAACGCTTGCATGCGCGCTGTAACATCGATGGTGTCGCCGCAGATCATCTTCACGTGGTGCACCATCGTTCTCCGGCTTGTCGTCTTACCAGCGGCGTGCTTCCTGCTGCTGCACCTTCTCGTGATCGCTGGCCTAATTCCAAAGGAGCGGCCGTTTATTCTCGCCATGCTGACGGAGGCACTCTCACCGTCGGCCATGAACTCCGGCCTCATCTGTGCCGTCCACGGCTACCATGCGAAGGACTACTCGCGGATGATCTTCTGTCAGTACGTGGTTTGCATTTTCACCACCACAATTTGGCTGTTCTTCTTCGTGCTGTATATTGAGCGCATGACGTGAACCAGCTGCCTTTTTTTTTTTTTCCGCCTTCTCGTGAGCTAAGCCGTGACATGTGATGTGAAGCACGTGTACGGTAAACTGGAAAGAAGAAAAGAAAAGAAGGGAAAAATATGTGGAAGAGCTGCCAATTTCGACAACTTGTCAACGAAAAAATGCGCCGTTTGAATTATACAAGACGTGCCATCGGTCACGTTCCCGCCTCATGCACCTCACTAGAAAAGTGACTGTGGGTGCAAAAAGGGTTGCACACTGACTTGAGCATCAAATGTGGAGGACTGGGGAACGAGCGAAGCTGCTTGTCCATGGTAACATCCACTTTTCTAATCCTCGCTGTCATTTTTCTTTTCTTTTTCTTCTTCTTACAATCAATAGTAGCTCCTTACGTGCGATTGAAATAGAAGGAGGAGGAAGTGTTTCTATTGCTTGAAACGCACGTTTTGGTGTGGCGTATTACTACCACTGGCCAAAGAAGAGTACTAATAATCATATTACACGCTGCTTCCTCTGCGCTTCACACGCAAACACACGCACATTTAAGAAAAAGAAAGAACTGTGAAGTCTTTTTTTTTTTTTCAAATAAAGAGTTTTAATTGAGCTGTGAAATGATCGTTGGAAAGATATATCGCATTCAACTTCGTCGGTTTCCGTGGCCTTTCTGGTGTCTGTACTATTACTAGTAAACTCCGAAAAGAAGGCTGCAACTTTCGCAGCCTTCTGTAACAGTAGGACTGAGAGCAGTCCTTGAAGCACGACTTGGATACTTTTCAAGCTAACTGTAACGACCGTGTGTTTCTGCTCTGTTCTACTTTTTATTTGCCTGTTCTCGTCAAAACCGCAAAGTGCTTTCTGTGTGCTTAAATCGTTGATTTTCTGCTGCTGCCGTTGCTCTCCCGCGTGGAAGCCAAAGAAGAAGAAAAGAGAAAAAAAAAAAGCAGCTTTCGCCTGTGCCTACGTTCGCCGTGTTTCAGCAGCAGTTTTTTTTTTCTTTCCTTGACTATTATTCTATTCTCTTTTTTTTTTTTGTCGTTTTAATTTCGTGCGCATTCCACCCTTCCCTCAGCTCCTCGAGATGAACCTGTATGTCGGCTTGATGATCATTACCGCCACGACGGTTGGCAAGATCATGCTCTGTGCCATGGCCGGCATGTTCGTCTCGCGCTATTTCGCTAACCCCGAGCCGAGTAAGAAAGGCCTGAGCTACATTGCGATGAAGGTGTTCTTGCCGTGCCTGCTCTTCACAAACCTCTGCCTCAATGTGACATGGGAGCAGCTGGGCAAGTTTTACTGGGCCCCGCTGTTTTCGTGTCTGCCAATGTCCCTGGGTTTCCTCTGCTCCTTCCTCGTGCGAGTTTTCTTGACCAAGGAGTACCGCTACGTGTTACTGTTGGGCAGCACCTTCCAAAACGGCTTGACCTTCCCTGTGAGCATCTTGCTGAATCTGAAGGGCATTGAGTGGTTTAGTGGGCAGGCCGTGGTGGACGCGCAGTCCTACATCTTCCTCTACAACATCTTCTGCTCCATCGGACTGTGGGCTGTCGGTGACGCGATGATTGAGTGGGCCAAGCAGAAGGAGGTGGAGGCGGAGGAGGCCAGGATGGGAACTTTGGAGATGGGGCAGCGCCGGCAGCACTACCTCGC
Organism: Lotmaria passim; assembly: GCA_037349495.1. Lineage (NCBI taxonomy): Eukaryota > Euglenozoa > Kinetoplastea > Trypanosomatida > Trypanosomatidae > Lotmaria > Lotmaria passim. Next base: position 318,071 of record CP140195.1, read on the forward strand.
AATGGGGGACAGTGGGGAAGCGCTGGCCTATCAAAATCGCAGCTTCTCCTACCCGTTCGAGTCGTCGCGGGCAGAGCAGTCGGAACAGGAGACGCCGAGCTCGCCTACGTCCCCGCGCGCCGCCGCCGTTGAGCGTCGTGGCGCCACGGCACGCGAGCTGCTCGGGTGGTATCGGCCCGCTACGCAGCGGGACCGTCCCATCGTCCCACCAGCGGGTTCGCCCGTCATCCTCCTCGATGGAGAGATGAACGTGGACGACGTGAGGGAGGTGAAGCCGTCGGGAACCCAGAAAGCGCGACGCATGGCGCACACGGTGGCCAAGTCGCTGCAGTCACCGCCGGTGCTGAGCAGCCTCGTCGCCATCGTCATCTCCCTCACCCCACCACTGCGGTGGCTGGCGCAGTCCTTTCTCGGTGAGGCGGTCATTGGCGGCATGACGCTGATCGGTGAGGGGGCCATTCCGCTGCAGCTGCTTGTGCTGGGGCTCACCATCGTTGCCAGCCGCCCACCTGACGGTGTCCCAAGCAAAAAGCCGGCCGCTTCCGCATCCCCGGCGGCGGCAACAGCAGACAGGCCAACAGCAACAGCTGCTCCAGCATCAGCATCTAGTCCCCCTACCTCGCCGAGCACTCGGGCAGACGAGCCGGACGGTACAGTGATTGACGTAGCGGCGACCACCACGGCGGCTGGCAACAGCAACACGGATGCTGTTGCAGCGGTTGATGACGACGACACCAACGCTTGTGTGCGCTGGATTACGACGAAGGTGCCACCGCAGGTCATTTTTACTTGGTCTACCGTGGTACTGCGTTTGATCATCATTCCAAGTATCTGCTTTGGCGTTTTACACGCGCTCGTGAAGGCTGGTCTGATGCCGAATGAACGTCCTTTCATTCTCTCGATGCTCGTAGCGAGCTGTTCGCCCTCTGCCATCAACTCGTCGCTCATCTGCGCCATGCACGGCTACCACGCACGCGACTACTCGCGGATGATCTTCTGCATGTACGTCAGCGCGATTTTCACCTCAACAATTTGGCTATTCCTCTACATCCTCTACCTCGCTGAGGAATCGTGAAACAAGGAGAGGAAGGAACAGTCATTAGCGAAAAAAAAAAAAAGGACTACTGTGGCGGCAGTGCAGTTGATTTCTCGTTCAAAACAAGAGCTGTACAAGCTTAACGAGGTGATAATAAGCGCACAATGAGAGAGGGAGAGGGAGGGGGAGAGGTAAGTGAAAAACTCAACTTTCTGCATCCTTTCGAGCTAACTCTTTCTTTTTTTTTTTTTAATTACAACTGTTGGACTTTTCGTTCGGGTCAGCAGGAGAGATGAAAAAGAAGAAAAGAAGAAGAGAAGGAAAAAAAAAAAAAACAGTCAATAAAGTTGGAGGAAACGAAAACTCTACAAAAAGCACTCTTTGGACTTTGCGCATTAAGGACGGCGTAGTACGTCGCGTGGTGTTGTTCTTTATTATTATCACTATTATTGCTATTTCTTTCCGGTCCTTCAAATTCACTTGTGCAGTAAAAGAGATTATGGAGCGCGCTACGCCTTAACGTCACGGCACACAACGGCCTTGCTCAGAAAGCTAAGGGGTTGCACTCGTCCATGCCTACAGAGCGTGGCCTCTTTTCTTATATTTACGAAACGAACTTGTTTTTACCTCCTGTCCACGTCTTGCGCCTCCTTTCTACGCTTCGCTTTCTCTCATTTCTTGACTACAGAAGTCCAATAGCGACGTCAGCATAACTAAGTGAAAGCGACTGCTTTTAAGAGGATACGACTCCCAGTTGCACACTAAACGACAACAAAGGAGGAGGGGGGTGGGGGGCAGGAGGTGGAAAGACAGTAGAGGAGCTTCTCCCGTTTCTTGTGAAGCTTTGACTTCCCTCCAATTGCTCGATAAAAGAAGCAGCTCTTGTGGTTCTTTCATAGCTCACACGCTATGACGTCAGCAGGAGCAGGCGAAGCGGTGGGAGCCGTGGAGGCCGAGCTGCGGCAGGCAAAGGAAACGCTCAACACACTCAACAGCATCGCCGCCCAGGCGGAGCGCGGTGCAATTGTGGACTTCGATCTCGCCAAGCGACTCATGGAGGAGGTGGCGGATCGCGTGCGGCCCATCGCACAGGGAACGCTCAACAGCGTCGCCGGCACGACTGTCATCCCGACAGGCGGGCCAGCCACTCTGCACGCCCGCGTTGGCGTCGCGGGCAGCTCACAAAACGTGACGCCGCTGCAGCGACGCCGGGCCGAGCAGGTGCTGTCCGAGGTGAAACTGATCGAGGTCACCATCGGCCGGAACGCCCGCAAGACGCAGCAGCAGGCGGAGTACGCGGCGCGGGTGAAGACGCTCGTCGGGAACGGAGCTGAGGCGCAGCGGCAAAACTACGAAGCGATGGACCATCTCGAGCGGGAGAAGAAGAGTCTGCAGTACGCGCGTCAGCGGATGCAGGCAATGGAGTCGGAGAGCAAGGAGGTGCTGCAAGCCCTGCAAGACCAGGGACGTCGACTGGGCGGCGTCGGCAACAAGCTGGGCAGCCTGCTCGAGTCGCTCGGGGTGTCGAACACAACCATACTACAAATTGTGCGGCGCAATGAGGCGGATGCGTGGATCGTCTACGGCGGTATTGCGTTGCTGCTTTTCTTTTTGTGGTACATTTGGTAATGAGCACGAGGAGGTAGAGAGGAAAAAGAGAGGACTATCTCCTTTTTTTTTTCACCTCTCTGTGAACTGATAAGTAAACACCGTTGAAACAGCTTTATTGTGCTAGGATTTGTGGCTGTTATTCTCTTAGATATATGTACGGTGTTTTTTTTTTTTTTGTGTGTGTGTGCTGTTGCTGTACTGCTTCGACATCCGGTACAAGCTTCATTCCCTCCACCTGCTACTTATAGAATAAGAAACAAAAAGTCACTGCATATACATCTACGTTTATATATATATATATAATCGTCGATGTAAAAAAAAAAAAATGTGTATCTAGTCTACTCGTATGCAATGTGTGAGTGAGAGAGTCCTTTGCGCCACTGAGCGCGACACAGTGATGTCTCAGCGCCACATAGATTATGGCACTGCGTGGTTCTGCTCCTGTCAGCTCCGTAACGCCGCGGAGCCATCGTCTTCAGTTTTTTTTTTTTTTTGTAGCTCCTCACCTCCCGCCACAGAGGCTCTTTTTTACCTTTAGTCATTCACCTCTGCGGAAACCGTGTGCCAGACTGTCGTTGCATCCCCTACTTACATGTGTGTATTTTCTGTTGTTGTTGCCTTTATGGCAAACTGTTGTACACCATTTTAATGGCCTTTTTTCCCCTCTCCGCTTTCAATGGATGCACTGCTTTTTTTTTTTTTCTCTCTCTTCCCTGCCAAAGTACGTGAAAAGCAAGGCTGCCCGCATATGAGTGCCGCAGAGTTCACACTGGTGACGCACACCCATACACATACACAAAAGAAGAATTGAAGCCTTTACTGCATTTTTATTTCCCGTTTACGCGCACACGGAAGAACCGTCAGTGCAGCTGATGGAGCTTGGGCAGACACAGCGTCCTCGTGCGCCGGTGGAGCCTTTTCACGACTTCGAGCCGCGCCAGAAGTGCACGGTGTGCTGTGGCTTGCGCTGCGCCGCCGTGACCGGCTGCGTCACCTTCGCTTTTTCGCTGCTGTGTAACGGCGTCGTGCTGGGCCGCCGTGTCACGGACGGCGCGGGCTGGCGTGGACTGCTGAACCGTAACGGCCTCCTCGCGCTACCCGTGGCGGCCATCACCTTCACCCACCAGTATCTCCTTTCCGAGTCTCTGTGGAGCAAAAACAAGAAGTCGGTGTGGCAGGTGAACATGCAGTCCACCCTGTCGAACGTCTCTCTCTGGGTCGTGGGCACTGCTCTCTGCACGGTGCTGTCGCGCCGCTACCTGCCCGGCAAAAGCCGTGCTTACCGGTTGAGTCTGTGGGAGTACCAGCGCGTGCGCCGTGGCTGCGCGAACCCATGGCTGCCTACTGTGTTCGGTCGCGTCACGCAGGACCTGGACTGGTACAACATTCTGTGGACGCTCAGCATCTATCACGTGCTGTGGGGCATGGTCGCTGTTATGCTGGAGAAGGAAGCCGGTGCGCACTACGCGATGTTCTTTCGCGACTCGAACTACAGCCGCTGGTGCTCGCCGCGTTGGCGGGAGTGGCGCGAGTTGGAGGTGCGCCGGCAGGTGGACACGGAGCAGGCCGTTGCGCCGAATCGTTGGGGCACCTTTTTGACAAACGACAAGTGGCGCACACGGAACTTCTAGCCGCAGAGGAAGGCCTGTGTTGTTGTTGTTGTTATCATTGCTGTTGTTTTCATGCGTAGTATCTTCACAATTCAGGTCTTCATTCAAAGAAGAAAAAAAAGGACGTCTCACAAAAAAATGAAGTACTTTTGCCATTGCGTCACCATCTTTTGTTCACGACACTGCTTCCATCAGCTCGTGTCACTTTTTTCCAGCATCCCCTTATAAGTACTTTTTACATTTCTTTTTTTTTTCTCCTTTTCTGTCCCTCCCGTACTTCCTGCGCATGAACTGCGATCAAGCACACTTCTTAAAGAGCTGTTAGTACCTCTTTTTTTTCTCCGTTGTATTCCTTACTGCAAAAGTGAGGGTCAATTGAATCAGCTGTGTCACATTTGTAGCGTGCTTTTTCCACACACACACACACACAAACACACATATATAAATTAGTGTTGCTAGCTTTTTGTTTCTGAGTAGTTTTCTCTAGGCCCTTCATTACAGAGATCCCTCAAACCAAAAAGAGAAAAGAAAAATAGCAATGACGGAGTTGTCAAAACTGGAGAAGGCATTGCGCAAGCAGACGTCCAGCGACGACGTCGAGCCATCGACGGTTGCGTCGACGGCGGAGCGCATTCTCAGCCTCCAGCCCCATCACATCTACGCCTTGCAATGCAAGTCCGTGGCTCTCCTTCATGCGAGCAAGTTCGCCGCCGCCCTCCGCATCTTCGACGAGCTGGAGGGCGCGAAGACTCCCGCCAAATCGTCCGCCACCTTCATCTTCCACAAGGCGTACTGCCACTACCGCCTCATGCAGTACAGCGAGGCGAAGGCGGCGCTGAAGCGGTACCAAGGTGCCATGACAACCGCGATGCAGCACCTGCTCGCACAGATCCACTACAACCTCGAGGAGTACGCAGAGGCGGCTGCCATCTACGCCGCCCTTGTCGCCGCCGGCGCCTATGCCGACGACATGCAGAAGCAGGAACTACTGACCAACTTCATGGCGGCGCTGTCGGCGGCAGACCCTACAAAGGTCGCCGCGGTGGTGCGTGACGAGGCGGACGAGAAAACGCCGGACCTTCTCTTTAACCTGGCCGTTGCACAGCTGGAGACGCAGAATTACGACGCTGCGCAGGCCACCCTGGTGCAGGCGGAGCAGCTCTGCGCGAGGGACTTCCCGAAGAGCAGTCTTCACTCGCTGCAGGAGGCGCTCGCGGCGGAGCCGGCGGTTCTGCAGGCGCAGCTCGGCGTCCCGCTTGTCGGCTCAGCTGCGCACGGCGCCGGCGATGCAGCCAGCCGGCCGTCGGTGGAGCGGCTGTTTTTCAATGAAGTGAGCAGCAACTGGGTGCAGCAGGCCTACCTCTGGTTCCTGCGTCATCGCGAGGAGGAGGCGCGACGTGTGGTAGAGCTGATCCTCACCTACAAGCCGGCCTCCGCCGTGACAAGCGCTGTGGCGGCCATCCTTTGGTCGGCGCTGCAGCGCAGCAGCGACTTCTTCGACTCACACCGCAAGCTGAAGGCGGCGCAGCATGTGAAGGTGGTGTCGCGGCTCACCTCGCGGCAGCTCATCGCTGTGCAGTACAACACTGCCTTGCTGCACCTCACTACCGGCGCACTGGACCGCTGCGCGAAGACGGTGGAACTGATGGAAAAGGCCTTTCCTCACAGCGAACTGACGCAGTCGATGCGCCTTGTGCTGGCGGTGCGTGAGCTGAAAAGGAAGAAAGGGCTGGCTTCCGCCTCGTCATCGGCAGCGGCGAGCTTTGGCGACAACGTCAGTGCGGTACAGGAGTGCGTGCGCGAGTACGAGGCGGAGGCGATGAGTCGACGTGGCGCCAGCAGCCCTTCTGAGGCCAGCCGCAAGCGTCACCACCGCTTTATTCAGATGATCGCCGTACAGCTCTTCCTGGAGCAGGGCGACGTGGCCCACGCCGTGGCCGCCGTGGAGGCGATGGAGGACACTGTCTTTGTGCAACGGCCCACCACCGTCGTCACCCTCGCTGAGTGGAAGACGCAGAGCGGCGACATTGAGGGTGCCCTGCAGCTGCTGAAGCAGCGTCTTACAGCAGCGTCGGAGGCCGCCCTGGCTTACCCGACCGACGTGAAGAAGGCGGTGCTGGTGTGGGCCGTGCATGACCTCGCCGTTGGGCGCCGCCTCTTTGCCGAGGTGGCGCAGCTTGTGAAGGCGGTGCAGTCCGCCGACGCTACCCTCGCAAAGGATCGCGAGGTGGCTGCGCTGCTTCTTGCCTGTCTCGCGGAGTCGAACGTGGCAGAGGCGAAGCAGCACGTCGCGGCGCTCGACGCGGCCGCTGCTGCCGCCATGACCGAAGGAGCAGGCACCAACAGTGCGGTGTTGTCGGAAGCGGAGGTGCAGGCGCGCGTGCGTGAGCAGCCGGGGCAAGCAGCGATGAACGAGCTGGGCTACCGCCGTGTCACGGCAGCCGATCAGGAGACGGTGCAGAGCAAGCTAGGTGCTGGTGGCGCGCAGCTGCCCCGTCGTCGTCGGCGTGCGATGCGGCGGCCGGCAAAGAATATGGAGGGCAAGCCAGACCCGGAGCGGTGGATTCCGATGTCGGTGCGGTCGTACATCAAAGACCTACCAGAGCGACGCAAGAAGGAGCTGAAGCGGCTGCGCGCGATTGATCAAGAGCAGAAGCGGCGTGCCGCCGTAGCACGGCAGAAGAAGGCAGCCGAGGACACCGCAGTAGTGGAGTGAGCGGCGCCAGTGTCGTTGCTTGTCGAAGCTGTACTCTCTTAAAAAAAAAAAAATAAAGAGTTGGATAATCGATGCTTGTTGTCTTTCTTGAAGGGATCAATAAAACAAAATAAAACGAAAAATGAACCTACGGCATTTTGTAGTGGTGAGATTCCAGTGTTGATGATGAGTACTCTTATTCTCATGTTTACTGTGGAAAACTACCTTTTCATTTTTCATTTTATTTTCAGAAGTTTGTTCAAGAAGAGGCGAGAAGCGGTTGTGGGTGAGGCACGCACTTTAAAAAGTGGACTTACCATGTAGCTCACTCGAAGTTCGCAGCACCGAATGCCAAGATAATCTTGCCCTCTTTTCTTTTCCTTTCTTTTACTTTCTCCCGCTCCACCTTTTTTTCATTACTCATTTCTGAATGATCAACAACGATATAAAAAGTCTCTCGTACGCTTTCTGAGTTGAAAAGCACTCTCACCGCTCAGCTACAGCTCTTTTTTTTTTTTTCTTTGATTGTGTACTGTAATCGCTACAACTCTAATAAGGATCCTGTTGCGAACGCATAAGAACACGAGCGTACACATTCACCGCACACAGACAGCACAGTCAGACTATACTGTGCAGTCCAGCTCGCTTTTTTTTTTTTTTTAAGGGGCTTCTTTGTATCTACATTCACCAATATATATATATTTGTTTTTTTTTTTTTCTATTTGCGTGTAAGCATTTTTTTTTTTTTTGACAACTAAGAAATAATGGCAAAACCGAAGTATCTGCAGAAGAAGAAGGCCGCCGCCGCAGCAGCAGCAGCAGCGGCGGAGGAGGAGGCCGGCGAGGACAATTCCCAAGTCAATAGCCCTACGACCGGCAACGACGCGGGCAACGGTGGCAAGCCGGCAGAGGAGCTGCGCACGTCTGGTGCGATGGTAGCCTTCGCCAACCCTGTGTACCGCCAGGGTGTAAATGACATTCTGGTTGAGAAGATCGACATCAGCTACCAGGGCAACCAAATCCTCGAGAACGCCACACTGAACCTCGTGTCTGGCCACCGCTACGGTCTAGTGGGGCCGAACGGGTGCGGCAAGTCCACGCTGCTGCGCGTGCTGGGCTGCCACGAAATCCCGTTCCCCTCGCATGTGGACCGCTACTACGTGTCGCACGAGGTGGATGCGTCGGACATGTCGGCCCTCGACGCCGTTCTTGCAGTGGACAAGGAGCGCGAGAACCTAGAGGCCGAGATGGAGGACCTCGCGTTGGGCAACCAAGAAGACCCGCAGGTGTTGCACCGCCTTGATGAAATATACAAGCGTATGGACGAGCTGGAGGCGGATACGGCGACGGCCCGCGCAGGCAAGATTCTGTTCGGTCTTGGTTTTACGAAAGAGATGCAGCAGCGGCCTACCAAGGCTTTCTCCGGTGGCTGGCGTATGCGCATCTCACTTGCACAGGCCCTCTTCATCAACCCCACCGTGTTGCTGCTGGATGAGCCGACGAACCACTTAGACATTGAGGCCGTCGTGTGGCTCGAAAACTACCTGAGCAAGTTCAAGAAGACGCTCTTCATGGTGTCGCACTCGCAGGATTTCATGAACAACGTTTGCACGGATATCTGCCACATGCATCTCAAGAAGCTCACCTTCTATGGCGGCAACTACGACCAGTACTGCATCACGCGCGAGGAGAAGGAGAGCAACCAGATGAAGAAGTACCAGTGGGAGCAGAACCAGATCAAGAGCATGAAGGACTACATCGCCCGCTTCGGCCACGGCAGCGCCAAGCTGGCCCGCCAGGCCCAGTCAAAGGAGAAGACGCTCGCGAAGATGACACGCGGCGGCCTCACGGAGGCAGTGGCGAAGGACAGTCGTGTCAACTTCGAGTTCCCCTGCGCGGGTTTCCTGCCGCCGCCGATGCTGCAGTTCCGCGAGGTCGCATTTGCCTACCCGGGCAGAGCCCCCCTCTTCGAGCACCTCGACCTCGGCGTGGACATGGACTCGCGCATCTGCCTTGTCGGACCGAACGGCGCAGGCAAAACGACGCTGACGAAGTTGATGTGCCGCGAGCTGGAGCCGACGGCCGGCTACGTGGCGAAGAACGCCCACTGCATCATGGCGCGCTTCCACCAGCATTTCGTAGATCAGATCAACATGGACTTGACGCCGTTGGAGTGGATGTCGCAGGAATACCCCGACGTGACGGAGCCACCAATTTTGCGCAGCGCGCTTGGACGCTTCGGCGTGTCTGGCAAGGCGCAGATGACGCCGATGAAGACACTCTCCGACGGTCAGAAGTCGCGTGTGGTGTTTGCGTGGATGGCCTTCAAGCGTCCCCACTTCATGATTCTCGACGAGCCGACTAACCACCTCGACATCGAGTCGATTGACGCGTTGGCTGAAGCCATCAACGCCTTCGAAGGGGCCGTCGTGGTCGTGTCGCACGATCTCCGTCTGCTCGCGCAGATTGCCGATGAAATTTGGATTGTGGAAAAGGGCCAGGCAAAGCGCTTTAACGGCGACATTGCTGACTACAAGGAGCACGTGCAGGAGGAAGTGAACCGCATGACACTGGCCTACGCCGCCACCGCTTAGGGTTGTTACAGCCCTGTCGGCGACGCTGGCGGACTCATCTTCACAAACACACACACGTGCACACACACGAACTTGTGTGGTCCTTTGGCCGCATACGGAACGGCCACGGCAGCGATGGGGAGGCCCAACGCTGCCTTTCGTGTACGAGCGTGCGTGTGATCTCCTTCTGGTTGAAGGATGGGCAAATACCAATAACAATAATAATAAGCTACGGTCTTCCTTTGTAATGGTCGGCTGCTTTCATGAGCTTTGCTAGCGTTTGCTTACGTACTTTTTGTTTTTTCCTTTGTCTTTGCTGTTGTTCTGGTTTCAGAGGAATGAAAAAGCTGGGCTAGCAGGACGTGAATGTCTGTGAAAGGCGTTGTTTAAGCAGACGTAAAGAGCTCGAAGGTTGGTTGGCGACATGAAACACACACACACACACACGCTGCTAAAACGTCAAGCACGACAGCTCTTGCGGTCATTCGCATAGTCACTCTCATCATAGACACAAAGAGACATGCACAGACACAGTCACGCACTTCACGCTCCTTTTTTTCAAGGACGAAAAAGCTGTTTTTTTTTTTTTTTGTATGGTAGCATGAGAAGCTCTAAGTGTTTCTATTGCGTAATTTAACGTGTTTTTTTTTTCCTACTGTCTCTTTTTTTTTTTTTTTTATTATAACCGTAGCTTGATCGAGAGGGCAAAAGCAAGTTAATTATTGCGCTAATAAGATTAAAAAAGAAAATGGAAACAATGGTGCAGTAAAGGCAGTCGTTTTCGTTACAACATAGGCATATGTGTGTGTGTGTGTGTGTTGTTGTTGTTGATTTTTCTTGAATAAAAATAGTGTTGTTTGAGTTGTAACTGAGCTTGTTTGCTCCGCGTTGCAAAAGAAGAAAAAAAAGGGTGCGCTAGAGTTCTCCACGACTTGAGAATTCCAAGAAGGGATGTGCGCTCAGCTTCTTAGCAGGAAAAACACTGAACCTTTCCCAGTAAGAAGAGGAGGAGTGCGGTTTACCTGCACGTACGTCTGCTATTTTTCCCTTATCTTTTTTTTTTTTTATCGTTCTTCTCTGTGCTATCTGAAAACCGAAATACGAGCCTGTACATCGTACGAAAACGTAGACTCACTTCTTCTTTTTTCTCTCTTTTCACCTGCTTCCTATTTGCACACACGATTTCCCTCTTCCTGCTATTCCTTTATCGTACCGATACATAGAAAAACCCGCCACACGCAAAAAAAAAAAAGGCCATCGTTACTGCTTTTCGAACTAGTCAAAAAAAAAAAAAAGAGAGAGACAGAGAGATCAGTAGAAGAAAGAATGCCGGTCCGCTACAGCGATGCGGTCGAGGCTGCAATGGTGGAGGTGTGCCCAGCACGCGACGCCATGGACGCTGGCGACTTTGACCCTGTCGTGTACTTGAACAGCCGATTCCCAGACGAGGCGAGTCTGGCGGCACTGCCGGCCTTCCTCGACGAGGCGAACGAGCGACTGCGCAAGACGGAGAACGCCCTGCTGAAAGCCGTGGAACAGCAAGCCAGTAACGCGAGCAGCGCAGAGAACGATCTGAAAGGTGCCAAGGAGGCCGTCGCGCAACTGTACATGCGTGTGTCGGATATCAAAGCCCAGGCCTCTGACAGCGAGGAGATGGTGAAGGACCTGTGCCAGCACATCCGCGAGCTCGACATTGCCAAGACGAACCTGACTTCCAGCATCAACACCCTGCGTTCCGTCCAGCTGTGGATGTTGCAGCTGCAGGTGCTCTCATCGTCCTTCGAGAAGCGGCGCTTTCTGCAGACCCGCGACGCTCTACAGGAGGCCCTCAAGTACTCTCGCTTGTTCGAGAAGATGAGGGACATTTCGAAGGTGAAGGAGCTGAATGACAAGCAGACGCAGCTGTGTCGGCAGGTGGAGTACTACATCCGCAACACCGTCTTTGGCGAGATGAACCTGGACGCAATGGACGAGAATTTGATGGCGGAGGCGTGCTCGGTGGTGGACCTGATGGAGGATGAGAGTAAGAAGAAGCTGCGTGACCGCTTCATTGACAAGTTGCTCGAGTCCTACTCACTGCGCTTCAAGCGTGGCACCGACGAAGCAAAGCTCGAGCGCACCGAGCGGCGCTACGTATACCTGCGCACGCTACTAGAGCGCTACGACAGCGTCTTTCAAAACGTGTTCCCGCGACATTGGTGCGTGATGCAGGAGCTGTGCGTCACCTTCTGTCTTCGCACGAAGCAGGAGCTCGACCTGGCCCTCCGTGAGTCCGCCAACGACATTGACGTGGTTGTGCTTACCTACGTGATTCAAAAAACGATCGACATGGAGCGCGACCTAACACAGATGATGGCGTGGAAGGAGGAGTTCCCCGGTCGCCGGGAGTTGCCGGTGTACAAGTACAATGGCATGATCCTATCCGCCTTCAAGGAGCACATGGGCCTGCTTGTGCAAAACGAAGACAAGCTGATGAGCGAGGCCCTCGCGCAGCCGTTGACCGGCAGCGGCGAGTCCGCCTGCGCAGGGTGGAACAGCGCTGAGGAAGAGATTCGCAACGGCACATGGCTACCCATCGCGGAGGACATCTTTGTATTCATCAAGGAAAGTCTCAAGCGCGCCTTGCGCATCGCACAGCAGGACGTGCTACTGGAGATGGCAGGGGTGTGGCGACGGCACCTGATAGAGCTGGCGCAGGCTTTGACGACGCTGTTGCCAAGCCCGGCCGTCACCCCGCTAGAGCGGCGCCGAGCCTGCATCGTGCTAAACACCGCCGACCTCTGCCAGACCACCAGCCAGGACCTCGGCGACGAGGTGTGCGCGCGCAGCGAAGCGCCGCCGCGCGAGGTCGCTTTTGATCAGGTGAAAGAAGCGTTTACCACCCTCTATTCCAAGGCAATCCAGGCCGTCCTGCAGGGCGTCGAGTTAACCCTTGCACCGATGCTTGTGGAGTACGGGAACGGCAACTTCATGGCTAAGAAGGGCACGGCGGCCTACGATGCAAACAGCGGTGGCGCCGCCGATGAGTCGAAGTTGGTGCGGGACATCACCACGACGCTGCATGAGACGGTGCTCAGCTGCGCTACCGTCATCCCGGCGTCGGCGCTACGTTTCTTACTGGACAAGATGGCCGCCCTCTTCATTCCTGAGTACGGCAACACCCTTTACCGGCTGCGGCGGCTACCCGACGAGGGCATTAGCGCGATGCGCGTCGACGCGGCGGCGCTGGAGAAGACGTTCCTTCAGCTGCCGAACTATAACGACCCGGCGCGCTTCCCTGCGACCGCGCTGACGGGCTACATGAAGCTCGTCCGCAAGGAATTCGACCAGCTGAACCGTGCACTGAAGGTGCTGCAGGTCGATGCGCGCACCGATGCCTTCATCGACGTCTACTACGAGGTCGTGCTGCCGGAGGATCGATCTATCCATAATTTCGTGCGACTAGTCGAGTTGAAAGGGCTACGCCGCGAGGACGTACGGGCGTGGGTGGCGACGCTGTCGAAGCGCGGTGTTGTGGAGGCGACAAAGCGTGACATTCAGCGTGAAGCTTCCCTCGGCATCGCCACCGGCGTCTCGTCCTCGCCTAACCCGCAGGCCGGCGGCGGCAGCGGGGTTGGCGTAGCCGCTGTTACGGGGCTGAACTTCGCTGCCCTCTTCACGCGCGACCCAGCAGCACCGGCGTCACTACGAACGAGCGTCACAGGCGGCGCACCAGCAGCCTCGCCCACCACTGGCAGCCACTTCTCGCTCTCTAGCTTTGTCGCAAACATCGGTGGTGGAGGCAGTGGTGCTGATAACAGCTCGGCGGCGGCGACTGCGCGTGTCACATCTGGCGCGGCGCCGAACTCGGAGAAAAACAACAACGGCACCACCGGGGCAAAGGGTCAAGTGGAGGAAGAGAGTCTCGGTTCGCGCTTCGCGAACGCCGCGCGCAGCACCGCCACGTCCATCAACTTTTTAAACAAGTTCAAGCGTAATGAAGCAGAGAAGAAGTAGTGAAACGGCACCCTCTGACACAGCGTCCTTGTCAGGCTGCCTTGCAGGGGAAAAAAAGTCTCTCCTGAGGAAGACCGGCGTCTACAACGTCTTTCCTGTCATTCCCTGGTGTTTTTATTCGTCCGCCTCCCCAGCATCACAACCTCGAGATCATCGAAGTGTAATAAGCATCAAGGGTTTATGAGCGTCGTGTGCGGCGCAGCAAGTTACGGTGTTAAAGACAGTTGAAGACGCACCACTTGAAACAAACAAACAAAAAAAAGAACATGAAGGCCAACTTTGGGCCTTTTCCGCTGTGGATGCAAAGCAATAACGTCGAGATGCAACAACAAAACAACAACTTGTTTGCATCCTTGCTGATTTGTTTATTTGAGTGGTTAATGTGGGATGTTTCCCATCCCCCCCCGTCCTTGTTGTCTATTTACTATATCGTCTTTATTGGTTGGTCTATTTGTTTCCGTTGTACACATAGTCAGTACCTCAACCAACACAACAACTAAGAAAGTCACACAGTAACCCCTCCGAAGCCAATTTCCTTTTCCCCGCTGCCTCATGTGTCATGGAATATGCAATAAACAAATGAGGAAGTTCATCTGAACTTCTATCAGCAACGAACGTGCTGCCAACTTCCTGGTTACCAGCACCACCCACCAAAACAGCACTACAGCATCCGCAAAACAGCCCAAGTATCAGCACTCCAAACCAATTTTGTTCTTCACCTTGCACTCCTGTCACCCTTTTTTTTTTTTTTACTAACAGCAAAAACATGATAAAGGTAACAGCAATTCCTGGACTAAAGTCATCTCTCCGCCTTTCCCTCTCACCAGCCCCGCTGACCACCATGTCCGCCTACCAGAAGAACAACTCCGTCGAGGTGCGCCGTGCCGAGTGCGCGCGCCTGCAGGCCAAGTACCCGGCGCACGTCGCCATGGTCGTGGAGGCCGCCACGAGCAGCAAGGCGCACTTCCTCGCGCTGCCCCGCGACGCCACCGTCGCGGAGCTGGAGGCGGCCGTGCGCGCCGCCCTCGGCATCAGCGCCAAGAAGATGACGCTGGCCGTGGGGGGCTGCACGCCCGCCGCCTCCGCCACCGTCGGCGACCTCAGCGACGTGTGCACGCAGGACGACGGCTTCCTGTACGTGGCCGTGCGCGCGGAGAAGGCCATGGGTGCCGTCGCCGGCCCGTGTTTTGCCCAGGATTAGTGGACAGCCTCCGAAAAAGTGGGACTCAACTGTGGTGGTTCGTTGCTCGCAGGTGGTAGTTTTTACCTCGCTTTTTCTTTCCCTTTTTTTTTATTCTTTTCGCATTTGCACGCAGACTGTGCTTCATTCGGTCGTTTTCATTCGCAGCCTCAGTTGCGCTGCTGTAGAGTGTGCTTCTCGCGCTCACACCCCCACGACTGCACGTGAGAAGCACTTTCGCTATGTGCACAGTCCTCTATTACTACTCTTATTATTTTTTTTAGTGTGTAGTTACTGTTATTCCTTTCTACTCGCACAGCACGGAGTCCCGTGGTCGTGGCTACGCTGCTGTGCTTAAGTGCGCCCCCTGCCAGCTCCAGCGTTGTATTATTGACAGTTCGTGACGCTGCGGTGCACGGGAAGAATGCCGAAGTTTGTGAAGCGGTGAGCCGCAAGTCAGAGGAAGCCGCGCAGTGGCCTACTTAAATGGAAAAGCAGAAGTAGTAGAAGCACTCGGCGTTGACCGACAAGGTAGGAGTGGTTGTTGTGTGCGCAGGGCCGTGCTTGGCCGCGGCTCTTGTCGGAGAGAGGGTCCGCGCTGACCTGAATCTGCCTGGAGCGGTCCTCCGCGTCCGCTTGGCGTGGAGCAGCGGACGTAGATGCCGTGGTGCGACAGACACGCAAGCGGGACTCGAAAACGGCTGCTGTTGTTGTCGCTGCCGTCGTCGTGTGGCGCACAAGTCCCAGCCTGCGCACGGTTGCTGCCGTTCTCTTCCCTTCCCTTCCCTTCCCTTACGGACCTCGTTGACCAACTTCTCTGCCCTCCCCCGCCCCCTCCCTTTTCGTTTCTCTTCTACCTTTCACGCGCACATCGTGCTGTCGCCACTCGGCAGTGGCAGCACTTGAGCCTTTTGTCTCAGCTGCACCCCACTTTTCCCCTTTTCTTCTGTTCTTTTCACGCCGTCGACAGTCGGTGTTGTCTCTTGCGCCTGCTCGCTCAGCGTGGCAGGTTTGACCTGGCTCTCTTCACAGCTTTTCTTTTCGGGAGGTGTCAGGACCCCGCCGCAAAGAGGTGCGCTGTGCCTGAGCCGCCACGCCACAGGGAGCCTGTAAGCGGGTGGCTTGGCGCACCAGCAGGCACCTCTAGCGTCTTTTTCCTTCGATTCAGGAGCACTGCTCCCTGCTTTTGTTTTGTGTTTTGTTTTGTGTTTTGTTTTCTTCGGTTGGTGCCTGTCTGCTTGTTTGGCAAAGGCGCCAATGGCAGATGAGCGCTCCGCTCTCTGCGTGCGTGGAGCGCACACGGCCCCGGAGTGCACGAAGCGGCACGCAGTGTGAACGCGAAAAGGAAAAAGAAAGAAAGGCGAAAGGAGAAAAAGTGACGAAGGAACGAGCCTGTCTACGGAACTACTAGGCCGACCTGTTGGGGTTTCCTGGCGCGCGGTGCTCGCCGGGCTTCGTGAAGGAGCACGGCACAGCCCTCCCGTCGCCATCGTGCCGGCTGGGGATGAAGGCGGTCTGCCTCCTCATTAACCCTCCAGCAGCGTCTTCTCCTTCGACTGTGCCTCTAGCTCGCTTACTGCAAGCAAGCCACATGCGTGTCTTCTCAGCTCCTGCGTTACCTGTGAATGTCTGACTGTTTTTACAACCCCCCCCTTCCCCTCTGCCACTCTCCCCCAACGTCCAACTTCACCAACACACACCCACCAACGGGCTCATACCTCCTTCTCTGCAATTGACGCGTTGTTCCCACGCCTCGCTGAACAACGCGGCCTAGGTCGTAACGCCTCAAGTAACAAGCCTTTCTCGCTCTCCCCTCTCACCAGCCCCGCTGACCACCATGTCCGCCTACCAGAAGAACAACTCCGTCGAGGTGCGCCGTGCCGAGTGCGCGCGCCTGCAGGCCAAGTACCCGGCGCACGTCGCCATGGTCGTGGAGGCCGCCACGAGCAGCAAGGCGCACTTCCTCGCGCTGCCCCGCGACGCCACCGTCGCGGAGCTGGAGGCGGCCGTGCGCGCCGCCCTCGGCATCAGCGCCAAGAAGATGACGCTGGCCGTGGGGGGCTGCACGCCCGCCGCCTCCGCCACCGTCGGCGACCTCAGCGACGTGTGCACGCAGGACGACGGCTTCCTGTACGTGGCCGTGCGCGCGGAGAAGGCCATGGGTGCCGTCGCCGGCCCGTGCTTTGCCCAGGATTAGTGGACAGCCTCCGAAAAAGTGGGACTCAACTGTGGTGGTTCGTTGCTCGCAGGTGGTAGTTTTTACCTCGCTTTTTCTTTCCCTTTTTTTTTATTCTTTTCGCATTTGCACGCAGACTGTGCTTCATTCGGTCGTTTTCATTCGCAGCCTCAGTTGCGCTGCTGTAGAGTGTGCTTCTCGCGCTCACACCCCCACGACTGCACGTGAGAAGCACTTTCGCTATGTGCACAGTCCTCTATTACTACTCTTATTATTTTTTTTAGTGTGTAGTTACTGTTATTCCTTTCTACTCGCACAGCACGGAGTCCCGTGGTCGTGGCTACGCTGCTGTGCTTAAGTGCGCCCCCT
Organism: Lotmaria passim; assembly: GCA_037349495.1. Taxonomy (NCBI): domain Eukaryota; phylum Euglenozoa; class Kinetoplastea; order Trypanosomatida; family Trypanosomatidae; genus Lotmaria; species Lotmaria passim. The sequence goes on from CP140195.1 coordinate 335,317, forward strand.
GCCAGCTCCAGCGTTGTATTATTGACAGTTCGTGACGCTGCGGTGCACGGGAAGAATGCCGAAGTTTGTGAAGCGGTGAGCCGCAAGTCAGAGGAAGCCGCGCAGTGGCCTACTTAAATGGAAAAGCAGAAGTAGTAGAAGCACTCGGCGTTGACCGACAAGGTAGGAGTGGTTGTTGTGTGCGCAGGGCCGTGCTTGGCCGCGGCTCTTGTCGGAGAGAGGGTCCGCGCTGACCTGAATCTGCCTGGAGCGGTCCTCCGCGTCCGCTTGGCGTGGAGCAGCGGACGTAGATGCCGTGGTGCGACAGACACGCAAGCGGGACTCGAAAACGGCTGCTGTTGTTGTCGCTGCCGTCGTCGTGTGGCGCACAAGTCCCAGCCTGCGCACGGTTGCTGCCGTTCTCTTCCCTTCCCTTCCCTTACGGACCTCGTTGACCAACTTCTCTGCCCTCCCCCGCCCCCTCCCTTTTCGTTTCTCTTCTACCTTTCACGCGCACATCGTGCTGTCGCCACTCGGCAGTGGCAGCACTTGAGCCTTTTGTCTCAGCTGCACCCCACTTTTCCCCTTTTCTTCTGTTCTTTTCACGCCGTCGACAGTCGGTGTTGTCTCTTGCGCCTGCTCGCTCAGCGTGGCAGGTTTGACCTGGCTCTCTTCACAGCTTTTCTTTTCGGGAGGTGTCAGGACCCCGCCGCAAAGAGGTGCGCTGTGCCTGAGCCGCCACGCCACAGGGAGCCTGTAAGCGGGTGGCTTGGCGCACCAGCAGGCACCTCTAGCGTCTTTTTCCTTCGATTCAGGAGCACTGCTCCCTGCTTTTGTTTTGTGTTTTGTTTTGTGTTTTGTTTTCTTCGGTTGGTGCCTGTCTGCTTGTTTGGCAAAGGCGCCAATGGCAGATGAGCGCTCCGCTCTCTGCGTGCGTGGAGCGCACACGGCCCCGGAGTGCACGAAGCGGCACGCAGTGTGAACGCGAAAAGGAAAAAGAAAGAAAGGCGAAAGGAGAAAAACTGGCGAAGGAACGAGCCTGTCTACGGAACTACTAGGCCGACCTGTTGGGGTTTCCTGGCGCGCGGTGCTCGCCGGGCTTCGTGAAGGAGCACGGCACAGCCCTCCCGTCGCCATCGTGCCGGCTGGGGATGAGGGCGGTCTGCCTCCTCATTAACCCTCCAGCAGCGTCTTCTCCTTCGACTGTGCCTCTAGCTCGCTTACTGCAAGCAAGCCACATGCGTGTCTTCTCAGCTCCTGCGTTACCTGTGAATGTCTGACTGTTTTTACACCCCCCCCCCTTCCCCTCTGCCACTCTCCCCCAACGTCCAACTTCACCAACACACACCCACCAACGGGCTCATACCTCCTTCTCTGCAATTGACGCGTTGTTCCCACGCCTCGCTGAACAACGCGGCCTAGGTCGTAACGCCTCAAGTAACAAGCCTTTCTCGCTCTCCCCTCTCACCAGCCCCGCTGACCACCATGTCCGCCTACCAGAAGAACAACTCCGTCGAGGTGCGCCGTGCCGAGTGCGCGCGCCTGCAGGCCAAGTACCCGGCGCACGTCGCCATGGTCGTGGAGGCCGCCACGAGCAGCAAGGCGCACTTCCTCGCGCTGCCCCGCGACGCCACCGTCGCGGAGCTGGAGGCGGCCGTGCGCGCCGCCCTCGGCATCAGCGCCAAGAAGATGACGCTGGCCGTGGGGGGCTGCACGCCCGCCGCCTCCGCCACCGTCGGCGACCTCAGCGACGTGTGCACGCAGGACGACGGCTTCCTGTACGTGGCCGTGCGCGCGGAGAAGGCCATGGGTGCCGTCGCCGGCCCGTGTTTTGCCCAGGATTAGTGGACAGCCTCCGAAAAAGTGGGACTCAACTGTGGTGGTTCGTTGCTCGCAGGTGGTAGTTTTTACCTCGCTTTTTCTTTCCCTTTTTTTTTATTCTTTTCGCATTTGCACGCAGACTGTGCTTCATTCGGTCGTTTTCATTCGCAGCCTCAGTTGCGCTGCTGTAGAGTGTGCTTCTCGCGCTCACACCCCCACGACTGCACGTGAGAAGCACTTTCGCTATGTGCACAGTCCTCTATTACTACTCTTATTATTTTTTTTAGTGTGTAGTTACTGTTATTCCTTTCTACTCGCACAGCACGGAGTCCCGTGGTCGTGGCTACGCTGCTGTGCTTAAGTGCGCCCCCTGCCAGCTCCAGCGTTGTATTATTGACAGTTCGTGACGCTGCGGTGCACGGGAAGAATGCCGAAGTTTGTGAAGCGGTGAGCCGCAAGTCAGAGGAAGCCGCGCAGTGGCCTACTTAAATGGAAAAGCAGAAGTAGTAGAAGCACTCGGCGTTGACCGACAAGGTAGGAGTGGTTGTTGTGTGCGCAGGGCCGTGCTTGGCCGCGGCTCTTGTCGGAGAGAGGGTCCGCGCTGACCTGAATCTGCCTGGAGCGGTCCTCCGCGTCCGCTTGGCGTGGAGCAGCGGACGTAGATGCCGTGGTGCGACAGACACGCAAGCGGGACTCGAAAACGGCTGCTGTTGTTGTCGCTGCCGTCGTCGTGTGGCGCACAAGTCCCAGCCTGCGCACGGTTGCTGCCGTTCTCTTCCCTTCCCTTCCCTTACGGACCTCGTTGACCAACTTCTCTGCCCTCCCCCGCCCCCTCCCTTTTCGTTTCTCTTCTACCTTTCACGCGCACATCGTGCTGTCGCCACTCGGCAGTGGCAGCACTTGAGCCTTTTGTCTCAGCTGCACCCCACTTTTCCCCTTTTCTTCTGTTCTTTTCACGCCGTCGACAGTCGGTGTTGTCTCTTGCGCCTGCTCGCTCAGCGTGGCAGGTTTGACCTGGCTCTCTTCACAGCTTTTCTTTTCGGGAGGTGTCAGGACCCCGCCGCAAAGAGGTGCGCTGTGCCTGAGCCGCCACGCCACAGGGAGCCTGTAAGCGGGTGGCTTGGCGCACCAGCAGGCACCTCTAGCGTCTTTTTCCTTCGATTCAGGAGCACTGCTCCCTGCTTTTGTTTTGTGTTTTGTTTTGTGTTTTGTTTTCTTCGGTTGGTGCCTGTCTGCTTGTTTGGCAAAGGCGCCAATGGCAGATGAGCGCTCCGCTCTCTGCGTGCGTGGAGCGCACACGGCCCCGGAGTGCACGAAGCGGCACGCAGTGTGAACGCGAAAAGGAAAAAGAAAGAAAGGCGAAAGGAGAAAAACTGGCGAAGGAACGAGCCTGTCTACGGAACTACTAGGCCGACCTGTTGGGGTTTCCTGGCGCGCGGTGCTCGCCGGGCTTCGTGAAGGAGCACGGCACAGCCCTCCCGTCGCCATCGTGCCGGCTGGGGATGAGGGCGGTCTGCCTCCTCATTAACCCTCCAGCAGCGTCTTCTCCTTCGACTGTGCCTCTAGCTCGCTTACTGCAAGCAAGCCACATGCGTGTCTTCTCAGCTCCTGCGTTACCTGTGAATGTCTGACTGTTTTTACACCCCCCCCCCTTCCCCTCTGCCACTCTCCCCCAACGTCCAACTTCACCAACACACACCCACCAACGGGCTCATACCTCCTTCTCTGCAATTGACGCGTTGTTCCCACGCCTCGCTGAACAACGCGGCCTAGGTCGTAACGCCTCAAGTAACAAGCCTTTCTCGCTCTCCCCTCTCACCAGCCCCGCTGACCACCATGTCCGCCTACCAGAAGAACAACTCCGTCGAGGTGCGCCGTGCCGAGTGCGCGCGCCTGCAGGCCAAGTACCCGGCGCACGTCGCCATGGTCGTGGAGGCCGCCACGAGCAGCAAGGCGCACTTCCTCGCGCTGCCCCGCGACGCCACCGTCGCGGAGCTGGAGGCGGCCGTGCGCGCCGCCCTCGGCATCAGCGCCAAGAAGATGACGCTGGCCGTGGGGGGCTGCACGCCCGCCGCCTCCGCCACCGTCGGCGACCTCAGCGACGTGTGCACGCAGGACGACGGCTTCCTGTACGTGGCCGTGCGCGCGGAGAAGGCCATGGGTGCCGTCGCCGGCCCGTGTTTTGCCCAGGATTAGTGGACAGCCTCCGAAAAAGTGGGACTCAACTGTGGTGGTTCGTTGCTCGCAGGTGGTAGTTTTTACCTCGCTTTTTCTTTCCCTTTTTTTTTATTCTTTTCGCATTTGCACGCAGACTGTGCTTCATTCGGTCGTTTTCATTCGCAGCCTCAGTTGCGCTGCTGTAGAGTGTGCTTCTCGCGCTCACACCCCCACGACTGCACGTGAGAAGCACTTTCGCTATGTGCACAGTCCTCTATTACTACTCTTATTATTTTTTTTAGTGTGTAGTTACTGTTATTCCTTTCTACTCGCACAGCACGGAGTCCCGTGGTCGTGGCTACGCTGCTGTGCTTAAGTGCGCCCCCTGCCAGCTCCAGCGTTGTATTATTGACAGTTCGTGACGCTGCGGTGCACGGGAAGAATGCCGAAGTTTGTGAAGCGGTGAGCCGCAAGTCAGAGGAAGCCGCGCAGTGGCCTACTTAAATGGAAAAGCAGAAGTAGTAGAAGCACTCGGCGTTGACCGACAAGGTAGGAGTGGTTGTTGTGTGCGCAGGGCCGTGCTTGGCCGCGGCTCTTGTCGGAGAGAGGGTCCGCGCTGACCTGAATCTGCCTGGAGCGGTCCTCCGCGTCCGCTTGGCGTGGAGCAGCGGACGTAGATGCCGTGGTGCGACAGACACGCAAGCGGGACTCGAAAACGGCTGCTGTTGTTGTCGCTGCCGTCGTCGTGTGGCGCACAAGTCCCAGCCTGCGCACGGTTGCTGCCGTTCTCTTCCCTTCCCTTCCCTTCCCTTACGGACCTCGTTGACCAACTTCTCTGCCCTCCCCCGCCCCCTCCCTTTTCGTTTCTCTTCTACCTTTCACGCGCACATCGTGCTGTCGCCACTCGGCAGTGGCAGCACTTGAGCCTTTTGTCTCAGCTGCACCCCACTTTTCCCCTTTTCTTCTGTTCTTTTCACGCCGTCGACAGTCGGTGTTGTCTCTTGCGCCTGCTCGCTCAGCGTGGCAGGTTTGACCTGGCTCTCTTCACAGCTTTTCTTTTCGGGAGGTGTCAGGACCCCGCCGCAAAGAGGTGCGCTGTGCCTGAGCCGCCACGCCACAGGGAGCCTGTAAGCGGGTGGCTTGGCGCACCAGCAGGCACCTCTAGCGTCTTTTTCCTTCGATTCAGGAGCACTGCTCCCTGCTTTTGTTTTGTGTTTTGTTTTGTGTTTTGTTTTCTTCGGTTGGTGCCTGTCTGCTTGTTTGGCAAAGGCGCCAATGGCAGATGAGCGCTCCGCTCTCTGCGTGCGTGGAGCGCACACGGCCCCGGAGTGCACGAAGCGGCACGCAGTGTGAACGCGAAAAGGAAAAAGAAAGAAAGGCGAAAGGAGAAAAACTGGCGAAGGAACGAGCCTGTCTACGGAACTACTAGGCCGACCTGTTGGGGTTTCCTGGCGCGCGGTGCTCGCCGGGCTTCGTGAAGGAGCACGGCACAGCCCTCCCGTCGCCATCGTGCCGGCTGGGGATGAAGGCGGTCTGCCTCCTCATTAACCCTCCAGCAGCGTCTTCTCCTTCGACTGTGCCTCTAGCTCGCTTACTGCAAGCAAGCCACATGCGTGTCTTCTCAGCTCCTGCGTTACCTGTGAATGTCTGACTGTTTTTACAACCCCCCCCCTTCCCCTCTGCCACTCTCCCCCAACGTCCAACTTCACCAACACACACCCACCAACGGGCTCATACCTCCTTCTCTGCAATTGACGCGTTGTTCCCACGCCTCGCTGAACAACGCGGCCTAGGTCGTAACGCCTCAAGTAACAAGCCTTTCTCGCTCTCCCCTCTCACCAGCCCCGCTGACCACCATGTCCGCCTACCAGAAGAACAACTCCGTCGAGGTGCGCCGTGCCGAGTGCGCGCGCCTGCAGGCCAAGTACCCGGCGCACGTCGCCATGGTCGTGGAGGCCGCCACGAGCAGCAAGGCGCACTTCCTCGCGCTGCCCCGCGACGCCACCGTCGCGGAGCTGGAGGCGGCCGTGCGCGCCGCCCTCGGCATCAGCGCCAAGAAGATGACGCTGGCCGTGGGGGGCTGCACGCCCGCCGCCTCCGCCACCGTCGGCGACCTCAGCGACGTGTGCACGCAGGACGACGGCTTCCTGTACGTGGCCGTGCGCGCGGAGAAGGCCATGGGTGCCGTCGCCGGCCCGTGTTTTGCCCAGGATTAGTGGACAGCCTCCGAAAAAGTGGGACTCAACTGTGGTGGTTCGTTGCTCGCAGGTGGTAGTTTTTACCTCGCTTTTTCTTTCCCTTTTTTTTTATTCTTTTCGCATTTGCACGCAGACTGTGCTTCATTCGGTCGTTTTCATTCGCAGCCTCAGTTGCGCTGCTGTAGAGTGTGCTTCTCGCGCTCACACCCCCACGACTGCACGTGAGAAGCACTTTCGCTATGTGCACAGTCCTCTATTACTACTCTTATTATTTTTTTTAGTGTGTAGTTACTGTTATTCCTTTCTACTCGCACAGCACGGAGTCCCGTGGTCGTGGCTACGCTGCTGTGCTTAAGTGCGCCCCCTGCCAGCTCCAGCGTTGTATTATTGACAGTTCGTGACGCTGCGGTGCACGGGAAGAATGCCGAAGTTTGTGAAGCGGTGAGCCGCAAGTCAGAGGAAGCCGCGCAGTGGCCTACTTAAATGGAAAAGCAGAAGTATTATAAGCACTCGGCGTTGACCGACAAGGTAGGAGTGGTTGTTGTGTGCGCAGGGCCGTGCTTGGCCGCGGCTCTTGTCGGAGAGAGGGTCCGCGCTGACCTGAATCTGCCTGGAGCGGTCCTCCGCGTCCGCTTGGCGTGGAGCAGCGGACGTAGATGCCGTGGTGCGACAGACACGCAAGCGGGACTCGAAAACGGCTGCTGTTGTTGTCGCTGCCGTCGTCGTGTGGCGCACAAGTCCCAGCCTGCGCACGGTTGCTGCCGTTCTCTTCCCTTCCCTTCCCTTCCCTTACGGACCTCGTTGACCAACTTCTCTGCCCTCCCCCGCCCCCTCCCTTTTCGTTTCTCTTCTACCTTTCACGCGCACATCGTGCTGTCGCCACTCGGCAGTGGCAGCACTTGAGCCTTTTGTCTCAGCTGCACCCCACTTTTCCCCTTTTCTTCTGTTCTTTTCACGCCGTCGACAGTCGGTGTTGTCTCTTGCGCCTGCTCGCTCAGCGTGGCAGGTTTGACCTGGCTCTCTTCACAGCTTTTCTTTTCGGGAGGTGTCAGGACCCCGCCGCAAAGAGGTGCGCTGTGCCTGAGCCGCCACGCCACAGGGAGCCTGTAAGCGGGTGGCTTGGCGCACCAGCAGGCACCTCTAGCGTCTTTTTCCTTCGATTCAGGAGCACTGCTCCCTGCTTTTGTTTTGTGTTTTGTTTTGTGTTTTGTTTTCTTCGGTTGGTGCCTGTCTGCTTGTTTGGCAAAGGCGCCAATGGCAGATGAGCGCTCCGCTCTCTGCGTGCGTGGAGCGCACACGGCCCCGGAGTGCACGAAGCGGCACGCAGTGTGAACGCGAAAAGGAAAAAGAAAGAAAGGCGAAAGGAGAAAAACTGGCGAAGGAACGAGCCTGTCTACGGAACTACTAGGCCGACCTGTTGGGGTTTCCTGGCGCGCGGTGCTCGCCGGGCTTCGTGAAGGAGCACGGCACAGCCCTCCCGTCGCCATCGTGCCGGCTGGGGATGAAGGCGGTCTGCCTCCTCATTAACCCTCCAGCAGCGTCTTCTCCTTCGACTGTGCCTCTAGCTCGCTTACTGCAAGCAAGCCACATGCGTGTCTTCTCAGCTCCTGCGTTACCTGTGAATGTCTGACTGTTTTTACAACCCCCCCCCCCTTCCCCTCTGCCACTCTCCCCCAACGTCCAACTTCACCAACACACACCCACCAACGGGCTCATACCTCCTTCTCTGCAATTGACGCGTTGTTCCCACGCCTCGCTGAACAACGCGGCCTAGGTCGTAACGCCTCAAGTAACAAGCCTTTCTCGCTCTCCCCTCTCACCAGCCCCGCTGACCACCATGTCCGCCTACCAGAAGAACAACTCCGTCGAGGTGCGCCGTGCCGAGTGCGCGCGCCTGCAGGCCAAGTACCCGGCGCACGTCGCCATGGTCGTGGAGGCCGCCACGAGCAGCAAGGCGCACTTCCTCGCGCTGCCCCGCGACGCCACCGTCGCGGAGCTGGAGGCGGCCGTGCGCGCCGCCCTCGGCATCAGCGCCAAGAAGATGACGCTGGCCGTGGGGGGCTGCACGCCCGCCGCCTCCGCCACCGTCGGCGACCTCAGCGACGTGTGCACGCAGGACGACGGCTTCCTGTACGTGGCCGTGCGCGCGGAGAAGGCCATGGGTGCCGTCGCCGGCCCGTGTTTTGCCCAGGATTAGTGGACAGCCTCCGAAAAAGTGGGACTCAACTGTGGTGGTTCGTTGCTCGCAGGTGGTAGTTTTTACCTCGCTTTTTCTTTCCCTTTTTTTTTATTCTTTTCGCATTTGCACGCAGACTGTGCTTCATTCGGTCGTTTTCATTCGCAGCCTCAGTTGCGCTGCTGTAGAGTGTGCTTCTCGCGCTCACACCCCCACGACTGCACGTGAGAAGCACTTTCGCTATGTGCACAGTCCTCTATTACTACTATTATTATTATTTTTTTTTTAGTGTGTAGTTACTGTTATTCCTTTCTACTCGCACAGCACGGAGTCCCGTGGTCGTGGCTACGCTGCTGTGCTTAAGTGCGCCCCCTGCCAGCTCCAGCGTTGTATTATTGACAGTTCGTGACGCTGCGGTGCACGGGAAGAATGCCGAAGTTTGTGAAGCGGTGAGCCGCAAGTCAGAGGAAGCCGCGCAGTGGCCTACTTAAATGGAAAAGCAGAAGTATTATAAGCACTCGGCGTTGACCGACAAGGTAGGAGTGGTTGTTGTGTGCGCAGGGCCGTGCTTGGCCGCGGCTCTTGTCGGAGAGAGGGTCCGCGCTGACCTGAATCTGCCTGGAGCGGTCCTCCGCGTCCGCTTGGCGTGGAGCAGCGGACGTAGATGCCGTGGTGCGACAGACACGCAAGCGGGACTCGAAAACGGCTGCTGTTGTTGTCGCTGCCGTCGTCGTGTGGCGCACAAGTCCCAGCCTGCGCACGGTTGCTGCCGTTCTCTTCCCTTCCCTTCCCTTCCCTTACGGACCTCGTTGACCAACTTCTCTGCCCTCCCCCGCCCCCTCCCTTTTCGTTTCTCTTCTACCTTTCACGCGCACATCGTGCTGTCGCCACTCGGCAGTGGCAGCACTTGAGCCTTTTGTCTCAGCTGCACCCCACTTTTCCCCTTTTCTTCTGTTCTTTTCACGCCGTCGACAGTCGGTGTTGTCTCTTGCGCCTGCTCGCTCAGCGTGGCAGGTTTGACCTGGCTCTCTTCACAGCTTTTCTTTTCGGGAGGTGTCAGGACCCCGCCGCAAAGAGGTGCGCTGTGCCTGAGCCGCCACGCCACAGGGAGCCTGTAAGCGGGTGGCTTGGCGCACCAGCAGGCACCTCTAGCGTCTTTTTCCTTCGATTCAGGAGCACTGCTCCCTGCTTTTGTTTTGTGTTATGTTTTCTTCGGTTGGTGCCTGTCTGCTTGTTTGGCAAAGGCGCCAATGGCAGATGAGCGCTCCGCTCTCTGCGTGCGTGGAGCGCACACGGCCCCGGAGTGCACGAAGCGGCACGCAGTGTGAACGCGAAAAGGAAAAAGAAAGAAAGGCGAAAGGAGAAAAAGTGACGAAGGAACGAGCCTGTCTACGGAACTACTAGGCCGACCTGTTGGGGTTTCCTGGCGCGCGGTGCTCGCCGGGCTTCGTGAAGGAGCACGGCACAGCCCTCCCGTCGCCATCGTGCCGGCTGGGGATGAGGGCGGTCTGCCTCCTCATTAACCCTCCAGCAGCGTCTTCTCCTTCGACTGTGCCTCTAGCTCGCTTACTGCAAGCAAGCCACATGCGTGTCTTCTCAGCTCCTGCGTTACCTGTGAATGTCTGACTGTTTTTACACCCCCCCCCCCTTCCCCTCTGCCACTCTCCCCCAACGTCCAACTTCACCAACACACACCCACCAACGGGCTCATACCTCCTTCTCTGCAATTGACGCGTTGTTCCCACGCCTCGCTGAACAACGCGGCCTAGGTCGTAACGCCTCAAGTAACAAGCCTTTCTCGCTCTCCCCTCTCACCAGCCCCGCTGACCACCATGTCCGCCTACCAGAAGAACAACTCCGTCGAGGTGCGCCGTGCCGAGTGCGCGCGCCTGCAGGCCAAGTACCCGGCGCACGTCGCCATGGTCGTGGAGGCCGCCACGAGCAGCAAGGCGCACTTCCTCGCGCTGCCCCGCGACGCCACCGTCGCGGAGCTGGAGGCGGCCGTGCGCGCCGCCCTCGGCATCAGCGCCAAGAAGATGACGCTGGCCGTGGGGGGCTGCACGCCCGCCGCCTCCGCCACCGTCGGCGACCTCAGCGACGTGTGCACGCAGGACGACGGCTTCCTCTACGTGGCCGTGCGCGCGGAGAAGGCCATGGGCGGCGTCGGTGGCCCGTGCTTTGCCGGCGACGGTCCGGCGACTGATGCCGCCGAGTAAGCGGGACTCATCTGAGTTTGCTCGATACCCGCTATTGGTAATGTTCCCCCTTTTTTTCTTTTTGCATGTGTACACAGACTGTGCTTCATTCGTTTGTTTTCACGTCCGTTTTCATTCGCAGCCTCAGTTGCGCTGCGGTGCAATGTGTTTCTCGCGCTCACACCCCCACGACTGCGCGTGAGAAGCGCTTTTGCTATGTGCTCAGACTTTTTTTTTTTTCATTATTTTTGTTACTTTTACTTTCCCTCACTCTTTTCTACTCGCACAGCACGGAATCCCGTGGTCGTGGCTACGCTGCTGTGCTTAAGTACGCCCCCTGCCAGCTCCAGCGTTGTATTATTGACAGTTCGTGACGCTGCGGTGCACGGGAAGAATGCCGAAGTTTGTGAAGCGGTGAGCCGCAAGTCAGAGGAAGCCGCGCAGTGGCCTACTTAAATGGAAAAGCAGAAGTATTATAAGCACTCGGCGTTGACCGACAAGGTAGGAGTGGTTGTTGTGTGCGCAGGGCCGTGCTTGGCCGCGGCTCTTGTCGGAGAGAGGGTCCGCGCTGACCTGAATCTGCCTGGAGCGGTCCTCCGCGTCCGCTTGGCGTGGAGCAGCGGACGTAGATGCCGTGGTGCGACAGACACGCAAGCGGGACTCGAAAACGGCTGCTGTTGTTGTCGCTGCCGTCGTCGTGTGGCGCACAAGTCCCAGCCTGCGCACGGTTGCTGCCGTTCTCTTCCCTTCCCTTCCCTTCCCTTCCCTTACGGACCTCGTTGACCAACTTCTCTGCCCTCCCCCGCCCCCTCCCTTTTCGTTTCTCTTCTACCTTTCACGCGCACATCGTGCTGTCGCCACTCGGCAGTGGCAGCACTTGAGCCTTTTGTCTCAGCTGCACCCCACTTTTCCCCTTTTCTTCTGTTCTTTTCACGCCGTCGACAGTCGGTGTTGTCTCTTGCGCCTGCTCGCTCAGCGTGGCAGGTTTGACCTGGCTCTCTTCACAGCTTTTCTTTTCGGGAGGTGTCAGGACCCCGCCGCAAAGAGGTGCGCTGTGCCTGAGCCGCCACGCCACAGGGAGCCTGTAAGCGGGTGGCTTGGCGCACCAGCAGGCACCTCTAGCGTCTTTTTCCTTCGATTCAGGAGCACTGCTCCCTGCTTTTGTTTTGTGTTTTGTTTTCTTCGGTTGGTGCCTGTCTGCTTGTTTGGCAAAGGCGCCAATGGCAGATGAGCGCTCCGCTCTCTGCGTGCGTGGAGCGCACACGGCCCCGGAGTGCACGAAGCGGCACGCAGTGTGAACGCGAAAAGGAAAAAGAAAGAAAGGCGAAAGGAGAAAAACTGGCGAAGGAACGAGCCTGTCTACGGAACTACTAGGCCGACCTGTTGGGGTTTCCTGGCGCGCGGTGCTCGCCGGGCTTCGTGAAGGAGCACGGCACAGCCCTCCCGTCGCCATCGTGCCGGCTGGGGATGAGGGCGGTCTGCCTCCTCATTAACCCTCCAGCAGCGTCTTCTCCTTCGACTGTGCCTCTAGCTCGCTTACTGCAAGCAAGCCACATGCGTGTCTTCTCAGCTCCTGCGTTACCTGTGAATGTCTGACTGTTTTTACACCCCCCCCCCTTCCCCTCTGCCACTCTCCCCCAACGTCCAACTTCACCAACACACACCCACCAACGGGCTCATACCTCCTTCTCTGCAATTGACGCGTTGTTCCCACGCCTCGCTGAACAACGCGGCCTAGGTCGTAACGCCTCAAGTAACAAGCCTTTCTCGCTCTCCCCTCTCACCAGCCCCGCTGACCACCATGTCCGCCTACCAGAAGAACAACTCCGTCGAGGTGCGCCGTGCCGAGTGCGCGCGCCTGCAGGCCAAGTACCCGGCGCACGTCGCCATGGTCGTGGAGGCCGCCACGAGCAGCAAGGCGCACTTCCTCGCGCTGCCCCGCGACGCCACCGTCGCGGAGCTGGAGGCGGCCGTGCGCGCCGCCCTCGGCATCAGCGCCAAGAAGATGACGCTGGCCGTGGGGGGCTGCACGCCCGCCGCCTCCGCCACCGTCGGCGACCTCAGCGACGTGTGCACGCAGGACGACGGCTTCCTCTACGTGGCCGTGCGCGCGGAGAAGGCCATGGGCGGCGTCGGTGGCCCGTGCTTTGCCGGCGACGGTCCGGCGACTGATGCCGCCGAGTAAGCGGGACTCATCTGAGTTTGCTCGATACCCGCTATTGGTAATGTTCCCCCTTTTTTTCTTTTTGCATGTGTACACAGACTGTGCTTCATTCGTTTGTTTTCACGTCCGTTTTCATTCGCAGCCTCAGTTGCGCTGCGGTGCAATGTGTTTCTCGCGCTCACACCCCCACGACTGCGCGTGAGAAGCGCTTTTGCTATGTGCTCAGACTTTTTTTTTTTCATTATTTTTGTTACTTTTACTTTCCCTCACTCTTTTCTACTCGCACAGCACGGAATCCCGTGGTCGTGGCTACGCTGCTGTGCTTAAGTACGCCCCCTGCCAGCTCCAGCGTTGTATTATTGACAGTTCGTGACGCTGCGGTGCACGGGAAGAATGCCGAAGTTTGTGAAGCGGTGAGCCGCAAGTCAGAGGAAGCCGCGCAGTGGCCTACTTAAATGGAAAAGCAGAAGTATTATAAGCACTCGGCGTTGACCGACAAGGTAGGAGTGGTTGTTGTGTGCGCAGGGCCGTGCTTGGCCGCGGCTCTTGTCGGAGAGAGGGTCCGCGCTGACCTGAATCTGCCTGGAGCGGTCCTCCGCGTCCGCTTGGCGTGGAGCAGCGGACGTAGATGCCGTGGTGCGACAGACACGCAAGCGGGACTCGAAAACGGCTGCTGTTGTTGTCGCTGCCGTCGTCGTGTGGCGCACAAGTCCCAGCCTGCGCACGGTTGCTGCCGTTCTCTTCCCTTCCCTTCCCTTCCCTTCCCTTACGGACCTCGTTGACCAACTTCTCTGCCCTCCCCCGCCCCCTCCCTTTTCGTTTCTCTTCTACCTTTCACGCGCACATCGTGCTGTCGCCACTCGGCAGTGGCAGCACTTGAGCCTTTTGTCTCAGCTGCACCCCACTTTTCCCCTTTTCTTCTGTTCTTTTCACGCCGTCGACAGTCGGTGTTGTCTCTTGCGCCTGCTCGCTCAGCGTGGCAGGTTTGACCTGGCTCTCTTCACAGCTTTTCTTTTCGGGAGGTGTCAGGACCCCGCCGCAAAGAGGTGCGCTGTGCCTGAGCCGCCACGCCACAGGGAGCCTGTAAGCGGGTGGCTTGGCGCACCAGCAGGCACCTCTAGCGTCTTTTTCCTTCGATTCAGGAGCACTGCTCCCTGCTTTTGTTTTGTGTTTTGTTTTCTTCGGTTGGTGCCTGTCTGCTTGTTTGGCAAAGGCGCCAATGGCAGATGAGCGCTCCGCTCTCTGCGTGCGTGGAGCGCACACGGCCCCGGAGTGCACGAAGCGGCACGCAGTGTGAACGCGAAAAGGAAAAAGAAAGAAAGGCGAAAGGAGAAAAACTGGCGAAGGAACGAGCCTGTCTACGGAACTACTAGGCCGACCTGTTGGGGTTTCCTGGCGCGCGGTGCTCGCCGGGCTTCGTGAAGGAGCACGGCACAGCCCTCCCGTCGCCATCGTGCCGGCTGGGGATGAGGGCGGTCTGCCTCCTCATTAACCCTCCAGCAGCGTCTTCTCCTTCGACTGTGCCTCTAGCTCGCTTACTGCAAGCAAGCCACATGCGTGTCTTCTCAGCTCCTGCGTTACCTGTGAATGTCTGACTGTTTTTACACCCCCCCCCCCCTTCCCCTCTGCCACTCTCCCCCAACGTCCAACTTCACCAACACACACCCACCAACGGGCTCATACCTCCTTCTCTGCAATTGACGCGTTGTTCCCACGCCTCGCTGAACAACGCGGCCTAGGTCGTAACGCCTCAAGTAACAAGCCTTTCTCGCTCTCCCCTCTCACCAGCCCCGCTGACCACCATGTCCGCCTACCAGAAGAACAACTCCGTCGAGGTGCGCCGTGCCGAGTGCGCGCGCCTGCAGGCCAAGTACCCGGCGCACGTCGCCATGGTCGTGGAGGCCGCCACGAGCAGCAAGGCGCACTTCCTCGCGCTGCCCCGCGACGCCACCGTCGCGGAGCTGGAGGCGGCCGTGCGCGCCGCCCTCGGCATCAGCGCCAAGAAGATGACGCTGGCCGTGGGGGGCTGCACGCCCGCCGCCTCCGCCACCGTCGGCGACCTCAGCGACGTGTGCACGCAGGACGACGGCTTCCTCTACGTGGCCGTGCGCGCGGAGAAGGCCATGGGCGGCGTCGGTGGCCCGTGCTTTGCCGGCGACGGTCCGGCGACTGATGCCGCCGAGTAAGCGGGACTCATCTGAGTTTGCTCGATACCCGCTATTGGTAATGCTCCCCCTTTTTTCTTTTTGCATGTGTACACAGACTGTGCTTCATTCGTTTGTTTTCACGTCCGTTTTCATTCGCAGCCTCAGTTGCGCTGCGGTGCAATGTGTTTCTCGCGCTCACACCCCCACGACTGCGCGTGAGAAGCGCTTTTGCTATGTGCGCAGACTTTTTTTATTATTATTTTTGTTACTTTTACTTACCCTCACTCTTTTCTACTCGCACAGCACGGAATCCCGTGGTCGTGGCTACGCTGCTGTGCTTAAGTACGCCCCCTGCCAGCTCCAGCGTTGTATTATTGACAGTTCGTGACGCTGCGGTGCACGGGAAGAATGCCGAAGTTTGTGAAGCGGTGAGCCGCAAGTCAGAGGAAGCCGCGCAGTGGCCTACTTAAATGGAAAAGCAGAAGTAGTAGAAGCACTCGGCGTTGACCGACAAGGTAGGAGTGGTTGTTGTGTGCGCAGGGCCGTGCTTGACCGCGGCTCTTGTCGGAGAGAGGGTCCGCGCTGACCTGAATCTGCCTGGAGCGGTCCTCCGCGTCCGCTTGGCGTGGAGCAGCGGACGTAGATGCCGTGGTGCGACAGACACGCAAGCGGGACTCGAAAACGGCTGCTGTTGTTGTCGCTGCCGTCGTCGTGTGGCGCACAAGTCCCAGCCTGCGCACGGTTGCTGCCGTTCTCTTCCCTTCCCTTCCCTTCCCTTCCCTTACGGACCTCGTTGACCAACTTCTCTGCCCTCCCCCGCCCCCTCCCTTTTCGTTTCTCTTCTACCTTTCACGCGCACATCGTGCTGTCGCCACTCGGCAGTGGCAGCACTTGAGCCTTTTGTCTCAGCTGCACCCCACTTTTCCCCTTTTCTTCTGTTCTTTTCACGCCGTCGACAGTCGGTGTTGTCTCTTGCGCCTGCTCGCTCAGCGTGGCAGGTTTGACCTGGCTCTCTTCACAGCTTTTCTTTTCGGGAGGTGTCAGGACCCCGCCGCAAAGAGGTGCGCTGTGCCTGAGCCGCCACGCCACAGGGAGCCTGTAAGCGGGTGGCTTGGCGCACCAGCAGGCACCTCTAGCGTCTTTTTCCTTCGATTCAGGAGCACTGCTCCCTGCTTTTGTTTTGTGTTTTGTTTTCTTCGGTTGGTGCCTGTCTGCTTGTTTGGCAAAGGCGCCAATGGCAGATGAGCGCTCCGCTCTCTGCGTGCGTGGAGCGCACACGGCCCCGGAGTGCACGAAGCGGCACGCAGTGTGAACGCGAAAAGGAAAAAGAAAGAAAGGCGAAAGGAGAAAAACTGGCGAAGGAACGAGCCTGTCTACGGAACTACTAGGCCGACCTGTTGGGGTTTCCTGGCGCGCGGTGCTCGCCGGGCTTCGTGAAGGAGCACGGCACAGCCCTCCCGTCGCCATCGTGCCGGCTGGGGATGAGGGCGGTCTGCCTCCTCATTAACCCTCCAGCAGCGTCTTCTCCTTCGACTGTGCCTCTAGCTCGCTTACTGCAAGCAAGCCACATGCGTGTCTTCTCAGCTCCTGCGTTACCTGTGAATGTCTGACTGTTTTTACACCCCCTCCCC
Source organism: Lotmaria passim (assembly GCA_037349495.1). Lineage (NCBI taxonomy): Eukaryota > Euglenozoa > Kinetoplastea > Trypanosomatida > Trypanosomatidae > Lotmaria > Lotmaria passim. The sequence continues at coordinate 351,785 of CP140195.1, forward strand.
CCCTCCCCTCTGCCACTCTCCCCCAACGTCCAACTTCACCAACACACACCCACCAACGGGCTCATACCTCCTTCTCTGCAATTGACGCGTTGTTCCCACGCCTCGCTGAACAACGCGGCCTAGGTCGTAACGCCTCAAGTAACAAGCCTTTCTCGCTCTCCCCTCTCACCAGCCCCGCTGACCACCATGTCCGCCTACCAGAAGAACAACTCCGTCGAGGTGCGCCGTGCCGAGTGCGCGCGCCTGCAGGCCAAGTACCCGGCGCACGTCGCCATGGTCGTGGAGGCCGCCACGAGCAGCAAGGCGCACTTCCTCGCGCTGCCCCGCGACGCCACCGTCGCGGAGCTGGAGGCGGCCGTGCGCGCCGCCCTCGGCATCAGCGCCAAGAAGATGACGCTGGCCGTGGGGGGCTGCACGCCCGCCGCCTCCGCCACCGTCGGCGACCTCAGCGACGTGTGCACGCAGGACGACGGCTTCCTCTACGTGGCCGTGCGCGCGGAGAAGGCCATGGGTGCCGTCGCCGGCCCGTGTTTTGCCCAGGATTAGTGGACAGCCTCCGAAAAAGTGGGACTCAACTGTGGTGGTTCGTTGCTCGCAGGTGGTAGTTTTTACCTCGCTTTTTCTTTCCCTGTTTTTTTTTTATTCTTTTCGCATTTGCACGCAGACTGTGCTTCATTCGGTCGTTTTCATTCGCAGCCTCAGTTGCGCTGCTGTAGAGTGTGCTTCTCGCGCTCACACCCCCACGACTGCACGTGAGAAGCGCTTTTGCTATGTGCACAGTCCTCTATTACTACTATTATTATTTTTTTTAGTGTGTAGTTACTGTTATTCCTTTCTACTCGCACAGCACGGAGTCCCGTGGTCGTGGCTACGCTGCTGTGCTTAAGTACGCCCCCTGCCAGCTCCAGCGTTGTATTATTGACAGTTCGTGACGCTGCGGTGCACGGGAAGAATGCCGAAGTTTGTGAAGCGGTGAGCCGCAAGTCAGAGGAAGCCGCGCAGTGGCCTACTTAAATGGAAAAGCAGAAGTATTATAAGCACTCGGCGTTGACCGACAAGGTAGGAGTGGTTGTTGTGTGCGCAGGGCCGTGCTTGGCCGCGGCTCTTGTCGGAGAGAGGGTCCGCGCTGACCTGAATCTGCCTGGAGCGGTCCTCCGCGTCCGCTTGGCGTGGAGCAGCGGACGTAGATGCCGTGGTGCGACAGACACGCAAGCGGGACTCGAAAACGGCTGCTGTTGTTGTCGCTGCCGTCGTCGTGTGGCGCACAAGTCCCAGCCTGCGCACGGTTGCTGCCGTTCTCTTCCCTTCCCTTCCCTTCCCTTCCCTTACGGACCTCGTTGACCAACTTCTCTGCCCTCCCCCGCCCCCTCCCTTTTCGTTTCTCTTCTACCTTTCACGCGCACATCGTGCTGTCGCCACTCGGCAGTGGCAGCACTTGAGCCTTTTGTCTCAGCTGCACCCCACTTTTCCCCTTTTCTTCTGTTCTTTTCACGCCGTCGACAGTCGGTGTTGTCTCTTGCGCCTGCTCGCTCAGCGTGGCAGGTTTGACCTGGCTCTCTTCACAGCTTTTCTTTTCGGGAGGTGTCAGGACCCCGCCGCAAAGAGGTGCGCTGTGCCTGAGCCGCCACGCCACAGGGAGCCTGTAAGCGGGTGGCTTGGCGCACCAGCAGGCACCTCTAGCGTCTTTTTCCTTCGATTCAGGAGCACTGCTCCCTGCTTTTGTTTTGTGTTTTGTTTTGTGTTTTGTTTTCTTCGGTTGGTGCCTGTCTGCTTGTTTGGCAAAGGCGCCAATGGCAGATGAGCGCTCCGCTCTCTGCGTGCGTGGAGCGCACACGGCCCCGGAGTGCACGAAGCGGCACGCAGTGTGAACGCGAAAAGGAAAAAGAAAGAAAGGCGAAAGGAGAAAAAGTGACGAAGGAACGAGCCTGTCTACGGAACTACTAGGCCGACCTGTTGGGGTTTCCTGGCGCGCGGTGCTCGCCGGGCTTCGTGAAGGAGCACGGCACAGCCCTCCCGTCGCCATCGTGCCGGCTGGGGATGAGGGCGGTCTGCCTCCTCATTAACCCTCCAGCAGCGTCTTCTCCTTCGACTGTGCCTCTAGCTCGCTTACTGCAAGCAAGCCACATGCGTGTCTTCTCAGCTCCTGCGTTACCTGTGAATGTCTGACTGTTTTTACAACCCCCCCCTTCCCCTCTGCCACTCTCCCCCAACGTCCAACTTCACCAACACACACCCACCAACGGGCTCATACCTCCTTCTCTGCAATTGACGCGTTGTTCCCACGCCTCGCTGAACAACGCGGCCTAGGTCGTAACGCCTCAAGTAACAAGCCTTTCTCGCTCTCCCCTCTCACCAGCCCCGCTGACCACCATGTCCGCCTACCAGAAGAACAACTCCGTCGAGGTGCGCCGTGCCGAGTGCGCGCGCCTGCAGGCCAAGTACCCGGCGCACGTCGCCATGGTCGTGGAGGCCGCCACGAGCAGCAAGGCGCACTTCCTCGCGCTGCCCCGCGACGCCACCGTCGCGGAGCTGGAGGCGGCCGTGCGCGCCGCCCTCGGCATCAGCGCCAAGAAGATGACGCTGGCCGTGGGGGGCTGCACGCCCGCCGCCTCCGCCACCGTCGGCGACCTCAGCGACGTGTGCACGCAGGACGACGGCTTCCTCTACGTGGCCGTGCGCGCGGAGAAGGCCATGGGCGGCGTCGGTGGCCCGTGCTTTGCCGGCGACGGTCCGGCGACTGATGCCGCCGAGTAAGCGGGACTCATCTGAGTTTGCTCGATACCCGCTATTGGTAATGCTCCCCCTTTTTTCTTTTTGCATGTGTACACAGACTGTGCTTCATTCGTTTGTTTTCACGTCCGTTTTCATTCGCAGCCTCAGTTGCGCTGCGGTGCAATGTGTTTCTCGCGCTCACACCCCCACGACTGCGCGTGAGAAGCGCTTTTGCTATGTGCGCAGACTTTTTTTATTATTATTTTTGTTACTTTTACTTACCCTCACTCTTTTCTACTCGCACAGCACGGAATCCCGTGGTCGTGGCTACGCTGCTGTGCTTAAGTACGCCCCCTGCCAGCTCCAGCGTTGTATTATTGACAGTTCGTGACGCTGCGGTGCACGGGAAGAATGCCGAAGTTTGTGAAGCGGTGAGCCGCAAGTCAGAGGAAGCCGCGCAGTGGCCTACTTAAATGGAAAAGCAGAAGTAGTAGAAGCACTCGGCGTTGACCGACAAGGTAGGAGTGGTTGTTGTGTGCGCAGGGCCGTGCTTGACCGCGGCTCTTGTCGGAGAGAGGGTCCGCGCTGACCTGAATCTGCCTGGAGCGGTCCTCCGCGTCCGCTTGGCGTGGAGCAGCGGACGTAGATGCCGTGGTGCGACAGACACGCAAGCGGGACTCGAAAACGGCTGCTGTTGTTGTCGCTGCCGTCGTCGTGTGGCGCACAAGTCCCAGCCTGCGCACGGTTGCTGCCGTTCTCTTCCCTTCCCTTCCCTTCCCTTCCCTTACGGACCTCGTTGACCAACTTCTCTGCCCTCCCCCGCCCCCTCCCTTTTCGTTTCTCTTCTACCTTTCACGCGCACATCGTGCTGTCGCCACTCGGCAGTGGCAGCACTTGAGCCTTTTGTCTCAGCTGCACCCCACTTTTCCCCTTTTCTTCTGTTCTTTTCACGCCGTCGACAGTCGGTGTTGTCTCTTGCGCCTGCTCGCTCAGCGTGGCAGGTTTGACCTGGCTCTCTTCACAGCTTTTCTTTTCGGGAGGTGTCAGGACCCCGCCGCAAAGAGGTGCGCTGTGCCTGAGCCGCCACGCCACAGGGAGCCTGTAAGCGGGTGGCTTGGCGCACCAGCAGGCACCTCTAGCGTCTTTTTCCTTCGATTCAGGAGCACTGCTCCCTGCTTTTGTTTTGTGTTTTGTTTTCTTCGGTTGGTGCCTGTCTGCTTGTTTGGCAAAGGCGCCAATGGCAGATGAGCGCTCCGCTCTCTGCGTGCGTGGAGCGCACACGGCCCCGGAGTGCACGAAGCGGCACGCAGTGTGAACGCGAAAAGGAAAAAGAAAGAAAGGCGAAAGGAGAAAAAGTGACGAAGGAACGAGCCTGTCTACGGAACTACTAGGCCGACCTGTTGGGGTTTCCTGGCGCGCGGTGCTCGCCGGGCTTCGTGAAGGAGCACGGCACAGCCCTCCCGTCGCCATCGTGCCGGCTGGGGATGAGGGCGGTCTGCCTCCTCATTAACCCTCCAGCAGCGTCTTCTCCTTCGACTGTGCCTCTAGCTCGCTTACTGCAAGCAAGCCACATGCGTGTCTTCTCAGCTCCTGCGTTACCTGTGAATGTCTGACTGTTTTTACACCCCCTCCCCCCCTCCCCTCTGCCACTCTCCCCCAACGTCCAACTTCACCAACACACACCCACCAACGGGCTCATACCTCCTTCTCTGCAATTGACGCGTTGTTCCCACGCCTCGCTGAACAACGCGGCCTAGGTCGTAACGCCTCAAGTAACAAGCCTTTCTCGCTCTCCCCTCTCACCAGCCCCGCTGACCACCATGTCCGCCTACCAGAAGAACAACTCCGTCGAGGTGCGCCGTGCCGAGTGCGCGCGCCTGCAGGCCAAGTACCCGGCGCACGTCGCCATGGTCGTGGAGGCCGCCACGAGCAGCAAGGCGCACTTCCTCGCGCTGCCCCGCGACGCCACCGTCGCGGAGCTGGAGGCGGCCGTGCGCGCCGCCCTCGGCATCAGCGCCAAGAAGATGACGCTGGCCGTGGGGGGCTGCACGCCCGCCGCCTCCGCCACCGTCGGCGACCTCAGCGACGTGTGCACGCAGGACGACGGCTTCCTCTACGTGGCCGTGCGCGCGGAGAAGGCCATGGGCGGCGTCGGTGGCCCGTGCTTTGCCGGCGACGGTCCGGCGACTGATGCCGCCGAGTAAGCGGGACTCATCTGAGTTTGCTCGATACCCGCTATTGGTAATGCTCCCCCTTTTTTCTTTTTGCATGTGTACACAGACTGTGCTTCATTCGTTTGTTTTCACGTCCGTTTTCATTCGCAGCCTCAGTTGCGCTGCGGTGCAATGTGTTTCTCGCGCTCACACCCCCACGACTGCGCGTGAGAAGCGCTTTTGCTATGTGCGCAGACTTTTTTTATTATTATTTTTGTTACTTTTACTTACCCTCACTCTTTTCTACTCGCACAGCACGGAATCCCGTGGTCGTGGCTACGCTGCTGTGCTTAAGTACGCCCCCTGCCAGCTCCAGCGTTGTATTATTGACAGTTCGTGACGCTGCGGTGCACGGGAAGAATGCCGAAGTTTGTGAAGCGGTGAGCCGCAAGTCAGAGGAAGCCGCGCAGTGGCCTACTTAAATGGAAAAGCAGAAGTAGTAGAAGCACTCGGCGTTGACCGACAAGGTAGGAGTGGTTGTTGTGTGCGCAGGGCCGTGCTTGACCGCGGCTCTTGTCGGAGAGAGGGTCCGCGCTGACCTGAATCTGCCTGGAGCGGTCCTCCGCGTCCGCTTGGCGTGGAGCAGCGGACGTAGATGCCGTGGTGCGACAGACACGCAAGCGGGACTCGAAAACGGCTGCTGTTGTTGTCGCTGCCGTCGTCGTGTGGCGCACAAGTCCCAGCCTGCGCACGGTTGCTGCCGTTCTCTTCCCTTCCCTTCCCTTCCCTTCCCTTACGGACCTCGTTGACCAACTTCTCTGCCCTCCCCCGCCCCCTCCCTTTTCGTTTCTCTTCTACCTTTCACGCGCACATCGTGCTGTCGCCACTCGGCAGTGGCAGCACTTGAGCCTTTTGTCTCAGCTGCACCCCACTTTTCCCCTTTTCTTCTGTTCTTTTCACGCCGTCGACAGTCGGTGTTGTCTCTTGCGCCTGCTCGCTCAGCGTGGCAGGTTTGACCTGGCTCTCTTCACAGCTTTTCTTTTCGGGAGGTGTCAGGACCCCGCCGCAAAGAGGTGCGCTGTGCCTGAGCCGCCACGCCACAGGGAGCCTGTAAGCGGGTGGCTTGGCGCACCAGCAGGCACCTCTAGCGTCTTTTTCCTTCGATTCAGGAGCACTGCTCCCTGCTTTTGTTTTGTGTTTTGTTTTCTTCGGTTGGTGCCTGTCTGCTTGTTTGGCAAAGGCGCCAATGGCAGATGAGCGCTCCGCTCTCTGCGTGCGTGGAGCGCACACGGCCCCGGAGTGCACGAAGCGGCACGCAGTGTGAACGCGAAAAGGAAAAAGAAAGAAAGGCGAAAGGAGAAAAAGTGACGAAGGAACGAGCCTGTCTACGGAACTACTAGGCCGACCTGTTGGGGTTTCCTGGCGCGCGGTGCTCGCCGGGCTTCGTGAAGGAGCACGGCACAGCCCTCCCGTCGCCATCGTGCCGGCTGGGGATGAGGGCGGTCTGCCTCCTCATTAACCCTCCAGCAGCGTCTTCTCCTTCGACTGTGCCTCTAGCTCGCTTACTGCAAGCAAGCCACATGCGTGTCTTCTCAGCTCCTGCGTTACCTGTGAATGTCTGACTGTTTTTACAACCCCCCCCTTCCCCTCTGCCACTCTCCCCCAACGTCCAACTTCACCAACACACACCCACCAACGGGCTCATACCTCCTTCTCTGCAATTGACGCGTTGTTCCCACGCCTCGCTGAACAACGCGGCCTAGGTCGTAACGCCTCAAGTAACAAGCCTTTCTCGCTCTCCCCTCTCACCAGCCCCGCTGACCACCATGTCCGCCTACCAGAAGAACAACTCCGTCGAGGTGCGCCGTGCCGAGTGCGCGCGCCTGCAGGCCAAGTACCCGGCGCACGTCGCCATGGTCGTGGAGGCCGCCACGAGCAGCAAGGCGCACTTCCTCGCGCTGCCCCGCGACGCCACCGTCGCGGAGCTGGAGGCGGCCGTGCGCGCCGCCCTCGGCATCAGCGCCAAGAAGATGACGCTGGCCGTGGGGGGCTGCACGCCCGCCGCCTCCGCCACCGTCGGCGACCTCAGCGACGTGTGCACGCAGGACGACGGCTTCCTCTACGTGGCCGTGCGCGCGGAGAAGGCCATGGGCGGCGTCGGTGGCCCGTGCTTTGCCGGCGACGGTCCGGCGACTGATGCCGCCGAGTAAGCGGGACTCATCTGAGTTTGCTCGATACCCGCTATTGGTAATGCTCCCCCTTTTTTCTTTTTGCATGTGTACACAGACTGTGCTTCATTCGTTTGTTTTCACGTCCGTTTTCATTCGCAGCCTCAGTTGCGCTGCGGTGCAATGTGTTTCTCGCGCTCACACCCCCACGACTGCGCGTGAGAAGCGCTTTTGCTATGTGCGCAGACTTTTTTTATTATTATTTTTGTTACTTTTACTTACCCTCACTCTTTTCTACTCGCACAGCACGGAATCCCGTGGTCGTGGCTACGCTGCTGTGCTTAAGTACGCCCCCTGCCAGCTCCAGCGTTGTATTATTGACAGTTCGTGACGCTGCGGTGCACGGGAAGAATGCCGAAGTTTGTGAAGCGGTGAGCCGCAAGTCAGAGGGAGCCGCGCAGTGGCCTACTTAAATGGAAAAGCAGAAGTAGTAGAAGCACTCGGCGTTGACCGACAAGGTAGGAGTGGTTGTTGTGTGCGCAGGGCCGTGCTTGACCGCGGCTCTTGTCGGAGAGAGGGTCCGCGCTGACCTGAATCTGCCTGGAGCGGTCCTCCGCGTCCGCTTGGCGTGGAGCAGCGGACGTAGATGCCGTGGTGCGACAGACACGCAAGCGGGACTCGAAAACGGCTGCTGTTGTTGTCGCTGCCGTCGTCGTGTGGCGCACAAGTCCCAGCCTGCGCACGGTTGCTGCCGTTCTCTTCCCTTCCCTTCCCTTCCCTTCCCTTACGGACCTCGTTGACCAACTTCTCTGCCCTCCCCCGCCCCCTCCCTTTTCGTTTCTCTTCTACCTTTCACGCGCACATCGTGCTGTCGCCACTCGGCAGTGGCAGCACTTGAGCCTTTTGTCTCAGCTGCACCCCACTTTTCCCCTTTTCTTCTGTTCTTTTCACGCCGTCGACAGTCGGTGTTGTCTCTTGCGCCTGCTCGCTCAGCGTGGCAGGTTTGACCTGGCTCTCTTCACAGCTTTTCTTTTCGGGAGGTGTCAGGACCCCGCCGCAAAGAGGTGCGCTGTGCCTGAGCCGCCACGCCACAGGGAGCCTGTAAGCGGGTGGCTTGGCGCACCAGCAGGCACCTCTAGCGTCTTTTTCCTTCGATTCAGGAGCACTGCTCCCTGCTTTTGTTTTGTGTTTTGTTTTGTGTTTTGTTTTCTTCGGTTGGTGCCTGTCTGCTTGTTTGGCAAAGGCGCCAATGGCAGATGAGCGCTCCGCTCTCTGCGTGCGTGGAGCGCACACGGCCCCGGAGTGCACGAAGCGGCACGCAGTGTGAACGCGAAAAGGAAAAAGAAAGAAAGGCGAAAGGAGAAAAAGTGACGAAGGAACGAGCCTGTCTACGGAACTACTAGGCCGACCTGTTGGGGTTTCCTGGCGCGCGGTGCTCGCCGGGCTTCGTGAAGGAGCACGGCACAGCCCTCCCGTCGCCATCGTGCCGGCTGGGGATGAGGGCGGTCTGCCTCCTCATTAACCCTCCAGCAGCGTCTTCTCCTTCGACTGTGCCTCTAGCTCGCTTACTGCAAGCAAGCCACATGCGTGTCTTCTCAGCTCCTGCGTTACCTGTGAATGTCTGACTGTTTTTACACCCCCTCCCCCCCTCCCCTCTGCCACTCTCCCCCAACGTCCAACTTCACCAACACACACCCACCAACGGGCTCATACCTCCTTCTCTGCAATTGACGCGTTGTTCCCACGCCTCGCTGAACAACGCGGCCTAGGTCGTAACGCCTCAAGTAACAAGCCTTTCTCGCTCTCCCCTCTCACCAGCCCCGCTGACCACCATGTCCGCCTACCAGAAGAACAACTCCGTCGAGGTGCGCCGTGCCGAGTGCGCGCGCCTGCAGGCCAAGTACCCGGCGCACGTCGCCATGGTCGTGGAGGCCGCCACGAGCAGCAAGGCGCACTTCCTCGCGCTGCCCCGCGACGCCACCGTCGCGGAGCTGGAGGCGGCCGTGCGCGCCGCCCTCGGCATCAGCGCCAAGAAGATGACGCTGGCCGTGGGGGGCTGCACGCCCGCCGCCTCCGCCACCGTCGGCGACCTCAGCGACGTGTGCACGCAGGACGACGGCTTCCTCTACGTGGCCGTGCGCGCGGAGAAGGCCATGGGCGGCGTCGGTGGCCCGTGCTTTGCCGGTGACGGTCCGGCGACTGATGCCGCCGAGTAAGCGGGACTCATCTGAGTTTGCTCGATACCCGCTATTGGTAATGTTCCCCCTTTTTTTCTTTTTGCATGTGTACACAGACTGTGCTTCATTCGTTTGTTTTCACGTCCGTTTTCATTCGCAGCCTCAGTTGCGCTGCGGTGCAATGTGTTTCTCGCGCTCACACCCCCACGACTGCGCGTGAGAAGCGCTTTTGCTATGTGCGCAGACTTTTTTTATTATTATTTTTGTTACTTTTACTTACCCTCACTCTTTTCTACTCGCACAGCACGGAATCCCGTGGTCGTGGCTACGCTGCTGTGCTTAAGTACGCGCCCTGCCAGCTCCAGCGTTGTATTATTGACAGTTCGTGACGCTGCGGTGCACGGGAAGAATGCCGAAGTTTGTGAAGCGGTGAGCCGCAAGTCAGAGGAAGCCGCGCAGTGGCCTACTTAAATGGAAAAGCAGAAGTAGTAGAAGCACTCGGCGTTGACCGACAAGGTAGGAGTGGTTGTTGTGTGCGCAGGGCCGTGCTTGACCGCGGCTCTTGTCGGAGAGAGGGTCCGCGCTGACCTGAATCTGCCTGGAGCGGTCCTCCGCGTCCGCTTGGCGTGGAGCAGCGGACGTAGATGCCGTGGTGCGACAGACACGCAAGCGGGACTCGAAAACGGCTGCTGTTGTTGTCGCTGCCGTCGTCGTGTGGCGCACAAGTCCCAGCCTGCGCACGGTTGCTGCCGTTCCCTTCCCTTCCCTTCCCTTCCCTTACGGACCTCGTTGACCAACTTCTCTGCCCTCCCCCGCCCCCTCCCTTTTCGTTTCTCTTCTACCTTTCACGCGCACATCGTGCTGTCGCCACTCGGCAGTGGCAGCACTTGAGCCTTTTGTCTCAGCTGCACCCCACTTTTCCCCTTTTCTTCTGTTCTTTTCACGCCGTCGACAGTCGGTGTTGTCTCTTGCGCCTGCTCGCTCAGCGTGGCAGGTTTGATCTGGCTCTCTTCACAGCTTTTCTTTTCGGGAGGTGTCAGGACCCCGCCGCAAAGAGGTGCGCTGTGCCTGAGCCGCCACGCCACAGGGAGCCTGTAAGCGGGTGGCTTGGCGCACCAGCAGGCACCTCTAGCGTCTTTTTCCTTCGATTCAGGAGCACTGCTCCCTGCTTTTGTTTTGTGTTTTGTTTTCTTCGGTTGGTGCCTGTCTGCTTGTTTGGCAAAGGCGCCAATGGCAGATGAGCGCTCCGCTCTCTGCGTGCGGGGAGCGCACACGGCCCCGGAGTGCACGAAGCGGCACGCAGTGTGAACGCGAAAAGGAAAAAGAAAGAAAGGCGAAAGGAGAAAAAGTGACGAAGGAACGAGCCTGTCTACGGAACTACTAGGCCGACCTGTTGGGGTTTCCTGGCGCGCGGTGCTCGCCGGGCTTCGTGAAGGAGCACGGCACAGCCCTCCCGTCGCCATCGTGCCGGGCTGGGGATGAGGGCGGTCTGCCTCCTCATTAGCCCTCCAGCAGCGTCTTCTCCTTCGACTGTGCCTCTAGCTCGCTTACTGCAAGCAAGCCACATGCGTGTCTTCTCAGCTCCTGCGTTACCTGTGAATGTCTGACTGTTTTTACACCCCCTCCCCCCCTCCCCTCTGCCACTCTCCCCCAACGTCCAACTTCACCAACACACACCCACCAACGGGCTCATACCTCCTTCTCTGCAATTGACGCGTTGTTCCCACGCCTCGCTGAACAACGCGGCCTAGGTCGTAACGCCTCAAGTAACAAGCCTTTCTCGCTCTCCCCTCTCACCAGCCCCGCTGACCACCATGTCCGCCTACCAGAAGAACAACTCCGTCGAGGTGCGCCGTGCCGAGTGCGCGCGCCTGCAGGCCAAGTACCCGGCGCACGTCGCCATGGTCGTGGAGGCCGCCACGAGCAGCAAGGCGCACTTCCTCGCGCTGCCCCGCGACGCCACCGTCGCGGAGCTGGAGGCGGCCGTGCGCGCCGCCCTCGGCATCAGCGCCAAGAAGATGACGCTGGCCGTGGGGGGCTGCACGCCCGCCGCCTCCGCCACCGTCGGCGACCTCAGCGACGTGTGCACGCAGGACGACGGCTTCCTCTACGTGGCCGTGCGCGCGGAGAAGGCCATGGGCGGCGTCGGTGGCCCGTGCTTTGCCGGCGACGGTCCGGCGACTGATGCCGCCGAGTAAGCGGGACTCATCTGAGTTTGCTCGATACCCGCTATTGGTAATGTTCCCCCTTTTTTTCTTTTTGCATGTGTACACAGACTGTGCTTCATTCGTTTGTTTTCACGTCCGTTTTCATTCGCAGCCTCAGTTGCGCTGCGGTGCAACGTGCTTCTCGCGCTCACACCCCCACGACTGCACGTGAGAAGCGCTTTTGCTATGTGCGCAGACTTTTTTTATTATTATTTTTGTTACTTTTACTTTCCCTCACTCTTTTCTACTCGCACAGCACGGAGTCCCGTGGTCGTGGCTACGCTGCTGTGCTTAAGTACGCCCCCTGCCAGCTCCAGCGTTGTATTATTGACAGTTCGTGACGCTGCGGTGCACGGGAAGAATGCCGAAGTTTGTGAAGCGGTGAGCCGCAAGTCAGAGGAAGCCGCGCAGTGGCCTACTTAAATGGAAAAGCAGAAGTAGTAGAAGCACTCGGCGTTGACCGACAAGGTAGGAGTGGTTGTTGTGTGCGCAGGGCCGTGCTTGACCGCGGCTCTTGTCGGAGAGAGGGTCCGCGCTGACCTGAATCTGCCTGGAGCGGTCCTCCGCGTCCGCTTGGCGTGGAGCAGCGGACGTAGATGCCGTGGTGCGACAGACACGCAAGCGGGACTCGAAAACGGCTGCTGTTGTTGTCGCTGCCGTCGTCGTGTGGCGCACAAGTCCCAGCCTGCGCACGGTTGCTGCCGTTCCCTTCCCTTCCCTTCCCTTCCCTTACGGACCTCGTTGACCAACTTCTCTGCCCTCCCCCGCCCCCTCCCTTTTCGTTTCTCTTCTACCTTTCACGCGCACATCGTGCTGTCGCCACTCGGCAGTGGCAGCACTTGAGCCTTTTGTCTCAGCTGCACCCCACTTTTCCCCTTTTCTTCTGTTCTTTTCACGCCGTCGACAGTCGGTGTTGTCTCTTGCGCCTGCTCGCTCAGCGTGGCAGGTTTGATCTGGCTCTCTTCACAGCTTTTCTTTTCGGGAGGTGTCAGGACCCCGCCGCAAAGAGGTGCGCTGTGCCTGAGCCGCCACGCCACAGGGAGCCTGTAAGCGGGTGGCTTGGCGCACCAGCAGGCACCTCTAGCGTCTTTTTCCTTCGATTCAGGAGCACTGCTCCCTGCTTTTGTTTTGTGTTTTGTTTTCTTCGGTTGGTGCCTGTCTGCTTGTTTGGCAAAGGCGCCAATGGCAGATGAGCGCTCCGCTCTCTGCGTGCGGGGAGCGCACACGGCCCCGGAGTGCACGAAGCGGCACGCAGTGTGAACGCGAAAAGGAAAAAGAAAGAAAGGTGAAAGGAGAAAAAGTGACGAAGGAACGAGCCTGTCTACGGAACTACTAGGCCGACCTGTTGGGGTTTCCTGGCGCGCGGTGCTCGCCGGGCTTCGTGAAGGAGCACGGCACAGCCCTCCCGTCGCCATCGTGCCGGGCTGGGGATGAGGGCGGTCTGCCTCCTCATTAGCCCTCCAGCAGCGTCTTCTCCTTCGACTGTGCCTCTAGCTCGCTTACTGCAAGCAAGCCACATGCGTGTCTTCTCAGCTCCTGCGTTACCTGTGAATGTCTGACTGTTTTTACACCCCCTCCCCCCCTCCCCTCTGCCACTCTCCCCCAACGTCCAACTTCACCAACACACACCCACCAACGGGCTCATACCTCCTTCTCTGCAATTGACGCGTTGTTCCCACGCCTCGCTGAACAACGCGGCCTAGGTCGTAACGCCTCAAGTAACAAGCCTTTCTCGCTCTCCCCTCTCACCAGCCCCGCTGACCACCATGTCCGCCTACCAGAAGAACAACTCCGTCGAGGTGCGCCGTGCCGAGTGCGCGCGCCTGCAGGCCAAGTACCCGGCGCACGTCGCCATGGTCGTGGAGGCCGCCACGAGCAGCAAGGCGCACTTCCTCGCGCTGCCCCGCGACGCCACCGTCGCGGAGCTGGAGGCGGCCGTGCGCGCCGCCCTCGGCATCAGCGCCAAGAAGATGACGCTGGCCGTGGGGGGCTGCACGCCCGCCGCCTCCGCCACCGTCGGCGACCTCAGCGACGTGTGCACGCAGGACGACGGCTTCCTCTACGTGGCCGTGCGCGCGGAGAAGGCCATGGGCGGCGTCGGTGGCCCGTGCTTTGCCGGCGACGGTCCGGCGACTGATGCCGCCGAGTAAGCGGGACTCATCTGAGTTTGCTCGATACCCGCTATTGGTAATGTTCCCCCTTTTTTTCTTTTTGCATGTGTACACAGACTGTGCTTCATTCGTTTGTTTTCACGTCCGTTTTCATTCGCAGCCTCAGTTGCGCTGCGGTGCAACGTGCTTCTCGCGCTCACACCCCCACGACTGCACGTGAGAAGCGCTTTTGCTATGTGCGCAGACTTTTTTTTTTTTTCATTATTTTTGTTACTTTTACTTTCCCTCACTCTTTTCTACTCGCACAGCACGGAGTCCCGTGGTCGTGGCTACGCTGCTGTGCTTAAGTACGCCCCCTGCCAGCTCCAGCGTTGTATTATTGACAGTTCGTGACGCTGCGGTGCACGGGAAGAATGCCGAAGTTTGTGAAGCGGTGAGCCGCAAGTCAGAGGAAGCCGCGCAGTGGCCTACTTAAATGGAAAAGCAGAAGTAGTAGAAGCACTCGGCGTTGACCGACAAGGTAGGAGTGGTTGTTGTGTGCGCAGGGCCGTGCTTGACCGCGGCTCTTGTCGGAGAGAGGGTCCGCGCTGACCTGAATCTGCCTGGAGCGGTCCTCCGCGTCCGCTTGGCGTGGAGCAGCGGACGTAGATGCCGTGGTGCGACAGACACGCAAGCGGGACTCGAAAACGGCTGCTGTTGTTGTCGCTGCCGTCGTCGTGTGGCGCACAAGTCCCAGCCTGCGCACGGTTGCTGCCGTTCCCTTCCCTTCCCTTCCCTTCCCTTACGGACCTCGTTGACCAACTTCTCTGCCCTCCCCCGCCCCCTCCCTTTTCGTTTCTCTTCTACCTTTCACGCGCACATCGTGCTGTCGCCACTCGGCAGTGGCAGCACTTGAGCCTTTTGTCTCAGCTGCACCCCACTTTTCCCCTTTTCTTCTGTTCTTTTCACGCCGTCGACAGTCGGTGTTGTCTCTTGCGCCTGCTCGCTCAGCGTGGCAGGTTTGATCTGGCTCTCTTCACAGCTTTTCTTTTCGGGAGGTGTCAGGACCCCGCCGCAAAGAGGTGCGCTGTGCCTGAGCCGCCACGCCACAGGGAGCCTGTAAGCGGGTGGCTTGGCGCACCAGCAGGCACCTCTAGCGTCTTTTTCCTTCGATTCAGGAGCACTGCTCCCTGCTTTTGTTTTGTGTTTTGTTTTCTTCGGTTGGTGCCTGTCTGCTTGTTTGGCAAAGGCGCCAATGGCAGATGAGCGCTCCGCTCTCTGCGTGCGGGGAGCGCACACGGCCCCGGAGTGCACGAAGCGGCACGCAGTGTGAACGCGAAAAGGAAAAAGAAAGAAAGGCGAAAGGAGAAAAAGTGACGAAGGAACGAGCCTGTCTACGGAACTACTAGGCCGACCTGTTGGGGTTTCCTGGCGCGCGGTGCTCGCCGGGCTTCGTGAAGGAGCACGGCACAGCCCTCCCGTCGCCATCGTGCCGGGCTGGGGATGAGGGCGGTCTGCCTCCTCATTAGCCCTCCAGCAGCGTCTTCTCCTTCGACTGTGCCTCTAGCTCGCTTACTGCAAGCAAGCCACATGCGTGTCTTCTCAGCTCCTGCGTTACCTGTGAATGTCTGACTGTTTTTACACCCCCTCCCCCCCTCCCCTCTGCCACTCTCCCCCAACGTCCAACTTCACCAACACACACCCACCAACGGGCTCATACCTCCTTCTCTGCAATTGACGCGTTGTTCCCACGCCTCGCTGAACAACGCGGCCTAGGTCGTAACGCCTCAAGTAACAAGCCTTTCTCGCTCTCCCCTCTCACCAGCCCCGCTGACCACCATGTCCGCCTACCAGAAGAACAACTCCGTCGAGGTGCGCCGTGCCGAGTGCGCGCGCCTGCAGGCCAAGTACCCGGCGCACGTCGCCATGGTCGTGGAGGCCGCCACGAGCAGCAAGGCGCACTTCCTCGCGCTGCCCCGCGACGCCACCGTCGCGGAGCTGGAGGCGGCCGTGCGCGCCGCCCTCGGCATCAGCGCCAAGAAGATGACGCTGGCCGTGGGGGGCTGCACGCCCGCCGCCTCCGCCACCGTCGGCGACCTCAGCGACGTGTGCACGCAGGACGACGGCTTCCTCTACGTGGCCGTGCGCGCGGAGAAGGCCATGGGCGGCGTCGGTGGCCCGTGCTTTGCCGGCGACGGTCCGGCGACTGATGCCGCCGAGTAAGCGGGACTCATCTGAGTTTGCTCGATACCCGCTATTGGTAATGTTCCCCCTTTTTTTCTTTTTGCATGTGTACACAGACTGTGCTTCATTCGTTTGTTTTCACGTCCGTTTTCATTCGCAGCCTCAGTTGCGCTGCGGTGCAATGTGTTTCTCGCGCTCACACCCCCACGACTGCGCGTGAGAAGCGCTTTTGCTATGTGCGCAGACTTTTTTTTTTCATTATTTTTGTTACTTTTACTTTCCCTCACTCTTTTCTACTCGCACAGCACGGAGTCCCGTGGTCGTGGCTACGCTGCTGTGCTTAAGTACGCCCCCTGCCAGCTCCAGCGTTGTATTATTGACAGTTCGTGACGCTGCGGTGCACGGGAAGAATGCCGAAGTTTGTGAAGCGGTGAGCCGCAAGTCAGAGGAAGCCGCGCAGTGGCCTACTTAAATGGAAAAGCAGAAGTAGTAGAAGCACTCGGCGTTGACCGACAAGGTAGGAGTGGTTGTTGTGTGCGCAGGGCCGTGCTTGACCGCGGCTCTTGTCGGAGAGAGGGTCCGCGCTGACCTGAATCTGCCTGGAGCGGTCCTCCGCGTCCGCTTGGCGTGGAGCAGCGGACGTAGATGCCGTGGTGCGACAGACACGCAAGCGGGACTCGAAAACGGCTGCTGTTGTTGTCGCTGCCGTCGTCGTGTGGCGCACAAGTCCCAGCCTGCGCACGGTTGCTGCCGTTCCCTTCCCTTCCCTTCCCTTCCCTTACGGACCTCGTTGACCAACTTCTCTGCCCTCCCCCGCCCCCTCCCTTTTCGTTTCTCTTCTACCTTTCACGCGCACATCGTGCTGTCGCCACTCGGCAGTGGCAGCACTTGAGCCTTTTGTCTCAGCTGCACCCCACTTTTCCCCTTTTCTTCTGTTCTTTTCACGCCGTCGACAGTCGGTGTTGTCTCTTGCGCCTGCTCGCTCAGCGTGGCAGGTTTGATCTGGCTCTCTTCACAGCTTTTCTTTTCGGGAGGTGTCAGGACCCCGCCGCAAAGAGGTGCGCTGTGCCTGAGCCGCCACGCCACAGGGAGCCTGTAAGCGGGTGGCTTGGCGCACCAGCAGGCACCTCTAGCGTCTTTTTCCTTCGATTCAGGAGCACTGCTCCCTGCTTTTGTTTTGTGTTTTGTTTTCTTCGGTTGGTGCCTGTCTGCTTGTTTGGCAAAGGCGCCAATGGCAGATGAGCGCTCCGCTCTCTGCGTGCGTGGAGCGCACACGGCCCCGGAGTGCACGAAGCGGCACGCAGTGTGAACGCGAAAAGGAAAAAGAAAGAAAGGCGAAAGGAGAAAAAGTGACGAAGGAACGAGCCTGTCTACGGAACTACTAGGCCGACCTGTTGGGGTTTCCTGGCGCGCGGTGCTCGCCGGGCTTCGTGAAGGAGCACGGCACAGCCCTCCCGTCGCCATCGTGCCGGGCTGGGGATGAGGGCGGTCTGCCTCCTCATTAGCCCTCCAGCAGCGTCTTCTCCTTCGACTGTGCCTCTAGCTCGCTTACTGCAAGCAAGCCACATGCGTGTCTTCTCAGCTCCTGCGTTACCTGTGAATGTCTGACTGTTTTTACACCCCCTCCCCCCCTCCCCTCTGCCACTCTCCCCCAACGTCCAACTTCACCAACACACACCCACCAACGGGCTCATACCTCCTTCTCTGCAATTGACGCGTTGTTCCCACGCCTCGCTGAACAACGCGGCCTAGGTCGTAACGCCTCAAGTAACAAGCCTTTCTCGCTCTCCCCTCTCACCAGCCCCGCTGACCACCATGTCCGCCTACCAGAAGAACAACTCCGTCGAGGTGCGCCGTGCCGAGTGCGCGCGCCTGCAGGCCAAGTACCCGGCGCACGTCGCCATGGTCGTGGAGGCCGCCACGAGCAGCAAGGCGCACTTCCTCGCGCTGCCCCGCGACGCCACCGTCGCGGAGCTGGAGGCGGCCGTGCGCGCCGCCCTCGGCATCAGCGCCAAGAAGATGACGCTGGCCGTGGGGGGCTGCACGCCCGCCGCCTCCGCCACCGTCGGCGACCTCAGCGACGTGTGCACGCAGGACGACGGCTTCCTCTACGTGGCCGTGCGCGCGGAGAAGGCCATGGGCGGCGTCGGTGGCCCGTGCTTTGCCGGCGACGGTCCGGCGACTGATGCCGCCGAGTAAGCGGGACTCATCTGAGTTTGCTCGATACCCGCTATTGGTAATGTTCCCCCTTTTTTTCTTTTTGCATGTGTACACAGACTGTGCTTCATTCGTTTGTTTTCACGTCCGTTTTCATTCGCAGCCTCAGTTGCGCTGCGGTGCAACGTGCTTCTCGCGCTCACACCCCCACGACTGCACGTGAGAAGCGCTTTTGCTATGTGCGCAGACTTTTTTTATTATTATTTTTGTTACTTTTACTTTCCCTCACTCTTTTCTACTCGCACAGCACGGAGTCCCGTGGTCGTGGCTACGCTGCTGTGCTTAAGTACGCCCCCTGCCAGCTCCAGCGTTGTATTATTGACAGTTCGTGACGCTGCGGTGCACGGGAAGAATGCCGAAGTTTGTGAAGCGGTGAGCCGCAAGTCAGAGGAAGCCGCGCAGTGGCCTACTTAAATGGAAAAGCAGAAGTAGTAGAAGCACTCGGCGTTGACCGACAAGGTAGGAGTGGTTGTTGTGTGCGCAGGGCCGTGCTTGACCGCGGCTCTTGTCGGAGAGAGGGTCCGCGCTGACCTGAATCTGCCTGGAGCGGTCCTCCGCGTCCGCTTGGCGTGGAGCAGCGGACGTAGATGCCGTGGTGCGACAGACACGCAAGCGGGACTCGAAAACGGCTGCTGTTGTTGTCGCTGCCGTCGTCGTGTGGCGCACAAGTCCCAGCCTGCGCACGGTTGCTGCCGTTCCCTTCCCTTCCCTTCCCTTCCCTTACGGACCTCGTTGACCAACTTCTCTGCCCTCCCCCGCCCCCTCCCTTTTCGTTTCTCTTCTACCTTTCACGCGCACATCGTGCTGTCGCCACTCGGCAGTGGCAGCACTTGAGCCTTTTGTCTCAGCTGCACCCCACTTTTCCCCTTTTCTTCTGTTCTTTTCACGCCGTCGACAGTCGGTGTTGTCTCTTGCGCCTGCTCGCTCAGCGTGGCAGGTTTGATCTGGCTCTCTTCACAGCTTTTCTTTTCGGGAGGTGTCAGGACCCCGCCGCAAAGAGGTGCGCTGTGCCTGAGCCGCCACGCCACAGGGAGCCTGTAAGCGGGTGGCTTGGCGCACCAGCAGGCACCTCTAGCGTCTTTTTCCTTCGATTCAGGAGCACTGCTCCCTGCTTTTGTTTTGTGTTTTGTTTTCTTCGGTTGGTGCCTGTCTGCTTGTTTGGCAAAGGCGCCAATGGCAGATGAGCGCTCCGCTCTCTGCGTGCGGGGAGCGCACACGGCCCCGGAGTGCACGAAGCGGCACGCAGTGTGAACGCGAAAAGGAAAAAGAAAGAAAGGCGAAAGGAGAAAAAGTGACGAAGGAACGAGCCTGTCTACGGAACTACTAGGCCGACCTGTTGGGGTTTCCTGGCGCGCGGTGCTCGCCGGGCTTCGTGAAGGAGCACGGCACAGCCCTCCCGTCGCCATCGTGCCGGGCTGGGGATGAGGGCGGTCTGCCTCCTCATTAGCCCTCCAGCAGCGTCTTCTCCTTCGACTGTGCCTCTAGCTCGCTTACTGCAAGCAAGCCACATGCGTGTCTTCTCAGCTCCTGCGTTACCTGTGAATGTCTGACTGTTTTTACACCCCCTCCCCCCCTCCCCTCTGCCACTCTCCCCCAACGTCCAACTTCACCAACACACACCCACCAACGGGCTCATACCTCCTTCTCTGCAATTGACGCGTTGTTCCCACGCCTCGCTGAACAACGCGGCCTAGGTCGTAACGCCTCAAGTAACAAGCCTTTCTCGCTCTCCCCTCTCACCAGCCCCGCTGACCACCATGTCCGCCTACCAGAAGAACAACTCCGTCGAGGTGCGCCGTGCCGAGTGCGCGCGCCTGCAGGCCAAGTACCCGGCGCACGTCGCCATGGTCGTGGAGGCCGCCACGAGCAGCAAGGCGCACTTCCTCGCGCTGCCCCGCGACGCCACCGTCGCGGAGCTGGAGGCGGCCGTGCGCGCCGCCCTCGGCATCAGCGCCAAGAAGATGACGCTGGCCGTGGGGGGCTGCACGCCCGCCGCCTCCGCCACCGTCGGCGACCTCAGCGACGTGTGCACGCAGGACGACGGCTTCCTCTACGTGGCCGTGCGCGCAGAGAAGGCCATGGGCGGCGTCGGTGGCCCGTGCTTTGCCGGCGACGGTCCGGCGACTGATACCGCCGAGTAAGCGGGACTCATCTGAGTTTGCTCGATACCCGCTATTGGTAATGTTCCCCCTTTTCTCTTTTTGCATGTGTACACAGACTGTGCTTCATTCGTTTGTTTTCACGTCCGTTTTCATTCGCAGCCTCAGTTGCGCTGCGGTGCAACGTGCTTCTCGCGCTCACACCCCCACGACTGCACGTGAGAAGCGCTTTTGCTATGTGCGCAGACTTTTTTTTTTTTTCATTATTTTTGTTACTTTTACTTTCCCTCACTCTTTTCTACTCGCACAGCACGGAGTCCCGTGGTCGTGGCTACGCTGCTGTGCTTAAGTACGCCCCCTGCCAGCTCCAGCGTTGTATTATTGACAGTTCGTGACGCTGCGGTGCACGGGAAGAATGCCGAAGTTTGTGAAGCGGTGAGCCGCAAGTCAGAGGAAGCCGCGCAGTGGCCTACTTAAATGGAAAAGCAGAAGTATTATAAGCACTCGGCGTTGACCGACAAGGTAGGAGTGGTTGTTGTGTGCGCAGGGCCGTGCTTGACCGCGGCTCTTGTCGGAGAGAGGGTCCGCGCTGACCTGAATCTGCCTGGAGCGGTCCTCCGCGTCCGCTTGGCGTGGAGCAGCGGACGTAGATGCCGTGGTGCGACAGACACGCAAGCGGGACTCGAAAACGGCTGCTGTTGTTGTCGCTGCCGTCGTCGTGTGGCGCACAAGTCCCAGCCTGCGCACGGTTGCTGCCGTTCCCTTCCCTTCCCTTCCCTTCCCTTCCCTTACGGACCTCGTTGACCAACTTCTCTGCCCTCCCCCGCCCCCTCCCTTTTCGTTTCTCTTCTACCTTTCACGCGCACATCGTGCTGTCGCCACTCGGCAGCGGCAGCACTTGAGCCTTTTGTCTCAGCTGCACCCCACTTTTCCCCTTTTCTTCTGTTCTTTTCACGCCGTCGACAGTCGGTGTTGTCTCTTGCGCCTGCTCGCTCAGCGTGGCAGGTTTGATCTGGCTCTCTTCACAGCTTTTCTTTTCGGGAGGTGTCAGGACCCCGCCGCAAAGAGGTGCGCTGTGCCTGAGCCGCCACGCCACAGGGAGCCTGTAAGCGGGTGGCTTGGCGCACCGGCAGGCACCTCTAGCGTCTTTTTCCTTCGATTCAGGAGCACTGCTCCCTGCTTTTGTTTTGTGTTTTGTTTTGTGTTTTGTTTTCTTCGGTTGGTGCCTGTCTGCTTGTTTGGCAAAGGCGCCAATGGCAGATGAGCGCTCCGCTCTCTGCGTGCGTGGAGCGCACACGGCCCCGGAGTGCACGAAGCGGCACGCAGTGTGAACGCGAAAAGGAAAAAGAAAGAAAGGCGAAAGGAGAAAAAGTGACGAAGGAACGAGCCTGTCTACGGAACTACTAGGCCGACCTGTTGGGGTTTCCTGGCGCGCGGTGCTCGCCGGGCTTCGTGAAGGAGCACGGCACAGCCCTCCCGTCGCCATCGTGCCGGGCTGGGGATGAGGGCGGTCTGCCTCCTCATTAACCCTCCAGCAGCGTCTTCTCCTTCGACTGTGCCTCTAGCTCGCTTACTGCAAGCAAGCCACATGCGTGTCTTCTCAGCTCCTGCGTTACCTGTGAATGTCTGACTGTTTTTACACCCCCTCCCCCCCTCCCCTCTGCCACTCTCCCCCAACGTCCAACTTCACCAACACACACCCACCAACGGGCTCATACCTCCTTCTCTGCAATTGACGCGTTGTTCCCACGCCTCGCTGAACAACGCGGCCTAGGTCGTAACGCCTCAAGTAACAAGCCTTTCTCGCTCTCCCCTCTCACCAGCCCCGCTGACCACCATGTCCGCCTACCAGAAGAACAACTCCGTCGAGGTGCGCCGTGCCGAGTGCGCGCGCCTGCAGGCCAAGTACCCGGCGCACGTCGCCATGGTCGTGGAGGCCGCCACGAGCAGCAAGGCGCACTTCCTCGCGCTGCCCCGCGACGCCACCGTCGCGGAGCTGGAGGCGGCCGTGCGCGCCGCCCTCGGCATCAGCGCCAAGAAGATGACGCTGGCCGTGGGGGGCTGCACGCCCGCCGCCTCCGCCACCGTCGGCGACCTCAGCGACGTGTGCACGCAGGACGACGGCTTCCTCTACGTGGCCGTGCGCGCGGAGAAGGCCATGGGCGGCGTCGGTGGCCCGTGCTTTGCCGGCGACGGTCCGGCGACTGATGCCGCCGAGTAAGCGGGACTCATCTGAGTTTGCTCGATACCCGCTATTGGTAATGTTCCCCCTTTTTTCTTTTTGCATGTGTACACAGACTGTGCTTCATTCGTTTGTTTTCACGTCCGTTTTCATTCGCAGCCTCAGTTGCGCTGCGGTGCAATGTGTTTCTCGCGCTCACACCCCCACGACTGCGCGTGAGAAGCGCTTTTGCTATGTGCTCAGACTTTTTTTTTTTCATTATTTTTGTTACTTTTACTTTCCCTCACTCTTTTCTACTCGCACAGCACGGAGTCCCGTGGTCGTGGCTACGCTGCTGTGCTTAAGTACGCCCCCTGCCAGCTCCAGCGTTGTATTATTGACAGTTCGTGACGCTGCGGTGCACGGGAAGAATGCCGAAGTTTGTGAAGCGGTGAGCCGCAAGTCAGAGGAAGCCGCGCAGTGGCCTACTTAAATGGAAAAGCAGAAGTAGTAGAAGCACTCGGCGTTGACCGACAAGGTAGGAGTGGTTGTTGTGTGCGCAGGGCCGTGCTTGACCGCGGCTCTTGTCGGAGAGAGGGTCCGCGCTGACCTGAATCTGCCTGGAGCGGTCCTCCGCGTCCGCTTGGCGTGGAGCAGCGGACGTAGATGCCGTGGTGCGACAGACACGCAAGCGGGACTCGAAAACGGCTGCTGTTGTTGTCGCTGCCGTCGTCGTGTGGCGCACAAGTCCCAGCCTGCGCACGGTTGCTGCCGTTCCCTTCCCTTCCCTTCCCTTCCCTTCCCTTACGGACCTCGTTGACCAACTTCTCTGCCCTCCCCCGCCCCCTCCCTTTTCGTTTCTCTTCTACCTTTCACGCGCACATCGTGCTGTCGCCACTCGGCAGCGGCAGCACTTGAGCCTTTTGTCTCAGCTGCACCCCACTTTTCCCCTTTTCTTCTGTTCTTTTCACGCCGTCGACAGTCGGTGTTGTCTCTTGCGCCTGCTCGCTCAGCGTGGCAGGTTTGATCTGGCTCTCTTCACAGCTTTTCTTTTCGGGAGGTGTCAGGACCCCGCCGCAAAGAGGTGCGCTGTGCCTGAGCCGCCACGCCACAGGGAGCCTGTAAGCGGGTGGCTTGGCGCACCAGCAGGCACCTCTAGCGTCTTTTTCCTTCGATTCAGGAGCACTGCTCCCTGCTTTTGTTTTGTGTTTTGTTTTCTTCGGTTGGTGCCTGTCTGCTTGTTTGGCAAAGGCGCCAATGGCAGATGAGCGCTCCGCTCTCTGCGTGCGGGGAGCGCACACGGCCCCGGAGTGCACGAAGCGGCACGCAGTGTGAACGCGAAAAGGAAAAAGAAAGAAAGGCGAAAGGAGAAAAAGTGACGAAGGAACGAGCCTGTCTACGGAACTACTAGGCCGACCTGTTGGGGTTTCCTGGCGCGCGGTGCTCGCCGGGTTTCGTGAAGGAGCACGGCACAGCCCTCCCGTCGCCATCGTGCCGGGCTGGGGATGAGGGCGGTCTGCCTCCTCATTAGCCCTCCAGCAGCGTCTTCTCCTTCGACTGTGCCTCTAGCTCGCTTACTGCAAGCAAGCCACATGCGTGTCTTCTCAGCTCCTGCGTTACCTGTGAATGTCTGACTGTTTTTACACCCCCTCCCCCCCTCCCCTCTGCCACTCTCCCCCAACGTCCAACTTCACCAACACACACCCACCAACGGGCTCATACCTCCTTCTCTGCAATTGACGCGTTGTTCCCACGCCTCGCTGAACAACGCGGCCTAGGTCGTAACGCCTCAAGTAACAAGCCTTTCTCGCTCTCCCCTCTCACCAGCCCCGCTGACCACCATGTCCGCCTACCAGAAGAACAACTCCGTCGAGGTGCGCCGTGCCGAGTGCGCGCGCCTGCAGGCCAAGTACCCGGCGCACGTCGCCATGGTCGTGGAGGCCGCCACGAGCAGCAAGGCGCACTTCCTCGCGCTGCCCCGCGACGCCACCGTCGCGGAGCTGGAGGCGGCCGTGCGCGCCGCCCTCGGCATCAGCGCCAAGAAGATGACGCTGGCCGTGGGGGGCTGCACGCCCGCCGCCTCCGCCACCGTCGGCGACCTCAGCGACGTGTGCACGCAGGACGACGGCTTCCTCTACGTGGCCGTGCGCGCAGAGAAGGCCATGGGCGGCGTCGGTGGCCCGTGCTTTGCCGGCGACGGTCCGGCGACTGATGCCGCCGAGTAAGCGGGACTCATCTGAGTTTGCTCGATACCCGCTATTGGTAATGTTCCCCCTTTTTTCTTTTTGCATGTGTACACAGACTGTGCTTCATTCGTTTGTTTTCACGTCCGTTTTCATTCGCAGCCTCAGTTGCGCTGCGGTGCAATGTGTTTCTCGCGCTCACACCCCCACGACTGCACGTGAGAAGCGCTTTTGCTATGTGCTCAGACTTTTTTTTTTTCATTATTTTTGTTACTTTTACTTTCCCTCACTCTTTTCTACTCGCACAGCACGGAGTCCCGTGGTCGTGGCTACGCTGCTGTGCTTAAGTACGCCCCCTGCCAGCTCCAGCGTTGTATTATTGACAGTTCGTGACGCTGCGGTGCACGGGAAGAATGCCGAAGTTTGTGAAGCGGTGAGCCGCAAGTCAGAGGAAGCCGCGCAGTGGCCTACTTAAATGGAAAAGCAGAAGTAGTAGAAGCACTCGGCGTTGACCGACAAGGTAGGAGTGGTTGTTGTGTGCGCAGGGCCGTGCTTGACCGCGGCTCTTGTCGGAGAGAGGGTCCGCGCTGACCTGAATCTGCCTGGAGCGGTCCTCCGCGTCCGCTTGGCGTGGAGCAGCGGACGTAGATGCCGTGGTGCGACAGACACGCAAGCGGGACTCGAAAACGGCTGCTGTTGTTGTCGCTGCCGTCGTCGTGTGGCGCACAAGTCCCAGCCTGCGCACGGTTGCTGCCGTTCCCTTCCCTTCCCTTCCCTTCCCTTACGGACCTCGTTGACCAACTTCTCTGCCCTCCCCCGCCCCCTCCCTTTTCGTTTCTCTTCTACCTTTCACGCGCACATCGTGCTGTCGCCACTCGGCAGCGGCAGCACTTGAGCCTTTTGTCTCAGCTGCACCCCACTTTTCCCCTTTTCTTCTGTTCTTTTCACGCCGTCGACAGTCGGTGTTGTCTCTTGCGCCTGCTCGCTCAGCGTGGCAGGTTTGACCTGGCTCTCTTCACAGCTTTTCTTTTCGGGAGGTGTCAGGACCCCGCCGCAAAGAGGTGCGCTGTGCCTGAGCCGCCACGCCACAGGGAGCCTGTAAGCGGGTGGCTTGGCGCACCAGCAGGCACCTCTAGCGTCTTTTTCCTTCGATTCAGGAGCACTGCTCCCTGCTTTTGTTTTGTGTTTTGTTTTCTTCGGTTGGTGCCTGTCTGCTTGTTTGGCAAAGGCGCCAATGGCAGATGAGCGCTCCGCTCTCTGCGTGCGTGGAGCGCACACGGCCCCGGAGTGCACGAAGCGGCACGCAGTGTGAACGCGAAAAGGAAAAAGAAAGAAAGGCGAAAGGAGAAAAAGTGACGAAGGAACGAGCCTGTCTACGGAACTACTAGGCCGACCTGTTGGGGTTTCCTGGCGCGCGGTGCTCGCCGGGCTTCGTGAAGGAGCACGGCACAGCCCTCCCGTCGCCATCGTGCCGGGCTGGGGATGAGGGCGGTCTGCCTCCTCATTAACCCTCCAGCAGCGTCTTCTCCTTCGACTGTGCCTCTAGCTCGCTTACTGCAAGCAAGCCACATGCGTGTCTTCTCAGCTCCTGCGTTACCTGTGAATGTCTGACTGTTTTTACACCCCCTCCCCCCTCCCCTCTGCCACTCTCCCCCAACGTCCAACTTCACCAACACACACCCACCAACGGGCTCATACCTCCTTCTCTGCAATTGACGCGTTGTTCCCACGCCTCGCTGAACAACGCGGCCTAGGTCGTAACGCCTCAAGTAACAAGCCTTTCTCGCTCTCCCCTCTCACCAGCCCCGCTGACCACCATGTCCGCCTACCAGAAGAACAACTCCGTCGAGGTGCGCCGTGCCGAGTGCGCGCGCCTGCAGGCCAAGTACCCGGCGCACGTCGCCATGGTCGTGGAGGCCGCCACGAGCAGCAAGGCGCACTTCCTCGCGCTGCCCCGCGACGCCACCGTCGCGGAGCTGGAGGCGGCCGTGCGCGCCGCCCTCGGCATCAGCGCCAAGAAGATGACGCTGGCCGTGGGGGGCTGCACGCCCGCCGCCTCCGCCACCGTCGGCGACCTCAGCGACGTGTGCACGCAGGACGACGGCTTCCTCTACGTGGCCGTGCGCGCAGAGAAGGCCATGGGCGGCGTCGGTGGCCCGTGCTTTGCCGGCGACGGTCCGGCGACTGATGCCGCCGAGTAAGCGGGACTCATCTGAGTTTGCTCGATACCCGCTATTGGTAATGTTCCCCCTTTTTTCTTTTTGCATGTGTACACAGACTGTGCTTCATTCGTTTGTTTTCACGTCCGTTTTCATTCGCAGCCTCAGTTGCGCTGCGGTGCAATGTGTTTCTCGCGCTCACACCCCCACGACTGCGCGTGAGAAGCGCTTTTGCTATGTGCTCAGACTTTTTTTTTTCATTATTTTTGTTACTTTTACTTTCCCTCACTCTTTTCTACTCGCACAGCACGGAGTCCCGTGGTCGTGGCTACGCTGCTGTGCTTAAGTACGCCCCCTGCCAGCTCCAGCGTTGTATTATTGACAGTTCGTGACGCTGCGGTGCACGGGAAGAATGCCGAAGTTTGTGAAGCGGTGAGCCGCAAGTCAGAGGAAGCCGCGCAGTGGCCTACTTAAATGGAAAAGCAGAAGTAGTAGAAGCACTCGGCGTTGACCGACAAGGTAGGAGTGGTTGTTGTGTGCGCAGGGCCGTGCTTGACCGCGGCTCTTGTCGGAGAGAGGGTCCGCGCTGACCTGAATCTGCCTGGAGCGGTCCTCCGCGTCCGCTTGGCGTGGAGCAGCGGACGTAGATGCCGTGGTGCGACAGACACGCAAGCGGGACTCGAAAACGGCTGCTGTTGTTGTCGCTGCCGTCGTCGTGTGGCGCACAAGTCCCAGCCTGCGCACGGTTGCTGCCGTTCCCTTCCCTTCCCTTCCCTTCCCTTACGGACCTCGTTGACCAACTTCTCTGCCCTCCCCCGCCCCCTCCCTTTTCGTTTCTCTTCTACCTTTCACGCGCACATCGTGCTGTCGCCACTCGGCAGCGGCAGCACTTGAGCCTTTTGTCTCAGCTGCACCCCACTTTTCCCCTTTTCTTCTGTTCTTTTCACGCCGTCGACAGTCGGTGTTGTCTCTTGCGCCTGCTCGCTCAGCGTGGCAGGTTTGACCTGGCTCTCTTCACAGCTTTTCTTTTCGGGAGGTGTCAGGACCCCGCCGCAAAGAGGTGCGCTGTGCCTGAGCCGCCACGCCACAGGGAGCCTGTAAGCGGGTGGCTTGGCGCACCAGCAGGCACCTCTAGCGTCTTTTTCCTTCGATTCAGGAGCACTGCTCCCTGCTTTTGTTTTGTGTTTTGTTTTCTTCGGTTGGTGCCTGTCTGCTTGTTTGGCAAAGGCGCCAATGGCAGATGAGCGCTCCGCTCTCTGCGTGCGTGGAGCGCACACGGCCCCGGAGTGCACGAAGCGGCACGCAGTGTGAACGCGAAAAGGAAAAAGAAAGAAAGGCGAAAGGAGAAAAAGTGACGAAGGAACGAGCCTGTCTACGGAACTACTAGGCCGACCTGTTGGGGTTTCCTGGCGCGCGGTGCTCGCCGGGCTTCGTGAAGGAGCACGGCACAGCCCTCCCGTCGCCATCGTGCCGGGCTGGGGATGAGGGCGGTCTGCCTCCTCATTAGCCCTCCAGCAGCGTCTTCTCCTTCGACTGTGCCTCTAGCTCGCTTACTGCAAGCAAGCCACATGCGTGTCTTCTCAGCTCCTGCGTTACCTGTGAATGTCTGACTGTTTTTACACCCCCTCCCCCCCCCCCTCCCCTCTGCCACTCTCCCCCAACGTCCAACTTCACCAACACACACCCACCAACGGGCTCATACCTCCTTCTCTGCAATTGACGCGTTGTTCCCACGCCTCGCTGAACAACGCGGCCTAGGTCGTAACGCCTCAAGTAACAAGCCTTTCTCGCTCTCCCCTCTCACCAGCCCCGCTGACCACCATGTCCGCCTACCAGAAGAACAACTCCGTCGAGGTGCGCCGTGCCGAGTGCGCGCGCCTGCAGGCCAAGTACCCGGCGCACGTCGCCATGGTCGTGGAGGCCGCCACGAGCAGCAAGGCGCACTTCCTCGCGCTGCCCCGCGACGCCACCGTCGCGGAGCTGGAGGCGGCCGTGCGCGCCGCCCTCGGCATCAGCGCCAAGAAGATGACGCTGGCCGTGGGGGGCTGCACGCCCGCCGCCTCCGCCACCGTCGGCGACCTCAGCGACGTGTGCACGCAGGACGACGGCTTCCTCTACGTGGCCGTGCGCGCAGAGAAGGCCATGGGCGGCGTCGGTGGCCCGTGCTTTGCCGGCGACGGTCCGGCGACTGATGCCGCCGAGTAAGCGGGACTCATCTGAGTTTGCTCGATACCCGCTATTGGTAATGTTCCCCCTTTTTTTCTTTTTGCATGTGTACACAGACTGTGCTTCATTCGTTTGTTTTCACGTCCGTTTTCATTCGCAGCCTCAGTTGCGCTGCGGTGCAACGTGCTTCTCGCGCTCACACCCCCACGACTGCACGTGAGAAGCGCTTTTGCTATGTGCGCAGACTTTTTTTATTATTATTTTTGTTACTTTTACTTTCCCTCACTCTTTTCTACTCGCACAGCACGGAGTCCCGTGGTCGTGGCTACGCTGCTGTGCTTAAGTACGCCCCCTGCCAGCTCCAGCGTTGTATTATTGACAGTTCGTGACGCTGCGGTGCACGGGAAGAATGCCGAAGTTTGTGAAGCGGTGAGCCGCAAGTCAGAGGAAGCCGCGCAGTGGCCTACTTAAATGGAAAAGCAGAAGTATTATAAGCACTCGGCGTTGACCGACAAGGTAGGAGTGGTTGTTGTGTGCGCAGGGCCGTGCTTGGCCGCGGCTCTTGTCGGAGAGAGGGTCCGCGCTGACCTGAATCTGCCTGGAGCGGTCCTCCGCGTCCGCTTGGCGTGGAGCAGCGGACGTAGATGCCGTGGTGCGACAGACACGCAAGCGGGACTCGAAAACGGCTGCTGTTGTTGTCGCTGCCGTCGTCGTGTGGCGCACAAGTCCCAGCCTGCGCACGGTTGCTGCCGTTCCCTTCCCTTCCCTTCCCTTCCCTTACGGACCTCGTTGACCAACTTCTCTGCCCTCCCCCGCCCCCTCCCTTTTCGTTTCTCTTCTACCTTTCACGCGCACATCGTGCTGTCGCCACTCGGCAGCGGCAGCACTTGAGCCTTTTGTCTCAGCTGCACCCCACTTTTCCCCTTTTCTTCTGTTCTTTTCACGCCGTCGACAGTCGGTGTTGTCTCTTGCGCCTGCTCGCTCAGCGTGGCAGGTTTGACCTGGCTCTCTTCACAGCTTTTCTTTTCGGGAGGTGTCAGGACCCCGCCGCAAAGAGGTGCGCTGTGCCTGAGCCGCCACGCCACAGGGAGCCTGTAAGCGGGTGGCTTGGCGCACCAGCAGGCACCTCTAGCGTCTTTTTCCTTCGATTCAGGAGCACTGCTCCCTGCTTTTGTTTTGTGTTTTGTTTTCTTCGGTTGGTGCCTGTCTGCTTGTTTGGCAAAGGCGCCAATGGCAGATGAGCGCTCCGCTCTCTGCGTGCGTGGAGCGCACACGGCCCCGGAGTGCACGAAGCGGCACGCAGTGTGAACGCGAAAAGGAAAAAGAAAGAAAGGCGAAAGGAGAAAAAGTGACGAAGGAACGAGCCTGTCTACGGAACTACTAGGCCGACCTGTTGGGGTTTCCTGGCGCGCGGTGCTCGCCGGGCTTCGTGAAGGAGCACGGCACAGCCCTCCCGTCGCCATCGTGCCGGGCTGGGGATGAGGGCGGTCTGCCTCCTCATTAACCCTCCAGCAGCGTCTTCTCCTTCGACTGTGCCTCTAGCTCGCTTACTGCAAGCAAGCCACATGCGTGTCTTCTCAGCTCCTGCGTTACCTGTGAATGTCTGACTGTTTTTACACCCCCTCCCCCCTCCCCTCTGCCACTCTCCCCCAACGTCCAACTTCACCAACACACACCCACCAACGGGCTCATACCTCCTTCTCTGCAATTGACGCGTTGTTCCCACGCCTCGCTGAACAACGCGGCCTAGGTCGTAACGCCTCAAGTAACAAGCCTTTCTCGCTCTCCCCTCTCACCAGCCCCGCTGACCACCATGTCCGCCTACCAGAAGAACAACTCCGTCGAGGTGCGCCGTGCCGAGTGCGCGCGCCTGCAGGCCAAGTACCCGGCGCACGTCGCCATGGTCGTGGAGGCCGCCACGAGCAGCAAGGCGCACTTCCTCGCGCTGCCCCGCGACGCCACCGTCGCGGAGCTGGAGGCGGCCGTGCGCGCCGCCCTCGGCATCAGCGCCAAGAAGATGACGCTGGCCGTGGGGGGCTGCACGCCCGCCGCCTCCGCCACCGTCGGCGACCTCAGCGACGTGTGCACGCAGGACGACGGCTTCCTCTACGTGGCCGTGCGCGCGGAGAAGGCCATGGGCGGCGTCGGTGGCCCGTGCTTTGCCGGCGACGGTCCGGCGACTGATGCCGCCGAGTAAGCGGGACTCATCTGAGTTTGCTCGATACCCGCTATTGGTAATGTTCCCCCTTTTTTCTTTTTGCATGTGTACACAGACTGTGCTTCATTCGTTTGTTTTCACGTCCGTTTTCATTCGCAGCCTCAGTTGCGCTGCGGTGCAATGTGTTTCTCGCGCTCACACCCCCACGACTGCGCGTGAGAAGCGCTTTTGCTATGTGCGCAGACTTTTTTTTTGTTCATTATTTTTGTTACTTTTACTTTCCCTCACTCTTTTCTACTCGCACAGCACGGAGTCCCGTGGTCGTGGCTACGCTGCTGTGCTTAAGTACGCCCCCTGCCAGCTCCAGCGTTGTATTATTGACAGTTCGTGACGCTGCGGTGCACGGGAAGAATGCCGAAGTTTGTGAAGCGGTGAGCCGCAAGTCAGAGGAAGCCGCGCAGTGGCCTACTTAAATGGAAAAGCAGAAGTAGTAGAAGCACTCGGCGTTGACCGACAAGGTAGGAGTGGTTGTTGTGTGCGCAGGGCCGTGCTTGACCGCGGCTCTTGTCGGAGAGAGGGTCCGCGCTGACCTGAATCTGCCTGGAGCGGTCCTCCGCGTCCGCTTGGCGTGGAGCAGCGGACGTAGATGCCGTGGTGCGACAGACACGCAAGCGGGACTCGAAAACGGCTGCTGTTGTTGTCGCTGCCGTCGTCGTGTGGCGCACAAGTCCCAGCCTGCGCACGGTTGCTGCCGTTCCCTTCCCTTCCCTTCCCTTCCCTTACGGACCTCGTTGACCAACTTCTCTGCCCTCCCCCGCCCCCTCCCTTTTCGTTTCTCTTCTACCTTTCACGCGCACATCGTGCTGTCGCCACTCGGCAGCGGCAGCACTTGAGCCTTTTGTCTCAGCTGCACCCCACTTTTCCCCTTTTCTTCTGTTCTTTTCACGCCGTCGACAGTCGGTGTTGTCTCTTGCGCCTGCTCGCTCAGCGTGGCAGGTTTGACCTGGCTCTCTTCACAGCTTTTCTTTTCGGGAGGTGTCAGGACCCCGCCGCAAAGAGGTGCGCTGTGCCTGAGCCGCCACGCCACAGGGAGCCTGTAAGCGGGTGGCTTGGCGCACCAGCAGGCACCTCTAGCGTCTTTTTCCTTCGATTCAGGAGCACTGCTCCCTGCTTTTGTTTTGTGTTTTGTTTTCTTCGGTTGGTGCCTGTCTGCTTGTTTGGCAAAGGCGCCAATGGCAGATGAGCGCTCCGCTCTCTGCGTGCGTGGAGCGCACACGGCCCCGGAGTGCACGAAGCGGCACGCAGTGTGAACGCGAAAAGGAAAAAGAAAGAAAGGCGAAAGGAGAAAAAGTGACGAAGGAACGAGCCTGTCTACGGAACTACTAGGCCGACCTGTTGGGGTTTCCTGGCGCGCGGTGCTCGCCGGGCTTCGTGAAGGAGCACGGCACAGCCCTCCCGTCGCCATCGTGCCGGGCTGGGGATGAGGGCGGTCTGCCTCCTCATTAGCCCTCCAGCAGCGTCTTCTCCTTCGACTGTGCCTCTAGCTCGCTTACTGCAAGCAAGCCACATGCGTGTCTTCTCAGCTCCTGCGTTACCTGTGAATGTCTGACTGTTTTTACACCCCCTCCCCCCCCCCCTCCCCTCTGCCACTCTCCCCCAACGTCCAACTTCACCAACACACACCCACCAACGGGCTCATACCTCCTTCTCTGCAATTGACGCGTTGTTCCCACGCCTCGCTGAACAACGCGGCCTAGGTCGTAACGCCTCAAGTAACAAGCCTTTCTCGCTCTCCCCTCTCACCAGCCCCGCTGACCACCATGTCCGCCTACCAGAAGAACAACTCCGTCGAGGTGCGCCGTGCCGAGTGCGCGCGCCTGCAGGCCAAGTACCCGGCGCACGTCGCCATGGTCGTGGAGGCCGCCACGAGCAGCAAGGCGCACTTCCTCGCGCTGCCCCGCGACGCCACCGTCGCGGAGCTGGAGGCGGCCGTGCGCGCCGCCCTCGGCATCAGCGCCAAGAAGATGACGCTGGCCGTGGGGGGCTGCACGCCCGCCGCCTCCGCCACCGTCGGCGACCTCAGCGACGTGTGCACGCAGGACGACGGCTTCCTCTACGTGGCCGTGCGCGCAGAGAAGGCCATGGGCGGCGTCGGTGGCCCGTGCTTTGCCGGCGACGGTCCGGCGACTGATGCCGCCGAGTAAGCGGGACTCATCTGAGTTTGCTCGATACCCGCTATTGGTAATGTTCCCCCTTTTTTTCTTTTTGCATGTGTACACAGACTGTGCTTCATTCGTTTGTTTTCACGTCCGTTTTCATTCGCAGCCTCAGTTGCGCTGCGGTGCAACGTGCTTCTCGCGCTCACACCCCCACGACTGCACGTGAGAAGCGCTTTTGCTATGTGCGCAGACTTTTTTTATTATTATTTTTGTTACTTTTACTTTCCCTCACTCTTTTCTACTCGCACAGCACGGAGTCCCGTGGTCGTGGCTACGCTGCTGTGCTTAAGTACGCCCCCTGCCAGCTCCAGCGTTGTATTATTGACAGTTCGTGACGCTGCGGTGCACGGGAAGAATGCCGAAGTTTGTGAAGCGGTGAGCCGCAAGTCAGAGGAAGCCGCGCAGTGGCCTACTTAAATGGAAAAGCAGAAGTATTATAAGCACTCGGCGTTGACCGACAAGGTAGGAGTGGTTGTTGTGTGCGCAGGGCCGTGCTTGGCCGCGGCTCTTGTCGGAGAGAGGGTCCGCGCTGACCTGAATCTGCCTGGAGCGGTCCTCCGCGTCCGCTTGGCGTGGAGCAGCGGACGTAGATGCCGTGGTGCGACAGACACGCAAGCGGGACTCGAAAACGGCTGCTGTTGTTGTCGCTGCCGTCGTCGTGTGGCGCACAAGTCCCAGCCTGCGCACGGTTGCTGCCGTTCCCTTCCCTTCCCTTCCCTTCCCTTACGGACCTCGTTGACCAACTTCTCTGCCCTCCCCCGCCCCCTCCCTTTTCGTTTCTCTTCTACCTTTCACGCGCACATCGTGCTGTCGCCACTCGGCAGCGGCAGCACTTGAGCCTTTTGTCTCAGCTGCACCCCACTTTTCCCCTTTTCTTCTGTTCTTTTCACGCCGTCGACAGTCGGTGTTGTCTCTTGCGCCTGCTCGCTCAGCGTGGCAGGTTTGACC
This sequence comes from Lotmaria passim, assembly GCA_037349495.1. Taxonomy (NCBI): domain Eukaryota; phylum Euglenozoa; class Kinetoplastea; order Trypanosomatida; family Trypanosomatidae; genus Lotmaria; species Lotmaria passim. The sequence continues at coordinate 385,786 of CP140195.1, forward strand.
TGGCTCTCTTCACAGCTTTTCTTTTCGGGAGGTGTCAGGACCCCGCCGCAAAGAGGTGCGCTGTGCCTGAGCCGCCACGCCACAGGGAGCCTGTAAGCGGGTGGCTTGGCGCACCAGCAGGCACCTCTAGCGTCTTTTTCCTTCGATTCAGGAGCACTGCTCCCTGCTTTTGTTTTGTGTTTTGTTTTCTTCGGTTGGTGCCTGTCTGCTTGTTTGGCAAAGGCGCCAATGGCAGATGAGCGCTCCGCTCTCTGCGTGCGTGGAGCGCACACGGCCCCGGAGTGCACGAAGCGGCACGCAGTGTGAACGCGAAAAGGAAAAAGAAAGAAAGGCGAAAGGAGAAAAAGTGACGAAGGAACGAGCCTGTCTACGGAACTACTAGGCCGACCTGTTGGGGTTTCCTGGCGCGCGGTGCTCGCCGGGCTTCGTGAAGGAGCACGGCACAGCCCTCCCGTCGCCATCGTGCCGGGCTGGGGATGAGGGCGGTCTGCCTCCTCATTAACCCTCCAGCAGCGTCTTCTCCTTCGACTGTGCCTCTAGCTCGCTTACTGCAAGCAAGCCACATGCGTGTCTTCTCAGCTCCTGCGTTACCTGTGAATGTCTGACTGTTTTTACACCCCCTCCCCCCTCCCCTCTGCCACTCTCCCCCAACGTCCAACTTCACCAACACACACCCACCAACGGGCTCATACCTCCTTCTCTGCAATTGACGCGTTGTTCCCACGCCTCGCTGAACAACGCGGCCTAGGTCGTAACGCCTCAAGTAACAAGCCTTTCTCGCTCTCCCCTCTCACCAGCCCCGCTGACCACCATGTCCGCCTACCAGAAGAACAACTCCGTCGAGGTGCGCCGTGCCGAGTGCGCGCGCCTGCAGGCCAAGTACCCGGCGCACGTCGCCATGGTCGTGGAGGCCGCCACGAGCAGCAAGGCGCACTTCCTCGCGCTGCCCCGCGACGCCACCGTCGCGGAGCTGGAGGCGGCCGTGCGCGCCGCCCTCGGCATCAGCGCCAAGAAGATGACGCTGGCCGTGGGGGGCTGCACGCCCGCCGCCTCCGCCACCGTCGGCGACCTCAGCGACGTGTGCACGCAGGACGACGGCTTCCTCTACGTGGCCGTGCGCGCGGAGAAGGCCATGGGCGGCGTCGGTGGCCCGTGCTTTGCCGGCGACGGTCCGGCGACTGATGCCGCCGAGTAAGCGGGACTCATCTGAGTTTGCTCGATACCCGCTATTGGTAATGTTCCCCCTTTTTTCTTTTTGCATGTGTACACAGACTGTGCTTCATTCGTTTGTTTTCACGTCCGTTTTCATTCGCAGCCTCAGTTGCGCTGCGGTGCAATGTGTTTCTCGCGCTCACACCCCCACGACTGCGCGTGAGAAGCGCTTTTGCTATGTGCGCAGACTTTTTTTTTGTTCATTATTTTTGTTACTTTTACTTTCCCTCACTCTTTTCTACTCGCACAGCACGGAGTCCCGTGGTCGTGGCTACGCTGCTGTGCTTAAGTACGCCCCCTGCCAGCTCCAGCGTTGTATTATTGACAGTTCGTGACGCTGCGGTGCACGGGAAGAATGCCGAAGTTTGTGAAGCGGTGAGCCGCAAGTCAGAGGAAGCCGCGCAGTGGCCTACTTAAATGGAAAAGCAGAAGTAGTAGAAGCACTCGGCGTTGACCGACAAGGTAGGAGTGGTTGTTGTGTGCGCAGGGCCGTGCTTGACCGCGGCTCTTGTCGGAGAGAGGGTCCGCGCTGACCTGAATCTGCCTGGAGCGGTCCTCCGCGTCCGCTTGGCGTGGAGCAGCGGACGTAGATGCCGTGGTGCGACAGACACGCAAGCGGGACTCGAAAACGGCTGCTGTTGTTGTCGCTGCCGTCGTCGTGTGGCGCACAAGTCCCAGCCTGCGCACGGTTGCTGCCGTTCCCTTCCCTTCCCTTCCCTTCCCTTACGGACCTCGTTGACCAACTTCTCTGCCCTCCCCCGCCCCCTCCCTTTTCGTTTCTCTTCTACCTTTCACGCGCACATCGTGCTGTCGCCACTCGGCAGCGGCAGCACTTGAGCCTTTTGTCTCAGCTGCACCCCACTTTTCCCCTTTTCTTCTGTTCTTTTCACGCCGTCGACAGTCGGTGTTGTCTCTTGCGCCTGCTCGCTCAGCGTGGCAGGTTTGATCTGGCTCTCTTCACAGCTTTTCTTTTCGGGAGGTGTCAAGACCCCGCCGCAAAGAGGTGCGCTGTGCCTGAGCCGCCACGCCACAGGGAGCCTGTAAGCGGGTGGCTTGGCGCACCAGCAGGCACCTCTAGCGTCTTTTTCCTTCGATTCAGGAGCACTGCTCCCTGCTTTTGTTTTGTGTTTTGTTTTCTTCGGTTGGTGCCTGTCTGCTTGTTTGGCAAAGGCGCCAATGGCAGATGAGCGCTCCGCTCTCTGCGTGCGTGGAGCGCACACGGCCCCGGAGTGCACGAAGCGGCACGCAGTGTGAACGCGAAAAGGAAAAAGAAAGAAAGGCGAAAGGAGAAAAAGTGACGAAGGAACGAGCCTGTCTACGGAACTACTAGGCCGACCTGTTGGGGTTTCCTGGCGCGCGGTGCTCGCCGGGCTTCGTGAAGGAGCACGGCACAGCCCTCCCGTCGCCATCGTGCCGGGCTGGGGATGAGGGCGGTCTGCCTCCTCATTAGCCCTCCAGCAGCGTCTTCTCCTTCGACTGTGCCTCTAGCTCGCTTACTGCAAGCAAGCCACATGCGTGTCTTCTCAGCTCCTGCGTTACCTGTGAATGTCTGACTGTTTTTACACCCCCTCCCCCCCCCCCTCCCCTCTGCCACTCTCCCCCAACGTCCAACTTCACCAACACACACCCACCAACGGGCTCATACCTCCTTCTCTGCAATTGACGCGTTGTTCCCACGCCTCGCTGAACAACGCGGCCTAGGTCGTAACGCCTCAAGTAACAAGCCTTTCTCGCTCTCCCCTCTCACCAGCCCCGCTGACCACCATGTCCGCCTACCAGAAGAACAACTCCGTCGAGGTGCGCCGTGCCGAGTGCGCGCGCCTGCAGGCCAAGTACCCGGCGCACGTCGCCATGGTCGTGGAGGCCGCCACGAGCAGCAAGGCGCACTTCCTCGCGCTGCCCCGCGACGCCACCGTCGCGGAGCTGGAGGCGGCCGTGCGCGCCGCCCTCGGCATCAGCGCCAAGAAGATGACGCTGGCCGTGGGGGGCTGCACGCCCGCCGCCTCCGCCACCGTCGGCGACCTCAGCGACGTGTGCACGCAGGACGACGGCTTCCTCTACGTGGCCGTGCGCGCAGAGAAGGCCATGGGCGGCGTCGGTGGCCCGTGCTTTGCCGGCGACGGTCCGGCGACTGATGCCGCCGAGTAAGCGGGACTCATCTGAGTTTGCTCGATACCCGCTATTGGTAATGTTCCCCCTTTTTTTCTTTTTGCATGTGTACACAGACTGTGCTTCATTCGTTTGTTTTCACGTCCGTTTTCATTCGCAGCCTCAGTTGCGCTGCGGTGCAACGTGCTTCTCGCGCTCACACCCCCACGACTGCACGTGAGAAGCGCTTTTGCTATGTGCGCAGACTTTTTTTATTATTATTTTTGTTACTTTTACTTTCCCTCACTCTTTTCTACTCGCACAGCACGGAGTCCCGTGGTCGTGGCTACGCTGCTGTGCTTAAGTACGCCCCCTGCCAGCTCCAGCGTTGTATTATTGACAGTTCGTGACGCTGCGGTGCACGGGAAGAATGCCGAAGTTTGTGAAGCGGTGAGCCGCAAGTCAGAGGAAGCCGCGCAGTGGCCTACTTAAATGGAAAAGCAGAAGTATTATAAGCACTCGGCGTTGACCGACAAGGTAGGAGTGGTTGTTGTGTGCGCAGGGCCGTGCTTGGCCGCGGCTCTTGTCGGAGAGAGGGTCCGCGCTGACCTGAATCTGCCTGGAGCGGTCCTCCGCGTCCGCTTGGCGTGGAGCAGCGGACGTAGATGCCGTGGTGCGACAGACACGCAAGCGGGACTCGAAAACGGCTGCTGTTGTTGTCGCTGCCGTCGTCGTGTGGCGCACAAGTCCCAGCCTGCGCACGGTTGCTGCCGTTCCCTTCCCTTCCCTTCCCTTCCCTTACGGACCTCGTTGACCAACTTCTCTGCCCTCCCCCGCCCCCTCCCTTTTCGTTTCTCTTCTACCTTTCACGCGCACATCGTGCTGTCGCCACTCGGCAGCGGCAGCACTTGAGCCTTTTGTCTCAGCTGCACCCCACTTTTCCCCTTTTCTTCTGTTCTTTTCACGCCGTCGACAGTCGGTGTTGTCTCTTGCGCCTGCTCGCTCAGCGTGGCAGGTTTGACCTGGCTCTCTTCACAGCTTTTCTTTTCGGGAGGTGTCAGGACCCCGCCGCAAAGAGGTGCGCTGTGCCTGAGCCGCCACGCCACAGGGAGCCTGTAAGCGGGTGGCTTGGCGCACCAGCAGGCACCTCTAGCGTCTTTTTCCTTCGATTCAGGAGCACTGCTCCCTGCTTTTGTTTTGTGTTTTGTTTTCTTCGGTTGGTGCCTGTCTGCTTGTTTGGCAAAGGCGCCAATGGCAGATGAGCGCTCCGCTCTCTGCGTGCGTGGAGCGCACACGGCCCCGGAGTGCACGAAGCGGCACGCAGTGTGAACGCGAAAAGGAAAAAGAAAGAAAGGCGAAAGGAGAAAAAGTGACGAAGGAACGAGCCTGTCTACGGAACTACTAGGCCGACCTGTTGGGGTTTCCTGGCGCGCGGTGCTCGCCGGGCTTCGTGAAGGAGCACGGCACAGCCCTCCCGTCGCCATCGTGCCGGGCTGGGGATGAGGGCGGTCTGCCTCCTCATTAACCCTCCAGCAGCGTCTTCTCCTTCGACTGTGCCTCTAGCTCGCTTACTGCAAGCAAGCCACATGCGTGTCTTCTCAGCTCCTGCGTTACCTGTGAATGTCTGACTGTTTTTACACCCCCTCCCCCCTCCCCTCTGCCACTCTCCCCCAACGTCCAACTTCACCAACACACACCCACCAACGGGCTCATACCTCCTTCTCTGCAATTGACGCGTTGTTCCCACGCCTCGCTGAACAACGCGGCCTAGGTCGTAACGCCTCAAGTAACAAGCCTTTCTCGCTCTCCCCTCTCACCAGCCCCGCTGACCACCATGTCCGCCTACCAGAAGAACAACTCCGTCGAGGTGCGCCGTGCCGAGTGCGCGCGCCTGCAGGCCAAGTACCCGGCGCACGTCGCCATGGTCGTGGAGGCCGCCACGAGCAGCAAGGCGCACTTCCTCGCGCTGCCCCGCGACGCCACCGTCGCGGAGCTGGAGGCGGCCGTGCGCGCCGCCCTCGGCATCAGCGCCAAGAAGATGACGCTGGCCGTGGGGGGCTGCACGCCCGCCGCCTCCGCCACCGTCGGCGACCTCAGCGACGTGTGCACGCAGGACGACGGCTTCCTCTACGTGGCCGTGCGCGCGGAGAAGGCCATGGGCGGCGTCGGTGGCCCGTGCTTTGCCGGCGACGGTCCGGCGACTGATGCCGCCGAGTAAGCGGGACTCATCTGAGTTTGCTCGATACCCGCTATTGGTAATGTTCCCCCTTTTTTCTTTTTGCATGTGTACACAGACTGTGCTTCATTCGTTTGTTTTCACGTCCGTTTTCATTCGCAGCCTCAGTTGCGCTGCGGTGCAATGTGTTTCTCGCGCTCACACCCCCACGACTGCGCGTGAGAAGCGCTTTTGCTATGTGCGCAGACTTTTTTTTTGTTCATTATTTTTGTTACTTTTACTTTCCCTCACTCTTTTCTACTCGCACAGCACGGAGTCCCGTGGTCGTGGCTACGCTGCTGTGCTTAAGTACGCCCCCTGCCAGCTCCAGCGTTGTATTATTGACAGTTCGTGACGCTGCGGTGCACGGGAAGAATGCCGAAGTTTGTGAAGCGGTGAGCCGCAAGTCAGAGGAAGCCGCGCAGTGGCCTACTTAAATGGAAAAGCAGAAGTAGTAGAAGCACTCGGCGTTGACCGACAAGGTAGGAGTGGTTGTTGTGTGCGCAGGGCCGTGCTTGACCGCGGCTCTTGTCGGAGAGAGGGTCCGCGCTGACCTGAATCTGCCTGGAGCGGTCCTCCGCGTCCGCTTGGCGTGGAGCAGCGGACGTAGATGCCGTGGTGCGACAGACACGCAAGCGGGACTCGAAAACGGCTGCTGTTGTTGTCGCTGCCGTCGTCGTGTGGCGCACAAGTCCCAGCCTGCGCACGGTTGCTGCCGTTCCCTTCCCTTCCCTTCCCTTCCCTTACGGACCTCGTTGACCAACTTCTCTGCCCTCCCCCGCCCCCTCCCTTTTCGTTTCTCTTCTACCTTTCACGCGCACATCGTGCTGTCGCCACTCGGCAGCGGCAGCACTTGAGCCTTTTGTCTCAGCTGCACCCCACTTTTCCCCTTTTCTTCTGTTCTTTTCACGCCGTCGACAGTCGGTGTTGTCTCTTGCGCCTGCTCGCTCAGCGTGGCAGGTTTGACCTGGCTCTCTTCACAGCTTTTCTTTTCGGGAGGTGTCAGGACCCCGCCGCAAAGAGGTGCGCTGTGCCTGAGCCGCCACGCCACAGGGAGCCTGTAAGCGGGTGGCTTGGCGCACCAGCAGGCACCTCTAGCGTCTTTTTCCTTCGATTCAGGAGCACTGCTCCCTGCTTTTGTTTTGTGTTTTGTTTTCTTCGGTTGGTGCCTGTCTGCTTGTTTGGCAAAGGCGCCAATGGCAGATGAGCGCTCCGCTCTCTGCGTGCGTGGAGCGCACACGGCCCCGGAGTGCACGAAGCGGCACGCAGTGTGAACGCGAAAAGGAAAAAGAAAGAAAGGCGAAAGGAGAAAAAGTGACGAAGGAACGAGCCTGTCTACGGAACTACTAGGCCGACCTGTTGGGGTTTCCTGGCGCGCGGTGCTCGCCGGGCTTCGTGAAGGAGCACGGCACAGCCCTCCCGTCGCCATCGTGCCGGGCTGGGGATGAGGGCGGTCTGCCTCCTCATTAGCCCTCCAGCAGCGTCTTCTCCTTCGACTGTGCCTCTAGCTCGCTTACTGCAAGCAAGCCACATGCGTGTCTTCTCAGCTCCTGCGTTACCTGTGAATGTCTGACTGTTTTTACACCCCCTCCCCCCCCCCCTCCCCTCTGCCACTCTCCCCCAACGTCCAACTTCACCAACACACACCCACCAACGGGCTCATACCTCCTTCTCTGCAATTGACGCGTTGTTCCCACGCCTCGCTGAACAACGCGGCCTAGGTCGTAACGCCTCAAGTAACAAGCCTTTCTCGCTCTCCCCTCTCACCAGCCCCGCTGACCACCATGTCCGCCTACCAGAAGAACAACTCCGTCGAGGTGCGCCGTGCCGAGTGCGCGCGCCTGCAGGCCAAGTACCCGGCGCACGTCGCCATGGTCGTGGAGGCCGCCACGAGCAGCAAGGCGCACTTCCTCGCGCTGCCCCGCGACGCCACCGTCGCGGAGCTGGAGGCGGCCGTGCGCGCCGCCCTCGGCATCAGCGCCAAGAAGATGACGCTGGCCGTGGGGGGCTGCACGCCCGCCGCCTCCGCCACCGTCGGCGACCTCAGCGACGTGTGCACGCAGGACGACGGCTTCCTCTACGTGGCCGTGCGCGCAGAGAAGGCCATGGGCGGCGTCGGTGGCCCGTGCTTTGCCGGCGACGGTCCGGCGACTGATGCCGCCGAGTAAGCGGGACTCATCTGAGTTTGCTCGATACCCGCTATTGGTAATGTTCCCCCTTTTTTTCTTTTTGCATGTGTACACAGACTGTGCTTCATTCGTTTGTTTTCACGTCCGTTTTCATTCGCAGCCTCAGTTGCGCTGCGGTGCAACGTGCTTCTCGCGCTCACACCCCCACGACTGCACGTGAGAAGCGCTTTTGCTATGTGCGCAGACTTTTTTTATTATTATTTTTGTTACTTTTACTTTCCCTCACTCTTTTCTACTCGCACAGCACGGAGTCCCGTGGTCGTGGCTACGCTGCTGTGCTTAAGTACGCCCCCTGCCAGCTCCAGCGTTGTATTATTGACAGTTCGTGACGCTGCGGTGCACGGGAAGAATGCCGAAGTTTGTGAAGCGGTGAGCCGCAAGTCAGAGGAAGCCGCGCAGTGGCCTACTTAAATGGAAAAGCAGAAGTATTATAAGCACTCGGCGTTGACCGACAAGGTAGGAGTGGTTGTTGTGTGCGCAGGGCCGTGCTTGGCCGCGGCTCTTGTCGGAGAGAGGGTCCGCGCTGACCTGAATCTGCCTGGAGCGGTCCTCCGCGTCCGCTTGGCGTGGAGCAGCGGACGTAGATGCCGTGGTGCGACAGACACGCAAGCGGGACTCGAAAACGGCTGCTGTTGTTGTCGCTGCCGTCGTCGTGTGGCGCACAAGTCCCAGCCTGCGCACGGTTGCTGCCGTTCCCTTCCCTTCCCTTCCCTTCCCTTACGGACCTCGTTGACCAACTTCTCTGCCCTCCCCCGCCCCCTCCCTTTTCGTTTCTCTTCTACCTTTCACGCGCACATCGTGCTGTCGCCACTCGGCAGCGGCAGCACTTGAGCCTTTTGTCTCAGCTGCACCCCACTTTTCCCCTTTTCTTCTGTTCTTTTCACGCCGTCGACAGTCGGTGTTGTCTCTTGCGCCTGCTCGCTCAGCGTGGCAGGTTTGACCTGGCTCTCTTCACAGCTTTTCTTTTCGGGAGGTGTCAGGACCCCGCCGCAAAGAGGTGCGCTGTGCCTGAGCCGCCACGCCACAGGGAGCCTGTAAGCGGGTGGCTTGGCGCACCAGCAGGCACCTCTAGCGTCTTTTTCCTTCGATTCAGGAGCACTGCTCCCTGCTTTTGTTTTGTGTTTTGTTTTCTTCGGTTGGTGCCTGTCTGCTTGTTTGGCAAAGGCGCCAATGGCAGATGAGCGCTCCGCTCTCTGCGTGCGTGGAGCGCACACGGCCCCGGAGTGCACGAAGCGGCACGCAGTGTGAACGCGAAAAGGAAAAAGAAAGAAAGGCGAAAGGAGAAAAAGTGACGAAGGAACGAGCCTGTCTACGGAACTACTAGGCCGACCTGTTGGGGTTTCCTGGCGCGCGGTGCTCGCCGGGCTTCGTGAAGGAGCACGGCACAGCCCTCCCGTCGCCATCGTGCCGGGCTGGGGATGAGGGCGGTCTGCCTCCTCATTAACCCTCCAGCAGCGTCTTCTCCTTCGACTGTGCCTCTAGCTCGCTTACTGCAAGCAAGCCACATGCGTGTCTTCTCAGCTCCTGCGTTACCTGTGAATGTCTGACTGTTTTTACACCCCCTCCCCCCTCCCCTCTGCCACTCTCCCCCAACGTCCAACTTCACCAACACACACCCACCAACGGGCTCATACCTCCTTCTCTGCAATTGACGCGTTGTTCCCACGCCTCGCTGAACAACGCGGCCTAGGTCGTAACGCCTCAAGTAACAAGCCTTTCTCGCTCTCCCCTCTCACCAGCCCCGCTGACCACCATGTCCGCCTACCAGAAGAACAACTCCGTCGAGGTGCGCCGTGCCGAGTGCGCGCGCCTGCAGGCCAAGTACCCGGCGCACGTCGCCATGGTCGTGGAGGCCGCCACGAGCAGCAAGGCGCACTTCCTCGCGCTGCCCCGCGACGCCACCGTCGCGGAGCTGGAGGCGGCCGTGCGCGCCGCCCTCGGCATCAGCGCCAAGAAGATGACGCTGGCCGTGGGGGGCTGCACGCCCGCCGCCTCCGCCACCGTCGGCGACCTCAGCGACGTGTGCACGCAGGACGACGGCTTCCTCTACGTGGCCGTGCGCGCGGAGAAGGCCATGGGCGGCGTCGGTGGCCCGTGCTTTGCCGGCGACGGTCCGGCGACTGATGCCGCCGAGTAAGCGGGACTCATCTGAGTTTGCTCGATACCCGCTATTGGTAATGTTCCCCCTTTTTTCTTTTTGCATGTGTACACAGACTGTGCTTCATTCGTTTGTTTTCACGTCCGTTTTCATTCGCAGCCTCAGTTGCGCTGCGGTGCAATGTGTTTCTCGCGCTCACACCCCCACGACTGCGCGTGAGAAGCGCTTTTGCTATGTGCGCAGACTTTTTTTTTGTTCATTATTTTTGTTACTTTTACTTTCCCTCACTCTTTTCTACTCGCACAGCACGGAGTCCCGTGGTCGTGGCTACGCTGCTGTGCTTAAGTACGCCCCCTGCCAGCTCCAGCGTTGTATTATTGACAGTTCGTGACGCTGCGGTGCACGGGAAGAATGCCGAAGTTTGTGAAGCGGTGAGCCGCAAGTCAGAGGAAGCCGCGCAGTGGCCTACTTAAATGGAAAAGCAGAAGTAGTAGAAGCACTCGGCGTTGACCGACAAGGTAGGAGTGGTTGTTGTGTGCGCAGGGCCGTGCTTGACCGCGGCTCTTGTCGGAGAGAGGGTCCGCGCTGACCTGAATCTGCCTGGAGCGGTCCTCCGCGTCCGCTTGGCGTGGAGCAGCGGACGTAGATGCCGTGGTGCGACAGACACGCAAGCGGGACTCGAAAACGGCTGCTGTTGTTGTCGCTGCCGTCGTCGTGTGGCGCACAAGTCCCAGCCTGCGCACGGTTGCTGCCGTTCCCTTCCCTTCCCTTCCCTTCCCTTACGGACCTCGTTGACCAACTTCTCTGCCCTCCCCCGCCCCCTCCCTTTTCGTTTCTCTTCTACCTTTCACGCGCACATCGTGCTGTCGCCACTCGGCAGCGGCAGCACTTGAGCCTTTTGTCTCAGCTGCACCCCACTTTTCCCCTTTTCTTCTGTTCTTTTCACGCCGTCGACAGTCGGTGTTGTCTCTTGCGCCTGCTCGCTCAGCGTGGCAGGTTTGATCTGGCTCTCTTCACAGCTTTTCTTTTCGGGAGGTGTCAAGACCCCGCCGCAAAGAGGTGCGCTGTGCCTGAGCCGCCACGCCACAGGGAGCCTGTAAGCGGGTGGCTTGGCGCACCAGCAGGCACCTCTAGCGTCTTTTTCCTTCGATTCAGGAGCACTGCTCCCTGCTTTTGTTTTGTGTTTTGTTTTCTTCGGTTGGTGCCTGTCTGCTTGTTTGGCAAAGGCGCCAATGGCAGATGAGCGCTCCGCTCTCTGCGTGCGTGGAGCGCACACGGCCCCGGAGTGCACGAAGCGGCACGCAGTGTGAACGCGAAAAGGAAAAAGAAAGAAAGGCGAAAGGAGAAAAAGTGACGAAGGAACGAGCCTGTCTACGGAACTACTAGGCCGACCTGTTGGGGTTTCCTGGCGCGCGGTGCTCGCCGGGCTTCGTGAAGGAGCACGGCACAGCCCTCCCGTCGCCATCGTGCCGGGCTGGGGATGAGGGCGGTCTGCCTCCTCATTAACCCTCCAGCAGCGTCTTCTCCTTCGACTGTGCCTCTAGCTCGCTTACTGCAAGCAAGCCACATGCGTGTCTTCTCAGCTCCTGCGTTACCTGTGAATGTCTGACTGTTTTTACACCCCCTCCCCCCTCCCCTCTGCCACTCTCCCCCAACGTCCAACTTCACCAACACACACCCACCAACGGGCTCATACCTCCTTCTCTGCAATTGACGCGTTGTTCCCACGCCTCGCTGAACAACGCGGCCTAGGTCGTAACGCCTCAAGTAACAAGCCTTTCTCGCTCTCCCCTCTCACCAGCCCCGCTGACCACCATGTCCGCCTACCAGAAGAACAACTCCGTCGAGGTGCGCCGTGCCGAGTGCGCGCGCCTGCAGGCCAAGTACCCGGCGCACGTCGCCATGGTCGTGGAGGCCGCCACGAGCAGCAAGGCGCACTTCCTCGCGCTGCCCCGCGACGCCACCGTCGCGGAGCTGGAGGCGGCCGTGCGCGCCGCCCTCGGCATCAGCGCCAAGAAGATGACGCTGGCCGTGGGGGGCTGCACGCCCGCCGCCTCCGCCACCGTCGGCGACCTCAGCGACGTGTGCACGCAGGACGACGGCTTCCTCTACGTGGCCGTGCGCGCGGAGAAGGCCATGGGCGGCGTCGGTGGCCCGTGCTTTGCCGGCGACGGTCCGGCGACTGATGCCGCCGAGTAAGCGGGACTCATCTGAGTTTGCTCGATACCCGCTATTGGTAATGTTCCCCCTTTTTTCTTTTTGCATGTGTACACAGACTGTGCTTCATTCGTTTGTTTTCACGTCCGTTTTCATTCGCAGCCTCAGTTGCGCTGCGGTGCAATGTGTTTCTCGCGCTCACACCCCCACGACTGCGCGTGAGAAGCGCTTTTGCTATGTGCGCAGACTTTTTTTTTGTTCATTATTTTTGTTACTTTTACTTTCCCTCACTCTTTTCTACTCGCACAGCACGGAGTCCCGTGGTCGTGGCTACGCTGCTGTGCTTAAGTACGCCCCCTGCCAGCTCCAGCGTTGTATTATTGACAGTTCGTGACGCTGCGGTGCACGGGAAGAATGCCGAAGTTTGTGAAGCGGTGAGCCGCAAGTCAGAGGAAGCCGCGCAGTGGCCTACTTAAATGGAAAAGCAGAAGTAGTAGAAGCACTCGGCGTTGACCGACAAGGTAGGAGTGGTTGTTGTGTGCGCAGGGCCGTGCTTGACCGCGGCTCTTGTCGGAGAGAGGGTCCGCGCTGACCTGAATCTGCCTGGAGCGGTCCTCCGCGTCCGCTTGGCGTGGAGCAGCGGACGTAGATGCCGTGGTGCGACAGACACGCAAGCGGGACTCGAAAACGGCTGCTGTTGTTGTCGCTGCCGTCGTCGTGTGGCGCACAAGTCCCAGCCTGCGCACGGTTGCTGCCGTTCCCTTCCCTTCCCTTCCCTTCCCTTACGGACCTCGTTGACCAACTTCTCTGCCCTCCCCCGCCCCCTCCCTTTTCGTTTCTCTTCTACCTTTCACGCGCACATCGTGCTGTCGCCACTCGGCAGCGGCAGCACTTGAGCCTTTTGTCTCAGCTGCACCCCACTTTTCCCCTTTTCTTCTGTTCTTTTCACGCCGTCGACAGTCGGTGTTGTCTCTTGCGCCTGCTCGCTCAGCGTGGCAGGTTTGATCTGGCTCTCTTCACAGCTTTTCTTTTCGGGAGGTGTCAAGACCCCGCCGCAAAGAGGTGCGCTGTGCCTGAGCCGCCACGCCACAGGGAGCCTGTAAGCGGGTGGCTTGGCGCACCAGCAGGCACCTCTAGCGTCTTTTTCCTTCGATTCAGGAGCACTGCTCCCTGCTTTTGTTTTGTGTTTTGTTTTCTTCGGTTGGTGCCTGTCTGCTTGTTTGGCAAAGGCGCCAATGGCAGATGAGCGCTCCGCTCTCTGCGTGCGTGGAGCGCACACGGCCCCGGAGTGCACGAAGCGGCACGCAGTGTGAACGCGAAAAGGAAAAAGAAAGAAAGGCGAAAGGAGAAAAAGTGACGAAGGAACGAGCCTGTCTACGGAACTACTAGGCCGACCTGTTGGGGTTTCCTGGCGCGCGGTGCTCGCCGGGCTTCGTGAAGGAGCACGGCACAGCCCTCCCGTCGCCATCGTGCCGGGCTGGGGATGAGGGCGGTCTGCCTCCTCATTAACCCTCCAGCAGCGTCTTCTCCTTCGACTGTGCCTCTAGCTCGCTTACTGCAAGCAAGCCACATGCGTGTCTTCTCAGCTCCTGCGTTACCTGTGAATGTCTGACTGTTTTTACACCCCCTCCCCCCTCCCCTCTGCCACTCTCCCCCAACGTCCAACTTCACCAACACACACCCACCAACGGGCTCATACCTCCTTCTCTGCAATTGACGCGTTGTTCCCACGCCTCGCTGAACAACGCGGCCTAGGTCGTAACGCCTCAAGTAACAAGCCTTTCTCGCTCTCCCCTCTCACCAGCCCCGCTGACCACCATGTCCGCCTACCAGAAGAACAACTCCGTCGAGGTGCGCCGTGCCGAGTGCGCGCGCCTGCAGGCCAAGTACCCGGCGCACGTCGCCATGGTCGTGGAGGCCGCCACGAGCAGCAAGGCGCACTTCCTCGCGCTGCCCCGCGACGCCACCGTCGCGGAGCTGGAGGCGGCCGTGCGCGCCGCCCTCGGCATCAGCGCCAAGAAGATGACGCTGGCCGTGGGGGGCTGCACGCCCGCCGCCTCCGCCACCGTCGGCGACCTCAGCGACGTGTGCACGCAGGACGACGGCTTCCTCTACGTGGCCGTGCGCGCAGAGAAGGCCATGGGCGGCGTCGGTGGCCCGTGCTTTGCCGGCGACGGTCCGGCGACTGATGCCGCCGAGTAAGCGGGACTCATCTGAGTTTGCTCGATACCCGCTATTGGTAATGTTCCCCCTTTTTTCTTTTTGCATGTGTACACAGACTGTGCTTCATTCGTTTGTTTTCACGTCCGTTTTCATTCGCAGCCTCAGTTGCGCTGCGGTGCAATGTGTTTCTCGCGCTCACACCCCCACGACTGCGCGTGAGAAGCGCTTTTGCTATGTGCGCAGACTTTTTTTATTATTATTTTTGTTACTTTTACTTACCCTCACTCTTTTCTACTCGCACAGCACGGAGTCCCGTGGTCGTGGCTACGCTGCTGTGCTTAAGTACGCCCCCTGCCAGCTCCAGCGTTGTATTATTGACAGTTCGTGACGCTGCGGTGCACGGGAAGAATGCCGAAGTTTGTGAAGCGGTGAGCCGCAAGTCAGAGGAAGCCGCGCAGTGGCCTACTTAAATGGAAAAGCAGAAGTAGTAGAAGCACTCGGCGTTGACCGACAAGGTAGGAGTGGTTGTTGTGTGCGCAGGGCCGTGCTTGACCGCGGCTCTTGTCGGAGAGAGGGTCCGCGCTGACCTGAATCTGCCTGGAGCGGTCCTCCGCGTCCGCTTGGCGTGGAGCAGCGGACGTAGATGCCGTGGTGCGACAGACACGCAAGCGGGACTCGAAAACGGCTGCTGTTGTTGTCGCTGCCGTCGTCGTGTGGCGCACAAGTCCCAGCCTGCGCACGGTTGCTGCCGTTCCCTTCCCTTCCCTTCCCTTCCCTTACGGACCTCGTTGACCAACTTCTCTGCCCTCCCCCGCCCCCTCCCTTTTCGTTTCTCTTCTACCTTTCACGCGCACATCGTGCTGTCGCCACTCGGCAGCGGCAGCACTTGAGCCTTTTGTCTCAGCTGCACCCCACTTTTCCCCTTTTCTTCTGTTCTTTTCACGCCGTCGACAGTCGGTGTTGTCTCTTGCGCCTGCTCGCTCAGCGTGGCAGGTTTGACCTGGCTCTCTTCACAGCTTTTCTTTTCGGGAGGTGTCAGGACCCCGCCGCAAAGAGGTGCGCTGTGCCTGAGCCGCCACGCCACAGGGAGCCTGTAAGCGGGTGGCTTGGCGCACCAGCAGGCACCTCTAGCGTCTTTTTCCTTCGATTCAGGAGCACTGCTCCCTGCTTTTGTTTTGTGTTTTGTTTTCTTCGGTTGGTGCCTGTCTGCTTGTTTGGCAAAGGCGCCAATGGCAGATGAGCGCTCCGCTCTCTGCGTGCGGGGAGCGCACACGGCCCCGGAGTGCACGAAGCGGCACGCAGTGTGAACGCGAAAAGGAAAAAGAAAGAAAGGCGAAAGGAGAAAAAGTGACGAAGGAACGAGCCTGTCTACGGAACTACTAGGCCGACCTGTTGGGGTTTCCTGGCGCGCGGTGCTCGCCGGGTTTCGTGAAGGAGCACGGCACAGCCCTCCCGTCGCCATCGTGCCGGGCTGGGGATGAGGGCGGTCTGCCTCCTCATTAGCCCTCCAGCAGCGTCTTCTCCTTCGACTGTGCCTCTAGCTCGCTTACTGCAAGCAAGCCACATGCGTGTCTTCTCAGCTCCTGCGTTACCTGTGAATGTCTGACTGTTTTTACACCCCCTCCCCCCCTCCCCTCTGCCACTCTCCCCCAACGTCCAACTTCACCAACACACACCCACCAACGGGCTCATACCTCCTTCTCTGCAATTGACGCGTTGTTCCCACGCCTCGCTGAACAACGCGGCCTAGGTCGTAACGCCTCAAGTAACAAGCCTTTCTCGCTCTCCCCTCTCACCAGCCCCGCTGACCACCATGTCCGCCTACCAGAAGAACAACTCCGTCGAGGTGCGCCGTGCCGAGTGCGCGCGCCTGCAGGCCAAGTACCCGGCGCACGTCGCCATGGTCGTG
Source organism: Lotmaria passim (assembly GCA_037349495.1). Lineage (NCBI taxonomy): Eukaryota > Euglenozoa > Kinetoplastea > Trypanosomatida > Trypanosomatidae > Lotmaria > Lotmaria passim. The sequence continues at coordinate 401,817 of CP140195.1, forward strand.
GAGGCCGCCACGAGCAGCAAGGCGCACTTCCTCGCGCTGCCCCGCGACGCCACCGTCGCGGAGCTGGAGGCGGCCGTGCGCGCCGCCCTCGGCATCAGCGCCAAGAAGATGACGCTGGCCGTGGGGGGCTGCACGCCCGCCGCCTCCGCCACCGTCGGCGACCTCAGCGACGTGTGCACGCAGGACGACGGCTTCCTCTACGTGGCCGTGCGCGCAGAGAAGGCCATGGGCGGCGTCGGTGGCCCGTGCTTTGCCGGCGACGGTCCGGCGACTGATGCCGCCGAGTAAGCGGGACTCATCTGAGTTTGCTCGATACCCGCTATTGGTAATGTTCCCCCTTTTTTCTTTTTGCATGTGTACACAGACTGTGCTTCATTCGTTTGTTTTCACGTCCGTTTTCATTCGCAGCCTCAGTTGCGCTGCGGTGCAATGTGTTTCTCGCGCTCACACCCCCACGACTGCGCGTGAGAAGCGCTTTTGCTATGTGCGCAGACTTTTTTTATTATTATTTTTGTTACTTTTACTTACCCTCACTCTTTTCTACTCGCACAGCACGGAGTCCCGTGGTCGTGGCTACGCTGCTGTGCTTAAGTACGCCCCCTGCCAGCTCCAGCGTTGTATTATTGACAGTTCGTGACGCTGCGGTGCACGGGAAGAATGCCGAAGTTTGTGAAGCGGTGAGCCGCAAGTCAGAGGAAGCCGCGCAGTGGCCTACTTAAATGGAAAAGCAGAAGTAGTAGAAGCACTCGGCGTTGACCGACAAGGTAGGAGTGGTTGTTGTGTGCGCAGGGCCGTGCTTGACCGCGGCTCTTGTCGGAGAGAGGGTCCGCGCTGACCTGAATCTGCCTGGAGCGGTCCTCCGCGTCCGCTTGGCGTGGAGCAGCGGACGTAGATGCCGTGGTGCGACAGACACGCAAGCGGGACTCGAAAACGGCTGCTGTTGTTGTCGCTGCCGTCGTCGTGTGGCGCACAAGTCCCAGCCTGCGCACGGTTGCTGCCGTTCCCTTCCCTTCCCTTCCCTTCCCTTACGGACCTCGTTGACCAACTTCTCTGCCCTCCCCCGCCCCCTCCCTTTTCGTTTCTCTTCTACCTTTCACGCGCACATCGTGCTGTCGCCACTCGGCAGCGGCAGCACTTGAGCCTTTTGTCTCAGCTGCACCCCACTTTTCCCCTTTTCTTCTGTTCTTTTCACGCCGTCGACAGTCGGTGTTGTCTCTTGCGCCTGCTCGCTCAGCGTGGCAGGTTTGACCTGGCTCTCTTCACAGCTTTTCTTTTCGGGAGGTGTCAGGACCCCGCCGCAAAGAGGTGCGCTGTGCCTGAGCCGCCACGCCACAGGGAGCCTGTAAGCGGGTGGCTTGGCGCACCAGCAGGCACCTCTAGCGTCTTTTTCCTTCGATTCAGGAGCACTGCTCCCTGCTTTTGTTTTGTGTTTTGTTTTCTTCGGTTGGTGCCTGTCTGCTTGTTTGGCAAAGGCGCCAATGGCAGATGAGCGCTCCGCTCTCTGCGTGCGGGGAGCGCACACGGCCCCGGAGTGCACGAAGCGGCACGCAGTGTGAACGCGAAAAGGAAAAAGAAAGAAAGGCGAAAGGAGAAAAAGTGACGAAGGAACGAGCCTGTCTACGGAACTACTAGGCCGACCTGTTGGGGTTTCCTGGCGCGCGGTGCTCGCCGGGTTTCGTGAAGGAGCACGGCACAGCCCTCCCGTCGCCATCGTGCCGGGCTGGGGATGAGGGCGGTCTGCCTCCTCATTAGCCCTCCAGCAGCGTCTTCTCCTTCGACTGTGCCTCTAGCTCGCTTACTGCAAGCAAGCCACATGCGTGTCTTCTCAGCTCCTGCGTTACCTGTGAATGTCTGACTGTTTTTACACCCCCTCCCCCCCTCCCCTCTGCCACTCTCCCCCAACGTCCAACTTCACCAACACACACCCACCAACGGGCTCATACCTCCTTCTCTGCAATTGACGCGTTGTTCCCACGCCTCGCTGAACAACGCGGCCTAGGTCGTAACGCCTCAAGTAACAAGCCTTTCTCGCTCTCCCCTCTCACCAGCCCCGCTGACCACCATGTCCGCCTACCAGAAGAACAACTCCGTCGAGGTGCGCCGTGCCGAGTGCGCGCGCCTGCAGGCCAAGTACCCGGCGCACGTCGCCATGGTCGTGGAGGCCGCCACGAGCAGCAAGGCGCACTTCCTCGCGCTGCCCCGCGACGCCACCGTCGCGGAGCTGGAGGCGGCCGTGCGCGCCGCCCTCGGCATCAGCGCCAAGAAGATGACGCTGGCCGTGGGGGGCTGCACGCCCGCCGCCTCCGCCACCGTCGGCGACCTCAGCGACGTGTGCACGCAGGACGACGGCTTCCTCTACGTGGCCGTGCGCGCAGAGAAGGCCATGGGCGGCGTCGGTGGCCCGTGCTTTGCCGGCGACGGTCCGGCGACTGATGCCGCCGAGTAAGCGGGACTCATCTGAGTTTGCTCGATACCCGCTATTGGTAATGTTCCCCCTTTTTTCTTTTTGCATGTGTACACAGACTGTGCTTCATTCGTTTGTTTTCACGTCCGTTTTCATTCGCAGCCTCAGTTGCGCTGCGGTGCAATGTGTTTCTCGCGCTCACACCCCCACGACTGCGCGTGAGAAGCGCTTTTGCTATGTGCTCAGACTTTTTTTTTTTTTTCATTATTTTTGTTACTTTTACTTTCCCTCACTCTTTTCTACTCGCACAGCACGGAGTCCCGTGGTCGTGGCTACGCTGCTGTGCTTAAGTACGCCCCCTGCCAGCTCCAGCGTTGTATTATTGACAGTTCGTGACGCTGCGGTGCACGGGAAGAATGCCGAAGTTTGTGAAGCGGTGAGCCGCAAGTCAGAGGAAGCCGCGCAGTGGCCTACTTAAATGGAAAAGCAGAAGTAGTAGAAGCACTCGGCGTTGACCGACAAGGTAGGAGTGGTTGTTGTGTGCGCAGGGCCGTGCTTGACCGCGGCTCTTGTCGGAGAGAGGGTCCGCGCTGACCTGAATCTGCCTGGAGCGGTCCTCCGCGTCCGCTTGGCGTGGAGCAGCGGACGTAGATGCCGTGGTGCGACAGACACGCAAGCGGGACTCGAAAACGGCTGCTGTTGTTGTCGCTGCCGTCGTCGTGTGGCGCACAAGTCCCAGCCTGCGCACGGTTGCTGCCGTTCCCTTCCCTTCCCTTCCCTTCCCTTACGGACCTCGTTGACCAACTTCTCTGCCCTCCCCCGCCCCCTCCCTTTTCGTTTCTCTTCTACCTTTCACGCGCACATCGTGCTGTCGCCACTCGGCAGCGGCAGCACTTGAGCCTTTTGTCTCAGCTGCACCCCACTTTTCCCCTTTTCTTCTGTTCTTTTCACGCCGTCGACAGTCGGTGTTGTCTCTTGCGCCTGCTCGCTCAGCGTGGCAGGTTTGACCTGGCTCTCTTCACAGCTTTTCTTTTCGGGAGGTGTCAGGACCCCGCCGCAAAGAGGTGCGCTGTGCCTGAGCCGCCACGCCACAGGGAGCCTGTAAGCGGGTGGCTTGGCGCACCAGCAGGCACCTCTAGCGTCTTTTTCCTTCGATTCAGGAGCACTGCTCCCTGCTTTTGTTTTGTGTTTTGTTTTCTTCGGTTGGTGCCTGTCTGCTTGTTTGGCAAAGGCGCCAATGGCAGATGAGCGCTCCGCTCTCTGCGTGCGGGGAGCGCACACGGCCCCGGAGTGCACGAAGCGGCACGCAGTGTGAACGCGAAAAGGAAAAAGAAAGAAAGGCGAAAGGAGAAAAAGTGACGAAGGAACGAGCCTGTCTACGGAACTACTAGGCCGACCTGTTGGGGTTTCCTGGCGCGCGGTGCTCGCCGGGTTTCGTGAAGGAGCACGGCACAGCCCTCCCGTCGCCATCGTGCCGGGCTGGGGATGAGGGCGGTCTGCCTCCTCATTAGCCCTCCAGCAGCGTCTTCTCCTTCGACTGTGCCTCTAGCTCGCTTACTGCAAGCAAGCCACATGCGTGTCTTCTCAGCTCCTGCGTTACCTGTGAATGTCTGACTGTTTTTACACCCCCTCCCCCCCTCCCCTCTGCCACTCTCCCCCAACGTCCAACTTCACCAACACACACCCACCAACGGGCTCATACCTCCTTCTCTGCAATTGACGCGTTGTTCCCACGCCTCGCTGAACAACGCGGCCTAGGTCGTAACGCCTCAAGTAACAAGCCTTTCTCGCTCTCCCCTCTCACCAGCCCCGCTGACCACCATGTCCGCCTACCAGAAGAACAACTCCGTCGAGGTGCGCCGTGCCGAGTGCGCGCGCCTGCAGGCCAAGTACCCGGCGCACGTCGCCATGGTCGTGGAGGCCGCCACGAGCAGCAAGGCGCACTTCCTCGCGCTGCCCCGCGACGCCACCGTCGCGGAGCTGGAGGCGGCCGTGCGCGCCGCCCTCGGCATCAGCGCCAAGAAGATGACGCTGGCCGTGGGGGGCTGCACGCCCGCCGCCTCCGCCACCGTCGGCGACCTCAGCGACGTGTGCACGCAGGACGACGGCTTCCTCTACGTGGCCGTGCGCGCAGAGAAGGCCATGGGCGGCGTCGGTGGCCCGTGCTTTGCCGGCGACGGTCCGGCGACTGATGCCGCCGAGTAAGCGGGACTCATCTGAGTTTGCTCGATACCCGCTATTGGTAATGTTCCCCCTTTTTTCTTTTTGCATGTGTACACAGACTGTGCTTCATTCGTTTGTTTTCACGTCCGTTTTCATTCGCAGCCTCAGTTGCGCTGCGGTGCAATGTGTTTCTCGCGCTCACACCCCCACGACTGCGCGTGAGAAGCGCTTTTGCTATGTGCTCAGACTTTTTTTTTTTTTTCATTATTTTTGTTACTTTTACTTTCCCTCACTCTTTTCTACTCGCACAGCACGGAGTCCCGTGGTCGTGGCTACGCTGCTGTGCTTAAGTACGCCCCCTGCCAGCTCCAGCGTTGTATTATTGACAGTTCGTGACGCTGCGGTGCACGGGAAGAATGCCGAAGTTTGTGAAGCGGTGAGCCGCAAGTCAGAGGAAGCCGCGCAGTGGCCTACTTAAATGGAAAAGCAGAAGTAGTAGAAGCACTCGGCGTTGACCGACAAGGTAGGAGTGGTTGTTGTGTGCGCAGGGCCGTGCTTGACCGCGGCTCTTGTCGGAGAGAGGGTCCGCGCTGACCTGAATCTGCCTGGAGCGGTCCTCCGCGTCCGCTTGGCGTGGAGCAGCGGACGTAGATGCCGTGGTGCGACAGACACGCAAGCGGGACTCGAAAACGGCTGCTGTTGTTGTCGCTGCCGTCGTCGTGTGGCGCACAAGTCCCAGCCTGCGCACGGTTGCTGCCGTTCCCTTCCCTTCCCTTCCCTTCCCTTACGGACCTCGTTGACCAACTTCTCTGCCCTCCCCCGCCCCCTCCCTTTTCGTTTCTCTTCTACCTTTCACGCGCACATCGTGCTGTCGCCACTCGGCAGCGGCAGCACTTGAGCCTTTTGTCTCAGCTGTACCCCACTTTTCCCCTTTTCTTCTGTTCTTTTCACGCCGTCGACAGTCGGTGTTGTCTCTTGCGCCTGCTCGCTCAGCGTGGCAGGTTTGACCTGGCTCTCTTCACAGCTTTTCTTTTCGGGAGGTGTCAGGACCCCGCCGCAAAGAGGTGCGCTGTGCCTGAGCCGCCACGCCACAGGGAGCCTGTAAGCGGGTGGCTTGGCGCACCAGCAGGCACCTCTAGCGTCTTTTTCCTTCGATTCAGGAGCACTGCTCCCTGCTTTTGTTTTGTGTTTTGTTTTCTTCGGTTGGTGCCTGTCTGCTTGTTTGGCAAAGGCGCCAATGGCAGATGAGCGCTCCGCTCTCTGCGTGCGTGGAGCGCACACGGCCCCGGAGTGCACGAAGCGGCACGCAGTGTGAACGCGAAAAGGAAAAAGAAAGAAAGGCGAAAGGAGAAAAAGTGACGAAGGAACGAGCCTGTCTACGGAACTACTAGGCCGACCTGTTGGGGTTTCCTGGCGCGCGGTGCTCGCCGGGCTTCGTGAAGGAGCACGGCACAGCCCTCCCGTCGCCATCGTGCCGGGCTGGGGATGAGGGCGGTCTGCCTCCTCATTAGCCCTCCAGCAGCGTCTTCTCCTTCGACTGTGCCTCTAGCTCGCTTACTGCAAGCAAGCCACATGCGTGTCTTCTCAGCTCCTGCGTTACCTGTGAATGTCTGACTGTTTTTACACCCCCTCCCCCCCCCTCCCCTCTGCCACTCTCCCCCAACGTCCAACTTCACCAACACACACCCACCAACGGGCTCATACCTCCTTCTCTGCAATTGACGCGTTGTTCCCACGCCTCGCTGAACAACGCGGCCTAGGTCGTAACGCCTCAAGTAACAAGCCTTTCTCGCTCTCCCCTCTCACCAGCCCCGCTGACCACCATGTCCGCCTACCAGAAGAACAACTCCGTCGAGGTGCGCCGTGCCGAGTGCGCGCGCCTGCAGGCCAAGTACCCGGCGCACGTCGCCATGGTCGTGGAGGCCGCCACGAGCAGCAAGGCGCACTTCCTCGCGCTGCCCCGCGACGCCACCGTCGCGGAGCTGGAGGCGGCCGTGCGCGCCGCCCTCGGCATCAGCGCCAAGAAGATGACGCTGGCCGTGGGGGGCTGCACGCCCGCCGCCTCCGCCACCGTCGGCGACCTCAGCGACGTGTGCACGCAGGACGACGGCTTCCTCTACGTGGCCGTGCGCGCGGAGAAGGCCATGGGCGGCGTCGGTGGCCCGTGCTTTGCCGGCGACGGTCCGGCGACTGATGCCGCCGAGTAAGCGGGACTCATCTGAGTTTGCTCGATACCCGCTATTGGTAATGTTCCCCCTTTTTTCTTTTTGCATGTGTACACAGACTGTGCTTCATTCGTTTGTTTTCACGTCCGTTTTCATTCGCAGCCTCAGTTGCGCTGCGGTGCAATGTGTTTCTCGCGCTCACACCCCCACGACTGCGCGTGAGAAGCGCTTTTGCTATGTGCTCAGACTTTTTTTTTTCATTATTTTTGTTACTTTTACTTCCCCTCACTCTTTTCTACTCGCACAGCACGGAGTCCCGTGGTCGTGGCTACGCTGCTGTGCTTAAGTACGCCCCCTGCCAGCTCCAGCGTTGTATTATTGACAGTTCGTGACGCTGCGGTGCACGGGAAGAATGCCGAAGTTTGTGAAGCGGTGAGCCGCAAGTCAGAGGAAGCCGCGCAGTGGCCTACTTAAATGGAAAAGCAGAAGTATTATAAGCACTCGGCGTTGACCGACAAGGTAGGAGTGGTTGTTGTGTGCGCAGGGCCGTGCTTGGCCGCGGCTCTTGTCGGAGAGAGGGTCCGCGCTGACCTGAATCTGCCTGGAGCGGTCCTCCGCGTCCGCTTGGCGTGGAGCAGCGGACGTAGATGCCGTGGTGCGACAGACACGCAAGCGGGACTCGAAAACGGCTGCTGTTGTTGTCGCTGCCGTCGTCGTGTGGCGCACAAGTCCCAGCCTGCGCACGGTTGCTGCCGTTCCCTTCCCTTCCCTTCCCTTCCCTTACGGACCTCGTTGACCAACTTCTCTGCCCTCCCCCGCCCCCTCCCTTTTCGTTTCTCTTCTACCTTTCACGCGCACATCGTGCTGTCGCCACTCGGCAGTGGCAGCACTTGAGCCTTTTGTCTCAGCTGCACCCCACTTTTCCCCTTTTCTTCTGTTCTTTTCACGCCGTCGACAGTCGGTGTTGTCTCTTGCGCCTGCTCGCTCAGCGTGGCAGGTTTGACCTGGCTCTCTTCACAGCTTTTCTTTTCGGGAGGTGTCAGGACCCCGCCGCAAAGAGGTGCGCTGTGCCTGAGCCGCCACGCCACAGGGAGCCTGTAAGCGGGTGGCTTGGCGCACCAGCAGGCACCTCTAGCGTCTTTTTCCTTCGATTCAGGAGCACTGCTCCCTGCTTTTGTTTTGTGTTTTGTTTTGTGTTTTGTTTTCTTCGGTTGGTGCCTCTCTGCTTGTTTGGCAAAGGCGCCAATGGCAGATGAGCGCTCCGCTCTCTGCGTGCGTGGAGCGCACACGGCCCCGGAGTGCACGAAGCGGCACGCAGTGTGAACGCGAAAAGGAAAAAGAAAGAAAGGCGAAAGGAGAAAAAGTGACGAAGGAACGAGCCTGTCTACGGAACTACTAGGCCGACCTGTTGGGGTTTCCTGGCGCGCGGTGCTCGCCGGGCTTCGTGAAGGAGCACGGCACAGCCCTCCCGTCGCCATCGTGCCGGGCTGGGGATGAGGGCGGTCTGCCTCCTCATTAGCCCTCCAGCAGCGTCTTCTCCTTCGACTGTGCCTCTAGCTCGCTTACTGCAAGCAAGCCACATGCGTGTCTTCTCAGCTCCTGCGTTACCTGTGAATGTCTGACTGTTTTTACACCCCCTCCCCCCCTCCCCTCTGCCACTCTCCCCCAACGTCCAACTTCACCAACACACACCCACCAACGGGCTCATACCTCCTTCTCTGCAATTGACGCGTTGTTCCCACGCCTCGCTGAACAACGCGGCCTAGGTCGTAACGCCTCAAGTAACAAGCCTTTCTCGCTCTCCCCTCTCACCAGCCCCGCTGACCACCATGTCCGCCTACCAGAAGAACAACTCCGTCGAGGTGCGCCGTGCCGAGTGCGCGCGCCTGCAGGCCAAGTACCCGGCGCACGTCGCCATGGTCGTGGAGGCCGCCACGAGCAGCAAGGCGCACTTCCTCGCGCTGCCCCGCGACGCCACCGTCGCGGAGCTGGAGGCGGCCGTGCGCGCCGCCCTCGGCATCAGCGCCAAGAAGATGACGCTGGCCGTGGGGGGCTGCACGCCCGCCGCCTCCGCCACCGTCGGCGACCTCAGCGACGTGTGCACGCAGGACGACGGCTTCCTCTACGTGGCCGTGCGCGCGGAGAAGGCCATGGGCGGCGTCGGTGGCCCGTGCTTTGCCGGCGACGGTCCGGCGACTGATGCCGCCGAGTAAGCGGGACTCATCTGAGTTTGCTCGATACCCGCTATTGGTAATGTTCCCCCTTTTTTTCTTTTTGCATGTGTACACAGACTGTGCTTCATTCGTTTGTTTTCACGTCCGTTTTCATTCGCAGCCTCAGTTGCGCTGCGGTGCAATGTGTTTCTCGCGCTCACACCCCCACGACTGCGCGTGAGAAGCGCTTTTGCTATGTGCTCAGACTTTTTTTTTTCATTATTTTTGTTACTTTTACTTCCCCTCACTCTTTTCTACTCGCACAGCACGGAGTCCCGTGGTCGTGGCTACGCTGCTGTGCTTAAGTACGCCCCCTGCCAGCTCCAGCGTTGTATTATTGACAGTTCGTGACGCTGCGGTGCACGGGAAGAATGCCGAAGTTTGTGAAGCGGTGAGCCGCAAGTCAGAGGAAGCCGCGCAGTGGCCTACTTAAATGGAAAAGCAGAAGTATTATAAGCACTCGGCGTTGACCGACAAGGTAGGAGTGGTTGTTGTGTGCGCAGGGCCGTGCTTGGCCGCGGCTCTTGTCGGAGAGAGGGTCCGCGCTGACCTGAATCTGCCTGGAGCGGTCCTCCGCGTCCGCTTGGCGTGGAGCAGCGGACGTAGATGCCGTGGTGCGACAGACACGCAAGCGGGACTCGAAAACGGCTGCTGTTGTTGTCGCTGCCGTCGTCGTGTGGCGCACAAGTCCCAGCCTGCGCACGGTTGCTGCCGTTCCCTTCCCTTCCCTTCCCTTCCCTTACGGACCTCGTTGACCAACTTCTCTGCCCTCCCCCGCCCCCTCCCTTTTCGTTTCTCTTCTACCTTTCACGCGCACATCGTGCTGTCGCCACTCGGCAGTGGCAGCACTTGAGCCTTTTGTCTCAGCTGCACCCCACTTTTCCCCTTTTCTTCTGTTCTTTTCACGCCGTCGACAGTCGGTGTTGTCTCTTGCGCCTGCTCGCTCAGCGTGGCAGGTTTGACCTGGCTCTCTTCACAGCTTTTCTTTTCGGGAGGTGTCAGGACCCCGCCGCAAAGAGGTGCGCTGTGCCTGAGCCGCCACGCCACAGGGAGCCTGTAAGCGGGTGGCTTGGCGCACCAGCAGGCACCTCTAGCGTCTTTTTCCTTCGATTCAGGAGCACTGCTCCCTGCTTTTGTTTTGTGTTTTGTTTTCTTCGGTTGGTGCCTCTCTGCTTGTTTGGCAAAGGCGCCAATGGCAGATGAGCGCTCCGCTCTCTGCGTGCGTGGAGCGCACACGGCCCCGGAGTGCACGAAGCGGCACGCAGTGTGAACGCGAAAAGGAAAAAGAAAGAAAGGCGAAAGGAGAAAAAGTGACGAAGGAACGAGCCTGTCTACGGAACTACTAGGCCGACCTGTTGGGGTTTCCTGGCGCGCGGTGCTCGCCGGGCTTCGTGAAGGAGCACGGCACAGCCCTCCCGTCGCCATCGTGCCGGGCTGGGGATGAGGGCGGTCTGCCTCCTCATTAGCCCTCCAGCAGCGTCTTCTCCTTCGACTGTGCCTCTAGCTCGCTTACTGCAAGCAAGCCACATGCGTGTCTTCTCAGCTCCTGCGTTACCTGTGAATGTCTGACTGTTTTTACACCCCCTCCCCCCCTCCCCTCTGCCACTCTCCCCCAACGTCCAACTTCACCAACACACACCCACCAACGGGCTCATACCTCCTTCTCTGCAATTGACGCGTTGTTCCCACGCCTCGCTGAACAACGCGGCCTAGGTCGTAACGCCTCAAGTAACAAGCCTTTCTCGCTCTCCCCTCTCACCAGCCCCGCTGACCACCATGTCCGCCTACCAGAAGAACAACTCCGTCGAGGTGCGCCGTGCCGAGTGCGCGCGCCTGCAGGCCAAGTACCCGGCGCACGTCGCCATGGTCGTGGAGGCCGCCACGAGCAGCAAGGCGCACTTCCTCGCGCTGCCCCGCGACGCCACCGTCGCGGAGCTGGAGGCGGCCGTGCGCGCCGCCCTCGGCATCAGCGCCAAGAAGATGACGCTGGCCGTGGGGGGCTGCACGCCCGCCGCCTCCGCCACCGTCGGCGACCTCAGCGACGTGTGCACGCAGGACGACGGCTTCCTCTACGTGGCCGTGCGCGCGGAGAAGGCCATGGGCGGCGTCGGTGGCCCGTGCTTTGCCGGCGACGGTCCGGCGACTGATGCCGCCGAGTAAGCGGGACTCATCTGAGTTTGCTCGATACCCGCTATTGGTAATGTTCCCCCTTTTTTTCTTTTTGCATGTGTACACAGACTGTGCTTCATTCGTTTGTTTTCACGTCCGTTTTCATTCGCAGCCTCAGTTGCGCTGCGGTGCAATGTGTTTCTCGCGCTCACACCCCCACGACTGCGCGTGAGAAGCGCTTTTGCTATGTGCTCAGACTTTTTTTTTTCATTATTTTTGTTACTTTTACTTCCCCTCACTCTTTTCTACTCGCACAGCACGGAGTCCCGTGGTCGTGGCTACGCTGCTGTGCTTAAGTACGCCCCCTGCCAGCTCCAGCGTTGTATTATTGACAGTTCGTGACGCTGCGGTGCACGGGAAGAATGCCGAAGTTTGTGAAGCGGTGAGCCGCAAGTCAGAGGAAGCCGCGCAGTGGCCTACTTAAATGGAAAAGCAGAAGTATTATAAGCACTCGGCGTTGACCGACAAGGTAGGAGTGGTTGTTGTGTGCGCAGGGCCGTGCTTGGCCGCGGCTCTTGTCGGAGAGAGGGTCCGCGCTGACCTGAATCTGCCTGGAGCGGTCCTCCGCGTCCGCTTGGCGTGGAGCAGCGGACGTAGATGCCGTGGTGCGACAGACACGCAAGCGGGACTCGAAAACGGCTGCTGTTGTTGTCGCTGCCGTCGTCGTGTGGCGCACAAGTCCCAGCCTGCGCACGGTTGCTGCCGTTCCCTTCCCTTCCCTTCCCTTCCCTTACGGACCTCGTTGACCAACTTCTCTGCCCTCCCCCGCCCCCTCCCTTTTCGTTTCTCTTCTACCTTTCACGCGCACATCGTGCTGTCGCCACTCGGCAGTGGCAGCACTTGAGCCTTTTGTCTCAGCTGCACCCCACTTTTCCCCTTTTCTTCTGTTCTTTTCACGCCGTCGACAGTCGGTGTTGTCTCTTGCGCCTGCTCGCTCAGCGTGGCAGGTTTGACCTGGCTCTCTTCACAGCTTTTCTTTTCGGGAGGTGTCAGGACCCCGCCGCAAAGAGGTGCGCTGTGCCTGAGCCGCCACGCCACAGGGAGCCTGTAAGCGGGTGGCTTGGCGCACCAGCAGGCACCTCTAGCGTCTTTTTCCTTCGATTCAGGAGCACTGCTCCCTGCTTTTGTTTTGTGTTTTGTTTTGTGTTTTGTTTTCTTCGGTTGGTGCCTGTCTGCTTGTTTGGCAAAGGCGCCAATGGCAGATGAGCGCTCCGCTCTCTGCGTGCGTGGAGCGCACACGGCCCCGGAGTGCACGAAGCGGCACGCAGTGTGAACGCGAAAAGGAAAAAGAAAGAAAGGCGAAAGGAGAAAAAGTGACGAAGGAACGAGCCTGTCTACGGAACTACTAGGCCGACCTGTTGGGGTTTCCTGGCGCGCGGTGCTCGCCGGGCTTCGTGAAGGAGCACGGCACAGCCCTCCCGTCGCCATCGTGCCGGGCTGGGGATGAGGGCGGTCTGCCTCCTCATTAGCCCTCCAGCAGCGTCTTCTCCTTCGACTGTGCCTCTAGCTCGCTTACTGCAAGCAAGCCACATGCGTGTCTTCTCAGCTCCTGCGTTACCTGTGAATGTCTGACTGTTTTTACACCCCCTCCCCCCCTCCCCTCTGCCACTCTCCCCCAACGTCCAACTTCACCAACACACACCCACCAACGGGCTCATACCTCCTTCTCTGCAATTGACGCGTTGTTCCCACGCCTCGCTGAACAACGCGGCCTAGGTCGTAACGCCTCAAGTAACAAGCCTTTCTCGCTCTCCCCTCTCACCAGCCCCGCTGACCACCATGTCCGCCTACCAGAAGAACAACTCCGTCGAGGTGCGCCGTGCCGAGTGCGCGCGCCTGCAGGCCAAGTACCCGGCGCACGTCGCCATGGTCGTGGAGGCCGCCACGAGCAGCAAGGCGCACTTCCTCGCGCTGCCCCGCGACGCCACCGTCGCGGAGCTGGAGGCGGCCGTGCGCGCCGCCCTCGGCATCAGCGCCAAGAAGATGACGCTGGCCGTGGGGGGCTGCACGCCCGCCGCCTCCGCCACCGTCGGCGACCTCAGCGACGTGTGCACGCAGGACGACGGCTTCCTCTACGTGGCCGTGCGCGCGGAGAAGGCCATGGGCGGCGTCGGTGGCCCGTGCTTTGCCGGCGACGGTCCGGCGACTGATGCCGCCGAGTAAGCGGGACTCATCTGAGTTTGCTCGATACCCGCTATTGGTAATGTTCCCCCTTTTTTTCTTTTTGCATGTGTACACAGACTGTGCTTCATTCGTTTGTTTTCACGTCCGTTTTCATTCGCAGCCTCAGTTGCGCTGCGGTGCAATGTGTTTCTCGCGCTCACACCCCCACGACTGCGCGTGAGAAGCGCTTTTGCTATGTGCTCAGACTTTTTTTTTTCATTATTTTTGTTACTTTTACTTCCCCTCACTCTTTTCTACTCGCACAGCACGGAGTCCCGTGGTCGTGGCTACGCTGCTGTGCTTAAGTACGCCCCCTGCCAGCTCCAGCGTTGTATTATTGACAGTTCGTGACGCTGCGGTGCACGGGAAGAATGCCGAAGTTTGTGAAGCGGTGAGCCGCAAGTCAGAGGAAGCCGCGCAGTGGCCTACTTAAATGGAAAAGCAGAAGTATTATAAGCACTCGGCGTTGACCGACAAGGTAGGAGTGGTTGTTGTGTGCGCAGGGCCGTGCTTGACCGCGGCTCTTGTCGGAGAGAGGGTCCGCGCTGACCTGAATCTGCCTGGAGCGGTCCTCCGCGTCCGCTTGGCGTGGAGCAGCGGACGTAGATGCCGTGGTGCGACAGACACGCAAGCGGGACTCGAAAACGGCTGCTGTTGTTGTCGCTGCCGTCGTCGTGTGGCGCACAAGTCCCAGCCTGCGCACGGTTGCTGCCGTTCCCTTCCCTTCCCTTCCCTTCCCTTACGGACCTCGTTGACCAACTTCTCTGCCCTCCCCCGCCCCCTCCCTTTTCGTTTCTCTTCTACCTTTCACGCGCACATCGTGCTGTCGCCACTCGGCAGTGGCAGCACTTGAGCCTTTTGTCTCAGCTGCACCCCACTTTTCCCCTTTTCTTCTGTTCTTTTCACGCCGTCGACAGTCGGTGTTGTCTCTTGCGCCTGCTCGCTCAGCGTGGCAGGTTTGACCTGGCTCTCTTCACAGCTTTTCTTTTCGGGAGGTGTCAGGACCCCGCCGCAAAGAGGTGCGCTGTGCCTGAGCCGCCACGCCACAGGGAGCCTGTAAGCGGGTGGCTTGGCGCACCAGCAGGCACCTCTAGCGTCTTTTTCCTTCGATTCAGGAGCACTGCTCCCTGCTTTTGTTTTGTGTTTTGTTTTCTTCGGTTGGTGCCTGTCTGCTTGTTTGGCAAAGGCGCCAATGGCAGATGAGCGCTCCGCTCTCTGCGTGCGGGGAGCGCACACGGCCCCGGAGTGCACGAAGCGGCACGCAGTGTGAACGCGAAAAGGAAAAAGAAAGAAAGGCGAAAGGAGAAAAAGTGACGAAGGAACGAGCCTGTCTACGGAACTACTAGGCCGACCTGTTGGGGTTTCCTGGCGCGCGGTGCTCGCCGGGCTTCGTGAAGGAGCACGGCACAGCCCTCCCGTCGCCATCGTGCCGGGCTGGGGATGAGGGCGGTCTGCCTCCTCATTAGCCCTCCAGCAGCGTCTTCTCCTTCGACTGTGCCTCTAGCTCGCTTACTGCAAGCAAGCCACATGCGTGTCTTCTCAGCTCCTGCGTTACCTGTGAATGTCTGACTGTTTTTACACCCCCTCCCCCCCTCCCCTCTGCCACTCTCCCCCAACGTCCAACTTCACCAACACACACCCACCAACGGGCTCATACCTCCTTCTCTGCAATTGACGCGTTGTTCCCACGCCTCGCTGAACAACGCGGCCTAGGTCGTAACGCCTCAAGTAACAAGCCTTTCTCGCTCTCCCCTCTCACCAGCCCCGCTGACCACCATGTCCGCCTACCAGAAGAACAACTCCGTCGAGGTGCGCCGTGCCGAGTGCGCGCGCCTGCAGGCCAAGTACCCGGCGCACGTCGCCATGGTCGTGGAGGCCGCCACGAGCAGCAAGGCGCACTTCCTCGCGCTGCCCCGCGACGCCACCGTCGCGGAGCTGGAGGCGGCCGTGCGCGCCGCCCTCGGCATCAGCGCCAAGAAGATGACGCTGGCCGTGGGGGGCTGCACGCCCGCCGCCTCCGCCACCGTCGGCGACCTCAGCGACGTGTGCACGCAGGACGACGGCTTCCTCTACGTGGCCGTGCGCGCGGAGAAGGCCATGGGCGGCGTCGGTGGCCCGTGCTTTGCCGGCGACGGTCCGGCGACTGATGCCGCCGAGTAAGCGGGACTCATCTGAGTTTGCTCGATACCCGCTATTGGTAATGTTCCCCCTTTTTTTCTTTTTGCATGTGTACACAGACTGTGCTTCATTCGTTTGTTTTCACGTCCGTTTTCATTCGCAGCCTCAGTTGCGCTGCGGTGCAATGTGTTTCTCGCGCTCACACCCCCACGACTGCGCGTGAGAAGCGCTTTTGCTATGTGCTCAGACTTTTTTTTTTCATTATTTTTGTTACTTTTACTTCCCCTCACTCTTTTCTACTCGCACAGCACGGAGTCCCGTGGTCGTGGCTACGCTGCTGTGCTTAAGTACGCCCCCTGCCAGCTCCAGCGTTGTATTATTGACAGTTCGTGACGCTGCGGTGCACGGGAAGAATGCCGAAGTTTGTGAAGCGGTGAGCCGCAAGTCAGAGGAAGCCGCGCAGTGGCCTACTTAAATGGAAAAGCAGAAGTATTATAAGCACTCGGCGTTGACCGACAAGGTAGGAGTGGTTGTTGTGTGCGCAGGGCCGTGCTTGGCCGCGGCTCTTGTCGGAGAGAGGGTCCGCGCTGACCTGAATCTGCCTGGAGCGGTCCTCCGCGTCCGCTTGGCGTGGAGCAGCGGACGTAGATGCCGTGGTGCGACAGACACGCAAGCGGGACTCGAAAACGGCTGCTGTTGTTGTCGCTGCCGTCGTCGTGTGGCGCACAAGTCCCAGCCTGCGCACGGTTGCTGCCGTTCCCTTCCCTTCCCTTCCCTTCCCTTACGGACCTCGTTGACCAACTTCTCTGCCCTCCCCCGCCCCCTCCCTTTTCGTTTCTCTTCTACCTTTCACGCGCACATCGTGCTGTCGCCACTCGGCAGTGGCAGCACTTGAGCCTTTTGTCTCAGCTGCACCCCACTTTTCCCCTTTTCTTCTGTTCTTTTCACGCCGTCGACAGTCGGTGTTGTCTCTTGCGCCTGCTCGCTCAGCGTGGCAGGTTTGACCTGGCTCTCTTCACAGCTTTTCTTTTCGGGAGGTGTCAGGACCCCGCCGCAAAGAGGTGCGCTGTGCCTGAGCCGCCACGCCACAGGGAGCCTGTAAGCGGGTGGCTTGGCGCACCAGCAGGCACCTCTAGCGTCTTTTTCCTTCGATTCAGGAGCACTGCTCCCTGCTTTTGTTTTGTGTTTTGTTTTGTGTTTTGTTTTCTTCGGTTGGTGCCTGTCTGCTTGTTTGGCAAAGGCGCCAATGGCAGATGAGCGCTCCGCTCTCTGCGTGCGTGGAGCGCACACGGCCCCGGAGTGCACGAAGCGGCACGCAGTGTGAACGCGAAAAGGAAAAAGAAAGAAAGGCGAAAGGAGAAAAAGTGACGAAGGAACGAGCCTGTCTACGGAACTACTAGGCCGACCTGTTGGGGTTTCCTGGCGCGCGGTGCTCGCCGGGCTTCGTGAAGGAGCACGGCACAGCCCTCCCGTCGCCATCGTGCCGGGCTGGGGATGAGGGCGGTCTGCCTCCTCATTAGCCCTCCAGCAGCGTCTTCTCCTTCGACTGTGCCTCTAGCTCGCTTACTGCAAGCAAGCCACATGCGTGTCTTCTCAGCTCCTGCGTTACCTGTGAATGTCTGACTGTTTTTACACCCCCTCCCCCCCTCCCCTCTGCCACTCTCCCCCAACGTCCAACTTCACCAACACACACCCACCAACGGGCTCATACCTCCTTCTCTGCAATTGACGCGTTGTTCCCACGCCTCGCTGAACAACGCGGCCTAGGTCGTAACGCCTCAAGTAACAAGCCTTTCTCGCTCTCCCCTCTCACCAGCCCCGCTGACCACCATGTCCGCCTACCAGAAGAACAACTCCGTCGAGGTGCGCCGTGCCGAGTGCGCGCGCCTGCAGGCCAAGTACCCGGCGCACGTCGCCATGGTCGTGGAGGCCGCCACGAGCAGCAAGGCGCACTTCCTCGCGCTGCCCCGCGACGCCACCGTCGCGGAGCTGGAGGCGGCCGTGCGCGCCGCCCTCGGCATCAGCGCCAAGAAGATGACGCTGGCCGTGGGGGGCTGCACGCCCGCCGCCTCCGCCACCGTCGGCGACCTCAGCGACGTGTGCACGCAGGACGACGGCTTCCTCTACGTGGCCGTGCGCGCGGAGAAGGCCATGGGTGGCGTCGGTGGCCCGTGCTTTGCCGGCGACGGTCCGGCGACTGATGCCGCCGAGTAAGCGGGACTCATCTGAGTTTGCTCGATACCCGCTATTGGTAATGTTCCCCCTTTTTTCTTTTTGCATGTGTACACAGACTGTGCTTCATTCGTTTGTTTTCACGTCCGTTTTCATTCGCAGCCTCAGTTGCGCTGCGGTGCAATGTGTTTCTCGCGCTCACACCCCCACGACTGCGCGTGAGAAGCGCTTTTGCTATGTGCTCAGACTTTTTTTTTTCATTATTTTTGTTACTTTTACTTCCCCTCACTCTTTTCTACTCGCACAGCACGGAGTCCCGTGGTCGTGGCTACGCTGCTGTGCTTAAGTACGCCCCCTGCCAGCTCCAGCGTTGTATTATTGACAGTTCGTGACGCTGCGGTGCACGGGAAGAATGCCGAAGTTTGTGAAGCGGTGAGCCGCAAGTCAGAGGAAGCCGCGCAGTGGCCTACTTAAATGGAAAAGCAGAAGTATTATAAGCACTCGGCGTTGACCGACAAGGTAGGAGTGGTTGTTGTGTGCGCAGGGCCGTGCTTGGCCGCGGCTCTTGTCGGAGAGAGGGTCCGCGCTGACCTGAATCTGCCTGGAGCGGTCCTCCGCGTCCGCTTGGCGTGGAGCAGCGGACGTAGATGCCGTGGTGCGACAGACACGCAAGCGGGACTCGAAAACGGCTGCTGTTGTTGTCGCTGCCGTCGTCGTGTGGCGCACAAGTCCCAGCCTGCGCACGGTTGCTGCCGTTCCCTTCCCTTCCCTTCCCTTCCCTTACGGACCTCGTTGACCAACTTCTCTGCCCTCCCCCGCCCCCTCCCTTTTCGTTTCTCTTCTACCTTTCACGCGCACATCGTGCTGTCGCCACTCGGCAGTGGCAGCACTTGAGCCTTTTGTCTCAGCTGCACCCCACTTTTCCCCTTTTCTTCTGTTCTTTTCACGCCGTCGACAGTCGGTGTTGTCTCTTGCGCCTGCTCGCTCAGCGTGGCAGGTTTGACCTGGCTCTCTTCACAGCTTTTCTTTTCGGGAGGTGTCAGGACCCCGCCGCAAAGAGGTGCGCTGTGCCTGAGCCGCCACGCCACAGGGAGCCTGTAAGCGGGTGGCTTGGCGCACCAGCAGGCACCTCTAGCGTCTTTTTCCTTCGATTCAGGAGCACTGCTCCCTGCTTTTGTTTTGTGTTTTGTTTTGTGTTTTGTTTTCTTCGGTTGGTGCCTGTCTGCTTGTTTGGCAAAGGCGCCAATGGCAGATGAGCGCTCCGCTCTCTGCGTGCGGGGAGCGCACACGGCCCCGGAGTGCACGAAGCGGCACGCAGTGTGAACGCGAAAAGGAAAAAGAAAGAAAGGCGAAAGGAGAAAAAGTGACGAAGGAACGAGCCTGTCTACGGAACTACTAGGCCGACCTGTTGGGGTTTCCTGGCGCGCGGTGCTCGCCGGGCTTCGTGAAGGAGCACGGCACAGCCCTCCCGTCGCCATCGTGCCGGGCTGGGGATGAGGGCGGTCTGCCTCCTCATTAGCCCTCCAGCAGCGTCTTCTCCTTCGACTGTGCCTCTAGCTCGCTTACTGCAAGCAAGCCACATGCGTGTCTTCTCAGCTCCTGCGTTACCTGTGAATGTCTGACTGTTTTTACACCCCCTCCCCCCCTCCCCTCTGCCACTCTCCCCCAACGTCCAACTTCACCAACACACACCCACCAACGGGCTCATACCTCCTTCTCTGCAATTGACGCGTTGTTCCCACGCCTCGCTGAACAACGCGGCCTAGGTCGTAACGCCTCAAGTAACAAGCCTTTCTCGCTCTCCCCTCTCACCAGCCCCGCTGACCACCATGTCCGCCTACCAGAAGAACAACTCCGTCGAGGTGCGCCGTGCCGAGTGCGCGCGCCTGCAGGCCAAGTACCCGGCGCACGTCGCCATGGTCGTGGAGGCCGCCACGAGCAGCAAGGCGCACTTCCTCGCGCTGCCCCGCGACGCCACCGTCGCGGAGCTGGAGGCGGCCGTGCGCGCCGCCCTCGGCATCAGCGCCAAGAAGATGACGCTGGCCGTGGGGGGCTGCACGCCCGCCGCCTCCGCCACCGTCGGCGACCTCAGCGACGTGTGCACGCAGGACGACGGCTTCCTCTACGTGGCCGTGCGCGCGGAGAAGGCCATGGGCGGCGTCGGTGGCCCGTGCTTTGCCGGCGACGGTCCGGCGACTGATGCCGCCGAGTAAGCGGGACTCATCTGAGTTTGCTCGATACCCGCTATTGGTAATGTTCCCCCTTTTTTCTTTTTGCATGTGTACACAGACTGTGCTTCATTCGTTTGCTTTCACGTCCGTTTTCATTCGCAGCCTCAGTTGCGCTGCGGTGCAATGTGTTTCTCGCGCTCACACCCCCACGACTGCGCGTGAGAAGCGCTTTTGCTATGTGCTCAGATTTTTTTTTTCATTATTTTTGTTACTTTTACTTCCCCTCACTCTTTTCTACTCGCACAGCACGGAGTCCCGTGGTCGTGGCTACGCTGCTGTGCTTAAGTACGCCCCCTGCCAGCTCCAGCGTTGTATTATTGACAGTTCGTGACGCTGCGGTGCACGGGAAGAATGCCGAAGTTTGTGAAGCGGTGAGCCGCAAGTCAGAGGAAGCCGCGCAGTGGCCTACTTAAATGGAAAAGCAGAAGTATTATAAGCACTCGGCGTTGACCGACAAGGTAGGAGTGGTTGTTGTGTGCGCAGGGCCGTGCTTGGCCGCGGCTCTTGTCGGAGAGAGGGTCCGCGCTGACCTGAATCTGCCTGGAGCGGTCCTCCGCGTCCGCTTGGCGTGGAGCAGCGGACGTAGATGCCGTGGTGCGACAGACACGCAAGCGGGACTCGAAAACGGCTGCTGTTGTTGTCGCTGCCATCGTCGTGTGGCGCACAAGTCCCAGCCTGCGCACGGTTGCTGCCGTTCCCTTCCCTTACGGACCTCGTTGACCAACTTCTCTGCCCTCCCCCGCCCCCTCCCTTTTCGTTTCTCTTCTACCTTTCACGCGCACATCGTGCTGTCGCCACTCGGCAGTGGCAGCACTTGAGCCTTTTGTCTCAGCTGCACCCCACTTTTCCCCTTTTCTTCTGTTCTTTTCACGCCGTCGACAGTCGGTGTTGTCTCTTGCGCCTGCTCGCTCAGCGTGGCAGGTTTGACCTGGCTCTCTTCACAGCTTTTCTTTTCGGGAGGTGTCAGGACCCCGCCGCAAAGAGGTGCGCTGTGCCTGAGCCGCCACGCCACAGGGAGCCTGTAAGCGGGTGGCTTGGCGCACCAGCAGGCACCTCTAGCGTCTTTTTCCTTCGATTCAGGAGCACTGCTCCCTGCTTTTGTTTTGTGTTTTGTTTTCTTCGGTTGGTGCCTGTCTGCTTGTTTGGCAAAGGCGCCAATGGCAGATGAGCGCTCCGCTCTCTGCGTGCGGGGAGCGCACACGGCCCCGGAGTGCACGAAGCGGCACGCAGTGTGAACGCGAAAAGGAAAAAGAAAGAAAGGCGAAAGGAGAAAAAGTGACGAAGGAACGAGCCTGTCTACGGAACTACTAGGCCGACCTGTTGGGGTTTCCTGGCGCGCGGTGCTCGCCGGGCTTCGTGAAGGAGCACGGCACAGCCCTCCCGTCGCCATCGTGCCGGGCTGGGGATGAAGGCGGTCTGCCTCCTCATTAACCCTCCAGCAGCGTCTTCTCCTTCGACTGTGCCTCTAGCTCGCTTACTGCAAGCAAGCCACATGCGTGTCTTCTCAGCTCCTGCGTTACCTGTGAATGTCTGACTGTTTTTACACCCCCTCCCCCCCTCCCCTCTGCCACTCTCCCCCAACGTCCAACTTCACCAACACACACCCACCAACGGGCTCATACCTCCTTCTCTGCAATTGACGCGTTGTTCCCACGCCTCGCTGAACAACGCGGCCTAGGTCGTAACGCCTCAAGTAACAAGCCTTTCTCGCTCTCCCCTCTCACCAGCCCCGCTGACCACCATGTCCGCCTACCAGAAGAACAACTCCGTCGAGGTGCGCCGTGCCGAGTGCGCGCGCCTGCAGGCCAAGTACCCGGCGCACGTCGCCATGGTCGTGGAGGCCGCCACGAGCAGCAAGGCGCACTTCCTCGCGCTGCCCCGCGACGCCACCGTCGCGGAGCTGGAGGCGGCCGTGCGCGCCGCCCTCGGCATCAGCGCCAAGAAGATGACGCTGGCCGTGGGGGGCTGCACGCCCGCCGCCTCCGCCACCGTCGGCGACCTCAGCGACGTGTGCACGCAGGACGACGGCTTCCTCTACGTGGCCGTGCGCGCGGAGAAGGCCATGGGTGCCTTCACCGGCCCCTGCTATGCCAAGGATTAGTAGGAAACCGCCGAAAAAGGCGTGACTCAACTGTGGTGGTTCGTTGCCCGCTACTGGTAATTTTTCCTCTTTTGTTTTTCTTTTCGCATGTGTACACAGACTGTGCTTCATTCGTTTGTTTTCACGTCCGTTTTCATTCGCAGCCTCAGTTGCGCTGCGGTGCAATGTGTTTCTCGCGCTCACACCCCCACGACTGCGCGTGAGAAGCGCTTTTGCTATGTGCTCAGATTTTTTTTTTCATTATTTTTGTTACTTTTACTTCCCCTCACTCTTTTCTACTCGCACAGCACGGAGTCCCGTGGTCGTGGCTACGCTGCTGTGCTTAAGTACGCCCCCTGCCAGCTCCAGCGTTGTATTATTGACAGTTCGTGACGCTGCGGTGCACGGGAAGAATGCCGAAGTTTGTGAAGCGGTGAGCCGCAAGTCAGAGGAAGCCGCGCAGTGGCCTACTTAAATGGAAAAGCAGAAGTATTATAAGCACTCGGCGTTGACCGACAAGGTAGGAGTGGTTGTTGTGTGCGCAGGGCCGTGCTTGGCCGCGGCTCTTGTCGGAGAGAGGGTCCGCGCTGACCTGAATCTGCCTGGAGCGGTCCTCCGCGTCCGCTTGGCGTGGAGCAGCGGACGTAGATGCCGTGGTGCGACAGACACGCAAGCGGGACTCGAAAACGGCTGCTGTTGTTGTCGCTGCCATCGTCGTGTGGCGCACAAGTCCCAGCCTGCGCACGGTTGCTGCCGTTCCCTTCCCTTACGGACCTCGTTGACCAACTTCTCTGCCCTCCCCCGCCCCCTCCCTTTTCGTTTCTCTTCTACCTTTCACGCGCACATCGTGCTGTCGCCACTCGGCAGTGGCAGCACTTGAGCCTTTTGTCTCAGCTGCACCCCACTTTTCCCCTTTTCTTCTGTTCTTTTCACGCCGTCGACAGTCGGTGTTGTCTCTTGCGCCTGCTCGCTCAGCGTGGCAGGTTTGACCTGGCTCTCTTCACAGCTTTTCTTTTCGGGAGGTGTCAGGACCCCGCCGCAAAGAGGTGCGCTGTGCCTGAGCCGCCACGCCACAGGGAGCCTGTAAGCGGGTGGCTTGGCGCACCAGCAGGCACCTCTAGCGTCTTTTTCCTTCGATTCAGGAGCACTGCTCCCTGCTTTTGTTTTGTGTTTTGTTTTCTTCGGTTGGTGCCTGTCTGCTTGTTTGGCAAAGGCGCCAATGGCAGATGAGCGCTCCGCTCTCTGCGTGCGGGGAGCGCACACGGCCCCGGAGTGCACGAAGCGGCACGCAGTGTGAACGCGAAAAGGAAAAAGAAAGAAAGGCGAAAGGAGAAAAAGTGACGAAGGAACGAGCCTGTCTACGGAACTACTAGGCCGACCTGTTGGGGTTTCCTGGCGCGCGGTGCTCGCCGGGCTTCGTGAAGGAGCACGGCACAGCCCTCCCGTCGCCATCGTGCCGGGCTGGGGATGAAGGCGGTCTGCCTCCTCATTAACCCTCCAGCAGCGTCTTCTCCTTCGACTGTGCCTCTAGCTCGCTTACTGCAAGCAAGCCACATGCGTGTCTTCTCAGCTCCTGCGTTACCTGTGAATGTCTGACTGTTTTTACACCCCCTCCCCCCCTCCCCTCTGCCACTCTCCCCCAACGTCCAACTTCACCAACACACACCCACCAACGGGCTCATACCTCCTTCTCTGCAATTGACGCGTTGTTCCCACGCCTCGCTGAACAACGCGGCCTAGGTCGTAACGCCTCAAGTAACAAGCCTTTCTCGCTCTCCCCTCTCACCAGCCCCGCTGACCACCATGTCCGCCTACCAGAAGAACAACTCCGTCGAGGTGCGCCGTGCCGAGTGCGCGCGCCTGCAGGCCAAGTACCCGGCGCACGTCGCCATGGTCGTGGAGGCCGCCACGAGCAGCAAGGCGCACTTCCTCGCGCTGCCCCGCGACGCCACCGTCGCGGAGCTGGAGGCGGCCGTGCGCGCCGCCCTCGGCATCAGCGCCAAGAAGATGACGCTGGCCGTGGGGGGCTGCACGCCCGCCGCCTCCGCCACCGTCGGCGACCTCAGCGACGTGTGCACGCAGGACGACGGCTTCCTCTACGTGGCCGTGCGCGCGGAGAAGGCCATGGGTGCCTTCACCGGCCCCTGCTATGCCAAGGATTAGTAGGAAACCGCCGAAAAAGGCGTGACTCAACTGTGGTGGTTCGTTGCCCGCTACTGGTAATTTTTCCTCTTTTGTTTTTCTTTTCGCATGTGTACACAGACTGTGCTTCATTCGTTTGTTTTCACGTCCGTTTTCATTCGCAGCCTCAGTTGCGCTGCGGTGCAATGTGTTTCTCGCGCTCACACCCCCACGACTGCGCGTGAGAAGCGCTTTTGCTATGTGCTCAGATTTTTTTTTTCATTATTTTTGTTACTTTTACTTCCCCTCACTCTTTTCTACTCGCACAGCACGGAGTCCCGTGGTCGTGGCTACGCTGCTGTGCTTAAGTACGCCCCCTGCCAGCTCCAGCGTTGTATTATTGACAGTTCGTGACGCTGCGGTGCACGGGAAGAATGCCGAAGTTTGTGAAGCGGTGAGCCGCAAGTCAGAGGAAGCCGCGCAGTGGCCTACTTAAATGGAAAAGCAGAAGTATTATAAGCACTCGGCGTTGACCGACAAGGTAGGAGTGGTTGTTGTGTGCGCAGGGCCGTGCTTGGCCGCGGCTCTTGTCGGAGAGAGGGTCCGCGCTGACCTGAATCTGCCTGGAGCGGTCCTCCGCGTCCGCTTGGCGTGGAGCAGCGGACGTAGATGCCGTGGTGCGACAGACACGCAAGCGGGACTCGAAAACGGCTGCTGTTGTTGTCGCTGCCGTCGTCGTGTGGCGCACAAGTCCCAGCCTGCGCACGGTTGCTGCCGTTCCCTTCCCTTACGGACCTCGTTGACCAACTTCTCTGCCCTCCCCCGCCCCCTCCCTTTTCGTTTCTCTTCTACCTTTCACGCGCACATCGTGCTGTCGCCACTCGGCAGTGGCAGCACTTGAGCCTTTTGTCTCAGCTGCACCCCACTTTTCCCCTTTTCTTCTGTTCTTTTCACGCCGTCGACAGTCGGTGTTGTCTCTTGCGCCTGCTCGCTCAGCGTGGCAGGTTTGACCTGGCTCTCTTCACAGCTTTTCTTTTCGGGAGGTGTCAGGACCCCGCCGCAAAGAGGTGCGCTGTGCCTGAGCCGCCACGCCACAGGGAGCCTGTAAGCGGGTGGCTTGGCGCACCAGCAGGCACCTCTAGCGTCTTTTTCCTTCGATTCAGGAGCACTGCTCCCTGCTTTTGTTTTGTGTTTTGTTTTCTTCGGTTGGTGCCTGTCTGCTTGTTTGGCAAAGGCGCCAATGGCAGATGAGCGCTCCGCTCTCTGCGTGCGGGGAGCGCACACGGCCCCGGAGTGCACGAAGCGGCACGCAGTGTGAACGCGAAAAGGAAAAAGAAAGAAAGGCGAAAGGAGAAAAAGTGACGAAGGAACGAGCCTGTCTACGGAACTACTAGGCCGACCTGTTGGGGTTTCCTGGCGCGCGGTGCTCGCCGGGCTTCGTGAAGGAGCACGGCACAGCCCTCCCGTCGCCATCGTGCCGGGCTGGGGATGAAGGCGGTCTGCCTCCTCATTAACCCTCCAGCAGCGTCTTCTCCTTCGACTGTGCCTCTAGCTCGCTTACTGCAAGCAAGCCACATGCGTGTCTTCTCAGCTCCTGCGTTACCTGTGAATGTCTGACTGTTTTTACACCCCCTCCCCCCCCCCTCCCCTCTGCCACTCTCCCCCAACGTCCAACTTCACCAACACACACCCACCAACGGGCTCATACCTCCTTCTCTGCAATTGACGCGTTGTTCCCACGCCTCGCTGAACAACGCGGCCTAGGTCGTAACGCCTCAAGTAACAAGCCTTTCTCGCTCTCCCCTCTCACCAGCCCCGCTGACCACCATGTCCGCCTACCAGAAGAACAACTCCGTCGAGGTGCGCCGTGCCGAGTGCGCGCGCCTGCAGGCCAAGTACCCGGCGCACGTCGCCATGGTCGTGGAGGCCGCCACGAGCAGCAAGGCGCACTTCCTCGCGCTGCCCCGCGACGCCACCGTCGCGGAGCTGGAGGCGGCCGTGCGCGCCGCCCTCGGCATCAGCGCCAAGAAGATGACGCTGGCCGTGGGGGGCTGCACGCCCGCCGCCTCCGCCACCGTCGGCGACCTCAGCGACGTGTGCACGCAGGACGACGGCTTCCTCTACGTGGCCGTGCGCGCGGAGAAGGCCATGGGTGCCTTCACCGGCCCCTGCTATGCCAAGGATTAGTAGGAAACCGCCGAAAAAGGCGTGACTCAACTGTGGTGGTTCGTTGCCCGCTACTGGTAATTTTTCCTCTTTTGTTTTTCTTTTCGCATGTGTACACAGACTGTGCTTCATTCGTTTGTTTTCACGTCCGTTTTCATTCGCAGCCTCAGTTGCGCTGCGGTGCAATGTGTTTCTCGCGCTCACACCCCCACGACTGCGCGTGAGAAGCGCTTTTGCTATGTGCTCAGATTTTTTTTTTTCATTATTTTTGTTACTTTTACTTCCCCTCACTCTTTTCTACTCGCACAGCACGGAGTCCCGTGGTCGTGGCTACGCTGCTGTGCTTAAGTACGCCCCCTGCCAGCTCCAGCGTTGTATTATTGACAGTTCGTGACGCTGCGGTGCACGGGAAGAATGCCGAAGTTTGTGAAGCGGTGAGCCGCAAGTCAGAGGAAGCCGCGCAGTGGCCTACTTAAATGGAAAAGCAGAAGTATTATAAGCACTCGGCGTTGACCGACAAGGTAGGAGTGGTTGTTGTGTGCGCAGGGCCGTGCTTGGCCGCGGCTCTTGTCGGAGAGAGGGTCCGCGCTGACCTGAATCTGCCTGGAGCGGTCCTCCGCGTCCGCTTGGCGTGGAGCAGCGGACGTAGATGCCGTGGTGCGACAGACACGCAAGCGGGACTCGAAAACGGCTGCTGTTGTTGTCGCTGCCGTCGTCGTGTGGCGCACAAGTCCCAGCCTGCGCACGGTTGCTGCCGTTCCCTTCCCTTACGGACCTCGTTGACCAACTTCTCTGCCCTCCCCCGCCCCCTCCCTTTTCGTTTCTCTTCTACCTTTCACGCGCACATCGTGCTGTCGCCACTCGGCAGCGGCAGCACTTGAGCCTTTTGTCTCAGCTGCACCCCACTTTTCCCCTTTTCTTCTGTTCTTTTCACGCCGTCGACAGTCGGTGTTGTCTCTTGCGCCTGCTCGCTCAGCGTGGCAGGTTTGACCTGGCTCTCTTCACAGCTTTTCTTTTCGGGAGGTGTCAGGACCCCGCCGCAAAGAGGTGCGCTGTGCCTGAGCCGCCACGCCACAGGGAGCCTGTAAGCGGGTGGCTTGGCGCACCAGCAGGCACCTCTAGCGTCTTTTTCCTTCGATTCAGGAGCACTGCTCCCTGCTTTTGTTTTGTGTTTTGTTTTCTTCGGTTGGTGCCTGTCTGCTTGTTTGGCAAAGGCGCCAATGGCAGATGAGCGCTCCGCTCTCTGCGTGCGGGGAGCGCACACGGCCCCGGAGTGCACGAAGCGGCACGCAGTGTGAACGCGAAAAGGAAAAAGAAAGAAAGGCGAAAGGAGAAAAAGTGACGAAGGAACGAGCCTGTCTACGGAACTACTAGGCCGACCTGTTGGGGTTTCCTGGCGCGCGGTGCTCGCCGGGCTTCGTGAAGGAGCACGGCACAGCCCTCCCGTCGCCATCGTGCCGGGCTGGGGATGAAGGCGGTCTGCCTCCTCATTAACCCTCCAGCAGCGTCTTCTCCTTCGACTGTGCCTCTAGCTCGCTTACTGCAAGCAAGCCACATGCGTGTCTTCTCAGCTCCTGCGTTACCTGTGAATGTCTGACTGTTTTTACACCCCCTCCCCCCCTCCCCTCTGCCACTCTCCCCCAACGTCCAACTTCACCAACACACACCCACCAACGGGCTCATACCTCCTTCTCTGCAATTGACGCGTTGTTCCCACGCCTCGCTGAACAACGCGGCCTAGGTCGTAACGCCTCAAGTAACAAGCCTTTCTCGCTCTCCCCTCTCACCAGCCCCGCTGACCACCATGTCCGCCTACCAGAAGAACAACTCCGTCGAGGTGCGCCGTGCCGAGTGCGCGCGCCTGCAGGCCAAGTACCCGGCGCACGTCGCCATGGTCGTGGAGGCCGCCACGAGCAGCAAGGCGCACTTCCTCGCGCTGCCCCGCGACGCCACCGTCGCGGAGCTGGAGGCGGCCGTGCGCGCCGCCCTCGGCATCAGCGCCAAGAAGATGACGCTGGCCGTGGGGGGCTGCACGCCCGCCGCCTCCGCCACCGTCGGCGACCTCAGCGACGTGTGCACGCAGGACGACGGCTTCCTCTACGTGGCCGTGCGCGCGGAGAAGGCCATGGGTGCCTTCACCGGCCCCTGCTATGCCAAGGATTAGTAGGAAACCGCCGAAAAAGGCGTGACTCAACTGTGGTGGTTCGTTGCCCGCTACTGGTAATTTTTCCTCTTTTGTTTTTCTTTTCGCATGTGTACACAGACTGTGCTTCATTCGTTTGTTTTCACGTCCGTTTTCATTCGCAGCCTCAGTTGCGCTGCGGTGCAATGTGTTTCTCGCGCTCACACCCCCACGACTGCGCGTGAGAAGCGCTTTTGCTATGTGCTCAGATTTTTTTTTTCATTATTTTTGTTACTTTTACTTCCCCTCACTCTTTTCTACTCGCACAGCACGGAGTCCCGTGGTCGTGGCTACGCTGCTGTGCTTAAGTACGCCCCCTGCCAGCTCCAGCGTTGTATTATTGACAGTTCGTGACGCTGCGGTGCACGGGAAGAATGCCGAAGTTTGTGAAGCGGTGAGCCGCAAGTCAGAGGAAGCCGCGCAGTGGCCTACTTAAATGGAAAAGCAGAAGTATTATAAGCACTCGGCGTTGACCGACAAGGTAGGAGTGGTTGTTGTGTGCGCAGGGCCGTGCTTGGCCGCGGCTCTTGTCGGAGAGAGGGTCCGCGCTGACCTGAATCTGCCTGGAGCGGTCCTCCGCGTCCGCTTGGCGTGGAGCAGCGGACGTAGATGCCGTGGTGCGACAGACACGCAAGCGGGACTCGAAAACGGCTGCTGTTGTTGTCGCTGCCGTCGTCGTGTGGCGCACAAGTCCCAGCCTGCGCACGGTTGCTGCCGTTCCCTTCCCTTACGGACCTCGTTGACCAACTTCTCTGCCCTCCCCCGCCCCCTCCCTTTTCGTTTCTCTTCTACCTTTCACGCGCACATCGTGCTGTCGCCACTCGGCAGTGGCAGCACTTGAGCCTTTTGTCTCAGCTGCACCCCACTTTTCCCCTTTTCTTCTGTTCTTTTCACGCCGTCGACAGTCGGTGTTGTCTCTTGCGCCTGCTCGCTCAGCGTGGCAGGTTTGACCTGGCTCTCTTCACAGCTTTTCTTTTCGGGAGGTGTCAGGACCCCGCCGCAAAGAGGTGCGCTGTGCCTGAGCCGCCACGCCACAGGGAGCCTGTAAGCGGGTGGCTTGGCGCACCAGCAGGCACCTCTAGCGTCTTTTTCCTTCGATTCAGGAGCACTGCTCCCTGCTTTTGTTTTGTGTTTTGTTTTCTTCGGTTGGTGCCTGTCTGCTTGTTTGGCAAAGGCGCCAATGGCAGATGAGCGCTCCGCTCTCTGCGTGCGGGGAGCGCACACGGCCCCGGAGTGCACGAAGCGGCACGCAGTGTGAACGCGAAAAGGAAAAAGAAAGAAAGGCGAAAGGAGAAAAAGTGACGAAGGAACGAGCCTGTCTACGGAACTACTAGGCCGACCTGTTGGGGTTTCCTGGCGCGCGGTGCTCGCCGGGCTTCGTGAAGGAGCACGGCACAGCCCTCCCGTCGCCATCGTGCCGGGCTGGGGATGAAGGCGGTCTGCCTCCTCATTAACCCTCCAGCAGCGTCTTCTCCTTCGACTGTGCCTCTAGCTCGCTTACTGCAAGCAAGCCACATGCGTGTCTTCTCAGCTCCTGCGTTACCTGTGAATGTCTGACTGTTTTTACACCCCCTCCCCCCCCCCTCCCCTCTGCCACTCTCCCCCAACGTCCAACTTCACCAACACACACCCACCAACGGGCTCATACCTCCTTCTCTGCAATTGACGCGTTGTTCCCACGCCTCGCTGAACAACGCGGCCTAGGTCGTAACGCCTCAAGTAACAAGCCTTTCTCGCTCTCCCCTCTCACCAGCCCCGCTGACCACCATGTCCGCCTACCAGAAGAACAACTCCGTCGAGGTGCGCCGTGCCGAGTGCGCGCGCCTGCAGGCCAAGTACCCGGCGCACGTCGCCATGGTCGTGGAGGCCGCCACGAGCAGCAAGGCGCACTTCCTCGCGCTGCCCCGCGACGCCACCGTCGCGGAGCTGGAGGCGGCCGTGCGCGCCGCCCTCGGCATCAGCGCCAAGAAGATGACGCTGGCCGTGGGGGGCTGCACGCCCGCCGCCTCCGCCACCGTCGGCGACCTCAGCGACGTGTGCACGCAGGACGACGGCTTCCTCTACGTGGCCGTGCGCGCGGAGAAGGCCATGGGTGCCTTCACCGGCCCCTGCTATGCCAAGGATTAGTAGGAAACCGCCGAAAAAGGCGTGACTCAACTGTGGTGGTTCGTTGCCCGCTACTGGTAATTTTTCCTCTTTTGTTTTTCTTTTCGCATGTGTACACAGACTGTGCTTCATTCGTTTGTTTTCACGTCCGTTTTCATTCGCAGCCTCAGTTGCGCTGCGGTGCAATGTGTTTCTCGCGCTCACACCCCCACGACTGCGCGTGAGAAGCGCTTTTGCTATGTGCTCAGATTTTTTTTTTTCATTATTTTTGTTACTTTTACTTCCCCTCACTCTTTTCTACTCGCACAGCACGGAGTCCCGTGGTCGTGGCTACGCTGCTGTGCTTAAGTACGCCCCCTGCCAGCTCCAGCGTTGTATTATTGACAGTTCGTGACGCTGCGGTGCACGGGAAGAATGCCGAAGTTTGTGAAGCGGTGAGCCGCAAGTCAGAGGAAGCCGCGCAGTGGCCTACTTAAATGGAAAAGCAGAAGTATTATAAGCACTCGGCGTTGACCGACAAGGTAGGAGTGGTTGTTGTGTGCGCAGGGCCGTGCTTGGCCGCGGCTCTTGTCGGAGAGAGGGTCCGCGCTGACCTGAATCTGCCTGGAGCGGTCCTCCGCGTCCGCTTGGCGTGGAGCAGCGGACGTAGATGCCGTGGTGCGACAGACACGCAAGCGGGACTCGAAAACGGCTGCTGTTGTTGTCGCTGCCGTCGTCGTGTGGCGCACAAGTCCCAGCCTGCGCACGGTTGCTGCCGTTCCCTTCCCTTACGGACCTCGTTGACCAACTTCTCTGCCCTCCCCCGCCCCCTCCCTTTTCGTTTCTCTTCTACCTTTCACGCGCACATCGTGCTGTCGCCACTCGGCAGCGGCAGCACTTGAGCCTTTTGTCTCAGCTGCACCCCACTTTTCCCCTTTTCTTCTGTTCTTTTCACGCCGTCGACAGTCGGTGTTGTCTCTTGCGCCTGCTCGCTCAGCGTGGCAGGTTTGACCTGGCTCTCTTCACAGCTTTTCTTTTCGGGAGGTGTCAGGACCCCGCCGCAAAGAGGTGCGCTGTGCCTGAGCCGCCACGCCACAGGGAGCCTGTAAGCGGGTGGCTTGGCGCACCAGCAGGCACCTCTAGCGTCTTTTTCCTTCGATTCAGGAGCACTGCTCCCTGCTTTTGTTTTGTGTTTTGTTTTCTTCGGTTGGTGCCTGTCTGCTTGTTTGGCAAAGGCGCCAATGGCAGATGAGCGCTCCGCTCTCTGCGTGCGGGGAGCGCACACGGCCCCGGAGTGCACGAAGCGGCACGCAGTGTGAACGCGAAAAGGAAAAAGAAAGAAAGGCGAAAGGAGAAAAAGTGACGAAGGAACGAGCCTGTCTACGGAACTACTAGGCCGACCTGTTGGGGTTTCCTGGCGCGCGGTGCTCGCCGGGCTTCGTGAAGGAGCACGGCACAGCCCTCCCGTCGCCATCGTGCCGGGCTGGGGATGAAGGCGGTCTGCCTCCTCATTAACCCTCCAGCAGCGTCTTCTCCTTCGACTGTGCCTCTAGCTCGCTTACTGCAAGCAAGCCACATGCGTGTCTTCTCAGCTCCTGCGTTACCTGTGAATGTCTGACTGTTTTTACACCCCCTCCCCCCCCCCCCCTCCCCTCTGCCACTCTCCCCCAACGTCCAACTTCACCAACACACACCCACCAACGGGCTCATACCTCCTTCTCTGCAATTGACGCGTTGTTCCCACGCCTCGCTGAACAACGCGGCCTAGGTCGTAACGCCTCAAGTAACAAGCCTTTCTCGCTCTCCCCTCTCACCAGCCCCGCTGACCACCATGTCCGCCTACCAGAAGAACAACTCCGTCGAGGTGCGCCGTGCCGAGTGCGCGCGCCTGCAGGCCAAGTACCCGGCGCACGTCGCCATGGTCGTGGAGGCCGCCACGAGCAGCAAGGCGCACTTCCTCGCGCTGCCCCGCGACGCCACCGTCGCGGAGCTGGAGGCGGCCGTGCGCGCCGCCCTCGGCATCAGCGCCAAGAAGATGACGCTGGCCGTGGGGGGCTGCACGCCCGCCGCCTCCGCCACCGTCGGCGACCTCAGCGACGTGTGCACGCAGGACGACGGCTTCCTCTACGTGGCCGTGCGCGCGGAGAAGGCCATGGGTGCCTTCACCGGCCCCTGCTATGCCAAGGATTAGTAGGAAACCGCCGAAAAAGGCGTGACTCAACTGTGGTGGTTCGTTGCCCGCTACTGGTAATTTTTCCTCTTTTGTTTTTCTTTTCGCATGTGTACACAGACTGTGCTTCATTCGTTTGTTTTCACGTCCGTTTTCATTCGCAGCCTCAGTTGCGCTGCGGTGCAATGTGTTTCTCGCGCTCACACCCCCACGACTGCGCGTGAGAAGCGCTTTTGCTATGTGCTCAGATTTTTTTTTTCATTATTTTTGTTACTTTTACTTCCCCTCACTCTTTTCTACTCGCACAGCACGGAGTCCCGTGGTCGTGGCTACGCTGCTGTGCTTAAGTACGCCCCCTGCCAGCTCCAGCGTTGTATTATTGACAGTTCGTGACGCTGCGGTGCACGGGAAGAATGCCGAAGTTTGTGAAGCGGTGAGCCGCAAGTCAGAGGAAGCCGCGCAGTGGCCTACTTAAATGGAAAAGCAGAAGTATTATAAGCACTCGGCGTTGACCGACAAGGTAGGAGTGGTTGTTGTGTGCGCAGGGCCGTGCTTGGCCGCGGCTCTTGTCGGAGAGAGGGTCCGCGCTGACCTGAATCTGCCTGGAGCGGTCCTCCGCGTCCGCTTGGCGTGGAGCAGCGGACGTAGATGCCGTGGTGCGACAGACACGCAAGCGGGACTCGAAAACGGCTGCTGTTGTTGTCGCTGCCATCGTCGTGTGGCGCACAAGTCCCAGCCTGCGCACGGTTGCTGCCGTTCCCTTCCCTTCCCTTCCCTTACGGACCTCGTTGACCAACTTCTCTGCCCTCCCCCGCCCCCTCCCTTTTCGTTTCTCTTCTACCTTTCACGCGCACATCGTGCTGTCGCCACTCGGCAGCGGCAGCACTTGAGCCTTTTGTCTCAGCTGCACCCCACTTTTCCCCTTTTCTTCTGTTCTTTTCACGCCGTCGACAGTCGGTGTTGTCTCTTGCGCCTGCTCGCTCAGCGTGGCAGGTTTGACCTGGCTCTCTTCACAGCTTTTCTTTTCGGGAGGTGTCAGGACCCCGCCGCAAAGAGGTGCGCTGTGCCTGAGCCGCCACGCCACAGGGAGCCTGTAAGCGGGTGGCTTGGCGCACCAGCAGGCACCTCTAGCGTCTTTTTCCTTCGATTCAGGAGCACTGCTCCCTGCTTTTGTTTTGTGTTTTGTTTTCTTCGGTTGGTGCCTGTCTGCTTGTTTGGCAAAGGCGCCAATGGCAGATGAGCGCTCCGCTCTCTGCGTGCGGGGAGCGCACACGGCCCCGGAGTGCACGAAGCGGCACGCAGTGTGAAGGCGAAAAGGAAAAAGAAAGAAAGGCGAAAGGAGAAAAAGTGACGAAGGAACGAGCCTGTCTACGGAACTACTAGGCCGACCTGTTGGGGTTTCCTGGCGCGCGGTGCTCGCCGGGCTTCGTGAAGGAGCACGGCACAGCCCTCCCGTCGCCATCGTGCCGGGCTGGGGATGAGGGCGGTCTGCCTCCTCATTAGCCCTCCAGCAGCGTCTTCTCCTTCGACTGTGCCTCTAGCTCGCTTACTGCAAGCAAGCCACATGCGTGTCTTCTCAGCTCCTGCGTTACCTGTGAATGTCTGACTGTTTTTACACCCCCTCCCCCCCTCCCCTCTGCCACTCTCCCCCAACGTCCAACTTCACCAACACACACCCACCAACGGGCTCATACCTCCTTCTCTGCAATTGACGCGTTGTTCCCACGCCTCGCTGAACAACGCGGCCTAGGTCGTAACGCCTCAAGTAACAAGCCTTTCTCGCTCTCCCCTCTCACCAGCCCCGCTGACCACCATGTCCGCCTACCAGAAGAACAACTCCGTCGAGGTGCGCCGTGCCGAGTGCGCGCGCCTGCAGGCCAAGTACCCGGCGCACGTCGCCATGGTCGTGGAGGCCGCCACGAGCAGCAAGGCGCACTTCCTCGCGCTGCCCCGCGACGCCACCGTCGCGGAGCTGGAGGCGGCCGTGCGCGCCGCCCTCGGCATCAGCGCCAAGAAGATGACGCTGGCCGTGGGGGGCTGCACGCCCGCCGCCTCCGCCACCGTCGGCGACCTCAGCGACGTGTGCACGCAGGACGACGGCTTCCTCTACGTGGCCGTGCGCGCGGAGAAGGCCATGGGCGGCGTCGGTGGCCCGTGCTTTGCCGGCGACGGTCCGGCGACTGATGCCGCCGAGTAAGCGGGACTCATCTGAGTTTGCTCGATACCCGCTATTGGTAATGTTCCCCCTTTTTTTCTTTTTGCATGTGTACACAGACTGTGCTTCATTCGTTTGTTTTCACGTCCGTTTTCATTCGCAGCCTCAGTTGCGCTGCGGTGCAATGTGTTTCTCGCGCTCACACCCCCACGACTGCGCGTGAGAAGCGCTTTTGCTATGTGCTCAGATTTTTTTTTTCATTATTTTTGTTACTTTTACTTCCCCTCACTCTTTTCTACTCGCACAGCACGGAGTCCCGTGGTCGTGGCTACGCTGCTGTGCTTAAGTACGCCCCCTGCCAGCTCCAGCGTTGTATTTTTGACGGTTCGTGACGCTGCGGTGCACGGGAAGAATGCCGAAGTTTGTGAAGCGGTGAGCCGCAAGTCAGAGGAAGCCGCGCAGTGGCCTACTTAAATGGAAAAGCAGAAGTATTATAAGCACTCGGCGTTGACCGACAAGGTAGGAGTGGTTGTTGTGTGCGCAGGGCCGTGCTTGGCCGCGGCTCTTGTCGGAGAGAGGGTCCGCGCTGACCTGAATCTGCCTGGAGCGGTCCTCCGCGTCCGCTTGGCGTGGAGCAGCGGACGCAGATGCCGTGGTGCGACAGACACGCAAGCGGGACTCGAAAACGGCTGCTGTTGTTGTCGCTGCCGTCGTCGTGTGGCGCACAAGTCCCAGCCTGCGCACGGTTGCTGCCGTTCCCTTCCCTTCCCTTCCCTTCCCTTACGGACCTCGTTGACCAACTTCTCTGCCCTCCCCCGCCCCCTCCCTTTTCGTTTCTCTTCTACCTTTCACGCGCACATCGTGCTGTCGCCACTCGGCAGCGGCAGCACTTGAGCCTTTTGTCTCAGCTGCACCCCACTTTTCCCCTTTTCTTCTGTTCTTTTCACGCCGTCGACAGTCGGTGTTGTCTCTTGCGCCTGCTCGCTCAGCGTGGCAGGTTTGACCTGGCTCTCTTCACAGCTTTTCTTTTCGGGAGGTGTCAGGACCCCGCCGCAAAGAGGTGCGCTGTGCCTGAGCCGCCACGCCACAGGGAGCCTGTAAGCGGGTGGCTTGGCGCACCAGCAGGCACCTCTAGCGTCTTTTTCCTTCGATTCAGGAGCACTGCTCCCTGCTTTTGTTTTGTGTTTTGTTTTCTTCGGTTGGTGCCTGTCTGCTTGTTTGGCAAAGGCGCCAATGGCAGATGAGCGCTCCGCTCTCTGCGTGCGGGGAGCGCACACGGCCCCGGAGTGCACGAAGCGGCACGCAGTGTGAAGGCGAAAAGGAAAAAGAAAGAAAGGCGAAAGGAGAAAAAGTGACGAAGGAACGAGCCTGTCTACGGAACTACTAGGCCGACCTGTTGGGGTTTCCTGGCGCGCGGTGCTCGCCGGGCTTCGTGAAGGAGCACGGCACAGCCCTCCCGTCGCCATCGTGCCGGGCTGGGGATGAGGGCGGTCTGCCTCCTCATTAGCCCTCCAGCAGCGTCTTCTCCTTCGACTGTGCCTCTAGCTCGCTTACTGCAAGCAAGCCACATGCGTGTCTTCTCAGCTCCTGCGTTACCTGTGAATGTCTGACTGTTTTTACACCCCCTCCCCCCCCCTCCCCTCTGCCACTCTCCCCCAACGTCCAACTTCACCAACACACACCCACCAACGGGCTCATACCTCCTTCTCTGCAATTGACGCGTTGTTCCCACGCCTCGCTGAACAACGCGGCCTAGGTCGTAACGCCTCAAGTAACAAGCCTTTCTCGCTCTCCCCTCTCACCAGCCCCGCTGACCACCATGTCCGCCTACCAGAAGAACAACTCCGTCGAGGTGCGCCGTGCCGAGTGCGCGCGCCTGCAGGCCAAGTACCCGGCGCACGTCGCCATGGTCGTGGAGGCCGCCACGAGCAGCAAGGCGCACTTCCTCGCGCTGCCCCGCGACGCCACCGTCGCGGAGCTGGAGGCGGCCGTGCGCGCCGCCCTCGGCATCAGCGCCAAGAAGATGACGCTGGCCGTGGGGGGCTGCACGCCCGCCGCCTCCGCCACCGTCGGCGACCTCAGCGACGTGTGCACGCAGGACGACGGCTTCCTCTACGTGGCCGTGCGCGCGGAGAAGGCCATGGGTGCCTTCACCGGCCCCTGCTATGCCAAGGATTAGTAGGAAACCGCCGAAAAAGGCGTGACTCAACTGTGGTGGTTCGTTGCCCGCTACTGGTAATTTTTCCTCTTTTGTTTTTCTTTTCGCATGTGTACACAGACTGTGCTTCATTCGTTTGTTTTCACGTCCGTTTTCATTCGCAGCCTCAGTTGCGCTGCGGTGCAATGTGTTTCTCGCGCTCACACCCCCACGACTGCGCGTGAGAAGCGCTTTTGCTATGTGCTCAGACTTTTTTTTTTTCATTATTTTTGTTACTTTTACTTCCCCTCACTCTTTTCTACTCGCACAGCACGGAGTCCCGTGGTCGTGGCTACGCTGCTGTGCTTAAGTACGCCCCCTGCCAGCTCCAGCGTTGTATTATTGACAGTTCGTGACGCTGCGGTGCACGGGAAGAATGCCGAAGTTTGTGAAGCGGTGAGCCGCAAGTCAGAGGAAGCCGCGCAGTGGCCTACTTAAATGGAAAAGCAGAAGTAGTAGAAGCACTCGGCGTTGACCGACAAGGTAGGAGTGGTTGTTGTGTGCGCAGGGCCGTGCTTGGCCGCGGCTCTTGTCGGAGAGAGGGTCCGCGCTGACCTGAATCTGCCTGGAGCGGTCCTCCGCGTCCGCTTGGCGTGGAGCAGCGGACGTAGATGCCGTGGTGCGACAGACACGCAAGCGGGACTCGAAAACGGCTGCTGTTGTTGTCGCTGCCGTCGTCGTGTGGCGCACAAGTCCCAGCCTGCGCACGGTTGCTGCCGTTCCCTTCCCTTCCCTTCCCTTCCCTTACGGACCTCGTTGACCAACTTCTCTGCCCTCCCCCGCCCCCTCCCTTTTCGTTTCTCTTCTACCTTTCACGCGCACATCGTGCTGTCGCCACTCGGCAGCGGCAGCACTTGAGCCTTTTGTCTCAGCTGCACCCCACTTTTCCCCTTTTCTTCTGTTCTTTTCACGCCGTCGACAGTCGGTGTTGTCTCTTGCGCCTGCTCGCTCAGCGTGGCAGGTTTGACCTGGCTCTCTTCACAGCTTTTCTTTTCGGGAGGTGTCAGGACCCCGCCGCAAAGAGGTGCGCTGTGCCTGAGCCGCCACGCCACAGGGAGCCTGTAAGCGGGTGGCTTGGCGCACCAGCAGGCACCTCTAGCGTCTTTTTCCTTCGATTCAGGAGCACTGCTCCCTGCTTTTGTTTTGTGTTTTGTTTTCTTCGGTTGGTGCCTGTCTGCTTGTTTGGCAAAGGCGCCAATGGCAGATGAGCGCTCCGCTCTCTGCGTGCGGGGAGCGCACACGGCCCCGGAGTGCACGAAGCGGCACGCAGTGTGAAGGCGAAAAGGAAAAAGAAAGAAAGGCGAAAGGAGAAAAAGTGACGAAGGAACGAACCTGTCTACGGAACTACTAGGCCGACCTGTTGGGGTTTCCTGGCGCGCGGTGCTCGCCGGGCTTCGTGAAGGAGCACGGCACAGCCCTCCCGTCGCCATCGTGCCGGGCTGGGGATGAGGGCGGTCTGCCTCCTCATTAGCCCTCCAGCAGCGTCTTCTCCTTCGACTGTGCCTCTAGCTCGCTTACTGCAAGCAAGCCACATGCGTGTCTTCTCAGCTCCTGCGTTACCTGTGAATGTCTGACTGTTTTTACACCCCCTCCCCCCCTCCCCTCTGCCACTCTCCCCCAACGTCCAACTTCACCAACACACACCCACCAACGGGCTCATACCTCCTTCTCTGCAATTGACGCGTTGTTCCCACGCCTCGCTGAACAACGCGGCCTAGGTCGTAACGCCTCAAGTAACAAGCCTTTCTCGCTCTCCCCTCTCACCAGCCCCGCTGACCACCATGTCCGCCTACCAGAAGAACAACTCCGTCGAGGTGCGCCGTGCCGAGTGCGCGCGCCTGCAGGCCAAGTACCCGGCGCACGTCGCCATGGTCGTGGAGGCCGCCACGAGCAGCAAGGCGCACTTCCTCGCGCTGCCCCG
This sequence comes from Lotmaria passim, assembly GCA_037349495.1. Lineage (NCBI taxonomy): Eukaryota > Euglenozoa > Kinetoplastea > Trypanosomatida > Trypanosomatidae > Lotmaria > Lotmaria passim. Next base: position 440,692 of record CP140195.1, read on the forward strand.
CGACGCCACCGTCGCGGAGCTGGAGGCGGCCGTGCGCGCCGCCCTCGGCATCAGCGCCAAGAAGATGACGCTGGCCGTGGGGGGCTGCACGCCCGCCGCCTCCGCCACCGTCGGCGACCTCAGCGACGTGTGCACGCAGGACGACGGCTTCCTCTACGTGGCCGTGCGCGCGGAGAAGGCCATGGGCGGCGTCGGTGGCCCGTGCTTTGCCGGCGACGGTCCGGCGACTGATGCCGCCGAGTAAGCGGGACTCATCTGAGTTTGCTCGATACCCGCTATTGGTAATGTTCCCCCTTTTTTCTTTTTGCATGTGTACACAGACTGTGCTTCATTCGTTTGCTTTCACGTCCGTTTTCATTCGCAGCCTCAGTTGCGCTGCGGTGCAATGTGTTTCTCGCGCTCACACCCCCACGACTGCGCGTGAGAAGCGCTTTTGCTATGTGCTCAGACTTTTTTTTTTTTCATTATTTTTGTTACTTTTACTTTCCCTCACTCTTTTCTACTCGCACAGCACGGAATCCCGTGGTCGTGGCTACGCTGCTGTGCTTAAGTACGCCCCCTGCCAGCTCCAGCGTTGTATTTTTGACGGTTCGTGACGCTGCGGTGCACGGGAAGAATGCCGAAGTTTGTGAAGCGGTGAGCCGCAAGTCAGAGGAAGCCGCGCAGTGGCCTACTTAAATGGAAAAGCAGAAGTAGTAGAAGCACTCGGCGTTGACCGACAAGGTAGGAGTGGTTGTTGTGTGCGCAGGGCCGTGCTTGGCCGCGGCTCTTGTCGGAGAGAGGGTCCGCGCTGACCTGAATCTGCCTGGAGCGGTCCTCCGCGTCCGCTTGGCGTGGAGCAGCGGACGTAGATGCCGTGGTGCGACAGACACGCAAGCGGGACTCGAAAACGGCTGCTGTTGTTGTCGCTGCCGTCGTCGTGTGGCGCACAAGTCCCAGCCTGCGCACGGTTGCTGCCGTTCCCTTCCCTTCCCTTCCCTTCCCTTACGGACCTCGTTGACCAACTTCTCTGCCCTCCCCCGCCCCCTCCCTTTTCGTTTCTCTTCTACCTTTCACGCGCACATCGTGCTGTCGCCACTCGGCAGTGGCAGCACTTGAGCCTTTTGTCTCAGCTGCACCCCACTTTTCCCCTTTTCTTCTGTTCTTTTCACGCCGTCGACAGTCGGTGTTGTCTCTTGCGCCTGCTCGCTCAGCGTGGCAGGTTTGACCTGGCTCTCTTCACAGCTTTTCTTTTCGGGAGGTGTCAGGACCCCGCCGCAAAGAGGTGCGCTGTGCCTGAGCCGCCACGCCACAGGGAGCCTGTAAGCGGGTGGCTTGGCGCACCAGCAGGCACCTCTAGCGTCTTTTTCCTTCGATTCAGGAGCACTGCTCCCTGCTTTTGTTTTGTGTTTTGTTTTCTTCGGTTGGTGCCTGTCTGCTTGTTTGGCAAAGGCGCCAATGGCAGATGAGCGCTCCGCTCTCTGCGTGCGGGGAGCGCACACGGCCCCGGAGTGCACGAAGCGGCACGCAGTGTGAACGCGAAAAGGAAAAAGAAAGAAAGGCGAAAGGAGAAAAAGTGACGAAGGAACGAACCTGTCTACGGAACTACTAGGCCGACCTGTTGGGGTTTCCTGGCGCGCGGTGCTCGCCGGGCTTCGTGAAGGAGCACGGCACAGCCCTCCCGTCGCCATCGTGCCGGGCTGGGGATGAGGGCGGTCTGCCTCCTCATTAGCCCTCCAGCAGCGTCTTCTCCTTCGACTGTGCCTCTAGCTCGCTTACTGCAAGCAAGCCACATGCGTGTCTTCTCAGCTCCTGCGTTACCTGTGAATGTCTGACTGTTTTTACACCCCCTCCCCCCCTCCCCTCTGCCACTCTCCCCCAACGTCCAACTTCACCAACACACACCCACCAACGGGCTCATACCTCCTTCTCTGCAATTGACGCGTTGTTCCCACGCCTCGCTGAACAACGCGGCCTAGGTCGTAACGCCTCAAGTAACAAGCCTTTCTCGCTCTCCCCTCTCACCAGCCCCGCTGACCACCATGTCCGCCTACCAGAAGAACAACTCCGTCGAGGTGCGCCGTGCCGAGTGCGCGCGCCTGCAGGCCAAGTACCCGGCGCACGTCGCCATGGTCGTGGAGGCCGCCACGAGCAGCAAGGCGCACTTCCTCGCGCTGCCCCGCGACGCCACCGTCGCGGAGCTGGAGGCGGCCGTGCGCGCCGCCCTCGGCATCAGCGCCAAGAAGATGACGCTGGCCGTGGGGGGCTGCACGCCCGCCGCCTCCGCCACCGTCGGCGACCTCAGCGACGTGTGCACGCAGGACGACGGCTTCCTCTACGTGGCCGTGCGCGCGGAGAAGGCCATGGGCGGCGTCGGTGGCCCGTGCTTTGCCGGCGACGGTCCGGCGACTGATGCCGCCGAGTAAGCGGGACTCATCTGAGTTTGCTCGATACCCGCTATTGGTAATGTTCCCCCTTTTTTCTTTTTGCATGTGTACACAGACTGTGCTTCATTCGTTTGCTTTCACGTCCGTTTTCATTCGCAGCCTCAGTTGCGCTGCGGTGCAATGTGTTTCTCGCGCTCACACCCCCACGACTGCGCGTGAGAAGCGCTTTTGCTATGTGCTCAGACTTTTTTTTTTTTCATTATTTTTGTTACTTTTACTTTCCCTCACTCTTTTCTACTCGCACAGCACGGAATCCCGTGGTCGTGGCTACGCTGCTGTGCTTAAGTACGCCCCCTGCCAGCTCCAGCGTTGTATTTTTGACAGTTCGTGACGCTGCGGTGCACGGGAAGAATGCCGAAGTTTGTGAAGCGGTGAGCCGCAAGTCAGAGGAAGCCGCGCAGTGGCCTACTTAAATGGAAAAGCAGAAGTATTATAAGCACTCGGCGTTGACCGACAAGGTAGGAGTGGTTGTTGTGTGCGCAGGGCCGTGCTTGGCCGCGGCTCTTGTCGGAGAGAGGGTCCGCGCTGACCTGAATCTGCCTGGAGCGGTCCTCCGCGTCCGCTTGGCGTGGAGCAGCGGACGTAGATGCCGTGGTGCGACAGACACGCAAGCGGGACTCGAAAACGGCTGCTGTTGTTGTCGCTGCCGTCGTCGTGTGGCGCACAAGTCCCAGCCTGCGCACGGTTGCTGCCGTTCCCTTCCCTTCCCTTCCCTTCCCTTCCCTTCCCTTCCCTTACGGACCTCGTTGACCAACTTCTCTGCCCTCCCCCGCCCCCTCCCTTTTCGTTTCTCTTCTACCTTTCACGCGCACATCGTGCTGTCGCCACTCGGCAGTGGCAGCACTTGAGCCTTTTGTCTCAGCTGCACCCCACTTTTCCCCTTTTCTTCTGTTCTTTTCACGCCGTCGACAGTCGGTGTTGTCTCTTGCGCCTGCTCGCTCAGCGTGGCAGGTTTGACCTGGCTCTCTTCACAGCTTTTCTTTTCGGGAGGTGTCAGGACCCCGCCGCAAAGAGGTGCGCTGTGCCTGAGCCGCCACGCCACAGGGAGCCTGTAAGCGGGTGGCTTGGCGCACCAGCAGGCACCTCTAGCGTCTTTTTCCTTCGATTCAGGAGCACTGCTCCCTGCTTTTGTTTTGTGTTTTGTTTTCTTCGGTTGGTGCCTGTCTGCTTGTTTGGCAAAGGCGCCAATGGCAGATGAGCGCTCCGCTCTCTGCGTGCGGGGAGCGCACACGGCCCCGGAGTGCACGAAGCGGCACGCAGTGTGAACGCGAAAAGGAAAAAGAAAGAAAGGCGAAAGGAGAAAAAGTGACGAAGGAACGAACCTGTCTACGGAACTACTAGGCCGACCTGTTGGGGTTTCCTGGCGCGCGGTGCTCGCCGGGCTTCGTGAAGGAGCACGGCACAGCCCTCCCGTCGCCATCGTGCCGGGCTGGGGATGAGGGCGGTCTGCCTCCTCATTAGCCCTCCAGCAGCGTCTTCTCCTTCGACTGTGCCTCTAGCTCGCTTACTGCAAGCAAGCCACATGCGTGTCTTCTCAGCTCCTGCGTTACCTGTGAATGTCTGACTGTTTTTACACCCCCTCCCCCCCTCCCCTCTGCCACTCTCCCCCAACGTCCAACTTCACCAACACACACCCACCAACGGGCTCATACCTCCTTCTCTGCAATTGACGCGTTGTTCCCACGCCTCGCTGAACAACGCGGCCTAGGTCGTAACGCCTCAAGTAACAAGCCTTTCTCGCTCTCCCCTCTCACCAGCCCCGCTGACCACCATGTCCGCCTACCAGAAGAACAACTCCGTCGAGGTGCGCCGTGCCGAGTGCGCGCGCCTGCAGGCCAAGTACCCGGCGCACGTCGCCATGGTCGTGGAGGCCGCCACGAGCAGCAAGGCGCACTTCCTCGCGCTGCCCCGCGACGCCACCGTCGCGGAGCTGGAGGCGGCCGTGCGCGCCGCCCTCGGCATCAGCGCCAAGAAGATGACGCTGGCCGTGGGGGGCTGCACGCCCGCCGCCTCCGCCACCGTCGGCGACCTCAGCGACGTGTGCACGCAGGACGACGGCTTCCTCTACGTGGCCGTGCGCGCGGAGAAGGCCATGGGCGGCGTCGGTGGCCCGTGCTTTGCCGGCGACGGTCCGGCGACTGATGCCGCCGAGTAAGCGGGACTCATCTGAGTTTGCTCGATACCCGCTATTGGTAATGTTCCCCCTTTTTTCTTTTTGCATGTGTACACAGACTGTGCTTCATTCGTTTGCTTTCACGTCCGTTTTCATTCGCAGCCTCAGTTGCGCTGCGGTGCAATGTGTTTCTCGCGCTCACACCCCCACGACTGCGCGTGAGAAGCGCTTTTGCTATGTGCTCAGACTTTTTTTTTTTTTCATTATTTTTGTTACTTTTACTTTCCCTCACTCTTTTCTACTCGCACAGCACGGAATCCCGTGGTCGTGGCTACGCTGCTGTGCTTAAGTACGCCCCCTGCCAGCTCCAGCGTTGTATTTTTGACAGTTCGTGACGCTGCGGTGCACGGGAAGAATGCCGAAGTTTGTGAAGCGGTGAGCCGCAAGTCAGAGGAAGCCGCGCAGTGGCCTACTTAAATGGAAAAGCAGAAGTATTATAAGCACTCGGCGTTGACCGACAAGGTAGGAGTGGTTGTTGTGTGCGCAGGGCCGTGCTTGGCCGCGGCTCTTGTCGGAGAGAGGGTCCGCGCTGACCTGAATCTGCCTGGAGCGGTCCTCCGCGTCCGCTTGGCGTGGAGCAGCGGACGTAGATGCCGTGGTGCGACAGACACGCAAGCGGGACTCGAAAACGGCTGCTGTTGTTGTCGCTGCCGTCGTCGTGTGGCGCACAAGTCCCAGCCTGCGCACGGTTGCTGCCGTTCCCTTCCCTTCCCTTCCCTTCCCTTCCCTTCCCTTCCCTTACGGACCTCGTTGACCAACTTCTCTGCCCTCCCCCGCCCCCTCCCTTTTCGTTTCTCTTCTACCTTTCACGCGCACATCGTGCTGTCGCCACTCGGCAGTGGCAGCACTTGAGCCTTTTGTCTCAGCTGCACCCCACTTTTCCCCTTTTCTTCTGTTCTTTTCACGCCGTCGACAGTCGGTGTTGTCTCTTGCGCCTGCTCGCTCAGCGTGGCAGGTTTGACCTGGCTCTCTTCACAGCTTTTCTTTTCGGGAGGTGTCAGGACCCCGCCGCAAAGAGGTGCGCTGTGCCTGAGCCGCCACGCCACAGGGAGCCTGTAAGCGGGTGGCTTGGCGCACCAGCAGGCACCTCTAGCGTCTTTTTCCTTCGATTCAGGAGCACTGCTCCCTGCTTTTGTTTTGTGTTTTGTTTTCTTCGGTTGGTGCCTGTCTGCTTGTTTGGCAAAGGCGCCAATGGCAGATGAGCGCTCCGCTCTCTGCGTGCGGGGAGCGCACACGGCCCCGGAGTGCACGAAGCGGCACGCAGTGTGAACGCGAAAAGGAAAAAGAAAGAAAGGCGAAAGGAGAAAAAGTGACGAAGGAACGAGCCTGTCTACGGAACTACTAGGCCGACCTGTTGGGGTTTCCTGGCGCGCGGTGCTCGCCGGGCTTCGTGAAGGAGCACGGCACAGCCCTCCCGTCGCCATCGTGCCGGGCTGGGGATGAGGGCGGTCTGCCTCCTCATTAGCCCTCCAGCAGCGTCTTCTCCTTCGACTGTGCCTCTAGCTCGCTTACTGCAAGCAAGCCACATGCGTGTCTTCTCAGCTCCTGCGTTACCTGTGAATGTCTGACTGTTTTTACACCCCCTCCCCCCCTCCCCTCTGCCACTCTCCCCCAACGTCCAACTTCACCAACACACACCCACCAACGGGCTCATACCTCCTTCTCTGCAATTGACGCGTTGTTCCCACGCCTCGCTGAACAACGCGGCCTAGGTCGTAACGCCTCAAGTAACAAGCCTTTCTCGCTCTCCCCTCTCACCAGCCCCGCTGACCACCATGTCCGCCTACCAGAAGAACAACTCCGTCGAGGTGCGCCGTGCCGAGTGCGCGCGCCTGCAGGCCAAGTACCCGGCGCACGTCGCCATGGTCGTGGAGGCCGCCACGAGCAGCAAGGCGCACTTCCTCGCGCTGCCCCGCGACGCCACCGTCGCGGAGCTGGAGGCGGCCGTGCGCGCCGCCCTCGGCATCAGCGCCAAGAAGATGACGCTGGCCGTGGGGGGCTGCACGCCCGCCGCCTCCGCCACCGTCGGCGACCTCAGCGACGTGTGCACGCAGGACGACGGCTTCCTCTACGTGGCCGTGCGCGCGGAGAAGGCCATGGGTGGCGTCGGTGGCCCGTGCTTTGCCAGCGACTCTTAATAAGCACCCTCCAAAGAAGCGGGACCCAACTGTGGTGGTTCGTTGCCCGCTACTGGTAATTTTTCCTCTTTTGTTTTTCTTTTCGCATGTGTACACAGACTGTGCTTCATTCGTTTGTTTTCACGTCCGTTTTCATTCGCAGCCTCAGTTGCGCTGCGGTGCAACGTGCTTCTCGCGCTCACACCCCCACGACTGCGCGTGAGAAGCGCTTTTGCTATGTGCTCAGACTTTTTTTTTTTCATTATTTTTGTTACTTTTACTTACCCTCACTCTTTTCTACTCGCACAGCACGGAATCCCGTGGTCGTGGCTACGCTGCTGTGCTTAAGTACGCCCCCTGCCAGCTCCAGCGTTGTATTATTGACAGTTCGTGACGCTGCGGTGCACGGGAAGAATGCCGAAGTTTGTGAAGCGGTGAGCCGCAAGTCAGAGGAAGCCGCGCAGTGGCCTACTTAAATGGAAAAGCAGAAGTAGTATAAGCACTCGGCGTTGACCGACAAGGTAGGAGTGGTTGTTGTGTGCGCAGGGCCGTGCTTGACCGCGGCTCTTGTCGGAGAGAGGGTCCGCGCTGACCTGAATCTGCCTGGAGCGGTCCTCCGCGTCCGCTTGGCGTGGAGCAGCGGACGTAGATGCCGTGGTGCGACAGACACGCAAGCGGGACTCGAAAACGGCTGCTGTTGTTGTCGCTGCCGTCGTCGTGTGGCGCACAAGTCCCAGCCTGCGCACGGTTGCTGCCGTTCCCTTCCCTTCCCTTCCCTTCCCTTCCCTTCCCTTCCCTTACGGACCTCGTTGACCAACTTCTCTGCCCTCCCCCGCCCCCTCCCTTTTCGTTTCTCTTCTACCTTTCACGCGCACATCGTGCTGTCGCCACTCGGCAGTGGCAGCACTTGAGCCTTTTGTCTCAGCTGCACCCCACTTTTCCCCTTTTCTTCTGTTCTTTTCACGCCGTCGACAGTCGGTGTTGTCTCTTGCGCCTGCTCGCTCAGCGTGGCAGGTTTGACCTGGCTCTCTTCACAGCTTTTCTTTTCGGGAGGTGTCAGGACCCCGCCGCAAAGAGGTGCGCTGTGCCTGAGCCGCCACGCCACAGGGAGCCTGTAAGCGGGTGGCTTGGCGCACCAGCAGGCACCTCTAGCGTCTTTTTCCTTCGATTCAGGAGCACTGCTCCCTGCTTTTGTTTTGTGTTTTGTTTTCTTCGGTTGGTGCCTGTCTGCTTGTTTGGCAAAGGCGCCAATGGCAGATGAGCGCTCCGCTCTCTGCGTGCGGGGAGCGCACACGGCCCCGGAGTGCACGAAGCGGCACGCAGTGTGAACGCGAAAAGGAAAAAGAAAGAAAGGCGAAAGGAGAAAAAGTGACGAAGGAACGAGCCTGTCTACGGAACTACTAGGCCGACCTGTTGGGGTTTCCTGGCGCGCGGTGCTCGCCGGGCTTCGTGAAGGAGCACGGCACAGCCCTCCCGTCGCCATCGTGCCGGGCTGGGGATGAGGGCGGTCTGCCTCCTCATTAGCCCTCCAGCAGCGTCTTCTCCTTCGACTGTGCCTCTAGCTCGCTTACTGCAAGCAAGCCACATGCGTGTCTTCTCAGCTCCTGCGTTACCTGTGAATGTCTGACTGTTTTTACACCCCCTCCCCCCCTCCCCTCTGCCACTCTCCCCCAACGTCCAACTTCACCAACACACACCCACCAACGGGCTCATACCTCCTTCTCTGCAATTGACGCGTTGTTCCCACGCCTCGCTGAACAACGCGGCCTAGGTCGTAACGCCTCAAGTAACAAGCCTTTCTCGCTCTCCCCTCTCACCAGCCCCGCTGACCACCATGTCCGCCTACCAGAAGAACAACTCCGTCGAGGTGCGCCGTGCCGAGTGCGCGCGCCTGCAGGCCAAGTACCCGGCGCACGTCGCCATGGTCGTGGAGGCCGCCACGAGCAGCAAGGCGCACTTCCTCGCGCTGCCCCGCGACGCCACCGTCGCGGAGCTGGAGGCGGCCGTGCGCGCCGCCCTCGGCATCAGCGCCAAGAAGATGACGCTGGCCGTGGGGGGCTGCACGCCCGCCGCCTCCGCCACCGTCGGCGACCTCAGCGACGTGTGCACGCAGGACGACGGCTTCCTCTACGTGGCCGTGCGCGCGGAGAAGGCCATGGGTGGCGTCGGTGGCCCGTGCTTTGCCAGCGACTCTTAATAAGCACCCTCCAAAGAAGCGGGACTCAACTGTGGTGGTTCGCTGCCCGCTACTGGTAATTTTTCCTCTTTTGTTTTTCTTTTCGCATGTGTACACAGACTGTGCTTCATTCGTTTGTTTTCACGTCCGTTTTCATTCGCAGCCTCAGTTGCGCTGCGGTGCAACGTGCTTCTCGCGCTCACACCCCCACGACTGCGCGTGAGAAGCGCTTTTGCTATGTGCTCAGACTTTTTTTTTTTCATTATTTTTGTTACTTTTACTTACCCTCACTCTTTTCTACTCGCACAGCACGGAATCCCGTGGTCGTGGCTACGCTGCTGTGCTTAAGTACGCCCCCTGCCAGCTCCAGCGTTGTATTATTGACAGTTCGTGACGCTGCGGTGCACGGGAAGAATGCCGAAGTTTGTGAAGCGGTGAGCCGCAAGTCAGAGGAAGCCGCGCAGTGGCCTACTTAAATGGAAAAGCAGAAGTAGTATAAGCACTCGGCGTTGACCGACAAGGTAGGAGTGGTTGTTGTGTGCGCAGGGCCGTGCTTGACCGCGGCTCTTGTCGGAGAGAGGGTCCGCGCTGACCTGAATCTGCCTGGAGCGGTCCTCCGCGTCCGCTTGGCGTGGAGCAGCGGACGTAGATGCCGTGGTGCGACAGACACGCAAGCGGGACTCGAAAACGGCTGCTGTTGTTGTCGCTGCCGTCGTCGTGTGGCGCACAAGTCCCAGCCTGCGCACGGTTGCTGCCGTTCCCTTCCCTTCCCTTCCCTTCCCTTCCCTTCCCTTCCCTTACGGACCTCGTTGACCAACTTCTCTGCCCTCCCCCGCCCCCTCCCTTTTCGTTTCTCTTCTACCTTTCACGCGCACATCGTGCTGTCGCCACTCGGCAGCGGCAGCACTTGAGCCTTTTGTCTCAGCTGCACCCCACTTTTCCCCTTTTCTTCTGTTCTTTTCACGCCGTCGACAGTCGGTGTTGTCTCTTGCGCCTGCTCGCTCAGCGTGGCAGGTTTGACCTGGCTCTCTTCACAGCTTTTCTTTTCGGGAGGTGTCAGGACCCCGCCGCAAAGAGGTGCGCTGTGCCTGAGCCGCCACGCCACAGGGAGCCTGTAAGCGGGTGGCTTGGCGCACCAGCAGGCACCTCTAGCGTCTTTTTCCTTCGATTCAGGAGCACTGCTCCCTGCTTTTGTTTTGTGTTTTGTTTTCTTCGGTTGGTGCCTGTCTGCTTGTTTGGCAAAGGCGCCAATGGCAGATGAGCGCTCCGCTCTCTGCGTGCGGGGAGCGCACACGGCCCCGGAGTGCACGAAGCGGCACGCAGTGTGAAGGCGAAAAGGAAAAAGAAAGAAAGGCGAAAGGAGAAAAAGTGACGAAGGAACGAGCCTGTCTACGGAACTACTAGGCCGACCTGTTGGGGTTTCCTGGCGCGCGGTGCTCGCCGGGCTTCGTGAAGGAGCACGGCACAGCCCTCCCGTCGCCATCGTGCCGGGCTGGGGATGAGGGCGGTCTGCCTCCTCATTAGCCCTCCAGCAGCGTCTTCTCCTTCGACTGTGCCTCTAGCTCGCTTACTGCAAGCAAGCCACATGCGTGTCTTCTCAGCTCCTGCGTTACCTGTGAATGTCTGACTGTTTTTACACCCCCTCCCCCCCTCCCCTCTGCCACTCTCCCCCAACGTCCAACTTCACCAACACACACCCACCAACGGGCTCATACCTCCTTCTCTGCAATTGACGCGTTGTTCCCACGCCTCGCTGAACAACGCGGCCTAGGTCGTAACGCCTCAAGTAACAAGCCTTTCTCGCTCTCCCCTCTCACCAGCCCCGCTGACCACCATGTCCGCCTACCAGAAGAACAACTCCGTCGAGGTGCGCCGTGCCGAGTGCGCGCGCCTGCAGGCCAAGTACCCGGCGCACGTCGCCATGGTCGTGGAGGCCGCCACGAGCAGCAAGGCGCACTTCCTCGCGCTGCCCCGCGACGCCACCGTCGCGGAGCTGGAGGCGGCCGTGCGCGCCGCCCTCGGCATCAGCGCCAAGAAGATGACGCTGGCCGTGGGGGGCTGCACGCCCGCCGCCTCCGCCACCGTCGGCGACCTCAGCGACGTGTGCACGCAGGACGACGGCTTCCTCTACGTGGCCGTGCGCGCGGAGAAGGCCATGGGCGGCGTCGGTGGCCCGTGCTTTGCCGGCGACGGTCCGGCGACTGATGCCGCCGAGTAAGCGGGACTCATCTGAGTTTGCTCGATACCCGCTATTGGTAATGTTCCCCCTTTTTTCTTTTTGCATGTGTACACAGACTGTGCTTCATTCGTTTGTTTTCACGTCCGTTTTCATTCGCAGCCTCAGTTGCGCTGCGGTGCAATGTGCTTCTCGCGCTCACACCCCCACGACTGCGCGTGAGAAGCGCTTTTGCTATGTGCTCAGACTTTTTTTTTTTCATTATTTTTGTTACTTTTACTTTCCCTCACTCTTTTCTACTCGCACAGCACGGAATCCCGTGGTCGTGGCTACGCTGCTGTGCTTAAGTACGCCCCCTGCCAGCTCCAGCGTTGTATTTTTGACAGTTCGTGACGCTGCGGTGCACGGGAAGAATGCCGAAGTTTGTGAAGCGGTGAGCCGCAAGTCAGAGGAAGCCGCGCAGTGGCCTACTTAAATGGAAAAGCAGAAGTAGTAGAAGCACTCGGCGTTGACCGACAAGGTAGGAGTGGTTGTTGTGTGCGCAGGGCCGTGCTTGGCCGCGGCTCTTGTCGGAGAGAGGGTCCGCGCTGACCTGAATCTGCCTGGAGCGGTCCTCCGCGTCCGCTTGGCGTGGAGCAGCGGACGTAGATGCCGTGGTGCGACAGACACGCAAGCGGGACTCGAAAACGGCTGCTGTTGTTGTCGCTGCCATCGTCGTGTGGCGCACAAGTCCCAGCCTGCGCACGGTTGCTGCCGTTCCCTTCCCTTCCCTTCCCTTCCCTTCCCTTCCCTTCCCTTACGGACCTCGTTGACCAACTTCTCTGCCCTCCCCCGCCCCCTCCCTTTTCGTTTCTCTTCTACCTTTCACGCGCACATCGTGCTGTCGCCACTCGGCAGCGGCAGCACTTGAGCCTTTTGTCTCAGCTGCACCCCACTTTTCCCCTTTTCTTCTGTTCTTTTCACGCCGTCGACAGTCGGTGTTGTCTCTTGCGCCTGCTCGCTCAGCGTGGCAGGTTTGACCTGGCTCTCTTCACAGCTTTTCTTTTCGGGAGGTGTCAGGACCCCGCCGCAAAGAGGTGCGCTGTGCCTGAGCCGCCACGCCACAGGGAGCCTGTAAGCGGGTGGCTTGGCGCACCAGCAGGCACCTCTAGCGTCTTTTTCCTTCGATTCAGGAGCACTGCTCCCTGCTTTTGTTTTGTGTTTTGTTTTCTTCGGTTGGTGCCTGTCTGCTTGTTTGGCAAAGGCGCCAATGGCAGATGAGCGCTCCGCTCTCTGCGTGCGGGGAGCGCACACGGCCCCGGAGTGCACGAAGCGGCACGCAGTGTGAAGGCGAAAAGGAAAAAGAAAGAAAGGCGAAAGGAGAAAAAGTGACGAAGGAACGAGCCTGTCTACGGAACTACTAGGCCGACCTGTTGGGGTTTCCTGGCGCGCGGTGCTCGCCGGGCTTCGTGAAGGAGCACGGCACAGCCCTCCCGTCGCCATCGTGCCGGGCTGGGGATGAGGGCGGTCTGCCTCCTCATTAGCCCTCCAGCAGCGTCTTCTCCTTCGACTGTGCCTCTAGCTCGCTTACTGCAAGCAAGCCACATGCGTGTCTTCTCGGCTCCTGCGTTACCTGTGAATGTCTGACTGTTTTTACACCCCCTCCCCCCCTCCCCTCTGCCACTCTCCCCCAACATCCCACTTCACCAACACACACCCACCAACGGGCTCATACCTCCTTCTCTGCAATTGACGCGTTGTTCCCACGCCTCGCTGAACAACGCGGCCTAGGTCGTAACGCCTCAAGTAACAAGTCTTTCTCGCTCTCCCCTCTCACCAGCCCCGCTGACCACCATGTCCGCCTACCAGAAGAACAACTCCGTCGAGGTGCGCCGTGCCGAGTGCGCGCGCCTGCAGGCCAAGTACCCGGCGCACGTCGCCATGGTCGTGGAGGCCGCCACGAGCAGCAAGGCGCACTTCCTCGCGCTGCCCCGCGACGCCACCGTCGCGGAGCTGGAGGCGGCCGTGCGCGCCGCCCTCGGCATCAGCGCCAAGAAGATGACGCTGGCCGTGGGGGGCTGCACGCCCGCCGCCTCCGCCACCGTCGGCGACCTCAGCGACGTGTGCACGCAGGACGACGGCTTCCTCTACGTGGCCGTGCGCGCGGAGAAGGCCATGGGCGGCGTCGGTGGCCCGTGCTTTGCCGGCGACGGTCCGGCGACTGATGCCGCCGAGTAAGCGGGACTCATCTGAGTTTGCTCGATACCCGCTATTGGTAATGTTCCCCCTTTTTTCTTTTTGCATGTGTACACAGACTGTGCTTCATTCGTTTGTTTTCACGTCCGTTTTCATTCGCAGCCTCAGTTGCGCTGCGGTGCAATGTGCTTCTCGCGCTCACACCCCCACGACTGCGCGTGAGAAGCGCTTTTGCTATGTGCTCAGACTTTTTTTTTTTTCATTATTTTTGTTACTTTTACTTTCCCTCACTCTTTTCTACTCGCACAGCACGGAATCCCGTGGTCGTGGCTACGCTGCTGTGCTTAAGTACGCCCCCTGCCAGCTCCAGCGTTGTATTTTTGACAGTTCGTGACGCTGCGGTGCACGGGAAGAATGCCGAAGTTTGTGAAGCGGTGAGCCGCAAGTCAGAGGAAGCCGCGCAGTGGCCTACTTAAATGGAAAAGCAGAAGTAGTAGAAGCACTCGGCGTTGACCGACAAGGTAGGAGTGGTTGTTGTGTGCGCAGGGCCGTGCTTGGCCGCGGCTCTTGTCGGAGAGAGGGTCCGCGCTGACCTGAATCTGCCTGGAGCGGTCCTCCGCGTCCGCTTGGCGTGGAGCAGCGGACGTAGATGCCGTGGTGCGACAGACACGCAAGCGGGACTCGAAAACGGCTGCTGTTGTTGTCGCTGCCATCGTCGTGTGGCGCACAAGTCCCAGCCTGCGCACGGTTGCTGCCGTTCCCTTCCCTTACGGACCTCGTTGACCAACTTCTCTGCCCTCCCCCGCCCCCTCCCTTTTCGTTTCTCTTCTACCTTTCACGCGCACATCGTGCTGTCGCCACTCGGCAGTGGCAGCACTTGAGCCTTTTGTCTCAGCTGCACCCCACTTTTCCCCTTTTCTTCTGTTCTTTTCACGCCGTCGACAGTCGGTGTTGTCTCTTGCGCCTGCTCGCTCAGCGTGGCAGGTTTGACCTGGCTCTCTTCACAGCTTTTCTTTTCGGGAGGTGTCAGGACCCCGCCGCAAAGAGGTGCGCTGTGCCTGAGCCGCCACGCCACAGGGAGCCTGTAAGCGGGTGGCTTGGCGCACCAGCAGGCACCTCTAGCGTCTTTTTCCTTCGATTCAGGAGCACTGCTCCCTGCTTTTGTTTTGTGTTTTGTTTTCTTCGGTTGGTGCCTGTCTGCTTGTTTGGCAAAGGCGCCAATGGCAGATGAGCGCTCCGCTCTCTGCGTGCGGGGAGCGCACACGGCCCCGGAGTGCACGAAGCGGCACGCAGTGTGAACGCGAAAAGGAAAAAGAAAGAAAGGCGAAAGGAGAAAAAGTGACGAAGGAACGAGCCTGTCTACGGAACTACTAGGCCGACCTGTTGGGGTTTCCTGGCGCGCGGTGCTCGCCGGGCTTCGTGAAGGAGCACGGCACAGCCCTCCCGTCGCCATCGTGCCGGGCTGGGGATGAGGGCGGTCTGCCTCCTCATTAGCCCTCCAGCAGCGTCTTCTCCTTCGACTGTGCCTCTAGCTCGCTTACTGCAAGCAAGCCACATGCGTGTCTTCTCAGCTCCTGCGTTACCTGTGAATGTCTGACTGTTTTTACACCCCCTCCCCCCCTCCCCTCTGCCACTCTCCCCCAACGTCCAACTTCACCAACACACACCCACCAACGGGCTCATACCTCCTTCTCTGCAATTGACGCGTTGTTCCCACGCCTCGCTGAACAACGCGGCCTAGGTCGTAACGCCTCAAGTAACAAGCCTTTCTCGCTCTCCCCTCTCACCAGCCCCGCTGACCACCATGTCCGCCTACCAGAAGAACAACTCCGTCGAGGTGCGCCGTGCCGAGTGCGCGCGCCTGCAGGCCAAGTACCCGGCGCACGTCGCCATGGTCGTGGAGGCCGCCACGAGCAGCAAGGCGCACTTCCTCGCGCTGCCCCGCGACGCCACCGTCGCGGAGCTGGAGGCGGCCGTGCGCGCCGCCCTCGGCATCAGCGCCAAGAAGATGACGCTGGCCGTGGGGGGCTGCACGCCCGCCGCCTCCGCCACCGTCGGCGACCTCAGCGACGTGTGCACGCAGGACGACGGCTTCCTCTACGTGGCCGTGCGCGCGGAGAAGGCCATGGGTGGCGTCGGTGGCCCGTGCTTTGCCAGCGACTCTTAATAAGCACCCTCCAAAGAAGCGGGACTCAACTGTGGTGGTTCGCTGCCCGCTACTGGTAATTTTTCCTCTTTTGTTTTTCTTTTCGCATGTGTACACAGACTGTGCTTCATTCGTTTGTTTTCACGTCCGTTTTCATTCGCAGCCTCAGTTGCGCTGCGGTGCAACGTGCTTCTCGCGCTCACACCCCCACGACTGCGCGTGAGAAGCGCTTTTGCTATGTGCTCAGACTTTTTTTTTTATTATTATTTTTGTTACTTTTACTTACCCTCACTCTTTTCTACTCGCACAGCACGGAATCCCGTGGTCGTGGCTACGCTGCTGTGCTTAAGTACGCCCCCTGCCAGCTCCAGCGTTGTATTTTTGACAGTTCGTGACGCTGCGGTGCACGGGAAGAATGCCGAAGTTTGTGAAGCGGTGAGCCGCAAGTCAGAGGAAGCCGCGCAGTGGCCTACTTAAATGGAAAAGCAGAAGTAGTATAAGCACTCGGCGTTGACCGACAAGGTAGGAGTGGTTGTTGTGTGCGCAGGGCCGTGCTTGACCGCGGCTCTTGTCGGAGAGAGGGTCCGCGCTGACCTGAATCTGCCTGGAGCGGTCCTCCGCGTCCGCTTGGCGTGGAGCAGCGGACGTAGATGCCGTGGTGCGACAGACACGCAAGCGGGACTCGAAAACGGCTGCTGTTGTTGTCGCTGCCGTCGTCGTGTGGCGCACAAGTCCCAGCCTGCGCACGGTTGCTGCCGTTCCCTTCCCTTCCCTTCCCTTCCCTTACGGACCTCGTTGACCAACTTCTCTGCCCTCCCCCGCCCCCTCCCTTTTCGTTTCTCTTCTACCTTTCACGCGCACATCGTGCTGTCGCCACTCGGCAGTGGCAGCACTTGAGCCTTTTGTCTCAGCTGCACCCCACTTTTCCCCTTTTCTTCTGTTCTTTTCACGCCGTCGACAGTCGGTGTTGTCTCTTGCGCCTGCTCGCTCAGCGTGGCAGGTTTGACCTGGCTCTCTTCACAGCTTTTCTTTTCGGGAGGTGTCAGGACCCCGCCGCAAAGAGGTGCGCTGTGCCTGAGCCGCCACGCCACAGGGAGCCTGTAAGCGGGTGGCTTGGCGCACCAGCAGGCACCTCTAGCGTCTTTTTCCTTCGATTCAGGAGCACTGCTCCCTGCTTTTGTTTTGTGTTTTGTTTTCTTCGGTTGGTGCCTGTCTGCTTGTTTGGCAAAGGCGCCAATGGCAGATGAGCGCTCCGCTCTCTGCGTGCGGGGAGCGCACACGGCCCCGGAGTGCACGAAGCGGCACGCAGTGTGAAGGCGAAAAGGAAAAAGAAAGAAAGGCGAAAGGAGAAAAAGTGGCGAAGGAACGAGCCTGTCTACGGAACTACTAGGCCGACCTGTTGGGGTTTCCTGGCGCGCGGTGCTCGCCGGGCTTCGTGAAGGAGCACGCCACAGCCCTCCCGTCGCCATCGTGCCGGGCTGGGGATGAAGGCAGTCTGCCTCCTCATTAACCCTCCAGCAGCGTCTTCTCCTTCGACTGTGCCTCTAGCTCGCTTACTGCAAGCAAGCCACATGCGTGTCTTCTCAGCTCCTGCGTTACCTGTGAATGTCTGACTGTTTTTACACCCCCTCCCCCCCTCCCCTCTGCCACTCTCCCCCAACGTCCAACTTCACCAACACACACCCACCAACGGGCTCATACCTCCTTCTCTGCAATTGACGCGTTGTTCCCACGCCTCGCTGAACAACGCGGCCTAGGTCGTAACGCCTTAAGTAACAAGCCTTTCTCGCTCTCCCCTCTCACCAGCCCCGCTGACCACCATGTCCGCCTACCAGAAGAACAACTCCGTCGAGGTGCGCCGTGCCGAGTGCGCGCGCCTGCAGGCCAAGTACCCGGCGCACGTCGCCATGGTCGTGGAGGCCGCCACGAGCAGCAAGGCGCACTTCCTCGCGCTGCCCCGCGACGCCACCGTCGCGGAGCTGGAGGCGGCCGTGCGCGCCGCCCTCGGCATCAGCGCCAAGAAGATGACGCTGGCCGTGGGGGGCTGCACGCCCGCCGCCTCCGCCACCGTCGGCGACCTCAGCGACGTGTGCACGCAGGACGACGGCTTCCTCTACGTGGCCGTGCGCGCGGAGAAGGCCATGGGCGGCGTCGGTGGCCCGTGCTTTGCCGGCGACGGTCCGGCGACTGATGCCGCCGAGTAAGCGGGACTCATCTGAGTTTGCTCGATACCCGCTATTGGTAATGTTCCCCCTTTTTTCTTTTTGCATGTGTACACAGACTGTGCTTCATTCGTTTGTTTTCACGTCCGTTTTCATTCGCAGCCTCAGTTGCGCTGCGGTGCAATGTGCTTCTCGCGCTCACACCCCCACGACTGCGCGTGAGAAGCGCTTTTGCTATGTGCTCAGACTTTTTTTTTTTCATTATTTTTGTTACTTTTACTTTCCCTCACTCTTTTCTACTCGCACAGCACGGAATCCCGTGGTCGTGGCTACGCTGCTGTGCTTAAGTACGCCCCCTGCCAGCTCCAGCGTTGTATTTTTGACAGTTCGTGACGCTGCGGTGCACGGGAAGAATGCCGAAGTTTGTGAAGCGGTGAGCCGCAAGTCAGAGGAAGCCGCGCAGTGGCCTACTTAAATGGAAAAGCAGAAGTAGTATAAGCACTCGGCGTTGACCGACAAGGTAGGAGTGGTTGTTGTGTGCGCAGGGCCGTGCTTGACCGCGGCTCTTGTCGGAGAGAGGGTCCGCGCTGACCTGAATCTGCCTGGAGCGGTCCTCCGCGTCCGCTTGGCGTGGAGCAGCGGACGTAGATGCCGTGGTGCGACAGACACGCAAGCGGGACTCGAAAACGGCTGCTGTTGTTGTCGCTGCCGTCGTCGTGTGGCGCACAAGTCCCAGCCTGCGCACGGTTGCTGCCGTTCCCTTCCCTTCCCTTCCCTTCCCTTACGGACCTCGTTGACCAACTTCTCTGCCCTCCCCCGCCCCCTCCCTTTTCGTTTCTCTTCTACCTTTCACGCGCACATCGTGCTGTCGCCACTCGGCAGTGGCAGCACTTGAGCCTTTTGTCTCAGCTGCACCCCACTTTTCCCCTTTTCTTCTGTTCTTTTCACGCCGTCGACAGTCGGTGTTGTCTCTTGCGCCTGCTCGCTCAGCGTGGCAGGTTTGACCTGGCTCTCTTCACAGCTTTTCTTTTCGGGAGGTGTCAGGACCCCGCCGCAAAGAGGTGCGCTGTGCCTGAGCCGCCACGCCACAGGGAGCCTGTAAGCGGGTGGCTTGGCGCACCAGCAGGCACCTCTAGCGTCTTTTTCCTTCGATTCAGGAGCACTGCTCCCTGCTTTTGTTTTGTGTTTTGTTTTCTTCGGTTGGTGCCTGTCTGCTTGTTTGGCAAAGGCGCCAATGGCAGATGAGCGCTCCGCTCTCTGCGTGCGGGGAGCGCACACGGCCCCGGAGTGCACGAAGCGGCACGCAGTGTGAAGGCGAAAAGGAAAAAGAAAGAAAGGCGAAAGGAGAAAAAGTGGCGAAGGAACGAGCCTGTCTACGGAACTACTAGGCCGACCTGTTGGGGTTTCCTGGCGCGCGGTGCTCGCCGGGCTTCGTGAAGGAGCACGCCACAGCCCTCCCGTCGCCATCGTGCCGGGCTGGGGATGAAGGCAGTCTGCCTCCTCATTAACCCTCCAGCAGCGTCTTCTCCTTCGACTGTGCCTCTAGCTCGCTTACTGCAAGCAAGCCACATGCGTGTCTTCTCAGCTCCTGCGTTACCTGTGAATGTCTGACTGTTTTTACACCCCCTCCCCCCCTCCCCTCTGCCACTCTCCCCCAACGTCCAACTTCACCAACACACACCCACCAACGGGCTCATACCTCCTTCTCTGCAATTGACGCGTTGTTCCCACGCCTCGCTGAACAACGCGGCCTAGGTCGTAACGCCTTAAGTAACAAGCCTTTCTCGCTCTCCCCTCTCACCAGCCCCGCTGACCACCATGTCCGCCTACCAGAAGAACAACTCCGTCGAGGTGCGCCGTGCCGAGTGCGCGCGCCTGCAGGCCAAGTACCCGGCGCACGTCGCCATGGTCGTGGAGGCCGCCACGAGCAGCAAGGCGCACTTCCTCGCGCTGCCCCGCGACGCCACCGTCGCGGAGCTGGAGGCGGCCGTGCGCGCCGCCCTCGGCATCAGCGCCAAGAAGATGACGCTGGCCGTGGGGGGCTGCACGCCCGCCGCCTCCGCCACCGTCGGCGACCTCAGCGACGTGTGCACGCAGGACGACGGCTTCCTCTACGTGGCCGTGCGCGCGGAGAAGGCCATGGGCGGCGTCGGTGGCCCGTGCTTTGCCGGCGACGGTCCGGCGACTGATGCCGCCGAGTAAGCGGGACTCATCTGAGTTTGCTCGATACCCGCTATTGGTAATGTTCCCCCTTTTTTCTTTTTGCATGTGTACACAGACTGTGCTTCATTCGTTTGTTTTCACGTCCGTTTTCATTCGCAGCCTCAGTTGCGCTGCGGTGCAATGTGCTTCTCGCGCTCACACCCCCACGACTGCGCGTGAGAAGCGCTTTTGCTATGTGCTCAGACTTTTTTTTTTTCATTATTTTTGTTACTTTTACTTTCCCTCACTCTTTTCTACTCGCACAGCACGGAATCCCGTGGTCGTGGCTACGCTGCTGTGCTTAAGTACGCCCCCTGCCAGCTCCAGCGTTGTATTTTTGACAGTTCGTGACGCTGCGGTGCACGGGAAGAATGCCGAAGTTTGTGAAGCGGTGAGCCGCAAGTCAGAGGAAGCCGCGCAGTGGCCTACTTAAATGGAAAAGCAGAAGTAGTAGAAGCACTCTGCGTTGACCGACAAGGTAGGAGTGGTTGTTGTGTGCGCAGGGCCGTGCTTGGCCGCGGCTCTTGTCGGAGAGAGGGTCCGCGCTGACCTGAATCTGCCTGGAGCGGTCCTCCGCGTCCGCTTGGCGTGGAGCAGCGGACGTAGATGCCGTGGTGCGACAGACACGCAAGCGGGACTCGAAAACGGCTGCTGTTGTTGTCGCTGCCGTCGTCGTGTGGCGCACAAGTCCCAGCCTGCGCACGGTTGCTGCCGTTCCCTTCCCTTCCCTTCCCTTACGGACCTCGTTGACCAACTTCTCTGCCCTCCCCCGCCCCCTCCCTTTTCGTTTCTCTTCTACCTTTCACGCGCACATCGTGCTGTCGCCACTCGGCAGTGGCAGCACTTGAGCCTTTTGTCTCAGCTGCACCCCACTTTTCCCCTTTTCTTCTGCTCTTTTCACGCCGTCGACAGTCGGTGTTGTCTCTTGCGCCTGCTCGCTCAGCGTGGCAGGTTTGACCTGGCTCTCTTCACAGCTTTTCTTTTCGGGAGGTGTCAGGACCCCGCCGCAAAGAGGTGCGCTGTGCCTGAGCCGCCACGCCACAGGGAGCCTGTAAGCGGGTGGCTTGGCGCACCAGCAGGCACCTCTAGCGTCTTTTTCCTTCGATTCAGGAGCACTGCTCCCTGCTTTTGTTTTGTGTTTTGTTTTCTTCGGTTGGTGCCTGTCTGCTTGTTTGGCAAAGGCGCCAATGGCAGATGAGCGCTCCGCTCTCTGCGTGCGGGGAGCGCACACGGCCCCGGAGTGCACGAAGCGGCACGCAGTGTGAACGCGAAAAGGAAAAAGAAAGAAAGGCGAAAGGAGAAAAAGTGACGAAGGAACGAGCCTGTCTACGGAACTACTAGGCCGACCTGTTGGGGTTTCCTGGCGCGCGGTGCTCGCCGGGCTTCGTGAAGGAGCACGGCACAGCCCTCCCGTCGCCATCGTGCCGGGCTGGGGATGAGGGCGGTCTGCCTCCTCATTAGCCCTCCAGCAGCGTCTTCTCCTTCGACTGTGCCTCTAGCTCGCTTACTGCAAGCAAGCCACATGCGTGTCTTCTCAGCTCCTGCGTTACCTGTGAATGTCTGACTGTTTTTACACCCCCTCCCCCCCTCCCCTCTGCCACTCTCCCCCAACGTCCAACTTCACCAACACACACCCACCAACGGGCTCATACCTCCTTCTCTGCAATTGACGCGTTGTTCCCACGCCTCGCTGAACAACGCGGCCTAGGTCGTAACGCCTCAAGTAACAAGCCTTTCTCGCTCTCCCCTCTCACCAGCCCCGCTGACCACCATGTCCGCCTACCAGAAGAACAACTCCGTCGAGGTGCGCCGTGCCGAGTGCGCGCGCCTGCAGGCCAAGTACCCGGCGCACGTCGCCATGGTCGTGGAGGCCGCCACGAGCAGCAAGGCGCACTTCCTCGCGCTGCCCCGCGACGCCACCGTCGCGGAGCTGGAGGCGGCCGTGCGCGCCGCCCTCGGCATCAGCGCCAAGAAGATGACGCTGGCCGTGGGGGGCTGCACGCCCGCCGCCTCCGCCACCGTCGGCGACCTCAGCGACGTGTGCACGCAGGACGACGGCTTCCTCTACGTGGCCGTGCGCGCGGAGAAGGCCATGGGCGGCGTCGGTGGCCCGTGCTTTGCCAGCGACTCTTAATAAGCACCCTCCAAAGAAGCGGGACCCAACTGTGGTGGTTCGTTGCCCGCTACTGGTAATTTTTCCTCTTTTGTTTTTCTTTTCGCATGTGTACACAGACTGTGCTTCATTCGTTTGTTTTCACGTCCGTTTTCATTCGCAGCCTCAGTTGCGCTGCGGTGCAACGTGCTTCTCGCGCTCACACCCCCACGACTGCGCGTGAGAAGCGCTTTTGCTATGTGCTCAGACTTTTTTTTTTATTATTATTTTTGTTACTTTTACTTACCCTCACTCTTTTCTACTCGCACAGCACGGAATCCCGTGGTCGTGGCTACGCTGCTGTGCTTAAGTACGCCCCCTGCCAGCTCCAGCGTTGTATTATTGACAGTTCGTGACGCTGCGGTGCACGGGAAGAATGCCGAAGTTTGTGAAGCGGTGAGCCGCAAGTCAGAGGAAGCCGCGCAGTGGCCTACTTAAATGGAAAAGCAGAAGTAGTATAAGCACTCGGCGTTGACCGACAAGGTAGGAGTGGTTGTTGTGTGCGCAGGGCCGTGCTTGACCGCGGCTCTTGTCGGAGAGAGGGTCCGCGCTGACCTGAATCTGCCTGGAGCGGTCCTCCGCGTCCGCTTGGCGTGGAGCAGCGGACGTAGATGCCGTGGTGCGACAGACACGCAAGCGGGACTCGAAAACGGCTGCTGTTGTTGTCGCTGCCGTCGTCGTGTGGCGCACAAGTCCCAGCCTGCGCACGGTTGCTGCCGTTCCCTTCCCTTCCCTTCCCTTACGGACCTCGTTGACCAACTTCTCTGCCCTCCCCCGCCCCCTCCCTTTTCGTTTCTCTTCTACCTTTCACGCGCACATCGTGCTGTCGCCACTCGGCAGTGGCAGCACTTGAGCCTTTTGTCTCAGCTGCACCCCACTTTTCCCCTTTTCTTCTGTTCTTTTCACGCCGTCGACAGTCGGTGTTGTCTCTTGCGCCTGCTCGCTCAGCGTGGCAGGTTTGACCTGGCTCTCTTCACAGCTTTTCTTTTCGGGAGGTGTCAGGACCCCGCCGCAAAGAGGTGCGCTGTGCCTGAGCCGCCACGCCACAGGGAGCCTGTAAGCGGGTGGCTTGGCGCACCAGCAGGCACCTCTAGCGTCTTTTTCCTTCGATTCAGGAGCACTGCTCCCTGCTTTTGTTTTGTGTTTTGTTTTCTTCGGTTGGTGCCTGTCTGCTTGTTTGGCAAAGGCGCCAATGGCAGATGAGCGCTCCGCTCTCTGCGTGCGGGGAGCGCACACGGCCCCGGAGTGCACGAAGCGGCACGCAGTGTGAAGGCGAAAAGGAAAAAGAAAGAAAGGCGAAAGGAGAAAAAGTGGCGAAGGAACGAGCCTGTCTACGGAACTACTAGGCCGACCTGTTGGGGTTTCCTGGCGCGCGGTGCTCGCCGGGCTTCGTGAAGGAGCACGCCACAGCCCTCCCGTCGCCATCGTGCCGGGCTGGGGATGAAGGCAGTCTGCCTCCTCATTAACCCTCCAGCAGCGTCTTCTCCTTCGACTGTGCCTCTAGCTCGCTTACTGCAAGCAAGCCACATGCGTGTCTTCTCAGCTCCTGCGTTACCTGTGAATGTCTGACTGTTTTTACACCCCCTCCCCCCCTCCCCTCTGCCACTCTCCCCCAACGTCCAACTTCACCAACACACACCCACCAACGGGCTCATACCTCCTTCTCTGCAATTGACGCGTTGTTCCCACGCCTCGCTGAACAACGCGGCCTAGGTCGTAACGCCTTAAGTAACAAGCCTTTCTCGCTCTCCCCTCTCACCAGCCCCGCTGACCACCATGTCCGCCTACCAGAAGAACAACTCCGTCGAGGTGCGCCGTGCCGAGTGCGCGCGCCTGCAGGCCAAGTACCCGGCGCACGTCGCCATGGTCGTGGAGGCCGCCACGAGCAGCAAGGCGCACTTCCTCGCGCTGCCCCGCGACGCCACCGTCGCGGAGCTGGAGGCGGCCGTGCGCGCCGCCCTCGGCATCAGCGCCAAGAAGATGACGCTGGCCGTGGGGGGCTGCACGCCCGCCGCCTCCGCCACCGTCGGCGACCTCAGCGACGCGAGCACGCAGGACGACGGCTTCCTCTACGTGGCCGTGCGCGCGGAGAAGGCCATGGGTGGCGTCGGTGGCCCGTGCTTTGCCAGCGACTCTTAATAAGCACCCTCCAAAGAAGCGGGACCCAACTGTGGTGGTTCGTTGCCCGCTACTGGTAATTTTTCCTCTTTTGTTTTTCTTTTCGCATGTGTACACAGACTGTGCTTCATTCGTTTGTTTTCACGTCCGTTTTCATTCGCAGCCTCAGTTGCGCTGCGGTGCAACGTGCTTCTCGCGCTCACACCCCCACGACTGCGCGTGAGAAGCGCTTTTGCTATGTGCTCAGACTTTTTTTTTTATTATTATTTTTGTTACTTTTACTTACCCTCACTCTTTTCTACTCGCACAGCACGGAATCCCGTGGTCGTGGCTACGCTGCTGTGCTTAAGTACGCCCCCTGCCAGCTCCAGCGTTGTATTATTGACAGTTCGTGACGCTGCGGTGCACGGGAAGAATGCCGAAGTTTGTGAAGCGGTGAGCCGCAAGTCAGAGGAAGCCGCGCAGTGGCCTACTTAAATGGAAAAGCAGAAGTAGTATAAGCACTCGGCGTTGACCGACAAGGTAGGAGTGGTTGTTGTGTGCGCAGGGCCGTGCTTGACCGCGGCTCTTGTCGGAGAGAGGGTCCGCGCTGACCTGAATCTGCCTGGAGCGGTCCTCCGCGTCCGCTTGGCGTGGAGCAGCGGACGTAGATGCCGTGGTGCGACAGACACGCAAGCGGGACTCGAAAACGGCTGCTGTTGTTGTCGCTGCCGTCGTCGTGTGGCGCACAAGTCCCAGCCTGCGCACGGTTGCTGCCGTTCCCTTCCCTTCCCTTCCCTTACGGACCTCGTTGACCAACTTCTCTGCCCTCCCCCGCCCCCTCCCTTTTCGTTTCTCTTCTACCTTTCACGCGCACATCGTGCTGTCGCCACTCGGCAGTGGCAGCACTTGAGCCTTTTGTCTCAGCTGCACCCCACTTTTCCCCTTTTCTTCTGTTCTTTTCACGCCGTCGACAGTCGGTGTTGTCTCTTGCGCCTGCTCGCTCAGCGTGGCAGGTTTGACCTGGCTCTCTTCACAGCTTTTCTTTTCGGGAGGTGTCAGGACCCCGCCGCAAAGAGGTGCGCTGTGCCTGAGCCGCCACGCCACAGGGAGCCTGTAAGCGGGTGGCTTGGCGCACCAGCAGGCACCTCTAGCGTCTTTTTCCTTCGATTCAGGAGCACTGCTCCCTGCTTTTGTTTTGTGTTTTGTTTTCTTCGGTTGGTGCCTGTCTGCTTGTTTGGCAAAGGCGCCAATGGCAGATGAGCGCTCCGCTCTCTGCGTGCGGGGAGCGCACACGGCCCCGGAGTGCACGAAGCGGCACGCAGTGTGAAGGCGAAAAGGAAAAAGAAAGAAAGGCGAAAGGAGAAAAAGTGGCGAAGGAACGAGCCTGTCTACGGAACTACTAGGCCGACCTGTTGGGGTTTCCTGGCGCGCGGTGCTCGCCGGGCTTCGTGAAGGAGCACGCCACAGCCCTCCCGTCGCCATCGTGCCGGGCTGGGGATGAAGGCAGTCTGCCTCCTCATTAACCCTCCAGCAGCGTCTTCTCCTTCGACTGTGCCTCTAGCTCGCTTACTGCAAGCAAGCCACATGCGTGTCTTCTCAGCTCCTGCGTTACCTGTGAATGTCTGACTGTTTTTACACCCCCTCCCCCCCTCCCCTCTGCCACTCTCCCCCAACGTCCAACTTCACCAACACACACCCACCAACGGGCTCATACCTCCTTCTCTGCAATTGACGCGTTGTTCCCACGCCTCGCTGAACAACGCGGCCTAGGTCGTAACGCCTTAAGTAACAAGCCTTTCTCGCTCTCCCCTCTCACCAGCCCCGCTGACCACCATGTCCGCCTACCAGAAGAACAACTCCGTCGAGGTGCGCCGTGCCGAGTGCGCGCGCCTGCAGGCCAAGTACCCGGCGCACGTCGCCATGGTCGTGGAGGCCGCCACGAGCAGCAAGGCGCACTTCCTCGCGCTGCCCCGCGACGCCACCGTCGCGGAGCTGGAGGCGGCCGTGCGCGCCGCCCTCGGCATCAGCGCCAAGAAGATGACGCTGGCCGTGGGGGGCTGCACGCCCGCCGCCTCCGCCACCGTCGGCGACCTCAGCGACGCGAGCACGCAGGACGACGGCTTCCTCTACGTGGCCGTGCGCGCGGAGAAGGCCATGGGTGGCGTCGGTGGCCCGTGCTTTGCCAGCGACTCTTAATAAGCAGCCTCCAAAGAAGCGGGACCCAACTGTGGTGGTTCGTTGCCCGCTACTGGTAATTTTTCCTCTTTTGTTTTTCTTTTCGCATGTGTACACAGACTGTGCTTCATTCGTTTGTTTTCACGTCCGTTTTCATTCGCAGCCTCAGTTGCGCTGCGGTGCAACGTGCTTCTCGCGCTCACACCCCCACGACTGCGCGTGAGAAGCGCTTTTGCTATGTGCTCAGACTTTTTTTTTATTATTCTTTTTGTTACTTTTACTTCCCCTCACTCTTTTCTACTCGCACAGCACGGAGTCCCGTGGTCGTGGCTACGCTGCTGTGCTTAAGTACGCCCCCTGCCAGCTCCAGCGTTGTATTATTGACAGTTCGTGACGCTGCGGTGCACGGGAAGAATGCCGAAGTTTGTGAAGCGGTGAGCCGCAAGTCAGAGGAAGCCGCGCAGTGGCCTACTTAAATGGAAAAGCAGAAGTAGTAGAAGCACTCTGCGTTGACCGACAAGGTAGGAGTGGTTGTTGTGTGCGCAGGGCCGTGCTTGGCCGCGGCTCTTGTCGGAGAGAGGGTCCGCGCTGACCTGAATCTGCCTGGAGCGGTCCTCCGCGTCCGCTTGGCGTGGAGCAGCGGACGCAGATGCCGTGGTGCGACAGACACGCAAGCGGGACTCGAAAACGGCTGCTGTTGTTGTCGCTGCCGTCGTCGTGTGGCGCACAAGTCCCAGCCTGCGCACGGTTGCTGCCGTTCCCTTCCCTTCCCTTCCCTTACGGACCTCGTTGACCAACTTCTCTGCCCTCCCCCGCCCCCTCCCTTTTCGTTTCTCTTCTACCTTTCACGCGCACATCGTGCTGTCGCCACTCGGCAGTGGCAGCACTTGAGCCTTTTGTCTCAGCTGCACCCCACTTTTCCCCTTTTCTTCTGTTCTTTTCACGCCGTCGACAGTCGGTGTTGTCTCTTGCGCCTGCTCGCTCAGCGTGGCAGGTTTGACCTGGCTCTCTTCACAGCTTTTCTTTTCGGGAGGTGTCAGGACCCCGCCGCAAAGAGGTGCGCTGTGCCTGAGCCGCCACGCCACAGGGAGCCTGTAAGCGGGTGGCTTGGCGCACCAGCAGGCACCTCTAGCGTCTTTTTCCTTCGATTCAGGAGCACTGCTCCCTGCTTTTGTTTTGTGTTTTGTTTTCTTCGGTTGGTGCCTGTCTGCTTGTTTGGCAAAGGCGCCAATGGCAGATGAGCGCTCCGCTCTCTGCGTGCGGGGAGCGCACACGGCCCCGGAGTGCACGAAGCGGCACGCAGTGTGAAGGCGAAAAGGAAAAAGAAAGAAAGGCGAAAGGAGAAAAAGTGGCGAAGGAACGAGCCTGTCTACGGAACTACTAGGCCGACCTGTTGGGGTTTCCTGGCGCGCGGTGCTCGCCGGGCTTCGTGAAGGAGCACGCCACAGCCCTCCCGTCGCCATCGTGCCGGGCTGGGGATGAAGGCAGTCTGCCTCCTCATTAACCCTCCAGCAGCGTCTTCTCCTTCGACTGTGCCTCTAGCTCGCTTACTGCAAGCAAGCCACATGCGTGTCTTCTCAGCTCCTGCGTTACCTGTGAATGTCTGACTGTTTTTACACCCCCTCCCCCCCTCCCCTCTGCCACTCTCCCCCAACGTCCAACTTCACCAACACACACCCACCAACGGGCTCATACCTCCTTCTCTGCAATTGACGCGTTGTTCCCACGCCTCGCTGAACAACGCGGCCTAGGTCGTAACGCCTTAAGTAACAAGCCTTTCTCGCTCTCCCCTCTCACCAGCCCCGCTGACCACCATGTCCGCCTACCAGAAGAACAACTCCGTCGAGGTGCGCCGTGCCGAGTGCGCGCGCCTGCAGGCCAAGTACCCGGCGCACGTCGCCATGGTCGTGGAGGCCGCCACGAGCAGCAAGGCGCACTTCCTCGCGCTGCCCCGCGACGCCACCGTCGCGGAGCTGGAGGCGGCCGTGCGCGCCGCCCTCGGCATCAGCGCCAAGAAGATGACGCTGGCCGTGGGGGGCTGCACGCCCGCCGCCTCCGCCACCGTCGGCGACCTCAGCGACGCGAGCACGCAGGACGACGGCTTCCTCTACGTGGCCGTGCGCGCGGAGAAGGCCATGGGTGGCGTCGGTGGCCCGTGCTTTGCCAGCGACTCTTAATAAGCACCCTCCAAAGAAGCGGGACCCAACTGTGGTGGTTCGTTGCCCGCTACTGGTAATTTTTCCTCTTTTGTTTTTCTTTTCGCATGTGTACACAGACTGTGCTTCATTCGTTTGTTTTCACGTCCGTTTTCATTCGCAGCCTCAGTTGCGCTGCGGTGCAACGTGCTTCTCGCGCTCACACCCCCACGACTGCGCGTGAGAAGCGCTTTTGCTATGTGCTCAGACTTTTTTTATTATTATTATTTTTGTTACTTTTACTTACCCTCACTCTTTTCTACTCGCACAGCACGGAATCCCGTGGTCGTGGCTACGCTGCTGTGCTTAAGTACGCCCCCTGCCAGCTCCAGCGTTGTATTATTGACAGTTCGTGACGCTGCGGTGCACGGGAAGAATGCCGAAGTTTGTGAAGCGGTGAGCCGCAAGTCAGAGGAAGCCGCGCAGTGGCCTACTTAAATGGAAAAGCAGAAGTAGTATAAGCACTCGGCGTTGACCGACAAGGTAGGAGTGGTTGTTGTGTGCGCAGGGCCGTGCTTGGCCGCGGCTCTTGTCGGAGAGAGGGTCCGCGCTGACCTGAATCTGCCTGGAGCGGTCCTCCGCGTCCGCTTGGCGTGGAGCAGCGGACGTAGATGCCGTGGTGCGACAGACACGCAAGCGGGACTCGAAAACGGCTGCTGTTGTTGTCGCTGCCGTCGTCGTGTGGCGCACAAGTCCCAGCCTGCGCACGGTTGCTGCCGTTCCCTTCCCTTCCCTTCCCTTACGGACCTCGTTGACCAACTTCTCTGCCCTCCCCCGCCCCCTCCCTTTTCGTTTCTCTTCTACCTTTCACGCGCACATCGTGCTGTCGCCACTCGGCAGTGGCAGCACTTGAGCCTTTTGTCTCAGCTGCACCCCACTTTTCCCCTTTTCTTCTGTTCTTTTCACGCCGTCGACAGTCGGTGTTGTCTCTTGCGCCTGCTCGCTCAGCGTGGCAGGTTTGACCTGGCTCTCTTCACAGCTTTTCTTTTCGGGAGGTGTCAGGACCCCGCCGCAAAGAGGTGCGCTGTGCCTGAGCCGCCACGCCACAGGGAGCCTGTAAGCGGGTGGCTTGGCGCACCAGCAGGCACCTCTAGCGTCTTTTTCCTTCGATTCAGGAGCACTGCTCCCTGCTTTTGTTTTGTGTTTTGTTTTCTTCGGTTGGTGCCTGTCTGCTTGTTTGGCAAAGGCGCCAATGGCAGATGAGCGCTCCGCTCTCTGCGTGCGGGGAGCGCACACGGCCCCGGAGTGCACGAAGCGGCACGCAGTGTGAAGGCGAAAAGGAAAAAGAAAGAAAGGCGAAAGGAGAAAAAGTGGCGAAGGAACGAGCCTGTCTACGGAACTACTAGGCCGACCTGTTGGGGTTTCCTGGCGCGCGGTGCTCGCCGGGCTTCGTGAAGGAGCACGCCACAGCCCTCCCGTCGCCATCGTGCCGGGCTGGGGATGAAGGCAGTCTGCCTCCTCATTAACCCTCCAGCAGCGTCTTCTCCTTCGACTGTGCCTCTAGCTCGCTTACTGCAAGCAAGCCACATGCGTGTCTTCTCAGCTCCTGCGTTACCTGTGAATGTCTGACTGTTTTTACACCCCCTCCCCCCCTCCCCTCTGCCACTCTCCCCCAACGTCCAACTTCACCAACACACACCCACCAACGGGCTCATACCTCCTTCTCTGCAATTGACGCGTTGTTCCCACGCCTCGCTGAACAACGCGGCCTAGGTCGTAACGCCTTAAGTAACAAGCCTTTCTCGCTCTCCCCTCTCACCAGCCCCGCTGACCACCATGTCCGCCTACCAGAAGAACAACTCCGTCGAGGTGCGCCGTGCCGAGTGCGCGCGCCTGCAGGCCAAGTACCCGGCGCACGTCGCCATGGTCGTGGAGGCCGCCACGAGCAGCAAGGCGCACTTCCTCGCGCTGCCCCGCGACGCCACCGTCGCGGAGCTGGAGGCGGCCGTGCGCGCCGCCCTCGGCATCAGCGCCAAGAAGATGACGCTGGCCGTGGGGGGCTGCACGCCCGCCGCCTCCGCCACCGTCGGCGACCTCAGCGACGCGAGCACGCAGGACGACGGCTTCCTCTACGTGGCCGTGCGCGCGGAGAAGGCCATGGGTGGCGTCGGTGGCCCGTGCTTTGCCAGCGACTCTTAATAAGCACCCTCCAAAGAAGCGGGACCCAACTGTGGTGGTTCGTTGCCCGCTACTGGTAATTTTTCCTCTTTTGTTTTTCTTTTCGCATGTGTACACAGACTGTGCTTCATTCGTTTGTTTTCACGTCCGTTTTCATTCGCAGCCTCAGTTGCGCTGCGGTGCAACGTGCTTCTCGCGCTCACACCCCCACGACTGCGCGTGAGAAGCGCTTTTGCTATGTGCTCAGACTTTTTTTTTATTATTCTTTTTGTTACTTTTACTTCCCCTCACTCTTTTCTACTCGCACAGCACGGAGTCCCGTGGTCGTGGCTACGCTGCTGTGCTTAAGTACGCCCCCTGCCAGCTCCAGCGTTGTATTTTTGACGGTTCGTGACGCTGCGGTGCACGGGAAGAATGCCGAAGTTTGTGAAGCGGTGAGCCGCAAGTCAGAGGAAGCCGCGCAGTGGCCTACTTAAATGGAAAAGCAGAAGTAGTAGAAGCACTCTGCGTTGACCGACAAGGTAGGAGTGGTTGTTGTGTGCGCAGGGCCGTGCTTGGCCGCGGCTCTTGTCGGAGAGAGGGTCCGCGCTGACCTGAATCTGCCTGGAGCGGTCCTCCGCGTCCGCTTGGCGTGGAGCAGCGGACGCAGATGCCGTGGTGCGACAGACACGCAAGCGGGACTCGAAAACGGCTGCTGTTGTTGTCGCTGCCGTCGTCGTGTGGCGCACAAGTCCCAGCCTGCGCACGGTTGCTGCCGTTCCCTTCCCTTACGGACCTCGTTGACCAACTTCTCTGCCCTCCCCCGCCCCCTCCCTTTTCGTTTCTCTTCTACCTTTCACGCGCACATCGTGCTGTCGCCACTCGGCAGTGGCAGCACTTGAGCCTTTTGTCTCAGCTGCACCCCACTTTTCCCCTTTTCTTCTGTTCTTTTCACGCCGTCGACAGTCGGTGTTGTCTCTTGCGCCTGCTCGCTCAGCGTGGCAGGTTTGACCTGGCTCTCTTCACAGCTTTTCTTTTCGGGAGGTGTCAGGACCCCGCCGCAAAGAGGTGCGCTGTGCCTGAGCCGCCACGCCACAGGGAGCCTGTAAGCGGGTGGCTTGGCGCACCAGCAGGCACCTCTAGCGTCTTTTTCCTTCGATTCAGGAGCACTGCTCCCTGCTTTTGTTTTGTGTTTTGTTTTCTTCGGTTGGTGCCTGTCTGCTTGTTTGGCAAAGGCGCCAATGGCAGATGAGCGCTCCGCTCTCTGCGTGCGGGGAGCGCACACGGCCCCGGAGTGCACGAAGCGGCACGCAGTGTGAACGCGAAAAGGAAAAAGAAAGAAAGGCGAAAGGAGAAAAAGTGACGAAGGAACGAGCCTGTCTACGGAACTACTAGGCCGACCTGTTGGGGTTTCCTGGCGCGCGGTGCTCGCCGGGCTTCGTGAAGGAGCACGCCACAGCCCTCCCGTCGCCATCGTGCCGGGCTGGGGATGAAGGCAGTCTGCCTCCTCATTAACCCTCCAGCAGCGTCTTCTCCTTCGACTGTGCCTCTAGCTCGCTTACTGCAAGCAAGCCACATGCGTGTCTTCTCAGCTCCTGCGTTACCTGTGAATGTCTGACTGTTTTTGCACCCCCCCCCCTCCCCTCTGCCACTCTCCCCCAACGTCCAACTTCACCAACACACACCCACCAACGGGCTCATACCTCCTTCTCTGCAATTGACGCGTTGTTCCCACGCCTCGCTGAACAACGCGGCCTAGGTCGTAACGCCTCAAGTAACAAGCCTTTCTCGCTCTCCCCTCTCACCAGCCCCGCTGACCACCATGTCCGCCTACCAGAAGAACAACTCCGTCGAGGTGCGCCGTGCCGAGTGCGCGCGCCTGCAGGCCAAGTACCCGGCGCACGTCGCCATGGTCGTGGAGGCCGCCACGAGCAGCAAGGCGCACTTCCTCGCGCTGCCCCGCGACGCCACCGTCGCGGAGCTGGAGGCGGCCGTGCGCGCCGCCCTCGGCATCAGCGCCAAGAAGATGACGCTGGCCGTGGGGGGCTGCACGCCCGCCGCCTCCGCCACCGTCGGCGACCTCAGCGACGTGTGCACGCAGGACGACGGCTTCCTCTACGTGGCCGTGCGCGCGGAGAAGGCCATGGGCGGCGTCGGTGGCCCGTGCTTTGCCAGCGACTCTTAATAAGCACCCTCCAAAGAAGCGGGACCCAACTGTGGTGGTTCGTTGCCCGCTACTGGTAATTTTTCCTCTTTTGTTTTTCTTTTCGCATGTGTACACAGACTGTGCTTCATTCGTTTGTTTTCACGTCCGTTTTCATTCGCAGCCTCAGTTGCGCTGCGGTGCAATGTGTTTCTCGCGCTCACACCCCCACGACTGCGCGTGAGAAGCGCTTTTGCTATGTGCTCAGATTTTTTTTTTCATTATTTTTGTTACTTTTACTTCCCCTCACTCTTTTCTACTCGCACAGCACGGAGTCCCGTGGTCGTGGCTACGCTGCTGTGCTTAAGTACGCCCCCTGCCAGCTCCAGCGTTGTATTATTGACAGTTCGTGACGCTGCGGTGCACGGGAAGAATGCCGAAGTTTGTGAAGCGGTGAGCCGCAAGTCAGAGGAAGCCGCGCAGTGGCCTACTTAAATGGAAAAGCAGAAGTAGTAGAAGCACTCGGCGTTGACCGACAAGGTAGGAGTGGCTGTTGTGTGCGCAGGGCCGTGCTTGGCCGCGGCTCTTGTCGGAGAGAGGGTCCGCGCTGACCTGAATCTGCCTGGAGCGGTCCTCCGCGTCCGCTTGGCGTGGAGCAGCGGACGTAGATGCCGTGGTGCGACAGACACGCAAGCGGGACTCGAAAACGGCTGCTGTTGTTGTCGCTGCCGTCGTCGTGTGGCGCACAAGTCCCAGCCTGCGCACGGTTGCTGCCGTTCTCTTCCCTTCCCTTCCCTTCCCTTCCCTTACGGACCTCGTTGACCAACTTCTCTGCCCTCCCCCGCCCCCTCCCTTTTCGTTTCTCTTCTACCTTTCACGCGCACATCGTGCTGTCGCCACTCGGCAGTGGCAGCACTTGAGCCTTTTGTCTCAGCTGCACCCCACTTTTCCCCTTTTCTTCTGTTCTTTTCACGCCGTCGACAGTCGGTGTTGTCTCTTGCGCCTGCTCGCTCAGCGTGGCAGGTTTGACCTGGCTCTCTTCACAGCTTTTCTTTTCGGGAGGTGTCAGGACCCCGCCGCAAAGAGGTGCGCTGTGCCTGAGCCGCCACGCCACAGGGAGCCTGTAAGCGGGTGGCTTGGCGCACCAGCAGGCACCTCTAGCGTCTTTTTCCTTCGATTCAGGAGCACTGCTCCCTGCTTTTGTTTTGTGTTTTGTTTTCTTCGGTTGGTGCCTGTCTGCTTGTTTGGCAAAGGCGCCAATGGCAGATGAGCGCTCCGCTCTCTGCGTGCGGGGAGCGCACACGGCCCCGGAGTGCACGAAGCGGCACGCAGTGTGAACGCGAAAAGGAAAAAGAAAGAAAGGCGAAAGGAGAAAAAGTGACGAAGGAACGAGCCTGTCTACGGAACTACTAGGCCGACCTGTTGGGGTTTCCTGGCGCGCGGTGCTCGCCGGGCTTCGTGAAGGAGCACGGCACAGCCCTCCCGTCGCCATCGTGCCGGGCTGGGGATGAAGGCAGTCTGCCTCCTCATTAGCCCTCCAGCAGCGTCTTCTCCTTCGACTGTGCCTCTAGCTCGCTTACTGCAAGCAAGCCACATGCGTGTCTTCTCAGCTCCTGCGTTACCTGTGAATGTCTGACTGTTTTTACACCCCCTCCCCCCCTCCCCTCTGCCACTCTCCCCCAACGTCCAACTTCACCAACACACACCCACCAACGGGCTCATACCTCCTTCTCTGCAATTGACGCGTTGTTCCCACGCCTCGCTGAACAACGCGGCCTAGGTCGTAACGCCTCAAGTAACAAGCCTTTCTCGCTCTCCCCTCTCACCAGCCCCGCTGACCACCATGTCCGCCTACCAGAAGAACAACTCCGTCGAGGTGCGCCGTGCCGAGTGCGCGCGCCTGCAGGCCAAGTACCCGGCGCACGTCGCCATGGTCGTGGAGGCCGCCACGAGCAGCAAGGCGCACTTCCTCGCGCTGCCCCGCGACGCCACCGTCGCGGAGCTGGAGGCGGCCGTGCGCGCCGCCCTCGGCATCAGCGCCAAGAAGATGACGCTGGCCGTGGGGGGCTGCACGCCCGCCGCCTCCGCCACCGTCGGCGACCTCAGCGACGCGAGCACGCAGGACGACGGCTTCCTCTACGTGGCCGTGCGCGCGGAGAAGGCCATGGGTGGCGTCGGTGGCCCGTGCTTTGCCAGCGACTCTTAATAAGCACCCTCCAAAGAAGCGGGACCCAACTGTGGTGGTTCGTTGCCCGCTACTGGTAATTTTTCCTCTTTTGTTTTTCTTTTCGCATGTGTACACAGATTGTGCTTCATTCGTTTGTTTTCACGTCCGTTTTCATTCGCAGCCTCAGTTGCGCTGCGGTGCAACGTGCTTCTCGCGCTCACACCCCCACGACTGCGCGTGAGAAGCGCTTTTGCTATGTGCTCAGACTTTTTTTTTTATTATTATTTTTGTTACTTTTACTTACCCTCACTCTTTTCTACTCGCACAGCACGGAATCCCGTGGTCGTGGCTACGCTGCTGTGCTTAAGTACGCCCCCTGCCAGCTCCAGCGTTGTATTATTGACAGTTCGTGACGCTGCGGTGCACGGGAAGAATGCCGAAGTTTGTGAAGCGGTGAGCCGCAAGTCAGAGGAAGCCGCGCAGTGGCCTACTTAAATGGAAAAGCAGAAGTAGTAGAAGCACTCGGCGTTGACCGACAAGGTAGGAGTGGTTGTTGTGTGCGCAGGGCCGTGCTTGGCCGCGGCTCTTGTCGGAGAGAGGGTCCGCGCTGACCTGAATCTGCCTGGAGCGGTCCTCCGCGTCCGCTTGGCGTGGAGCAGCGGACGCAGATGCCGTGGTGCGACAGACACGCAAGCGGGACTCGAAAACGGCTGCTGTTGTTGTCGCTGCCGTCGTCGTGTGGCGCACAAGTCCCAGCCTGCGCACGGTTGCTGCCGTTCCCTTCCCTTCCCTTCCCTTACAGACCTCGTTGACCAACTTCTCTGCCCTCCCCCGCCCCCTCCCTTTTCGTTTCTCTTCTACCTTTCACGCGCACATCGTGCTGTCGCCACTCGGCAGCGGCAGCACTTGAGCCTTTTGTCTCAGCTGCACCCCACTTTTCCCCTTTTCTTCTGTTCTTTTCACGCCGTCGACAGTCGGTGTTGTCTCTTGCGCCTGCTCGCTCAGCGTGGCAGGTTTGATCTGGCTCTCTTCACAGCTTTTCTTTTCGGGAGGTGTCAGGACCCCGCCGCAAAGAGGTGCGCTGTGCCTGAGCCGCCACGCCACAGGGAGCCTGTAAGCGGGTGGCTTGACGCACCAGCAGGCACCTCTAGCGTCTTTTTCCTTCGATTCAGGAGCACTGCTCCCTGCTTTTGTTTTGTGTTTTGTTTTCTTCGGTTGGTGCCTGTCTGCTTGTTTGGCAAAGGCGCCAATGGCAGATGAGCGCTCCGCTCTCTGCGTGCGGGGAGCGCACACGGCCCCGGAGTGCACGAAGCGGCACGCAGTGTGAACGCGAAAAGGAAAAAGAAAGAAAGGCGAAAGGAGAAAAAGTGACGAAGGAACGAGCCTGTCTACGGAACTACTAGGCCGACCTGTTGGGGTTTCCTGGCGCGCGGTGCTCGCCGGGCTTCGTGAAGGAGCACGGCACAGCCCTCCCGTCGCCATCGTGCCGGGCTGGGGATGAAGGCGGTCTGCCTCCTCATTAACCCTCCAGCAGCGTCTTCTCCTTCGACTGTGCCTCAAGCTCGCTTACTGCAAGCAAGCCACATGCGTGTCTTCTCAGCTCCTGCGTTACCTGTGAATGTCTGACTGTTTTTACACCCCCTCCCCCCCTCCCCTCTGCCACTCTCCCCCAACGTCCAACTTCACCAACACACACCCACCAACGGGCTCATACCTCCTTCTCTGCAATTGACGCGTTGTTCCCACGCCTCGCTGAACAACGCGGCCTAGGTCGTAACGCCTTAAGTAACAAGCCTTTCTCGCTCTCCCCTCTCACCAGCCCCGCTGACCACCATGTCCGCCTACCAGAAGAACAACTCCGTCGAGGTGCGCCGTGCCGAGTGCGCGCGCCTGCAGGCCAAGTACCCGGCGCACGTCGCCATGGTCGTGGAGGCCGCCACGAGCAGCAAGGCGCACTTCCTCGCGCTGCCCCGCGACGCCACCGTCGCGGAGCTGGAGGCGGCCGTGCGCGCCGCCCTCGGCATCAGCGCCAAGAAGATGACGCTGGCCGTGGGGGGCTGCACGCCCGCCGCCTCCGCCACCGTCGGCGACCTCAGCGACGCGAGCACGCAGGACGACGGCTTCCTCTACGTGGCCGTGCGCGCGGAGAAGGCCATGGGTGGCGTCGGTGGCCCGTGCTTTGCCAGCGACTCTTAATAAGCAGCCTCCAAAGAAGCGGGACCCAACTGTGGTGGTTCGTTGCCCGCTACTGGTAATTTTTCCTCTTTTGTTTTTCTTTTCGCATGTGTACACAGACTGTGCTTCATTCGTTTGTTTTCACGTCCGTTTTCATTCGCAGCCTCAGTTGCGCTGCGGTGCAACGTGCTTCTCGCGCTCACACCCCCACGACTGCGCGTGAGAAGCGCTTTTGCTATGTGCTCAGACTTTTTTTATTATTATTATTTTTGTTACTTTTACTTACCCTCACTCTTTTCTACTCGCACAGCACGGAGTCCCGTGGTCGTGGCTACGCTGCTGTGCTTAAGTACGCCCCCTGCCAGCTCCAGCGTTGTATTTTTGACGGTTCGTGACGCTGCGGTGCACGGGAAGAATGCCGAAGTTTGTGAAGCGGTGAGCCGCAAGTCAGAGGAAGCCGCGCAGTGGCCTACTTAAATGGAAAAGCAGAAGTAGTAGAAGCACTCGGCGTTGACCGAAAAGGTAGGAGTGGTTGTTGTGTGCGCAGGGCCGTGCTTGGCCGCGGCTCTTGTCGGAGAGAGGGTCCGCGCTGACCTGAATCTGCCTGGAGCGGTCCTCCGCGTCCGCTTGGCGTGGAGCAGCGGACGCAGATGCCGTGGTGCGACAGACACGCAAGCGGGACTCGAAAACGGCTGCTGTTGTTGTCGCTGCCGTCGTCGTGTGGCGCACAAGTCCCAGCCTGCGCACGGTTGCTGCCGTTCTCTTCCCTTCCCTTCCCTTCCCTTCCCTTCCCTTACAGACCTCGTTGACCAACTTCTCTGCCCTCCCCCGCCCCCTCCCTTTTCGTTTCTCTTCTACCTTTCACGCGCACATCGTGCTGTCGCCACTCGGCAGCGGCAGCACTTGAGCCTTTTGTCTCAGCTGCACCCCACTTTTCCCCTTTTCTTCTGTTCTTTTCACGCCGTCGACAGTCGGTGTTGTCTCTTGCGCCTGCTCGCTCAGCGTGGCAGGTTTGATCTGGCTCTCTTCACAGCTTTTCTTTTCGGGAGGTGTCAGGACCCCGCCGCAAAGAGGTGCGCTGTGCCTGAGCCGCCACGCCACAGGGAGCCTGTAAGCGGGTGGCTTGACGCACCAGCAGGCACCTCTAGCGTCTTTTTCCTTCGATTCAGGAGCACTGCTCCCTGCTTTTGTTTTGTGTTTTGTTTTCTTCGGTTGGTGCCTGTCTGCTTGTTTGGCAAAGGCGCCAATGGCAGATGAGCGCTCCGCTCTCTGCGTGCGGGGAGCGCACACGGCCCCGGAGTGCACGAAGCGGCACGCAGTGTGAACGCGAAAAGGAAAAAGAAAGAAAGGCGAAAGGAGAAAAAGTGACGAAGGAACGAGCCTGTCTACGGAACTACTAGGCCGACCTGTTGGGGTTTCCTGGCGCGCGGTGCTCGCCGGGCTTCGTGAAGGAGCACGGCACAGCCCTCCCGTCGCCATCGTGCCGGGCTGGGGATGAAGGCGGTCTGCCTCCTCATTAACCCTCCAGCAGCGTCTTCTCCTTCGACTGTGCCTCTAGCTCGCTTACTGCAAGCAAGCCACATGCGTGTCTTCTCAGCTCCTGCGTTACCTGTGAATGTCTGACTGTTTTTACACCCCCTCCCCCCCTCCCCTCTGCCACTCTCCCCCAACATCCCACTTCACCAACACACACCCACCAACGGGCTCATACCTCCTTCTCTGCAATTGACGCGTTGTTCCCACGCCTCGCTGAACAACGCGGCCTAGGTCGTAACGCCTTAAGTAACAAGCCTTTCTCGCTCTCCCCTCTCACCAGCCCCGCTGACCACCATGTCCGCCTACCAGAAGAACAACTCCGTCGAGGTGCGCCGTGCCGAGTGCGCGCGCCTGCAGGCCAAGTACCCGGCGCACGTCGCCATGGTCGTGGAGGCCGCCACGAGCAGCAAGGCGCACTTCCTCGCGCTGCCCCGCGACGCCACCGTCGCGGAGCTGGAGGCGGCCGTGCGCGCCGCCCTCGGCATCAGCGCCAAGAAGATGACGCTGGCCGTGGGGGGCTGCACGCCCGCCGCCTCCGCCACCGTCGGCGACCTCAGCGACGCGAGCACGCAGGACGACGGCTTCCTCTACGTGGCCGTGCGCGCGGAGAAGGCCATGGGTGGCGTCGGTGGCCCGTGCTTTGCCAGCGACTCTTAATAAGCAGCCTGCAAAGAAGCGGGACCCAACTGTGGTGGTTCGTTGCCCGCTACTGGTAATTTTTCCTCTTTTGTTTTTCTTTTCGCATGTGTACACAGACTGTGCTTCATTCGTTTGTTTTCACGTCCGTTTTCATTCGCAGCCTCAGTTGCGCTGCGGTGCAACGTGCTTCTCGCGCTCACACCCCCACGACTGCGCGTGAGAAGCGCTTTTGCTATGTGCTCAGACTTTTTTTATTATTATTATTTTTGTTACTTTTACTTACCCTCACTCTTTTCTACTCGCACAGCACGGAGTCCCGTGGTCGTGGCTACGCTGCTGTGCTTAAGTACGCCCCCTGCCAGCTCCAGCGTTGTATTTTTGACGGTTCGTGACGCTGCGGTGCACGGGAAGAATGCCGAAGTTTGTGAAGCGGTGAGCCGCAAGTCAGAGGAAGCCGCGCAGTGGCCTACTTAAATGGAAAAGCAGAAGTAGTAGAAGCACTCGGCGTTGACCGAAAAGGTAGGAGTGGTTGTTGTGTGCGCAGGGCCGTGGTTGGCCGCGGCTCTTGTCGGAGAGAGGGTCCGCGCTGACCTGAATCTGCCTGGAGCGGTCCTCCGCGTCCGCTTGGCGTGGAGCAGCGGACGTAGATGCCGTGGTGCGACAGACACGCAAGCGGGACTCGAAAACGGCTGCTGTTGTTGTCGCTGCCGTCGTCGTGTGGCGCACAAGTCCCAGCCTGCGCACGGTTGCTGCCGTTCCCTTCCCTTCCCTTCCCTTACAGACCTCGTTGACCAACTTCTCTGCCCTCCCCCGCCCCCTCCCTTTTCGTTTCTCTTCTACCTTTCACGCGCACATCGTGCTGTCGCCACTCGGCAGTGGCAGCACTTGAGCCTTTTGTCTCAGCTGCACCCCACTTTTCCCCTTTTCTTCTGTTCTTTTCACGCCGTCGACAGTCGGTGTTGTCTCTTGCGCCTGCTCGCTCAGCGTGGCAGGTTTGATCTGGCTCTCTTCACAGCTTTTCTTTTCGGGAGGTGTCAGGACCCCGCCGCAAAGAGGTGCGCTGTGCCTGAGCCGCCACGCCACAGGGAGCCTGTAAGCGGGTGGCTTGACGCACCAGCAGGCACCTCTAGCGTCTTTTTCCTTCGATTCAGGAGCACTGCTCCCTGCTTTTGTTTTGTGTTTTGTTTTCTTCGGTTGGTGCCTGTCTGCTTGTTTGGCAAAGGCGCCAATGGCAGATGAGCGCTCCGCTCTCTGCGTGCGGGGAGCGCACACGGCCCCGGAGTGCACGAAGCGGCACGCAGTGTGAACGCGAAAAGGAAAAAGAAAGAAAGGCGAAAGGAGAAAAAGTGACGAAGGAACGAGCCTGTCTACGGAACTACTAGGCCGACCTGTTGGGGTTTCCTGGCGCGCGGTGCTCGCCGGGCTTCGTGAAGGAGCACGGCACAGCCCTCCCGTCGCCATCGTGCCGGGCTGGGGATGAAGGCGGTCTGCCTCCTCATTAACCCTCCAGCAGCGTCTTCTCCTTCGACTGTGCCTCTAGCTCGCTTACTGCAAGCAAGCCACATGCGTGTCTTCTCAGCTCCTGCGTTACCTGTGAATGTCTGACTGTTTTTACACCCCCTCCCCCCCTCCCCTCTGCCACTCTCCCCCAACATCCCACTTCACCAACACACACCCACCAACGGGCTCATACCTCCTTCTCTGCAATTGACGCGTTGTTCCCACGCCTCGCTGAACAACGCGGCCTAGGTCGTAACGCCTCAAGTAACAAGCCTTTCTCGCTCTCCCCTCTCACCAGCCCCGCTGACCACCATGTCCGCCTACCAGAAGAACAACTCCGTCGAGGTGCGCCGTGCCGAGTGCGCGCGCCTGCAGGCCAAGTACCCGGCGCACGTCGCCATGGTCGTGGAGGCCGCCACGAGCAGCAAGGCGCACTTCCTCGCGCTGCCCCGCGACGCCACCGTCGCGGAGCTGGAGGCGGCCGTGCGCGCCGCCCTCGGCATCAGCGCCAAGAAGATGACGCTGGCCGTGGGGGGCTGCACGCCCGCCGCCTCCGCCACCGTCGGCGACCTCAGCGACGCGAGCACGCAGGACGACGGCTTCCTCTACGTGGCCGTGCGCGCGGAGAAGGCCATGGGTGGCGTCGGTGGCCCGTGCTTTGCCAGCGACTCTTAATAAGCACCCTCCAAAGAAGCGGGACCCAACTGTGGTGGTTCGTTGCCCGCTACTGGTAATTTTTCCTCTTTTGTTTTTCTTTTCGCATGTGTACACAGACTGTGCTTCATTCGTTTGTTTTCACGTCCGTTTTCATTCGCAGCCTCAGTTGCGCTGCGGTGCAACGTGCTTCTCGCGCTCACACCCCCACGACTGCGCGTGAGAAGCGCTTTTGCTATGTGCTCAGACTTTTTTTATTATTATTATTTTTGTTACTTTTACTTACCCTCACTCTTTTCTACTCGCACAGCACGGAGTCCCGTGGTCGTGGCTACGCTGCTGTGCTTAAGTACGCCCCCTGCCAGCTCCAGCGTTGTATTTTTGACGGTTCGTGACGCTGCGGTGCACGGGAAGAATGCCGAAGTTTGTGAAGCGGTGAGCCGCAAGTCAGAGGAAGCCGCGCAGTGGCCTACTTAAATGGAAAAGCAGAAGTAGTAGAAGCACTCGGCGTTGACCGAAAAGGTAGGAGTGGTTGTTGTGTGCGCAGGGCCGTGCTTGGCCGCGGCTCTTGTCGGAGAGAGGGTCCGCGCTGACCTGAATCTGCCTGGAGCGGTCCTCCGCGTCCGCTTGGCGTGGAGCAGCGGACGTAGATGCCGTGGTGCGACAGACACGCAAGCGGGACTCGAAAACGGCTGCTGTTGTTGTCGCTGCCGTCGTCGTGTGGCGCACAAGTCCCAGCCTGCGCACGGTTGCTGCCGTTCCCTTCCCTTCCCTTCCCTTACAGACCTCGTTGACCAACTTCTCTGCCCTCCCCCGCCCCCTCCCTTTTCGTTTCTCTTCTACCTTTCACGCGCACATCGTGCTGTCGCCACTCGGCAGTGGCAGCACTTGAGCCTTTTGTCTCAGCTGCACCCCACTTTTCCCCTTTTCTTCTGTTCTTTTCACGCCGTCGACAGTCGGTGTTGTCTCTTGCGCCTGCTCGCTCAGCGTGGCAGGTTTGATCTGGCTCTCTTCACAGCTTTTCTTTTCGGGAGGTGTCAGGACCCCGCCGCAAAGAGGTGCGCTGTGCCTGAGCCGCCACGCCACAGGGAGCCTGTAAGCGGGTGGCTTGACGCACCAGCAGGCACCTCTAGCGTCTTTTTCCTTCGATTCAGGAGCACTGCTCCCTGCTTTTGTTTTGTGTTTTGTTTTCTTCGGTTGGTGCCTGTCTGCTTGTTTGGCAAAGGCGCCAATGGCAGATGAGCGCTCCGCTCTCTGCGTGCGGGGAGCGCACACGGCCCCGGAGTGCACGAAGCGGCACGCAGTGTGAACGCGAAAAGGAAAAAGAAAGAAAGGCGAAAGGAGAAAAAGTGACGAAGGAACGAGCCTGTCTACGGAACTACTAGGCCGACCTGTTGGGGTTTCCTGGCGCGCGGTGCTCGCCGGGCT
The DNA here is from genome assembly GCA_037349495.1 of Lotmaria passim. Lineage (NCBI taxonomy): Eukaryota > Euglenozoa > Kinetoplastea > Trypanosomatida > Trypanosomatidae > Lotmaria > Lotmaria passim. The sequence goes on from CP140195.1 coordinate 483,406, forward strand.
TCGTGAAGGAGCACGGCACAGCCCTCCCGTCGCCATCGTGCCGGGCTGGGGATGAAGGCGGTCTGCCTCCTCATTAACCCTCCAGCAGCGTCTTCTCCTTCGACTGTGCCTCAAGCTCGCTTACTGCAAGCAAGCCACATGCGTGTCTTCTCAGCTCCTGCGTTACCTGTGAATGTCTGACTGTTTTTACACCCCCTCCCCCCCCTCCCCTCTGCCACTCTCCCCCAACGTCCAACTTCACCAACACACACCCACCAACGGGCTCATACCTCCTTCTCTGCAATTGACGCGTTGTTCCCACGCCTCGCTGAACAACGCGGCCTAGGTCGTAACGCCTCAAGTAACAAGCCTTTCTCGCTCTCCCCTCTCACCAGCCCCGCTGACCACCATGTCCGCCTACCAGAAGAACAACTCCGTCGAGGTGCGCCGTGCCGAGTGCGCGCGCCTGCAGGCCAAGTACCCGGCGCACGTCGCCATGGTCGTGGAGGCCGCCACGAGCAGCAAGGCGCACTTCCTCGCGCTGCCCCGCGACGCCACCGTCGCGGAGCTGGAGGCGGCCGTGCGCGCCGCCCTCGGCATCAGCGCCAAGAAGATGACGCTGGCCGTGGGGGGCTGCACGCCCGCCGCCTCCGCCACCGTCGGCGACCTCAGCGACGCGAGCACGCAGGACGACGGCTTCCTCTACGTGGCCGTGCGCGCGGAGAAGGCCATGGGTGGCGTCGGTGGCCCGTGCTTTGCCAGCGACTCTTAATAAGCACCCTCCAAAGAAGCGGGACCCAACTGTGGTGGTTCGTTGCCCGCTACTGGTAATTTTTCCTCTTTTGTTTTTCTTTTCGCATGTGTACACAGACTGTGCTTCATTCGTTTGTTTTCACGTCCGTTTTCATTCGCAGCCTCAGTTGCGCTGCGGTGCAACGTGCTTCTCGCGCTCACACCCCCACGACTGCGCGTGAGAAGCGCTTTTGCTATGTGCTCAGACTTTTTTTATTATTATTATTTTTGTTACTTTTACTTACCCTCACTCTTTTCTACTCGCACAGCACGGAGTCCCGTGGTCGTGGCTACGCTGCTGTGCTTAAGTACGCCCCCTGCCAGCTCCAGCGTTGTATTTTTGACGGTTCGTGACGCTGCGGTGCACGGGAAGAATGCCGAAGTTTGTGAAGCGGTGAGCCGCAAGTCAGAGGAAGCCGCGCAGTGGCCTACTTAAATGGAAAAGCAGAAGTAGTAGAAGCACTCGGCGTTGACCGAAAAGGTAGGAGTGGTTGTTGTGTGCGCAGGGCCGTGGTTGGCCGCGGCTCTTGTCGGAGAGAGGGTCCGCGCTGACCTGAATCTGCCTGGAGCGGTCCTCCGCGTCCGCTTGGCGTGGAGCAGCGGACGTAGATGCCGTGGTGCGACAGACACGCAAGCGGGACTCGAAAACGGCTGCTGTTGTTGTCGCTGCCGTCGTCGTGTGGCGCACAAGTCCCAGCCTGCGCACGGTTGCTGCCGTTCCCTTCCCTTCCCTTCCCTTACAGACCTCGTTGACCAACTTCTCTGCCCTCCCCCGCCCCCTCCCTTTTCGTTTCTCTTCTACCTTTCACGCGCACATCGTGCTGTCGCCACTCGGCAGTGGCAGCACTTGAGCCTTTTGTCTCAGCTGCACCCCACTTTTCCCCTTTTCTTCTGTTCTTTTCACGCCGTCGACAGTTGGTGTTGTCTCTTGCGCCTGCTCGCTCAGCGTGGCAGGTTTGATCTGGCTCTCTTCACAGCTTTTCTTTTCGGGAGGTGTCAGGACCCCGCCGCAAAGAGGTGCGCTGTGCCTGAGCCGCCACGCCACAGGGAGCCTGTAAGCGGGTGGCTTGACGCACCAGCAAGCACCTCTAGCGTCTTTTTCCTTCGATTCAGGAGCACTGCTCCCTGCTTTTGTTTTGTGTTTTGTTTTCTTCGGTTGGTGCCTGTCTGCTTGTTTGGCAAAGGCGCCAATGGCAGATGAGCGCTCCGCTCTCTGCGTGCGGGGAGCGCACACGGCCCCGGAGTGCACGAAGCGGCACGCAGTGTGAACGCGAAAAGGAAAAAGAAAGAAAGGCGAAAGGAGAAAAAGTGGCGAAGGAACGAGCCTGTCTACGGAACTACTAGGCCGACCTGTTGGGGTTTCCTGGCGCGCGGTGCTCGCCGAGCTTCGTGAAGGAGCACGGCACAGCCCTCCCGTCGCCATCGTGCCGGGCTGGGGATGAGGGCGGTCTGCCTCCTCATTAACCCTCCAGCAGCGTCTTCTCCTTCGACTGTGCCTCTAGCTCGCTTACTGCAAGCAAGCCACATGCGTGTCTTCTCAGCTCCTGCGTTACCTGTGAATGTCTGACTGTTTTTACACCCCCTCCCCCCCTCCCCTCTGCCACTCTCCCCCAACGTCCAACTTCACCAACACACACCCACCAACGGGCTCATACCTCCTTCTCTGCAATTGACGCGTTGTTCCCACGCCTCGCTGAACAACGCGGCCTAGGTCGTAACGCCTCAAGTAACAAGCCTTTCTCGCTCTCCCCTCTCACCAGCCCCGCTGACCACCATGTCCGCCTACCAGAAGAACAACTCCGTCGAGGTGCGCCGTGCCGAGTGCGCGCGCCTGCAGGCCAAGTACCCGGCGCACGTCGCCATGGTCGTGGAGGCCGCCACGAGCAGCAAGGCGCACTTCCTCGCGCTGCCCCGCGACGCCACCGTCGCGGAGCTGGAGGCGGCCGTGCGCGCCGCCCTCGGCATCAGCGCCAAGAAGATGACGCTGGCCGTGGGGGGCTGCACGCCCGCCGCCTCCGCCACCGTCGGCGACCTCAGCGACGCGAGCACGCAGGACGACGGCTTCCTCTACGTGGCCGTGCGCGCGGAGAAGGCCATGGGTGGCGTCGGTGGCCCGTGCTTTGCCAGCGACTCTTAATAAGCAGCCTCCAAAGAAGCGGGACCCAACTGTGGTGGTTCGTTGCCCGCTACTGGTAATTTTTCCTCTTTTGTTTTTCTTTTCGCATGTGTACACAGACTGTGCTTCATTCGTTTGTTTTCACGTCCGTTTTCATTCGCAGCCTCAGTTGCGCTGCGGTGCAACGTGCTTCTCGCGCTCACACCCCCACGACTGCACGTGAGAAGCGCTTTTGCTATGTGCTCAGACTTTTTTTTTTTTCATTATTTTTGTTACTTTTACTTACCCTCACTCTTTTCTACTCGCACAGCACGGAGTCCCGTGGTCGTGGCTACGCTGCTGTGCTTAAGTACGCCCCCTGCCAGCTCCAGCGTTGTATTTTTGACGGTTCGTGACGCTGCGGTGCACGGGAAGAATGCCGAAGTTTGTGAAGCGGTGAGCCGCAAGTCAGAGGAAGCCGCGCAGTGGCCTACTTAAATGGAAAAGCAGAAGTAGTATAAGCACTCGGCGTTGACCGACAAGGTAGGAGTGGTTGTTGTGTGCGCAGGGCCGTGCTTGGCCGCGGCTCTTGTCGGAGAGAGGGTCCGCGCTGACCTGAATCTGCCTGGAGCGGTCCTCCGCGTCCGCTTGGCGTGGAGCAGCGGACGTAGATGCCGTGGTGCGACAGACACGCAAGCGGGACTCGAAAACGGCTGCTGTTGTTGTCGCTGCCGTCGTCGTGTGGCGCACAAGTCCCAGCCTGCGCACGGTTGCTGCCGTTCTCTTCCCTTCCCTTCCCTTCCCTTCCCTTACGGACCTCGTTGACCAACTTCTCTGCCCTCCCCCGCCCCCTCCCTTTTCGTTTCTCTTCTACCTTTCACGCGCACATCGTGCTGTCGCCACTCGGCAGTGGCAGCACTTGAGCCTTTTGTCTCAGCTGCACCCCACTTTTCCCCTTTTCTTCTGTTCTTTTCACGCCGTCGACAGTCGGTGTTGTCTCTTGCGCCTGCTCGCTCAGCGTGGCAGGTTTGATCTGGCTCTCTTCACAGCTTTTCTTTTCGGGAGGTGTCAGGACCCCGCCGCAAAGAGGTGCGCTGTGCCTGAGCCGCCACGCCACAGGGAGCCTGTAAGCGGGTGGCTTGACGCACCAGCGAGCACCTCTAGCGTCTTTTTCCTTCGATTCAGGAGCACTGCTCCCTGCTTTTGTTTTGTGTTTTGTTTTCTTCGGTTGGTGCCTGTCTGCTTGTTTGGCAAAGGCGCCAATGGCAGATGAGCGCTCCGCTCTCTGCGTGCGTGGAGCGCACACGGCCCCGGAGTGCACGAAGCGGCACGCAGTGTGAAGGCGAAAAAGAAAAAGAAAGAAAGGCGAAAGGAGAAAAAGTGACGAAGGAACGAGCCTGTCTACGGAACTACTAGGCCGACCTGTTGGGGTTTCCTGGCGCGCGGTGCTCGCCGAGCTTCGTGAAGGAGCACGGCACAGCCCTCCCGTCGCCATCGTGCCGGGCTGGGGATGAGGGCGGTCTGCCTCCTCATTAACCCTCCAGCAGCGTCTTCTCCTTCGACTGTGCCTCTAGCTCGCTTACTGCAAGCAAGCCACATGCGTGTCTTCTCAGCTCCTGCGTTACCTGTGAATGTCTGACTGTTTTTACACCCCCTCCCCCCCTCCCCTCTGCCACTCTCCCCCAACGTCCAACTTCACCAACACACACCCACCAACGGGCTCATACCTCCTTCTCTGCAATTGACGCGTTGTTCCCACGCCTCGCTGAACAACGCGGCCTAGGTCGTAACGCCTCAAGTAACAAGCCTTTCTCGCTCTCCCCTCTCACCAGCCCCGCTGACCACCATGTCCGCCTACCAGAAGAACAACTCCGTCGAGGTGCGCCGTGCCGAGTGCGCGCGCCTGCAGGCCAAGTACCCGGCGCACGTCGCCATGGTCGTGGAGGCCGCCACGAGCAGCAAGGCGCACTTCCTCGCGCTGCCCCGCGACGCCACCGTCGCGGAGCTGGAGGCGGCCGTGCGCGCCGCCCTCGGCATCAGCGCCAAGAAGATGACGCTGGCCGTGGGGGGCTGCACGCCCGCCGCCTCCGCCACCGTCGGCGACCTCAGCGACGCGAGCACGCAGGACGACGGCTTCCTCTACGTGGCCGTGCGCGCGGAGAAGGCCATGGGTGGCGTCGGTGGCCCGTGCTTTGCCAGCGACTCTTAATAAGCACCCTCCAAAGAAGCGGGACCCAACTGTGGTGGTTCGTTGCCCGCTACTGGTAATTTTTCCTCTTTTGTTTTTCTTTTCGCATGTGTACACAGACTGTGCTTCATTCGTTTGTTTTCACGTCCGTTTTCATTCGCAGCCTCAGTTGCGCTGCGGTGCAACGTGCTTCTCGCGCTCACACCCCCACGACTGCACGTGAGAAGCGCTTTTGCTATGTGCTCAGACTTTTTTTTTTTTCATTATTTTTGTTACTTTTACTTACCCTCACTCTTTTCTACTCGCACAGCACGGAGTCCCGTGGTCGTGGCTACGCTGCTGTGCTTAAGTACGCCCCCTGCCAGCTCCAGCGTTGTATTTTTGACGGTTCGTGACGCTGCGGTGCACGGGAAGAATGCCGAAGTTTGTGAAGCGGTGAGCCGCAAGTCAGAGGAAGCCGCGCAGTGGCCTACTTAAATGGAAAATTAGAAGTAGTATAAGCACTCGGCGTTGACCGACAAGGTAGGAGTGGTTGTTGTGTGCGCAGGGCCGTGCTTGGCCGCGGCTCTTGTCGGAGAGAGGGTCCGCGCTGACCTGAATCTGCCTGGAGCGGTCCTCCGCGTCCGCTTGGCGTGGAGCAGCGGACGTAGATGCCGTGGTGCGACAGACACGCAAGCGGGACTCGAAAACGGCTGCTGTTGTTGTCGCTGCCGTCGTCGTGTGGCGCACAAGTCCCAGCCTGCGCACGGTTGCTGCCGTTCTCTTCCCTTCCCTTCCCTTCCCTTCCCTTACGGACCTCGTTGACCAACTTCTCTGCCCTCCCCCGCCCCCTCCCTTTTCGTTTCTCTTCTACCTTTCACGCGCACATCGTGCTGTCGCCACTCGGCAGTGGCAGCACTTGAGCCTTTTGTCTCAGCTGCACCCCACTTTTCCCCTTTTCTTCTGTTCTTTTCACGCCGTCGACAGTCGGTGTTGTCTCTTGCGCCTGCTCGCTCAGCGTGGCAGGTTTGATCTGGCTCTCTTCACAGCTTTTCTTTTCGGGAGGTGTCAGGACCCCGCCGCAAAGAGGTGCGCTGTGCCTGAGCCGCCACGCCACAGGGAGCCTGTAAGCGGGTGGCTTGACGCACCAGCGAGCACCTCTAGCGTCTTTTTCCTTCGATTCAGGAGCACTGCTCCCTGCTTTTGTTTTGTGTTTTGTTTTCTTCGGTTGGTGCCTGTCTGCTTGTTTGGCAAAGGCGCCAATGGCAGATGAGCGCTCCGCTCTCTGCGTGCGTGGAGCGCACACGGCCCCGGAGTGCACGAAGCGGCACGCAGTGTGAAGGCGAAAAAGAAAAATAAAGAAAGGCGAAAGGAGAAAAAGTGACGAAGGAACGAGCCTGTCTACGGAACTACTAGGCCGACCTGTTGGGGTTTCCTGGCGCGCGGTGCTCGCCGAGCTTCGTGAAGGAGCACGGCACAGCCCTCCCGTCGCCATCGTGCCGGGCTGGGGATGAAGGCGGTCTGCCTCCTCATTAACCCTCCAGCAGCGTCTTCTCCTTCGACTGTGCCTCTAGCTCGCTTACTGCAAGCAAGCCACATGCGTGTCTTCTCAGCTCCTGCGTTACCTGTGAACGTCTGACTGTTTTTGCACCCCCCCCCCTCCCCTCTGCCACTCTCCCCCAACGTCCAACTTCACCAACACACACCCACCAACGGGCTCATACCTCCTTCTCTGCAATTGACGCGTTGTTCCCACGCCTCGCTGAACAACGCGGCCTAGGTCGTAACGCCTCAAGTAACAAGCCTTTCTCGCTCTCCCCTCTCACCAGCCCCGCTGACCACCATGTCCGCCTACCAGAAGAACAACTCCGTCGAGGTGCGCCGTGCCGAGTGCGCGCGCCTGCAGGCCAAGTACCCGGCGCACGTCGCCATGGTCGTGGAGGCCGCCACGAGCAGCAAGGCGCACTTCCTCGCGCTGCCCCGCGACGCCACCGTCGCGGAGCTGGAGGCGGCCGTGCGCGCCGCCCTCGGCATCAGCGCCAAGAAGATGACGCTGGCCGTGGGGGGCTGCACGCCCGCCGCCTCCGCCACCGTCGGCGACCTCAGCGACGCGAGCACGCAGGACGACGGCTTCCTCTACGTGGCCGTGCGCGCGGAGAAGGCCATGGGTGGCGTCGGTGGCCCGTGCTTTGCCAGCGACTCTTAATAAGCAGCCTCCAAAGAAGCGGGACCCAACTGTGGTGGTTCGTTGCCCGCTACTGGTAATTTTTCCTCTTTTGTTTTTCTTTTCGCATGTGTACACAGACTGTGCTTCATTCGTTTGTTTTCACGTCCGTTTTCATTCGCAGCCTCAGTTGCGCTGCGGTGCAACGTGCTTCTCGCGCTCACACCCCCACGACTGCGCGTGAGAAGCGCTTTTGCTATGTGCTCAGACTTTTTTTTTTATTATTATTTTTGTTACTTTTACTTACCCTCACTCTTTTCTACTCGCACAGCACGGAGTCCCGTGGTCGTGGCTACGCTGCTGTGCTTAAGTACGCCCTCTGCCAGCTCCAGCGTTGTATTTTTGACGGTTCGTGACGCTGCGGTGCACGGGAAGAATGCCGAAGTTTGTGAAGCGGTGAGCCGCAAGTCAGAGGAAGCCGCGCAGTGGCCTACTTAAATGGAAAAGCAGAAGTAGTATAAGCACTCGGCGTTGACCGACAAGGTAGGAGTGGTTGTTGTGTGCGCAGGGCCGTGCTTGGCCGCGGCTCTTGTCGGAGAGAGGGTCCGCGCTGACCTGAATCTGCCTGGAGCGGTCCTCCGCGTCCGCTTGGCGTGGAGCAGCGGACGTAGATGCCGTGGTGCGACAGACACGCAAGCGGGACTCGAAAACGGCTGCTGTTGTTGTCGCTGCCGTCGTCGTGTGGCGCACAAGTCCCAGCCTGCGCACGGTTGCTGCCGTTCTCTTCCCTTCCCTTCCCTTCCCTTCCCTTACGGACCTCGTTGACCAACTTCTCTGCCCTCCCCCGCCCCCTCCCTTTTCGTTTCTCTTCTACCTTTCACGCGCACATCGTGCTGTCGCCACTCGGCAGTGGTAGCACTTGAGCCTTTTGTCTCAGCCTCACACACTTTTTCTTTGCCCCCGCTTCCATCCCGCTCACCCTCAAGTATCCCCCCATCTCGCGTGTTGACAAGCAAAAGTAGTCCAACATGTCGTACGCCAAGTCCGTTGCCCTGAGCGTCCGCAGCGCTGAGTGCCAGCGTCTGATGCAGGAACACCCGAACGAGGTCCCGATCGTGACGGAGAGCACGAACGGCCGCGTGCACTTCCTCACGCTGCCGCGCGAGTCGACGGCGGCCGCGCTCGAGGTGGCGATCCGCAACGCGGCGGAGGTCACCGGCAAGAAGCTCGGCATTGTTGTCCGTGGCTGCGCCCCTGCTCCGTCCACCGCCATGGCGGACCTGTACGAGCACTGCAAGGCCGAGGACGGCTTCCTCTACGTGGCTTTCCGCGACGAGGGCGCCATGGGTGCATGCGCTGCCCCGTGCTTTGCAAAGGACAATTAATAAGCAGCCGCCGAAGAAGGCGGGACTCAGCTGTGCTTGCTCGATACCCGCTGGTGGTACTGTTTTTCCTCGTTTTTTCTTTCCTTTTTTTTTTTTCTTATTCGCTTCGCATGTGTACACAGACTGTGCTTCATTCGTTTGCTTTCACGTTCGCTTTCATTCGCAGCCTCAGTTGCGCTGCGGTGCAACGTGCTTCTCGCGCTCACACCCCCACGACTGCACGTGAGAAGCGCTTTTGCTATGTGCCCAAACCTCTTTTTATTTTTGTTTTGTTTTTACTTACTTACCCTCACTCTTTTCTACTCGCACAGCACGGAGTCCCGTGGTCGTGGCTACGCTGCTGTGCTTAAGTACGCCCCCTGCCAGCTCCAGCGTTGTATTTTTGACGGTTCGTGACGCTGCGGTGCACGGGAAGAATGCCGAAGTTTGTGAAGCGGTGAGCCGCAAGTCAGAGGAAGCCGCGCAGTGGCCTACTTAAATGGAAAAGCAGAAGTAGTAGAAGCACTCGGCGTTGACCGACAAGGTAGGAGTGGCTGTTGTGTGCGCAGGGCCGTGCTTGGCCGCGGCTCTTGTCGGAGAGAGGGTCCGCGCTGACCTGAATCTGCCTGGAGCGGTCCTCCGCGTCCGCTTGGCGTGGAGCAGCGGACGTAGATGCCGTGGTGCGACAGACACGCAAGCGGGACTCGAAAACGGCTGCTGTTGTTGTCGCTGCCGTCGTCGTGTGGCGCACAAGTCCCAGCCTGCGCACGGTTGCTGCCGTTCTCTTCCCTTCCCTTCCCTTCCCTTCCCTTACGGACCTCGTTGACCAACTTCTCTGCCCTCCCCCGCCCCCTCCCTTTTCGTTTCTCTTCTACCTTTCACGCGCACATCGTGCTGTCGCCACTCGGCAGTGGTAGCACTTGAGCCTTTTGTCTCAGCCTCACACACTTTTTCTTTGCCCCCGCTTCCATCCCGCTCACCCTCAAGTATCCCCCCATCTCGCGTGTTGACAAGCAAAAGTAGTCCAACATGTCGTACGCCAAGTCCGTTGCCCTGAGCGTCCGCAGCGCTGAGTGCCAGCGTCTGATGCAGGAACACCCGAACGAGGTCCCGATCGTGACGGAGAGCACGAACGGCCGCGTGCACTTCCTCACGCTGCCGCGCGAGTCGACGGCGGCCGCGCTCGAGGTGGCGATCCGCAACGCGGCGGAGGTCACCGGCAAGAAGCTCGGCATTGTTGTCCGTGGCTGCGCCCCTGCTCCGTCCACCGCCATGGCGGACCTGTACGAGCACTGCAAGGCCGAGGACGGCTTCCTCTACGTGGCTTTCCGCGACGAGGGCGCCATGGGTGCATGCGCTGCCCCGTGCTTTGCAAAGGACAATTAATAAGCAGCCGCCGAAGAAGGCGGGACTCAGCTGTGTTTGCTCGATACCCGCTGGTGGTACTGTTTTTCCTCGTTTTTTCTTTCCTTTTTTTTTTCTTATTCGCTTCGCATGTGTACACAGACTGTGCTTCATTCGTTTGCTTTCACGTTCGCTTTCATTCGAAGCCTCAGTTGCGCTGCGGTGCAACGTGCTTCTCGCGCTCACACCCCCACGACTGCGCGTGAAAAGCGCTTTTGCTATGTGCCCAAACCTCTTTTTATTTTTGTTTTGTTTTTATTTACTTACCCTCACTCTTTTCTACTCGCACAGCACGGAGTCCCGTGGTCGTGGTTACGCTGCTGTGCTTAAGTACGCCCCCTGCCAGCTCCAGCGTTGTATTTTTGACGGTTCGTGACGCTGCGGTGCACGGGAAGAATGCCGAAGTTTGTGAAGCGGTGAGCCGCAAGTCAGAGGAAGCCGCGCAGTGGCCTACTTAAATGGAAAAGCAGAAGTAGTATAAGCACTCGGCGTTGACCGACAAGGTAGGAGTGGCTGTTGTGTGCGCAGGGCCGTGCTTGGCCGCGGCTCTTGTCGGAGAGAGGGTCCGCGCTGACCTGAATCTGCCTGGAGCGGTCCTCCGCGTCCGCTTGGCGTGGAGCAGCGGACGTAGATGCCGTGGTGCGACAGACACGCAAGCGGGACTCGAAAACGGCTGCTGTTGTTGTCGCTGCCGTCGTCGTGTGGCGCACAAGTCCCAGCCTGCGCACGGTTGCTGCCGTTCTCTTCCCTTCCCTTCCCTTCCCTTCCCTTACGGACCTCGTTGACCAACTTCTCTGCCCTCCCCCGCCCCCTCCCTTTTCGTTTCTCTTCTACCTTTCACGCGCACATCGTGCTGTCGCCACTCGGCAGTGGTAGCACTTGAGCCTTTTGTCTCAGCCTCACACACTTTTTCTTTGCCCCCGCTTCCATCCCGCTCACCCTCAAGTATCCCCCCATCTCGCGTGTTGACAAGCAAAAGTAGTCCAACATGTCGTACGCCAAGTCCGTTGCCCTGAGCGTCCGCAGCGCTGAGTGCCAGCGTCTGATGCAGGAACACCCGAACGAGGTCCCGATCGTGACGGAGAGCACGAACGGCCGCGTGCACTTCCTCACGCTGCCGCGCGAGTCGACGGCGGCCGCGCTCGAGGTGGCGATCCGCAACGCGGCGGAGGTCACCGGCAAGAAGCTCGGCATTGTTGTCCGTGGCTGCGCCCCTGCTCCGTCCACCGCCATGGCGGACCTGTACGAGCACTGCAAGGCCGAGGACGGCTTCCTCTACGTGGCTTTCCGCGACGAGGGCGCCATGGGTGCATGCGCTGCCCCGTGCTTTGCAAAGGACAATTAATAAGCAGCCGCCGAAGAAGGCGGGACTCAGCTGTGTTTGCTCGATACCCGCTGGTGGTACTGTTTTTCCTCGTTTTTTCTTTCCTTTTTTTTTTCTTATTCGCTTCGCATGTGTACACAGACTGTGCTTCATTCGTTTGCTTTCACGTTCGCTTTCATTCGAAGCCTCAGTTGCGCTGCGGTGCAACGTGCTTCTCGCGCTCACACCCCCACGACTGCGCGTGAAAAGCGCTTTTGCTATGTGCCCAAACCTCTTTTTATTTTTGTTTTGTTTTTATTTACTTACCCTCACTCTTTTCTACTCGCACAGCACGGAGTCCCGTGGTCGTGGCTACGCTGCTGTGCTTAAGTACGCCCCCTGCCAGCTCCAGCGTTGTATTTTTGACGGTTCGTGACGCTGCGGTGCACGGGAAGAATGCCGAAGTTTGTGAAGCGGTGAGCCGCAAGTCAGAGGAAGCCGCGCAGTGGCCTACTTAAATGGAAAATTAGAAGTAGTAGAAGCACTCGGCGTTGACCGACAAGGTAGGAGTGGCTGTTGTGTGCGCAGGGCCGTGCTTGGCCGCGGCTCTTGTCGGAGAGAGGGTCCGCGCTGACCTGAATCTGCCTGGAGCGGTCCTCCGCGTCCGCTTGGCGTGGAGCAGCGGACGTAGATGCCGTGGTGCGACAGACACGCAAGCGGGACTCGAAAACGGCTGCTGTTGTTGTCGCTGCCGTCGTCGTGTGGCGCACAAGTCCCAGCCTGCGCACGGTTGCTGCCGTTCTCTTCCCTTCCCTTCCCTTCCCTTCCCTTACGGACCTCGTTGACCAACTTCTCTGCCCTCCCCCGCCCCCTCCCTTTTCGTTTCTCTTCTACCTTTCACGCGCACATCGTGCTGTCGCCACTCGGCAGTGGTAGCACTTGAGCCTTTTGTCTCAGCCTCACACACTTTTTCTTTGCCCCCGCTTCCATCCCGCTCACCCTCAAGTATCCCCCCATCTCGCGTGTTGACAAGCAAAAGTAGTCCAACATGTCGTACGCCAAGTCCGTTGCCCTGAGCGTCCGCAGCGCTGAGTGCCAGCGTCTGATGCAGGAACACCCGAACGAGGTCCCGATCGTGACGGAGAGCACGAACGGCCGCGTGCACTTCCTCACGCTGCCGCGCGAGTCGACGGCGGCCGCGCTCGAGGTGGCGATCCGCAACGCGGCGGAGGTCACCGGCAAGAAGCTCGGCATTGTTGTCCGTGGCTGCGCCCCTGCTCCGTCCACCGCCATGGCGGACCTGTACGAGCACTGCAAGGCCGAGGACGGCTTCCTCTACGTGGCTTTCCGCGACGAGGGCGCCATGGGTGCATGCGCTGCCCCGTGCTTTGCAAAGGACAATTAATAAGCAGCCGCCGAAGAAGGCGGGACTCAGCTGTGTTTGCTCGATACCCGCTGGTGGTACTGTTTTTCCTCGTTTTTTCTTTCCTTTTTTTTTTTCTGATTCGCTTCGCATGTGTACACAGACTGTGCTTCATTCGTTTGCTTTCACGTTCGCTTTCATTCGAAGCCTCAGTTGCGCTGCGGTGCAACGTGCTTCTCGCGCTCACACCCCCACGACTGCGCGTGAAAAGCGCTTTTGCTATGTGCCCAAACCTCTTTTTATTTTTGTTTTATTTTTATTTACTTACCCTCACTCTTTTCTACTCGCACAGCACGGAGTCCCGTGGTCGTGGCTACGCTGCTGTGCTTAAGTACGCCCCCTGCCAGCTCCAGCGTTGTATTTTTGACGGTTCGTGACGCTGCGGTGCACGGGAAGAATGCCGAAGTTTGTGAAGCGGTGAGCCGCAAGTCAGAGGAAGCCGCGCAGTGGCCTACTTAAATGGAAAAGCAGAAGTAGTAGAAGCACTCGGTGTTGACCGACAAGGTAGGAGTGGTTGTTGTGTGCGCAGGGCCGTGCTTGGCCGCGGCTCTTGTCGGAGAGAGGGTCCGCGCTGACCTGAATCTGCCTGGAGCGGTCCTCCGCGTCCGCTTGGCGTGGAGCAGCGGACGTAGATGCCGTGGTGCGACAGACACGCAAGCGGGACTCGAAAACGGCTGCTGTTGTTGTCGCTGCCGTCGTCGTGTGGCGCACAAGTCCCAGCCTGCGCACGGTTGCTGCCGTTCTCTTCCCTTCCCTTCCCTTCCCTTCCCTTACGGACCTCGTTGACCAACTTCTCTGCCCTCCCCCGCCCCCTCCCTTTTCGTTTCTCTTCTACCTTTCACGCGCACATCGTGCTGTCGCCACTCGGCAGTGGTAGCACTTGAGCCTTTTGTCTCAGCCTCACACACTTTTTCTTTGCCCCCGCTTCCATCCCGCTCACCCTCAAGTATCCCCCCATCTCGCGTGTTGACAAGCAAAAGTAGTCCAACATGTCGTACGCCAAGTCCGTTGCCCTGAGCGTCCGCAGCGCTGAGTGCCAGCGTCTGATGCAGGAACACCCGAACGAGGTCCCGATCGTGACGGAGAGCACGAACGGCCGCGTGCACTTCCTCACGCTGCCGCGCGAGTCGACGGCGGCCGCGCTCGAGGTGGCGATCCGCAACGCGGCGGAGGTCACCGGCAAGAAGCTCGGCATTGTTGTCCGTGGCTGCGCCCCTGCTCCGTCCACCGCCATGGCGGACCTGTACGAGCACTGCAAGGCCGAGGACGGCTTCCTCTACGTGGCTTTCCGCGACGAGGGCGCCATGGGTGCATGCGCTGCCCCGTGCTTTGCAAAGGACAATTAATAAGCAGCCGCCGAAGAAGGCGGGACTCAGCTGTGTTTGCTCGATACCCGCTGGTGGTACTGTTTTTCCTCGTTTTTTCTTTCCTTTTTTTTTTTCTTATTCGCTTCGCATGTGTACACAGACTGTGCTTCATTCGTTTGCTTTCACGTTCGCTTTCATTCGCAGCCTCAGTTGCGCTGCGGTGCAACGTGCTTCTCGCGCTCACACCCCCACGACTGCACGTGAGAAGCGCTTTTGCTATGTGCCCAAACCTCTCTTTATTTTTGTTTTGTTTTTACTTACTTACCCTCACTCTTTTCTACTCGCACAGCACGGAGTCCCGTGGTCGTGGCTACGCTGCTGTGCTTAAGTACGCCCCCTGCCAGCTCCAGCGTTGTATTTTTGACGGTTCGTGACGCTGCGGTGCACGGGAAGAATGCCGAAGTTTGTGAAGCGGTGAGCCGCAAGTCAGAGGAAGCCGCGCAGTGGCCTACTTAAATGGAAAAGCAGAAGTAGTAGAAGCACTCGGCGTTGACCGACAAGGTAGGAGTGGCTGTTGTGTGCGCAGGGCCGTGCTTGGCCGCGGCTCTTGTCGGAGAGAGGGTCCGCGCTGACCTGAATCTGCCTGGAGCGGTCCTCCGCGTCCGCTTGGCGTGGAGCAGCGGACGTAGATGCCGTGGTGCGACAGACACGCAAGCGGGACTCGAAAACGGCTGCTGTTGTTGTCGCTGCCGTCGTCGTGTGGCGCACAAGTCCCAGTCTGCGCACGGTTGCTGCCGTTCTCTTCCCTTCCCTTCCCTTACGGACCTCGTTGACCAACTTCTCTGCCCTCCCCCGCCCCCTCCCTTTTCGTTTCTCTTCTACCTTTCACGCGCACATCGTGCTGTCGCCACTCGGCAGTGGTAGCACTTGAGCCTTTTGTCTCAGCCTCACACACTTTTTCTTTGCCCCCGCTTCCATCCCGCTCACCCTCAAGTATCCCCCCATCTCGCGTGTTGACAAGCAAAAGTAGTCCAACATGTCGTACGCCAAGTCCGTTGCCCTGAGCGTCCGCAGCGCTGAGTGCCAGCGTCTGATGCAGGAACACCCGAACGAGGTCCCGATCGTGACGGAGAGCACGAACGGCCGCGTGCACTTCCTCACGCTGCCGCGCGAGTCGACGGCGGCCGCGCTCGAGGTGGCGATCCGCAACGCGGCGGAGGTCACCGGCAAGAAGCTCGGCATTGTTGTCCGTGGCTGCGCCCCTGCTCCGTCCACCGCCATGGCGGACCTGTACGAGCACTGCAAGGCCGAGGATGGCTTCCTCTACGTGGCTTTCCGCGACGAGGGCGCCATGGGTGCATGCGCTGCCCCGTGCTTTGCAAAGGACAATTAATAAGCAGCCGCCGAAGAAGGCGGGACTCAGCTGTGTTTGCTCGATACCCGCTGGTGGTACTGTTTTTCCTCGTTTTTTCTTTCCTTTTTTTTTTTTCTTATTCGCTTCGCATGTGTACACAGACTGTGCTTCATTCGTTTGCTTTCACGTTCGCTTTCATTCGCAGCCTCAGTTGCGCTGCGGTGCAACGTGCTTCTCGCGCTCACACCCCCACGACTGCACGTGAGAAGCGCTTTTGCTATGTGCCCAAACCTCTTTTTATTTTTGTTTTGTTTTTACTTACTTACCCTCACTCTTTTCTACTCGCACAGCACGGAGTCCCGTGGTCGTGGCTACGCTGCTGTGCTTAAGTACGCCCCCTGCCAGCTCCAGCGTTGTATTTTTGACGGTTCGTGACGCTGCGGTGCACGGGAAGAATGCCGAAGTTTGTGAAGCGGTGAGCCGCAAGTCAGAGGAAGCCGCGCAGTGGCCTACTTAAATGGAAAAGCAGAAGTAGTAGAAGCACTCGGCGTTGACCGACAAGGTAGGAGTGGCTGTTGTGTGCGCAGGGCCGTGCTTGGCCGCGGCTCTTGTCGGAGAGAGGGTCCGCGCTGACCTGAATCTGCCTGGAGCGGTCCTCCGCGTCCGCTTGGCGTGGAGCAGCGGACGTAGATGCCGTGGTGCGACAGACACGCAAGCGGGACTCGAAAACGGCTGCTGTTGTTGTCGCTGCCGTCGTCGTGTGGCGCACAAGTCCCAGCCTGCGCACGGTTGCTGCCGTTCTCTTCCCTTCCCTTCCCTTCCCTTCCCTTCCCTTCCCTTACGGACCTCGTTGACCAACTTCTCTGCCCTCCCCCGCCCCCTCCCTTTTCGTTTCTCTTCTACCTTTCACGCGCACATCGTGCTGTCGCCACTCGGCAGTGGTAGCACTTGAGCCTTTTGTCTCAGCCTCACACACTTTTTCTTTGCCCCCGCTTCCATCCCGCTCACCCTCAAGTATCCCCCCATCTCGCGTGTTGACAAGCAAAAGTAGTCCAACATGTCGTACGCCAAGTCCGTTGCCCTGAGCGTCCGCAGCGCTGAGTGCCAGCGTCTGATGCAGGAACACCCGAACGAGGTCCCGATCGTGACGGAGAGCACGAACGGCCGCGTGCACTTCCTCACGCTGCCGCGCGAGTCGACGGCGGCCGCGCTCGAGGTGGCGATCCGCAACGCGGCGGAGGTCACCGGCAAGAAGCTCGGCATTGTTGTCCGTGGCTGCGCCCCTGCTCCGTCCACCGCCATGGCGGACCTGTACGAGCACTGCAAGGCCGAGGACGGCTTCCTCTACGTGGCTTTCCGCGACGAGGGCGCCATGGGTGCATGCGCTGCCCCGTGCTTTGCAAAGGACAATTAATAAGCAGCCGCCGAAGAAGGCGGGACTCAGCTGTGTTTGCTCGATACCCGCTGGTGGTACTGTTTTTCCTCGTTTTTTCTTTCCTTTTTTTTTTTCTTATTCGCTTCGCATGTGTACACAGACTGTGCTTCATTCGTTTGCTTTCACGTTCGCTTTCATTCGCAGCCTCAGTTGCGCTGCGGTGCAACGTGCTTCTCGCGCTCACACCCCCACGACTGCACGTGAGAAGCGCTTTTGCTATGTGCCCAAACCTCTTTTTATTTTTGTTTTGTTTTTACTTACCCTCACTCTTTTCTACTCGCACAGCACGGAGTCCCGTGGTCGTGGCTACGCTGCTGTGCTTAAGTACGCCCCCTGCCAGCTCCAGCGTTGTATTTTTGACGGTTCGTGACGCTGCGGTGCACGGGAAGAATGCCGAAGTTTGTGAAGCGGTGAGCCGCAAGTCAGAGGAAGCCGCGCAGTGGCCTACTTAAATGGAAAATTAGAAGTAGTAGAAGCACTCGGCGTTGACCGACAAGGTAGGAGTGGCTGTTGTGTGCGCAGGGCCGTGCTTGGCCGCGGCTCTTGTCGGAGAGAGGGTCCGCGCTGACCTGAATCTGCCTGGAGCGGTCCTCCGCGTCCGCTTGGCGTGGAGCAGCGGACGTAGATGCCGTGGTGCGACAGACACGCAAGCGGGACTCGAAAACGGCTGCTGTTGTTGTCGCTGCCGTCGTCGTGTGGCGCACAAGTCCCAGCCTGCGCACGGTTGCTGCCGTTCTCTTCCCTTCCCTTCCCTTCCCTTCCCTTACGGACCTCGTTGACCAACTTCTCTGCCCTCCCCCGCCCCCTCCCTTTTCGTTTCTCTTCTACCTTTCACGCGCACATCGTGCTGTCGCCACTCGGCAGTGGTAGCACTTGAGCCTTTTGTCTCAGCCTCACACACTTTTTCTTTGCCCCCGCTTCCATCCCGCTCACCCTCAAGTATCCCCCCATCTCGCGTGTTGACAAGCAAAAGTAGTCCAACATGTCGTACGCCAAGTCCGTTGCCCTGAGCGTCCGCAGCGCTGAGTGCCAGCGTCTGATGCAGGAACACCCGAACGAGGTCCCGATCGTGACGGAGAGCACGAACGGCCGCGTGCACTTCCTCACGCTGCCGCGCGAGTCGACGGCGGCCGCGCTCGAGGTGGCGATCCGCAACGCGGCGGAGGTCACCGGCAAGAAGCTCGGCATTGTTGTCCGTGGCTGCGCCCCTGCTCCGTCCACCGCCATGGCGGACCTGTACGAGCACTGCAAGGCCGAGGACGGCTTCCTCTACGTGGCTTTCCGCGACGAGGGCGCCATGGGTGCATGCGCTGCCCCGTGCTTTGCAAAGGACAATTAATAAGCAGCCGCCGAAGAAGGCGGGACTCAGCTGTGTTTGCTCGATACCCGCTGGTGGTACTGTTTTTCCTCGTTTTTTCTTTCCTTTTTTTTTTTCTGATTCGCTTCGCATGTGTACACAGACTGTGCTTCATTCGTTTGCTTTCACGTTCGCTTTCATTCGCAGCCTCAGTTGCGCTGCGGTGCAACGTGCTTCTCGCGCTCACACCCCCACGACTGCGCGTGAAAAGCGCTTTTGCTATGTGCTCAAACATCTTTTTATTTTTGTTTTGTTTTTATTTACTTACCCTCACTCTTTTCTACTCGCACAGCACGGAGTCCCGTGGTCGTGGTTACGCTGTTGTGCTTAAGTACGCCCCCTGCCAGCTCCAGCGTTGTATTTTTGACGGTTCGTGACGCTGCGGTGCACGGGAAGAATGCCGAAGTTTGTGAAGCGGTGAGCCGCAAGTCAGAGGAAGCCGCGCAGTGGCCTACTTAAATGGAAAAGCAGAAGTAGTATAAGCACTCGGCGTTGACCGACAAGGTAGGAGTGGTTGTTGTGTGCGCAGGGCCGTGCTTGGCCGCGGCTCTTGTCGGAGAGAGGGTCCGCGCTGACCTGAATCTGCCTGGAGCGGTCCTCCGCGTCCGCTTGGCGTGGAGCAGCGGACGCAGATGCCGTGGTGCGACAGACACGCAAGCGGGACTCGAAAACGGCTGCTGTTGTTGTCGCTGCCGTCGTCGTGTGGCGCACAAGTCCCAGCCTGCGCACGGTTGCTGCCGTTCCCTTCCCTTCCCTTCCCTTCCCTTCCCTTACGGACCTCGTTGACCAACTTCTCTGCCCTCCCCCGCCCCCTCCCTTTTCGTTTCTCTTCTACCTTTCACGCGCACATCGTGCTGTCGCCACTCGGCAGTGGCAGCACTTGAGCCTTTTGTCTCAGCTGCACCCCACTTTTCCCCTTTTCTTCTGTTCTTTTCACGCCGTCGACAGTCGGTGTTGTCTCTTGCGCCTGCTCGCTCAGCGTGGCAGGTTTGACCTGGCTCTCTTCACAGCTTTTCTTTTCGGGAGGTGTCAGGACCCCGCCGCAAAGAGATGCGCTGTGCCTGAGCCGCCACGCCACAGGGAGCCTGTAAGCGGGTGGCTTGGCGCACCAGCAGGCACCTCTAGCGTCTTTTTCCTTCGATTCAGGAGCACTGCTCCCTGCTTTTGTTTTGTGTTTTGTTTTCTGTTTTGTTTTCTTCGGTTGGTGCCTGTCTGCTTGTTTGGCAAAGGCGCCAATGGCAGATGAGCGCTCCGCTCTCTGCGTGCGGGGAGCGCACACGGCCCCGGAGTGCACGAAGCGGCACGCAGTGTGAACGCGAAAAGGAAAAAGAAAGAAAGGCGAAAGGAGAAAAAGTGACGAAGGAACGAGCCTGTCTACGGAACTACTAGGCCGACCTGTTGGGGTTTCCTGGCGCGCGGTGCTCGCCGGGTTTCGTGAAGGAGCACGGCACAGCCCTCCCGTCGCCATCGTGCCGGGCTGGGGATGAGGGCGGTCTGCCTCCTCATTAACCCTCCAGCAGCGTCTTCTCCTTCGACTGTGCCTCTAGCTCGCTTACTGCAAGCAAGCCACATGCGTGTCTTCTCAGCTCCTGCGTTACCTGTGAATGTCTGACTGTTTTTACACCCCCTCCCCCCCTCCCCTCTGCCACTCTCCCCCAACGTCCAACTTCACCAACACACACCCACCAACGGGCTCATACCTCCTTCTCTGCAATTGACGCGCTGTTCCCACGCCTCGCTGAACAACGCGGCCTAGGTCGTAACGCCTTAAGTAACAAGCCTTTCTCGCTCTCCCCTCTCACCAGCCCCGCTGACCACCATGTCCGCCTACCAGAAGAACAACTCCGTCGAGGTGCGCCGTGCCGAGTGCGCGCGCCTGCAGGCCAAGTACCCGGCGCACGTCGCCATGGTCGTGGAGGCCGCCACGAGCAGCAAGGCGCACTTCCTCGCGCTGCCCCGCGACGCCACCGTCGCGGAGCTGGAGGCGGCCGTGCGCGCCGCCCTCGGCATCAGCGCCAAGAAGATGACGCTGGCCGTGGGGGGCTGCACGCCCGCCGCCTCCGCCACCGTCGGCGACCTCAGCGACGCGAGCACGCAGGACGACGGCTTCCTGTACGTGGCCGTGCGCGCGGAGAAGGCCATGGGTGCCGTCGCCGGCCCGTGCTTTGCCAAGGATTAGTAGGAAACCGGCGAAGAAGGCGGGACTCATCTGCGTTTGCTCGATACCCGCTGGTGGTAATTTCTCCCTTTTTTTTTTTTAATTTTATTTTCGCATGTGTACACAGACTGTGCTTCATTCGTTTGTTTTCACGTTCGCTTTCATTCGCAGCCTAAGCTGCGCTGCAGTAGAGTGTGCTTCTCGCGCTCACACCCCCACGACTGCACGTGAGAAGCGCTTTCGCTATGTGCTCAAGCCTCTTTTTATTTTTGTTTTGTTTTTAGTTACCTTTTTTAGTTACTGTCATTCGTTTCTACTCGCACAGCACGGAGTCCCGTGGTCGTGGTTACGCTGCTGTGCTTAAGTACGCCCCCTGCCAGCTCCAGCGTTGTATTTTTGACGGTTCGTGACGCTGCGGTGCACGGGAAGAATGCCGAAGTTTGTGAAGCGGTGAGCCGCAAGTCAGAGGAAGCCGCGCAGTGGCCTACTTAAATGGAAAAGCAGAAGTAGTATAAGCACTCGGCGTTGACCGACAAGGTAGGAGTGGTTGTTGTGTGCGCAGGGCCGTGCTTGGCCGCGGCTCTTGTCGGAGAGAGGGTCCGCGCTGACCTGAATCTGCCTGGAGCGGTCCTCCGCGTCCGCTTGGCGTGGAGCAGCGGACGTAGATGCCGTGGTGCGACAGACACGCAAGCGGGACTCGAAAACGGCTGCTGTTGTTGTCGCTGCCGTCGTCGTGTGGCGCACAAGTCCCAGCCTGCGCACGGTTGCTGCCGTTCCCTTCCCTTCCCTTCCCTTCCCTTCCCTTACGGACCTCGTTGACCAACTTCTCTGCCCTCCCCCGCCCCCTCCCTTTTCGTTTCTCTTCTACCTTTCACGCGCACATCGTGCTGTCGCCACTCGGCAGTGGCAGCACTTGAGCCTTTTGTCTCAGCTGCACCCCACTTTTCCCCTTTTCTTCTGTTCTTTTCACGCCGTCGACAGTCGGTGTTGTCTCTTGCGCCTGCTCGCTCAGCGTGGCAGGTTTGACCTGGCTCTCTTCACAGCTTTTCTTTTCGGGAGGTGTCAGGACCCCGCCGCAAAGAGATGCGCTGTGCCTGAGCCGCCACGCCACAGGGAGCCTGTAAGCGGGTGGCTTGGCGCACCAGCAGGCACCTCTAGCGTCTTTTTCCTTCGATTCAGGAGCACTGCTCCCTGCTTTTGTTTTGTGTTTTGTTTTCTTCGGTTGGTGCCTGTCTGCTTGTTTGGCAAAGGCGCCAATGGCAGATGAGCGCTCCGTTCCCTGCGTGCGTGGAGCGCACACGGCCCCGGAGTGCACGAAGCGGCACGCAGTGTGAAGGCGAAAAAGAAAAAGAAAGAAAGGCGAAAGGAGAAAAAGTGGCGAAGGAACGAGCCTGTCTACGGAACTACTAGGCCGACCTGTTGGGGTTTCCTGGCGCGCGGTGCTCGCCGGGTTTCGTGAAGGAGCACGGCACAGCCCTCCCGTCGCCATCGTGCCGGGCTGGGGATGAGGGCGGTCTGCCTCCTCATTAACCCTCCAGCAGCGTCTTCTCCTTCGACTGTGCCTCTAGCTCGCTTACTGCAAGCAAGCCACATGCGTGTCTTCTCAGCTCCTGCGTTACCTGTGAATGTCTGACTGTTTTTACACCCCCTCCCCCCCCTCCCCTCTGCCACTCTCCCCCAACGTCCAACTTCACCAACACACACCCACCAACGGGCTCATACCTCCTTCTCTGCAATTGACGCGCTGTTCCCACGCCTCGCTGAACAACGCGGCCTAGGTCGTAACGCCTTAAGTAACAAGCCTTTCTCGCTCTCCCCTCTCACCAGCCCCGCTGACCACCATGTCCGCCTACCAGAAGAACAACTCCGTCGAGGTGCGCCGTGCCGAGTGCGCGCGCCTGCAGGCCAAGTACCCGGCGCACGTCGCCATGGTCGTGGAGGCCGCCACGAGCAGCAAGGCGCACTTCCTCGCGCTGCCCCGCGACGCCACCGTCGCGGAGCTGGAGGCGGCCGTGCGCGCCGCCCTCGGCATCAGCGCCAAGAAGATGACGCTGGCCGTGGGGGGCTGCACGCCCGCCGCCTCCGCCACCGTCGGCGACCTCAGCGACGCGAGCACGCAGGACGACGGCTTCCTGTACGTGGCCGTGCGCGCGGAGAAGGCCATGGGTGCCGTCGCCGGCCCGTGCTTTGCCAAGGATTAGTAGGAAACCGGCGAAGAAGGCGGGACTCATCTGCGTTTGCTCGATACCCGCTGGTGGTAATTTCTCCCTTTTTTTTTTTTAATTTTATTTTCGCATGTGTACACAGACTGTGCTTCATTCGTTTGTTTCACGTTCGCTTTCATTCGTAGCCTAAGCTGCGCTGCAGTAGAGTGTGCTTCTCGCGCTCACACCCCCACGACTGCACGTGAGAAGCGCTTTCGCTATGTGCTCAAGCCTCTTTTTATTTTTGTTTTGTTTTTATTTACCTTTTTTAGTTACTGTCATTCGTTTCTACTCGCACAGCACGGAGTCCCGTGGTCGTGGCTACGCTGCTGTGCTTAAGTACGCCCCCTGCCAGCTCCAGCGTTGTATTTTTGACGGTTCGTGACGCTGCGGTGCACGGGAAGAATGCCGAAGTTTGTGAAGCGGTGAGCCGCAAGTCAGAGGAAGCCGCGCAGTGGCCTACTTAAATGGAAAAGCAGAAGTAGTATAAGCACTCGGCGTTGACCGACAAGGTAGGAGTGGTTGTTGTGTGCGCAGGGCCGTGCTTGGCCGCGGCTCTTGTCGGAGAGAGGGTCCGCGCTGACCTGAATCTGCCTGGAGCGGTCCTCCGCGTCCGCTTGGCGTGGAGCAGCGGACGTAGATGCCGTGGTGCGACAGACACGCAAGCGGGACTCGAAAACGGCTGCTGTTGTTGTCGCTGCCGTCGTCGTGTGGCGCACAAGTCCCAGCCTGCGCACGGTTGCTGCCGTTCCCTTCCCTTCCCTTCCCTTCCCTTACGGACCTCGTTGACCAACTTCTCTGCCCTCCCCCGCCCCCTCCCTTTTCGTTTCTCTTCTACCTTTCACGCGCACATCGTGCTGTCGCCACTCGGCAGTGGCAGCACTTGAGCCTTTTGTCTCAGCTGCACCCCACTTTTCCCCTTTTCTTCTGTTCTTTTCACGCCGTCGACAGTCGGTGTTGTCTCTTGCGCCTGCTCGCTCAGCGTGGCAGGTTTGACCTGGCTCTCTTCACAGCTTTTCTTTTCGGGAGGTGTCAGGACCCCGCCGCAAAGAGATGCGCTGTGCCTGAGCCGCCACGCCACAGGGAGCCTGTAAGCGGGTGGCTTGGCGCACCAGCAGGCACCTCTAGCGTCTTTTTCCTTCGATTCAGGAGCACTGCTCCCTGCTTTTGTTTTGTGTTTTGTTTTCTTCGGTTGGTGCCTGTCTGCTTGTTTGGCAAAGGCGCCAATGGCAGATGAGCGCTCCGTTCCCTGCGTGCGTGGAGCGCACACGGCCCCGGAGTGCACGAAGCGGCACGCAGTGTGAAGGCGAAAAAGAAAAAGAAAGAAAGGCGAAAGGAGAAAAAGTGGCGAAGGAACGAGCCTGTCTACGGAACTACTAGGCCGACCTGTTGGGGTTTCCTGGCGCGCGGTGCTCGCCGGGTTTCGTGAAGGAGCACGGCACAGCCCTCCCGTCGCCATCGTGCCGGGCTGGGGATGAGGGCGGTCTGCCTCCTCATTAACCCTCCAGCAGCGTCTTCTCCTTCGACTGTGCCTCTAGCTCGCTTACTGCAAGCAAGCCACATGCGTGTCTTCTCAGCTCCTGCGTTACCTGTGAATGTCTGACTGTTTTTACACCCCCTCCCCCCCTCCCCTCTGCCACTCTCCCCCAACGTCCAACTTCACCAACACACACCCACCAACGGGCTCATACCTCCTTCTCTGCAATTGACGCGCTGTTCCCACGCCTCGCTGAACAACGCGGCCTAGGTCGTAACGCCTCAAGTAACAAGCCTTTCTCGCTCTCCCCTCTCACCAGCCCCGCTGACCACCATGTCCGCCTACCAGAAGAACAACTCCGTCGAGGTGCGCCGTGCCGAGTGCGCGCGCCTGCAGGCCAAGTACCCGGCGCACGTCGCCATGGTCGTGGAGGCCGCCACGAGCAGCAAGGCGCACTTCCTCGCGCTGCCCCGCGACGCCACCGTCGCGGAGCTGGAGGCGGCCGTGCGCGCCGCCCTCGGCATCAGCGCCAAGAAGATGACGCTGGCCGTGGGGGGCTGCACGCCCGCCGCCTCCGCCACCGTCGGCGACCTCAGCGACGCGAGCACGCAGGACGACGGCTTCCTGTACGTGGCCGTGCGCGCGGAGAAGGCCATGGGTGCCGTCGCCGGCCCGTGCTTTGCCAAGGATTAGTAGGAAACCGGCGAAGAAGGCGGGACTCATCTGCGTTTGCTCGATACCCGCTGGTGGTAATTTCTCCCTTTTTTTTTTTTAATTTTATTTTCGCATGTGTACACAGACTGTGCTTCATTCGTTTGTTTTCACGTTCGCTTTCATTCGTAGCCTAAGCTGCGCTGCAGTAGAGTGTGCTTCTCGCGCTCACACCCCCACGACTGCACGTGAGAAGCGCTTTCGCTATGTGCTCAAGCCTCTTTTTATTTTTGTTTTGTTTTTATTTACCTTTTTTAGTTACTGTCATTCGTTTCTACTCGCACAGCACGGAGTCCCGTGGTCGTGGCTACGCTGCTGTGCTTAAGTACGCCCCCTGCCAGCTCCAGCGTTGTATTTTTGACGGTTCGTGACGCTGCGGTGCACGGGAAGAATGCCGAAGTTTGTGAAGCGGTGAGCCGCAAGTCAGAGGAAGCCGCGCAGTGGCCTACTTAAATGGAAAAGCAGAAGTAGTATAAGCACTCGGCGTTGACCGACAAGGTAGGAGTGGTTGTTGTGTGCGCAGGGCCGTGCTTGGCCGCGGCTCTTGTCGGAGAGAGGGTCCGCGCTGACCTGAATCTGCCTGGAGCGGTCCTCCGCGTCCGCTTGGCGTGGAGCAGCGGACGTAGATGCCGTGGTGCGACAGACACGCAAGCGGGACTCGAAAACGGCTGCTGTTGTTGTCGCTGCCGTCGTCGTGTGGCGCACAAGTCCCAGCCTGCGCACGGTTGCTGCCGTTCCCTTCCCTTCCCTTCCCTTCCCTTACGGACCTCGTTGACCAACTTCTCTGCCCTCCCCCGCCCCCTCCCTTTTCGTTTCTCTTCTACCTTTCACGCGCACATCGTGCTGTCGCCACTCGGCAGTGGCAGCACTTGAGCCTTTTGTCTCAGCTGCACCCCACTTTTCCCCTTTTCTTCTGTTCTTTTCACGCCGTCGACAGTCGGTGTTGTCTCTTGCGCCTGCTCGCTCAGCGTGGCAGGTTTGACCTGGCTCTCTTCACAGCTTTTCTTTTCGGGAGGTGTCAGGACCCCGCCGCAAAGAGATGCGCTGTGCCTGAGCCGCCACGCCACAGGGAGCCTGTAAGCGGGTGGCTTGGCGCACCAGCAGGCACCTCTAGCGTCTTTTTCCTTCGATTCAGGAGCACTGCTCCCTGCTTTTGTTTTGTGTTTTGTTTTCTTCGGTTGGTGCCTGTCTGCTTGTTTGGCAAAGGCGCCAATGGCAGATGAGCGCTCCGTTCCCTGCGTGCGTGGAGCGCACACGGCCCCGGAGTGCACGAAGCGGCACGCAGTGTGAAGGCGAAAAAGAAAAAGAAAGAAAGGCGAAAGGAGAAAAAGTGGCGAAGGAACGAGCCTGTCTACGGAACTACTAGGCCGACCTGTTGGGGTTTCCTGGCGCGCGGTGCTCGCCGGGTTTCGTGAAGGAGCACGGCACAGCCCTCCCGTCGCCATCGTGCCGGGCTGGGGATGAGGGCGGTCTGCCTCCTCATTAACCCTCCAGCAGCGTCTTCTCCTTCGACTGTGCCTCAAGCTCGCTTACTGCAAGCAAGCCACATGCGTGTCTTCTCAGCTCCTGCGTTACCTGTGAATGTCTGACTGTTTTTACACCCCCTCCCCCCCTCCCCTCTGCCACTCTCCCCCAACGTCCAACTTCACCAACACACACCCACCAACGGGCTCATACCTCCTTCTCTGCAATTGACGCGCTGTTCCCACGCCTCGCTGAACAACGCGGCCTAGGTCGTAACGCCTCAAGTAACAAGCCTTTCTCGCTCTCCCCTCTCACCAGCCCCGCTGACCACCATGTCCGCCTACCAGAAGAACAACTCCGTCGAGGTGCGCCGTGCCGAGTGCGCGCGCCTGCAGGCCAAGTACCCGGCGCACGTCGCCATGGTCGTGGAGGCCGCCACGAGCAGCAAGGCGCACTTCCTCGCGCTGCCCCGCGACGCCACCGTCGCGGAGCTGGAGGCGGCCGTGCGCGCCGCCCTCGGCATCAGCGCCAAGAAGATGACGCTGGCCGTGGGGGGCTGCACGCCCGCCGCCTCCGCCACCGTCGGCGACCTCAGCGACGCGAGCACGCAGGACGACGGCTTCCTGTACGTGGCCGTGCGCGCGGAGAAGGCCATGGGTGCCGTCGCCGGCCCGTGCTTTGCCAAGGATTAGTAGGAAACCGGCGAAGAAGGCGGGACTCATCTGCGTTTGCTCGATACCCGCTGGTGGTAATTTCTCCCTTTTTTTTTTTTAATTTTATTTTCGCATGTGTACACAGACTGTGCTTCATTCGTTTGTTTTCACGTTCGCTTTCATTCGTAGCCTAAGCTGCGCTGCAGTAGAGTGTGCTTCTCGCGCTCACACCCCCACGACTGCACGTGAGAAGCGCTTTCGCTATGTGCTCAAGCCTCTTTTTATTTTTGTTTTGTTTTTAGTTACCTTTTTTTAGTTACTGTCATTCGTTTCTACTCGCACAGCACGGAGTCCCGTGGTCGTGGCTACGCTGCTGTGCTTAAGTACGCCCCCTGCCAGCTCCAGCGTTGTATTTTTGACGGTTCGTGACGCTGCGGTGCACGGGAAGAATGCCGAAGTTTGTGAAGCGGTGAGCCGCAAGTCAGAGGAAGCCGCGCAGTGGCCTACTTAAATGGAAAAGCAGAAGTAGTATAAGCACTCGGCGTTGACCGACAAGGTAGGAGTGGTTGTTGTGTGCGCAGGGCCGTGCTTGGCCGCGGCTCTTGTCGGAGAGAGGGTCCGCGCTGACCTGAATCTGCCTGGAGCGGTCCTCCGCGTCCGCTTGGCGTGGAGCAGCGGACGTAGATGCCGTGGTGCGACAGACACGCAAGCGGGACTCGAAAACGGCTGCTGTTGTTGTCGCTGCCGTCGTCGTGTGGCGCACAAGTCCCAGCCTGCGCACGGTTGCTGCCGTTCCCTTCCCTTCCCTTCCCTTCCCTTACGGACCTCGTTGACCAACTTCTCTGCCCTCCCCCGCCCCCTCCCTTTTCGTTTCTCTTCTACCTTTCACGCGCACATCGTGCTGTCGCCACTCGGCAGTGGCAGCACTTGAGCCTTTTGTCTCAGCTGCACCCCACTTTTCCCCTTTTCTTCTGTTCTTTTCACGCCGTCGACAGTCGGTGTTGTCTCTTGCGTCTGCTCGCTCAGCGTGGCAGGTTTGACCTGGCTCTCTTCACAGCTTTTCTTTTCGGGAGGTGTCAGGACCCCGCCGCAAAGAGATGCGCTGTGCCTGAGCCGCCACGCCACAGGGAGCCTGTAAGCGGGTGGCTTGGCGCACCAGCAGGCACCTCTAGCGTCTTTTTCCTTCGATTCAGGAGCACTGCTCCCTGCTTTTGTTTTGTGTTTTGTTTTCTTCGGTTGGTGCCTGTCTGCTTGTTTGGCAAAGGCGCCAATGGCAGATGAGCGCTCCGTTCCCTGCGTGCGTGGAGCGCACACGGCCCCGGAGTGCACGAAGCGGCACGCAGTGTGAAGGCGAAAAAGAAAAAGAAAGAAAGGCGAAAGGAGAAAAAGTGGCGAAGGAACGAGCCTGTCTACGGAACTACTAGGCCGACCTGTTGGGGTTTCCTGGCGCGCGGTGCTCGCCGGGTTTCGTGAAGGAGCACGGCACAGCCCTCCCGTCGCCATCGTGCCGGGCTGGGGATGAGGGCGGTCTGCCTCCTCATTAACCCTCCAGCAGCGTCTTCTCCTTCGACTGTGCCTCTAGCTCGCTTACTGCAAGCAAGCCACATGCGTGTCTTCTCAGCTCCTGCGTTACCTGTGAATGTCTGACTGTTTTTACACCCCCTCCCCCCCTCCCCTCTGCCACTCTCCCCCAACGTCCAACTTCACCAACACACACCCACCAACGGGCTCATACCTCCTTCTCTGCAATTGACGCGTTGTTCCCACGCCTCGCTGAACAACGCGGCCTAGGTCGTAACGCCTTAAGTAACAAGCCTTTCTCGCTCTCCCCTCTCACCAGCCCCGCTGACCACCATGTCCGCCTACCAGAAGAACAACTCCGTCGAGGTGCGCCGTGCCGAGTGCGCGCGCCTGCAGGCCAAGTACCCGGCGCACGTCGCCATGGTCGTGGAGGCCGCCACGAGCAGCAAGACGCACTTCCTCGCGCTGCCCCGCGACGCCACCGTCGCGGAGCTGGAGGCGGCCGTGCGCGCCGCCCTCGGCATCAGCGCCAAGAAGATGACGCTGGCCGTGGGGGGCTGCACGCCCGCCGCCTCCGCCACCGTCGGCGACCTCAGCGACGCGAGCACGCAGGACGACGGCTTCCTGTACGTGGCCGTGCGCGCGGAGAAGGCCATGGGTGCCGTCGCCGGCCCGTGCTTTGCCAAGGATTAGTAGGAAACCGGCGAAGAAGGCGGGACTCATCTGCGTTTGCTCGATACCCGCTGGTGGTAATTTCTCCCTTTTTTTTTTTTAATTTTATTTTCGCATGTGTACACAGACTGTGCTTCATTCGTTTGTTTTCACGTTCGCTTTCATTCGTAGCCTAAGCTGCGCTGCAGTAGAGTGTGCTTCTCGCGCTCACACCCCCACGACTGCACGTGAGAAGCGCTTTCGCTATGTGCTCAAGCCTCTTTTTATTTTTGTTTTGTTTTTAGTTACCTTTTTTTAGTTACTGTCATTCGTTTCTACTCGCACAGCACGGAGTCCCGTGGTCGTGGTTACGCTGCTGTGCTTAAGTACGCCCCCTGCCAGCTCCAGCGTTGTATTTTTGACGGTTCGTGACGCTGCGGTGCACGGGAAGAATGCCGAAGTTTGTGAAGCGGTGAGCCGCAAGTCAGAGGAAGCCGCGCAGTGGCCTACTTAAATGGAAAAGCAGAAGTAGTATAAGCACTCGGCGTTGACCGACAAGGTAGGAGTGGTTGTTGTGTGCGCAGGGCCGTGCTTGGCCGCGGCTCTTGTCGGAGAGAGGGTCCGCGCTGACCTGAATCTGCCTGGAGCGGTCCTCCGCGTCCGCTTGGCGTGGAGCAGCGGACGTAGATGCCGTGGTGCGACAGACACGCAAGCGGGACTCGAAAACGGCTGCTGTTGTTGTCGCTGCCGTCGTCGTGTGGCGCACAAGTCCCAGCCTGCGCACGGTTGCTGCCGTTCCCTTCCCTTCCCTTCCCTTCCCTTACGGACCTCGTTGACCAACTTCTCTGCCCTCCCCCGCCCCCTCCCTTTTCGTTTCTCTTCTATCTTTCACGCGCACATCGTGCTGTCGCCACTCGGCAGTGGCAGCACTTGAGCCTTTTGTCTCAGCTGCACCCCACTTTTCCCCTTTTCTTCTGTTCTTTTCACGCCGTCGACAGTCGGTGTTGTCTCTTGCGCCTGCTCGCTCAGCGTGGCAGGTTTGACCTGGCTCTCTTCACAGCTTTTCTTTTCGGGAGGTGTCAGGACCCCGCCGCAAAGAGATGCGCTGTGCCTGAGCCGCCACGCCACAGGGAGCCTGTAAGCGGGTGGCTTGGCGCACCAGCAGGCACCTCTAGCGTCTTTTTCCTTCGATTCAGGAGCACTGCTCCCTGCTTTTGTTTTGTGTTTTGTTTTCTTCGGTTGGTGCCTGTCTGCTTGTTTGGCAAAGGCGCCAATGGCAGATGAGCGCTCCGTTCCCTGCGTGCGTGGAGCGCACACGGCCCCGGAGTGCACGAAGCGGCACGCAGTGTGAAGGCGAAAAAGAAAAAGAAAGAAAGGCGAAAGGAGAAAAAGTGGCGAAGGAACGAGCCTGTCTACGGAACTACTAGGCCGACCTGTTGGGGTTTCCTGGCGCGCGGTGCTCGCCGGGTTTCGTGAAGGAGCACGGCACAGCCCTCCCGTCGCCATCGTGCCGGGCTGGGGATGAGGGCGGTCTGCCTCCTCATTAACCCTCCAGCAGCGTCTTCTCCTTCGACTGTGCCTCTAGCTCGCTTACTGCAAGCAAGCCACATGCGTGTCTTCTCGGCTCCTGCGTTACCTGTGAATGTCTGACTGTTTTTACACCCCCTCCCCCCCTCCCCTCTGCCACTCTCCCCCAACGTCCAACTTCACCAACACACACCCACCAACGGGCTCATACCTCCTTCTCTGCAATTGACGCGTTGTTCCCACGCCTCGCTGAACAACGCGGCCTAGGTCGTAACGCCTTAAGTAACAAGCCTTTCTCGCTCTCCCCTCTCACCAGCCCCGCTGACCACCATGTCCGCCTACCAGAAGAACAACTCCGTCGAGGTGCGCCGTGCCGAGTGCGCGCGCCTGCAGGCCAAGTACCCGGCGCACGTCGCCATGGTCGTGGAGGCCGCCACGAGCAGCAAGGCGCACTTCCTCGCGCTGCCCCGCGACGCCACCGTCGCGGAGCTGGAGGCGGCCGTGCGCGCCGCCCTCGGCATCAGCGCCAAGAAGATGACGCTGGCCGTGGGGGGCTGCACGCCCGCCGCCTCCGCCACCGTCGGCGACCTCAGCGACGCGAGCACGCAGGACGACGGCTTCCTCTACGTGGCCGTGCGCGCGGAGAAGGCCATGGGTGCCGTCGCCGGCCCGTGCTTTGCCAAGGATTAGTAGGAAACCGGCGAAGAAGGCGGGACTCATCTGCGTTTGCTCGATACCCGCTGGTGGTAATTTCTCCCTTTTTTTTTTTTTAATTTTATTTTCGCATGTGTACACAGACTGTGCTTCATTCGTTTGTTTTCACGTTCGCTTTCATTCGTAGCCTAAGCTGCGCTGCAGTAGAGTGTGCTTCTCGCGCTCACACCCCCACGACTGCACGTGAGAAGCGCTTTCGCTATGTGCTCAAGCCTCTTTTTATTTTTGTTTTGTTTTTATTTACCTTTTTTTAGTTACTGTCATTCGTTTCTACTCGCACAGCACGGAGTCCCGTGGTCGTGGTTACGCTGCTGTGCTTAAGTACGCCCCCTGCCAGCTCCAGCGTTGTATTATTGACAGTTCGTGACGCTGCGGTGCACGGGAAGAATGCCGAAGTTTGTGAAGCGGTGAGCCGCAAGTCAGAGGAAGCCGCGCAGTGGCCTACTTAAATGGAAAAGCAGAAGTAGTAGAAGCACTCGGCGTTGACCGACAAGGTAGGAGTGGTTGTTGTGTGCGCAGGGCCGTGCTTGGCCGCGGCTCTTGTCGGAGAGAGGGTCCGCGCTGACCTGAATCTGCCTGGAGCGGTCCTCCGCGTCCGCTTGGCGTGGAGCAGCGGACGTAGATGCCGTGGTGCGACAGACACGCAAGCGGGACTCGAAAACGGCTGCTGTTGTTGTCGCTGCCGTCGTCGTGTGGCGCACAAGTCCCAGCCTGCGCACGGTTGCTGCCGTTCCCTTCCCTTCCCTTCCCTTACGGACCTCGTTGACCAACTTCTCTGCCCTCCCCCGCCCCCTCCCTTTTCGTTTCTCTTCTACCTTTCACGCGCACATCGTGCTGTCGCCACTCGGCAGTGGCAGCACTTGAGCCTTTTGTCTCAGCTGCACCCCACTTTTCCCCTTTTCTTCTGTTCTTTTCACGCCGTCGACAGTCGGTGTTGTCTCTTGCGTCTGCTCGCTCAGCGTGGCAGGTTTGACCTGGCTCTCTTCACAGCTTTTCTTTTCGGGAGGTGTCAGGACCCCGCCGCAAAGAGATGCGCTGTGCCTGAGCCGCCACGCCACAGGGAGCCTGTAAGCGGGTGGCTTGGCGCACCAGCAGGCACCTCTAGCGTCTTTTTCCTTCGATTCAGGAGCACTGCTCCCTGCTTTTGTTTTGTGTTTTGTTTTCTTCGGTTGGTGCCTGTCTGCTTGTTTGGCAAAGGCGCCAATGGCAGATGAGCGCTCCGTTCCCTGCGTGCGTGGAGCGCACACGGCCCCGGAGTGCACGAAGCGGCACGCAGTGTGAAGGCGAAAAAGAAAAAGAAAGAAAGGCGAAAGGAGAAAAAGTGGCGAAGGAACGAGCCTGTCTACGGAACTACTAGGCCGACCTGTTGGGGTTTCCTGGCGCGCGGTGCTCGCCGGGTTTCGTGAAGGAGCACGGCACAGCCCTCCCGTCGCCATCGTGCCGGGCTGGGGATGAAGGCAGTCTGCCTCCTCATTAACCCTCCAGCAGCGTCTTCTCCTTCGACTGTGCCTCTAGCTCGCTTACTGCAAGCAAGCCACATGCGTGTCTTCTCGGCTCCTGCGTTACCTGTGAATGTCTGACTGTTTTTGCACCCCCCCCCCCTCTCCTCTGCCACTCTCCCCCAACGTCCAACTTCACCAACACACACCCACCAACGGGCTCATACCTCCTTCTCTGCAATTGACGCGTTGTTCCCACGCCTCGCTGAACAACGCGGCCTAGGTCGTAACGCCTTAAGTAACAAGCCTTTCTCGCTCTCCCCTCTCACCAGCCCCGCTGACCACCATGTCCGCCTACCAGAAGAACAACTCCGTCGAGGTGCGCCGTGCCGAGTGCGCGCGCCTGCAGGCCAAGTACCCGGCGCACGTCGCCATGGTCGTGGAGGCCGCCACGAGCAGCAAGGCGCACTTCCTCGCGCTGCCCCGCGACGCCACCGTCGCGGAGCTGGAGGCGGCCGTGCGCGCCGCCCTCGGCATCAGCGCCAAGAAGATGACGCTGGCCGTGGGGGGCTGCACGCCCGCCGCCTCCGCCACCGTCGGCGACCTCAGCGACGCGAGCACGCAGGACGACGGCTTCCTCTACGTGGCCGTGCGCGCGGAGAAGGCCATGGGTGCCGTCGCCGGCCCGTGCTTTGCCAAGGATTAGTAGGAAGCCGGCGAAGAAGGCGGGACTCATCTGCGTTTGCTCGATACCCGCTGGTGGTAATTTCTCCCTTTTTTTTTTTTATTTTATTTTCGCATGTGTACACAGACTGTGCTTCATTCGTTTGTTTTCACGTTCGCTTTCATTCGTAGCCTAAGCTGCGCTGCAGTAGAGTGTGCTTCTCGCGCTCACACCCCCACGACTGCACGTGAGAAGCGCTTTCGCTATGTGCTCAAGCCTCTTTTTATTTTTGTTTTGTTTTTAGTTACCTTTTTTAGTTACTGTCATTCGTTTCTACTCGCACAGCACGGAGTCCCGTGGTCGTGGCTACGCTGCTGTGCTTAAGTACGCCCCCTGCCAGCTCCAGCGTTGTATTTTTGACGGTTCGTGACGCTGCGGTGCACGGGAAGAATGCCGAAGTTTGTGAAGCGGTGAGCCGCAAGTCAGAGGAAGCCGCGCAGTGGCCTACTTAAATGGAAAAGCAGAAGTAGTATAAGCACTCGGCGTTGACCGACAAGGTAGGAGTGGTTGTTGTGTGCGCAGGGCCGTGCTTGGCCGCGGCTCTTGTCGGAGAGAGGGTCCGCGCTGACCTGAATCTGCCTGGAGCGGTCCTCCGCGTCCGCTTGGCGTGGAGCAGCGGACGTAGATGCCGTGGTGCGACAGACACGCAAGCGGGACTCGAAAACGGCTGCTGTTGTTGTCGCTGCCGTCGTCGTGTGGCGCACAAGTCCCAGTCTGCGCACGGTTGCTGCCGTTCCCTTCCCTTCCCTTCCCTTACGGACCTCGTTGACCAACTTCTCTGCCCTCCCCCGCCCCCTCCCTTTTCGTTTCCCTTCTACCTTTCACGCGCACATCGTGCTGTCGCCACTCGGCAGTGGTAGCACTTGAGCCTTTTGTCTCAGCCTCACACACTTTTTCTTTGCCCCCGCTTCCATCCCGCTCACCCTCAAGTATCCCCCCATCTCGCGTGTTGACAAGCAAAAGTAGTCCAACATGTCGTACGCCAAGTCCGTTGCCCTGAGCGTCCGCAGCGCTGAGTGCCAGCGTCTGATGCAGGAACACCCGAACGAGGTCCCGATCGTGACGGAGAGCGCGAACGGCCGCGTGCACTTCCTCACGCTGCCGCGCGAGTCGACGGCGGCCGCGCTCGAGGTGGCGATCCGCAACGCGGCGGAGGTCACCGGCAAGAAGCTCGGCATTGTTGTCCGTGGCTGCGCCCCTGCTCCGTCCACCGCCATGGCGGACCTGTACGAGCACTGCAAGGCCGAGGACGGCTTCCTCTACGTGGCTTTCCGCGGCGAGGGCGCCATGGGTGCGCGCAACATCTACTGCGTCGGCAACACAGGCGACTACCTCACCGACGTTGAGAACAACCCGGATCTTCTTGGCTCGTACTTCTAGTAAAGAGGTCGAGCGCGTTGTGTCGCTCTTATTTTCCTCGCTAATGCTCTGCCTTTGAATAGCAAGGCCGAGGCAGAGCGTTGTTTTCTTTTTTCTTTTCTTTTGTTTTTTTTTTTTAATTTTATTTTCGCATGTGTACACGGACTGTGCTTCATTCGTTTGTTTTCACGTTCGCTTTCATTCGCAGCCTCAGCTGCGCTGCAGTAGAGTGTGCTTCTCGCGCTCACACCCCCACGACTGCACGTGAGAAGCGCTTTCGCTATGTGCTCAAGCCTCTTTTTATTTTTGTTTTGTTTTTATTTACTTTTTTTAGTTACTGTCATTCGTTTCTACTCGCACAGCACGGAGTCCCGTGGTCGTGGTTACGCTGCTGTGCTTAAGTACGCCCCCTGCCAGCTCCAGCGTTGTATTTTTGACGGTTCGTGACGCTGCGGTGCACGGGAAGAATGCCGAAGTTTGTGAAGCGGTGAGCCGCAAGTCAGAGGAAGCCGCGCAGTGGCCTACTTAAATGGAAAAGCAGAAGTAGTATAAGCACTCGGCGTTGACCGACAAGGTAGGAGTGGTTGTTGTGTGCGCAGGGCCGTGCTTGGCCGCGGCTCTTGTCGGAGAGAGGGTCCGCGCTGACCTGAATCTGCCTGGAGCGGTCCTCCGCGTCCGCTTGGCGTGGAGCAGCGGACGTAGATGCCGTGGTGCGACAGACACGCAAGCGGGACTCGAAAACGGCTGCTGTTGTTGTCGCTGCCGTCGTCGTGTGGCGCACAAGTCCCAGCCTGCGCACGGTTGCTGCCGTTCCCTTCCCTTCCCTTCCCTTCCCTTCCCTTACGGACCTCGTTGACCAACTTCTCTGCCCTCCCCCGCCCCCTCCCTTTTCGTTTCTCTTCTACCTTTCACGCGCACATCGTGCTGTCGCCACTCGGCAGTGGTAGCACTTGAGCCTTTTGTCTCAGCCTCACACACTTTTTCTTTGCCCCCGCTTCCATCCCGCTCACCCTCAAGTATCCCCCCATCTCGCGTGTTGACAAGCAAAAGTAGTCCAACATGTCGTACGCCAAGTCCGTTGCCCTGAGCGTCCGCAGCGCTGAGTGCCAGCGTCTGATGCAGGAACACCCGAACGAGGTCCCGATCGTGACGGAGAGCGCGAACGGCCGCGTGCACTTCCTCACGCTGCCGCGCGAGTCGACGGCGGCCGCGCTCGAGGTGGCGATCCGCAACGCGGCGGAGGTCACCGGCAAGAAGCTCGGCATTGTTGTCCGTGGCTGCGCCCCTGCTCCGTCCACCGCCATGGCGGACCTGTACGAGCACTGCAAGGCCGAGGACGGCTTCCTCTACGTGGCTTTCCGCGGCGAGGGCGCCATGGGTGCGCGCAACATCTACTGCGTCGGCAACACAGGCGACTACCTCACCGACGTTGAGAACAACCCGGATCTTCTTGGCTCGTACTTCTAGTAAAGAGGTCGAGCGCGTTGTGTCGCTCTTATTTTCCTCGCTAATGCTCTGCCTTTGAATAGCAAGGCCGAGGCAGAGCGTTGTTTTCTTTTTTCTTTTCTTTTGTTTTTTTTTTAATTTTATTTTCGCATGTGTACACGGACTGTGCTTCATTCGTTTGTTTTCACGTTCGCTTTCATTCGCAGCCTCAGCTGCGCTGCAGTAGAGTGTGCTTCTCGCGCTCACACCCCCACGACTGCACGTGAGAAGCGCTTTCGCTATGTGCTCAAGCCTCTTTTTATTTTTGTTTTGTTTTTATTTACTTTTTTTAGTTACTGTCATTCGTTTCTACTCGCACAGCACGGAGTCCCGTGGTCGTGGCTACGCTGCTGTGCTTAAGTACGCCCCCTGCCAGCTCCAGCGTTGTATTTTTGACGGTTCGTGACGCTGCGGTGCACGGGAAGAATGCCGAAGTTTGTGAAGCGGTGAGCCGCAAGTCAGAGGAAGCCGCGCAGTGGCCTACTTAAATGGAAAAGCAGAAGTAGTATAAGCACTCGGCGTTGACCGACAAGGTAGGAGTGGTTGTTGTGTGCGCAGGGCCGTGCTTGGCCGCGGCTCTTGTCGGAGAGAGGGTCCGCGCTGACCTGAATCTGCCTGGAGCGGTCCTCCGCGTCCGCTTGGCGTGGAGCAGCGGACGTAGATGCCGTGGTGCGACAGACACGCAAGCGGGACTCGAAAACGGCTGCTGTTGTTGTCGCTGCCGTCGTCGTGTGGCGCACAAGTCCCAGCCTGCGCACGGTTGCTGCCGTTCCCTTCCCTTCCCTTCCCTTACGGACCTCGTTGACCAACTTCTCTGCCCTCCCCCGCCCCCTCCCTTTTCGTTTCTCTTCTACCTTTCACGCGCACATCGTGCTGTCGCCACTCGGCAGTGGCAGCACTTGAGCCTTTTGTCTCAGCTGCACCCCACTTTTCCCCTTTTCTTCTGTTCCTTTCACGCCGTCGACAGTCGGTGTTGTCTCTTGCGCCTGCTCGCTCAGCGTGGCAGGTTTGACCTGGCTCTCTTCACAGCTTTTCTTTTCGGGAGGTGTCAGGACCCCGCCGCAAAGAGATGCGCTGTGCCTGAGCCGCCACGCCACAGGGAGCCTGTAAGCGGGTGGCTTGGCGCACCAGCAGGCACCTCTAGCGTCTTTTTCCTTCGATTCAGGAGCACTGCTCCCTGCTTTTGTTTTGTGTTTTGTTTTCTTCGGTTGGTGCCTGTCTGCTTGTTTGGCAAAGGCGCCAATGGCAGATGAGCGCTCCGTTCCCTGCGTGCGTGGAGCGCACACGGCCCCGGAGTGCACGAAGCGGCACGCAGTGTGAAGGCGAAAAAGAAAAAGAAAGAAAGGCGAAAGGAGAAAAAGTGACGAAGGAACGAGCCTGTCTACGGAACTACTAGGCCGACCTGTTGGGGTTTCCTGGCGCGCGGTGCTCGCCGGGCTTCGTGAAGGAGCACGGCACAGCCCTCCCGTCGCCATCGTGCCGGGCTGGGGATGAGGGCGGTCTGCCTCCTCATTAACCCTCCAGCAGCGTCTTCTCCTTCGACTGTGCCTCTAGCTCGCTTACTGCAAGCAAGCCACATGCGTGTCTTCTCAGCTCCTGCGTTACCTGTGAATGTCTGACTGTTTTTGCACCCATCCCCTCTCCTCTGCCACTCTCCCCCAACGTCCAACTTCACCAACACACACCCACCAACGGGCTCATACCTCCTTCTCTGCAATTGACGCGTTGTTCCCACGCCTCGCTGAACAACGCGGCCTAGGTCGTAACGCCTTAAGTAACAAGCCTTTCTCGCTCTCCCCTCTCACCAGCCCCGCTGACCACCATGTCCGCCTACCAGAAGAACAACTCCGTCGAGGTGCGCCGTGCCGAGTGCGCGCGCCTGCAGGCCAAGTACCCGGCGCACGTCGCCATGGTCGTGGAGGCCGCCACGAGCAGCAAGGCGCACTTCCTCGCGCTGCCCCGCGACGCCACCGTCGCGGAGCTGGAGGCGGCCGTGCGCGCCGCCCTCGGCATCAGCGCCAAGAAGATGACGCTGGCCGTGGGGGGCTGCACGCCCGCCGCCTCCGCCACCGTCGGCGACCTCAGCGACGCGAGCACGCAGGACGACGGCTTCCTCTACGTGGCCGTGCGCGCGGAGAAGGCCATGGGTGGCGTCGGTGGCCCGTGCTTTGCCAGCGACTCTTAATAAGCACCCTCCAAAGAAGCGGGACCCAACTGTGGTGGTTCGTTGCCCGCTACTGGTAATTTTTCCTCTTTTGTTTTTCTTTTCGCATGTGTACACAGACTGTGCTTCATTCGTTTGTTTTCACGTTCGCTTTCATTCGCAGCCTCAGCTGCGCTGCAGTAGAGTGTGCTTCTCGCGCTCACACCCCCACGACTGCGCGTGAGAAGCGCTTTCGCTATGTGCTCAAGCCTCTTTTTATTTTTGTTTTATTTTTATTTACTTTTTTTAGTTACTGTCATTCGTTTCTACTCGCACAGCACGGAGTCCCGTGGTCGTGGTTACGCTGCTGTGCTTAAGTACGCCCCCTGCCAGCTCCAGCGTTGTATTTTTGACGGTTCGTGACGCTGCGGTGCACGGGAAGAATGCCGAAGTTTGTGAAGCGGTGAGCCGCAAGTCAGAGGAAGCCGCGCAGTGGCCTACTTAAATGGAAAAGCAGAAGTAGTATAAGCACTCGGCGTTGACCGACAAGGTAGG
The DNA here is from genome assembly GCA_037349495.1 of Lotmaria passim. Taxonomy (NCBI): domain Eukaryota; phylum Euglenozoa; class Kinetoplastea; order Trypanosomatida; family Trypanosomatidae; genus Lotmaria; species Lotmaria passim. Next base: position 522,335 of record CP140195.1, read on the forward strand.
AGTGGTTGTTGTGTGCGCAGGGCCGTGCTTGACCGCGGCTCTTGTCGGAGAGAGGGTCCGCGCTGACCTGAATCTGCCTGGAGCGGTCCTCCGCGTCCGCTTGGCGTGGAGCAGCGGACGTAGATGCCGTGGTGCGACAGACACGCAAGCGGGACTCGAAAACGGCTGCTGTTGTTGTCGCTGCCATCGTCGTGTGGCGCACAAGTCCCAGCCTGCGCACGGTTGCTGCCGTTCCCTTCCCTTCCCTTCCCTTCCCTTCCCTTCCCTTCCCTTACGGACCTCGTTGACCAACTTCTCTGCCCTCCCCCGCCCCCTCCCTTTTCGTTTCTCTTCTACCTTTCACGCGCACATCGTGCTGTCGCCACTCGGCAGTGGCAGCACTTGAGCCTTTTGTCTCAGCTGCACCCCACTTTTCCCCTTTTCTTCTGTTCCTTTCACGCCGTCGACAGTCGGTGTTGTCTCTTGCGCCTGCTCGCTCAGCGTGGCAGGTTTGACCTGGCTCTCTTCACAGCTTTTCTTTTCGGGAGGTGTCAGGACCCCGCCGCAAAGAGATGCGCTGTGCCTGAGCCGCCACGCCACAGGGAGCCTGTAAGCGGGTGGCTTGGCGCACCAGCAGGCACCTCTAGCGTCTTTTTCCTTCGATTCAGGAGCACTGCTCCCTGCTTTTGTTTTGTGTTTTGTTTTCTTCGGTTGGTGCCTGTCTGCTTGTTTGGCAAAGGCGCCAATGGCAGATGAGCGCTCCGCTCTCTGCGTGCGTGGAGTGCACACGGCCCCGGAGTGCACGAAGCGGCACGCAGTGTGAAGGCGAAAAAGAAAAAGAAAGAAAGGCGAAAGGAGAAAAAGTGGCGAAGGAACGAGCCTGTCTACGGAACTACTAGGCCGACCTGTTGGGGTTTCCTGGCGCGCGGTGCTCGCCGGGTTTCGTGAAGGAGCACGGCACAGCCCTCCCGTCGCCATCGTGCCGGGCTGGGGATGAGGGCGGTCTGCCTCCTCATTAACCCTCCAGCAGCGTCTTCTCCTTCGACTGTGCCTCTAGCTCGCTTACTGCAAACAAGCCACATGCGTGTCTTCTCAGCTCCTGCGTTACCTGTGAATGTCTGACTGTTTTTGCACCCCCCCCCCTCCCCTCTGCCACTCTCCCCCAACGTCCAACTTCACCAACACACACCCACCAACGGGCTCATACCTCCTTCTCTGCAATTGACGCGTTGTTCCCACGCCTCGCTGAACAACGCGGCCTAGGTCGTAACGCCTCAAGTAACAAGCCTTTCTCGCTCTCCCCTCTCACCAGCCCCGCTGACCACCATGTCCGCCTACCAGAAGAACAACTCCGTCGAGGTGCGCCGTGCCGAGTGCGCGCGCCTGCAGGCCAAGTACCCGGCGCACGTCGCCATGGTCGTGGAGGCCGCCACGAGCAGCAAGGCGCACTTCCTCGCGCTGCCCCGCGACGCCACCGTCGCGGAGCTGGAGGCGGCCGTGCGCGCCGCCCTCGGCATCAGCGCCAAGAAGATGACGCTGGCCGTGGGGGGCTGCACGCCCGCCGCCTCCGCCACCGTCGGCGACCTCAGCGACGCGAGCACGCAGGACGACGGCTTCCTCTACGTGGCCGTGCGCGCGGAGAAGGCCATGGGTGGCGTCGGTGGCCCGTGCTTTGCCAGCGACTCTTAATAAGCAGCCTCCAAAGAAGCGGGACCCAACTGTGGTGGTTCGTTGCCCGCTACTGGTAATTTTTCCTCTTTTGTTTTTCTTTTCGCATGTGCACACAGACTGTGCTTCATTCGTTTGTTTTCACGTTCGCTTTCATTCGCAGCCTAAGCTGCGCTGCAGTAGAGTGTGCTTCTCGCGCTCACACCCCCACGACTGCGCGTGAGAAGCGCTTTCGCTATGTGCTCAAACCTCTTTTTATTTTTGTTTTGTTTTTAGTTACTTTTTTTAGTTACTGTCATTCGTTTCTACTCGCACAGCACGGAGTCCCGTGGTCGTGGTTACGCTGCTGTGCTTAAGTACGCCGCCTGCCAGCTCCAGCGTTGTATTTTTGACGGTTCGTGACGCTGCGGTGCACGGGAAGAATGCCGAAGTTTGTGAAGCGGTGAGCCGCAAGTCAGAGGAAGCCGCGCAGTGGCCTACTTAAATGGAAAAGCAGAAGTAGTATAAGCACTCGGCGTTGACCGACAAGGTAGGAGTGGTTGTTGTGTGCGCAGGGCCGTGCTTGGCCGCGGCTCTTGTCGGAGAGAGGGTCCGCGCTGACCTGAATCTGCCTGGAGCGGTCCTCCGCGTCCGCTTGGCGTGGAGCAGCGGACGTAGATGCCGTGGTGCGACAGACACGCAAGCGGGACTCGAAAACGGCTGCTGTTGTTGTCGCTGCCGTCGTCGTGTGGCGCACAAGTCCCAGCCTGCGCACGGTTGCTGCCGTTCCCTTCCCTTCCCTTCCCTTACGGACCTCGTTGACCAACTTCTCTGCCCTCCCCCGCCCCCTCCCTTTTCGTTTCTCTTCTACCTTTCACGCGCACATCGTGCTGTCGCCACTCGGCAGTGGCAGCACTTGAGCCTTTTGTCTCAGCTGCACCCCACTTTTCCCCTTTTCTTCTGTTCTTTTCACGCCGTCGACAGTCGGTGTTGTCTCTTGAGCCTGCTCGCTCAGCGTGGCAGGTTTGATCTGGCTCTCTTCACAGCTTTTCTTTTCGGGAGGTGTCAGGACCCCGCCGCAAAGAGATGCGCTGTGCCTGAGCCGCCACGCCACAGGGAGCCTGTAAGCGGGTGGCTTGGCGCACCAGCAGGCACCTCTAGCGTCTTTTTCCTTCGATTCAGGAGCACTGCTCCCTGCTTTTGTTTTGTGTTTTGTTTTCTTCGGTTGGTGCCTGTCTGCTTGTTTGGCAAAGGCGCCAATGGCAGATGAGCGCTCCGCTCTCTGCGTGCGTGGAGTGCACACGGCCCCGGAATGCACGAAGCGGCACGCAGTGTGAAGGCGAAAAAGAAAAAGAAAGAAAGGCGAAAGGAGAAAAAGTGGCGAAGGAACGAGCCTGTCTACGGAACTACTAGGCCGACCTGTTGGGGTTTCCTGGCGCGCGGTGCTCGCCGGGCTTCGTGAAGGAGCACGGCACAGCCCTCCCGTCGCCATCGTGCCGGGCTGGGGATGAGGGCGGTCTGCCTCCTCATTAACCCTCCAGCAGCGTCTTCTCCTTCGACTGTGCCTCTAGCTCGCTTACTGCAAACAAGCCACATGCGTGTCTTCTCAGCTCCTGCGTTACCTGTGAATGTCTGACTGTTTTTGCACCCATCCCCTCTCCTCTGCCACTCTCCCCCAACGTCCAACTTCACCAACACACACCCACCAACGGGCTCATACCTCCTTCTCTGCAATTGACGCGTTGTTCCCACGCCTCGCTGAACAACGCGGCCTAGGTCGTAACGCCTCAAGTAACAAGCCTTTCTCGCTCTCCCCTCTCACCAGCCCCGCTGACCACCATGTCCGCCTACCAGAAGAACAACTCCGTCGAGGTGCGCCGTGCCGAGTGCGCGCGCCTGCAGGCCAAGTACCCGGCGCACGTCGCCATGGTCGTGGAGGCCGCCACGAGCAGCAAGGCGCACTTCCTCGCGCTGCCCCGCGACGCCACCGTCGCGGAGCTGGAGGCGGCCGTGCGCGCCGCCCTCGGCATCAGCGCCAAGAAGATGACGCTGGCCGTGGGGGGCTGCACGCCCGCCGCCTCCGCCACCGTCGGCGACCTCAGCGACGCGAGCACGCAGGACGACGGCTTCCTCTACGTGGCCGTGCGCGCGGAGAAGGCCATGGGTGGCGTCGGTGGCCCGTGCTTTGCCAGCGACTCTTAATAAGCACCCTCCAAAGAAGCGGGACCCAACTGTGGTGGTTCGTTGCCCGCTACTGGTAATTTTTCCTCTTTTGTTTTTCTTTTCGCATGTGTACACAGACTGTGCTTCATTCGTTTGTTTTCACGTTCGCTTTCATTCGCAGCCTAAGCTGCGCTGCAGTAGAGTGTGCTTCTCGCGCTCACACCCCCACGACTGCGCGTGAGAAGCGCTTTCGCTATGTGCTCAAACCTCTTTTTATTTTTGTTTTGTTTTTAGTTACCTTTTTTAGTTACTGTCTTTCGTTTCTACTCGCACAGCACGGAGTCCCGTGGTCGTGGTTACGCTGCTGTGCTTAAGTACGCCCCCTGCCAGCTCCAGCGTTGTATTTTTGACGGTTCGTGACGCTGCGGTGCACGGGAAGAATGCCGAAGTTTGTGAAGCGGTGAGCCGCAAGTCAGAGGAAGCCGCGCAGTGGCCTACTTAAATGGAAAAGCAGAAGTAGTAGAAGCACTCGGCGTTGACCGACAAGGTAGGAGTGGTTGTTGTGTGCGCAGGGCCGTGCTTGGCCGCGGCTCTTGTCGGAGAGAGGGTCCGCGCTGACCTGAATCTGCCTGGAGCGGTCCTCCGCGTCCGCTTGGCGTGGAGCAGCGGACGTAGATGCCGTGGTGCGACAGACACGCAAGCGGGACTCGAAAACGGCTGCTGTTGTTGTCGCTGCCGTCGTCGTGTGGCGCACAAGTCCCAGCCTGCGCACGGTTGCTGCCGTTCCCTTCCCTTCCCTTCCCTTACGGACCTCGTTGACCAACTTCTCTGCCCTCCCCCGCCCCCTCCCTTTTCGTTTCTCTTCTACCTTTCACGCGCACATCGTGCTGTCGCCACTCGGCAGTGGCAGCACTTGAGCCTTTTGTCTCAGCTGCACCCCACTTTTCCCCTTTTCTTCTGTTCCTTTCACGCCGTCGACAGTCGGTGTTGTCTCTTGAGCCTGCTCGCTCAGCGTGGCAGGTTTGATCTGGCTCTCTTCACAGCTTTTCTTTTCGGGAGGTGTCAGGACCCCGCCGCAAAGAGATGCGCTGTGCCTGAGCCGCCACGCCACAGGGAGCCTGTAAGCGGGTGGCTTGGCGCACCAGCAGGCACCTCTAGCGTCTTTTTCCTTCGATTCAGGAGCACTGCTCCCTGCTTTTGTTTTGTGTTTTGTTTTCTTCGGTTGGTGCCTGTCTGCTTGTTTGGCAAAGGCGCCAATGGCAGATGAGCGCTCCGCTCTCTGCGTGCGTGGAGTGCACACGGCCCCGGAATGCACGAAGCGGCACGCAGTGTGAAGGCGAAAAAGAAAAAGAAAGAAAGGCGAAAGGAGAAAAAGTGGCGAAGGAACGAGCCTGTCTACGGAACTACTAGGCCGACCTGTTGGGGTTTCCTGGCGCGCGGTGCTCGCCGGGCTTCGTGAAGGAGCACGGCACAGCCCTCCCGTCGCCATCGTGCCGGGCTGGGGATGAAGGCAGTCTGCCTCCTCATTAACCCTCCAGCAGCGTCTTCTCCTTCGACTGTGCCTCTAGCTCGCTTACTGCAAGCAAGCCACATGCGTGTCTTCTCAGCTCCTGCGTTACCTGTGAATGTCTGACTGTTTTTGCACCCACCCCCTCTCCTCTGCCACTCTCCCCCAACGTCCAACTTCACCAACACACACCCACCAACGGGCTCATACCTCCTTCTCTGCAATTGACGCGTTGTTCCCACGCCTCGCTGAACAACGCGGCCTAGGTCGTAACGCCTCAAGTAACAAGCCTTTCTCGCTCTCCCCTCTCACCAGCCCCGCTGACCACCATGTCCGCCTACCAGAAGAACAACTCCGTCGAGGTGCGCCGTGCCGAGTGCGCGCGCCTGCAGGCCAAGTACCCGGCGCACGTCGCCATGGTCGTGGAGGCCGCCACGAGCAGCAAGGCGCACTTCCTCGCGCTGCCCCGCGACGCCACCGTCGCGGAGCTGGAGGCGGCCGTGCGCGCCGCCCTCGGCATCAGCGCCAAGAAGATGACGCTGGCCGTGGGGGGCTGCACGCCCGCCGCCTCCGCCACCGTCGGCGACCTCAGCGACGCGAGCACGCAGGACGACGGCTTCCTCTACGTGGCCGTGCGCGCGGAGAAGGCCATGGGTGGCGTCGGTGGCCCGTGCTTTGCCAGCGACTCTTAATAAGCACCCTCCAAAGAAGCGGGACCCAACTGTGGTGGTTCGTTGCCCGCTACTGGTAATTTTTCCTCTTTTGTTTTTCTTTTCGCATGTGTACACGGACTGTGCTTCATTCGTTTGTTTTCACGTTCGCATTCATTCGCAGCCTCAGCTGCGCTGCAGTGCAACGTGCTTCTCGCGCTCACACCCCCACGACTGCACGTGAGAAGCGCTTTCGCTATGTGCTCAAGCCTCTTTTTATTTTTGTTTTGTTTTTAGTTACCTTTTTTAGTTACTGTCTTTCGTTTCTACTCGCACAGCACGGAGTCCCGTGGTCGTGGTTACGCTGCTGTGCTTAAGTACGCCCCCTGCCAGCTCCAGCGTTGTATTTTTGACGGTTCGTGACGCTGCGGTGCACGGGAAGAATGCCGAAGTTTGTGAAGCGGTGAGCCGCAAGTCAGAGGAAGCCGCGCAGTGGCCTACTTAAATGGAAAAGCAGAAGTAGTATAAGCACTCGGCGTTGACCGACAAGGTAGGAGTGGTTGTTGTGTGCGCAGGGCCGTGCTTGGCCGCGGCTCTTGTCGGAGAGAGGGTCCGCGCTGACCTGAATCTGCCTGGAGCGGTCCTCCGCGTCCGCTTGGCGTGGAGCAGCGGACGTAGATGCCGTGGTGCGACAGACACGCAAGCGGGACTCGAAAACGGCTGCTGTTGTTGTCGCTGCCGTCGTCGTGTGGCGCACAAGTCCCAGCCTGCGCACGGTTGCTGCCGTTCCCTTCCCTTCCCTTCCCTTACGGACCTCGTTGACCAACTTCTCTGCCCTCCCCCGCCCCCTCCCTTTTCGTTTCTCTTCTACCTTTCACGCGCACATCGTGCTGTCGCCACTCGGCAGTGGCAGCACTTGAGCCTTTTGTCTCAGCTGCACCCCACTTTTCCCCTTTTCTTCTGTTCTTTTCACGCCGTCGACAGTCGGTGTTGTCTCTTGCGCCTGCTCGCTCAGCGTGGCAGGTTTGACCTGGCTCTCTTCACAGCTTTTCTTTTCGGGAGGTGTCAGGACCCCGCCGCAAAGAGATGCGCTGTGCCTGAGCCGCCACGCCACAGGGAGCCTGTAAGCGGGTGGCTTGGCGCACCAGCAGGCACCTCTAGCGTCTTTTTCCTTCGATTCAGGAGCACTGCTCCCTGCTTTTGTTTTGTGTTTTGTTTTCTGTTTTGTTTTCTTCGGTTGGTGCCTGTCTGCTTGTTTGGCAAAGGCGCCAATGGCAGATGAGCGCTCCGCTCTCTGCGTGCGTGGAGTGCACACGGCCCCGGAGTGCACGAAGCGGCACGCAGTGTGAAGGCGAAAAAGAAAAAGAAAGAAAGGCAAAAGGAGAAAAAGTGGCGAAGGAACGAGCCTGTCTACGGAACTACTAGGCCGACCTGTTGGGGTTTCCTGGCGCGCGGTGCTCGCCGGGTTTCGTGAAGGAGCACGGCACAGCCCTCCCGTCGCCATCGTGCCGGGCTGGGGATGAAGGCAGTCTGCCTCCTCATTAACCCTCCAGCAGCGTCTTCTCCTTCGACTGTGCCTCTAGCTCGCTTACTGCAAGCAAGCCACATGCGTGTCTTCTCAGCTCCTGCGTTACCTGTGAATGTCTGACTGTTTTTGCACCCACCCCCTCTCCTCTGCCACTCTCCCCCAACGTCCAACTTCACCAACACACACCCACCAACGGGCTCATACCTCCTTCTCTGCAATTGACGCGTTGTTCCCACGCCTCGCTGAACAACGCGGCCTAGGTCGTAACGCCTCAAGTAACAAGCCTTTCTCGCTCTCCCCTCTCACCAGCCCCGCTGACCACCATGTCTGCCTACCAGAAGAACAACTCCGTCGAGGTGCGCCGTGCCGAGTGCGCGCGCCTGCAGGCCAAGTACCCGGCGCACGTCGCCATGGTCGTGGAGGCCGCCACGAGCAGCAAGGCGCACTTCCTCGCGCTGCCCCGCGACGCCACCGTCGCGGAGCTGGAGGCGGCCGTGCGCGCCGCCCTCGGCATCAGCGCCAAGAAGATGACGCTGGCCGTGGGGGGCTGCACGCCCGCCGCCTCCGCCACCGTCGGCGACCTCAGCGACGCGAGCACGCAGGACGACGGCTTCCTGTACGTGGCCGTGCGCGCGGAGAAGGCCATGGGTGGCGTCGGTGGCCCGTGCTTTGCCAGCGACTCTTAATAAGCACCCTCCAAAGAAGCGGGACCCAACTGTGGTGGTTCGTTGCCCGCTACTGGTAATTTTTCCTCTTTTGTTTTTCTTTTCGCATGTGTACACAGACTGTGCTTCATTCGTTTGTTTTCACGTTCGCTTTCATTCGCAGCCTAAGCTGCGCTGCAGTAGAGTGTGCTTCTCGCGCTCACACCCCCACGACTGCGCGTGAGAAGCGCTTTCGCTATGTGCTCAAGCCTCTTTTTATTTTTGTTTTGTTTTTAGTTACTTTTTTTAGTTACTGTCATTCGTTTCTACTCGCACAGCACGGAGTCCCGTGGTCGTGGCTACGCTGCTGTGCTTAAGTACGCCCCCTGCCAGCTCCAGCGTTGTATTTTTGACGGTTCGTGACGCTGCGGTGCACGGGAAGAATGCCGAAGTTTGTGAAGCGGTGAGCCGCAAGTCAGAGGAAGCCGCGCAGTGGCCTACTTAAATGGAAAAGCAGAAGTAGTATAAGCACTCGGCGTTGACCGACAAGGTAGGAGTGGTTGTTGTGTGCGCAGGGCCGTGCTTGGCCGCGGCTCTTGTCGGAGAGAGGGTCCGCGCTGACCTGAATCTGCCTGGAGCGGTCCTCCGCGTCCGCTTGGCGTGGAGCAGCGGACGTAGATGCCGTGGTGCGACAGACACGCAAGCGGGACTCGAAAACGGCTGCTGTTGTTGTCGCTGCCGTCGTCGTGTGGCGCACAAGTCCCAGCCTGCGCACGGTTGCTGCCGTTCCCTTCCCTTCCCTTCCCTTCCCTTACGGACCTCGTTGACCAACTTCTCTGCCCTCCCCCGCCCCCTCCCTTTTCGTTTCTCTTCTACCTTTCACGCGCACATCGTGCTGTCGCCACTCGGCAGTGGCAGCACTTGAGCCTTTTGTCTCAGCTGCACCCCACTTTTCCCCTTTTCTTCTGTTCCTTTCACGCCGTCGACAGTCGGTGTTGTCTCTTGCGTCTGCTCGCTCAGCGTGGCAGGTTTGATCTGGCTCTCTTCACAGCTTTTCTTTTCGGGAGGTGTCAGGACCCCGCCGCAAAGAGATGCGCTGTGCCTGAGCCGCCACGCCACAGGGAGCCTGTAAGCGGGTGGCTTGGCGCACCAGCAGGCACCTCTAGCGTCTTTTTCCTTCGATTCAGGAGCACTGCTCCCTGCTTTTGTTTTGTGTTTTGTTTTCTGTTTTGTTTTCTTCGGTTGGTGCCTGTCTGCTTGTTTGGCAAAGGCGCCAATGGCAGATGAGCGCTCCGCTCTCTGCGTGCGTGGAGTGCACACGGCCCCGGAGTGCACGAAGCGGCACGCAGTGTGAAGGCGAAAAAGAAAAAGAAAGAAAGGCAAAAGGAGAAAAAGTGGCGAAGGAACGAGCCTGTCTACGGAACTACTAGGCCGACCTGTTGGGGTTTCCTGGCGCGCGGTGCTCGCCGGGTTTCGTGAAGGAGCACGGCACAGCCCTCCCGTCGCCATCGTGCCGGGCTGGGGATGAAGGCAGTCTGCCTCCTCATTAACCCTCCAGCAGCGTCTTCTCCTTCGACTGTGCCTCTAGCTCGCTTACTGCAAGCAAGCCACATGCGTGTCTTCTCAGCTCCTGCGTTACCTGTGAATGTCTGACTGTTTTTGCACCCACCCCCTCTCCTCTGCCACTCTCCCCCAACGTCCAACTTCACCAACACACACCCACCAACGGGCTCATACCTCCTTCTCTGCAATTGACGCGTTGTTCCCACGCCTCGCTGAACAACGCGGCCTAGGTCGTAACGCCTCAAGTAACAAGCCTTTCTCGCTCTCCCCTCTCACCAGCCCCGCTGACCACCATGTCCGCCTACCAGAAGAACAACTCCGTCGAGGTGCGCCGTGCCGAGTGCGCGCGCCTGCAGGCCAAGTACCCGGCGCACGTCGCCATGGTCGTGGAGGCCGCCACGAGCAGCAAGGCGCACTTCCTCGCGCTGCCCCGCGACGCCACCGTCGCGGAGCTGGAGGCGGCCGTGCGCGCCGCCCTCGGCATCAGCGCCAAGAAGATGACGCTGGCCGTGGGGGGCTGCACGCCCGCCGCCTCCGCCACCGTCGGCGACCTCAGCGACGCGAGCACGCAGGACGACGGCTTCCTGTACGTGGCCGTGCGCGCGGAGAAGGCCATGGGTGGCGTCGGTGGCCCGTGCTTTGCCAGCGACTCTTAATAAGCACCCTCCAAAGAAGCGGGACCCAACTGTGGTGGTTCGTTGCCCGCTACTGGTAATTTTTCCTCTTTTGTTTTTCTTTTCGCATGTGTACACAGACTGTGCTTCATTCGTTTGTTTTCACGTTCGCTTTCATTCGCAGCCTAAGCTGCGCTGCAGTAGAGTGTGCTTCTCGCGCTCACACCCCCACGACTGCGCGTGAGAAGCGCTTTCGCTATGTGCTCAAGCCTCTTTTTATTTTTGTTTTGTTTTTAGTTACTTTTTTTAGTTACTGTCATTCGTTTCTACTCGCACAGCACGGAGTCCCGTGGTCGTGGCTACGCTGCTGTGCTTAAGTACGCCCCCTGCCAGCTCCAGCGTTGTATTTTTGACGGTTCGTGACGCTGCGGTGCACGGGAAGAATGCCGAAGTTTGTGAAGCGGTGAGCCGCAAGTCAGAGGAAGCCGCGCAGTGGCCTACTTAAATGGAAAAGCAGAAGTAGTATAAGCACTCGGCGTTGACCGACAAGGTAGGAGTGGTTGTTGTGTGCGCAGGGCCGTGCTTGGCCGCGGCTCTTGTCGGAGAGAGGGTCCGCGCTGACCTGAATCTGCCTGGAGCGGTCCTCCGCGTCCGCTTGGCGTGGAGCAGCGGACGTAGATGCCGTGGTGCGACAGACACGCAAGCGGGACTCGAAAACGGCTGCTGTTGTTGTCGCTGCCGTCGTCGTGTGGCGCACAAGTCCCAGTCTGCGCACGGTTGCTGCCGTTCTCTTCCCTTCCCTTCCCTTACGGACCTCGTTGACCAACTTCTCTGCCCTCCCCCGCCCCCTCCCTTTTCGTTTCTCTTCTACCTTTCACGCGCACATCGTGCTGTCGCCACTCGGCAGTGGTAGCACTTGAGCCTTTTGTCTCAGCCTCACACACTTTTTCTTTGCCCCCGCTTCCATCCCGCTCACCCTCAAGTATCCCCCCATCTCGCGTGTTGACAAGCAAAAGTAGTCCAACATGTCGTACGCCAAGTCCGTTGCCCTGAGCGTCCGCAGCGCTGAGTGCCAGCGTCTGATGCAGGAACACCCGAACGAGGTCCCGATCGTGACGGAGAGCGCGAACGGCCGCGTGCACTTCCTCACGCTGCCGCGCGAGTCGACGGCGGCCGCGCTCGAGGTGGCGATCCGCAACGCGGCGGAGGTCACCGGCAAGAAGCTCGGCATTGTTGTCCGTGGCTGCGCCCCTGCTCCGTCCACCGCCATGGCGGACCTGTACGAGCACTGCAAGGCCGAGGACGGCTTCCTCTACGTGGCTTTCCGCGGCGAGGGCGCCATGGGTGCGCGCAACATCTACTGCGTCGGCAACACAGGCGACTACCTCACCGACGTTGAGAACAACCCGGATCTTCTTGGCTCGTACTTCTAGTAAAGAGGTCGAGCGCGTTGTGTCGCTCTTATTTTCCTCGCTAATGCTCTGCCTTTGAATAGCAAGGCCGAGGCAGAGCGTTGTTTTCTTTTTTCTTTTCTTTTGTTTTTTTTTTTTAATTTTATTTTCGCATGTGTACACGGACTGTGCTTCATTCGTTTGTTTTCACGTTCGCTTTCATTCGCAGCCTCAGCTGCGCTGCAGTAGAGTGTGCTTCTCGCGCTCACACCCCCACGACTGCACGTGAGAAGCGCTTTCGCTATGTGCTCAAGCCTCTTTTTATTTTTGTTTTGTTTTTAGTTACCTTTTTTAGTTACTGTCATTCGTTTCTACTCGCACAGCACGGAGTCCCGTGGTCGTGGTTACGCTGCTGTGCTTAAGTACGCCCCCTGCCAGCTCCAGCGTTGTATTTTTGACAGTTCGTGACGCTGCGGTGCACGGGAAGAATGCCGAAGTTTGTGAAGCGGTGAGCCGCAAGTCAGAGGAAGCCGCGCAGTGGCCTACTTAAATGGAAAAGCAGAAGTAGTATAAGCACTCGCGTTGACCGACAAGGTAGGAGTGGTTGTTGTGTGCGCAGGGCCGTGCTTGGCCGCGGCTCTTGTCGGAGAGAGGGTCCGCGCTGACCTGAATCTGCCTGGAGCGGTCCTCCGCGTCCGCTTGGCGTGGAGCAGCGGACGTAGATGCCGTGGTGCGACAGACACGCAAGCGGGACTCGAAAACGGCTGCTGTTGTTGTCGCTGCCGTCGTCGTGTGGCGCACGGTTGCTGCCGTTCCCTTCCCTTCCCTTCCCTTACGGACCTCGTTGACCAACTTCTCTGCCCTCCCCCGCCCCCTCCCTTTTCGTTTCTCTTCTACCTTTCACGCGCACATCGTGCTGTCGCCACTCGGCAGTGGCAGCACTTGAGCCTTTTGTCTCAGCTGCACCCCACTTTTCCCCTTTTCTTCTGTTCTTTTCACGCCGTCGGCAGTCGGTGTTGTCTCTTGCGTCTGCTCGCTCAGCGTGGCAGGTTTGATCTGGCTCTCTTCACAGCTTTTCTTTTCGGGAGGTGTCAGGACCCCGCCGCAAAGAGATGCGCTGTGCCTGAGCCGCCACGCCACAGGGAGCCTGTAAGCGGGTGGCTTGGCGCACCAGCAGGCACCTCTAGCGTCTTTTTCCTTCGATTCAGGAGCACTGCTCCCTGCTTTTGTTTTGTGTTTTGTTTTCTGTTTTGTTTTCTTCGGTTGGTGCCTGTCTGCTTGTTTGGCAAAGGCGCCAATGACAGATGAGCGCTCCGTTCCCTGCGTGCGTGGAGCGCACACGGCCCCGGAATGCACGAAGCGGCACGCAGTGTGAAGGCGAAAAAGAAAAAGAAAGAAAGGCGAAAGGAGAAAAAGTGGCGAAGGAACGAGCCTGTCTACGGAACTACTAGGCCGACCTGTTGGGGTTTCCTGGCGCGCGGTGCTCGCCGGGTTTCGTGAAGGAGCACGGCACAGCCCTCCCGTCGCCATCGTGCCGGGCTGGGGATGAAGGCAGTCTGCCTCCTCATTAACCCTCCAGCAGCGTCTTCTCCTTCGACTGTGCCTCTAGCTCGCTTACTGCAAGCAAGCCACATGCGTGTCTTCTCAGCTCCTGCGTTACCTGTGAATGTCTGACTGTTTTTACACCCCCTCCCCCCCCCCTCCCCTCTGCCACTCTCCCCCAACGTCCAACTTCACCAACACACACCCACCAACGGGCTCATACCTCCTTCTCTGCAATTGACGCGTTGTTCCCACGCCTCGCTGAACAACGCGGCCTAGGTCGTAACGCCTCAAGTAACAAGCCTTTCTCGCTCTCCCCTCTCACCAGCCCCGCTGACCACCATGTCCGCCTACCAGAAGAACAACTCCGTCGAGGTGCGCCGTGCCGAGTGCGCGCGCCTGCAGGCCAAGTACCCGGCGCACGTCGCCATGGTCGTGGAGGCCGCCACGAGCAGCAAGGCGCACTTCCTCGCGCTGCCCCGCGACGCCACCGTCGCGGAGCTGGAGGCGGCCGTGCGCGCCGCCCTCGGCATCAGCGCCAAGAAGATGACGCTGGCCGTGGGGGGCTGCACGCCCGCCGCCTCCGCCACCGTCGGCGACCTCAGCGACGCGAGCACGCAGGACGACGGCTTCCTCTACGTGGCCGTGCGCGCGGAGAAGGCCATGGGTGGCGTCGGTGGCCCGTGCTTTACCAGCGACTCTTAATAAGCAGCCTCCAAAGAAGCGGGACCCAACTGTGGTGGTTCGTTGCCCGCTACTGGTAATTTTTCCTCTTTTGTTTTTCTTTTCGCATGTGTACACAGACTGTGCTTCATTCGTTTGTTTTCACGTTCGCTTTCATTCGCAGCCTAAGCTGCGCTGCAGTAGAGTGTGCTTCTCGCGCTCACACCCCCACGACTGCGCGTGAGAAGCGCTTTCGCTATGTGCTCAAACCTCTTTTTATTTTTGTTTTGTTTTTAGTTACCTTTTTTAGTTACTGTCTTTCGTTTCTACTCGCACAGCACGGAGTCCCGTGGTCGTGGTTACGCTGCTGTGCTTAAGTACGCCCCCTGCCAGCTCCAGCGTTGTATTTTTGACGGTTCGTGACGCTGCGGTGCACGGGAAGAATGCCGAAGTTTGTGAAGCGGTGAGCCGCAAGTCAGAGGAAGCCGCGCAGTGGCCTACTTAAATGGAAAAGCAGAAGTAGTATAAGCACTCGGCGTTGACCGACAAGGTAGGAGTGGTTGTTGTGTGCGCAGGGCCGTGCTTGGCCGCGGCTCTTGTCGGAGAGAGGGTCCGCGCTGACCTGAATCTGCCTGGAGCGGTCCTCCGCGTCCGCTTGGCGTGGAGCAGCGGACGTAGATGCCGTGGTGCGACAGACACGCAAGCGGGACTCGAAAACGGCTGCTGTTGTTGTCGCTGCCGTCGTCGTGTGGCGCACAAGTCCCAGTCTGCGCACGGTTGCTGCCGTTCTCTTCCCTTCCCTTCCCTTACGGACCTCGTTGACCAACTTCTCTGCCCTCCCCCGCCCCCTCCCTTTTCGTTTCTCTTCTACCTTTCACGCGCACATCGTGCTGTCGCCACTCGGCAGTGGTAGCACTTGAGCCTTTTGTCTCAGCCTCACACACTTTTTCTTTGCCCCCGCTTCCATCCCGCTCACCCTCAAGTATCCCCCCATCTCGCGTGTTGACAAGCAAAAGTAGTCCAACATGTCGTACGCCAAGTCCGTTGCCCTGAGCGTCCGCAGCGCTGAGTGCCAGCGTCTGATGCAGGAACACCCGAACGAGGTCCCGATCGTGACGGAGAGCGCGAACGGCCGCGTGCACTTCCTCACGCTGCCGCGCGAGTCGACGGCGGCCGCGCTCGAGGTGGCGATCCGCAACGCGGCGGAGG
This sequence comes from Lotmaria passim, assembly GCA_037349495.1. Lineage (NCBI taxonomy): Eukaryota > Euglenozoa > Kinetoplastea > Trypanosomatida > Trypanosomatidae > Lotmaria > Lotmaria passim. Next base: position 537,435 of record CP140195.1, read on the forward strand.
TCACCGGCAAGAAGCTCGGCATTGTTGTCCGTGGCTGCGCCCCTGCTCCGTCCACCGCCATGGCGGACCTGTACGAGCACTGCAAGGCCGAGGACGGCTTCCTCTACGTGGCTTTCCGCGGCGAGGGCGCCATGGGTGCGCGCAACATCTACTGCGTCGGCAACACAGGCGACTACCTCACCGACGTTGAGAACAACCCGGATCTTCTTGGCTCGTACTTCTAGTAAAGAGGTCGAGCGCGTTGTGTCGCTCTTATTTTCCTCGCTAATGCTCTGCCTTTGAATAGCAAGGCCGAGGCAGAGCGTTGTTTTCTTTTTTCTTTTCTTTTGTTTTTTTTTTTAATTTTATTTTCGCATGTGTACACGGACTGTGCTTCATTCGTTTGTTTTCACGTTCGCTTTCATTCGCAGCCTCAGCTGCGCTGCAGTAGAGTGTGCTTCTCGCGCTCACACCCCCACGACTGCACGTGAGAAGCGCTTTCGCTATGTGCTCAAGCCTCTTTTTATTTTTGTTTTGTTTTTAGTTACCTTTTTTAGTTACTGTCTTTCGTTTCTACTCGCACAGCACGGAGTCCCGTGGTCGTGGTTACGCTGCTGTGCTTAAGTACGCCCCCTGCCAGCTCCAGCGTTGTATTTTTGACAGTTCGTGACGCTGCGGTGCACGGGAAGAATGCCGAAGTTTGTGAAGCGGTGAGCCGCAAGTCAGAGGAAGCCGCGCAGTGGCCTACTTAAATGGAAAAGCAGAAGTAGTATAAGCACTCGCGTTGACCGACAAGGTAGGAGTGGTTGTTGTGTGCGCAGGGCCGTGCTTGGCCGCGGCTCTTGTCGGAGAGAGGGTCCGCGCTGACCTGAATCTGCCTGGAGCGGTCCTCCGCGTCCGCTTGGCGTGGAGCAGCGGACGTAGATGCCGTGGTGCGACAGACACGCAAGCGGGACTCGAAAACGGCTGCTGTTGTTGTCGCTGCCGTCGTCGTGTGGCGCACGGTTGCTGCCGTTCCCTTCCCTTCCCTTCCCTTACGGACCTCGTTGACCAACTTCTCTGCCCTCCCCCGCCCCCTCCCTTTTCGTTTCTCTTCTACCTTTCACGCGCACATCGTGCTGTCGCCACTCGGCAGTGGCAGCACTTGAGCCTTTTGTCTCAGCTGCACCCCACTTTTCCCCTTTTCTTCTGTTCCTTTCACGCCGTCGGCAGTCGGTGTTGTCTCTTGCGCCTGCTCGCTCAGCGTGGCAGGTTTGATCTGGCTCTCTTCACAGCTTTTCTTTTCGGGAGGTGTCAGGACCCCGCCGCAAAGAGATGCGCTGTGCCTGAGCCGCCACGCCACAGGGAGCCTGTAAGCGGGTGGCTTGGCGCACCAGCAGGCACCTCTAGCGTCTTTTTCCTTCGATTCAGGAGCACTGCTCCCTGCTTTTGTTTTGTGTTTTGTTTTCTGTTTTGTTTTCTTCGGTTGGTGCCTGTCTGCTTGTTTGGCAAAGGCGCCAATGACAGATGAGCGCTCCGTTCCCTGCGTGCGTGGAGCGCACACGGCCCCGGAGTGCACGAAGCGGCACGCAGTGTGAAGGCGAAAAAGAAAAAGAAAGAAAGGCGAAAGGAGAAAAAGTGGCGAAGGAACGAGCCTGTCTACGGAACTACAGGCCGACCTGTTGGGGTTTCCTGGCGCGCGGTGCTCGCCGAGCTTCGTGAAGGAGCACGGCACAGCCCTCCCGTCGCCATCGTGCCGGGCTGGGGATGAGGGCAGTCTGCCTCCTCATTAACCCTCCAGCAGCGTCTTCTCCTTCGACTGTGCCTCTAGCTCGCTTACTGCAAGCAAGCCACATGCGTGTCTTCTCAGCTCCTGCGTTACCTGTGAATGTCTGACTGTTTTTACACCCCCTCCCCCCCTCCCCTCTGCCACTCTCCCCCAACGTCCAACTTCACCAACACACACCCACCAACGGGCTCATACCTCCTTCTCTGCAATTGACGCGTTGTTCCCACGCCTCGCTGAACAACGCGGCCTAGGTCGTAACGCCTCAAGTAACAAGCCTTTCTCGCTCTCCCCTCTCACCAGCCCCGCTGACCACCATGTCCGCCTACCAGAAGAACAACTCCGTCGAGGTGCGCCGTGCCGAGTGCGCGCGCCTGCAGGCCAAGTACCCGGCGCACGTCGCCATGGTCGTGGAGGCCGCCACGAGCAGCAAGGCGCACTTCCTCGCGCTGCCCCGCGACGCCACCGTCGCGGAGCTGGAGGCGGCCGTGCGCGCCGCCCTCGGCATCAGCGCCAAGAAGATGACGCTGGCCGTGGGGGGCTGCACGCCCGCCGCCTCCGCCACCGTCGGCGACCTCAGCGACGCGAGCACGCAGGACGACGGCTTCCTCTACGTGGCCGTGCGCGCGGAGAAGGCCATGGGTGGCGTCGGTGGCCCGTGCTTTACCAGCGACTCTTAATAAGCACCCTCCAAAGAAGCGGGACCCAACTGTGGTGGTTCGTTGCCCGCTACTGGTAATTTTTCCTCTTTTGTTTTTCTTTTCGCATGTGTACACAGACTGTGCTTCATTCGTTTGTTTTCACGTTCGCTTTCATTCGCAGCCTAAGCTGCGCTGCAGTAGAGTGTGCTTCTCGCGCTCACACCCCCACGACTGCGCGTGAGAAGCGCTTTCGCTATGTGCTCAAGCCTCTTTTTATTTTTGTTTTGTTTTTAGTTACCTTTTGTTAGTTACTGTCTTTCGTTTCTACTCGCACAGCACGGAGTCCCGTGGTCGTGGTTACGCTGCTGTGCTTAAGTACGCCCCCTGCCAGCTCCAGCGTTGTATTTTTGACGGTTCGTGACGCTGCGGTGCACGGGAAGAATGCCGAAGTTTGTGAAGCAGTGAGCCGCAAGTCAGAGGAAGCCGCGCAGTGGCCTACTTAAATGGAAAAGCAGAAGTAGTATAAGCACTCGGCGTTGACCGACAAGGTAGGAGTGGTTGTTGTGTGCGCAGGGCCGTGCTTGGCCGCGGCTCTTGTCGGAGAGAGGGTCCGCGCTGACCTGAATCTGCCTGGAGCGGTCCTCCGCGTCCGCTTGGCGTGGAGCAGCGGACGTAGATGCCGTGGTGCGACAGACACGCAAGCGGGACTCGAAAACGGCTGCTGTTGTTGTCGCTGCCGTCGTCGTGTGGCGCACAAGTCCCAGCCTGCGCACGGTTGCTGCCGTTCCCTTCCCTTCCCTTCCCTTCCCTTCCCTTACGGACCTCGTTGACCAACTTCTCTGCCCTCCCCCGCCCCCTCCCTTTTCGTTTCTCTTCTACCTTTCACGCGCACATCGTGCTGTCGCCACTCGGCAGTGGCAGCACTTGAGCCTTTTGTCTCAGCTGCACCCCACTTTTCCCCTTTTCTTCTGTTCTTTTCACGCCGTCGGCAGTCGGTGTTGTCTCTTGCGTCTGCTCGCTCAGCGTGGCAGGTTTGATCTGGCTCTCTTCACAGCTTTTCTTTTCGGGAGGTGTCAGGACCCCGCCGCAAAGAGATGCGCTGTGCCTGAGCCGCCACGCCACAGGGAGCCTGTAAGCGGGTGGCTTGGCGCACCAGCAGGCACCTCTAGCGTCTTTTTCCTTCGATTCAGGAGCACTGCTCCCTGCTTTTGTTTTGTGTTTTGTTTTCTGTTTTGTTTTCTTCGGTTGGTGCCTGTCTGCTTGTTTGGCAAAGGCGCCAATGACAGATGAGCGCTCCGTTCCCTGCGTGCGTGGAGCGCACACGGCCCCGGAATGCACGAAGCGGCACGCAGTGTGAAGGCGAAAAAGAAAAAGAAAGAAAGGCGAAAGGAGAAAAAGTGGCGAAGGAACGAGCCTGTCTACGGAACTACTAGGCCGACCTGTTGGGGTTTCCTGGCGCGCGGTGCTCGCCGGGTTTCGTGAAGGAGCACGGCACAGCCCTCCCGTCGCCATCGTGCCGGGCTGGGGATGAAGGCAGTCTGCCTCCTCATTAACCCTCCAGCAGCGTCTTCTCCTTCGACTGTGCCTCTAGCTCGCTTACTGCAAGCAAGCCACATGCGTGTCTTCTCAGCTCCTGCGTTACCTGTGAATGTCTGACTGTTTTTACACCCCCTCCCCCCCCCTCCCCTCTGCCACTCTCCCCCAACGTCCAACTTCACCAACACACACCCACCAACGGGCTCATACCTCCTTCTCTGCAATTGACGCGTTGTTCCCACGCCTCGCTGAACAACGCGGCCTAGGTCGTAACGCCTCAAGTAACAAGCCTTTCTCGCTCTCCCCTCTCACCAGCCCCGCTGACCACCATGTCCGCCTACCAGAAGAACAACTCCGTCGAGGTGCGCCGTGCCGAGTGCGCGCGCCTGCAGGCCAAGTACCCGGCGCACGTCGCCATGGTCGTGGAGGCCGCCACGAGCAGCAAGGCGCACTTCCTCGCGCTGCCCCGCGACGCCACCGTCGCGGAGCTGGAGGCGGCCGTGCGCGCCGCCCTCGGCATCAGCGCCAAGAAGATGACGCTGGCCGTGGGGGGCTGCACGCCCGCCGCCTCCGCCACCGTCGGCGACCTCAGCGACGCGAGCACGCAGGACGACGGCTTCCTCTACGTGGCCGTGCGCGCGGAGAAGGCCATGGGTGGCGTCGGTGGCCCGTGCTTTACCAGCGACTCTTAATAAGCAGCCTCCAAAGAAGCGGGACCCAACTGTGGTGGTTCGTTGCCCGCTACTGGTAATTTTTCCTCTTTTGTTTTTCTTTTCGCATGTGTACACAGACTGTGCTTCATTCGTTTGTTTTCACGTTCGCTTTCATTCGCAGCCTAAGCTGCGCTGCAGTAGAGTGTGCTTCTCGCGCTCACACCCCCACGACTGCGCGTGAGAAGCGCTTTCGCTATGTGCTCAAACCTCTTTTTATTTTTGTTTTGTTTTTAGTTACCTTTTTTAGTTACTGTCTTTCGTTTCTACTCGCACAGCACGGAGTCCCGTGGTCGTGGTTACGCTGCTGTGCTTAAGTACGCCCCCTGCCAGCTCCAGCGTTGTATTTTTGACGGTTCGTGACGCTGCGGTGCACGGGAAGAATGCCGAAGTTTGTGAAGCGGTGAGCCGCAAGTCAGAGGAAGCCGCGCAGTGGCCTACTTAAATGGAAAAGCAGAAGTAGTATAAGCACTCGGCGTTGACCGACAAGGTAGGAGTGGTTGTTGTGTGCGCAGGGCCGTGCTTGGCCGCGGCTCTTGTCGGAGAGAGGGTCCGCGCTGACCTGAATCTGCCTGGAGCGGTCCTCCGCGTCCGCTTGGCGTGGAGCAGCGGACGTAGATGCCGTGGTGCGACAGACACGCAAGCGGGACTCGAAAACGGCTGCTGTTGTTGTCGCTGCCGTCGTCGTGTGGCGCACAAGTCCCAGCCTGCGCACGGTTGCTGCCGTTCCCTTCCCTTCCCTTCCCTTCCCTTCCCTTACGGACCTCGTTGACCAACTTCTCTGCCCTCCCCCGCCCCCTCCCTTTTCGTTTCTCTTCTACCTTTCACGCGCACATCGTGCTGTCGCCACTCGGCAGTGGTAGCACTTGAGCCTTTTGTCTCAGCTGCACCCCACTTTTCCCCTTTTCTTCTGTTCTTTTCACGCCGTCGGCAGTCGGTGTTGTCTCTTGCGTCTGCTCGCTCAGCGTGGCAGGTTTGATCTGGCTCTCTTCACAGCTTTTCTTTTCGGGAGGTGTCAGGACCCCGCCGCAAAGAGATGCGCTGTGCCTGAGCCGCCACGCCACAGGGAGCCTGTAAGCGGGTGGCTTGGCGCACCAGCAGGCACCTCTAGCGTCTTTTTCCTTCGATTCAGGAGCACTGCTCCCTGCTTTTGTTTTGTGTTTTGTTTTCTGTTTTGTTTTCTTCGGTTGGTGCCTGTCTGCTTGTTTGGCAAAGGCGCCAATGACAGATGAGCGCTCCGTTCCCTGCGTGCGTGGAGCGCACACGGCCCCGGAATGCACGAAGCGGCACGCAGTGTGAAGGCGAAAAAGAAAAAGAAAGAAAGGCGAAAGGAGAAAAAGTGGCGAAGGAACGAGCCTGTCTACGGAACTACTAGGCCGACCTGTTGGGGTTTCCTGGCGCGCGGTGCTCGCCGGGTTTCGTGAAGGAGCACGGCACAGCCCTCCCGTCGCCATCGTGCCGGGCTGGGGATGAAGGCAGTCTGCCTCCTCATTAACCCTCCAGCAGCGTCTTCTCCTTCGACTGTGCCTCTAGCTCGCTTACTGCAAGCAAGCCACATGCGTGTCTTCTCAGCTCCTGCGTTACCTGTGAATGTCTGACTGTTTTTACACCCCCTCCCCCCCCCCTCCCCTCTGCCACTCTCCCCCAACGTCCAACTTCACCAACACACACCCACCAACGGGCTCATACCTCCTTCTCTGCAATTGACGCGTTGTTCCCACGCCTCGCTGAACAACGCGGCCTAGGTCGTAACGCCTCAAGTAACAAGCCTTTCTCGCTCTCCCCTCTCACCAGCCCCGCTGACCACCATGTCCGCCTACCAGAAGAACAACTCCGTCGAGGTGCGCCGTGCCGAGTGCGCGCGCCTGCAGGCCAAGTACCCGGCGCACGTCGCCATGGTCGTGGAGGCCGCCACGAGCAGCAAGGCGCACTTCCTCGCGCTGCCCCGCGACGCCACCGTCGCGGAGCTGGAGGCGGCCGTGCGCGCCGCCCTCGGCATCAGCGCCAAGAAGATGACGCTGGCCGTGGGGGGCTGCACGCCCGCCGCCTCCGCCACCGTCGGCGACCTCAGCGACGCGAGCACGCAGGACGACGGCTTCCTCTACGTGGCCGTGCGCGCGGAGAAGGCCATGGGTGGCGTCGGTGGCCCGTGCTTTACCAGCGACTCTTAATAAGCAGCCTCCAAAGAAGCGGGACCCAATTGTGGTGGTTCGTTGCCCGCTACTGGTAATTTTTCCTCTTTTGTTTTTCTTTTCGCATGTGTACACAGACTGTGCTTCATTCGTTTGTTTTCACGTTCGCTTTCATTCGCAGCCTAAGCTGCGCTGCAGTAGAGTGTGCTTCTCGCGCTCACACCCCCACGACTGCGCGTGAGAAGCGCTTTCGCTATGTGCTCAAACCTCTTTTTATTTTTGTTTTGTTTTTAGTTACCTTTTTTAGTTACTGTCTTTCGTTTCTACTCGCACAGCACGGAGTCCCGTGGTCGTGGTTACGCTGCTGTGCTTAAGTACGCCCCCTGCCAGCTCCAGCGTTGTATTTTTGACGGTTCGTGACGCTGCGGTGCACGGGAAGAATGCCGAAGTTCGTGAAGCGGTGAGCCGCAAGTCAGAGGAAGCCGCGCAGTGGCCTACTTAAATGGAAAAGGAGAAGTAGTATAAGCACTCGGCGTTGACCGACAAGGTAGGAGTGGTTGTTGTGTGCGCAGGGCCGTGCTTGACCGCGGCTCTTGTCGGAGAGAGGGTCCGCGCTGACCTGAATCTGCCTGGAGCGGTCCTCCGCGTCCGCTTGGCGTGGAGCAGCGGACGTAGATGCCGTGGTGCGACAGACACGCAAGCGGGATCCGAAAACGGCTGCTGTTGTTGTCGCTGCCGTCGTCGTGTGGCGCACAAGTCCCAGCCTGCGCACGGTTGCTGCCGTTCCCTTCCCTTCCCTTCCCTTACGGACCTCGTTGACCAACTTCTCTGCCCTCCCCCGCCCCCTCCCTTTTCGTTTCTCTTCTACCTTTCACGCGCACATCGTGCTGTCGCCACTCGGCAGTGGTAGCACTTGAGCCTTTTGTCTCAGCTGCACCCCACTTTTCCCCTTTTCTTCTGTTCTTTTCACGCCGTCGGCAGTCGGTGTTGTCTCTTGCGTCTGCTCGCTCAGCGTGGCAGGTTTGATCTGGCTCTCTTCACAGCTTTTCTTTTCGGGAGGTGTCAGGACCCCGCCGCAAAGAGATGCGCTGTGCCTGAGCCGCCACGCCACAGGGAGCCTGTAAGCGGGTGGCTTGGCGCACCAGCAGGCACCTCTAGCGTCTTTTTCCTTCGATTCAGGAGCACTGCTCCCTGCTTTTGTTTTGTGTTTTGTTTTCTGTTTTGTTTTCTTCGGTTGGTGCCTGTCTGCTTGTTTGGCAAAGGCGCCAATGACAGATGAGCGCTCCGTTCCCTGCGTGCGTGGAGCGCACACGGCCCCGGAATGCACGAAGCGGCACGCAGTGTGAAGGCGAAAAAGAAAAAGAAAGAAAGGCGAAAGGAGAAAAAGTGACGAAGGAACGAGCCTGTCTACGGAACTACTAGGCCGACCTGTTGGGGTTTCCTGGCGCGCGGTGCTCGCCGGGCTTCGTGAAGGAGCACGGCACAGCCCTCCCGTCGCCATCGTGCCGGGCTGGGGATGAAGGCGGTCTGCCTCCTCATTAACCCTCCAGCAGCGTCTTCTCCTTCGACTGTGCCTCTAGCTCGCTTACTGCAAACAAGCCACATGCGTGTCTTCTCAGCTCCTGCGTTACCTGTGAATGTCTGACTGTTTTTGCACCCCCCCCCCCTCCCCTCTGCCACTCTCCCCCAACGTCCAACTTCACCAACACACACCCACCAACGGGCTCATACCTCCTTCTCTGCAATTGACGCGTTGTTCCCACGCCTCGCTGAACAACGCGGCCTAGGTCGTAACGCCTCAAGTAACAAGCCTTTCTCGCTCTCCCCTCTCACCAGCCCCGCTGACCACCATGTCCGCCTACCAGAAGAACAACTCCGTCGAGGTGCGCCGTGCCGAGTGCGCGCGCCTGCAGGCCAAGTACCCGGCGCACGTCGCCATGGTCGTGGAGGCCGCCACGAGCAGCAAGGCGCACTTCCTCGCGCTGCCCCGCGACGCCACCGTCGCGGAGCTGGAGGCGGCCGTGCGCGCCGCCCTCGGCATCAGCGCCAAGAAGATGACGCTGGCCGTGGGGGGCTGCACGCCCGCCGCCTCCGCCACCGTCGGCGACCTCAGCGACGCGAGCACGCAGGACGACGGCTTCCTCTACGTGGCCGTGCGCGCGGAGAAGGCCATGGGTGGCGTCGGTGGCCCGTGCTTTACCAGCGACTCTTAATAAGCAGCCTCCAAAGAAGCGGGACCCAACTGTGGTGGTTCGTTGCCCGCTACTGGTAATTTTTCCTCTTTTGTTTTTCTTTTCGCATGTGTACACAGACTGTGCTTCATTCGTTTGTTTTCACGTCCGTTTTCATTCGCAGCCTAAGCTGCGCTGCAGTAGAGTGTGCTTCTCGCGCTCACACCCCCACGACTGCGCGTGAGAAGCGCTTTTGCTATGTGCTCAGACTTTTTTTATTATTATTATTTTTGTTACTTTTACTTACCCTCACTCTTTTCTACTCGCACAGCACGGAGTCCCGTGGTCGTGGCTACGCTGCTGTGCTTAAGTACGCCCCCTGCCAGCTCCAGCGTTGTATTTTTGACGGTTCGTGACGCTGCGGTGCACGGGAAGAATGCCGAAGTTTGTGAAGCGGTGAGCCGCAAGTCAGAGGAAGCCGCGCAGTGGCCTACTTAAATGGAAAAGCAGAAGTAGTATAAGCACTCGGCGTTGACCGACAAGGTAGGAGTGGTTGTTGTGTGCGCAGGGCCGTGCTTGGCCGCGGCTCTTGTCGGAGAGAGGGTCCGCGCTGACCTGAATCTGCCTGGAGCGGTCCTCCGCGTCCGCTTGGCGTGGAGCAGCGGACGTAGATGCCGTGGTGCGACAGACACGCAAGCGGGACTCGAAAACGGCTGCTGTTGTTGTCGCTGCCGTCGTCGTGTGGCGCACAAGTCCCAGCCTGCGCACGGTTGCTGCCGTTCCCTTCCCTTCCCTTCCCTTACAGACCTCGTTGACCAACTTCTCTGCCCTCCCCCGCCCCCTCCCTTTTCGTTTCTCTTCTACCTTTCACGCGCACATCGTGCTGTCGCCACTCGGCAGTGGCAGCACTTGAGCCTTTTGTCTCAGCTGCACCCCACTTTTCCCCTTTTCTTCTGTTCTTTTCACGCCGTCGACAGTCGGTGTTGTCTCTTGCGCCTGCTCGCTCAGCGTGGCAGGTTTGATCTGGCTCTCTTCACAGCTTTTCTTTTCGGGAGGTGTCAGGACCCCGCCGCAAAGAGGTGCGCTGTGCCTGAGCCGCCACGCCACAGGGAGCCTGTAAGCGGGTGGCTTGACGCACCAGCAAGCACCTCTAGCGTCTTTTTCCTTCGATTCAGGAGCACTGCTCCCTGCTTTTGTTTTGTGTTTTGTTTTCTTCGGTTGGTGCCTGTCTGCTTGTTTGGCAAAGGCGCCAATGGCAGATGAGCGCTCCGCTCTCTGCGTGCGTGGAGCGCACACGGCCCCGGAATGCACGAAGCGGCACGCAGTGTGAAGGCGAAAAGGAAAAAGAAAGAAAGGCGAAAGGAGAAAAAGTGACGAAGGAACGAGCCTGTCTACGGAACTACTAGGCCGACCTGTTGGGGTTTCCTGGCGCGCGGTGCTCGCCGGGCTTCGTGAAGGAGCACGGCACAGCCCTCCCGTCGCCATCGTGCCGGGCTGGGGATGAAGGCGGTCTGCCTCCTCATTAACCCTCCAGCAGCGTCTTCTCCTTCGACTGTGCCTCTAGCTCGCTTACTGCAAGCAAGCCACATGCGTGTCTTCTCAGCTCCTGCGTTACCTGTGAATGTCTGACTGTTTTTACACCCCCTCCCCCCCTCCCCTCTGCCACTCTCCCCCAACGTCCAACTTCACCAACACACACCCACCAACGGGCTCATACCTCCTTCTCTGCAATTGACGCGTTGTTCCCACGCCTCGCTGAACAACGCGGCCTAGGTCGTAACGCCTCAAGTAACAAGCCTTTCTCGCTCTCCCCTCTCACCAGCCCCGCTGACCACCATGTCCGCCTACCAGAAGAACAACTCCGTCGAGGTGCGCCGTGCCGAGTGCGCGCGCCTGCAGGCCAAGTACCCGGCGCACGTCGCCATGGTCGTGGAGGCCGCCACGAGCAGCAAGGCGCACTTCCTCGCGCTGCCCCGCGACGCCACCGTCGCGGAGCTGGAGGCGGCCGTGCGCGCCGCCCTCGGCATCAGCGCCAAGAAGATGACGCTGGCCGTGGGGGGCTGCACGCCCGCCGCCTCCGCCACCGTCGGCGACCTCAGCGACGCGAGCACGCAGGACGACGGCTTCCTCTACGTGGCCGTGCGCGCGGAGAAGGCCATGGGTGGCGTCGGTGGCCCGTGCTTTACCAGCGACTCTTAATAAGCAGCCTCCAAAGAAGCGGGACCCAACTGTGGTGGTTCGTTGCCCGCTACTGGTAATTTTTCCTCTTTTGTTTTTCTTTTCGCATGTGTACACAGACTGTGCTTCATTCGTTTGTTTTCACGTTCGCTTTCATTCGCAGCCTAAGCTGCGCTGCAGTAGAGTGTGCTTCTCGCGCTCACACCCCCACGACTGCGCGTGAGAAGCGCTTTCGCTATGTGCTCAAGCCTCTTTTTATTTTTGTTTTGTTTTTAGTTACCTTTTGTTAGTTACTGTCTTTCGTTTCTACTCGCACAGCACGGAGTCCCGTGGTCGTGGTTACGCTGCTGTGCTTAAGTACGCCCCCTGCCAGCTCCAGCGTTGTATTTTTGACAGTTCGTGACGCTGCGGTGCACGGGAAGAATGCCGAAGTTTGTGAAGCGGTGAGCCGCAAGTCAGAGGAAGCCGCGCAGTGGCCTACTTAAATGGAAAAGCAGAAGTAGTATAAGCACTCGGCGTTGACCGACAAGGTAGGAGTGGTTGTTGTGTGCGCAGGGCCGTGCTTGGCCGCGGCTCTTGTCGGAGAGAGGGTCCGCGCTGACCTGAATCTGCCTGGAGCGGTCCTCCGCGTCCGCTTGGCGTGGAGCAGCGGACGTAGATGCCGTGGTGCGACAGACACGCAAGCGGGACTCGAAAACGGCTGCTGTTGTTGTCGCTGCCGTCGTCGTGTGGCGCACAAGTCCCAGCCTGCGCACGGTTGCTGCCGTTCCCTTCCCTTCCCTTCCCTTCCCTTACGGACCTCGTTGACCAACTTCTCTGCCCTCCCCCGCCCCCTCCCTTTTCGTTTCTCTTCTACCTTTCACGCGCACATCGTGCTGTCGCCACTCGGCAGTGGCAGCACTTGAGCCTTTTGTCTCAGCTGCACCCCACTTTTCCCCTTTTCTTCTGTTCTTTTCACGCCGTCGACAGTCGGTGTTGTCTCTTGCGCCTGCTCGCTCAGCGTGGCAGGTTTGATCTGGCTCTCTTCACAGCTTTTCTTTTCGGGAGGTGTCAGGACCCCGCCGCAAAGAGGTGCGCTGTGCCTGAGCCGCCACGCCACAGGGAGCCTGTAAGCGGGTGGCTTGACGCACCAGCAAGCACCTCTAGCGTCTTTTTCCTTCGATTCAGGAGCACTGCTCCCTGCTTTTGTTTTGTGTTTTGTTTTCTTCGGTTGGTGCCTGTCTGCTTGTTTGGCAAAGGCGCCAATGGCAGATGAGCGCTCCGCTCTCTGCGTGCGGGGAGCGCACACGGCCCCGGAGTGCACGAAGCGGCACGCAGTGTGAACGCGAAAAGGAAAAAGAAAGAAAGGCGAAAGGAGAAAAAGTGACGAAGGAACGAGCCTGTCTACGGAACTACTAGGCCGACCTGTTGGGGTTTCCTGGCGCGCGGTGCTCGCCGGGCTTCGTGAAGGAGCACGGCACAGCCCTCCCGTCGCCATCGTGCCGGGCTGGGGATGAAGGCGGTCTGCCTCCTCATTAACCCTCCAGCAGCGTCTTCTCCTTCGACTGTGCCTCTAGCTCGCTTACTGCAAACAAGCCACATGCGTGTCTTCTCAGCTCCTGCGTTACCTGTGAATGTCTGACTGTTTTTGCACCCCCCCCCCTCCCCTCTGCCACTCTCCCCCAACGTCCAACTTCACCAACACACACCCACCAACGGGCTCATACCTCCTTCTCTGCAATTGACGCGTTGTTCCCACGCCTCGCTGAACAACGCGGCCTAGGTCGTAACGCCTCAAGTAACAAGCCTTTCTCGCTCTCCCCTCTCACCAGCCCCGCTGACCACCATGTCCGCCTACCAGAAGAACAACTCCGTCGAGGTGCGCCGTGCCGAGTGCGCGCGCCTGCAGGCCAAGTACCCGGCGCACGTCGCCATGGTCGTGGAGGCCGCCACGAGCAGCAAGGCGCACTTCCTCGCGCTGCCCCGCGACGCCACCGTCGCGGAGCTGGAGGCGGCCGTGCGCGCCGCCCTCGGCATCAGCGCCAAGAAGATGACGCTGGCCGTGGGGGGCTGCACGCCCGCCGCCTCCGCCACCGTCGGCGACCTCAGCGACGCGAGCACGCAGGACGACGGCTTCCTCTACGTGGCCGTGCGCGCGGAGAAGGCCATGGGTGGCGTCGGTGGCCCGTGCTTTACCAGCGACTCTTAATAAGCAGCCTCCAAAGAAGCGGGACCCAACTGTGGTGGTTCGTTGCCCGCTACTGGTAATTTTTCCTCTTTTGTTTTTCTTTTCGCATGTGTACACAGACTGTGCTTCATTCGTTTGTTTTCACGTTCGCTTTCATTCGCAGCCTAAGCTGCGCTGCAGTAGAGTGTGCTTCTCGCGCTCACACCCCCACGACTGCGCGTGAGAAGCGCTTTCGCTATGTGCTCAAACCTCTTTTTATTTTTGTTTTGTTTTTAGTTACCTTTTTTAGTTACTGTCTTTCGTTTCTACTCGCACAGCACGGAGTCCCGTGGTCGTGGTTACGCTGCTGTGCTTAAGTACGCCCCCTGCCAGCTCCAGCGTTGTATTTTTGACGGTTCGTGACGCTGCGGTGCACGGGAAGAATGCCGAAGTTCGTGAAGCGGTGAGCCGCAAGTCAGAGGAAGCCGCGCAGTGGCCTACTTAAATGGAAAAGGAGAAGTAGTATAAGCACTCGGCGTTGACCGACAAGGTAGGAGTGGTTGTTGTGTGCGCAGGGCCGTGCTTGGCCGCGGCTCTTGTCGGAGAGAGGGTCCGCGCTGACCTGAATCTGCCTGGAGCGGTCCTCCGCGTCCGCTTGGCGTGGAGCAGCGGACGTAGATGCCGTGGTGCGACAGACACGCAAGCGGGATCCGAAAACGGCTGCTGTTGTTGTCGCTGCCGTCGTCGTGTGGCGCACAAGTCCCAGCCTGCGCACGGTTGCTGCCGTTCTCTTCCCTTCCCTTCCCTTACGGACCTCGTTGACCAACTTCTCTGCCCTCCCCCGCCCCCTCCCTTTTCGTTTCTCTTCTACCTTTCACGCGCACATCGTGCTGTCGCCACTCGGCAGCGGCAGCACTTGAGCCTTTTGTCTCAGCTGCACCCCACTTTTCCCCTTTTCTTCTGTTCTTTTCACGCCGTCGGCAGTCGGTGTTGTCTCTTGCGCCTGCTCGCTCAGCGTGGCAGGTTTGATCTGGCTCTCTTCACAGCTTTTCTTTTCGGGAGGTGTCAGGACCCCGCCGCAAAGAGGTGCGCTGTGCCTGAGCCGCCACGCCACAGGGAGCCTGTAAGCGGGTGGCTTGACGCACCAGCAGGCACCTCTAGCGTCTTTTTCCTTCGATTCAGGAGCACTGCTCCCTGCTTTTGTTTTGTGTTTTGTTTTCTTCGGTTGGTGCCTGTCTGCTTGTTTGGCAAAGGCGCCAATGGCAGATGAGCGCTCCGCTCTCTGCGTGCGGGGAGCGCACACGGCCCCGGAGTGCACGAAGCGGCACGCAGTGTGAACGCGAAAAGGAAAAAGAAAGAAAGGCGAAAGGAGAAAAAGTGACGAAGGAACGAGCCTGTCTACGGAACTACTAGGCCGACCTGTTGGGGTTTCCTGGCGCGCGGTGCTCGCCGGGCTTCGTGAAGGAGCACGGCACAGCCCTCCCGTCGCCATCGTGCCGGGCTGGGGATGAAGGCGGTCTGCCTCCTCATTAACCCTCCAGCAGCGTCTTCTCCTTCGACTGTGCCTCTAGCTCGCTTACTGCAAGCAAGCCACATGCGTGTCTTCTCAGCTCCTGCGTTACCTGTGAATGTCTGACTGTTTTTACACCCCCTCCCCCCCTCCCCTCTGCCACTCTCCCCCAACGTCCAACTTCACCAACACACACCCACCAACGGGCTCATACCTCCTTCTCTGCAATTGACGCGTTGTTCCCACGCCTCGCTGAACAACGCGGCCTAGGTCGTAACGCCTCAAGTAACAAGCCTTTCTCGCTCTCCCCTCTCACCAGCCCCGCTGACCACCATGTCCGCCTACCAGAAGAACAACTCCGTCGAGGTGCGCCGTGCCGAGTGCGCGCGCCTGCAGGCCAAGTACCCGGCGCACGTCGCCATGGTCGTGGAGGCCGCCACGAGCAGCAAGGCGCACTTCCTCGCGCTGCCCCGCGACGCCACCGTCGCGGAGCTGGAGGCGGCCGTGCGCGCCGCCCTCGGCATCAGCGCCAAGAAGATGACGCTGGCCGTGGGGGGCTGCACGCCCGCCGCCTCCGCCACCGTCGGCGACCTCAGCGACGCGAGCACGCAGGACGACGGCTTCCTCTACGTGGCCGTGCGCGCGGAGAAGGCCATGGGTGGCGTCGGTGGCCCGTGCTTTACCAGCGACTCTTAATAAGCAGCCTCCAAAGAAGCGGGACCCAACTGTGGTGGTTCGTTGCCCGCTACTGGTAATTTTTCCTCTTTTGTTTTTCTTTTCGCATGTGTACACAGACTGTGCTTCATTCGTTTGTTTTCACGTTCGCTTTCATTCGCAGCCTAAGCTGCGCTGCAGTAGAGTGTGCTTCTCGCGCTCACACCCCCACGACTGCGCGTGAGAAGCGCTTTCGCTATGTGCTCAAGCCTCTTTTTATTTTTGTTTTGTTTTTAGTTACCTTTTGTTAGTTACTGTCTTTCGTTTCTACTCGCACAGCACGGAGTCCCGTGGTCGTGGTTACGCTGCTGTGCTTAAGTACGCCCCCTGCCAGCTCCAGCGTTGTATTTTTGACAGTTCGTGACGCTGCGGTGCACGGGAAGAATGCCGAAGTTTGTGAAGCGGTGAGCCGCAAGTCAGAGGAAGCCGCGCAGTGGCCTACTTAAATGGAAAAGCAGAAGTAGTATAAGCACTCGGCGTTGACCGACAAGGTAGGAGTGGTTGTTGTGTGCGCAGGGCCGTGCTTGGCCGCGGCTCTTGTCGGAGAGAGGGTCCGCGCTGACCTGAATCTGCCTGGAGCGGTCCTCCGCGTCCGCTTGGCGTGGAGCAGCGGACGTAGATGCCGTGGTGCGACAGACACGCAAGCGGGACTCGAAAACGGCTGCTGTTGTTGTCGCTGCCGTCGTCGTGTGGCGCACAAGTCCCAGCCTGCGCACGGTTGCTGCCGTTCCCTTCCCTTCCCTTCCCTTCCCTTACGGACCTCGTTGACCAACTTCTCTGCCCTCCCCCGCCCCCTCCCTTTTCGTTTCTCTTCTACCTTTCACGCGCACATCGTGCTGTCGCCACTCGGCAGCGGCAGCACTTGAGCCTTTTGTCTCAGCTGCACCCCACTTTTCCCCTTTTCTTCTGTTCTTTTCACGCCGTCGGCAGTCGGTGTTGTCTCTTGCGCCTGCTCGCTCAGCGTGGCAGGTTTGATCTGGCTCTCTTCACAGCTTTTCTTTTCGGGAGGTGTCAGGACCCCGCCGCAAAGAGGTGCGCTGTGCCTGAGCCGCCACGCCACAGGGAGCCTGTAAGCGGGTGGCTTGACGCACCAGCAGGCACCTCTAGCGTCTTTTTCCTTCGATTCAGGAGCACTGCTCCCTGCTTTTGTTTTGTGTTTTGTTTTCTTCGGTTGGTGCCTGTCTGCTTGTTTGGCAAAGGCGCCAATGGCAGATGAGCGCTCCGCTCTCTGCGTGCGGGGAGCGCACACGGCCCCGGAGTGCACGAAGCGGCACGCAGTGTGAACGCGAAAAGGAAAAAGAAAGAAAGGCGAAAGGAGAAAAAGTGACGAAGGAACGAGCCTGTCTACGGAACTACTAGGCCGACCTGTTGGGGTTTCCTGGCGCGCGGTGCTCGCCGGGCTTCGTGAAGGAGCACGGCACAGCCCTCCCGTCGCCATCGTGCCGGGCTGGGGATGAAGGCGGTCTGCCTCCTCATTAACCCTCCAGCAGCGTCTTCTCCTTCGACTGTGCCTCTAGCTCGCTTACTGCAAGCAAGCCACATGCGTGTCTTCTCAGCTCCTGCGTTACCTGTGAATGTCTGACTGTTTTTACACCCCCTCCCCCCCTCCCCTCTGCCACTCTCCCCCAACGTCCAACTTCACCAACACACACCCACCAACGGGCTCATACCTCCTTCTCTGCAATTGACGCGTTGTTCCCACGCCTCGCTGAACAACGCGGCCTAGGTCGTAACGCCTCAAGTAACAAGCCTTTCTCGCTCTCCCCTCTCACCAGCCCCGCTGACCACCATGTCCGCCTACCAGAAGAACAACTCCGTCGAGGTGCGCCGTGCCGAGTGCGCGCGCCTGCAGGCCAAGTACCCGGCGCACGTCGCCATGGTCGTGGAGGCCGCCACGAGCAGCAAGGCGCACTTCCTCGCGCTGCCCCGCGACGCCACCGTCGCGGAGCTGGAGGCGGCCGTGCGCGCCGCCCTCGGCATCAGCGCCAAGAAGATGACGCTGGCCGTGGGGGGCTGCACGCCCGCCGCCTCCGCCACCGTCGGCGACCTCAGCGACGCGAGCACGCAGGACGACGGCTTCCTCTACGTGGCCGTGCGCGCGGAGAAGGCCATGGGTGGCGTCGGTGGCCCGTGCTTTACCAGCGACTCTTAATAAGCAGCCTCCAAAGAAGCGGGACCCAACTGTGGTGGTTCGTTGCCCGCTACTGGTAATTTTTCCTCTTTTGTTTTTCTTTTCGCATGTGTACACAGACTGTGCTTCATTCGTTTGTTTTCACGTTCGCTTTCATTCGCAGCCTAAGCTGCGCTGCAGTAGAGTGTGCTTCTCGCGCTCACACCCCCACGACTGCGCGTGAGAAGCGCTTTCGCTATGTGCTCAAACCTCTTTTTATTTTTGTTTTGTTTTTAGTTACCTTTTGTTAGTTACTGTCTTTCGTTTCTACTCGCACAGCACGGAGTCCCGTGGTCGTGGTTACGCTGCTGTGCTTAAGTACGCCCCCTGCCAGCTCCAGCGTTGTATTTTTGACAGTTCGTGACGCTGCGGTGCACGGGAAGAATGCCGAAGTTTGTGAAGCGGTGAGCCGCAAGTCAGAGGAAGCCGCGCAGTGGCCTACTTAAATGGAAAAGGAGAAGTAGTATAAGCACTCGGCGTTGACCGACAAGGTAGGAGTGGTTGTTGTGTGCGCAGGGCCGTGCTTGACCGCGGCTCTTGTCGGAGAGAGGGTCCGCGCTGACCTGAATCTGCCTGGAGCGGTCCTCCGCGTCCGCTTGGCGTGGAGCAGCGGACGTAGATGCCGTGGTGCGACAGACACGCAAGCGGGATCCGAAAACGGCTGCTGTTGTTGTCGCTGCCGTCGTCGTGTGGCGCACAAGTCCCAGCCTGCGCACGGTTGCTGCCGTTCTCTTCCCTTCCCTTCCCTTACGGACCTCGTTGACCAACTTCTCTGCCCTCCCCCGCCCCCTCCCTTTTCGTTTCTCTTCTACCTTTCACGCGCACATCGTGCTGTCGCCACTCGGCAGTGGCAGCACTTGAGCCTTTTGTCTCAGCTGCACCCCACTTTTCCCCTTTTCTTCTGTTCCTTTCACGCCGTCGGCAGTCGGTGTTGTCTCTTGCGTCTGCTCGCTCAGCGTGGCAGGTTTGATCTGGCTCTCTTCACAGCTTTTCTTTTCGGGAGGTGTCAGGACCCCGCCGCAAAGAGATGCGCTGTGCCTGAGCCGCCACGCCACAGGGAGCCTGTAAGCGGGTGGCTTGGCGCACCAGCAGGCACCTCTAGCGTCTTTTTCCTTCGATTCAGGAGCACTGCTCCCTGCTTTTGTTTTGTGTTTTGTTTTCTGTTTTGTTTTCTTCGGTTGGTGCCTGTCTGCTTGTTTGGCAAAGGCGCCAATGACAGATGAGCGCTCCGTTCCCTGCGTGCGTGGAGCGCACACGGCCCCGGAATGCACGAAGCGGCACGCAGTGTGAAGGCGAAAAAGAAAAAGAAAGAAAGGCGAAAGGAGAAAAAGTGGCGAAGGAACGAGCCTGTCTACGGAACTACTAGGCCGACCTGTTGGGGTTTCCTGGCGCGCGGTGCTCGCCGGGCTTCGTGAAGGAGCACGGCACAGCCCTCCCGTCGCCATCGTGCCGGGCTGGGGATGAGGGCAGTCTGCCTCCTCATTAACCCTCCAGCAGCGTCTTCTCCTTCGACTGTGCCTCTAGCTCGCTTACTGCAAGCAAGCCACATGCGTGTCTTCTCAGCTCCTGCGTTACCTGTGAATGTCTGACTGTTTTTGCACCCCCCCCCTCCCCTCTGCCACTCTCCCCCAACGTCCAACTTCACCAACACACACCCACCAACGGGCTCATACCTCCTTCTCTGCAATTGACGCGTTGTTCCCACGCCTCGCTGAACAACGCGGCCTAGGTCGTAACGCCTCAAGTAACAAGCCTTTCTCGCTCTCCCCTCTCACCAGCCCCGCTGACCACCATGTCCGCCTACCAGAAGAACAACTCCGTCGAGGTGCGCCGTGCCGAGTGCGCGCGCCTGCAGGCCAAGTACCCGGCGCACGTCGCCATGGTCGTGGAGGCCGCCACGAGCAGCAAGGCGCACTTCCTCGCGCTGCCCCGCGACGCCACCGTCGCGGAGCTGGAGGCGGCCGTGCGCGCCGCCCTCGGCATCAGCGCCAAGAAGATGACGCTGGCCGTGGGGGGCTGCACGCCCGCCGCCTCCGCCACCGTCGGCGACCTCAGCGACGCGAGCACGCAGGACGACGGCTTCCTCTACGTGGCCGTGCGCGCGGAGAAGGCCATGGGTGGCGTCGGTGGCCCGTGCTTTACCAGCGACTCTTAATAAGCAGCCTCCAAAGAAGCGGGACCCAACTGTGGTGGTTCGTTGCCCGCTACTGGTAATTTTTCCTCTTTTGTTTTTCTTTTCGCATGTGTACACAGACTGTGCTTCATTCGTTTGTTTTCACGTTCGCTTTCATTCGCAGCCTAAGCTGCGCTGCAGTAGAGTGTGCTTCTCGCGCTCACACCCCCACGACTGCGCGTGAGAAGCGCTTTCGCTATGTGCTCAAACCTCTTTTTATTTTTGTTTTGTTTTTAGTTACCTTTTGTTAGTTACTGTCTTTCGTTTCTACTCGCACAGCACGGAGTCCCGTGGTCGTGGTTACGCTGCTGTGCTTAAGTACGCCCCCTGCCAGCTCCAGCGTTGTATTTTTGACGGTTCGTGACGCTGCGGTGCACGGGAAGAATGCCAAAGTTTGTGAAGCGGTGAGCCGCAAGTCAGAGGAAGCCGCGCAGTGGCCTACTTAAATGGAAAAGGAGAAGTATTATAAGCACTCGGCGTTGACCGACAAGGTAGGAGTGGTTGTTGTGTGCGCAGGGCCGTGCTTGACCGCGGCTCTTGTCGGAGAGAGGGTCCGCGCTGACCTGAATCTGCCTGGAGCGGTCCTCCGCGTCCGCTTGGCGTGGAGCAGCGGACGTAGATGCCGTGGTGCGACAGACACGCAAGCGGGATCCGAAAACGGCTGCTGTTGTTGTCGCTGCCGTCGTCGTGTGGCGCACAAGTCCCAGCCTGCGCACGGTTGCTGCCGTTCTCTTCCCTTCCCTTCCCTTACGGACCTCGTTGACCAACTTCTCTGCCCTCCCCCGCCCCCTCCCTTTTCGTTTCTCTTCTACCTTTCACGCGCACATCGTGCTGTCGCCACTCGGCAGTGGCAGCACTTGAGCCTTTTGTCTCAGCTGCACCCCACTTTTCCCCTTTTCTTCTGTTCCTTTCACGCCGTCGGCAGTCGGTGTTGTCTCTTGCGCCTGCTCGCTCAGCGTGGCAGGTTTGATCTGGCTCTCTTCACAGCTTTTCTTTTCGGGAGGTGTCAGGACCCCGCCGCAAAGAGATGCGCTGTGCCTGAGCCGCCACGCCACAGGGAGCCTGTAAGCGGGTGGCTTGGCGCACCAGCAGGCACCTCTAGCGTCTTTTTCCTTCGATTCAGGAGCACTGCTCCCTGCTTTTGTTTTGTGTTTTGTTTTCTGTTTTGTTTTCTTCGGTTGGTGCCTGTCTGCTTGTTTGGCAAAGGCGCCAATGACAGATGAGCGCTCCGTTCTCTGCGTGCGTGGAGCGCACACGGCCCCGGAATGCACGAAGCGGCACGCAGTGTGAAGGCGAAAAAGAAAAAGAAAGAAAGGCGAAAGGAGAAAAAGTGGCGAAGGAACGAGCCTGTCTACGGAACTACTAGGCCGACCTGCTGGGGTTTCCTGGCGCGCGGTGCTCGCCGGGTTTCGTGAAGGAGCACGGCACAGCCCTCCCGTCGCCATCGTGCCGGGCTGGGGATGAGGGCAGTCTGCCTCCTCATTAACCCTCCAGCAGCGTCTTCTCCTTCGACTGTGCCTCTAGCTCGCTTACTGCAAGCAAGCCACATGCGTGTCTTCTCAGCTCCTGCGTTACCTGTGAATGTCTGACTGTTTTTGCACCCCCCCCCCTCCCCTCTGCCACTCTCCCCCAACGTCCAACTTCACCAACACACACCCACCAACGGGCTCATACCTCCTTCTCTGCAATTGACGCGTTGTTCCCACGCCTCGCTGAACAACGCGGCCTAGGTCGTAACGCCTCAAGTAACAAGCCTTTCTCGCTCTCCCCTCTCACCAGCCCCGCTGACCACCATGTCCGCCTACCAGAAGAACAACTCCGTCGAGGTGCGCCGTGCCGAGTGCGCGCGCCTGCAGGCCAAGTACCCGGCGCACGTCGTCATGGTCGTGGAGGCCGCCACGAGCAGCAAGGCGCACTTCCTCGCGCTGCCCCGCGACGCCACCGTCGCGGAGCTGGCGGCGGCCGTGCGCGCGGAGAAGGCCATGGGTGGCGTCGGTGGCCCGTGCTTTGCCAGTGACTAGCAAAAATAGGAGAAGCCCTGTGGGCTGTTTCTTGTGTAAGTTGGCGAGTGTGTGGTGCTCAGCAGCACGAGGACACGCGGTCCTCTGCTTCCCTCCAGAGGTGATGTTTGTAGATCGTAATGAGTGAGGCTTTGACGCTCGAGGGCACACTGTCCAGGGCTGCTTGGAGGTTGCGGCAGAGAGCGTCTCGTGCAGTTTCTCACCTCCATGGGTGTGTGGGCGTGTGTTTGCGTTTATGTAGGTGAGCGCACACGCCACCCTACTCGTAGGGGTGCACCTACGCATGCGACGCCACACCGCGGGGTCTCGAGATCGGCTCAGCCCCACTCCCGCTTCACTCGCCACATCCATTGAATGCAGCTTTCAGTTCCTGCTGCTTCCTTTGCAATTCGCTTTACTGTTATTATCCTCGTGTTGCTTTTCGGTGTGCTTGCTTCGCTGGTCTTTTTCTTTTTCCATGTACAATTTACCTTCTCTTGTTTTCATCGACAATGGTCATTGGGTTTCCGTTTATTCTTCTCTTTTTCTTTTTGGTTCCTTTTGTTATCATGTGCACGGTCCACAGTGAATCTCTCTTTCTCTCTCTCTCTCTCTCTCTCAATCCAGCTTCTGCGTGTTCACCACCCGTGCTCGCATGCGGTGCTGGCGCTGCGGCGCTTCCGCTTCGCAGTTCGAGCTTCTTGGTGCGGGGGTCTTTTCACTTCTCCCTCACGCATTTCTTCGCTCTGCGAATTCTCCCAGACGTTGTTTCTGTTTTTCTTAGCTGTTCGGTATCACTCTTAAGGATAAGCTGGTTGTATTTCACAGGTTTCCCCGATGCTCGTTGCGGGTGCATAGAGAAGCAATGATGGTTGTGTCACGTTATTGGTGTGTACGACGTAGAGCTACAACAAGTTATTTTTTTTTTGTTTGTTTTTTATGGACCTTTGTTTTTCGTTTTTTTTTTTTTGACATCATTGCCGTACTCTGTCCGTGCATTTATTCATCGTCGTTATTTATTTTTATTCTCCTTTTTTTCTCTCTTTTTTAGTTGTTATTGTTGAACTGAAGAGACGCGATGATTGCTTTAACAACGTTTCTTCGAAGGTGAACACTGTTGTATGAGAAGGAACCAAAACGAGGGCTACAGAACCTCTTTGCTTCTTTTTTTTTTCCTTCCCTAATATTATCATTCCATTGTCTCCATACTACCTCTGTTTAACTTGTCTCACAAGTACAAATCACCCTACTCCCACAAAAAAAAAAAGGCACGGCTTTCAAGCGAAGTTACGCGATGCAGCTGATAACGTTGCTCAAGCCGGCGGCAGCGCAGTGCGGCCTGCCAAATGAAGTTCACAAGACGAAACACCACGCAGTACCGATGGTGACGGTCATTTTTGTGTGCGAAAACGATGCAGCACGGGACACGCAAGTGGCCATGAAGCGTCAGACCACACTGAGCCACCTTGAAGCTCGCGCACATGCGCTTTACCCCAACTCGGTGCCGCAGAAGTTACGCGGCGCACGTGTCGTGATCACTGTAAACGGCTACTCTCTGCAAGGAGCTTTGACGGTCGGTGAAATATATGAAACGCTGAAGCCGCATGACGGTATCCTGCACGTGTTTTGCAAGCGAATCATGACCAAAGGACAAAAAGCTGCTTTTTAGATTGTTGTAGGACTCAAGGTACGGTTGTGCTGCCGGTGGATATGCATCTGTGAAGATAGCGTTGCTCTTGCTGCATGTAAAAAAAAAAAGGGTGAACGATAATAGGACAATAAGGCGGCGTTTTCATCGATGTGTGTGTGTGTGTGTGTGTGTGTGTGTGTGTGTGTGTTTTCTTTTGGAAGGTCCTACTGCTCAGTGCAGCTGTTGCTTGCCGCCTTGTTCTTTCCCTCTCTTTTTCTATTTCTTCATCTTACATTATGTTTATGGAGCGATTCGTTTGAATCGCAAAGCATGACTGGTTGCTTCTCTGAACAATATTCAGTGTTTTGATCTTTTTTTTTTCATTCATCTTTTTACTATTTTCTCCTTTTACACGGGTATCGTTGTTTGCTTATCGCAAGAAGCGAAATCGCCACATAATCAATCTTCGAAATAGTTAACTGATTGAGGAAAAAAGAGAGATTCAAAAGACGTTCAACGCTGGCTTGTTACCTTCTCGATCGACTTTCTTGTTCCCTTGTGTTTAGTCTTTCTCCTCTCTTTTTCTCGAGTCACCTGCGGAGCGTTCTTTTGGTCTTTCTTTCTTCTTTTTTTTTTTTTTTGCGCTTCGTTTCGCTCTTCTTTTTTTTTTTTTTTTTGTTTGTTGGTTTGACGTTCTCCGAGCAGTCTGTGGGGCCGAGTTTTTTCGTCGGGCAACTGCCGTGCACTATGCGTCACAATTCGACCTGTGTAGTCGTGGACTACTTTACGCCTGCACTTGTGTTCCCTTCTAATACGGGTGTTTACGAAGCAGCGCAGTTAACCCTTGTATTCTCTTTATATATATATATATATATATATATCGGGTTTCGTCGATTCCCGTTTCTGAGTCATTTTGTTTTTCCCCTTTTTTTTTTCTTTTGCCTACTGAGCACCCGATGTCGCAATGATAATTGTTCTCATTTTTTTTTTTTTTCGTTTGCCCTTTTTCATCAAGTTTGATCGTTCCTTCTGTTGTCCACTTGACTGTGCGTAGCCTCTATCTTGGTTTGCATTTTCATTATCATTACTGTTCTGTTTTCCCGCTCAAAAAAAAAAAAAAAAAAAACAGAAAATAGCCTCAATGGCGTAACAACGTATCAAAGCGCAGCTTTTGCATTTCTTTCTATTGCCTTTTTCACTTGAGTACTTGCGTTAATTCACAGAATCGTCACTACCAGACGGTTTGCGCGCTTTCCGTAACGGCGCCGGCCAACTCAACATTGTGTTCCCGTCCAGTACTCGGGTTGGAGGGGGAAGCGAAGAGCCAACCATCGTCGCTCTCGTGCGATGTAGGACTGCTCATGGCATCGGCAAACAGGTCAAGGGTAGAGTCGTGTTCTGGAGGCTTGGAACTCGTTCAATGTCCGCACTACCATATATAGAGCCAACACGTGTCCGTGCGTAGTGCTTATTCGTAAAAAGCTGTAAGCACGCCCGCGATAGGCAGAACAACTCGCGCAATAGCAAAAAAAAAAAAAGTATGTCTCTCTTGAAGGCTCCGTTTTTGGAGGCTCTTCTCTGGTTTCGATGTTTTTTTTTCCTTCTACACAACGAAAAAGCTGTTTTGTTACTGACGTCGTTTGTATTTTGAGCTTGAAAACTGTAACATTGAAGCTGCAGTTCTCTTTTTCATCCTCTTTTTTGAGTTTATTTACATGTTCGCTGTTGCCGCTGATGTAGAAACCTAGTTGTCTTTCTCTTCGAGACGACATTTGCAACACCAATAGTAATGTAAGGAAAAAAAAAAAAAGAGTGAAACACACAGCATCTCAATCTAGGTTTGCATCATCCTTATTTTACACCTGCATTGTTTCTTCGGGTACATACTACTACAACAGTGAACACTTTTTTTTTTTTTTGCTTCCACCGCAGCAATGGCATCTCAAGACCGCTCCAGTGACGGCGTGAAGGCTATGAACGGCTACGCCGGATCGCACGACTTTGCGGAACGGCCAGCTGCCGGCCTCACGGACATGGACGACGAGTACAGCCCGAACTACGTTCACCCCGGTGCTCGCCGTCTCTTTGCTGCCTTGCCCGTCACGCAGAAAATTCCCCTCTTTGGCGAAGCAGCACAAGCCTACGGACCTGGATGCGTGAGCTCGCTTGGTTTGTGCTACTTCTTCAGTAAGGGTATTGCGAACAACCTCGTGTCCTATGCCCGTCAGCCGCTCTTCATGAAGCGCTTCGGCATCAATGGTACACGCTATCAGCGTCTGTCCAGCATTTCCACCATGGGCTGGTCCATCAAGGCCTTCACCGCCATGCTATGCGACGCCTTCGCCCTCTTCGGCTACACGAAGCGGTGGTACATGTTCGGCTCTGCCGTACTCGGTGCCATCTTCGCCCTCGTGCTGGGCCTGCTGCCCGCCAAGCCTGCGTCTGCCAACACCGCCTGCGCCTTCATCTTCCTCACCTCCTACAGCAAAGCCAACATTGACATTCTCTCCGAAGGTCTGTACAGCCGTCTGATGCGTCGCCAGCCGAAGGCCGGCGCCGCGTTGGTGAGCTCCATTTGGTGGTTCATCATGACCGGCTCCATCATCGCGGCCGGCATTCAGGGACGGCTGTCAGACAGCGGCAAGCCACAGATCGGTGTCTTCATTGCCGCTGGCTTGCAGATCCTGTGTGCGCCGATCTTTCTGTTTAACATGTACGAGGAACGCACTAATCGCGTCGAGCGCTGGGAAGACGCGCTGGCTATCGAAGCTGAGGTGCGCAAGGAGCTTGGCGAGGATGTCTCCGCCGAGCTTGCTCGGTTGCGTGCGCGTCCGATCAAGGTGGACTCCCCCGCGAGCAGCGGCACGGAGCCGATGGCGGTGGAGGCGAAGGATATGCACCCCGAGTTCGGTTGCACGGAACACATCAACGAGGGTGCCTTGGTCGAGGACATCCTGGATGACCACTTACAGAATGGAGACGATCTAGGCATGGACGAGTTCGAGGCGGCTGCGCGGGAGCGTGTCGGCGAGACCCACACCTGCCTCTTTGGTGTCTTTGAGGTCAACAAGGAGGTGATGGTGCGCAACTGGAAGGTGTTTGCCTACTGTATCATCATGACGTGCGCCGTCGTCGCCATGACATGCGGCAACATCCTCGCTGACACCCTCGGTTTGCTTATCCTCTGCGTAATCGTCTCCACCGTGTGCTGCGCTTCGTCTTTCTGGGCTCTGCCGCTGGTCATCGCCAAGGCAAACGTCTTTGGATACCTGCAGATGGTGTGCTACCTCCAGCTGCCTGGTGCGCTGGACAGCTTCTATCTCGCAGACGGCGCGTGCGTCCCTGGCGGTCCTGCCTTCTCGTACACGTTTTACAACACGATCGGCGCTGTTATCGGCAATGTCGCTGGTCTGGCTGGTGTGACAGCGTTTAACTACATCTTCTCGAAGCACAGCTACCGCCTCACCGTCAACATCACCACCGTGATCCAGATTATTGCCTCCGTGTTCGACATTATTATCGTGAAGCGGTGGAACATTCATATCGGCATTCCCGACCACGCGATGTACATCTGCGGTGACGCCGTTGTTTTTCAGGTTTGCTACTATTTGGCCTGGATGCCTGTAGTGATTCTGCTGTCGCGTCTGTGCCCGCGCGGGTCGGAGTCGATGGTGTACGCGCTGATGGCTGGCTTCTCGAACCTTGGCGAGACGATGGCGTCGTCGATTGGTGCGCTGATCATGGAGTACGGCTGGCCCATCTCAACCGACGTACCGTGCGACTTCACGAACGTGCCGTGGCTGGTCTTTGTCGGTCACGTAATGGTGCCCCTGCTGATCATCCCGCTGTCCCTGCTGCTGCCGGCCGCGCGCATCTGCGACGACATCGACGTGGATGGTGAGACAGTGCTTCATGAGGTGCAGCAGATGGCGCAGGAGGAGGTGCTGGAGGAGGACGAGCGGGCTGCTGCGCACCATCAGTAACTGAAATCACACGCTTTTTCTTTTTTCTGTGTTTGTGACCATAGCACACATGTGTTTATATTCCTCGCACTACTTCTTTCTCCTTGCTTTCATTGTTGTTGCTTCCCGCTTTTTTTTTTCTACTAACCGAAACAAAAGTGGATGATTCAAGGCGAGCAAATGAACCAAGAAGTATGAACACGGGGAGGTACAAATGAGACATGTTCTTCACTATATCGAGTGTTGTGCACTGTTTTTGCTGTTTTCTAAGTTAATGTGTCGAGGAGCACGTGTAAATAAAATAAAAACTCTTTTCTTTCATTTGCTTTTTTTTTTTGTTATTTTCCTGTTTTCAATCTAACCATAGTAGCTCTGAGAAAACGGATAAGGGCCTCAAAAAGGAAGCGATTTGACAACGAGAGTTTGCTTTCTTTTTTTTTTTTTTGCTGTTTTGCTTGGCAGGCTCTCTCCTCATCTTTTGTTGTTTATTTTGGTAGTTTGTACACTATCAGTTTTTGTTCTTGTACGGCTGCTCTGAGCATCGCGATGGCTTGATTTTGGTATGGCATGTAGTTGCACTTGAGCAATCTCATGCACGACGACTCGCATGCGCTTCCGTCAAGCTTAACATGAAAGCTATGCAGTAATGGAAATCTGTAAGAGGTAACACTTTTCTTTTGTTTTTAAACAGCCACGCCTAAAGCCAGCAAACACGTTTTTTGTTGTACACCTACTTTTTTTTTTTTCGCTGTTGTTTCCCTGTTTACCTACCGCCCTATGCACATCTCCTCTCTCCTCTCAGCGTTGCGTGAAGTAAACTAAAAGCGCCCTTACATAATCCTCCTTTTCCTTTTCTTTTTTTTTTTTGTGTGTGTGTTCGTAAGATGCAGCTCCGTTGTTTGGGAAAACTAGAGACCTTATTCGTGAGTCAGCTAGTTTTATTATGTGTAGGGAAAGAAGATCTTCTACTGTTGCTCTGTTTTCTTTTTTTTTTTTTTACCTTTCCTAGTTCACACAAATTGCACGCGTTGCTCTTTCAGTTGAGCGCATGCTATACGATTGCTTTTTTTTTTTTTTTTGTTCACTCCGATTAACATCTTTTCGTGTTTGTTGTTGTCATTCATTTTTTTTTTTCCTCTTCGGTTTATGGAATGAAGATGCAGATTTAGTATTGAATCACAGCCCTGTTGTTTTCAACTCTTGCTCACATGAAACTTGGGTTCATTAGGTGAACTAATGTCAGGAGTGTTATCATAAGGAAATAGATGTATCGTACATAAAGCGGCTAGCCGTGTTAGGCCGCATCCCCCATCCCAGTTGCACGACCATGTACGTACGTGCCTGCTAAGCACCAGTTGAAATTCTGAGGGCTTGCTGAACACCAAAAAGAAAGGAAAAAACAAGACGTCGTAGAAGGCACGTCCGCCTTGTTTCTTGTCTTCCACCACAATTTCCTTTGTTGCTGTTGTTTTGTTTTGTTTTTCTTGCGATTCTCCACCACTCCTGTATGCACTTCATGCAACATCCCCACAGTTGTCAACCAAGACTACTAAAACGGAATAATCCGCATACCAAAAAGATAAAACCGAAGATTATCAGAAGCAGTAAAACCGTCCCCATCCACAATAACGCCATCGATAACTCGTTCCTATACACTCTTTTTTTTTTTTTTTTACACCAAGCGGAAAAAAAAAAAAGAAAAAGTCCTGCAACGATGTCATCTGAACCTCGCGTTGGAGAAAACAAGCCCGCCGTTGGCGTAGCTGCCGGCCTCACGGACATGGACGACGAGTACAGCCCGAACTACGTTCACCCCGGTGCTCGCCGTCTCTTTGCTGCCTTGCCCGTCACGCAGAAAATTCCCCTCTTTGGCGAAGCAGCACAAGCCTACGGACCTGGATGCGTGAGCTCGCTTGGTTTGTGCTACTTCTTCAGTAAGGGTATTGCGAACAACCTCGTGTCCTATGCCCGTCAGCCGCTCTTCATGAAGCGCTTCGGCATCAATGGTACACGCTATCAGCGTCTGTCCAGCATTTCCACCATGGGCTGGTCCATCAAGGCCTTCACCGCCATGCTATGCGACGCCTTCGCCCTCTTCGGCTACACGAAGCGGTGGTACATGTTCGGCTCTGCCGTACTCGGTGCCATCTTCGCCCTCGTGCTGGGCCTGCTGCCCGCCAAGCCTGCGTCTGCCAACACCGCCTGCGCCTTCATCTTCCTCACCTCCTACAGCAAAGCCAACATTGACATTCTCTCCGAAGGTCTGTACAGCCGTCTGATGCGTCGCCAGCCGAAGGCCGGCGCCGCGTTGGTGAGCTCCATTTGGTGGTTCATCATGACCGGCTCCATCATCGCGGCCGGCATTCAGGGACGGCTGTCAGACAGCGGCAAGCCACAGATCGGTGTCTTCATTGCC
Organism: Lotmaria passim; assembly: GCA_037349495.1. Taxonomy (NCBI): domain Eukaryota; phylum Euglenozoa; class Kinetoplastea; order Trypanosomatida; family Trypanosomatidae; genus Lotmaria; species Lotmaria passim. The sequence goes on from CP140195.1 coordinate 567,268, forward strand.
GCTGGCTTGCAGATCCTGTGTGCGCCGATCTTTCTGTTTAACATGTACGAGGAACGCACTAATCGCGTCGAGCGCTGGGAAGACGCGCTGGCTATCGAAGCTGAGGTGCGCAAGGAGCTTGGCGAGGATGTCTCCGCCGAGCTTGCTCGGTTGCGTGCGCGTCCGATCAAGGTGGACTCCCCCGCGAGCAGCGGCACAGAGCCGATGGCGGTGGAGGCGAAGGATATGCACCCCGAGTTCGGTTGCACGGAACACATCAACGAGGGTGCCTTGGTCGAGGACATCCTGGATGACCACTTACAGAATGGAGACGATCTAGGCATGGACGAGTTCGAGGCGGCTGCGCGGGAGCGTGTCGGCGAGACCCACACCTGCCTCTTTGGTGTCTTTGAGGTCAACAAGGAGGTGATGGTGCGCAACTGGAAGGTGTTTGCCTACTGTATCATCATGACGTGCGCCGTCGTCGCCATGACATGCGGCAACATCCTCGCTGACACCCTCGGTTTGCTTATCCTCTGCGTAATCGTCTCCACCGTGTGCTGCGCTTCGTCTTTCTGGGCTCTGCCGCTGGTCATCGCCAAGGCAAACGTCTTTGGATACCTGCAGATGGTGTGCTACCTCCAGCTGCCTGGTGCGCTGGACAGCTTCTATCTCGCAGACGGCGCGTGCGTCCCTGGCGGTCCTGCCTTCTCGTACACGTTTTACAACACGATCGGCGCTGTTATCGGCAATGTCGCTGGTCTGGCTGGTGTGACAGCGTTTAACTACATCTTCTCGAAGCACAGCTACCGCCTCACCGTCAACATCACCACCGTGATCCAGATTATTGCCTCCGTGTTCGACATTATTATCGTGAAGCGGTGGAACATTCATATCGGCATTCCCGACCACGCGATGTACATCTGCGGTGACGCCGTTGTTTTTCAGGTTTGCTACTATTTGGCCTGGATGCCTGTAGTGATTCTGCTGTCGCGTCTGTGCCCGCGCGGGTCGGAGTCGATGGTGTACGCGCTGATGGCTGGCTTCTCGAACCTTGGCGAGACGATGGCGTCGTCGATTGGTGCGCTGATCATGGAGTACGGCTGGCCCATCTCAACCGACGTACCGTGCGACTTCACGAACGTGCCGTGGCTGGTCTTTGTCGGTCACGTAATGGTGCCCCTGCTGATCATCCCGCTGTCCCTGCTGCTGCCGGCCGCGCGCATCTGCGACGACATCGACGTGGATGGTGAGACAGTGCTTCATGAGGTGCAGCAGATGGCGCAGGAGGAGGGATTGGATAATAGTGAGAGTGATATCAATGCCGTTCGCAAGTAAAGCTCGCACAACGTGAAGTACAATAGGCAGCATGAAAGAGGAAACAAGTCGCAGGCGTTGGATTTCCTAAACCTTTTTTTTTTTTTAGCGTTTCTAGCCTCCTCTACTCCAATGTCCTTTTTTTCAATCCCACAATTCCTCTCTCCGTTTCTCGCTTTTCAAAGCTGTTTTTTTTTTTTTTTCACTATGTTTGTGCGAATGCTCGCTCGCTTCGGTTATTGTTTTCTGTTTTTCGATTTTTGAGGATTATATCATCTCAAGCACCGCATCCACAACTGACACCACTACTTTCACTTCCACTCGCTCTTTAGCGTAAACTGCAAGTCCCAATTTTGCTCTGTTTACAAGGACTATTTGTTTGTTTATTTGAGCTAATTCCCCTCTTCCCCACTGTTCCGGACTTGAAAGCTAATCCCCTCTATCATGTTCCGCTTTTTACATAAACTCACGTTTTTTTTTTTTTGGATCATGACAAGCAATTACGCTTTTCCTGTTGTATTCGATTTTGTTTTCTCTTCTGTTTTGTTAGCTGCCTCATTTTCATTAAATAACAACAGAAAAAAAAAAACGATATACATACATATATATATATATATATATATAGAACACTTTTTTTTTTCCAAATCTCGCTACAGTCATGGCAAGGCAGACGGCGGCTGAACCAGTTTCAAACATCGAGCTCTACGTTTGTATCTCCCTCTCTTGTTACTGTTACACGTGGGACGATGGTTACGAGCGAGGTGGTACCTCATCTCACGATTGATGTACCTTATTTCTATTATTGTTTTTTTTTTTTAGCGTTTCATGCTCTTCTCGGCACTCGAGTTTCAACGTGTGTTACGCGTTTTTGAGGCGTTTTTGTAATCATGACCTTCTTTTTTTTTTTTTCTTTCTTTCTTTTTTGTTTTTGTGTATGAGTTCTTTTTTTTTTTTTTTTATTAAATTAAACCGGTGATGCTCATATGCAGTTGATGTCACCTACAACGGTTACTTCAGGCGAGTTATATGCAACGAAGCTTCCAGAAGAGATTTAGTCTGACCAAATTCGTCGTCTTCTCTTGGATCGCATACGGTGGCATAATTTTCTGAGAAAGCACAGAGTTTCATACAAGTGTTCTTCTTTGTAACTACTTTTTTTCTTCTTGCCCCACAATTCACCTGAAGTACACTTGTTTTTGTTGTATTAGTTTCTTCCTTCTTTTCTTTGATTTGTGAATCTTGGCTTTCTTTTATTTCTTTTCTACTCCCTCGCGCATCTGAGCCCTTTCGTTTAAAGCGCTATTTGTACTGCTTTATATATATATATATATATATATATATGCGTGTGTGTGTGTGTGTGTTTTTCAAAGGAATAGAACTCTTTTTTGTTCTCGTACTTCTGATGCTCTCCCTCGTGCATTCCCGATGGTTTAAAGAAATCAACTCGAAATGCCAATTTCACTGCTCTTTTCTTTTCGTTGTTATCGGTAAAGAAACACCAAGAGCACGACTACGCAGCTTTTCTGCTCAGTGCTTGACTTTTTCCTCTCCTTTCCGCTAACTTTTCCTCTCTTTTTTTTTTTTTTCTTTTCCTCTTCCTTTTTCTCGGCCTCTGCCTGCTTTGACACGTGAAAGCAGCCTTTACTCGCTGGAGGTCTCTGCATTGACGGAAGAGAAAAGAAAAAGCAAACGAGTTATTGTCGTGTTTCAACTTTTAGGGTAAAAGAGAGGCCACATATACTACATAGACGTGTCAACGACTCTAGGTAACGGCACCATCTACCCATGTCATCGTCCTCTCCACCTCCCCGTCCCGCACCGTCGCCACCAGTGGCCATGGAATCCTTCGTAGAAGTCCTTCCAGTACCACCACAGCAGGAGCGTCGTCGCGGCGTCGTTCGCTTCGTTGGCCTCACCGACTTCGCCGAAGGGGAGTGGGTGGGCGTTGAACTGGTGGGCAGCGAGGGCCGCAATGACGGCTCGGTGAAAGGACAGAGCTACTTCAAGTGTCTGCCAGGGCAAGGCGTGTTCGTCCGGCCCAACCTGGTCATCCCGTACGGGAGTTTAAAGGCGGAGGGAGAGGAGAAGGTGAAGCAGCCCGACCCCCTGCTGGCCAAGATCGCCAACCTCGAAAAGCAGCTCGCCGCAGCGCAACAACGCGCGATGGAGAGCGCTGCAGCGGAGGGAAAATCGAAAGAGGAGTTGGACCGTGTGCAGGCGGAGCTGGCCAGTTTGAAAGCCGCAGCAGCGGCGCAGCAGGCGGCCAACGACGACGATGACTTCGCGGCGCAGGTGCGTCTCGAGGAGGAACGGATGAGCATGCAGAAGCAGCTGGCGGCGTCTCAGGCAGAGGCGCAGGCGGCGCAAGACTCTGCACGTAGCGCACTGGATGCGCAGGCAGCAGCAGAGGCACGAGCGAAGGACGCGCTGGCGGCGCAGCAGCGCAGCGACGCAGCAAGCGCGCAGCTGCAAGCATACGTGGCAAATTTGGAGAAGGCACTTGCAAAGGCACAGGCGGATGCGACAGCAGCAGCAGCAACAACGGCAGCGGCGGCAGCAGCTAAAGGTCAAGCTGCGGAGGCGGTGAAGGCACAGCATGACGCAGCTGCCAGTGTTCCGCCACAGCAGCAGCAGCAACCCTCGACAGACCCTGGGCTGCCAACTGAACTTGAGGCGCTGCGCACCGCTCTGACGAGCAGTAAAGTCGAGCTGCAGCAGCTGCGCAACGAGCGCGACAACCTGTCAAACGCAAAGGATGCGCTGTCGAAGACGGCAGCAGCGCAGCAGGAGCGATTGGCGGCAGCGGAGAGTAAAGCGCGTGTGGCGGAGCAGCGCGTGCAGGAGATGCAGAAGAAATGGCGCGACGACACCGCGGCGGCGAGCCTCGCCCATGCCACCACGCTGGCTGACCTTCGTGCCGAGTTGGCCGCGCTAAAGACGGAGACGGCCAAGCTTGAGACTAGTAAAGCCGCTGAGCTGCTGGCGGTGGAAGAACGACTAGCACATGAGAAGGAAGCCGCACTGCAAGAGCGCGACACGCAGCAGCGGCAGGCGCTCGCCGCGGCGCAGCATGAAAAGGACGAGCTGCAGGAACTATGTCAGCTGCTCGAGGACGAGCTGAAGGAGGAGAAGAGCCAATCGGATGAGCTGGCACGGTTGGTGGAGCAGCTCGGCTCTGAAAAGGTATTGGCTGAGGCGGCCGTGGGCAGCGTGCACGAGCAAACTGTACAAGAGCGGGACCGCCTGCGCCGCGAAGTCGAGGAGGCGCGTGCGCGAGAGGTGCGTCTCATGTCAGCTGCAGAAGACGCTCAGCGCGAGCGAGACGCCGCGCTGCAGCAGCTGGCAACAAGCGCTCACGACCGGACAAGAGAGAAGAGGCACGACGCCTCGTTGTCTTTCGAAGGTGACGACGCGGACACGCCGGCCGCCCTCGTCGCTGCGCTGGAGCAGTGCCGCAGCCAGCGAGACGAGGCACAGATGCGCGTGTTGCAGCTGACGAGTGCGCAGCAGGTGGCCCAGGAACTGCAGCAACGCTGCGACGGACTAACGCTCACGATGCAGCGCCAGCAGCTGGAGGCGCAGAAGCGGCTGGAGGACACGCAGGCGAAGGCGGAGGCGGCGCAGGCGAAGATGACGGCGGAGGTCACGCTGTGGAAACGGCAGTGTGCGGCGGTGCAGCGCAACGCCGCGGAGCTGGCGGCCACTGTTGCAAACGTGCAGTACCAGCAGCAGCTCGCCACCACGGATGCTGCAGGTCGTCCAACGGCGTTTCTGGGATCGCAGCTAGATGCCGCTCGTGAGAGGTGCTACGAGGATCGCATTGCGCGCCTCACCCAACTATTGCTGGAGCATCAATCAGCGCGCCTGTCAGCCGTCTCTGTGTGTCTGAGTCCTTTTTTGCAGAACACTCAGCGTACGGAGGCGAACGGCTTGTCGTTTGCGTCGGCGCGGCCCTCCGTGAGGCTTTTGGATTTCAGCAGCCCTGAAGCATGCAGAGCGTCGACGCAGTCTCTCTTTCATGCTGCGTAGAAGCCTATGAAAGAGTAAGATCCGATGAGTATGTCTGTCGTACCGTTTGGCTTCGGTTTTTTGTCCTTTCTCTTTCTCCGCTGCGTTGTTGTTGTTGCACATGTATGTTCTATTTATCTGCTGTTGAAGGAGAGGAGAAAAAAAGGAGCATCGTAATAGTAACAACAGAAATTGATAATAAAGCGTTGGCTTATTGTTGTTGTTGTTGTTCTGTTTCTGCAGTGTGATGTATGGTGTTTACCTGGTTTTCAATACGCAGATGAGGAAGTAGATGGATGTGTTTACACGAGACGCCTTCTCATCCGCTCTCGCTATTCTGCTTTGCCCCCTCCCATTCTCTGATTGCTCTTTCCTCCCTCATATTTGCCTCCTCTACGAGCACATTAACTTCATTTATTTTACTTTTTTCCCTCCTCCTTTTTTTTTTTTTTTTGGGGGGGGTGGTTCGATTCCTCCAGTACTTCGTCAAGCGAGAAGCGTAAAAGCAACGAAGCAACGCTCCGGGACAGCGGAGGCGGTCGCAGCGCCCACCTCGACTTCTGTTTTGTTGTTGCTGTTTCTTTCTCGCTGGGGCTTGCGCTCTACAAAAAGGTCCGTGTGTGTATTTGCTTGCTTGCGGTGGCCAAGAGCAGGAAAGAAATAGCAGAAGAGCTTAAACACTCTTTTTGTTAATTGAACGAGAACAGGGAAAAGCGCTTCTATCCGGTACTACTGCATACCTGTCATTCCCCCTTTTTCTTTTTTCCCCTTATTATACACCCAATATTGATAAGTTCTTTGTGGCTTCGTGGCCTGACTTCTTCTCCCATGGAGCCGGCGCACTCATGGACATATTCGGCCTACAACATGACGGCCATCGCGCGCTTCACGGCGGCCGTAGCCGCAGAAGTGCGTCGGCAGGAGGACACCTTCGACGAAACAGCAGAGACGCTGCGGGTGCAAAAAGAAATGCTTGACATCGACTTTGCGGAGAAGTTGAAGAAGCGTTACCCACCCGACTCCCAGCTCTACCGTGAGGACGTGAACAACTACCTGGCCGACTCGGAGAAGCTGCTGTCGGAGGACCTGGCACGGCTGAAGGAGACGTACCCGCTAGGCCACGAAGGCGTTGACCCGGAAGGGGCGCTCGGCACCTACCGCCTGCGGGCCTCCCTTCTCAGGCATGTTGAACGACTGGAGGCGAAGCGGCGGGCCGCGGCGGTGGCGGCTGGCGATGGCACCTCGTCGTCTTTCTCTGCTGCTGCGAGTGGGAGCCTGCCTGACTGGACATCGCTGCGGCCCTCCCCTGCGGCGAAGGCGGAAGACAACAGCGTCGTTGAGGCACGGAGCCACAGCACCGAAGTCTCGTCGCCTCCGGCCGCAACAGCAGTGGCTGCTCCACAGGTGAAGCGGGAGGCGGTAGATGAGGATGGCACGGAGGCGCCGGCCCATCAGACCCCGCCGAGGTTGACGACATCGAGCGTCGCAGACGGTGCCGCCACCTCGGTCGCGCCGCCAACGCTGACGCAGGTGAAGGCGGAGGGCAGCGGAAGCCCCAGCAGCGCCTTCCCGCCATCATGGACGTCGCTGAAGGCGGAGGCGGCGAAGCGGGTGGCGACGGACGGCGACAACGGTGCGTATTTCACGCCGCATCCCACCGTTCCAGGCGCTCCCTTTCCCCGCTACACCTCCGCGCCGTCGGCCTCGATGCTGCCGCAACAACCCAGCTTTGTCGCCTCACTACCTGTGTCCAGCACGGCGAGTGAATCCGGCAGGAAGTTGCTGTGCAGTTCTTCTGTGGTGAACACGCAGACCAGCACGCAGCGCCGCCACAGCCCGTCGCCGTGCTCGCAGGCACCACACCACGTGTTCTCACCGTCCTCCTCCTCCTCTGCCGAGCAAAGCCGTCGTGGCACGAGCGCCCGCCGCGATGGCGCGGGAACGACGACAAGTGCACAGGCCTTGTCACACGCCGGCGCAGCAGAGGACGAGGTGATGCAGCTGTGGAGGCGGCTGTGGTCTGGTCAGCCACCGCCTGAGGCGAAAACAGTGGCAGGCGCATCGAAAGCCACGCCAGCACTGATGCTACGGCCAACGGCGGTGATGGTGAAGGCGGTGGCGGCAGTCGCACAGACAAGATTTGAGCGAGAGCGTGCGCGCTGCATTGCGCGGCAAGCCCGTGTGGAGGAGATGCTTGACCAACTCCACGTCACTTCAAACTCGAAGACGCAAGCTTCCGGCCCTGATGTCGGTGCTCGAGATGGTGCGCCATCCCGCGCTGAGCGATCCACTGGCTGTGCGAACGCCACATGCAAGCGCAAACGCCAGAAAACAGAAATTCGCCGCGCAGATCGCCGAATGGAGGAGGAAAGAGAGTTTGCAGGTGACACGCGTGTTGAAGCCCTAGAAACAACATCAGGCGCCAGCGCGACGGCAGTGGACGAGGGGAAGCAGTTGCGCACCCTGCAAGGCCAGCTAGCTGAGGAACTGACGCAACTGGATGACATGCATTCCAAGCGGATTCACCTCGTGCAGCAGCTGCTAAACGCCATCGAGCGCATTCCATCCCCAGCACGACGGCAGCAGCAGCAGCCGTCATACAACATTAATGACGAGGTGGATCTCCTGTGCGAGCCATCCGCAGCAGCAGCGGCGGAAAGCACAGCCAGCCAACAACGCACGCGACGGCGCGCGCCGCAGCGGCGTAAACAGCGGCAGAGCCGCAACGCCTCTCCTGACACAACTCCACAGCCAACCGAAACTGCTGAAAACTTCTCTTCTGATCCGCATGTAGTGGCAGAACAAAGACGCGAACTCCTACATCAAGCGCTGCTGCGCCCACATCTGCTGATCTCGAAGCTGAAAGACGCATGCGAAGCTGAAATGCTCCAGAATGCGACGCGGCCCGACGGAGGCGTCTCTTCCTCCAGCATCGAAACGATTTCACTGCCCTCGAGCGCGGATGATCTTCACGCGGAGGACCTGGAGGCGTACATGTGGCCAGCCCACCTTGAAGCCCGCATCCAGCACGAGCTGCGAGGCTACGTGCATGGGTCAGCCTACGCGCAGCTGAGCAGCCATCTCGCCCTTTCCCAAGCAGAAGTGCGAGAGCTGGAGGAGCGGTACGCTGCTGCAGCCCCCGCGAGTGCAGAAAGCTCCGCCGGGTTCCTCTCTCTTGTGTCGCGTGATTTGGATGGTCATGTTGTGTCGCTGCCCAGCTCCGCCACGCACGGCTGGCTCTACGTGCAGGGCCGCGGCGAGGCCATTGTGGCCCACGTGAAGCTGCTCTAACGCAGCCTTTTCCCTTTCACATGAAGAGAACACATGTCTGCGTTTTCAATTTTTGAGTTGTGACCTCCTCTTTTTTCCTTTCCTTTTTTCAGTTTTTCCTCTGTTGCTTATGCTGCGTCACCTCCAAGCCTTCCTCTTTCGTTTTTGTTTTTGGCACCTTTTTCACGATTCACTCACTGATGACACAAAAACACAGTTGTTGATGTTGTTGTTGCTTTCCACAAGCTCTACTAACTTAAACTAAGACCGCAAGCAAGCCGCTGTTTTTTTTTTTTTTTTAATTGTTGTTGTTGTTGTTATTATTATTTTGTACACAAGTTTGTAGGCAGTCATTGAAGACAACCGCTCCTCGCATTTCCGCTAGTCGTTTTCGCACGCATCCTATCATCTGGTCCAAGAAGACCAACTGAGTTTTTTTTTTTTTCCTTCTTTGCTTTACTCGCCTTCCTCATTCAGCTCCCTCCCTCTCTCTCTCTCTCTCTGGTCCATTTGGCATCTCGCCGATTTGGTCTTTCTCCATCATCTACCCTTTCTTGCGCGTGATTATAAGTCTCTATCACAGTAACAATAGAATCATAGGAGCTCACTTTTTTTGTTTTTGTTTTTTTTTTTTTTAATAGTCGCTGCAAGGCGACAGAATGTCCGGCACCAAGGTGACCATCAAAGAGTCGGCCATGCCGAACGACATGCAGCAGGACTGCGCCGACTGCGCTGCTCACGCCCTGCTGACGCTCAAGTTGAGTGAGCAAAACGGCATCGCACAGTTCATGAAGAAGGAGCTAGATGTAAAATATGGTGGGGACTGGCACTGCATCGTCGGCCATTCCTTCGGTACCTGCGTGGGACACGATACCACCCACTTCCTCTACTTTGAGATTGATAGTCTCTACTTCAATGTGTGGAAAACGGAGACTTCAAATGAGGTGAAGGGCAGTGGTGCATCGAGCGTAAGCAGCACTGCGGCGGTGCCAGCGATGTGAAATAAGAAGCGCACTTGTAGATTTGGATTTCTGTTGTTTTTCGCCTTCGCTTTTCCTTTTCATGGGAGGCAAAAGCGTCTTGTGTGTTGGTCTGCTCTGGCAAACAGCCGTGTTGTTTTTACTCTTTTCGTCTTAGCGCTTTTCTCCTTTCTTAGTTTCCTCTCTATGTACATTAGGCGTTCACTTCAAAACTAAGCAACGGATGTGCTTCTTTTTTGTTGTTGGTTGTGTTGTCAGCAATCTGGACATGTGTGGCGTGTAGAATCCTCTTTTATTCGTTCGCTTGTCAGTATTAAAATCTGTTGTGTCAAACTGTCGAAACGAATGCTCTCGGTTCATCAAGAGTTTTGAAGTGTTGAGTTTTTTTTTTCCTCTGTTCCTGTTTTTTCTGCATCTTACTGTTCCTTTTCTTTTCATTCCTTCTCACTCGCCTTCCTGCCTTTTTCTTCTTTCTTACAAACACCAACACGCAGGAAAAAGAAACTTGCAGCCATTGCTTCTCTGTGCAGCGTTGTGTGCTTGTGTGTTAATACTTGAAATAAAAAGAAAGAAGAGTATTTTCGTCTTGGTCGTGAATTTGTCTTCTTTGTGCGTAACTTTTGATCGCTAGTCTGGCTTCTTTTTTTTTGTTGTTGTTTTTTTTTTTCTTTTAGTCATTCGTAACAAGCTCTTTTCATTTTTCATTTTTCACTTGCTCGTTGATACTCGACCGAAGGCGGAGCCGTAACGTCCATTGATTACCACCATGCCGCGTTTTTCTTTCTCGCCAAGTCTCGTTGCGGCGCTGGCGCTGCTGCTGCTGTTGCTCGGCAGCGTCGTGTCCGTGGAGGCTAGCTACTGGTCCGACGAGGTCACGCGCGTGCGCACGTATGCCGCCCAGTACTACATGAACCGTATCGCGAAGAGTCCGAATGTGTCCGCGCTGCCATCGGGGCTACTCGTGACGGTGCTGAGCCGCGGCTCTGGCGACCGCGCGCCTTCCGCAGACGACGTGTGCGAGATTCACTACACAATTTACCACCGCTTTCCCGGCGTCGTGGACGACACGCGCGGTCAGCCCTACCCGGTGCGCCGCTCCCCCTCCCAGCTGATCCCTGGCATGGCGGAGGCGATGCAGCTGATGCGGGAAGGGGACCGCTGGTTCCTCTACGTGCCGTCGAAGCTGGCCTACGGCACGGAGGGGTGGAAGGAGCGGCGGGTGGCGGGCCTGGCCAATGTGCGCGTCGATCTTGCCGTGTTCAAGTGCGACAACCCGCGTGGCAAGACAAGCGAAGAGATCGACGCCTACCTAGCGCCGTACCTCAAGACACCGATGCCCGCCAAGTCCGCCCCCATCGACTACGCGGACTTGTAGAGCGAAGAGCAAATAACATTGTGAAGCACCCGAGTTTTGAAACCTCTTCCCACTTCTGTTTGTTCGTTTGTCTGTTGATATTGTTGTCGCTGGCTTGGCTAAAAAAAAAAAAAAAAACAGAAAAGCGGGTTTTGATGCTTGATGGTTTGTATGTTGGCTGTTTATGGGTATGCGTGTGCTGCCACCCGTGCGTGCCTTCTTTGTCAAGCAGGTGAAGTCAAGCATCCACGTATTTACTAAGTGTTTTTTTTTTGTTAGGTAGAAAAATAAAGAAACAGCGACAGTTACAGCATGTGATACGTCAGAACTGCACTTTTACTTCTGGGGCTTCTTGGGGAGTTTTCTCTGCATTCCGCATTCTACTCGAAATCTGTTCTTCCTCTTCTGTCCTCTTTCGTCTCCAGCAGTTTTAGCGCACAAATCTGCTTAATCTATAACCTGTAGGCAGTACACCAACACGTACGCAATCGTGTACGCGCAGCCTTCACCGCTTGCGCTTTCAGCTTTATATTGGTTAGACTGATCGATTCAGAGCGTGTCAAAAGACACCTGACTTCCCTTGTTGTGCGTGTGTGTGTTTTTTTTTTTTTTTTCTTCCCTTCCGTCAGCGACACTGACAACGCATGCTTTAAAAAAAAAAAAAGAACCTCTCTACTGTTGATCTCTGTGGTGCCATACCCTTTTTTTTTTTTTTTTCTTGTTTTGCTGTACTTGTTTTCCTGCGCCTTTTTTTTTGTTGTTGTTGTTGTTTTTGTGTAGAACGCCAAACCTCTGCTCTTGTTGGTCCTTCGTTGGACGTTACCCTTGCTTTCTTTTTTTTTTTTTTAGTGGGAGCGCTAGCATCGTTCACGTACTAGTGTCTTCACTGAGGCTTCCTTTTTTTTTTTTGTTGTTGTTGTTGTTGTTTTCCTTTTCCTTTTTTTTTTTTTTTTGCTGCTTTACTCGATAACAAAGTCCTTTATTCCCGCCCTGCTTGAAACATTACACACCAGGAGGTCCTTGCGCAGCTACCTCTCTCTCCCTCTCTCTCTCTGAGCACATTCGCACCCGTGTGCCTTTTCACCCTGCAGCGTAGAGTAGCGTATTCGCGTGTCGCCTGATCAACGAGAGAAAGACGTGAAAACGCAAAGTCATTGCGCCAGCATGCCTTCGGGGAGGGAGAAGAGGAAGTGGAACTCGCGCCAGGCAAAGTGTATACCACCACCTCCACCACCACCACCACCAGAGCCCCCGGCAAGTCCAGCCGATCCTGTCTCCGACAGTGTCGAGAGCAGCAGCAGCGTCGCTGGCCGCCCCTCCACCGCAGCTCCGCCAAAGTGGGAGCGGCACGAAAGCGCACCATCATCCCTCGGCAGCGCTGACGAGGACGAGGAGATGGGCCACAGCGGCGGTCAGAACACAAACGGTGCAACGAGCGCCTCGCCGCCGCCGCCGCACTCCCCCAGCTCTGACGGATCTGCACCGCCGGTGGCGCCACTCCTGTCGGTGCCAGAGACGCTGCTGGGCGGTGGTCACGAAACAACCGCAGTAACAGGAACAACGGCGCACGGCGTTGACGACGGCCGCCACGTGCGGCTTCGTGAGGCGACGATGGACGACTTAATATCCGTGGCTGGGACGACCGATGGCATGGCGAACGCCGAGACGCCGGCGATGACCACTGACATGGCCAGCGACTCTCCCGATGAAATCTTCTACGTCCAGCTGGACCCCGACTCGCAGCTGGTGACGGGTGTGCTGCCGGAGATGGAGCAGCTGCACGTACAGCTGACGCAGCTGCGCCGCGTCCTGCGTCAGAGCGGCGCGGTGCTGTGCGCCCTGCGCGACCGTGCTCGGGCGGCCGGCGACGACCCATGCGAGTTGCACGCCTCACTGTCATCGCTGCCGTCGCCGCAGACGCGTCGATGCAAGTCGGAGGGCCGTCGGCCTGGCGCCAGCCAGCGCTCCATTCAGCGCAACTCCGTGCACGATAGCGCGAGAGTCGCCCCTGCGGCGGTGAAAGCAGCGGACCGCACCCGTCCATCCCCGCGCTCTGCGCCGCACCGGCGGTCTGGCAGTGTGCTGTCCTACTCCCTAGTTGGGCCGACACAGATGCGCCCACGCCGCCACGGCGACGGCGAGAACGACGATGAGTCGGAGTGGTGCGACGCGGCCACCGTCAACACGTCGAGCTCGACCACCACCCAGAGTACGCCGTCGCCGCACCCGACGCTGCTGCCGCCGCCGCCGTTCCAGCTCTTCGAGGAGGACGAGGTGGACGACGAAGGCCGCGGCAGCCAACGGTCGAGCGTAACGGGCGTGCGACGCACCCTCGTCGCCCGCTTTCGGCCTGACTCGGTGCCGTCCTCCATCCAGTCCACGCCGAGCATGCAGCCCGCCAGCGTCTCCTACGCCCGCAGCGACGGTGGCGGGGTGTTGTGCTTGCCGCCGTCGACGTCGTCGGTGGCCCGCAGCGATCCAGCGCCATCAGCGCAGCGACAGCCATCGGCACGGCAGCCGCTGTCCTCACCGATTGTTGCCTCGCCCAGCGGCTCCATCGTGTCCCGCCTCGAGAACTCGCCGCTGCTGCCGCCGTCCGCCACCTCGGCACGCCTCTTCGACCAACGCGACGCCACGTCGGCCGGCCGCCTCGACGACGCGGAGAAGGCGGAGCTGATGCGGCTGAGTCAGCAGGTCGCGGACCTGTACCGCCGTCGCGGTCTGCTGCTGCAGAAAGCCGACCGCGTTCTCTGCCAACACGCGCAGCAGCACGAGCGCTGGGAGGGCAACGAGGAGCGGCGCGGCTGCTACCGCTGTCGCCGCCTCTTCTCCCGCCTCACCCGCCGTCACCACTGCCGTCGCTGCGGCCGGCTCTGCTGCGCCGAATGCAGTCGATACGTCGGCAAGAAGCAGGACACGTCGTACGTGGCGCCGGTCAACCCCACGCGCGGGTCCGGCGCCGCGGTGGCGCACCGCGTCATCATCAAGTCGGAGTACACGGCGCGCATGACAGCTGACGACCCGCACGTGCTGGCAGAAGAGAGCTTCGACGAGCACACCTACCCACGTCGCGGCGCCAGCGCCGCCGCTGCAGTCGAGGCGGAAAGCCCGACCGCCGCCCTCGACGAAGACGCGGTGCCGTGTAGCGGCACCGCCTTTGCGGCGTCGGCGACAACGCTGGAAAACGGCACCGGCCGCTCCCGTCAGCACAAGTGGGTGCGACTGTGCGCGCCGTGCTACCAAAACTGCCTCCGCGCGCGCCGCAACAACGCGCTGCAGTACCTAAAAAACGCCAACCTATGCATCCTCGACGACGGCTACTACTACTACCACGTCATGACGAAGGAGGAGCTCTGCCAGCTGTCCACCGCCCTCAGTAAACCCGATTCCTTCAAGAAACAGGTGGAACTCATGTCGCACGTCGTGATGGAGCGCTCGGTCGACTACGCATCCGCCGCACCCGCCTACAGCGCGCAGACGCTGGCCACCGCCATGCAGCACACGCCCGATGTGCTGCGCACTCTTGGCGGCATCAGCGCCTACGCCTTCCGCTCCGCACGGCAGACGGCCAACGACTACGTCGGCGGCTACTTCACGGCGAGTCGCACCATTCTACCAGACCACCCAATCGGTGCTGCGGCGGCCGCTGCGGCCGCGCTGTCGTCCCAGTCTGCCGAGCAAGACGGGCTTGGCTCGGAGCGGCGCAACAATGGCGACGAGGAATGCAGCGAGGCTTCGGTCGAGTCGCTTGACGACACCTGTAGCGAAACGCAGTCGCCGTCATCGCCCGGCACCGACGACGGTGAGGAAGACGAACAGCCGAAGACGACGGCCTTCACGGAGACAGTGTGCAGAGGCGAAACGACGAAAGCGCGCGAAGAAAAGAGCGCGTGAACCGATGCGCACACGCCTTTGTCACATCGGGGAGGAGCAGAGCGGAATCACGTTTCGCTTTTCCCAACCTATAAACTCACAATTTTGCTTTGTATTCTAAAATAGATAACACTGTTGGTTTATCTCTTTCTTTCTTCCTCTCCATGGCGACATCAGCGAAGCCAGCTGGCAAGCACTTGGTTCGAGATTTCTTTTCCTCCGTGATTGTTTTTCATTTGCTACAATTATTATCTGCTTTCAATAGTTGCTAAGTGCCTTTCTTTTTAGTCTTTTTCCCCCTCGTTATTGTGCTGCACGTCCGCTTCGCCATATCCACGCGAGGGCCTCGCCTACTAGTATATAGCCACTTTGCCTGTTTTTTTTTTTTTTTTGCTCCCTCTCACTCAGCTCTGTGGCCCAAAACAGACGACTCGTAGCACCACCTCGCCTGCTTGTTTCTTGCTGAAACCCTAACCTCTATTTTCTTCGACTGTATTGCTCGACAAATGAGATGAAAAAAAAAAGAAAATAAACTAAGCAGAGAAAAGACGTCATAAGTCACCCCAAGCCCAATGCCTTCTCGAAAAACAACACTTTCCCACACCAGCACTTTATGACAAGCCCATGTCCAACAAAAACAACCAGAAAGAAAAAAAGACGAGCATTCGCCACTCCCTCCTTTACCCCGCCTTCCTTTTACCCTTCCTCCCCTTGAACTCACCTCGCCCCGCCTTTGCTACATCGGCCCCCTGCCACCCAACCAGACGTCCCCGCGTGAACCGGGCCTGAACGTTCGGGCAGCCACGGTGACACCTCCTGCCCCCTCTCCGCTCTCCGCCACCGAGGAGCAAAGGGCTGTAGAAAACAACCCGACCACAAAAAAAACAGCCCCACCACCCCCCCCCCCAAACAAAGAAAACACGCACCCAACCAATAAAAAAAAACGCTACTGTATAAGCAAGCAAACGCTTTTTACTATTGTTCTCTTTTTTCTTTTTCTTCTAGTGCTTCACCGTTATTTACTTTCAAGTGGTAGTTCTTCTCTCTTTTGTTTTCGCTGGGTTCTCACTACCCCTGCAAGTGAGCTCGTCTGTTACGCCGCACTGTTTTTGCCTTCTATTTCTCAATTTGTGCGAACAGCCGCCCTAGATACTTTGTGCTTTTTCTGTTATTGCTGTTTTAAAAGAAAAAAAATGTGTTTTCCAGTTTCCCCTTTCTCTCTAAGACGTACCAGATTCTAGGAAGCGCGAAGCCCTTCTCTGACCAAAGCCCGTAAGCACGACTGTCCCGTGTGGCAGTGCGTGCGCACAACCGAAAATACCAGCGGAAACGAACGAGTGCGATGTCCAGCCGCATAAATACACACGTGTCTATATATTCGTGCACACGCTATTCCTCACAAAGCTGCACGTGCGCGTAAACAGACACGTTATATATACATATATCTACATTGACACTGCTTTCCTCTCCCGGAGCTGTGTGTGTGTGTGTGTGTGTGCGGCGTCGCGCTCGTGCGCTTTCCCTCTTTTCTTTCTGATCCAATACCTTGCACCATTTGTCTAACTTGTGCTCTGTGCTCACTGCCGTTGCTCCGACGAGCGCGTGCGTGTATGTGTATGTGTATGTGTATGTGCGTGCTGCGCGTAGTGCCGGGGCCTCGCCAGCGATGGCGATGCTGTGCGACGCATAGCCAATGGTGCCGCATTTCTGGACGAGCGGGAGGATGTGCTTCGCGTTGCTGTTGCCGCCACTGCTGCTGCCGCCGCTGATGCTTCTCCGATGCCGCGCGCCTGCATTGGAGTGTGGCAGCCGCCGGGGTACAACGGCGTGCAGGTCAACCACAAGCACGCCAACACATAGACATGCATACACTCTCGAACACAGCCAGCCAGCCACACAAATGGGTGGAGCAACGCCGATGTCTGGCGCACCGCCACGCGTGTTGTCACCTTTCTCTCTCTGCGTGCGGTGCTGCTCCCGACTGCGGCACCGAAAACGACACAATTCGACTTATGCCTTAAAGAAAAAAAAAACCTCTTTTAGCTTTTTCTCCTTCCATCATCACGTTAGTTTACTGGACTAGTTTAGCACAGCGAACGGGCAAAAAAAAAAAATAGTAATAAAACAGAGAACTAAAAAGTGAAGAGCGAAATGCAGAGTAATGAGCAAAAAGAAAACGGGAAATGAAGACGAAAAAGAGCACAGAAGCCAAATGAAAGGAACTGTGCACGCAAGTCGTGCCGTGAGCGACAAGCTGCGTGCGACGCTGCGCAGCGAAGAACCACTCGCCACGCGTGCCGTGCGTCTCCCACCGCACCGCCTCTCTCCTTGTCCACCTCCCACCTCTCTCCATCTTTCCCTCTCTCCATCTTTCCCTCTCTCCTCTTCGCGCTCTCTTTTTCCCTTTGAATTGTGTGCTCGCCACCGACGCCACGCCCGGCCGCCGCACGTCAAACGCCGCGCGTAATTGTCCCACGCTCAGATCATCGCTATTCCTTGCTATCATACTTTCGTCTTGTCGCCACCCCAAGCTCACCCTCGCTCTCCATCCACATTTTTGCCTTCCACCGCCTTTCCCTTTCTCCACCTCCCCAACAAGATGTTCCGCTTTGTTGCCCCGAAGTGCCAGGCCGCCGCGGTCGCCGTGTGCGCTGCGAACGTGCGCTACAGCAGCGGCAAGAGCGTGACCGAGACGCCGAAGCCGAAGCAGGAGACCGACCGTCCGGAGGGCGACCGCGCGCCGGTGCGTCTGCCGTTCTGCCTGTAAGCGGCGTGCGTGCCTGTGTGGCGAACTGCGCAGCCCTTCTCTGTAAATGGCGCAGCAGCGCACTGTACGTGCACCGCTCGCGCTCCGTGTTTTCTCCCCTTTTACGTAAAAAAAAAAAAAACGCTACTGTATAAGCAAGCAAACGCTTTTTACTATTGTTCTCTTTTTTCTTTTTCTTCTAGTGCTTCACCGTTATTTACTTTCAAGTGGTAGTTCTTCTCTCTTTTGTTTTCGCTGGGTTCTCACTACCCCTGCAAGTGAGCTCGTCTGTTACGCCGCACTGTTTTTGCCTTCTATTTCTCAATTTGTGCGAACAGCCGCCCTAGATACTTTGTGCTTTTTCTGTTATTGCTGTTTTAAAAGAAAAAAAATGTGTTTTCCAGTTTCCCCTTTCTCTCTAAGACGTACCAGATTCTAGGAAGCGCGAAGCCCTTCTCTGACCAAAGCCCGTAAGCACGACTGTCCCGTGTGGCAGTGCGTGCGCACAACCGAAAATACCAGCGGAAACGAACGAGTGCGATGTCCAGCCGCATAAATACACACGTGTCTATATATTCGTGCACACGCTATTCCTCACAAAGCTGCACGTGCGCGTAAACAGACACGTTATATATACATATATCTACATTGACACTGCTTTCCTCTCCCGGAGCTGTGTGTGTGTGTGTGTGTGTGCGGCGTCGCGCTCGTGCGCTTTCCCTCTTTTCTTTCTGATCCAATACCTTGCACCATTTGTCTAACTTGTGCTCTGTGCTCACTGCCGTTGCTCCGACGAGCGCGTGCGTGTATGTGTATGTGTATGTGTATGTGCGTGCTGCGCGTAGTGCCGGGGCCTCGCCAGCGATGGCGATGCTGTGCGACGCATAGCCAATGGTGCCGCATTTCTGGACGAGCGGGAGGATGTGCTTCGCGTTGCTGTTGCCGCCACTGCTGCTGCCGCCGCTGATGCTTCTCCGATGCCGCGCGCCTGCATTGGAGTGTGGCAGCCGCCGGGGTACAACGGCGTGCAGGTCAACCACAAGCACGCCAACACATAGACATGCATACACTCTCGAACACAGCCAGCCAGCCACACAAATGGGTGGAGCAACGCCGATGTCTGGCGCACCGCCACGCGTGTTGTCACCTTTCTCTCTCTGCGTGCGGTGCTGCTCCCGACTGCGGCACCGAAAACGACACAATTCGACTTATGCCTTAAAGAAAAAAAAAACCTCTTTTAGCTTTTTCTCCTTCCATCATCACGTTAGTTTACTGGACTAGTTTAGCACAGCGAACGGGCAAAAAAAAAAAAATAGTAATAAAACAGAGAACTAAAAAGTGAAGAGCGAAATGCAGAGTAATGAGCAAAAAGAAAACGGGAAATGAAGACGAAAAAGAGCACAGAAGCCAAATGAAAGGAACTGTGCACGCAAGTCGTGCCGTGAGCGACAAGCTGCGTGCGACGCTGCGCAGCGAAGAACCACTCGCCACGCGTGCCGTGCGTCTCCCACCGCAGCGCCTCTCTCCTTGTCCACCTCCCACCTCTCTCCATCTTTCCCTCTCTCCATCTTTCCCTCTCTCCTCTTCGCGCTCTCTTTTTCCCTTTGAATTGTGTGCTCGCCACCGACGCCACGCCCGGCCGCCGCACGTCAAACGCCGCGCGTAATTGTCCCACGCTCAGATCATCGCTATTCCTTGCTATCATACTTTCGTCTTGTCGCCACCCCAAGCTCACCCTCGCTCTCCATCCACATTTTTGCCTTCCACCGCCTTTCCCTTTCTCCACCTCCCCAACAAGATGTTCCGCTTTGTTGCCCCGAAGTGCCAGGCCGCCGCGGTCGCCGTGTGCGCTGCGAACGTGCGCTACAGCAGCGGCAAGAGCGTGACCGAGACGCCGAAGCCGAAGCAGGAGACCGACCGTCCGGAGGGCGACCGCGCGCCGGTGCGTCTGCCGTTCTGCCTGTAAGCGGCGTGCGTGCCTGTGTGGCGAACTGCGCAGCCCTTCTCTGTAAATGGCGCAGCAGCGCACTGTACGTGCACCGCTCGCGCTCCGTGTTTTCTCCCCTTTTACGTAAAAAAAAAAAAACGCTACTGTATAAGCAAGCAAACGCTTTTTACTATTGTTCTCTTTTTTCTTTTTCTTCTAGTGCTTCACCGTTATTTACTTTCAAGTGGTAGTTCTTCTCTCTTTTGTTTTCGCTGGGTTCTCACTACCCCTGCAAGTGAGCTCGTCTGTTACGCCGCACTGTTTTTGCCTTCTATTTCTCAATTTGTGCGAACAGCCGCCCTAGATACTTTGTGCTTTTTCTGTTATTGCTGTTTTAAAAGAAAAAAAATGTGTTTTCCAGTTTCCCCTTTCTCTCTAAGACGTACCAGATTCTAGGAAGCGCGAAGCCCTTCTCTGACCAAAGCCCGTAAGCACGACTGTCCCGTGTGGCAGTGCGTGCGCACAACCGAAAATACCAGCGGAAACGAACGAGTGCGATGTCCAGCCGCATAAATACACACGTGTCTATATATTCGTGCACACGCTATTCCTCACAAAGCTGCACGTGCGCGTAAACAGACACGTTATATATACATATATCTACATTGACACTGCTTTCCTCTCCCGGAGCTGTGTGTGTGTGTGTGTGTGTGCGGCGTCGCGCTCGTGCGCTTTCCCTCTTTTCTTTCTGATCCAATACCTTGCACCATTTGTCTAACTTATGCTCTGTGCTCACTGCCGTTGCTCCGACGAGCGCGTGCGTGTATGTGTATGTGTATGTGTATGTGCGTGCTGCGCGTAGTGCCGGGGCCTCGCCAGCGATGGCGATGCTGTGCGACGCATAGCCAATGGTGCCGCATTTCTGGACGAGCGGGAGGATGTGCTTCGCGTTGCTGTTGCCGCCACTGCTGCTGCCGCCGCTGATGCTTCTCCGATGCCGCGCGCCTGCATTGGAGTGTGGCAGCCGCCGGGGTACAACGGCGTGCAGGTCAACCACAAGCACGCCAACACATAGACATGCATACACTCTCGAACACAGCCAGCCAGCCACACAAATGGGTGGAGCAACGCCGATGTCTGGCGCACCGCCACGCGTGTTGTCACCTTTCTCTCTCTGCGTGCGGTGCTGCTCCCGACTGCGGCACCGAAAACGACACAATTCGACTTATGCCTTAAAGAAAAAAAAAAACCTCTTTTAGCTTTTTCTCCTTCCATCATCACGTTAGTTTACTGGACTAGTTTAGCACAGCGAACGGGCAAAAAAAAAAAAATAGTAATAAAACAGAGAACTAAAAAGTGAAGAGCGAAATGCAGAGTAATGAGCAAAAAGAAAAAGGGAAATGAAGACGAAAAAGAGCACAGAAGCCAAATGAAAGGAACTGTGCACGCAAGTCGTGCCGTGAGCGACAAGCTGCGTGCGACGCTGCGCAGCGAAGAACCACTCGCCACGCGTGCCGTGCGTCTCCCACCGCAGCGCCTCTCTCCTTGTCCACCTCCCACCTCTCTCCATCTTTCCCTCTCTCCATCTTTCCCTCTCTCCTCTTCGCGCTCTCTTTTTCCCTTTGAATTGTGTGCTCGCCACCGACGCCACGCCCGGCCGCCGCACGTCAAACGCCGCGCGTAATTGTCCCACGCTCAGATCATCGCTATTCCTTGCTATCATACTTTCGTCTTGTCGCCACCCCAAGCTCACCCTCGCTCTCCATCCACATTTTTGCCTTCCACCGCCTTTCCCTTTCTCCACCTCCCCAACAAGATGTTCCGCTTTGTTGCCCCGAAGTGCCAGGCCGCCGCGGTCGCCGTGTGCGCTGCGAACGTGCGCTACAGCAGCGGCAAGAGCGTGACCGAGACGCCGAAGCCGAAGCAGGAGACCGACCGTCCGGAGGGCGACCGCGCGCCGGTGCGTCTGCCGTTCTGCCTGTAAGCGGCGTGCGTGCCTGTGTGGCGAACTGCGCAGCCCTTCTCTGTAAATGGCGCAGCAGCGCACTGTACGTGCACCGCTCGCGCTCCGTGTTTTCTCCCCTTTTACGTAAAAAAAAAAAAACGCTACTGTATAAGCAAGCAAACGCTTTTTACTATTGTTCTCTTTTTTCTTTTTCTTCTAGTGCTTCACCGTTATTTACTTTCAAGTGGTAGTTCTTCTCTCTTTTGTTTTCGCTGGGTTCTCACTACCCCTGCAAGTGAGCTCGTCTGTTACGCCGCACTGTTTTTGCCTTCTATTTCTCAATTTGTGCGAACAGCCGCCCTAGATACTTTGTGCTTTTTCTGTTATTGCTGTTTTAAAAGAAAAAAAATGTGTTTTCCAGTTTCCCCTTTCTCTCTAAGACGTACCAGATTCTAGGAAGCGCGAAGCCCTTCTCTGACCAAAGCCCGTAAGCACGACTGTCCCGTGTGGCAGTGCGTGCGCACAACCGAAAATACCAGCGGAAACGAACGAGTGCGATGTCCAGCCGCATAAATACACACGTGTCTATATATTCGTGCACACGCTATTCCTCACAAAGCTGCACGTGCGCGTAAACAGACACGTTATATATACATATATCTACATTGACACTGCTTTCCTCTCCCGGAGCTGTGTGTGTGTGTGTGTGTGTGCGGCGTCGCGCTCGTGCGCTTTCCCTCTTTTCTTTCTGATCCAATACCTTGCACCATTTGTCTAACTTGTGCTCTGTGCTCACTGCCGTTGCTCCGACGAGCGCGTGCGTGTATGTGTATGTGTATGTGCGTGCTGCGCGTAGTGCCGGGGCCTCGCCAGCGATGGCGATGCTGTGCGACGCATAGCCAATGGTGCCGCATTTCTGGACGAGCGGGAGGATGTGCTTCGCGTTGCTGTTGCCGCCACTGCTGCTGCCGCCGCTGATGCTTCTCCGATGCCGCGCGCCTGCATTGGAGTGTGGCAGCCGCCGGGGTACAACGGCGTGCAGGTCAACCACAAGCACGCCAACACATAGACATGCATACACTCTCGAACACAGCCAGCCAGCCACACAAATGGGTGGAGCAACGCCGATGTCTGGCGCACCGCCACGCGTGTTGTCACCTTTCTCTCTCTGCGTGCGGTGCTGCTCCCGACTGCGGCACCGAAAACGACACAATTCGACTTATGCCTTAAAGAAAAAAAAAACCTCTTTTAGCTTTTTCTCCTTCCATCATCACGTTAGTTTACTGGACTAGTTTAGCACAGCGAACGGGCAAAAAAAAAAAAAATAGTAATAAAACAGAGAACTAAAAAGTGAAGAGCGAAATGCAGAGTAATGAGCAAAAAGAAAACGGGAAATGAAGACGAAAAAGAGCACAGAAGCCAAATGAAAGGAACTGTGCACGCAAGTCGTGCCGTGAGCGACAAGCTGCGTGCGACGCTGCGCAGCGAAGAACCACTCGCCACGCGTGCCGTGCGTCTCCCACCGCAGCGCCTCTCTCCTTGTCCACCTCCCACCTCTCTCCATCTTTCCCTCTCTCCATCTTTCCCTCTCTCCTCTTCGCGCTCTCTTTTTCCCTTTGAATTGTGTGCTCGCCACCGACGCCACGCCCGGCCGCCGCACGTCAAACGCCGCGCGTAATTGTCCCACGCTCAGATCATCGCTATTCCTTGCTATCATACTTTCGTCTTGTCGCCACCCCAAGCTCACCCTCGCTCTCCATCCACATTTTTGCCTTCCACCGCCTTTCCCTTTCTCCACCTCCCCAACAAGATGTTCCGCTTTGTTGCCCCGAAGTGCCAGGCCGCCGCGGTCGCCGTGTGCGCTGCGAACGTGCGCTACAGCAGCGGCAAGAGCGTGACCGAGACGCCGAAGCCGAAGCAGGAGACCGACCGTCCGGAGGGCGACCGCGCGCCGGTGCGTCTGCCGTTCTGCCTGTAAGCGGCGTGCGTGCCTGTGTGGCGAACTGCGCAGCCCTTCTCTGTAAATGGCGCAGCAGCGCACTGTACGTGCACCGCTCGCGCTCCGTGTTTTCTCCCCTTTTACGTAAAAAAAAAAAAAACGCTACTGTATAAGCAAGCAAACGCTTTTTACTATTGTTCTCTTTTTTCTTTTTCTTCTAGTGCTTCACCGTTATTTACTTTCAAGTGGTAGTTCTTCTCTCTTTTGTTTTCGCTGGGTTCTCACTACCCCTGCAAGTGAGCTCGTCTGTTACGCCGCACTGTTTTTGCCTTCTATTTCTCAATTTGTGCGAACAGCCGCCCTAGATACTTTGTGCTTTTTCTGTTATTGCTGTTTTAAAAGAAAAAAAATGTGTTTTCCAGTTTCCCCTTTCTCTCTAAGACGTACCAGATTCTAGGAAGCGCGAAGCCCTTCTCTGACCAAAGCCCGTAAGCACGACTGTCCCGTGTGGCAGTGCGTGCGCACAACCGAAAATACCAGCGGAAACGAACGAGTGCGATGTCCAGCCGCATAAATACACACGTGTCTATATATTCGTGCACACGCTATTCCTCACAAAGCTGCACGTGCGCGTAAACAGACACGTTATATATACATATATCTACATTGACACTGCTTTCCTCTCCCGGAGCTGTGTGTGTGTGTGTGTGTGTGCGGCGTCGCGCTCGTGCGCTTTCCCTCTTTTCTTTCTGATCCAATACCTTGCACCATTTGTCTAACTTGTGCTCTGTGCTCACTGCCGTTGCTCCGACGAGCGCGTGCGTGTATGTGTATGTGTATGTGTATGTGCGTGCTGCGCGTAGTGCCGGGGCCTCGCCAGCGATGGCGATGCTGTGCGACGCATAGCCAATGGTGCCGCATTTCTGGACGAGCGGGAGGATGTGCTTCGCGTTGCTGTTGCCGCCACTGCTGCTGCCGCCGCTGATGCTTCTCCGATGCCGCGCGCCTGCATTGGAGTGTGGCAGCCGCCGGGGTACAACGGCGTGCAGGTCAACCACAAGCACGCCAACACATAGACATGCATACACTCTCGAACACAGCCAGCCAGCCACACAAATGGGTGGAGCAACGCCGATGTCTGGCGCACCGCCACGCGTGTTGTCACCTTTCTCTCTCTGCGTGCGGTGCTGCTCCCGACTGCGGCACCGAAAACGACACAATTCGACTTATGCCTTAAAGAAAAAAAAAAACCTCTTTTAGCTTTTTCTCCTTCCATCATCACGTTAGTTTACTGGACTAGTTTAGCACAGCGAACGGGCAAAAAAAAAAAAAATAGTAATAAAACAGAGAACTAAAAAGTGAAGAGCGAAATGCAGAGTAATGAGCAAAAAGAAAACGGGAAATGAAGACGAAAAAGAGCACAGAAGCCAAATGAAAGGAACTGTGCACGCAAGTCGTGCCGTGAGCGACAAGCTGCGTGCGACGCTGCGCAGCGAAGAACCACTCGCCACGCGTGCCGTGCGTCTCCCACCGCAGCGCCTCTCTCCTTGTCCACCTCCCACCTCTCTCCATCTTTCCCTCTCTCCATCTTTCCCTCTCTCCTCTTCGCGCTCTCTTTTTCCCTTTGAATTGTGTGCTCGCCACCGACGCCACGCCCGGCCGCCGCACGTCAAACGCCGCGCGTAATTGTCCCACGCTCAGATCATCGCTATTCCTTGCTATCATACTTTCGTCTTGTCGCCACCCCAAGCTCACCCTCGCTCTCCATCCACATTTTTGCCTTCCACCGCCTTTCCCTTTCTCCACCTCCCCAACAAGATGTTCCGCTTTGTTGCCCCGAAGTGCCAGGCCGCCGCGGTCGCCGTGTGCGCTGCGAACGTGCGCTACAGCAGCGGCAAGAGCGTGACCGAGACGCCGAAGCCGAAGCAGGAGACCGACCGTCCGGAGGGCGACCGCGCGCCGGTGCGTCTGCCGTTCTGCCTGTAAGCGGCGTGCGTGCCTGTGTGGCGAACTGCGCAGCCCTTCTCTGTAAATGGCGCAGCAGCGCACTGTACGTGCACCGCTCGCGCTCCGTGTTTTCTCCCCTTTTACGTAAAAAAAAAAAAACGCTACTGTATAAGCAAGCAAACGCTTTTTACTATTGTTCTCTTTTTTCTTTTTCTTCTAGTGCTTCACCGTTATTTACTTTCAAGTGGTAGTTCTTCTCTCTTTTGTTTTCGCTGGGTTCTCACTACCCCTGCAAGTGAGCTCGTCTGTTACGCCGCACTGTTTTTGCCTTCTATTTCTCAATTTGTGCGAACAGCCGCCCTAGATACTTTGTGCTTTTTCTGTTATTGCTGTTTTAAAAGAAAAAAAATGTGTTTTCCAGTTTCCCCTTTCTCTCTAAGACGTACCAGATTCTAGGAAGCGCGAAGCCCTTCTCTGACCAAAGCCCGTAAGCACGACTGTCCCGTGTGGCAGTGCGTGCGCACAACCGAAAATACCAGCGGAAACGAACGAGTGCGATGTCCAGCCGCATAAATACACACGTGTCTATATATTCGTGCACACGCTATTCCTCACAAAGCTGCACGTGCGCGTAAACAGACACGTTATATATACATATATCTACATTGACACTGCTTTCCTCTCCCGGAGCTGTGTGTGTGTGTGTGTGTGTGCGGCGTCGCGCTCGTGCGCTTTCCCTCTTTTCTTTCTGATCCAATACCTTGCACCATTTGTCTAACTTGTGCTCTGTGCTCACTGCCGTTGCTCCGACGAGCGCGTGCGTGTATGTGTATGTGTATGTGCGTGCTGCGCGTAGTGCCGGGGCCTCGCCAGCGATGGCGATGCTGTGCGACGCATAGCCAATGGTGCCGCATTTCTGGACGAGCGGGAGGATGTGCTTCGCGTTGCTGTTGCCGCCACTGCTGCTGCCGCCGCTGATGCTTCTCCGATGCCGCGCGCCTGCATTGGAGTGTGGCAGCCGCCGGGGTACAACGGCGTGCAGGTCAACCACAAGCACGCCAACACATAGACATGCATACACTCTCGAACACAGCCAGCCAGCCACACAAATGGGTGGAGCAACGCCGATGTCTGGCGCACCGCCACGCGTGTTGTCACCTTTCTCTCTCTGCGTGCGGTGCTGCTCCCGACTGCGGCACCGAAAACGACACAATTCGACTTATGCCTTAAAGAAAAAAAAAAAACCTCTTTTAGCTTTTTCTCCTTCCATCATCACGTTAGTTTACTGGACTAGTTTAGCACAGCGAACGGGCAAAAAAAAAAAATAGTAATAAAACAGAGAACTAAAAAGTGAAGAGCGAAATGCAGAGTAATGAGCAAAAAGAAAAAGGGAAATGAAGACGAAAAAGAGCACAGAAGCCAAATGAAAGGAACTGTGCACGCAAGTCGTGCCGTGAGCGACAAGCTGCGTGCGACGCTGCGCAGCGAAGAACCACTCGCCACGCGTGCCGTGCGTCTCCCACCGCAGCGCCTCTCTCCTTGTCCACCTCCCACCTCTCTCCATCTTTCCCTCTCTCCTCTTCGCGCTCTCTTTTTCCCTTTGAATTGTGTGCTCGCCACCGACGCCACGCCCGGCCGCCGCACGTCAAACGCCGCGCGTAATTGTCCCACGCTCAGATCATCGCTATTCCTTGCTATCATACTTTCGTCTTGTTGCCACCCCAAGCTCACCCTCGCTCTCCATCCACATTTTTGCCTTCCACCGCCTTTCCCTTTCTCCACCTCCCCAACAAGATGTTCCGCTTTGTTGCCCCGAAGTGCCAGGCCGCCGCGGTCGCCGTGTGCGCTGCGAACGTGCGCTACAGCAGCGGCAAGAGCGTGACCGAGACGCCGAAGCCGAAGCAGGAGACCGACCGTCCGGAGGGCGACCGCGCGCCGGTGCGTCTGCCGTTCTGCCTGTAAGCGGCGTGCGTGCCTGTGTGGCGAACTGCGCAGCCCTTCTCTGTAAATGGCGCAGCAGCGCACTGTACGTGCACCGCTCGCGCTCCGTGTTTTCTCCCCTTTTACGTAAAAAAAAAAAAAACGCTACTGTATAAGCAAGCAAACGCTTTTTACTATTGTTCTCTTTTTTCTTTTTCTTCTAGTGCTTCACCGTTATTTACTTTCAAGTGGTAGTTCTTCTCTCTTTTGTTTTCGCTGGGTTCTCACTACCCCTGCAAGTGAGCTCGTCTGTTACGCCGCACTGTTTTTGCCTTCTATTTCTCAATTTGTGCGAACAGCCGCCCTAGATACTTTGTGCTTTTTCTGTTATTGCTGTTTTAAAAGAAAAAAAATGTGTTTTCCAGTTTCCCCTTTCTCTCTAAGACGTACCAGATTCTAGGAAGCGCGAAGCCCTTCTCTGACCAAAGCCCGTAAGCACGACTGTCCCGTGTGGCAGTGCGTGCGCACAACCGAAAATACCAGCGGAAACGAACGAGTGCGATGTCCAGCCGCATAAATACACACGTGTCTATATATTCGTGCACACGCTATTCCTCACAAAGCTGCACGTGCGCGTAAACAGACACGTTATATATACATATATCTACATTGACACTGCTTTCCTCTCCCGGAGCTGTGTGTGTGTGTGTGTGTGTGCGGCGTCGCGCTCGTGCGCTTTCCCTCTTTTCTTTCTGATCCAATACCTTGCACCATTTGTCTAACTTGTGCTCTGTGCTCACTGCCGTTGCTCCGACGAGCGCGTGCGTGTATGTGTATGTGTATGTGCGTGCTGCGCGTAGTGCCGGGGCCTCGCCAGCGATGGCGATGCTGTGCGACGCATAGCCAATGGTGCCGCATTTCTGGACGAGCGGGAGGATGTGCTTCGCGTTGCTGTTGCCGCCACTGCTGCTGCCGCCGCTGATGCTTCTCCGATGCCGCGCGCCTGCATTGGAGTGTGGCAGCCGCCGGGGTACAACGGCGTGCAGGTCAACCACAAGCACGCCAACACATAGACATGCATACACTCTCGAACACAGCCAGCCAGCCACACAAATGGGTGGAGCAACGCCGATGTCTGGCGCACCGCCACGCGTGTTGTCACCTTTCTCTCTCTGCGTGCGGTGCTGCTCCCGACTGCGGCACCGAAAACGACACAATTCGACTTATGCCTTAAAGAAAAAAAAAAACCTCTTTTAGCTTTTTCTCCTTCCATCATCACGTTAGTTTACTGGACTAGTTTAGCACAGCGAACGGGCAAAAAAAAAAAATAGTAATAAAACAGAGAACTAAAAAGTGAAGAGCGAAATGCAGAGTAATGAGCAAAAAGAAAACGGGAAATGAAGACGAAAAAGAGCACAGAAGCCAAATGAAAGGAACTGTGCACGCAAGTCGTGCCGTGAGCGACAAGCTGCGTGCGACGCTGCGCAGCGAAGAACCACTCGCCACGCGTGCCGTGCGTCTCCCACCGCAGCGCCTCTCTCCTTGTCCACCTCCCACCTCTCTCCATCTTTCCCTCTCTCCTCTTCGCGCTCTCTTTTTCCCTTTGAATTGTGTGCTCGCCACCGACGCCACGCCCGGCCGCCGCACGTCAAACGCCGCGCGTAATTGTCCCACGCTCAGATCATCGCTATTCCTTGCTATCATACTTTCGTCTTGTCGCCACCCCAAGCTCACCCTCGCTCTCCATCCACATTTTTGCCTTCCACCGCCTTTCCCTTTCTCCACCTCCCCAACAAGATGTTCCGCTTTGTTGCCCCGAAGTGCCAGGCCGCCGCGGTCGCCGTGTGCGCTGCGAACGTGCGCTACAGCAGCGGCAAGAGCGTGACCGAGACGCCGAAGCCGAAGCAGGAGACCGACCGTCCGGAGGGCGACCGCGCGCCGGTGCGTCTGCCGTTCTGCCTGTAAGCGGCGTGCGTGCCTGTGTGGCGAACTGCGCAGCCCTTCTCTGTAAATGGCGCAGCAGCGCACTGTACGTGCACCGCTCGCGCTCCGTGTTTTCTCCCCTTTTACGTAAAAAAAAAAAAACGCTACTGTATAAGCAAGCAAACGCTTTTTACTATTGTTCTCTTTTTTCTTTTTCTTCTAGTGCTTCACCGTTATTTACTTTCAAGTGGTAGTTCTTCTCTCTTTTGTTTTCGCTGGGTTCTCACTACCCCTGCAAGTGAGCTCGTCTGTTACGCCGCACTGTTTTTGCCTTCTATTTCTCAATTTGTGCGAACAGCCGCCCTAGATACTTTGTGCTTTTTCTGTTATTGCTGTTTTAAAAGAAAAAAAATGTGTTTTCCAGTTTCCCCTTTCTCTCTAAGACGTACCAGATTCTAGGAAGCGCGAAGCCCTTCTCTGACCAAAGCCCGTAAGCACGACTGTCCCGTGTGGCAGTGCGTGCGCACAACCGAAAATACCAGCGGAAACGAACGAGTGCGATGTCCAGCCGCATAAATACACACGTGTCTATATATTCGTGCACACGCTATTCCTCACAAAGCTGCACGTGCGCGTAAACAGACACGTTATATATACATATATCTACATTGACACTGCTTTCCTCTCCCGGAGCTGTGTGTGTGTGTGTGTGTGTGCGGCGTCGCGCTCGTGCGCTTTCCCTCTTTTCTTTCTGATCCAATACCTTGCACCATTTGTCTAACTTGTGCTCTGTGCTCACTGCCGTTGCTCCGACGAGCGCGTGCGTGTATGTGTATGTGTATGTGCGTGCTGCGCGTAGTGCCGGGGCCTCGCCAGCGATGGCGATGCTGTGCGACGCATAGCCAATGGTGCCGCATTTCTGGACGAGCGGGAGGATGTGCTTCGCGTTGCTGTTGCCGCCACTGCTGCTGCCGCCGCTGATGCTTCTCCGATGCCGCGCGCCTGCATTGGAGTGTGGCAGCCGCCGGGGTACAACGGCGTGCAGGTCAACCACAAGCACGCCAACACATAGACATGCATACACTCTCGAACACAGCCAGCCAGCCACACAAATGGGTGGAGCAACGCCGATGTCTGGCGCACCGCCACGCGTGTTGTCACCTTTCTCTCTCTGCGTGCGGTGCTGCTCCCGACTGCGGCACCGAAAACGACACAATTCGACTTATGCCTTAAAGAAAAAAAAAACCTCTTTTAGCTTTTTCTCCTTCCATCATCACGTTAGTTTACTGGACTAGTTTAGCACAGCGAACGGGCAAAAAAAAAAAAAATAGTAATAAAACAGAGAACTAAAAAGTGAAGAGCGAAATGCAGAGTAATGAGCAAAAAGAAAACGGGAAATGAAGACGAAAAAGAGCACAGAAGCCAAATGAAAGGAACTGTGCACGCAAGTCGTGCCGTGAGCGACAAGCTGCGTGCGACGCTGCGCAGCGAAGAACCACTCGCCACGCGTGCCGTGCGTCTCCCACCGCAGCGCCTCTCTCCTTGTCCACCTCCCACCTCTCTCCATCTTTCCCTCTCTCCTCTTCGCGCTCTCTTTTTCCCTTTGAATTGTGTGCTCGCCACCGACGCCACGCCCGGCCGCCGCACGTCAAACGCCGCGCGTAATTGTCCCACGCTCAGATCATCGCTATTCCTTGCTATCATACTTTCGTCTTGTCGCCACCCCAAGCTCACCCTCGCTCTCCATCCACATTTTTGCCTTCCACCGCCTTTCCCTTTCTCCACCTCCCCAACAAGATGTTCCGCTTTGTTGCCCCGAAGTGCCAGGCCGCCGCGGTCGCCGTGTGCGCTGCGAACGTGCGCTACAGCAGCGGCAAGAGCGTGACCGAGACGCCGAAGCCGAAGCAGGAGACCGACCGTCCGGAGGGCGACCGCGCGCCGGTGCGTCTGCCGTTCTGCCTGTAAGCGGCGTGCGTGCCTGTGTGGCGAACTGCGCAGCCCTTCTCTGTAAATGGCGCAGCAGCGCACTGTACGTGCACCGCTCGCGCTCCGTGTTTTCTCCCCTTTTACGTAAAAAAAAAAAAACGCTACTGTATAAGCAAGCAAACGCTTTTTACTATTGTTCTCTTTTTTCTTTTTCTTCTAGTGCTTCACCGTTATTTACTTTCAAGTGGTAGTTCTTCTCTCTTTTGTTTTCGCTGGGTTCTCACTACCCCTGCAAGTGAGCTCGTCTGTTACGCCGCACTGTTTTTGCCTTCTATTTCTCAATTTGTGCGAACAGCCGCCCTAGATACTTTGTGCTTTTTCTGTTATTGCTGTTTTAAAAGAAAAAAAATGTGTTTTCCAGTTTCCCCTTTCTCTCTAAGACGTACCAGATTCTAGGAAGCGCGAAGCCCTTCTCTGACCAAAGCCCGTAAGCACGACTGTCCCGTGTGGCAGTGCGTGCGCACAACCGAAAATACCAGCGGAAACGAACGAGTGCGATGTCCAGCCGCATAAATACACACGTGTCTATATATTCGTGCACACGCTATTCCTCACAAAGCTGCACGTGCGCGTAAACAGACACGTTATATATACATATATCTACATTGACACTGCTTTCCTCTCCCGGAGCTGTGTGTGTGTGTGTGTGTGTGCGGCGTCGCGCTCGTGCGCTTTCCCTCTTTTCTTTCTGATCCAATACCTTGCACCATTTGTCTAACTTGTGCTCTGTGCTCACTGCCGTTGCTCCGACGAGCGCGTGCGTGTATGTGTATGTGTATGTGCGTGCTGCGCGTAGTGCCGGGGCCTCGCCAGCGATGGCGATGCTGTGCGACGCATAGCCAATGGTGCCGCATTTCTGGACGAGCGGGAGGATGTGCTTCGCGTTGCTGTTGCCGCCACTGCTGCTGCCGCCGCTGATGCTTCTCCGATGCCGCGCGCCTGCATTGGAGTGTGGCAGCCGCCGGGGTACAACGGCGTGCAGGTCAACCACAAGCACGCCAACACATAGACATGCATACACTCTCGAACACAGCCAGCCAGCCACACAAATGGGTGGAGCAACGCCGATGTCTGGCGCACCGCCACGCGTGTTGTCACCTTTCTCTCTCTGCGTGCGGTGCTGCTCCCGACTGCGGCACCGAAAACGACACAATTCGACTTATGCCTTAAAGAAAAAAAAAAACCTCTTTTAGCTTTTTCTCCTTCCATCATCACGTTAGTTTACTGGACTAGTTTAGCACAGCGAACGGGCAAAAAAAAAAAAATAGTAATAAAACAGAGAACTAAAAAGTGAAGAGCGAAATGCAGAGTAATGAGCAAAAAGAAAACGGGAAATGAAGACGAAAAAGAGCACAGAAGCCAAATGAAAGGAACTGTGCACGCAAGTCGTGCCGTGAGCGACAAGCTGCGTGCGACGCTGCGCAGCGAAGAACCACTCGCCACGCGTGCCGTGCGTCTCCCACCGCAGCGCCTCTCTCCTTGTCCACCTCCCACCTCTCTCCATCTTTCCCTCTCTCCTCTTCGCGCTCTCTTTTTCCCTTTGAATTGTGTGCTCGCCACCGACGCCACGCCCGGCCGCCGCACGTCAAACGCCGCGCGTAATTGTCCCACGCTCAGATCATCGCTATTCCTTGCTATCATACTTTCGTCTTGTCGCCACCCCAAGCTCACCCTCGCTCTCCATCCACATTTTTGCCTTCCACCGCCTTTCCCTTTCTCCACCTCCCCAACAAGATGTTCCGCTTTGTTGCCCCGAAGTGCCAGGCCGCCGCGGTCGCCGTGTGCGCTGCGAACGTGCGCTACAGCAGCGGCAAGAGCGTGACCGAGACGCCGAAGCCGAAGCAGGAGACCGACCGTCCGGAGGGCGACCGCGCGCCGGTGCGTCTGCCGTTCTGCCTGTAAGCGGCGTGCGTGCCTGTGTGGCGAACTGCGCAGCCCTTCTCTGTAAATGGCGCAGCAGCGCACTGTACGTGCACCGCTCGCGCTCCGTGTTTTCTCCCCTTTTACGTAAAAAAAAAAAAACGCTACTGTATAAGCAAGCAAACGCTTTTTACTATTGTTCTCTTTTTTCTTTTTCTTCTAGTGCTTCACCGTTATTTACTTTCAAGTGGTAGTTCTTCTCTCTTTTGTTTTCGCTGGGTTCTCACTACCCCTGCAAGTGAGCTCGTCTGTTACGCCGCACTGTTTTTGCCTTCTATTTCTCAATTTGTGCGAACAGCCGCCCTAGATACTTTGTGCTTTTTCTGTTATTGCTGTTTTAAAAGAAAAAAAATGTGTTTTCCAGTTTCCCCTTTCTCTCTAAGACGTACCAGATTCTAGGAAGCGCGAAGCCCTTCTCTGACCAAAGCCCGTAAGCACGACTGTCCCGTGTGGCAGTGCGTGCGCACAACCGAAAATACCAGCGGAAACGAACGAGTGCGATGTCCAGCCGCATAAATACACACGTGTCTATATATTCGTGCACACGCTATTCCTCACAAAGCTGCACGTGCGCGTAAACAGACACGTTATATATACATATATCTACATTGACACTGCTTTCCTCTCCCGGAGCTGTGTGTGTGTGTGTGTGTGTGCGGCGTCGCGCTCGTGCGCTTTCCCTCTTTTCTTTCTGATCCAATACCTTGCACCATTTGTCTAACTTGTGCTCTGTGCTCACTGCCGTTGCTCCGACGAGCGCGTGCGTGTATGTGTATGTGTATGTGCGTGCTGCGCGTAGTGCCGGGGCCTCGCCAGCGATGGCGATGCTGTGCGACGCATAGCCAATGGTGCCGCATTTCTGGACGAGCGGGAGGATGTGCTTCGCGTTGCTGTTGCCGCCACTGCTGCTGCCGCCGCTGATGCTTCTCCGATGCCGCGCGCCTGCATTGGAGTGTGGCAGCCGCCGGGGTACAACGGCGTGCAGGTCAACCACAAGCACGCCAACACATAGACATGCATACACTCTCGAACACAGCCAGCCAGCCACACAAATGGGTGGAGCAACGCCGATGTCTGGCGCACCGCCACGCGTGTTGTCACCTTTCTCTCTCTGCGTGCGGTGCTGCTCCCGACTGCGGCACCGAAAACGACACAATTCGACTTATGCCTTAAAGAAAAAAAAAACCTCTTTTAGCTTTTTCTCCTTCCATCATCACGTTAGTTTACTGGACTAGTTTAGCACAGCGAACGGGCAAAAAAAAAAAAAATAGTAATAAAACAGAGAACTAAAAAGTGAAGAGCGAAATGCAGAGTAATGAGCAAAAAGAAAACGGGAAATGAAGACGAAAAAGAGCACAGAAGCCAAATGAAAGGAACTGTGCACGCAAGTCGTGCCGTGAGCGACAAGCTGCGTGCGACGCTGCGCAGCGAAGAACCACTCGCCACGCGTGCCGTGCGTCTCCCACCGCAGCGCCTCTCTCCTTGTCCACCTCCCACCTCTCTCCATCTTTCCCTCTCTCCTCTTCGCGCTCTCTTTTTCCCTTTGAATTGTGTGCTCGCCACCGACGCCACGCCCGGCCGCCGCACGTCAAACGCCGCGCGTAATTGTCCCACGCTCAGATCATCGCTATTCCTTGCTATCATACTTTCGTCTTGTCGCCACCCCAAGCTCACCCTCGCTCTCCATCCACATTTTTGCCTTCCACCGCCTTTCCCTTTCTCCACCTCCCCAACAAGATGTTCCGCTTTGTTGCCCCGAAGTGCCAGGCCGCCGCGGTCGCCGTGTGCGCTGCGAACGTGCGCTACAGCAGCGGCAAGAGCGTGACCGAGACGCCGAAGCCGAAGCAGGAGACCGACCGTCCGGAGGGCGACCGCGCGCCGGTGCGTCTGCCGTTCTGCCTGTAAGCGGCGTGCGTGCCTGTGTGGCGAACTGCGCAGCCCTTCTCTGTAAATGGCGCAGCAGCGCACTGTACGTGCACCGCTCGCGCTCCGTGTTTTCTCCCCTTTTACGTAAAAAAAAAAAAACGCTACTGTATAAGCAAGCAAACGCTTTTTACTATTGTTCTCTTTTTTCTTTTTCTTCTAGTGCTTCACCGTTATTTACTTTCAAGTGGTAGTTCTTCTCTCTTTTGTTTTCGCTGGGTTCTCACTACCCCTGCAAGTGAGCTCGTCTGTTACGCCGCACTGTTTTTGCCTTCTATTTCTCAATTTGTGCGAACAGCCGCCCTAGATGCTTTGTGCTTTTTCTGTTATTGCTGTTTTAAAAGAAAAAAAATGTGTTTTCCAGTTTCCCCTTTCTCTCTAAGACGTACCAGATTCTAGGAAGCGCGAAGCCCTTCTCTGACCAAAGCCCGTAAGCACGACTGTCCCGTGTGGCAGTGCGTGCGCACAACCGAAAATACCAGCGGAAACGAACGAGTGCGATGTCCAGCCGCATAAATACACACGTGTCTATATATTCGTGCACACGCTATTCCTCACAAAGCTGCACGTGCGCGTAAACAGACACGTTATATATACATATATCTACATTGACACTGCTTTCCTCTCCCGGAGCTGTGTGTGTGTGTGTGTGTGTGCGGCGTCGCGCTCGTGCGCTTTCCCTCTTTTCTTTCTGATCCAATACCTTGCACCATTTGTCTAACTTGTGCTCTGTGCTCACTGCCGTTGCTCCGACGAGCGCGTGCGTGTATGTGTATGTGTATGTGTATGTGCGTGCTGCGCGTAGTGCCGGGGCCTCGCCAGCGATGGCGATGCTGTGCGACGCATAGCCAATGGTGCCGCATTTCTGGACGAGCGGGAGGATGTGCTTCGCGTTGCTGTTGCCGCCACTGCTGCTGCCGCCGCTGATGCTTCTCCGATGCCGCGCGCCTGCATTGGAGTGTGGCAGCCGCCGGGGTACAACGGCGTGCAGGTCAACCACAAGCACGCCAACACATAGACATGCATACACTCTCGAACACAGCCAGCCAGCCACACAAATGGGTGGAGCAACGCCGATGTCTGGCGCACCGCCACGCGTGTTGTCACCTTTCTCTCTCTGCGTGCGGTGCTGCTCCCGACTGCGGCACCGAAAACGACACAATTCGACTTATGCCTTAAAGAAAAAAAAACCTCTTTTAGCTTTTTCTCCTTCCATCATCACGTTAGTTTACTGGACTAGTTTAGCACAGCGAACGGGCAAAAAAAAAAAAAATAGTAATAAAACAGAGAACTAAAAAGTGAAGAGCGAAATGCAGAGTAATGAGCAAAAAGAAAACGGGAAATGAAGACGAAAAAGAGCACAGAAGCCAAATGAAAGGAACTGTGCACGCAAGTCGTGCCGTGAGCGACAAGCTGCGTGCGACGCTGCGCAGCGAAGAACCACTCGCCACGCGTGCCGTGCGTCTCCCACCGCAGCGCCTCTCTCCTTGTCCACCTCCCACCTCTCTCCATCTTTCCCTCTCTCCTCTTCGCGCTCTCTTTTTCCCTTTGAATTGTGTGCTCGCCACCGACGCCACGCCCGGCCGCCGCACGTCAAACGCCGCGCGTAATTGTCCCACGCTCAGATCATCGCTATTCCTTGCTATCATACTTTCGTCTTGTCGCCACCCCAAGCTCACCCTCGCTCTCCATCCACATTTTTGCCTTCCACCGCCTTTCCCTTTCTCCACCTCCCCAACAAGATGTTCCGCTTTGTTGCCCCGAAGTGCCAGGCCGCCGCGGTCGCCGTGTGCGCTGCGAACGTGCGCTACAGCAGCGGCAAGAGCGTGACCGAGACGCCGAAGCCGAAGCAGGAGACTGACCGTCCGGAGGGCGACCGCGCGCCGGTGCGTCTGCCGTTCTGCCTGTAAGCGGCGTGCGTGCCTGTGTGGCGAACTGCGCAGCCCTTCTCTGTAAATGGCGCAGCAGCGCACTGTACGTGCACCGCTCGCGCTCCGTGTTTTCTCCCCTTTTACGTAAAAAAAAAAAAACGCTACTGTATAAGCAAGCAAACGCTTTTTACTATTGTTCTCTTTTTTCTTTTTCTTCTAGTGCTTCACCGTTATTTACTTTCAAGTGGTAGTTCTTCTCTCTTTTGTTTTCGCTGGGTTCTCACTACCCCTGCAAGTGAGCTCGTCTGTTACGCCGCACTGTTTTTGCCTTCTATTTCTCAATTTGTGCGAACAGCCGCCCTAGATACTTTGTGCTTTTTCTGTTATTGCTGTTTTAAAAGAAAAAAAATGTGTTTTCCAGTTTCCCCTTTCTCTCTAAGACGTACCAGATTCTAGGAAGCGCGAAGCCCTTCTCTGACCAAAGCCCGTAAGCACGACTGTCCCGTGTGGCAGTGCGTGCGCACAACCGAAAATACCAGCGGAAACGAACGAGTGCGATGTCCAGCCGCATAAATACACACGTGTCTATATATTCGTGCACACGCTATTCCTCACAAAGCTGCACGTGCGCGTAAACAGACACGTTATATATACATATATCTACATTGACACTGCTTTCCTCTCCCGGAGCTGTGTGTGTGTGTGTGTGTGTGCGGCGTCGCGCTCGTGCGCTTTCCCTCTTTTCTTTCTGATCCAATACCTTGCACCATTTGTCTAACTTGTGCTCTGTGCTCACTGCCGTTGCTCCGACGAGCGCGTGCGTGTATGTGTATGTGTATGTGCGTGCTGCGCGTAGTGCCGGGGCCTCGCCAGCGATGGCGATGCTGTGCGACGCATAGCCAATGGTGCCGCATTTCTGGACGAGCGGGAGGATGTGCTTCGCGTTGCTGTTGCCGCCACTGCTGCTGCCGCCGCTGATGCTTCTCCGATGCCGCGCGCCTGCATTGGAGTGTGGCAGCCGCCGGGGTACAACGGCGTGCAGGTCAACCACAAGCACGCCAACACATAGACATGCATACACTCTCGAACACAGCCAGCCAGCCACACAAATGGGTGGAGCAACGCCGATGTCTGGCGCACCGCCACGCGTGTTGTCACCTTTCTCTCTCTGCGTGCGGTGCTGCTCCCGACTGCGGCACCGAAAACGACACAATTCGACTTATGCCTTAAAGAAAAAAAAAACCTCTTTTAGCTTTTTCTCCTTCCATCATCACGTTAGTTTACTGGACTAGTTTAGCACAGCGAACGGGCAAAAAAAAAAAAAATAGTAATAAAACAGAGAACTAAAAAGTGAAGAGCGAAATGCAGAGTAATGAGCAAAAAGAAAACGGGAAATGAAGACGAAAAAGAGCACAGAAGCCAAATGAAAGGAACTGTGCACGCAAGTCGTGCCGTGAGCGACAAGCTGCGTGCGACGCTGCGCAGCGAAGAACCACTCGCCACGCGTGCCGTGCGTCTCCCACCGCAGCGCCTCTCTCCTTGTCCACCTCCCACCTCTCTCCATCTTTCCCTCTCTCCTCTTCGCGCTCTCTTTTTCCCTTTGAATTGTGTGCTCGCCACCGACGCCACGCCCGGCCGCCGCACGTCAAACGCCGCGCGTAATTGTCCCACGCTCAGATCATCGCTATTCCTTGCTATCATACTTTCGTCTTGTCGCCACCCCAAGCTCACCCTCGCTCTCCATCCACATTTTTGCCTTCCACCGCCTTTCCCTTTCTCCACCTCCCCAACAAGATGTTCCGCTTTGTTGCCCCGAAGTGCCAGGCCGCCGCGGTCGCCGTGTGCGCTGCGAACGTGCGCTACAGCAGCGGCAAGAGCGTGACCGAGACGCCGAAGCCGAAGCAGGAGACCGACCGTCCGGAGGGCGACCGCGCGCCGGTGCGTCTGCCGTTCTGCCTGTAAGCGGCGTGCGTGCCTGTGTGGCGAACTGCGCAGCCCTTCTCTGTAAATGGCGCAGCAGCGCACTGTACGTGCACCGCTCGCGCTCCGTGTTTTCTCCCCTTTTACGTAAAAAAAAAAAAACGCTACTGTATAAGCAAGCAAACGCTTTTTACTATTGTTCTCTCTTTTTCTTTTTCTTCTAGTGCTTCACCGTTATTTACTTTCAAGTGGTAGTTCTTCTCTCTTTTGTTTTCGCTGGGTTCTCACTACCCCTGCAAGTGAGCTCGTCTGTTACGCCGCACTGTTTTTGCCTTCTATTTCTCAATTTGTGCGAACAGCCGCCCTAGATACTTTGTGCTTTTTCTGTTATTGCTGTTTTAAAAGAAAAAAAATGTGTTTTCCAGTT
Source organism: Lotmaria passim (assembly GCA_037349495.1). NCBI lineage: Eukaryota > Euglenozoa > Kinetoplastea > Trypanosomatida > Trypanosomatidae > Lotmaria > Lotmaria passim. The sequence continues at coordinate 606,443 of CP140195.1, forward strand.
TCCCCTTTCTCTCTAAGACGTACCAGATTCTAGGAAGCGCGAAGCCCTTCTCTGACCAAAGCCCGTAAGCACGACTGTCCCGTGTGGCAGTGCGTGCGCACAACCGAAAATACCAGCGGAAACGAACGAGTGCGATGTCCAGCCGCATAAATACACACGTGTCTATATATTCGTGCACACGCTATTCCTCACAAAGCTGCACGTGCGCGTAAACAGACACGTTATATATACATATATCTACATTGACACTGCTTTCCTCTCCCGGAGCTGTGTGTGTGTGTGTGTGTGTGCGGCGTCGCGCTCGTGCGCTTTCCCTCTTTTCTTTCTGATCCAATACCTTGCACCATTTGTCTAACTTGTGCTCTGTGCTCACTGCCGTTGCTCCGACGAGCGCGTGCGTGTATGTGTATGTGTATGTGTATGTGCGTGCTGCGCGTAGTGCCGGGGCCTCGCCAGCGATGGCGATGCTGTGCGACGCATAGCCAATGGTGCCGCATTTCTGGACGAGCGGGAGGATGTGCTTCGCGTTGCTGTTGCCGCCACTGCTGCTGCCGCCGCTGATGCTTCTCCGATGCCGCGCGCCTGCATTGGAGTGTGGCAGCCGCCGGGGTACAACGGCGTGCAGGTCAACCACAAGCACGCCAACACATAGACATGCATACACTCTCGAACACAGCCAGCCAGCCACACAAATGGGTGGAGCAACGCCGATGTCTGGCGCACCGCCACGCGTGTTGTCACCTTTCTCTCTCTGCGTGCGGTGCTGCTCCCGACTGCGGCACCGAAAACGACACAATTCGACTTATGCCTTAAAGAAAAAAAAAACCTCTTTTAGCTTTTTCTCCTTCCATCATCACGTTAGTTTACTGGACTAGTTTAGCACAGCGAACGGGCAAAAAAAAAAAAAATAGTAATAAAACAGAGAACTAAAAAGTGAAGAGCGAAATGCAGAGTAATGAGCAAAAAGAAAACGGGAAATGAAGACGAAAAAGAGCACAGAAGCCAAATGAAAGGAACTGTGCACGCAAGTCGTGCCGTGAGCGACAAGCTGCGTGCGACGCTGCGCAGCGAAGAACCACTCGCCACGCGTGCCGTGCGTCTCCCACCGCAGCGCCTCTCTCCTTGTCCACCTCCCACCTCTCTCCATCTTTCCCTCTCTCCTCTTCGCGCTCTCTTTTTCCCTTTGAATTGTGTGCTCGCCACCGACGCCACGCCCGGCCGCCGCACGTCAAACGCCGCGCGTAATTGTCCCACGCTCAGATCATCGCTATTCCTTGCTATCATACTTTCGTCTTGTCGCCACCCCAAGCTCACCCTCGCTCTCCATCCACATTTTTGCCTTCCACCGCCTTTCCCTTTCTCCACCTCCCCAACAAGATGTTCCGCTTTGTTGCCCCGAAGTGCCAGGCCGCCGCGGTCGCCGTGTGCGCTGCGAACGTGCGCTACAGCAGCGGCAAGAGCGTGACCGAGACGCCGAAGCCGAAGCAGGAGACCGACCGTCCGGAGGGCGACCGCGCGCCGGTGCGTCTGCCGTTCTGCCTGTAAGCGGCGTGCGTGCCTGTGTGGCGAACTGCGCAGCCCTTCTCTGTAAATGGCGCAGCAGCGCACTGTACGTGCACCGCTCGCGCTCCGTGTTTTCTCCCCTTTTACGTAAAAAAAAAAAACGCTACTGTATAAGCAAGCAAACGCTTTTTACTATTGTTCTCTCTTTTTCTTTTTCTTCTAGTGCTTCACCGTTATTTACTTTCAAGTGGTAGTTCTTCTCTCTTTTGTTTTCGCTGGGTTCTCACTACCCCTGCAAGTGAGCTCGTCTGTTACGCCGCACTGTTTTTGCCTTCTATTTCTCAATTTGTGCGAACAGCCGCACTAGATGCTCTGTGCTTTTTCTGTTTTTTTTTGTTGTTGTTGTGACAATAGAAAAAGAGGATTGGTTAATAGTGATGAGTCCAGGAGGAGTGTTATGAAGTTGCATTTCTTGTGTCGTTAATGGATGCAAATTGTCGAGTTTAATGTGGGCTGGAGAGGCCTGTTGCGGATGTTGAGATGATTGGTGCTTCTAGATCTGCTTGTGTACAACTTCGATCGCTTAAGTGCGTCTACGAGCGATTGTGTTGAAACAGTTGGTAGGATCTTTTGTGTTTTATGAACTGTTTCCCTGTTGATTCTCTTTTTTTTCTGCTGTGTACCTTACATTTGTTCACTCTCTTATGTCCTCTATTCTCTTCATTTCTGTATTCGGCGGTTCACTGCTGACGATGTATGACGATGAAACTCTCTTTTTTTTTTTTTATTATTCCGCATTTTTGTGTAATTGCTCTTGTTGACAATTCCGGTCGTACTTATTAGACTTTCAGTTCTTTGATCAAGTTTAGCGCTCTCTCTCTCTTTTTTTTTTTTTTTTCGCTCCCTTCAACAGTGAAAAGCTCACAATTGCTTCATTTCAATATCCCCCCTTTTTTTTTGTTCTGTTTTGTTTTCAACATCTCCTATTAAACGACTACAGTTTCGAGCAATTCGTTTTTCTAAACTCTGTATATATATACATATATACATATATATATATATATATATATATATATCTCGATTGAGCACAAGTTGCTTCAGGGAGTCTTCTTTGCTGGTCATTCGTAACCGCTTATTCATTGCTCTTCAGCCAGGAGGTTTATTCTTCCTTTTCTTTCCTTTGCTTTGCTTTGCGGGTCCTTCACGCATTTCTTTCTTTTCACTGTTTTTGACGCCTTCGTTGCTTTCGCACACCGCGAGTTTTGAAAACAAGGCACACATACACGACAACAAACACACACACACACACACAAAAAAAAAAAAAAAAAAGAGAGGTAGCGCACATTGAGAAGGGTAACATCTTTTTTTTTTTTTTTTTGAGCTTCAAAGATGTTGCGTCGCAGCCTTATCCTGACGGGGATGCACAGCCGAGTGGCCGCTCCCGCAGTGCTCCGCGAAGCCGCCTTGCCAGTTGCCCTTTCTGCTCATCTGCCTTCTTCCCCTCGCACTATATTGTCCTTGTGCAACTCCACGCCCAGGGTTGCGCTTGCTCAGTCAATGCGCTTTGCCTCTTCCTCTGCTGCTTCGCCATCCGCGCCGCCCAACAAAGGCAAGATGCACATCTACACCTCTACGCTGCCCTCCGTGATGGACATCGTGAACCGCGAGACCACCCTTTACGGCTACATAATGAAGCGAATGGGTCGGCATGATTCGAACAAGCCAGCCGCCATCGACGCCGACACCGGAAGAATCTTGACGTACCCGCAGATCATCGAAACCTCTGAGCGCGCGGCGCAGGCGCTTTATGAGGCAGGCGTGCGCCGCGGCGATGTCGTGTGCCTATGCCTGATGAACACTGTTGTCTACGGCCCGCTCATCTACGGCACGCTGCGGCTTGGCGCCATCGCCTCAACCGTTAACGCCGCCGCCGCCGCTTCGACGCTGGCTTACCATTTCAAGGCGAACCGATGCAAGGTGGCGCTGGGCATGCGCTTCATGCAGCGGAGACTGGAGGAAGCGGTGGACCTGGTGCAGCGAGAGACCGGGCAGACGGTGACCATTCTTTACCCCGAGTACTTCCTCCAGAAAACGAACATTCCACCCATTCCAAAGGACTACGACGGGCTGAAAGACGCCACGCTGGATGACACAATTATCATTCCCTTCTCCAGCGGTACAACGGGCATGGCGAAGGGCGTGCAGCTGACGAACCGCTCTTTGATTGCTTGCACGGAGCAGTCTCGCGCCGCCTTCTGCGTCAACGCTTCCGATGTGACCATCGCCGTCCTCCCTCTCTTCCACATCTTCGGCTTTACGGCGTGTATGAACTGCGTGCTCGCCTACGGTGGGACGCAAGTTGTGATGAGCAAGTTTTTCGTCGACGAGTACGTGAAGGCGTCGGAGAAGTATAAGGCGACGATAAACATGGTCGCCCCGCCGATTCTCGTTTCACTGCTGAAGAACGAGGCACTGGTGAAGCAGCACGACCTGTCGTCGCTAAGGCAGTTCTGCTCTGCTGCGGCTCCGCTAGGGGCGGAAGTGGTTCAGTTAATGGAGCAGCTGCTGCCTGGAGTGACGGTGTCGCAGGGATACGGCATGACGGAGATGTCGCCCGCTATCACGGTGCCTTCCAGGAATTCGATTTGCACACCGGGAAGCTGCGGTCACATCATCCCAGACACCGAAGTGCGCATCGTGAAGGTCGACGACAGTCAGCAGAGCGGTGCGGACAAGTCTGCCGGCATCGACGTCGCACCAGGCGAGGAGGGCGAGATCTGGGTGCGTGGCCCGCAGATGATGAAGGGATATCTGCGTGACGAGGACACCGCGATGTGTATGCAGGACGGCTGGTTCCGCACTGGCGACATCGGCAAGATGCTGGAGACTGGCGAGCTGATGATCACGGACCGGCTGAAGGAGCTGATCAAGTACAAGGGCTTCCAGGTGTCGCCTGCAGGGCTGGAGGCGGTGCTGCTGAGCCACCCGTGGGTGAAGGACTGCGTGGTGGTCGGAGTGCCGGACCCGCGAGATGTGAGCTTCGAGAATCCGCGTGCGCTGGTCGTGCTGCAGCCGTATGTGTCGGTGAAGGATGCCGTGCGTGCCTCGGATGAGCTTTACCGCTTCATCATGACCCGCATGCCGCCACACAAACGTCTGCATGGTGGTGTGCGAATTGTGGACGATATTCCGCATAACGCCGCCGGCAAGCTCATGCGCCGCCAGGTGCGCCAGCAGGAGATCGCGCAGCTAAAAGCCAATGCAGCAGAGGCGATACTGGAGAGGGAGAGGCTGGTCGGGAAGGAGAAGATCGCCAAAGTAGCTGTGGCGTAGTTCACCCTCAGTGGATGTAACTGTTCTTGTTTTTTTTTTTTTTTTTTGTGTGTGTGTGTGCTTGTGGGCTCCTCATTTCTTCCACTAAAGAGCTTCGTTTTTCGTCTTGCTTTTGCTGAGGAACAGTCGAGCGCACTCTGTGTGTGTACGCGTATGGTGAATTTCTCTTTTTTTCCCTTCGCGAACTCGTCTGCGTCTTTTGGCATCGTTCATTCCAGTGGCCCTTATTCATGCCAGTGAACACGTGTGTTGACTTGGTAAATGGGCATTTTAATTTGTCTCCAGTTTTTTTTTTTTTTCATTCAAGCTTGTTTTTATTGTAGGATACGGTTCTTTAAAAAGAAAAACGGAGGATTGTAGTCTTTAACAAAAAAGAGAAAGTTGCATCCTTTCTATATATATGTGAGATGTGGTACAAACGAAGAGTCAATGATCACTACATTGAGCCTCAGTTTCTTTTTTGTTCTTGTATTTTGTTATTTAAGCAAACGCATTTTTTATCAAGGTTTGTTATTTTCTTTGTTTTTTCTTTTTTTCTTCAAAACACTACTGCATTCCAATTCGACCTCAGCTTAAAAACGTAAAAAAGGAAATAGTGTTTGCAATTCTCGCCAAATGCGCGGTGCTTTTTCTTTTCTTTGTTGTTGTTGGGTCTACTGTTTTTCAAACTTCGATTGCCATTTTGGAGTATCCTACGAACATTTTTTTTTCTCCTACGTGGCTTTTTTCTCTTTCCATTTTTCTGATTAAAAGCCAAGCGCAAAACTCTTTTTTTCTCATTGTCTTGTTTATTCCGCTGCGCATCAGCTTCCGTGCCCTATAGGTTTTTTCCCCTCAACACACACACACCTAATCACACACGTGCATCTTGACGCAATCACGCCAAGTAAGAGAGAGTATTCCCCCTTTTTCAACAACAGGCAGAGCGTCAAGTGTGAAGGTGAGAAACGTCCGCTCTTGAGGCTTCCAGAAGCGTAGATTTCTCTCAAGCCACTCTCTTCTCCTTTGCGTGCTCATGGGAGCATGGCGAGGTTCTTTCTCAGCCTTTGACATTTGTGAATTCTAAGCGTGTATTTGCGTACAGTGCTCGGCTGTATGTGTGTTGTGTGTGTATGATGCAATCGCCTTTTTTAAAGTAAGGAAACTAGCGCTTCAATGATACGACTATTCCTTTTCTCTTTTGTCGTTGTTTTCTTGTTTTAAGTGTCTCTCTTTTTTTTTTTTTTTTATTCCCTGCGCTGAGAAAAGGCGCTCACCATCACTTCCTCCCTATTCTATGGCAATTATCTGTTATATAACACAGCTTCTTTTTTTTTTTTCGCTCTCATATACTACTTCTTTTTTTTTTTCTAAGGTGTGGTAGAAATCATAGTTTCTCGCTGGGCATTTCTGCACACTCATTCCGTCTCTTAGTTCTGACGTGTTTTATGCTGCCAAACATGTTATTTTCTTTTCAATTTTACACAGAAGCAGGAGGGAAATCAACTTTCTTTCTCGTTTTTTTTTTTTTTTTTGTAAAGGTGCTTAGCTAAGTGGGCATATTCTTGTGCTTGTGCTTGTGACACCGCACAGCTTTGCATACGATGCTGACTGCCTTTTTTTTTTTTTATCGACCCGCTTCCATATCAGTGAGATCGCATATCTCCAAGGTGTCGCTCGTCACCTTATTTCACGCCTTTTTCCCCTCTTCTTATTTCATTTGCTTGTTTTCTTTTTTTTTTTTTTAATGCACAAGGGTATTTTATCGGCATTGCTGACTGCTGAAAGAGAGCATACAAAAAAGTTACTTTCTATTGCGCCCGTAAGTCTGGATGTTGGTTGCTCAACTGACGGAGATAACAAGAAAAAATCTCTGAAATCGTGAGAACAAACAAGCAAGCATACAAACAAGCAAACACACACACACACACACCAGAGAAAAGAAAAACAAAAAAAAAAAAAAGAAAACAGGAGGAGCAAAGCGCGTTTAAGGCAGTTTCAAGCAATGCGCGCAGGTGTTAACAGTTTTTGTTTGTTTGTTTGTAATTCAGATACAACGCAAAACAGCATCGGCAAATGAGCTCAGTTTCACGTAGCATCGCCACAGCTTTCCCTCTCTACACAGTGTCAAAAAAAAAGAAAAAAAAACTCTCTCCCCATTGTATAAATGAATTATTCGTCCCTTTTTTTTTTTTTTCTTGTTTATTCCTTTATTTACGAAGTTCTCTTGTTTCTGCCTAACGTTACTGTCAAGTCAGTTCTAAAAACCCCCAAAACGAGTGTTGTCAAAAAATAAAAAATAAAATAAAATAAAAAGGAAAAACAGTGCGTCGTCAAGAATTGCTAAGAGGCACACTCCTTTTAGCTCTCCGATGACGTTGCTACATACAAGAGCGACATCTTCTCATGAGTGTGCTGAGTGCCTTGTCCATTCTATTGAGCTCATGCTTTTTCAATTTCCCTCTCTCGGCTTGAAAGGCTTGCTTATTACGCGAAACGTTCTGTGGTTGTTGTTGTTGTTGTTCACCTTGAGTCAGCAGAGCTAGTGACGGCGACAACGGGAAAAGAAGCGCTTTTTCAACTTAATTTGTTGGCATTTATCTCTCCCTTGCTTTCCCCTCCCCCATTTTTCTTTCTCTTGTTTTCTCTTTTTGTGTCCGAGCTTTTGTTGATTCTCATCATCGGCAACAACAACCTAAAAAAAAAAAAAACAATAGCACATATATATATATATATATCACTGTCCCTTACAATTTTTTTTTCTGCGTTTACAAACTTCACACCTAAGCCATAGGCAGCCCCATTTCCCCGTCAATCAGCACTGCAATCACTAAGTTGTTTTGCTGTAATCTCTTTTTTTTTTTCTTTTCCTGAACGTTTTATTCCCTTCTCTCTCTCTTTTTGTTTTGTTTATGTGTGTGTGTGTGCTTTCCTTTGTATCCTTCAGCGTCCCTTTTCTCCTTTTTTTTTTTTCCTTTCTCTACTTGCTGTTTTTTTTTTTTTCTGGAGCCACTCCGCCGTTGAACTCGCTACCTTGGAGGTACAAATAGTAGTACGTGCACTTTCCTTCGCGTTAGAATAAAGCCCACGTTTCAACTTCGTGTAGGACTAGAACTCCTTTACGGAACTAGTCTAGCTAGCACAACACAAGCCAAGAACACCGGATAAAAGGAAACATCGATTGACTGCGTACAGCAATACTCCGTCTGCGTATATCCATCTTATCTCGTTTTTTTTTTCTTCTTCTTGTTCCTTTTGGTGCTTTCCTAACTTGAGCTATCCCGGCCACATGCTCCGCAGCAGCTGCGTAGTAATGAACGTCGTCGGCCGCAGTGGTGCGGTCATGAGTGGCCGCCGAGTCGTGCTGCGGGCTGCGAGTCTGCTGGGTTCGACATCAAGCGCCGCCACGCTGTCCTCCCACGCAACTGTTGCCTCCTTCGGCGCACCGCTGCACCTACAGCGTCGCTGGCTCTCAGAGGCCAGCAAGACGCAGCAGATCTACCGCTCGAAGCTGCCCTCCTTGATGAGCATCTTGGAGGAGGAGACCACCCTTTACGGCTACATGATGAAGCGGATGAAGGCGACGGACACGACGAGGGTTGGGGTGGTGCAGGTGGAGACCGGGAAGACTTACACCTACCCACAGCTGATTCAGGCGACCGAGTATGCGGCGCAGGCGCTTTATCAGCAGGGTGTGCGCCGCGGCGATGTCGTGTGCCTATGCCTGCTGAACACTGCCGTCTACGGCCCGCTCATCTACGGCACGCTGCGGCTCGGCGCCGTCGCCTCAACCGTCAACGCCGTCGCCGCCGCTTCGACGCTGGCTTACTATTTCAAGGCGAACCGATGCAAGGTGGCGCTGGGCATGCGCTTCTTCCAGAAGCAGCTGGAGGAAGCGGTGGACCTGGTGCAGCGAGAGACCGGGCAGACGGTGAAGATCGTGTACCCCGAGGAGTTCTACAAGACGACGAACATTCCACCCATTCCAAAGGACTACGACGGGCTGAAAGACGCCACGCTGGATGACACAATTTTCATTCCCTTCTCCAGCGGTACAACGGGCATGGCGAAGGGCGTGCAGCTGACAAACCGAGCCCTCATCGCAAACACGGAACAATGCGGGCAGGTGCGGAACAAGCGGACTGGTGAAATCAGTCTCTCCATCCTCCCTCTCTTCCACATATTCGGCTTCACTGTCTGCATGAACAGTATCCTCGCCTACGGTGGGACGCAAGTTGTGATGAGCAAGTACTCCGTCGACGAGTACGTGAAGGCGTTGGAGAAGTATAAGGCGACGGTAAACATGGTCGCCCCGCCGATTCTCGTTTCACTGCTGAAGAACGAGGCACTGGTGAAGCAGCACGACCTGTCGTCGGTGGAACAGTTTATGTCCGGTTCGGCTCCGCTAGGGGCGGAGGTGATCGCGATGATGGAAAAGGTGCTGCCAAAGGTAAAGACAGGGCAGGGATACGGCATGACGGAGATGTCGCCTGTGGTGACTTCGCCGGTGCTAAACATGGATCAGACGCGCGGCAGCGCTGGCTTCATCGTGGCGGACACCGAAGTGCGCATCGTGAAGGTCGACGACAGTCAGCAGAGCGGTGCGGACAAGTCTGCCGGCATCGACGTCGCACCAGGTGAGGAGGGCGAGATCTGGGTGCGTGGCCCGCAGATGATGAAGGGATATCTGCGTGACGAGGACACCGCGATGTGTATGCAGGACGGCTGGTTCCGCACTGGCGACATCGGCAAGATGCTGGAGACTGGCGAGCTGATGATCACGGACCGGCTGAAGGAGCTGATCAAGTACAAGGGCTTCCAGGTGTCACCTGCAGGGCTGGAGGCGGTGCTGCTGAGCCACCCGTGGGTGAAGGATTGCGTCGTCTTTGGAGTGCCGGACCCGCGAGATGTGAGCTTCGAGAATCCGCGTGCGCTGGTCGTGCTGCAGCCGTATGTGTCGGTGAAGGATGCCTTGCGTGCCTCGGATGAGCTTTACCGCTTCATCATGACCCGCATGCCGCCACACAAACGTCTGCATGGTGGTGTGCGAATTGTGGACGATATTCCGCGTAACGGCGCTGGCAAGATCATGCGCCGCCAGGTGCGCCAGGAAGAGCTAGCGATGATGAAAGCGAGCATGGCGCAGGTTCAGAGCACCAGCTCCGCTGCGGCGTAATCAGTAAGCAGAACACGAATGAGAGAATACGATAAAACTGGACAGATGCGCCGAGGTGTCACTTCCCTCTTCTCCCTCCATCTAATTGTGAAAATGGGCTAATTCGAGTATGGGACGGTGAAACTTCATCGAAGTACAGCCTCAAATACCCCCCTTCTGCTGGTTATCGTAGGGGTTTTTTTTTTTTTTGCTTTCCTTTGGAATGTGGACGCGCTTCACCGAATGAAGAAGAACGTCTATTTCTTTAGAAAGAGGCTAGTTCAAGAAAAAAAGCATAAGTAAAGAAAAAGTTGTTTTTTTTTTTTGTTACATATATGTTACTTGTGCTTGTTTTGCTTTTTGTTTCTCGCTACACCCTTTTCTTCTTTTTTTTTTTTTTTACTACTGCTGCAAGCGTATAATCTCTTTTTCCCCCTTTTCTGTTCTTCCAATTCACCCTTTGTTTTTTCTTTTTCTTTTTTACTCTGTTCGCATATTTGCTGAGCTTTCTTTCATTTTTCGTAGTACTCCGTGTATGGTCACCAAATCTGATCTGTCGCTCTGTCCTTTTTTTTTTTTTTCTCCTGTACCTGCTATTTCAATCACGCGCACAAGAGACGTGTTAGCCAAACTTGTTGAGAATGCTGAAGTAGCCCTCCGTACCATGCTACCGGCAATGACACCTGTCGCTTTTTGAGGCCCTTTTTTTTTTTTTCACTATGCAGCAACTCTTTGTTGTCAGTCACACGGGCGCTGCTGACAGGTTTTTTTTTTTCTTCCCGCCAAGTTCTTCACCATTTTTTTTTTTTTTACGTGTCTCTGTTTTCTTTTTTCTTTTTTTTTTTTTTTTGCCACACCGGCGCTGGCTGTTGTGCCTTTCTTCCCCTACCGTGCCCCCCCCCCATCCCCGCAATGTTGACAAGGGTCATGCAGAGCAACTGGTGTATGGATTGAAGCATCTCTGTTTCCGATAACAGCAAAAAAAAAAAGGAAGCAAATAGAGCCGTAAGCTCAATCTATTACCCTTTTTTTTTCTTGTATACCCTACTCGGATCTCAAGCCTCTCTTTTTCTTTTTTTTTTTTTTTAATTCCCCTTTCTTGACAGGGTTACGATATTGCTATATGCGTTACATTTTTCTACTTCTGTTTTTGTTTCTCCTGTCCATCATTATCGTTTCCCCTTGTATATACGGCTTTCGTTTTTTTTTTTTTTTTAGTGTGACAGACGTACTTTTTTTCTGTTGCTGTTGTTGCTCCTTCCTCCCTTTACCCCTTTACCCCATTCCTCCCTCACTATGAACGTGTTGTCTTTTTTTTTTTTTTCACCCAAAACGCTTTACTCTCCATTCGTTCTCCGGTTCTCTTTGTATATGCACGTATATATCTTTCCGTCTTTAAGTAGTAATTCAGCTCCAGGTGAGGCCAAAGAAAAGGACAAAGTCGACACAGTCACCGGCGAACAGCCACGTTTTTTTTTTTTTTTCTCCCTCTCCTTCAGAACATGCCAGCGTTATCTTTGACGTATTTAACATTATAAGCACACATTAATTTCCGTTTGTTGTTTAACTCACCTTTTTTTTTTTTCCTTCCTCCAAAAAGCTGCTGCGCAGTTTTTTTTTTTTTTTTGTTGTTGTTGTTGTTTCCATCGTTCACACGAAAGCAGCTCAATGGAAACAGAGTGTTAGGTCTTTCTGAATGTGTGTGTTCTCGACTTCCAGATGAAGTAGATGAAAAAAAAAAAAAAACAGAGTAGCCGTCTCTCGCTTTTTCTCTGCTCCCTTTCTTGTCGGAGAAGTGGTTGAGGAAACGTCGTGCGTCTTTTGTGACGTTGCTTTAGCAATGAGAATGTGGTGAAAAGCGGAAAAAAAGAAAAAAGAGAATTAAAAAGACACCGATGTCTTTGCTAGTAAGTAGTTGGGTCTTTACCAACCTCTTTTTATTTTTCTTTTTGTTCTTTCTTTTTTTTAAATTTACAGGAGCCAAATGTACCTATGGTTTTCTCCCCCCAACAACAACAGCAAAAGAAGGTTGACGAATTTCAGGGCGTGAGGACGCAAGTGCCGTTGCAGCACGCCGACGTGGTACAGTGCGGTATTTCGTGCTAAAGAAAAATGCATGTCTTTTTCTTTTTTTATTCCATCTTTTTTTTTTTTTTCTCTCTTCTTTAGTCGACACTGGGAGCTCAAGCCGCAGTTTTTTCACATCACTTTGTTGCTGGCACTCAAGAAGTGAAGAAATATGGCTTGCACAAATGTAGCCGTTTTTAAAGCTCCCTAGCCTTCCCTTGCAGTAGACAGGTGCCTTGGCTGACACCTTTTGTGAATTAGATTGCTTTCTCAATGAGCCATCCCATTGTGCGCCGCGAAAAACGTTTTCCTTTGCTGTGTAGTGGTTTGTTTGCTATCTCCCTTCTTCACTTTTTTTCTCTTTCTGTTTTTTTTTCCCCCCTCTTTTGCACTCTCTTTCTCCATTCTTCCAGTTGCTGCGTGCTGGAGAGCAAAAAAAAAAAAAAGGAACTTCTTTTAAAACCTATTTAAACTAGTTGCTGTGGGAAACCTGTTTTTTTTTTTTTCGTCTGTACATCGGTAAGAACAACCTTGTACTAGAGAGAATCACAGCGAAACGCATCAATGTCGTCTGCAGTTGTCGTGTCGGCGTCGTATGACAAGCAAATCCGCTTGTGGGATGCCGCCTCAGGGCGTACGGTGAAGAGCTTCACCTTCCAAGAATCGCAAATCAACAGCCTTTTCCTGCTGCCGGACTCGGGCTACCTGGCCGTGGCGGGCTTCGGCGTGCTGCGTCTGTATGACCTCGCCGCGTACATGCACAGTGGCAACGTGGCGGCCGGGGGGCCACAAGGCGGCAACGCCAACGCCGCGAACCAAGCCCCGCCCGTCTACTCCTCCTTTGAGAGTCAGAGCTCTATGAACTTCACGAGTCTGGCCGCCGTGCCGCTGCTGCGCACGCAGAACGATGACCAGAGCAGCACCCTCTCCGCCTGCTCGCGACAGTTGAATGAATCCACCTCCTCCGTTCTGAATGATCAGCTGCTCGGCACTGTCGTCATCACGGATCTAGGCGGTCTGCTGGGCCACGGTTTCAAAGAAGTCGCCTCCCTCCTCATAGCCACCAGTGAAGACGGCCACATTCGCTTTTTCGACTCGTGCTCGGCGAACACACTGCGCATCTTGAAGGACATCGCCACCGGGGCCGCCATCACCTGCAGCGCCGTCTCGCCCGACCGCAAGTACCTGCTGACGGGCAACCAAATGGGCCAAGTCTCCATGTGGCACCTACCCTCGATTGTTGCGAGTGTGGCGGTGGAGATGATGAAGAACAACAACAGTGAAAGCAACGCCAAGGGCATGAGCAACCCAATCGCGCCGGCCGCCGGCGCGGAGGCGGAAAAGGACCCGGTGAAGCTTGCTGCCCTCGAGAAGGCGAAGCAGACGGAAAAAGACCAGCAGGAGGTGCTGAAAGCGTTTGGACGCTATGCGTTGCAGGAGATCAACTTCACAAACGACTACAGTGCGATTCGCAGCATTGCGATTGAGCCGATGGGCCGCTGGGCGGCGGTGGCGACGAACGCCGGCAAAGTCCACTTCATCCGCCTCGCTCGGGACAAGACGGTATGTGGCAGCAAAGCCGGCCTCGCCTCCAGCGCGAGCGGCGCGCCGCCACGAACGGCAGCCAGGGCTGGGCAGAACAGCACCGGTCAGCTCACTCCGCGGGAGCAGCAGAGCCTGCAGCAGCAGCAGCAGCAGACGAACAGCGCGGGCGGGACGCCGAGGCTACTGCCGCAGAAAAGCGCCACCAACTCGGTCGTGGACAGCATGTCCGGCGGCACCTCGTCGCGACTCGCGCTCACCGGCAAGGTCAGCTCCTACGCAGACGGCACCAGCGGCGGTGCCACCGCCTTGAGCAACTGCCATGGTCCGCGGGAGTCTATCTACCGTTCTGCCCTCGTTGTGAATGAGTTGAGCGCGAACGCGCGACGCGCCTCTGGTGGGAGCGAGGAGGGCGGTGATGGCGAGGTCAGCATGAACGCCGCATCCAATAGTGGAGGCACGATCCACAACAGCATGGGAGCGGTGTTGCTGGACCACCTGGAGCATCAGCACAGCTCGCTAAACAGCCGCAGCACCCAGGCGACGCCGCAGCAGGCGCTGGCCAACGCGGGACCGCATGCCCAGCTGGTCCAGCAGTCCGCCGCGGCGAAGCTGGCCGAGGAGTTGGAGATGGAGGTCTTTGACACAATTCAGGCGCACTACAAGTACATCTTGCGCGTGCTCATTTCGCCCAACGCGGAGCTGCTCGTGACGTGCAGTGCGGACTACTCGATCGGTCGCTTTGTCATCCCGGCCGCGCTTCGGTTTGAAACCTCGCAATCGGTCTCCGTCAACGTAATGGCAGAGAAGATGTCCGGTTCAAAGGCAGACACAGGCGGCGCTGCCGAGGCCGGCACCCGAAAAGCGACATCCGCTGGATCAGCCGCCGTCAGCGCCACGAAGCGCGGTAGCCCCGGCAGCGGTACTGGGGAAACAGGTGAGGAGGAGGAGGAGCACAACGAGACTTTTAGCCCTTCTTTCGCCTCCACGCAGATCCCGGTGAGAAGTACCCCAGGCGAACAGCCGGTCGATGCTTCACAGCAGCAGCAAGAGCAGCAACCACCAGCAGTAGCAGCAGCCACCGCGACCGAGGACGCTGCGAGCAGCGCTAGTGCGAAAAAAGTGAGGGTGACTACGGCGGATTCGAACTCGGCCAACTCGCTCGGTCAGTCCTTCGATGGCACGGCGAGCCGTGCGCCTGACGAAGCGAGCTCGGAGCCGCCGATGGAATTTAAGCCGCTGAAACCACTCACGGGCCACCACCGCTGGGTCTGGGACGGCGTGTTTAGCGACTGCAGCAACTTCCTCTTCACCGCCAGCAGCGACAACACGGTGCGCATGTGGAATGGGCTGACGACAGATCGGCCGCAGTCGGTTGGGTTTGTCGGCCACACGAAGCCAGTCGTTGCGGTGCTGCTCTGCTACGACCGTCGACGCCTCCGCACAGGGTCGCCTTCGTCGTAGTGCTCTACTTTTTGTTTGTTTGTTTGTTGTTGTTGTTTGACTTGATTTTTAGACTGCTTTTTGTTTTTTTTTTTTCTTCAAAGGTAAAAAAAAAAAAAGTAAAAGACGTTTTTAATTCCTGAGTTTTTTTTTTTTTTTTACTGGTAGAGAGCAGTGTTTCTTTATGCTAATTTTCTTTTTTTTTTTTTGTGTGTGTGTGTGTTGACTGATTCTCCCTCTTTCCTTTCCCCCCCCCCCTTTTCCTTTGTTGCTGTTTGGCGTGGTGTTTCACTGATGCTGTTGTTGTTGTTTGTTTGTTCGTTTTTTTCTCTTTTTTTTTTTTTTCGATGGCGTTGAATGGGCTTATGGGTGTTAATAGGTGTATTAGTGATTTGACAAAATGATTGTTGAAACTTGTGTTTTTGAGCAGCATTTGGCAGACGATTGCAGCTGTCTGTTCTTCCGCACCCCCCCCCCTCTGCCACTCTTTTTCACGCTTATTGTCGACCTATAACTGCGCGATTGCGTCGTAGCTCGTGTACGTCTCCGCTGTGCATATAAACATGTACGCTTCAAGGAATAAAAGCAAAAACAAAAAAGGAAACCCGGACAAAGGAGGCTTCACCTGCTTTGGGATATGAGTCACGTAGCTTTGAAATAAAGCAGCTCATACTGCATTTTTCTTTCTCTTATTCGGCTGAAAAAAAAAAAAGAAAAGGAAACAGTGTCTGGAGCTGCGCAGCGACTGTCGCAAGGCGTGCGTGATGGCAGCAACTCAGCCTCATTTTTTTATGTTTGTGTGTGCTTTCTTGTGTGTGTGTGTGTGGAAGGGTAACACAAGCGTCTTTCACTATGTGTGTGCTGTGCAATTATGCTGTCTTTTTCTCGCCGAAAAAAGCGCAACGACGCATAGAGTTCAACAAGATCTCTGTTCTTCTTGTATCATGTTTAACTCGGTTACTCATTCTCTTGCCTTTTTACTTTTGTTTTTTCTTATGATGCTACTCTCTTGACACTCTTCCAATCTTCATTGGTATTTACAGTTGCAAAAAGAGCAATTACTAGCGTGTCAGCGCTACAAACTCATTTTCTCTTCTTTTTGCTGAGCACTTTTGATTCCGCAACATGCCTTTCTCTCCGTCAACCATGCTTTTCCGCAGACGATACAGCATGATTGGAAACAGCTTGTCCGTGTGCGTGTCACGTTCGACTGTGCGCCATGCTAGTTCCTCCTCCTCCAAAAACAGCAACAGCAGCAACAACAACAACAACGAGAAACCTGTCGAAAAGGTGCTCGGCAACGACAAGCGCCACGACAGCAATGCACACGCTGACTCTTCAGCCAGCTCTCCTAGCGCAGCGAGTTCTGCCGGCTTCAAGGGTTGGAAGCGCTTCGACCTTCCTCGCGACAAGAACGCAGCGCCTGCCCGCACCGACGCCAGCCCATCGTCAGCAGCGACACTTCCATCTGCCGAAGTTGCCTTCGCGCACACCGTCGTGGATCAACGGCGCGACAGGGATGAGGCCCGGCGCCGCGAAGCCTCCGCACGTTTGACGGATATGTTCATTGAAAGTGACCGCCACGTGAAGTGGATGCAGGAGCAGTACCAGACCGCAGAGCATTCGCAGCACTACGAGGAGGGACTGTCGTCGCTGCGACGCGTGGTACCGCAGAGCCAGACGCAGCTGCAAGGCCTTTTCCCCGAGGATGACGGGCGCGCACACGAGACTGCAGATGCACCGACGACAGCCACAGCCATGACGCGAGGCAACGTGCCCAAAACACGCAACTACGCCTACGACGAAGACGAAGACGGTGCTCTCTCGTCACCTGCGCACGCGGCCTCCGCGTTGGCCCCCCTCACCCCCACCGACGTCTTGGAGCAGGAACTTCTCGATGACAACTTCCTTTACTACCCTCCGGCAGTATCGGTGCACGCGGATGATGCCACAAAGACAGCCGCGAATGAGCCTTTTCCAGAACCTGCGCGGGAGCGCTACGTACCTGGGCAGCAGATCGTCCCACCGGGCTTTACGCGTTACCGCGTAGATGTGCAGTATCAAGGCAGCGACTTCGACGGGTGGTACAAGTCCGTGCAGCGCACTCGGCGGTCGTCAACGTTGTCCACGACAAGCGAGCGGGGCAGTCGCGGTGACGCGGCTGCGGAGGGGACATCGCGTTACTTTGCGCGGTCGGTGCTGGAGGAGGCGCTCGCCGTCGCGTTGGACGTCGCCGCCGTCTCCGTCGTGGCCGCTGTCATCCCCGAGACGGGCGTCTCGGTGCGGCGGCTGACATGCCACGTCGACGTCCCCTCAGAGATCGAGCTGCAGCCCCGCACGATCCTGCAGCGGGCGACGCTGTGGCTGCACCAGCGCCATCAGCCTCTCGCCGTCCTCAGCTGCCACCCGTGCAAGAATCAGGACTTTCACGCACGGCACAGCGGGGTACGACGAGTTTACTGCTACCGCATCTTGAACCGTATCGCCCCGCCGCTGTTCGATGCAGGGCTGCAATGGCACGTGGACCGCTATCTCGATGTCGCACGCATGCAGCGCATGGCGCGTGTGATGGAGGGCACACATGACTACGGGTACTTCGCGGACCCCAAGATGGCGAACGCGCTGCGTAGGGCTGCCGCGCACACCGGCGGCGGCGGCCAGGTGGTGTCGTCCGCCTACAGTCCCGAGCATGAGCCGCTGCTCAGCCATGGGCTTCCGCGTGGGCAAGCTCCCGCTGCCCCGAAAGTGGCCATCGACCGCGGCCTCTCGCAGCTCGAGCGCGCCGCCGCGCTGCCGACTTTCAACGAGTACGGCCAGCGCGTCGTCACCTACCAAGCCAAGCCACGCGAGTACTTCAAAGCACAAACGAATCTGCCCACGGTTCGCACGATTGACAAGATCGACGTGGTGCGGCAGGAGGATGAGGTGCTGATTTGGTTCGTCGGGCAGTCCTTCTTGCGGCATCAGATCCGCAACATGGTGAGTGTGCTGAAGGCGGGCGGGCACGGCTTGTGGGATGACCAGGAGTTACAGCACGCCTTTCAGAGCGGGTTTGAGGTGTCGCGGAAAAAGTTTGCACGGGAGCGGCTGCCGCCTGCCCCGGTGCACGGTCTCACGCTGTGGGACGTAGAGTACCCCCCGCAGCACGCGTCCGACTTTGTCTCGTACGTGGATGCCGGGCCCTACGAGCCACATGACGTCTCGGCACAGCACTGAAGATCATGAAGAAGGAGAAGAAGTGGTTTGTGGTGCGTAGGAATCATATTGTTGGTTGTTTGTTACTATGGGAGGAGTGTGTAGGGTGGCGGTGATTCACAGATGCTAACAGTTTTAACCAGCGACAATGACCTGTTTGAACGAAATCAACGTATAGCATGAAAACAGAAAACGATGAACGGACTTCTTTTGTTTTTTTTTTTTCTTAAGACACCTAACTGATAAGCTCCGTCGAAAGATATTACACGAATTGAGCTGTTTTTTTTTTCCCCATTTTTCTTCACGCAGCTCACAGTCCCTCATCTGCTGCGTCTGTTCAGGCTCTCAACTAGCCAAGACAAAGTGAGAAGAAAAAAAGAGGTCGTTATGATGTTCTTTTTTTTTTTTTTTTAATTTGTATTTCACGAACAGAATGCCGGATGCCGCTATTTCTTTGGTAGTCCATCACTTTTCTGCCTCTTTTTGTTTCGCTTGACTTTATTCTTGTTCTAGCGCATCGCTTGTTCTTGGAAACACATACACAATTATACATAGCATTCCACGTTGCTTCGCATACCTGTTTCTCTCTCTCTCTCTTTTTGTTGTTGTTGTTTTGCTTTTTCGCCTCAGTGCTTCTCGCTGCTCTGCTATGTACCGCGCGCACAGCAAAGACATCAACCGCAACAAGAGCTTCCATCCCCTCACCTACAAGAACCTTCGCCGTGTCGAGATCTTAAAGGAAGGCGAAGAGGACAAGAAGCAGCGGGCGGCAGAACGGCAGAAAGAACTTCAGCGTGACCAGGAGGAGCGGCGCTACGATGAGCTGGTGCTTGCGAACTCGGCCGACTCGCTAAGCGGCGAGCTGGCCCGCTTCCGGCAAACAAAGAACATATTCAAAGCCGAGTACGAGGCAGAGGCAGCAAAGCGGCAGCATGACGAAGTGAAAGAAGCAAAAGAGTCCAAAACCAGCAACTTGCTTTCTTCCTCTTCCGCTGTGTCAGCTAGTCCTTTTGCGTCGTCGAGCAACTCGTTCTTGAGCAAGTTCAAAAAAGAGAGCAACTCGCACCCACATTCAGCCGCTGACTCTTCGCGTGTTCTCGAAGCTGAGGTAAAGGCGGAACCCACGGATGAATCGACGCCGTCGTCAAACAAGCCTGCCGCCGCTGCTGCTGCGCACGGCAAGCGGCGGCGCGAAGATGAAGATGCCGACCGTGAAAAAGGCAACAGCAGTGGTGTCACAACGGGCTTCGTCACAAGTGCGGAGGCGACCCAGTTGCGCAAGGAGGTAAACCTGGCACAGAAGCTGCGCCATGACCCTCTCCTGCGCGTACAGCAGTACCAGAATACCTGTGTGGCGAATGCGGCGCGGCAGCAGCAGCACCGCGACGGCGATGATGCGCTAAATCCTCGTCGTGGGAGCCGCGCGGATAGCAGGAGCAAGGACAACAGCGATGCCCTGCAGAGCCGTATTCGCGAGCTTCTCGCGCTGAAAAAGAAGTAACTTTTTTTTTTTCTTCTCCTTGTTCTAAAGCGCTCTTCTTCTAAAAGACCTTGCCTGCTAAACCTACTTAGGGAAAATCTGAATGCAAAAAGAAAAGAAAAGGAATTGCATTCTCATACTTTCTTTTTAGATTTGCTGCATAGAGATGCGTCTCCTGCGCATTTCCTCTCCTATTTTTCTTTGTATGTATGCTCTGTTTTTTTTTTTTGTTGTTGTTGTTGTTGTTGTTTTTGCCTTTGAACTTCATTTGCGTTTCTTTTCCTTTTAACCTTATAAGTTTATGATGAGAAAATGGACGGATTAAGAAAAGAGAGAAAAAAGGAACCGCTTATTTTTGCATTGCACTCTTTTCAAAAGCCCGCAGGCTAGCTTTTTTTTTTTCCCCAAGGGAGCTACCGTTACGTATACACCTTTTCACCCTGTCTGTGGTGTTTGCTATTTGTTTCTCAGTTTCCTATAACTCTCTCTTTCTTTCTCCCTTTTTTTTTTTTTCCTCTTTTCCTTCCTCGTCCTCTTCCGCTTCTTCTATTTACGGTTCACTTCACTATACACACACACACACACGCACATATGCCTGTCTGGTGTGTAGCAATTTAACTTCTTTCTTTTCCCCCAGATTTCTCTCTTTCTATACTTCGACGGTTTCGTCTCACACCGTAAAAGGCATCAGCCTTCTCTTTTGTTTACTTTCTCCTCTTCCCATTGAGCCCGTTCTCATCATCATGCCGACGTTAGCTGTAGCCAAGGACTACATCTGCAGCCTCCTCGGCAAGTCCTACACAGACAAGGAGTTCGATGAGCTCTGCTTCAGGTTTGGCCTCGAGCTGGACGACATCACAAGCGAGAAGGAGATGTACATGCGGGAGCAGGGCAAGACCGCCAACCCCAACGCGGGTCCCATCGAAGTCCCGGCCCACCTGTCCGAAGAGAAGCTTTACAAGATCGACACCCCAGCCAACCGCTACGACCTGCTCACGGCGGAGGGCATGGCATGTGCCCTGAAGGTGTTCATGGGGACGATGGGGCTTCCCAAGTACACAGTGCTGAACCGCGCCAACCCACTCTACAGGATGACGGTGGAAAAGAACGTGAAGAACGTGCGCGACTACGTGGTGTGCGCGGTGCTGCGTAACATCCGCTTCAACGAACGCAGCTACAATAGCTTCATCGACTATCAGGAGAAGCTGCACTCCGGCCTTGCACGGCGCCGCTCGTTGGCCTCCGTCGGCACGCACGACCTGGACAAGGTGAGCACGACAAGTTTCATCTACGCGTGCCGCCCGCGTGAGACGATTCAGTTCGTGCCGCTGCGCCAGACGAAGATGCTGGATTGCGCCGGGGACGGCCTGGCGAACTACTATGCTGAGGACCGTCACATCAGCAAGTACGTTCCTCTCATCTCGTCCTTCCCGAGCTACCCGGTGGTATACGACGGTACCGGCAAGCACGTCCTCTCCCTCCCCCCTGTGATCAACTCCCGCTACTCCGCCATGTCGGTGGACACGAAGAACGTCTTCATTGAGTGCACCGCGCCGGACCACTACAAGGCGCAGGTGCTCGTGAACCAGATCGTGTGCGCCTTCTCTGCTTACTGCGAGGAGCCCTTTACGGTGGAAGCGGTCAAGGTGGACTACGAGGAAACCGCGCCGGACGGCACGAAGTCACTCATCACGCCGACGATGGAGATGGGCGAGGTGACAATGAACGTGCATCGCATGAATACCGTCATCGGTGTCAACATGGAAAACGGCGCCGAGTGCGCGGAGCTGCTGAAGCGGATGATGTACACCATCAAGAGCGTCTCCGAGGATGAGGTGACGGTGATTGTGCCGCCGATGCGCACGGACGTCATTGGGACGGCAGACGTGATGGAGGACGTGGCCATCGCCGTGGGCTACGACAACATCAAGTACGTGGAGTGCACAACACGCGGGCTGGTGACGCAGACACCGCTGAATAAGGTGGCTCAGCTGCTGCGTACCGAGATGGCGTGTGCGGGCTACACCGAACTACTGACGCTGTCGCTGTGCTCGCGTGCCGACGCCTTCGAGAACCTTGGTCGCAAGGACGACGACGTCGCAGCGCACATTGCGAACCCGCAGACAATCGAGTTTCAGGTCTGCCGCCCGTCCCTTCTGCCCGGCATCCTCAAGACGCTGTCGACGAACAAGTCGAAGCCACTGCCGCAGCGTTTCTTCGAGTGCGCAGATGTGGTGCTGCTGGACAACGAGAAGAACTTCCCACCTGTGCTGGATATTCGCTCCGACTTCCCGTCCTCTGGCGCGCGCAACCAGCGCCGTCTTGCCGCCGTGCATTGCAACGGCACCAGCAGCGGCTTCGAGAGCATCCACGGGTTGGCGGAGCTGGCGCTTCTGAAGCTTGGCGTGCCTGCGAAGTCCGAGGTGTCGGCCGATTATGCGGGCGACTACTACACGCTGGAAAAAGGCAGCGACGGCGCCTTCTTCCCTGGTCGTGCGATGGACATCATCCTGCATCGCCAGGGCCAGGCGGTGCGCATTGGCCATATCGGTGTCATCCACCCGAACACACTGAAGGCGTACGATGTGCCGTACCCATGCTCTTACATGGAACTTAACATTCAGTTCCTCTGCGGCCCGATATAATGCAGCAATGCTGGCATTTGTTGTTGGGGTTTTTTCCTCTCTCTTTTTCTTTTTTTTTTTTCTCTCGTGCGACGGCGCTGTATTATAGGAAAGCGAAACGGCAGGCTTAGCATAACAGGTGCTCCGTCTGTGTGTGTGTTTTTTTTTTTCCTGGTTGTTTACTTTGGTCTAGACGTGAATTTCGCAAGCACTTTCACAGATGATAACTTTAATTTTCCTTTATTCGGTTCGTTCTCAGCGGATTTCTTTCTTCGTGGTGACGGTGTCTTTTTGTTGATGTTACTGTTGTTGTTTGTTGGTTGGTTGGTTTTCCCCGCCAGTACTCCTTTTGGGTTTTGTGCCTTCTTTTTTTTTTTTTAAGCGATCTTTTGACTGCTGATTCAGCTTTGAAGTGAACGACAACAAGAGAAAAGAAGTTGGAGGGAAAAAAGGCCAAGGGGCGGGAAGAGCGCAGATCTCCTCCGTGAGTTACCATTAACAGAAGGCGCGTATGAGAAGGGAAAAGGAAGCGTTCAAGACAGAAGATGGTGAGAAGACCTTCGTGGCTTTGCCTCCTCCTCACCCTCTTTTTTTTTTTTTTGCTGATCTTTGCCTTTACCTTCCGCGTTCCCTCTGCTCTCTGCAGCGCATTCTGTTCTGTGCTTCCTGCTTTGTTCAGTGACAAAGACCCTTCCCTTTTTTTTTTTTCTTTTCTTTCTTTTACGTTTTGACACCATTTTCCCCCCTTTTTTTTTTGAGTGCGTGACAGTGTAAAAAAGGAAAGGCGAATGGCAGAACACTCTCTATCAGCTTCTGACTAGTCTACATCGCCTCCAAGTAAATATGACTTGATTACGGCTGCTTGTTGTTGTTGTTTTTGTTGTCGTTGCTGCTGTGGTTTGTTTGTTTATTTGGTTCTCTGTCTCTTGCCTGCCTTTTTGGTATCTGGAAAATGCAGTTTCTGTGTTCCTTTTTTTTCTATTTTTTTTTAAATAAGAGAGTTTTTCGAAAGAGAAATAAAGAAGAAAAGTGCTCCCTTTTTCGTGCTTAAAAAAAAAAAAAGAACTTGTCTTTAAGCTCTTGGTGTTATTTGGGTGCCTTTTTGTAACTTCTCTTTTTTTTTTTTCAATAGAGCCTTTAGCAAGGTTCTTCGTTCTTTTGTTAGTAACTAACAGGGGGAGGGGTCTTCACAAACCCGCTTTGATGCAAGACACACTCAAAAAAAAAAAAAAAGAAAAGAAGAAGAAAAAAAAAAAAGGTAGAATTTACAACCGACATGATATTGGCTGTCTTTAGCGTCACGAGGTTTTGTAAAAGATGGGTCCTTTTTTTTTTTTTTTTGCTGTTGTTGTTTTTAATGCACAAAGGAACAGTGTTGCTTTCAACTCGAACTCTCAGCAAGAAATGCGGGATGTCTTACCTCGACGCATTTGACGCTTCAATCATTCTAGCGTCGTGTCAAGGCTGTGCTGAGACCGGATTTTGAGAGTCAAGTGCGGGCAGCTCCTTCGCGAAGCCACGGAATTACTCACTGAAGATGTTCGAGTTTGTAAGAAGCTGGAGCTCTCATGGTCTGATTGTAATTCTAAAATACGCAGCGTTGCTCTTTTTTTTTTTTATCTTCTCTCTTTTCTTTTCCCTTTCTGGCATAAAGGCTGGGTGATTTGTGACCATTTTTTGTTGTTTTTGTTCATCTCTTTTTCCTTCTTATCTTCCCGGTCCGCTTATCTTACAGCTGCGGAGGAGAAAAAAAAAAGGGGAAGGTAAGTAAGGGGGAAAAGAGGAAAAAAAAAAAACGCAACTTCAAGCGTAAATGTGATGCAGCAGCCTCAGAAGCCACGAGCTTTTATTACTGTTATTTCTGCACACTGTAAACCTGCTTGCAGGTGAGCTGCGTACGCTTGCACTTCTTTCTATTGCTCCAAATCTTGTTTTTGAAAGCAGTGTGCGAGATTTTAGAGATTCAGCATACAACTAGCACTTATGGGTAGTAGAAACGTGTTTTGTAAGCATCGTATTGAATAAACTACTAGGGTTTTTACATATACATATATATATATATATATATATATATG
Source organism: Lotmaria passim (assembly GCA_037349495.1). Lineage (NCBI taxonomy): Eukaryota > Euglenozoa > Kinetoplastea > Trypanosomatida > Trypanosomatidae > Lotmaria > Lotmaria passim. The sequence goes on from CP140195.1 coordinate 630,839, forward strand.
TAGACATAGACATCTACCAGTATAGAATCAGCTGTCGTTGGTTTTCTTTTATTTCTTTTTCCTACAACAATACGCAGCAAGAACGAGAATGATGCGCCACTACTTACGTCAACGCGGTGGCAGATGCGTTGTAGCGCAGCGGAGCGTGGCGTCGTCTCTGATCGTGGCAAGGCTCCTGCAGACCCAATGCCCTTATCCACGTTTGCTGGTGACTCTGCCTTCTTCGACGCTGCTGCGCTGCCGTGTTTCCCTCACCGCATATGCCGGTGCGGCACGAAAAAGCGGGGCCACGCCACCACCCTCGCTCCTTCAGCAGCGCCGCTCGGTCAGCGCGTCGTATACGGCGGCGGTCCCATGTGCACGTTTCAACGTCTGCACAAAAAACCTTGCTCGCATCACGAACCAGCCAACGCTGCCGCCCGCCGCAAGCGTCTACATCATCGATGTGCGCAAGAAGCACCTCAAGAACAAGAAAAAGCCGAATACAAGACGAATTATGTCTCAAGTCATCGATGCTCATCGTGCAGAGAAGACGAAGGCGGCGGTGGAAACGGACGCCGGCGACGCCAACGCGCCGCCGCTGATATTTCTCGTCAAAACCGATGACACGGCGAAGCGGGCGGCACGGCGGCAGGTCGTGATGCAGGAGCAACTGAACGCCCTCGGCGCCTTGGGCGAGTTTCGTGTGTGCGTATTGACGGGACCGAAGTCTCGTCACTGGTCAGAATACGTCGCAGGAGAAAAGGAAGCAGCGGACGGGGCTGCAGTGGCGGCGGCAGCAGCAGCAGTAACACCACCACCACCAGCCGCAGCGGCCGCCACACCAGCAGCTTCCGAGGAGGGTGCAAACGGAAGAGGCGGCATTGCTGCTGGTGTGGCGGCCGCTGCGGCTGGTGCTGGTGGTGCAGTGGTCGCTACTTTGTCAAACGACGCGCATCCTTTTCAGGCAAGCTGCCGTGAAAATGTTAAAAGGACGGAGACGGCAGATACCGCTAACGTGTTGGCAAGCACACAACACGAGGCAAATGGCAACGTGAGTGGCACCGCTGGCGAAGGGGAGGAAGAGGAAGAATGGGAAGAAGTGGAAGTGGAGGTGGAAGAGGAGGTGGAGGAGGACGAGGCCGTGGACACGGATGACCACGCGGAGCCGTCTCCGCCGACAGCCGCCACGGAGGTCGTTGCAGCAACAGAAGTGAACAGTGCTGCAGCAGACACACCGCCAAGCGCCATTTCGACGGACTCAGCCGCACGAGCGCAGGAGACCTCGACCGAAGGGAAGCAGCAGCAGCGGCAGGAGCGGCGTCAAGAAAGTAAAAGCGAGGAGGTACTGGTGGAGTTTGACATTGACGGCCTGATCGCGGCAGATGCGGATGACACCACGATTACAGCGGTCCCCCCAGTAGCCGCTGCTGCTCCTGCTCCTGCTGTTGTTGTGGTCGATGCTATTGACTCCGCTGCCCCACCAGAGTCGGCATCTGACTCCGCAGCACAGGTGTTAGAACATGTCCCGGCGATGCCGCAGGAGGTGAAGCAACGCGAGGAGGCGACGCAGCCTTCACCGGTACCAACACCACAGAGCTCATGGGTCGCAGAAGTGTACGAGGAGGCTGTGAAAAACGCAAGCGACGGAAAGTCGGCCGCGTCCGTTGTTCTTGAAGCCCCTGTGGAAAGCGCGGAGCTAGTGGAGAGCATGCCAGCTGTGTCGCCACCGTCACCACCACCACCACCGCCGCCTCCGCAGCCACTCACGCCCATGCCCGTCTACCCAGACGTGCCAGCGCGGCTGTACCACGGTGCATCGACGATTTACCTCTCTGACCGAGCCCTGCGCGAGCTGCCTGTCACCGCCAACGTCCTCGTCATCGACCACCTCGACTGGAGCGATGACACCATCGCAGATATCGATGCCGCGCTGGACGCTGTAGATCCGGTGGCTGGGCACGTTTTGCTTTACCGCGACGCCTACGTCCCTCAGGTGGCGTGCGTGGTGAAAGAGAACTTGGTCTTTCGCGAGGTACTCCTCCCGTTCATCTTTGCCTTTCGCACGAACCTGTCCCAGGCGGAGGCGCAGGTGCAGCAACGCCGCTTCGTGGAGGCGCTGCGCAGCCGCCCGACGGGGCTCAGCCATGAGCAGCAGGCGTTGCTGGCGGGCCAGAAGGACCGCAGCTTCGTCTGCGTGCTGTGCGCGGAGGAGAGCCGCCGAGGAGGCGAGAACCCGCTGGATGATCCGCAGCGGCGTCATCGATCGGAGTTGGCCACGACGCCGTCCGTGGCGGTGGACAGCACCTCAAGCTGGAACACGCACGAAAACGACGTGGAGTGTCACGATGCCCTTGCGCACGAACGCGAGGCGGCGACGGCGGACGTCATGGCAGCTGGGGAGCGGGATCCCAGTGATGCGCTACAGCGTTTGTGGGCGATGATGAACGTCTCTACCTCCTCACCGATTCCTGGATTTTCCGATTCGCCCAAGAAAAGCCACGACAGCGGTGTGGTAAAAGACAGAGACAAGGAGGAAGAGGAGGAGAAGGAGCGTCCCGCGGGCAACTCCCCGCCCACGTCACGTCCAGGAGAGAGTAAAAAGCACTTTAGCGTACCCGTCCCGACCTACGAAGTCGAGGAAGACGACCTAGCCGACTACGGCGTCGGTGGCGGCGGCGGCGCTGCGTCATCAGGCTCCGCAAAAGGTCGTGGGAATGGCGCAGGTGGGAGTGCCTGGTCTCGTCGTGGAAAAAACGCCCGCAGCTTCTCCAGCGCAAGCTCGTACGACGCAGCCTCTGCGCCGCCAACGTCACTACCACCAAAGCAGGCACCACCGCCGCTCTCGCTGGGTCTCTTGGGCTTTGAAAAGGTTGTTTTCGGCAAGCCCAACGCCTACGCGTACCTGGACACTGCGTACGGCCAGCGGGAGAAAGAGATGACGCGTGCTGGAGCCGGGCGAGGCGGTGTGACGCAGGCCGCAGCGAAGGCCTATGCATCAACTGAGGCGAACCATGAAGCGGAGGAAGAAGAGCGGCACGCCAACACACATGACTCGGCGGACGACAACGGTGACGACGCACACGCTGACGCTGCTGCCGGTCCGGACGCAAGCGGGAGCGCGATTGCGCGGGTGAAGGGGCGGGGGTCGAAGGGCTCCTCCTCCGCCGCCTCGCGCACGTTTGCCAAGACGAGGGGGACGAAGGACCACCGATCACGCGGAGCGCGCAAGAAGAAGACCGTGAAGCAACGCGAAGTCGACGTGTCAGCTGCGGTGGCGGCGGCTGTGGCAGAGGCGCAGGCGGAAGACGCAGCACTCGAGGACTTTATTTTGAGCTTGTACAAGGACAGCAACACGGACGACGGTGCAACAGGTGGCAAGAGTACGAAGGCGTCACGGAGGAGTCGAGGTGGTCTTTCGTCCGTTTCTTCTGCTCGATTGTCGATCAAGTCTGCTGGCCGAAAAAAAAGAAAATTAGCTGAGCTTACGTGACTTGCTGGAAGCCTTTTTGTTGGTGTAGACTAGAATGTCAGCAGCGCACGTCTTTCATAGATATTGTGTATTATTCCATTATTGTTTTTTTTTCTTTTTTTTTCTCTTTGATAATGAAAGAACATATATTTACATTATAGCTCTAAGATTAAGAGAGACGAGTTCCTTGTCTCGCTTATTGTTTCGGGTTCTGCCCTCGCTGTGTGTTTACCGCGCATTTTTTGACAACCAAACCAACGAAAGGAGCATAAGAAACAGACGACAACAAAAAAAAAAAAAGAAGAAACGAAAAGACAGAGCCTCTCGCAAGCATGAATGCGCCGGTAAAAGATGCTTTTCAGTTGTTGTTGTTGTTTTGCTTGCTTTTGCCAACCCAGACTTTAATACCGGCGGGTTTCTTTTCTTTCTTTTTTTTTCTTTTTGCTTCTGTCTTCCGCGCTTTCAGGGGTTTTTGAAAGAAAGCACCGTAATATGAGCTTAGGAGAAATTCCCACGAGTGCTTAAAGCAAAAAAAAAAAGGGAAACAACAGACGCACCACCGCTGAAGGCGCCGTTTTGTGTTTTACTCTCTTCTTTCTCTACCTTCGGTTTGTCGCTTTCCCTTTCTCCTTTTTTTTTTTTTTTTGGCTCACATTAACACCAAAAAAGAGCAAATACAAAAAAAAAAAACACTTCTGGTTGCTCACTTTGCCGTGTAGCTGCACGTCGACGTGACGAACATTTGCATTCCCGTCTTGTTCATTAAAAAAAAAAGGGAAAATAGAATACAGCGACGACGACAACAACATAAAGCTCTCCATAAAACGATCATCAAAACAGCTGCAGGTGTAGTCAAACTTCAAACTATCGCTCTTTTTTTTTTGTTGTTGTTGTTGTTGTTGTTTTTGTCTGTTTTTTTTTTTTTTTGCGTGTGCTGTTGATAGGTCTTTTCTAGAGGAACTCTATAATCGCTCTGGTTTTTTTTTTTGTCTTAAAATTAAATAAATGATAGAAAGCTCTTCGCTGCTCAGCAAGTGTTCTCCTCCGAAAATCAGGCCACTCGTGTTGACCCCGCTCTTTCCGACTTCAGCGAACCATCCATAGAACTGTGTACTCTATCATACAACCACTATTCCTTTTTTTTGTTGTTGTTGTTGTTTTCTCTGTTTTTTCTCTAACGACAGAAATAGGCAGCGAATAGGAAGTCAAAGCTGAGAGCATCCGCAAAGACGCACTCTTCTTTTATCAACTTCCCCTTTTTCTTTCTTGTCCGGCAGATGTTTCGTGTCGTAGGCCGTCGCTTCGGCGGCCGGGTGGGCAAAGCTGGCGGCTCCTCCCTCCTTCAAGCCGGCACCACCGCCGCAGCAGCCAGCAAGAGTTCAACAGCAACGAGCACTGTCAGCCCTACCGCTGCCGCATTGAGGGAGGTAACAAGTTTGGTGGACGTGGTGTTGCCGCGTGTGGACTGCAGTCTGCTGAAGCACATCATATCCTCGTCCTCATCCTCTTCAACCTCCACCGACATCCCAGATTCGACACGTGTGCTTCGACTCGACTACAGTTCGCGTGAGGCTCACGGGAAGAGGTCGAAAAGGGGAGCTGATGCGGCCACCAGCGCCGTGGCAGCCAACGGTGGCGTGGTGGAAACGGACATGACGCACCCACTCGCGGACATTCTCCTGGTGAACCGCATTCACGCGGCGGTGGTGGAAGACACGAAAAGGCGCGCGTTGAAGGGTGAGGCGGACGTTGTTGCTGCTGTTGCACAGCCGTCGTCGTCAGACGGCACTGCAAAAAGCTCCGCTGGCTCTCTTCCACCGCTGCTGGTGCTGGTGGAGACAAGCCTCTCGCAGGAGGATGCCGAAGTGCAGCAGTTCATCCTCCGTAATGCCCTGCGCATGCACCCGCTGCCGCCAACGGTCGAAGTGCCCCAGCCATTGGCATCGCCCAAAAAGAAAGGCAGCGCTGCTGCTGCTGCTGTTGTTGCGTCGCTGCCGCCGCTGCTGGCTGCCACACCGCCGTTGGTCGTGTTGGTTTTAAGCGCCGAGCTGACGGAGCGAGTGCGCACGCTGGCGAGGCTGCCGCCGCCGCCTTCCCCTATGCCGGCTGCGCCAACAAGGCAACTCCGTGCGGCAGCGATGGATGCGCAGACGCCTGCGCTGAAAAGCGCCACGGCGCCTTCAGCTGCCGCGGCAGTCGTACCAGACCAGCCCGCAACGGCGAGTGCTGCTCCGCAGTCACCATTGGTGGAAATCCCACCACCACCACCAAAGCCTATCGACGTCACCTTCCCCGCAGCCAAGACGGTCTCGAAGGAAAAGGAGAGCAGCAGCAAGAAGAAAGTGGCCACTGCCTTGTCGCGCACGAAAGCGCATCCGCAGCGAAGCGCAACCGCGCTGCTTCGCCAGCACGCGGCAGGGAAGCTGCAAAGGCTACGAAATAACAGACATCGCATAGTGCAACGTACCCACAAGCACATGCAGCAGCCGCAGTCCCGTTCGAAGGCAGTTGCGTCTGCCAGCAAGTCGGCGCTCGCACCACGACTGCTTTCTGTCGATGACAAGACGGAGAAGCTGCTGTGGACCTCCGCTCCGGGCCACCCACTCCCTCTCACGATCTTGGCCCCTCTGATTCGACCCGCCATCTATGCGCAGATGTGCGTAGCTGCCGCATCACGCAGCGTTAGCAGCAATACCAAAAGCACTGCCGGTGCTGACAGCCCCCTCGCCTTGCACGTTGTCGTTTACCGGGCCGGGTCTCAGAGCAGTGCGCAGACGGTGTGGCTTGGTGCCGTCCAGGCCGCCACCGAACTCGCAGTGGCGCTCTCGCGTGGGCGATCGCAGCTGCCGGCCGTCATCACGGAACTCGCGGCACAGAGCCACGCCGCCTTGACGGTGGATGCACCACACCCCAGACGTCGTGCCGCCTCTACAGAATCTTCACGCGGTGCAGGCAAGCGCACGTCACCGCCTCGTCTTGGAGCATCTTCAACCACCGTCAAGGCCGCGGCGGAGGCACCGTTCATTTACATGCTGATCCACACTAGCTTGTCGCCGCAGGACGCCGCGGTGCTGCAGCAGGAGCTCGACTACCACCACCTGCAGCTGAAGTCAACCCCAGCTGGCGCTGAAATCGCTGGCGTTGCCGTCCTGACCACTCAGGACGTATCGCCGACGCAGCTGTGGTATGTGCTGGAGAACAGCGCCCCACGCGGGCGCGATGCTATGACAGAAACGGTGGCGGCGACGGTGACCGCAGCGTCGCCCAGAAGCGAGACGCGCACTGCAGCGCCGCAGGGTCAGACGACACTCGCACGCGGGCCCGTCTCGCCGGAAGGTGTGGAGGCGTCCCGCGTTTTCCACGACGTTTACAAGCTACTGACGGAACAGCCGGAGCTGCTCGGTGCACCTTTCCTCTCCTCCGCTGCCGCTAATGAGCCGAGCTCGACGAGCTCTGAGGATGCACGTACTTCTGGTGCTGGGATACGGCGCCACCCCGACGCACTGGTGTCGGATGCCCTTCGCATTGCCGCTCTGGCTCAAGTGCTGGTGCAGCGTAAGGAGGCACAGCTGCGTGAGGAGTTTGCCGCAGTGCAGCAGCGCAGTGCCGCCAGCGCGGACAGCGAGGCCGTCGCGCGTGCCGCGCAGAAGGCCGAAATGAAAACGATGGTGACGGAGGCGGTGGAGGAGGTGTCGGTGCGGCACGAACAGGCAACCGCGCACCTCGTGAAGACGCTGTCCAGCATGGTGGGCCAGTGGTCTCTGGAGAAGCTGTCCGACACGCTGGAGGCGATTATGCGAGATGAGGTGAAGCCGATCATGGACGTGCTGGAGGAGCGCCTCGGGTCGGTAACGACGCTGGGCGGCCACGGTGCTGCGTCGTCTGCTACGTCCGCCACGCGGCACGCATCGACAGTTGGGCACGATTCCGCTGAGCACGATGCTGCAATGATAGAGGGCGGGACGGCGACGTCCACGCCCAACGTGGATGCTGCAGCAGAGTCGTTCTACTCCCCTCCGCCACCCTATCGTGAGCAGCGCACCGACAACGACGAGGTGGCGGCCCTCGTGGAGGGGCAGGGAGAGGTGAAGGAGACGTTGGAGCAGGTGCTGGGGCTGCTGCGGAACTTGAGTGAGCGCGTCGCGGCCCTCGCCGAAACCGCCGCCGCCCACGCCCCGCCTGTCAGCGAAAACACCGGAGAAGCCGAAACATGGACGCTGAACGCGCAGCACGCCGCGGATGAAGACCGGCTCGTTCAAACCCTGCGTGATCTCCAGCAGCAGCACCAGGTAGAGCTGCAAGAGGCTCTCGCCACCCTCAAGGAAGAGCTCCAATCAGCGCGACCGGCTAGCGGGGCTTTGGCAGCAGCTGTTAGTGACCCTGTCGCGAAGGCAGGCGACGTGGCGATGTCGACAGGGGCGTTGGAGTCGGCCGTTTCGCGTGCAATGGATGAGGTATCACTCACCATCCGCCAAAGCGTCCAAACTAGCATCGTCCAGCAGCTGGACAGCTACTGCGAGGTGCATCGTAACAGCCACAATCACAGAAGCAGCAGCAGCAACAGCGGTGGAAATGAAAACGGGAGCGGCTACGGCCAGCCGTCGTTGCCGGTCACCTCCTTCGAGCTGGAGGAGATGCTGACACGGACGGTGAACTTCGCGGTACGGGAGGCCTCCAATGAACTGGAGGGTCACGTGCGTGCCGCGATGGAAAAAGCCCTGCAGAGCCACGTGGCAGCAGTTACGACCAGTGCACCAAGCTCTGCATCCTCCGAGGCAGAGGTGGAGGACGGCAACCACGTCGACAAGAATAGCAGCAAGATGATGAAGGCAGCGCTGGAGGAGCTGTGGGCGCAGGTAAAAGCGGAGGCGGCGGAGGAGGAGGCGGTGAAGCTCTCGCAGCACAACCGACAGCTGCACCGACTTTTCCGTCGGCAGCAGCACCTGCAGAAGACCAGCAACCACAACAGCAACAACAGCAGTAGCAACAGCAGTAGTAGCGCAGCAGCTTCAGAGGCTGGGCTGACCATTGTGGCAGTGGAGGAGGCGGTGCGCGCGGCGATGCACCCGTACGTGGCGCAGATGCGGGCTGCCTTGACGGCGGCATCTGCGGCCGCGGCGTCTCGCGCCGAGCCCAGGGCCTCGTCCGCGCCATCATATAAGGAGGAATGACGTTTCACTGACGAACGTGGCCTTCAAGCTCTTTTTTTTTTTTTCTTTCAATGATGCTCGCAAGTTGTTTGTCATAAGACGATGAAGAGGAAAATAAAAAAAAAAAGAGGGAAAAAGAAGAGAAAGGGAAGAAGAAAAAAAGAAAGAAAAGAAGGCATCTGTAAAAAAAAAAAAAATGAAAATGGGGAGACACAACAGAGGCAAACGGTTCAAAGAGTGATTACTTTCTCATTCTTTTTTTTTTTTTCCTCATCTCTTTTTTTTTGTTGTTGTTGTTATTGTTGTTATTCTAGTCTTGTTACTTTGTTTTTCTTTTTTTTTCCTTTGCCTCTCATATATTGCTCTCCAGAAGTTTGCAACTTTTGATCCGTAGCCCTTTTCTTTTCTTGTTTTTTCTCTCCCTCTTTAATTTGAAAGGTCGTTTCACCCCCTTTCTTTTTCTTTTTTTTTTTCTTTTGGTTTTTTTTTTTTCTTTATGCATAGAGTGTACCATGTTTCAGTGAGCACGCAATAACAACCACCATAGCAGGAAAAAGGGTTCATGCACACAGTCCCACGAAGCAAGCTATCCTGCTCTGCTTCTTCTTTTTTTACATAGAGTTGTATGAGCGTGTCTTTTCTGTTTATTGATCTTCTGCGTGTTGTTTGTAGTAAAAAAGTGAAGTCAAGTCTGGCAAAAAGGCTCACTGCTTTTTTTCTTTTTTTTTGGGGGGGAGGGAGGGGGGTAGTTGTGTCGTGTGCGTTGCCTGTGCGAATGGTGTTTTGTTTTCCCATTTTCTGGTCTCGTTGTCATGCGTCTTTCCACGTTTTTTTTTTTCTCTCTACCTAAATGTGTCTTTTTTTATCCGGTTATGTTCTTTTTGCTTTGTCAAAGCAAAAACAAACCACAGAGAGACACGAAAAAAAAAAAGAAAGAAACGATGTAACTGTGCGTTAACTTGCCGTGCATTTTTTTTTTTTGAATGATCTTGTAGTGAATTAGTGGAAGCACTTGTTGGGCTGCAAGGGGTGCATCCTGTTTTTGTAGCCGCCCTCAGCCGTGCCAAGCCATTTTTACAGCAGTTTTGGTATTCTGTTGAACACCAACCCAAGATTTGCAAGTGAGTCGGAGGTTTTTTTTTTTGTCTAAATGACACACCATTTAAGTACTCTCTTTCACTCAAAACAGTTGCAATCCAAAGTGCAATCCACTTCACGCCCTTCTTGCTGATTCTTCTTCTCATTATCTTTTTCTCCATCAGTTGTTGGAGGTGTCAATTCTACTAGCGCTAAAAAAAAAAAAAAATAGAGAGATAATACGCGTGCAGAACATAATAAACTGTGCTTCACCGTGTTTAGTTGTTTCCCGTCTCTTTATATTATCCTCTCTTTGTTTTCCTCGATGTAGTCTCTTGCCGAAAAACAGTAATAGGTTCAGTGATATTCGTGTTTTCTGCTGTGTTTTTTGCAGCTTTCTTTCTCTTTCTCCGACATTCAGTTTCGCATGTGCACAATTATGCACTTTTGATTTCAATCCTGCATGTATCACGCCTAGAATTGTTACTGGTTTGTGTGTGTGTGTGTGTGTGTGTGTTCAGTTTTCTTTTTTACTGGACTAGGCCCCCTCCATCTTTTTTTTTTTTTTTAGCCAAGGAGTCGACAAATACACACCAGTCTTGTTGGTTTTACAGTCTTTTTTTTTTTTTATCTCACTCTTTCCCTTCTTCCGTTTAGCATCGTGAATCTGCGGATCTTCTTTGTTTTCACTATTGCGCCTGCTTACTCTTAATGTTCTTTTCTGGTTTCACTTATCTTGAGTGTTTTCGTTTTGGTCGTATTTCCCTCTTTTTTTTTCTTTTTTCTTCTTCATCAGCGGTACTGTCAAGAAATACAGAAGAAAAGGGGGAAAACAACTTCTACGTACCGGTAGCAAGTAAATAATAGTCTCTTTTTGTTGTCTGTGTGTGTGTGTGTGTTTTTTTTTTTTTTGGGGGGGTCCCTTTTTTTAAACTAAAGCGCCTTCGCGTTAGCTGCGGCAATGGCGACACAGGACACCGGGTCGCGCACGCCGCTCTCCCACATCGCCTCCCATCCTCTTCCAGCTGTCGCACCTCCATGCCTCTCCGTATGGGTGATCGGCAACCCCACCAGCGGTGGTAAGCGGGGCGCCGTCGTGCTCGGTCGTCTGGCGAAGCTCTTCCAGAAAACCTACGGAGCCGAGGCCGTGCAGGAGACGTGCAGCTCGCGCTTCTTGTCGCTCGCTTTTCCTGCCCACACAGTTTTCTCTTCGTCTTGCTCCTCGACCGCCACGACGGCGACACCGACGTGCAACGCTATTCACAGCGCGGATGTGTTTTCATGCCTGCCCTCGCTCGATATGATTTGGGATAGCGGGACAGCACCGTCCACAGCCGTGGCCGGGCCAACGCCGCCCATTACGCCGCCTTCTTCGCCAAATAACGTCTTCTCTGCCTCCGCGTCGAACTCATCGCCTGCCTCTTCGTGTTCTTCCTCTTTTTCGTACTCTGCGCTCGTGCGAACGATGCTGATCCACACAGACCAAAGCGGGCACGCGAAGCCCGTGAGCAACGCGTTGAGCCGCCTCATCCTGCGGTCACGCCTCACGAATCAGCGCATGTCGCAGTGTGAGCAGGAAAACGAGGTACAGACGTTGTCAGGCAAAAAAGAGAAAGGCGGTGCTCCATCTGCCGCCTCATCTTCTGCTTTTCACGCACCATCACATTTATCAGAAACGCCACGTTCACAGCACTTGGTGCTTGTCGTGGGAGGCGATGGGACGCTGAGCGAGGTGGTGAACGGCCTGTGCGAGGGCACGCTGGCCGGCTACAGGCACTTCACGGCAGCCCTGCACAATGGCAGGTCAGACAACATGTGGGCGGCGGAAGTGGTGCATTCCTCGCACGCACACGTGGAGCAAGAAGCGGCGGTGCTTACCCGACTGCTTCCCGCGGTGTTGTACGTGCCTGGGGGCACCGGTGCTGACTTCGCCAAGTTGGGTCTGTGCTGCCCGACACCCGAGGCGGCGCTGCACGTGGTGCGTGATGGGGTGGTCAAGATGCTCTTTCGAGGCCCTCGTAGCGGCACAGCGCCTTCGTCCTCCGCGCCAGACGACCCAGCGTGCTATGCGTGTCCGCTGGATGTTGGCCGCATTGAGTTTATCAGCACTGGCACCCGGCGCTTCTTCATCAACATCGCCTCCATCGGCATGTCCTGCGACGTCATCGGACGCGGCGAGCGCTTCAAGCACAGCAAAGTGGTGTCGAAGCTCGGCGGCACGCTGCTCTTCGCGCTGTCCGCCTTCATCTCGCTGCTTCTCATGAAGCCGAAGCCGCTGTGCCTATGTAGGCTGCCACCGCGCCGAGCGCGGACAGCTGCGGCGGCAGTGGCGCGCGATGGTGAGCTCGTGAAGCAGAATGGCGATGACGGCGGCGCCTTCACGCTGCAAGCGACGGAAAACGATATCAAGCGCAATCCCACTTGCAACGGAGTCACCGTAAGCACAGCCGAAGAGCAGCCATTACAACAAGACTTCTGTGAAGCGGGCACGACTTTGAAGAAAGACTCTTTGCTGCTGCTCCCCGCTTTCACGCCGCTAGAGGAGCAGCTGAAGTGTCTCCAAGAAGAGCTCCCCGTTCCCGCAGACGACGCATGTGTGGGACGGCTTTGCAGCTCGGCAGAGGCGTGCCTCTTCTCATCGCTGCACGGGGACAGCGTCTACTGCCCGAGGCTGGACGAGAGCGCGTATCAATGCCATGTTGCTGCCTCGATGCCGCCGCCGCATGCCAAGACAGTGCAGTGTACCACTCAGGCCACATCATCGGAGGTGCGGCAGCTGCTAGACATCAGCGAGTACGATTTGCGGGTGCTGCGCCGCCAGCAAGCACGGCAGCTTCAACAAATGGTGACGACAAGGCAAGCCATACCTGCCGAGAGAAGCAGCGAGGTGAGGGGGCGATCGCTGAACGGTCTCGCCACTCACGCTTCGCACCGCAGTGCTCCACAAGGACAGTTGTCAGCAACGACGCAGAGGAAAGCAGCGGTGGTGACTCAACGTGTTGTGGGCACCACACAAGTCAGCGACAAGGATGACGACTTATCCGCGCTGACGTGGGTGGAGCTGCCCTCCTCGATGTTGGCCTTCGCCAACGGACGCTGGTTCGGCGGCGGCATGCACGTCGCCCCACACGCAAACCCCACCGACGGACTGCTGAGCTGCACGAACTGGGTAGCCACGGTGCTGCCCTTCGTCTCTGGCGTGCTGTCTCTCTACACAGGACGCCACCTACGCTGGAGCAGCACGAGCGCCTTTGAGGGTGAGCGTTTCTTAGTCTCCAACGCTCCGCCCACCTCGACGGACTTCGCAGAGGAACCGCTCTACATGGAGGCGGACGGCGAGAGGCTCGAGGCCATTCCCGCCATTGTGGAGCTCGCGGGAAAACTGACCTTCATCATACCTCGTGCGGGCCGGCTGTGCGTCGGCGATCCGGCACCCGGCACCACGCGTGCGCTGCTGGATGAAGCTGCAGCAGCAGCGGCGGCCGCTGCTGACGCATCGCGGTTTTTCTTTGCAGACAGGGCTGCACAGACGTCAACGATGGACTCACGGCTGCGTCGCGTGCTCAGCGGCTTCGGCGCACTGTGGCGTCGCTCATGGAGCTACGCGCAGCGGTGGGCGTCGGGAGACGGGCGAGGCCGCAGCGACAACGCGAAGCAGATCAGTAACGTTGTCGCGGCACCTGCGAGCGGAGGTGCTGGTGCAACGCGCCGCACACGCGATGGCATCGCCGTCGACGTCGTTTAGTTGTTTCTTTGTGTTCGCTTTTTTTTTAGCCTTCGCAAAACGAACGCTTTTCTATTCTTTTTTTTTTTTTTTTGGAAGGCTGAACAAGCATGGCCCGCAGTGGTGTCTGCAGCTTGTCCGATGGCGAGTCGTTATAGTCGGTATACTACGCAGCTTCGTTTTTTAATTTCTTGGAAAGTTGCACGCGAGGAGCCTGCTAATCGAACCTCAAACATGAGTTTTTTGGGCTTACAAGAGATAATAAGAGTGAACGATTGTCCAAAAAAAAAAAAAAGAAACAGTAAAAGCCGTTCCAATTTAGAACGGGTTGTGGCAGTAGATGGTCTTTGTAATGCGTCAACATCACTTGCGGTTTTGCTGGGCTTTGAGAGAACACAACACAACAACAACACAAAAAAAAAAAAACAGCAGATTGACTCGCGCTTTCTGCGACTTCAGTATTTTTCTCTTTTTCTTTTTTGTACTCTCTTCCCTCAATCCAAACAACTCAACGTCTGCTCGCCTCTGTTGTTGTTGTTGTTGTTGTTCCTGTTTCTCTGTTTGAGATCTGTACACAGCCGTAATACCGAGGCCCATCAACGGCACACTGCTGCAATACTCAGCGTGCGTTACTTCTTTTTTTTGTTTCCTCCTTTTTTTTTTTTTTGATCTACGCGGCTTTTTCTGCTTTTTTTTTTTTTTGAAACTCTCATTGCTTGATTTCCACAGTTGTTGAGGCAGATCATATCCTCCGTTCGTTTTTTTTTCCCCCTTTATTAGATTTACGTTAGAGCACAGCTTTTCCTTGAAACCATAGATATTTCATCACCAGCACAAGAGCATGTCTTGTCAGTTAAATTCGCAATCCCACCCCGTCTTTCATTTCTTTCTTTTTCTTTTTTTTTTTTTTCCTTCCAGTCAGGATTAGGGAATGTTATTTCTAGAGCCGGATGTCGACTGCCTTCGTCTGCAGCTGCGTGACATTCGTATTCCCACCGTCGTTTTGGCGCAAAAGCCCGACGCCGTTGCTGCAACCACTGCCACCCCCTCCACAGTCACGGCAGAGGCACAAACCACTAAAGCACCTCTACTTCCGCACTTACCGCGCAGCACCGCAGTACCCGCTCAGCGGCAACAACAGCAACAACAGCCGTTTCCTGTCCCGACTGCGGCAGAGCCGTCCTCGCCACGGCCAGCGAGCGGTGCCGTCGACGCCGTCTCTTCCGCCACTCTTTCCCCGTTACCCTCCAACCGGCCATCGGCGACCGTTTCGGCCTCCACGCGGACGACCGCCTCTGCCGCGGCCTCGTCTGACGGCGCTCACATCAATCTCGAGGAGCGGGCCGACGCCCTGCATCGTGCCCTCCTCTCCGCCCTCTACGACCGCTTCCCGTACGAGCTGCGGGACACCCTCGAGTACGCGTACGTCCTCGTCATAACGCACCACGCCGCCCCGTCCATCTCGAGCCAGCCGTTCACGGCAGAAGAGTTGTCGTACCTGACCGCGCATAACGGTTTCCTCCCGACGGAGCTGCGCTGTCGGACCTTTCCGTCACACCTCAATGCCGCTCTCGACCCTGCCTGCACCGCCGCCTCTGCTGTTGCCACAGTAGCAGCAGCAGCAGCTCCTTCTTCCTCCCCAGCTCCTTCTCAACAGGCAACGCAGAGGCGGCCGTCTATTCGCGTCACGGGTGACGCAGCGCAGGTGCGGCAGGCGGATGTGCAGCGCAGCGCACATAACGCAGCAGCAGCGGTGTTACGCGATGTGCCGATGGCGCCGCGCTTTTACGACTCCTTTTTCCTGCTGGCGCGGGACCTGACACCGGCCCAACAGGCCCTTTACTACGAGACGCGGTGCCGCAGGCAAGCCGTGCCTGCAGAGGAGCGACAATCATCGCAGCCTACCTTTTCTCGTGCATCGGCGACTCCGGGCAGCAAGAGGGCAGGAAGAAGAGGAAGAAAAACTGCAGCAACAGCAGGAGAAGGAGAAACAGAACGCTTCCAGGTGCTCCAAGGCCACTTCACGCACTTCATCCCTGTCAGGGAAGAGTCCGCGTCGGCTTGGCACGACGCGTTTGCGTTGGCCGCTGCAGCGCAGCGGATGAGCGGGGCGCGCAGCGGGTACCGTCGTGTGGTCGGGGAGAGCGAGGAGTACGACGTCTCACCAAACAACCGCGCCTACACGACTGACGCGGCAGGAGCACCGACTGCCGCCAAAGCGGTCGCAGACGACGTCTGCGCGCTACATTTCTCGGTGTACCGCATCCCCCTTACGCGATTCGAGCCAGAGGATCAGCAGTACTACACGGACCAGCGAGAGGAGTTGCGCTGGCTGCAGCGGCGACGGTGCTGCGCCAGCTACCGCACACGCCGTCGAGAGGAGAGGAGGAGGAGGACGCGACTTGGCACCGGCAACGAAGCCCTGGCAGGAACAGGGAAGCCATCTTGGTGGCCCTTCTCGAGGAGCAGCGCGGCAGAGGTTCCTCCTCTTTTAACCCCTGACGTGCAAAAACGCTCGTCTTGCAGCAGCAGCAGCAGCAGCAGCAGTGTTAGTAGCAACTTTAGCAGCTGCTCGTCCTCCGATGTTGAAGACGAAGAGGAAGATGAGGTCGCCGCGCTTGGTGACGGCATCACGTGGAGGCGGTGTCGAGAGATTGACAGCGTTATGGATCAACTTTTTTCCAGCGAAGTCAGTGCAGCAGCAGCAACGAGCGCATTAACTGGACCTGAGAACTACACGCCGGCGGAGCAGCGCAGGGCAACGCGCTTCTTTGAAAGGTGCCACAAAGTGCTCACGAACTACGCATTCGCCCACTCGTCACTGGCATCAGAGGAGGACCACGCAGACGAGTCACCTGCCGCCGACCCCACTGAGCTCCTTTCCGAAACGCCGGCCCTGCGGCCGCACAGGCTCCACTTTCCCGGAGTTTCGTACTTCGGCGTCAGCCGTCTTCTCTACTCCTTCGCCCCATGTGACTGCTACCACCTCGTGATGCGCGACAAGAATCCGTTGTACTACGCCCACTCCAGCCGCGCGTCGTACCAGCCGCAGACGGTGCCGCTGTGCCTCGTGTCCGACCTCACACACGACTCGTCGCGGGCAACCGCAGCGGCGGCGCGCATCACGGCAAACAGCACGCAGACTCGCGCGACGCAGCTGCGTCGCGCCGCCAGCAACGCGCACGGGGAACAGGTTTACGACGACGACGAAACAGCCGGTAGTGCGAAAAGAAGCGCTGCGAACGCGGGACGGCCGTCGCCTGGCCCAGACATTTCAGGCAAGGTGCTATGGCTGGATAATCCGGCAGCTCCGGCGGCAACAGGTAGTCTCAAAGACAGCGTAGAAGGCAGCATGGCCGCGTTGCAGGACTGTGCTGGTGGGCCTGTGCCTCTTTCTCGGCCGGCGCAGTCATCGCGTGCAAGTTCAGGTTGCGAGGCGGCGGCGGCGCTACGTCAGAGCCAAACGATGACAGAGGGCGGCCTCGTGCGATCGCGTCGGCCATCGCGTGCGCCGTCGCCGGAGCGCGCTGACAGCTCATGGCGGCTTTCCGCCCACGCCAAACGCGGAAGTCAGCAAGGGAAACCCGCGACGGCTTCAAGCGCAGCGTGTACGGAGGGGGTGCTGCGCATCACTGCGTCACTGCTGAGCAACAGCATCTCCGGCAACCCGCGTCGGACGGAGAAGAGTCTCACCGAGAAAGGCGCACGCGTCCCTGACTTTCTGCTGCCTGACGCGGCCAGGAGGTGCAGTGGCATCCGCAGCCATGGTGATGTTGTTGCCGTCTCTCCTTCCGAGGCACCGTCGTCTGCCGTTGTGAACCTCTTTCGCGCACTAGCGGAGTCGTCGCTGGCGCAGCACAAGCTGCGCTACGGTGCCATTCGATCCGTCATCTCCGTCGCCGTGCTGGACAGCACAAATGACCTTGCCGGGGGCGCGGGGACGCAGCGCTACGGCACGCCGGAAGCGACGACCATGCGGCAAAGCACGCGGTACTGCTGTCGTGGGCTGATCGATCACGCGTGGGTGTCGATGCCGGTGCAGTGCACCCCGGCAGAGCAGGAGGCGATTCAGTGGATGCCGGTGATGCTCGGGTCGACGGAGTGCGTGAGCGACGTTGGGCTGCGCACCGCCGTGCATCTCGGTGTCTTTCCTCTGTCAGCGTCCAGCGGCGACAGCAGCCGCAACAGCGGTGGTGATGGGGTAATGAGCGAGGACGCGAAAGGGGGCGTGTGGCCTACACGCGAGGGCGCCGTTTCCTCGCTGAAGCCTTCGTTGACGCCATCGACGGCGCAGACGCACGTTGCCGCTGGTGTACCAGGGAAGAGTACTCCGGTGCATCCAAGCGTGGAGACGTCGGAGAGCAAAAACGCGTCGCCGCAGCCGCTTCAGCCGCGTGTGGTGAACAGCGCCACTGTGCCTGTGACGAAGGCGGCAGCACCACCCGCACAACAGCCACCGGGTTCATACGAGAATCGGCCCGCTTCGTCGTCGCCGCAGCACCTCTCGCACGAGACAGCGGACTTTTCTGCGTCTGCGGCACGTTTGGCCAGGATGCTGCAGCCCTCCGATGCACAACAGTGTTCAACACCACCACGATCACCACCTCCACCGCAGCAACAACAGGAAGAGGAAAGCCAGGTGCTTGGCCGGCACAGAGAGGAGGTGGAAGTGGATGTATCAGTCGACCGCGACGACGAGGAGGCGCCACCGCGGACGACTGTGACGTCGATGCGTGCCGCGCGTGGCGGTGTAGCTATGACGTTTGACGTGGGCGCCGCGTTGACGGGCAGGCCGAAGGCGCCAGGGAGCATACCAGCCACGACGGCGGCGCGTATGTCCATGACTTACGGAGGAGCAGAGGACGATCAAGGTTTCGAGAACGCGAACTATCCTCGGCGCGCTTTTTGCGCCTCTTCGGTGCGCGATAGCCGTGATGCGGATTATGTTGGCGGTGGAGGGGCGCCTCAGCAAGAGCGAAAGGCGATCCGCTGGCCGGACAAGCCGCTGCCCAGCGTCGACCCGCGTGCATACCGAATCCCCTCTCCCTCGTCCCCGTGGACCTCGCTCTCCGCCACTCGCGGTGTGCATGAAGGGAGCGTGCAGCCACACGTCTCCGGGGCACGCGGCAGACAAAGTGAGGTGGAAACAATTGAAATGGTGGAAGATAACATTGACGACGCAGAGGGTTTTACGTCCGTCTACTCAGACAAAGAAAGCTATGAAGGTTGCGGTGGCCAGTACGAGAACGACACCAAGAGCTTTAAGGAAGAGCGTGAAGTAGACCAGGCGAGGGAGCGCGAGATGGAGCGCAGACGTGCCCCAGGAACGACTGAGCTTTTCAAAGCCACAGCCACTTCTACGACGCCCGCTGCTGCGCGTGTGGCTGCGACAACGCTGCCAAACCCTTTTTATACGCACGCACAAGGCACTTACACCACCCCAAGCACCCCACCCCGTACGCCGAGAGGCCCGCCCGCGAGCTTCTCCGCCCTCACGGCACCAGCTCCGACAGTGCCGTCAAGGCTGAGGCCATCGCCGCAAGACGAACGGTTCTTTGATAACCCGTTGTCTTCTGCGGATCCATCGCCACGGCGTGCAGTGGAGCCCACCTTTTTTGATCAGCCTGCGGAACCCAAAATAGGTGCAAACGCAGGTCCTCGAATCGAGGAGCGCGCAGCACGCTGGCCACCATCCCAACCACCGCAGCCGTGCCTCGCTTCGACACCGCGACATCGTTCCACCGCGGCTACCTCACTCAGCCTGGCAGCGCTGGCGGACCAGCGCGGTGCGTCACGGCTGAGCGACGCGGTGACCGCCAATTCGCTCAGCGGCAGCATGAAAGACTGGTCGCAGAACGTGCGTGGCGGTGCGATGACGGATCAAACGAGACGGCAGACGACAGATCTGGACGCGGCTGAGTGTTTTGACTCGCCGGAAGGGCGGCCAGGACGTGGCGCGGTGGGTGAATGTCCGTTAAACAGCACGGCAGACACCACCATCGCCCAGAACCCGTCCACGTACTTCGAGAGTATGTGGGGTGCCCAAAAAGCAGCACACCCCTCGGCGGACCCGTTGTTAGGCTCGACGCGACAAAACACTTGGGTGAGCCGCCCACCTAGCGGGTGGCCTACCTCGCCACACTCGCAGCAGCAGCAGCAGCAACAGCGTCCTTTTTTCCCAGATGCGTTTGGTCGACAGGGCACGACACCTTTCGCGTCGCAGCGAGCACAGGTGAGAAAGACGCTCGGGATGGGGCTCTCGGCTGGAGGTGCCGCCTCTGCGGCGTCCGCAGCCGCGCCGGGATCCGCGGCGCGTCATTTAAGCCACACCCTCTGCATCGACGAGTACGACGACGACGCCGCCATGAAGGCGCCTGCGATGAACCGCGCTACCGCTCTGCGCAGCCGCGTGCGGCCGCGCGGGGTGTCTGCCACCGACGCGGTGTGGTGGCAGCCGGTGCGCGAGTTGTCCTCCGCGCCGAACCTTCGCTTCTCCTCTGCATGGCCGCAAAGCCGAGCCACCACCACCACCACAGCAACAACACTACCTCTCTCCTCGAGCCTTGGTGTCGGCACCATGTCACGTCCCAGTGTAAGCATGCGCCTCTCCACCTCGGCCGACCAGCCCTACAACGTCAGTTTCGCCGAGTTCAACTTTGGCGAGTCGGCTCACTTGAGAAAAGAGCTTCACAGCACTCCGCGCGAACACTCTGCACGGCCCACCAGCAGTGTTCCATCATTCACGGCAACATCGCGATGGACAACCAATCGCCCCTCGCTCAACGTGGAGCACACGTACAACGACGAAGCGAAAGACTACCTTTGCCGCGCACACGAGCCTTTCACGCAAGAGTTCTCGCCTTCCTCCTTGCACAGTCGCCTACAGGAGCCGACGCGCTCCTCGGCGCTGCTCGGTCGCTGCCCACCGCTCGCACCATCTTTTAGGAACGCGTCAAGCCACCGTTACTCAACAGCCGCAGCAACAACACCAACAACAGCATCGTCACGTACACCATGTTGTCATGCCTACAGCACAAGTGCGGATCGCGTCGAGGCAGAGCGGCACAGACGAGCGTTGCGACGCCAACAGCGTCTCAACAACTACCAGCAGCACCTGCAGGAAAACTACATGTGTGGGCCGATGCCGAAGCGTTTCTGTTTTGAGAGACCGCCGCTACACCCTGTCAGCGCAACGTCTGACACGCGCGACGCACCCACAGGCGGCATCCAGGTGCTAGGACACGTTTTCGGCGACGCGGCGTCTGGCGCAGCGCTACCACGCAATGGCACACTAGCTACACAGCATCGATTTGCCCACGCCGCCACACAAGCAGCAGCAGCAGCGGCATCTCCTGTGTCGTCCGGTGCGTGGACGCCTCGGACAACGGCCTCGCAGTCATGTCTTCCACCGTTTGCGGGGCTTCACAGCGACGAAAAAGCGACGTCGGCGGCCTGTGCGAACACTCCGTTGAGTGACGCCGCACGCGCTTTTAGCCTTGGCGTGCATCCAGCGCTTACGGCCGGTGGAGGAGGAGGACGAGGAGTATCGTACGGGGCTCAGCAAGACGGACGGGGGAACGAGACATCTGACGTGCCTGTTTTGTTCCGCGGTGGTCACAACGCGGAACAGGCGGCACAGGCAGCAGAAACCCGTCTGCGCGAACAACAGGAGCAACAAGCCTGCATGACGGCGCGTCGGCAGATGAAGCAGCTCGACGACGCAGAGGCAGCGGCGCGGCTGTCGAGCGGCGTCAACGTGAGTTTCACCCTGCGCGACATTGCGGCGGTGTTTCTGCGACTGCCCAGCACGACAATGCGTGCGTCGCGGCGATCCGCGGCTGACTCACGTGCTGTGTGCAGCGACGGCGACACAGGACTGGAAGTGCTGGACATCTGCAAGGCGGCGGCGTTGCGCACAGAGGGTGTGTCATGCATCATATCACGCAAGCCGACGCAGATGCGCGGCGGCTGGGAGAGCTACAAGGAGCGTCTGAACCTTTATCAGGAGCCTTTCTACCTTCGCGATCAGGCTTTCATCTTGCTGCTGCCTGTGCCGCACGTGCCCGAGTTGAAGGTGTGTGTGGCGATACATAACGTCAACGACGTCGTGGCGCTCGTGTGTCAGACGCCAGTGCCACGCATCCTTCCCACGGAAGAGGAAGAGTGGATGCGGCAGCGCCGTTACGGGTGGGGAAGCGACGAGGAAAACGACGAGTGCGATAAAGCCGGTGATGATGCCTCGGGTGGTCGACCGCAGCGAGCGCCAGGAAAAAGTAATAATGGGTTGTCCACTGTGACCATTGAAGAGCGTCGCTGGTTTTTTGGTCTCTTCCGTTCACGAAGAGTGGTCCAGGAGAGCGGGGGCTCGGGCAACTGCGGCGGCAATGGCGTCTTCCGCACGTCCGCAGTCGCCTCTTGGAGGCAGCGGCAACAGCAGCAGTCTGCCGCACCGGCAAACGAGGACGCCGCACGTCGTGCCACCTGTCGCGCCCTCCGGCGACAGCACCACGCCGAGGGGCTCTGTCTCACGTGGCGTCACCGCATGCACATCTGGTACGCCCTTTTCCAAGCCGGCCGCTCCTGCATGTCGCTTTCCGCTTGCACGTCGCCGCTGCTGACAGACCCTGCCGCCTGTCAGGCGCGGTGTGCGCTGCTGTGCGATCGCGTCGCCGCCTACGCCGCGGTGTGCCACCGACTGGAAACGCTCCAGGCGATCCGCCAAGCGTACATCGAGGGTCGTGCCGAAGAGCTGTCGCGCCAGCGTGTGCTGAAGCTGTGTGACGCGCCTTACCTGAAGAGTCGTATTCGACTGGGCGAAAGTGAAGGTGAAGCCGCCGCCATGACAAAAAACTCCAGGTCTGCCGGCGGTGAGAAGCACATGCGTGACGAGTGGCAGCCTTACTCGCCTGGCCAACCGCTCCTGTCCACCCTCCGCGGAGCGACGCAATCGGAGGCTCATGCCAAGCGTAGCTGCGTCGCCTCCACTGTAAGCGATCGTCCTTCCTCCACCTGGTCGGAGCTACACGGTGCACACACGCAGCCACCGGCAGCCGCCTTCACCCGCCTTGCCACGAGCCATGGAAACTACGGATCCAGAGAAGTAGGAGGATCGCGGTATGAGAGGGACGCAGCGAATGATCGGCATCGCGCCGAGAGTCCAGCTCCGCCGACTTCGCACTTTGACCAACCAAAGCAAGCCACGCAAGGCCGCTACACGACTGCGGCGCTGCGCGTACCGAGCGCCAGGCCAGGCACGACACGAGCCATGCAGCTGCGGTGCGACGCGAGCCGGCGTGTCGCACAGGGCGAAGCCCCCGTGTCCTCGCTGCGGCACGCAACGCGTCTCTTTGCTTTCTCTGGCGATGACAGGGTGGATGCCGGTGTCAGCAACAGCGGTGGCAGCGGCGCAATTGCTGATGCGGTCTCAGCCGCTACTCCAACGAGCGGCTCGTACCTCTTCCCCGCTGCCGCCGTGTCCTCGGTGGCCCCTTACGCAAGCAGTGTCTCTATCGCCCCTTCCCGCCACATCTCTACCCAGCAGCAACAACAACAGCAGCAGCAGGTGGATAAAGGTCGAGCCGTGTTGGCTGCTAGCGGCAGCACGCCCGCTTCGCGTCTCGCACTGAGTGCCGCGGCTGCGTCGACGCACATGGACCTTATTCTACATCTGGACCGTGACGATACGGTTGCACAGGCCTTGAATCACCTTGCACAGGTCCGTGCCACGTCTATTGTCCCCCCGCTCACCACGGTGCTCTCCGCGGTGCCGCGCTCGACCCAGCTCGTACGTGGCGCCGGTGGCGGCATACGGGAAGACAGCAACGTCTTGCCTGCAACCGCGGAGAGCCATGACGGCCCTTCTTCCTCCAGCACACCGGAGGCGACGGCGGTGACCGACACCGCACCACTCTACGCAGGCTTTGTGCCGTCTCCGGTGGAGTTGCAGCGGCGTCTGACGCCACAGCCTTTCGACATATCCCTTGGACAGGTGCAGCAGCTGCTGCAGTGGCAGTGGGAGCACCACCAGCACAGCTACACCCTGATGCCGCTGCCTCTCTTCCGCGGGGCAGTGGGGCCGTCGGTGGACTTCTCGCTGTTTGCGTCCACCCGCACTACTGAGCAATGTGGTGCGGGTAAGGCGAATGCGGCGGCGTCTCCGACGTATGCGGTGTCGCCGTTGGCGCGCGAACTGATTTTGCAGCTCGTCCATTGGTCCTGGTTGCTGCTGCCCGTTGACTACAGCTGCCGTCGACGTGGCAACTCCCATGCACCAAGAGCGGGATCCTCGGCTTTCTTTCCTCGCGGCGCCCGCGGCCGGAGCTGGCGTCTGCGTCGCTGGCGACTCTTGTTTTGGCTGACAGCGTTCACGGTCGTCGCGCAGCATCCGGCAGGCTGCTTTACACTGATGCTGGGCATCGCGGCGTTGCGCCTCGCCTACAACGGGCTAACGGTGGGCCTCATAGCACGGCTGCCGTCCCATCGCCGCAGCCGAGATGGTGCGCAGTTGCACGACATGGCATGTCAGCGTGAGTGGCGACCACGGCTGCTCCTCCTGTGTGGACCACGCATTCGCCTTCCACGACTCTTCCACTTCGGTTTTGCTCGACATCATCGGAAGCATCAGCATTGCTACTGCTCCTCGCACCCGCCAAGCTTTGCAACGCATCCTTTTCTCACCTTGCTTGCGCGCAACGTCCCGCCGCTACGTGAGCGGGTCAGTCTGCTGTACAACCTCTCTGAGGCGACGGCGCAGAGCTGGCTGGAGCGGCGACGCGAGCACTTCAGTGCACAGACCGTCGTCACCTACGTGCTGCGGTGCCAGACGTGCACGGCAGCGGTGCTGAGTCGTCTGCAGCTTGCCTTGTGCGGTTACTCCACGACGTTCTCCCTCTGGGCCTCGCTGCTGTGTCTGGCCTACTTGCTTCTGTACTTGGTGTACGTGAGCGTGGTCGGGCAACTTTGGCGCAGCAGCGCAAGCGCCTACAGCGGAGCCGCTTCGCAGTTCACAAGCAGTGCTCTGAACTCCAGTGTAGAGGTCATGGCTTCATTGCTGCGCCACTACTGGGTGACGATAAGCGCGTCCACCTCGCCAGCGGGCGGTGGCAGTTGGAGTAGCGGGTTAGGAAAGCCGTCGCCTCTTGACCTTCTCCGTGACTTGTCTGCTTCCGTATGGAAGGGCGTCGTGGAGCCCGTTCGCTTCTTGCAGCAGCAGCAGCGCGCACAAGCCGCGGCGACGGTGCCGGCAGAAGCCGACGCGGAAGTAGACTCGGCGTCTCGGAGTGAGGCGGCAGACGCAGGGCGCGGCCGCTCACCCTACTTCTATCAGAATGGCCGCTACTACGACTACGACGCGACGCCCACGCTGGCGTGGGCGTCGCCGCAGAGGACGTTGCTTGAGTCGGCTCCTACTCAGCCGACCGCGTCAGCTGGCAGTACAACAACTGCCTCCTTCAGCGACAACTACAGCTCAATGCCATTGAATAACACTCGACGGGGCGAGCCGATTCACCTGAGGGAGAATGCAGAGGTGAACTTGCTGTGGTTTTTTGTGTTTGCGTACTTTGCGACATTCTGTCTGCCTCGCTCGCCGTTTCGCTGGCTGTGGCGTCGGGTCTGGAGCGTGCTTACGCACGACGACGCGCTGGCGCGACGTCCCCTTCTTACGGTTTAAGAAGGGGGGGGAAATACGACTTGTTTTTTTCTGTGTTCTCATTTTTACACAATGCGTGACAGTTGGGATTTCATGACAAGCAGCGACAAAGAGAAGAGAAGAAAAAAAAAAAACTAAAACGATCATCAATATCAATGTTAATCAACACCAGCCTTGTTTTGCCTCCTGCGGATACTATCAGAAGCTCTTCAACCCTGCACACACGCTCTTTCTCTTTCTCTTTCTCTTTCTGTTATGCCTTCTACTTCTTTTCTTTTTTTTTTTTCTTCTTCTTCCAGAGGTTATCGTACTTCCACGTTTAGTGTGTCATGCGTCAGAGGGCTGAGGGCATGGACAAGAGCGACGCCGGTGGCGCCTTTAGCAGCTCCACGAATCTGCGCGAGGCGAACGAAGAAAAGTTGAGGGCGCTCCTCGATCGTGCTTCTGCACGTGCCGCGGCAACAAGGAAGCGCAACCCGGCGCTGAGCGGTGACTACCTGGATTTCGAAAACGCGGAGTTTGGAGGGAAGTGGATTAACGCGGCGTGGGCAGCGTTGGTGGTGCTAGCGCTCGTGTTGTTCTACGTCCTGTGGTTCACAGATTGGGTGCGCTAAGACACTTCAGCATCTAAGCGCTTCTAAAGGCACAATGAAATAGCAACTGCATTTCAAAAAAAAAAAAACGTCTTTTTTTTTTCCAGATAAGTACTGCACAAGAGCTTAACAAAAAAAAAAAGAACGAAAAGCCGCATTGCGTGTCGAGCACCTCTTATTCGTGCTCTTCTGATTTCTACGGCTATACACCGTCCTTTAACACTGTCTGCTTCGTATTACATCAGCCGCAAAAGGAATCAAAGGCAGTGTCTTTCTTTCTTTCTTTTTTTTTTTTTTGTTTGCTTATATGTCCGTGTGTGTGTTTGTGTGTTTGTTTGTTTGTTTTTATCTTCTGCCTTCTTGTTTCTTTCACCTCTTCGCCTTGCACAGTGCGCGTATCTTCTCGAGAACGGCGTACCTTTTTCTCTTTCCTTTCTCGTCACAATATCATCATTCAGGAACTGGCAACGAGATAAATAAACAAAAACACACTATTCGCTCTGCCGCTCATTTTCGAAGCAAGAATCCCGTGTGTCTGTGCGTCCGTTCTAGCATATGTAAAAAGCAGACGTCAAGTAAGCAAGCTTATTGCTACATATAAAAAAAAAACAGCTATATAGAGTCTTCTTTTTTTTTCTTCGTACGAATAAGGCAGAGAGCTGATTCACCTTGGATTGTTTGCGCCTCTGACCAAGTAGAGCTGTATTGTTTACGAGAGTTTTTTTTTTTTTTGACCGGTTTTCTTTTTTTTTTTTTTTTCAAATTGTCATGAGCGACTCGGGGGAGGACTACGAAGACGACTATGAGGATGACTTCGAGGATGAGTTGTCAACCCACTCTCGCCCCTCTCCTGCCTCGGTGCCGGCCACACAAACGTCGAACACCTCCCAGTGCACGCCGTCGACGGCGGTGGCACCGGCACGCGGCCCTCTGGCCGGCCTGACGCCCGCGCAGAACCAGCGCACCTCTTTAGAGACCAGCTACGAAAGCTACCAGTCCTCCGGCGACGCCGGGGTTTTCGCTTCTCATGCACGGGAGCAAAGCACGTCATCCTCGCCCGCGTCGTCGCGTCACTCGGACCCGATGTACTCGACCGAAGCGCCTGCAGCGGTGCCAAGCCCGCACAGCAACACCCCGCCACACGCAGCCCAGGCTGCGCCGCACCCACGCTCCGGCTCCGCAACGTCCTCCTCCTCCTCCGACACGGACGGTAGCGATGATAGCGAGAGTGAGAGACGACCACCCGCACAACTGCTACCACTACAGCAACAGCCGTTGCCGTTTCCGGGGTCGCACTTGAGCGTTCCAAGCAGCTCTGTGAGTCTCGGCTGCGCAGCAGGGCAGTTCAGCGGCGGCGACACCCCTGCGTCATTGCAGGGCACCACGGGAGGCGCGGCGATGGTGGCTGCACCGAACATCCGAGACGTCTCCGGACCACGGCAGGCCTCCCCTGAAGAAGGCAGCGACCGTAAAAAGAAGGCAATCCACCAGTCCAACTACACCACCGTGGAGGAGCTGGATGACGAGCCGCTGCCACAGCACCGAGGACGAACGCCAACCGTGGAGGACGAGGAACTGTCGGACGTTGAGGACGAGACAAAACGTGGCAAGACAAAACACCAGCTCAGCTCACGGGAGAGCATGAAGCAGGAGGCCCCCGCCGCAGTGTCGCAGCGGTTGCCGTCACCACCGCTGCCCCAGCGCAGCCCCACCCAACCATCCTCGCGCTCTTCCTCCCCTGCGACCTCGGAGGCGTATTCCGAATCCTTCACCGGCGCCACACCAAATCAGTCGTCAGCCCGGCACTCGCAGCGGACTCCGACGCCGGCGCGCAGTAAAGCCTCGTCCGTTTCCGCCCCCAGCGCGTCACGGCCGTCCCCAAAACCGGTCAACAGCAGCCGCAGCAGCTCGGACGCCCAGCCAACGCCAATGCCTTCCACTTCTGCCTCCAGCAGCATCCGTGACAAGAAGAACGACACCTCGATTGTGTCGGACACGAAGAACGGCACCACACCGTACTCTGGTCCTGGGCCGCAGGAGCTCCTTCGCGGCACGGCTCCCTCCGCTGCCTCCTCGGCATCGTCGTCGTCGTCGTCCTCTTCCTCCTCCTCCAGCTCCAGCGACAGCGTGCGAGGTGCTGGCGAGGAACGGGCGAGACTGCTGTTGCGCATCGCGGACTTGCAGGCTGAGATCATTACATGGGACAATCGCATTGCGCGGAAGCGGGCGCTGATAGCGGCCGCGGAGACGTCGCAGGAAACACCCTCGCCGTCATCCCGTTCGCCGGCGAGCCGTCGCGGGCAACATGGCGGGCGTAGCCTCAGCGTCGACGCCGGTGGCAGGGGTGCTGCTGCGGCTGCGGAGGCTCGACGTAAGCCTCCGCAACGAGGCAACTCAAGGGCGCCACCCAACGCAGGACGCCGGAAGGTATCGGTGGGACGAGGTCGAGGGAGCGGTGCAAATGGTGCAAGCAACCGCAGTGAGAAGGGCCGCCCGGTCACCAAAGCCCACCTTGACGCCCTCCGTGAGAAGAACGCGAAGCTGGAAAGCGCCTACGCCCGCCTCGGCGGCGATGGCACCGGCGCCGCTGCCGTCGACGTGCCTGCCCTCGTTAGCCGGGCGGAGGCGCACCTGCAGAAGGCGCGAGCGCGGCTAAAGGAGGTGACAGCGGCGCGGCGCGCCCTGGAAAACCGCGACAAGCGCGCCGCCCACACCATTGAAGAAGTGCACAAGCGCATGCCCACCTCCACAGAGCTGCAGGAGCGTCAGCTCAATGAGGGCATCTACTCCCGCGCTAGCCTGCAGCGGACGGTGCAGGAACTGAAGAGCAGCATCGATCGCGCCAAGGCTGGCGCGCAGCTGATGAAGGCGCGATGTGAAGAGTTGGCGGCGCAGGCGCAGGAGCGTCACCTGTCCTCTATCACGCCGAAGGAGTACGAAGCGCTGCGCAGCGCGCGTGACGAGCGCAAAAGAACGGCGGAAAAGCATAAGGCGGGAATTGCAGTGTACAGCGCCGCTGTCGAGCAGGAGATGCAAGGAAGCACCGCAGCAGGCGGAGCAGGGAATATCACCTCCGGGTGGTCCTCTCGCACCACCTCTCCGAGGAAGTCCTCGGAAGCGAGTCGAAAAGTTAGTCCACACTCCAACCTCGCCTCTGCCGAGCAGCAGGGGCTGGACGACTGTGAGGTCGGCAAAGCCGCTTTGCTCGAAGATCAGCAGGCGGCACTCACCACCCGCAAGCAGGAGCTGCAGAGCCACATCGATGACCTCTGGCGCCGCATCCAGCAGCGCAACGAGCAGATCAAAGCCAACAATGGAGTACAGCCGAACACGACAGGGAGCACCCTGGCCTTCGCCGCGGAGGGTTTCGGTGGGGGGAGCAGTCTCGCCTCTGCTGATGCCGCGGCTGGCAGTGGGGCCGCAGCAGCGCGCAAGTCCTCGCTACGCGACGTTCTGCGGGCACCGATCGGCAGACGCGCCAAGGAAGGCGGCAGCTCACCTTCTCCCTCGCCAGCACGAGAGCACGCCACTCCCCCGCCTCTCTCCGCGGCGACGCCTCCCGCACAGGCGCAGGAGACGAGTGCGCATCGTCAGGAGCGCGGCAACGCGAGTCAGGGCAGCGCCACCGCGGAACGCCTGCGTGGCGCCGTTGCCGCGGCCCGTCAACACAACCGCGCGCACGGCAAAGAAAGCCCCGCAGCGTCGAGGCCGCTGCCCACCTCGACCGGCACAGGTCAGAGAACAGTGCGTGAGGCCCACCAGCCGTTGTCGTCCGCCTTCACAACTCTCGCGGACTCGCCTGTAAAAGGGAAGACGCCCTGGGGAAGGGCCGTGGCAGCCGATGCGAAGGTGACGAGCGCGCGCGACTCCCCAGCTGAGACGCCGATCGAAGAGGAAGTTGCGGTCCGGCACACGCCACACGACAGTCAGCCTCTTCAGAACGATGCTGATGCGGTTGCGGAGCAGACGTGCCTCGACGACGACGACGGCGGCGTTGAGGCGATGCTGCGCAAGATCGACGAGGAAAACCGACGCATCGGCGAAGAAGCTCTTGGACAAGCCTCGGCATCACCGTCCCTACCGCCGCAGCAGCGGCAATCGGAAGACAGGGAGGCGTTCGCTGACGCCAAGGTGGGGAAGAGCGTGGGTCAAGGAGGCGCTGTCGAGGACGGCGCTTTTGACGACGAGGAGATCGACGAGGTTCCAGAAGAAGAGGCCGAAGTCACCGAGGGAGGGTCCGGCCGATCCACACCTGAATGGCTGCGTGAAATCTAAAGCTAGCGTGTGTAAAAAAAAAAAAGATGTATTCAAGGAGCACTACTCGCGTATTTGCTATCAACCGCAAAGTAGTATGTGCGTTTGTCTTTTTTTTTTTTTCATCTTTCTTTGTGGCCTTTTTTTTTTTTTCTTGCAGACAAAGCCATTACCTGCGTGGTTTAATACCGTTGTACAATGTAGACAAATGATAGAAGATTAAGAGTGAGCAGGGCGAAAGAGGTGCCTGCGAACATCCTTTTTTTTTTTTTGTGTGTGTGTGTGTGTAAAACAGTGCTTTACAAATAGAATTCTGTACATCGAGTTTTACGAGTGGGAGGAAAAAAGAAAAAAGGAAAGGAGCAACATGTGGACCACGAAAGCGACCTGAAACGTCTCCGAGAGCAAATCAGGCTGCTCGATTAAAAAAAAAAAAACAATAATAATAATAAATGAACAAGTAAATAAAATGAAGGAAGAGAAAAAGAGAAGTCTATTACGCATTTCAACAGAGAGGGCATACCCCCTACTTCGTGCGGAACAGACGCTGATGCGAAGAACTTCGCCTCTACAAGCTGATACTCTCTCTCTCTTTCTCTCTTCTCGCTCTCTCTCTCTCCCACTTAATACTGTGATTCAGAGCTAATAGATCGGCTCCTATAGAAAAAGCAGGTGTAATGTGTGCATCCGATTTCAATAAGTTTTCTGGCTCGTTTTAAAAACAGCATTTGCTGACTTGGCGTGTTTCCCTCCCTCCCCCCCCCCCCCTCACTCTTATCTGCTTTACACGCGACCAAGAGAATTATATCTGATAGAATAGGCCTGCCAGCGCCTTCCACATTATTTATTCATCGTGTTGTACAAGCACAACATAGCGAGAGACTTTCTTTTTTTTTTCCTTTGCAAAGACGAAAAGCAAAGCCCATACGTGTCGTATGCTTGTACGGCTTTCGAGTTTCTTTTTTTTTTTTTTAGAAGCAAAGCACACCTAACGATTTGTGAGTGGGTAAGCTGTTTGATCATTCATTTGTGAAAAAAAAAAAAAAAGAAAGAGAGGGAAGGAGAAATAACAACAGCGGTTGCGTTGGACGACTGACACTCCCTCTGATTTTCCCCTTTCCCACTTCACTTCCATTTTCGTTTTTTCCTTCTTTTTTTTTTTAGTTGCTTTACGCAATGACAAGCAGCGAGAAGAAGTACGCCGCGTGGGTGGATGTGGTGGCGGGCGGATTCGGTGGCTCCCTAGCCAAGTCCCTTCTCAGCCCGTTCCAGCGCATTGTCGTGCTGCAGCAACTGGGTCAGCACAAAGGCTACAGCATCCTCCAGCTGACCCGATACATCTACACCCAAGATGGCCTGAAAGGCTTCTGGCGCGGCAACCTCACCTCCATGGTGATCCGTGTCCCATACAGCGGCATCCAGTTCCTACTATACAGTCAGTGCAAGTTCCTCTTTCAGGACTGGCTCCACCGGCGTCGTCAGCAGCAGCGAGCGGATGCGCACGAGAGCGGGAAGAGCCTTCGCGACTCTCGAGAGATAGAGATGATGGAGAAGTTCATCATGAAATGCGGGGCGGGCGGCATCTCTGCCACGATCGCGGGGGCTGTGGTCTACCCAGGTGAAGTGGTGCGACTGCGCCTCATGTCGGGTGAAAAGCAGTTTCACGGCATCGCACATACCTGCCGGCTCGTCTACCTCGAGACGCACTCGCTGCGCAACTTTTATCGCGGCCTGGGTGCCTCACTCCTGCAGCGTGTGCCGGACATCCTCGTTAGCTTTGCCACCTACGAAACGATCAAGTACGCCGTGCTGGACAGCCCCAATCCACCGTTTTTCAAGGACAGCTACACCGCGCGTAACGTACTCTCGACGATACTCGGCGGGTCCGCGGCGGCAATCGCGTCGATCATCGTAGCCTTCCCTCTCGATGTGGCGAAGCGCCGCATTGGGATGTCGGGCATGAGCACCGACAAGGTGGTCTACACTGGTGTCGTGGACTGCCTGCGCAAGATTTATGCGAAGGAAGGCATTCGTGGCTGGTATGCCGGCGCCTTCATGGAGGCGGTCCGCTGCGTGCCGCAGGTGATTCTGATGTGGATGTTCATCGAGGGCATCCAAAAGCAGCTTGCACCCTACGCAGCGGTCGTGGACGACTCCAAGAAAGCGGAAAAGTAGTCGAGATGACGAAGTGAACTGATTCGCTAAACCCGTTGCTTTGTATTTGTGGTGATAGCGTAACTTGGGTGTCTTTTCAGTTTTTTTTTTTCTTTTCTTCCTTTTCCCATCCTGTTTAATTTTATGGCAGGGATCGATGCTTGCAGTACCTCAACTCTTCTTTAATCAACTGTTTAAGTTGAGCAAGAACAACATGAAAACAGTAACGCCCCCCCCCCTCCCTCCACACACACACACAAACACACACGGAAAGAAAAAAAAACCGGAGGTTTGAAAAATGTCGAGTTGTGAAAGGTGTATTTGCCTACCGTTAAGCCAGTGTCGCACTCCCTCTCCCTTCCCGACTGCTTTATCTGTCTTCGCTTGCTCATTAGAGCAGTCATTTATTCACAAAGCAACAGCTTATACATATATATGAAGAGGCATTAGCAGTAATTCACGCTGATCTTACATCACCTACGGCGACAAGCAGAAAAACGACCCTTTGCACACACACACACACACACATATCTGCCTCTATTCCTCTGTTTCAAAGTTGTACACGACATACGCACAGAGACACGAAAGAGAGAAAAAAGAAAAAGAGCTTCTTATCATCCACGGCATCTATCCTGTATAGACATACAGAAAAAGGAGGAGAGAGAAAGAGAAAGCTCTTGAGGCCACGCACAACGAGCGAGAAAGCTGTTTTCACTCTCTGATCTTTTTTTTTTTTTACCCCCTAGGGAAAATTCAAACAGAGAAGCATCACAACACGCGATGTCCACACCAGAAGCTCGTGCGCAGGCCTACCTCGTGTCACTGCAGGACACCCTGCGGACCCAGGGCAACGCCGACGCCGCCGACACGGTAGCCCGTGCATTGGACCATATGGACCAGCGCTTCTGGTACGAGCTCTCCAACGACCTGCTCGAGCTGATCCGCGAGCCCATGCTGCTGGACGGCTTGCAGGAACTCTACGAGGCTGTCATCATGGCCGTCCGCGCAGACATCTCGCCCATCGCCTACGTCATGATGGTGCGCTCGGTGTGCTTCGCACCTGGCATGACGACCGAGGCGGCGCTGGAGCTCGTGGAAGGGGCCTGTGCTTCGCTCATTCACTCTAGCTCGGAGCAGGGCCACTACACAGCCCTCTGCATCCGCGCACAGCTACTGCTGGAGAGCACGAGCGC
Organism: Lotmaria passim; assembly: GCA_037349495.1. Taxonomy (NCBI): domain Eukaryota; phylum Euglenozoa; class Kinetoplastea; order Trypanosomatida; family Trypanosomatidae; genus Lotmaria; species Lotmaria passim. The sequence continues at coordinate 664,085 of CP140195.1, forward strand.
CGAGGACAGCGCGGCGCTGGCAGCCGTGCCCGGCTCGCCGCCGCACACGGCGCGCAAGCTGCTGGAGCAGACGGAGACGTACCTGCACGGGCTGAAGATGCACGAGGTAGAGCCGGTGCTGGTTGCGCTCTACGGCATGGCCCGTGGGCGAGACTACGAGATCCGCCGGCAGTACATGAGCTACTACAAGAACGCCTTTGACATCATCCTCTTCTCCGAAAAAGCGGACCTCCCGATGCGCGAAGAAGACGTCGCCGCCCTTGCCTACAAGACCGTCATTGCGGGTCTGCTGTCGGACAAGATCTTCAACTACGGCAAGTTTCTGAATTTTGAGCAGTTTGTCAGCGTGCTGCAGCGCGAGAGTTGCCCGCACCGCTGGGCATTGGAGATGATGCGGCTGTGCAACGAGGGCGACGTGGATAGCTTTGAAGCTTTCTACAAGGCACACCAGGAGCAGATCGCGCAGGAGCCGCAGCTCAAGACCGCCTCGGCCTCGCTGCATCGCAAGGTGCGTCTCATGGCGCTGCTGCACCTGATCTTCTACACCCCGCTTAGCGAGCGCACCTTCACTTTCCACGCCGTAGCGCAGCGCTGCGCCGTGCCAGACAGCGGGGCGGAGCCGCTGCTGCTGGATGCGCTGGCGCACGGCATCGTCAAGGGTCGCATGGACGGTCTCACGCAGCAGGTCCATATTACCTGGGTGGAGTCGCGTGTGCTGAGTCTGGAGGAGGTGAAGGCGCTGGCGAATCACGTCTCGAAGTGGCGGGAGCAGGTGGTTGGGCTGACAAGCTCGGTAAGCAAGATGGTGAAGCAGATTCCACAGTAAGCAAGCACCGCGAACACACAGGGTGGGAAGAAGAGGGGAGAGGATGGGGCAGCGGGGTCAAAAGGCGTTCCGCCTGTCGCCGGACGCCAAGCTCTCTAGTTAAATCTCCAGTTCCTTATCTTGCCCCTGTGCTCGTCCGCTGAGTGGACTGTCTTGTGTCGTTCCCCTGTGACTGTCGCATGTCTCTATACAAACTCTCTCTTCTTTTCCCCCTTTTATCCGTCGTTTTATTTGGTTGTTATTGGAGTTTTGCTCGAATTGAATTTGGGTGCTTGCATGTGTGTGTGACTGGCTTTGCAATTTGAATTGAAAGAGGTAAACAGAAGTAAAAAAAAAAAAACATGAATTGAGTTTCGTGACCGTGGCTGCATCGGCGAGTGTTGTGGTGCTGCAAAGACGTGTTTTCCTGTGCTCAGGGGGGGGGGGAGGAAAACAGTGCTGCCTCTTTTTTTTTTTTTCTTTTTTCGAAGACATTGGGCGTTCTGACCAGCTTCGTGTCCGTCTCAGACACTCTCATAGCCGGCGCGAGTAAATTAGTGTGTTCCGTAGCGTACGGCCGTACCTCCGTAGCAAAGAGTGAATAAAGCACACACACACACACACACAAAAAAAAAAAAAGAGCCCAGGTTAACCATGTTGCTGCAATAAAGAGAACACACAACACAGCGCAAGAAAAAAAGGGCAACTGACAAGATTATATATATATATATATATATATATATATATGTGTGTGTGTGTGTATTTTTCTCTCTCAATCCATCTTCATTCTACCTCTTATCTTTTGTCTTGTCATTACCTTCATAACAATGTGGGGCGTGTTTTTTTTTTTTGTTGTTGTTGTTGTTGTTGTTTGTAATCTCAGTGTCTGCCGAAACCAACGCAGAAGCAACGCTGAATCTGCTGGCCGGTTCTGGCAACAGCCTCTCAAAAGCGACCTGTTATTAAAGAAAGACAAAAAGAGCAAGCGCATGCTCTGGAGAGAAAAACGAGAAAAAGTTTTTTTTTTGTCCCATCATGTGATGTAAATTACAAACACTACAAATCTACCCTTCCTTCCACTTTGAACTCTGTTTTGCACTCATAAGCAAACTTAATGTTCTCTTGTTTTGTTTTTCTTCTGATTGAACTCTACCACGTTGTATTGTCAGCTTTTTTTTTTCTCGTGCCGTTGATGTTGGTGTCGTTTGACAATTTCACTTTCTTGACTAAAGAAGAAATATGGAAGGTGTGAGTGTTCGACCTACGATGGCAGCTGCAGCGGCGGCGACGAAGTCGGTCGGCTCCGCCGTGTCGCCGTTGCCGGCGGCAGCAGCCATGGGTGAGAGGAGTGAGTGCCCACCTCTGCCCTGCAACGCGGCGCTGCAGCGCGAGGCGGCTGTGTTTTTGGCGCAGGAGCATGCAGCGGACGCCTCCGTTGCCGCTCGCAGCCTCACGGCACACAGCAGCGCGACGGGCAGCCGACGCGACGGAAACACGAGCTTCCTTTCCGAGCTCGAGACCGGGGGCGAGCGTCTCAGCTACCCGCCATCCTATTTTGGCCCCACCGCGGCCTCTTCTTCTGCGCGTCGAGAGAAGATCAATCCCTGCACCTGTTCGACCGCCGCCTTCGATGGGTGGTTGCGCGCTGTTGTCGTGTCGATTCCAGGGCCACCGGACGCGACGCAGCCCTCACATGGTGGTGACTTCGGCGCCGCACGCGCGGAAGGGATGCACAGTCACCGCGCATCCACATCACAGTCGACGCTCGCCGCAGCGTTCGTTGAGGGCTCTTCGCGGAAGGCGTCCATGGCGGCGGCGGTCGTGCTGGTGTCCCGCGAGCGCGCCTTGCATACCGCGTTAGAACTACTGGAGACTGCTGCTCGTCTCCTGCAGCGCCGCCTGGCCCTAAGTCATGGACAGAATAGCCTCCTGCAGGCATACTACAACGCCTTGGAGGAGGACATTGACGCCACCACCACAACGGGAAGTGAGCTAAAGCCCACCGCTTTCCATCGCGAGCTGCGGTCCCGCAAGCGCGAGGTGCCACTGCAGCATTACTCAGCGGAGCAGAAAGAGCTGGAAGCGCGTCTCGAGAAGCTGTACTACGTTCTGCGGAAGCTGGAGGAGATCGAGGGTCTGAGCAACTCGATCCTCGTTGAAGGACGAGAGGCGGTGCAGAACGCATCCGCTGCGGCAGATACGTTGCGGCCGACACAAAAGGGTTTGCACGAGACGAGCGGCCACGACGCCGCGTCAGACGCTGGTGCACCGCTGACGGGGGACGCTACAGCGGACTCGCCGACGTACTCGTTCACTAACGCCGTGGGCGGCGCCTCCTCGCGGCGACTCGTCGCCATCGAGCGTCGCGTTCGTCGGTTGCGGCGTCAGCTCAACCTTCCCCTGGCCCCCGCAGAAATCACGTCACGGCTGCGCAACGAGCTCATCCTGTCCTTCTCGGCGCGCGTTTTGGCCCTGCGAGAGCCGGCACCCTTCACGCCAGAAATGCACGCCCCTAAAGATAGCGACACGCGCAACAACGACAGCAGCGCTATGTCCGCGCCGCCGCCGTCCTATCAGCACCGACACGCGCACTCCATCAGTGCCTTTGTGGAATGGTACGTGCAGCACATCATGGACCCGCCTGCCATGTCCCAGCTGCTCAGCATCGTGCCGCACGCGTATGTGGTTACGACGTCGTGTCGGCTCGTCTATGCGTGTGAAGCGCACGCCTCCTTGCGGGCCTCGCGTGCGCTACCCGACCTCGGCGCGGTGCTGCTGCGGGCGGTGACGGAAGGGCGTGCCGACGCGATGGCGCAGCTCGTGTTGTCGTCAAGCGTCTCCTATGGCAGCGTTCTGACGCACCCCCTGAACAGCCCGACCTGCTTTTATGCCGGCCTCATGGGTGGTCAGCTGGAGGTGGTGGCACGCCTCGTCAATCAGCAGTGCTGGGACGCGGAAGCCCTGCATGTGCTACTCTTCATAGGTGCGCCGTGGGGCCGCGCCTCCGCCACACGGGGGTGCTACAACTACCAGAAGACAATGCTGAGTCGGGTGTGGCGAGTGCTGCAGCTGGCAGAGCGCGGGCTGCAGAATATAGAACAGCAACAGCAGCAGCAGGACGACGATAGCAACGCCGCGGCATCATCGAATGCGGTTTCCCTGAACGGCGAGCACGAGATCAGTACGGGCAGCGACAGTGATGTAGCGGCATCGGCAGCGAGCGCAGACAAAAGCGAAGATGCCAGCAGCGGGAGTGCCGCCGCCGCCGTCGCCGTGGCTGCGCTTCGTGACGCCGGGCTGTTCAGCACGGCCTCCGCGACGTCTGACGACGTGACTGTGCTGCAGACTTTTCGAGCGCTCTTCGCAGCAGCAGCGAGTCCGTTTTCGAGCGCAGCAGCGCAGGTTGAATCACAGTTGGGTAGTGAAGATGGGCTTGACGGCAATGACGACAGCACGGCTGCGTCTCCGATGACTATCCATGGCGGCACGCAGCGCAGCAGCTTCCACGACAGCGACGACTCAGCTATTCAAGCAATTGGCAGCGTTGTTTCGCCCGGCGTTGTGGCACCGCCGCCTGTGTTCCTCGACGGTGGACTGCAGAAACTGCGACTGCTGCTCGTGGCACGCAGCGGCACGTTGCAGTACGAGGCCCAGCAACAAGACGCACAGTGGGCCGCGCTGCTGGATCAGTCCGCGAGGCCCGTCGCCCTGCGGCGCCGTCCCTCACACGGCGTCAACGCACTCGCACAAGATGATACCGCTGCTAGGACTGCTGCTGCTGCTGCTGGTGTTGCGGCAGGCGATGGCAACAGCAGCAGTATCAGCAGCGAGTCCGTCTTCGCAGCGGTGCTGCGACGTAGGCAGCTGGACTCGTTGAGTCCCGCTGCGGCGTGTCCGGTGCGTTGTCAAATGTGTCCCGCGTTTTCGACACCGGCGCTGCAGCGCGTGGACGCCCTCAGCTACGGCCCGCTGCAGCCGACCACCTCTGCGCGAGCGGCTGCCCCGGTGAATGACGTGGTGGAGGGTTTGGGGCCGGTGTCGAGTGAGGAGGAAGAAGAGGCCGACTGCGCCGTTGACGACGACCCCAAAGCCGCCTCGACGGATCTGGGGAGGGCTGCGAAGGCCGACAGTGGAGGTACGGAGCGGACGCAGCAGCAGCAGCGACCGGTCCGCGCGCTCCTCGTGCGCGCAGACACGGCCATCGAAGGCGCTCCCCATGCCTGGTACGCGTACTGGTGCAGCGCGTCACCCGTCGTCGCGTCTGCTGATCACTTCGGTGAAGTGGAGAATGGTCGACAATCGACACAAGACGCTCTCTCCGTTGCCTCCTCTCGTCGTCCCTGGCGAATCTCCTTCCTGCGTCTGCAGTCACGCGGTTCCTCTCGCTACTCTTCCACACATGCCATCGAAGACTCGATTCAGGCCGCGTTGTCGGCGAAGCAGCAACGTGCTCGGCGCACCCTATATGGTGCCGCGGCGGGAGAGGTAGACAGCATGGCCGACGCAAAGGACGACGGCGGCACTGGTGAGGATGAAGCGGCCGATGAAGAAAGTGGCATCATAGGAGCCTCTAATAGTGATGTCAGAGGCGACGTCCTCCGCGCCCGAAGCCCCTTGACGGCGCTGCGTGGCTCCGCGCGACTCTCCGCGCGATCTGTCTACTTCGAAGTGCACCTATCCTTGAACTACCTGCTCGCCCTGCACGACCCGGCTGCGTCGCTGGCGTCGTCCCTCGTCGTGAATGCGGCGCGACCTGTGCTGTCCGCGAACAGCGTGGTGGTGGGTCTCTGTGACGACTCGGTGGCTGTCACCGCAAATGGCTGCACACGCGGCCCACAGCAGCCGTTCCCCGTCGCACACCTCGGCCACAGCTGCGACCCAGGTTTCGTGAAGGCCGCTGCATCGAGCGAGGGGAAAGGAGCAACAACTACCTCGACGCTAGGCTCGGCTGGTGTCTCGGTGTCCGTCATCGCTCACCGCACGCGCCCCCATTATTCTACCGAAGGCTCGAAGTCGGAGGAGGTGTATCTTGCCGTCTCGCAGCACCAGGGCAACTCAGTGAGTGTGGTCATGGCGGACAAGGACACGCCACTTTACCTACGCATGGAGGTGCCACGATACAACAGGGACGCGGCAGCGGCACTCACGCAAGCGAAGGATTACCAAGACGGCAATCCAAACATTGAGATGGAGGCCGTGACGGGCGCGTTGAGTGGCTCTGTCAGTGTTGATGATGACGGAGATGCTCATCAAAGCTGTGAAGCTACACAGAGCAGTCCAACGTACGCCTCACCTGCAGCCACGTTTCTACCCAACATTACTATTGCCTCACCGCAGGACGTGCAAATGGCGGCGTCAACGACGCAGCCCAGCGATGCGACGTGGCACGGGTTGGAAGCCTCGTCCTTGGCCGTTTGCCCGGCGACGATCGTTATGGGGCTGCTCTACACCCCGATGAGCGATGCCCTGCGCCTCCGCGTGAACAATTACGTCCTTCCGGACGAACTGCGCCTTGGCATGGCTGCACATGCATCTACGGCAGACACCGCCGCTGCAAGCAACAACAGGGAACTCAACAACCACAGCAGCAGCAATAGCATGCTGCGCCCCTGCCTATATCCTGCGGCGACGTTGTCGCTCGACGAGCACGGCTGGGAGCGGTGGTACACCCACCAGACGCAGATGTGGACGCGTGCTCGCCAGCAGCGCCCCGGTAGCGCGTCTGCCGCTATGCTGCCGTCCGCGCCGGCGGTGTCCAACGCTGTGGTTCGATTTGTCTTCGAGGCTGCCCACCTGCTCTACGGACCACCGCTGACTGCCGTCCCTCCACAAGGTGGCGCCTTGACCGCCGCTACATCCACAGCGGCAGTCGCCACGCGGCCTGCAGCGCACCGCCGGCCGCGCGGCACATACGTGAGCCTGCTTGACACAGCGTGCAAGTTCACGCAGCTGCTGCGCGTGCTTACCAACGTCGCTGCCCTTGCGGGTCTCACGTCCTCGCAGCAATGGCAGCAGACGAACTTGGCGGCGACAGCCGCCACCACCACCCGCCATCACAGCAGCGACAGCGACTGTGAGGAGGCACCACCAGGCTTCGGTGAGGAGGGGTTGGGGTTGGGGTTGGCGAAGTCGAAGGTGACGTCCGCTGCGGTGCCTTTCTTCGGCTCACGTGACCGTCTTGTGCGGGATGCACTGTCGGGCGTACAGGCGCTACTCAATGCGCCAGCTGCTGAAGGGGCCCTCTTCTACCCACCCGTCCGCATCTACCGCCACAGCAGCCACTGCCCGCCGCAGGACCTATACCCGCTGCCGCCGGCGTCAAAGATAAGCATGGACGGCAGCAAAGAGAGAGACAAGGTGGGGGCTGACGGAAAGGGGACGGAGAGCAACACAAAGGCGGAGGCAGCGGCGGCTACCAACTTGAACAGCACTTCTCACGCCTCCGCCGCCAAACCCTCACCGCAGCCAATGCGGCGTCAGCTTGGCGCCGGGCTCGCCATGCAGACCGCCGCCACAAGTCGCCTCTCGTGGCACGAGGTGCTCCCTGAGAACGCGCGACTCACACCGCTCTGCGCCGCGCTCGCGTCTCGGCAGCCGGCGATGGCGTATGCGATAGCCACCCACCCCCTCACCTCTTTCTGCGACTCCGGCAACGAAGCGCAAAATCGCACTCAGCAGCAGCAGCAGCGCCGCACCGCCTTATACGCCGCCTGCGCTCTCGGCTACGCAGATGTGCTCGCGGTGTTGCTAGAGCGCATTCCCGTCGAGGAGATCCTCTCCTTCTTCGGTCTCGTGATTGAGGGTGAGGCGCGCGCCGCCCTGCAACAGAGCTATGCCAAAGCAGAGGCGCTTTTTCTGCGCAACTACCGACTGAACCTGCTGAGTACGCCGGTGATGACGGTGTCGCCGTCGCAGCCGCGCGATGGGGCGATAAAGGGCGGCGCCAGCAACAGCAGTCACCGTGGTGGCACGAGCACTCGCTTCGCCTCCCTTGCTCCATTTGGTGCAGCAAGTGGCTGTGACGCTGCTGCCGCTGCTTCGGGTGGTGGTCGCTTCTATGGCACCAATGAATGCCAGCGAGCACTGCTGGACGTCTCCTCCATTTATTCCACCACCCGTACCCTCTACACCCCGTTGCACGTCGCGCTGCTAGGCGTCATTCGCACCGAGGACGACGACGACGACGAAGACGAGGACGACGGCGGCGATGATAAGTGGAGCGACGACAGCGACCTCAGCAGTGGTTGGGAAGGCAGTGCGAGGGATGCGGGGCAGCAGCGGTTTGACGACCTGCCGAACGTAAGCGCGGCGTATGCGTCGTCTGTCCAGCACCTGGTACGTGGGCTGCGCCGTCAGACAGCGTGCACGACGCTCCTGCTGAACTGCCTCTACGAGCTTCTTCTGACGGCGCCGAGGGCAGCGACGACAGCTAGTGGCGTGAGCAGTGGTCGCGTCACGTTAGCGGAGAACGCAGCCGCCGTTGGCCGTCGGCCCGCGTCGCCGGGCTGCAACGGGCTCGGCGAAGACTTCGCCACTATCGGCAGCCCCAGCGACAGCAACTACGAGCACGCGGGTACTCCGACGACAACGCGGTACACCGAGGCAGGGGCGGAGCTGCTCGCGAGCGCCTTGAACCAGCAGAGTCGCGCCGGCGAAACCGCTCTGCTGCTCGCCGTTCGGCACAACAACTGCCGGGTCGCTACCCGTCTCTTGCGACTCGGTGCACAGGCGGCCTGTATGGACCGCGTGACGCACCTTTTCGCGCTGGAGCTGGCGTGCGCGAACCGCTGTAGCCCGATGGCAGAGGCGCTACTGCGTGGCCCGTCCAGCCCCTACGCCACGTCGCCCGTCTTGCTAAACCACGCTGGCATTGCGACCCCGCTGTGCTGGTGTGCGATCAACAACATGCACACAGTGCTGCAGACACTGCTGCGCTGCGACGGCGTGGACGTGAGCGCCGGCTTCGAGGGTAGCACCCCACTCCAGCTTGCCATCACTTTTGGCAGCGAGGAAGCGGCGCTGGCGCTGCTGAGCGGGACGCAGCCCAAGACGGCAGCCGCATCGACGGGTGACGGCACAGATCGACCGAAGTCGCATCGTGCGGCAAACGTGAAAGGGAACGACGCGAGCAACGGCGGAAACAGCGACAACGGTGGGGCGTTACAGCGCTCGCCACCCACCGCAGCATTGCCGGCCTCCACACACCTTCATCAAGCCACCAACGACAACAGCAGCACGACAACAGCCGACGTTGCGGCAAATGAGAAGCCGTTTATGGACGTCAACGTGCCGCACGAGCGAACGCGGTGCACGGCCCTGCACCTTGCCTGTGAGCGCGGCCAGCTACACGTTGTGCGCGCGCTCCTGCAGCAGTGGCACGCGCAGCTCAACGTTGCTGCCGCAAGCACGAACTACACCCCACTGCTCTCCGCGCTGGCCAACGGGCGTGAGGACGCCGCGCTGCGCATACTTGAGTACAGCAAAGACGAGCTCCGTCGCGGACGCGCGGTGCTCGACTTGACGGCGATTGATCAGAACGGCGACACAGCCCTCCACCTCGCCGCCCGGCATGGCCTCGTGCTGGCAACGGAGTACATGCTCGCGCAGTTTTGCGAGGAGGAGGTGACGCGGCTGGCGCAGCTGCACCCGCAGCTGCGCGCCTCGCCGGCCTTTTTCACGGCGACCTGCATGGTGCCGCTCTACGCTGTCAACAAGCAGAGCAAGTCGGCGCTTCTAGTGGCCATTCAGTACGAGCAGGCAGACGCAGCGGAGGTACTCGTGAGCACTTTTATGGACCGTCAAGACGGCGATGACAACGTTGACAACCCTGATGGCGACGCGGACGACTTCATCGGCAGAGACGAAGCACGGAAGCAGGGCACCAGCGAAGGCGAGGAGAATGCGAGAGCAAACTCGCGCCTCCGCGCCCATGCCGAGAGCACCACGTCGTCATCGGTTGTCCAATCCGCTTTTGCCGGTCCGCTGATCGACGGAACCTGTATGGCGCTGCATCAGGCTTTCAAGAAGCGTCTCTACACGCTGGTTGACCTCATGCTGTCTGCGCCGACGGCAGCGCGCGTCTTTCCTGCCTCGCAGGCCTTTCGTGACGCGGTGCAGCGGCGCAATGAGGAGCGACGTGGCAACCGCGTTGGCCTCACCCGGTTCGGCATCGGCAGCGACAACAACAACAGAGCTGAGGAGGACACGGACGCTCAGCACAGCAGCGCAGCCGCCAAGGTTTGTGCCGCCGGTCAGAACCGCAGCTCATTCGTCCGTCTTCTCCTGACACGTGCTGCTGGTCCTGCCATCTCGCCTGGCGCTGCCCTTCGCCTCTTGTTTCGCGGCTTTGTCTTGCCGGAGTTGTGCGTCTACCTGAGCGACGTCGCCGCGGAGAGCGCGGTGCTGGGGGTGCAGCACGGCACTGCCATGGCCCACGCGGAGCTGCTCATGGGCTACCTGCAGGAGCACGCCCGCCTTGTCGTGGCCCCGACCCGCATGGTGAGCTTTTGCAGGGATGTGTGGGGCTGCTTGCAGACTTGGATGCGGGAGAGGGCAGCGCAGGGACAGACCCAGCCTCAGCGTCAACACCCGCGCGGCGTGGAGGCCGAGACGAAGAAGCGCAAGAGCATCGTGAGCTTTCACGGTGGGCCGACAAGTACGAGGTGTGGCACCGCCTCTCCCTCCACGGCACTGCGCCAGCGAGCGGAGGTGAAAGAAGAAGAGCGGCGGCAGGAGGCACCGATGGTGTGGCTCTGCTGTGCGCTGCTGCCGACTACGGCGACGGCCGCTTCTCCTGAAAGCCTGCGTGGCTGCAGCGCAGCTGCCTCCACCGCCACCGCCACCGCCACCGCCGCAGCCACCGCCAAGTCCACGACGGCGTCCTTGAACGCGGCAACATCGCTCGCCAGCGGAGAAGCGACGACGCAAAGCACAGACGCAGCAAGAGACAGAGAGCGGCGGAGGAAGAGCGAGGAGGTCGAGGCCAAGAAGTACGGTGTGGCGCTACGCTCGGCGCTCGACCGCAAGTCGCTGAGCCTCGACGTCGCACGGGCCATCCGCCTCTACGGCAGCTCAGCGGGCGGTGCACGCGCCATTGAGGAAATTGAAGGTCTTGTACGAGAGTTTGTCACCGCAAAGGCGAATGCGCAGGCACGGCAGATGCGGCAACGGCTCACGTCGCGCACACAGCCGACGACCTCCCCGCCACCGCGCACCGGTGTCGCGTCAAAACAGTCCGACACCGACCGCGAAGATGGCAGAAGTGGGAGAAATGAGGGGGATGAAGAGTATGCGGAGGCTGCCTTTGCAACTGCATGCGAGCCGAGCGCGCTGGGCAGCAGCTTGACGGACGCGGCCACCATGATGGCGGTCGATGAAGCGGATGTGCTGAAGGAGGTGGTGGGTAACGAGGTGCTCTTCACCACACCGATCGGCTTCACGGTACTGCAGCTGGCCGCCGCGCTCGGCTTGTCGGAAGTGACGGCGTTCCTCGTCGAACGATACCATCTAGACCCTTTGTATGCGCCCTCACAGGATTTCTACGCAGACGCAGAGATCGCCGCGACAGCAGAAGTAACGAAAAGCAACAACAACAACAACAACAGCAGCAGCGGGGCAGGCATGCCACAGGCGCGCGTAAGCACGCGGGCCAGTCTGGTGGCGTCTGCGTCATTGCCGCGTCATGCGTCACTCCATGCGGCCATGGCAACTGCCGCCATTGCCGCCTCTGGCCGCGACGAGGAAGAGGAGCAGCTGCGCGTGTTGAACGGCTACACGGTGCGTGCGATGGTAAGAGTTGTTAACGCATCCTTCGCAGCAGGGTCAGCGAGGGTGTCGGACACAGCGACGTCGGGCAAGTCCTCCACGCGTTGTGCCTCGCAACCGTTGGTGGGATACGGGGACGACGGCAATGGTGATGGTGGCGGTGGCAACGGCAGCTCATGGTTTTACTGGACTCCCTACCGGCTGGCCGTTCGCACCGGCAACGTGGATGTGGTGCGCATGCTGCTCCGCACGGCGGACGGTGGTGGTCTGCTAGAGGAAAAGAGGAGCGCAGCGAGCTTGCTCGACCGCACGGAACAGGAGGACGATGCAGGGAGGGATGCTGGCGCGGAGGGCGGGGATGCGTCGCGCTTTTGCTCGCATCGCGGCCGCATCGTTGACTTCAAGGAGCCGCAGTGGGTGGATCCCTTCCAGCGAACGGCGCTGCAGGAGCAGATTGCCATCGTCGCCCGCTCCGCGTCGTCACCGTCTGCCAGCTATAGCAGTAGCATGCTTGGTGGTAGCACTGGCAATGACAACAACAGCCAATTTGCTAGCGGCCCGTCTGGCCCCGCGGGGGCGGCGGCAGCAGAGTCGCAGACCCATGGTCGAGCGACATCGACGCTCGCGGCAGTGGCCGACATGGTGGCGCTGCTTCTCCTCTACGGCGCACAGCCGAACGGGCTCTTCGACATCGCCGGCAACGATGCATGGATGCTCGCCTTGACGGGCAGCGGCGCAGGCGGCTTTATCCGTGCGGTGGCAAGCACCGGCAACGACAGAGAGGGGAACAGAAAAATCGACGCGCTGCCGTCTGGTGGGTCAGGCGTGGAGAGCAGCTTGGGCCTCCTTCTGCGCTTTCACACACCCCTGCTCGGTCGGGCCCCGACGCTGACGGGAAAGGCGCCGCCAAGCCGTGGAGCATCGTTAGATGCGGCAACCCATATGTCAGATTCGACGTTGGATGAGCAGCTCCTGCGGCAGCGTCGCACACTTCTGCGGAAGTGGAAGCAGCTGCCGTGCATGCGGAGCAGCAACAACAGCGCCACGCGTGAGAAGTTGGCACTCATGAAGCGCCGCCTCGTCGACGCGGCTGAAGCAGCGGCTTTAGACAGCGTCGATGAAGGCGGTTTTGTGTTTGACGCGGCGGAGGCACTCAGCGAGGCTTACAGCAAGGCTTCGCCACAGGAAACTGTGAGTGGGCCGCCGTCCCACGTCGCCAGCTCGGAGCTGGAGGACTTTTCCACGAGCAACCTGCACGAGCCCGCGCTCACTTCCTTCGTATCGTTTAGCCAACGGAACTCGGAGGCGGTTGTTGCAGCCGCCGGGGATAACAGTAGTGGTGCTGGGAGGCTTTTATCGCCACCGGAACAGGCGATGTCGTCGTCGCTGCTGTGGCGCGGCGGCGGCGGCAACCCGCTGAGCGACGGCGTGCCGTCTCAGGTGCGCCAGGCAGACAGCGAGACCTGCAAGAAGAAGCTAGTCGCCGCGCTGAGGCTGTGCTACCGCGTCGTGCTGCTCTTCCTCTGCCTCGACCACGCCCCCCAGCAGCTGCTTCGCCTCCTGCGCGTCTACACGCCGGACGTCATTCCAGTACGTGCACGCCATCCGTTTAGCGGCGACACCGTCGTGACGCGGCTCCTGCGCAATGCACGGGAGCGCCTGTTGACCTCCGGCGACACACCGACGGAGACCGAGGTGAGTGACATGATGAGTCGCGTGATCGACGGTGTGCGTCAACCAAACCCGTGCGAGCGCGGCAATCCAGCCCACCAAACCAGCGCAGACGCAGCAGCGGCCGGTCAGGCATTTGCGCCACCGGACTCGTGGCAGCGCACCTATCGGGAAGCGACCGAGGACCTTGGTGCGTTGACTTTCATCCACACGTCACTCGCCCTCATTCACTTTCTCCGGCGTCTGGGCAATGACGGCAACGGCCCCACCGCTGCATCATCTGCGGCGTTGGAGTGCACCACGCTGCAGCCCCTTCTCTTCCAGCCGTCCTTCGACGGCGAGACGCCACTCTCCCTCGCCGCCCGCCTCGCTGATGTCCCTCTCATCTCCGCCATCGTGCAGAGCGCCGCGCCGCCGATGACGGTGGATGCGACTGCGGATGCGCAGGTGAATGGGAACAACGAGCGCAGCAACCGCAGCAGCCACGGGTCACGGCAACCCTCGCAAGAGACGCATGACCAGGAGGCCGCCGCAGCTGGCGATGAGCTGGTCACAACGACATCGCTGTCCGCCACCAGTTCTGCCGCCGCGGCTGCAGAAGCAGCAGCATCGCAGTCGTCGTCGCCGCCGCCGTGCTTCTCGCTGACGACCAACTTGACCGACGTTGTGGTGCGCGTGTTGCTCGCCACCCGCGTCTACTACCCCGCCCACGAGATCGCGACAGTGCGCATTCTCCTCCACTGCATGCCGAACGAGGCAGCCCGCCTCGACTTTCTTCGCTGGGTCTACCCCAACATCCACCCGCTGCCGGCGCTGCAGCTGGCGATGGACCACGTCAGCGTCGCCGCCCACTTCTTGACCACGGCGGAATGCATGAACGCCTTATGGACAAATCTGCTGTACACCCGCTTCACCCGACAGCTGGACACGGCGGTACGCGCTTCTTCGAAGGCGTGGAATACGCTGCTAAAGGTGGTCCTGCCTGGTGCGCCGGCCGTGCCGATTTACCTCATCCTGCGCGGCGCACTGCGCGCGAAGAGCGACGACGCAGAGGGTCGTTTTCGTCTCACTGAACCAGAGGCGGGGACGACCGCCACCGCGAAGCCGCGCGACGGACGCCAGTCGAAGAATGCGACGCTGACGAACTGGTCCTACCTCGTGCGCCGCACCACGATCTTCCTGCAGCTGATGTCCATGAACGCCGCGGAGGCGCTGATGAGCAAGCTGGCTGGTACGTCGCACGCCGGGTCCTCGTTGACGTCGCACCTTAGTCTCAATATGGAGGCAGTCATAGGTGGCGGAGGAGTAGGAGGAGGAGGAGGAGGGGGAGTTGGAGGGGTGAGGCAACCACTGAGTAACAGGAGCCCTCTGCTTGGCCGGATCAACGTTGCAGTGGAGGGCAGTGATGCCGGGGCAGCGGGAGGCAGTGTGGGAGGAAGCAGCGGCACGCCAAGGCCGACGTGCGGCCTCGCCGGCACGCTTCTCCTCGACACTCTGGAGCTCTCCGTGCGCTACGACGACAAGGAGGTCCTGTCGCTTCTCATGCAGCTACGCATTCCGGAGGTTGTGACCCATTACGTGCATCAGGTCCAGCTACAACAGCAACAGCAACAGCAGCAGGCGGCAGGTGGGTCGGCGTTCCCTGTGTCGTTTGGTGTACAGAGCACCAACGCGCGTGCCATCGAGGCGGCAAACACAGCCATCCTGAACAGCTACCCATCCTTTGCAGGTGTGCGCAGCATGGAGCAGGCCGTCGCGGTGCTCGACCGACTGCAGCTGCTGCTGTGGCGAGAGGCAATCGAAGAGCGGCACTTGGACCTTGTCGCCGTCCTCGCCGGCGCAGCTCGCACGCTACGCAGCCTATACACGTCCCGTCAAGCCAATGTCGCCTCGTTGCTCACGCCCATGCGGTACGACCGCATCGACGTCAAAACGGGCAACCCGGAAGGCGTTATCAGCGCAATGCCCATACCACAGCAGCAGCGGCAACAGCAGCAGCCGTCGTCCTCGATGCTGCTGATCTCGCCGCAGTGCTCTCCTGGCACGGAGACTTTGGCATCAGTCAGCCCTGCTGTCTCCCCTGTCGAGCACCTCGACGCCACTACGAATGTTAAGCGGTTCCCTCACAGCACTAGCTCCTTGATAATGGTGCAGCGCACGCCGAGCGAGAGTCGGACGCCCAGCCCGCCCCTCGCGGCGGCGAAGACGACGCCGCGTTCGGTGGCGCAGCAGGAGGATGAGGAGGAGCAGCGCTTCATGGACAGTTGTTTGCACAACGGCCGTCTCGCCCCACGGGAAGAGCGGCGGCGTCGCGTGACGTTGGTGACGTGGGGCATCGGCGGGTCGTCGTGCCCGGTGGAGCTGCCGGCGGGTCGCGGTTCTACCTCTGCTGCCGCCGTCGATGGCGCACTCTCGCAGCGCAACGCGGAGGAGAAGCAGCAGGAGGACGAAGGAGAAGCAGACGCCGAGGCAGCCGAGACAACGGGAGCGCAGGAGGCAGTCAAATGCACGACTGGTGGTGATGACGGCGGTGCTCTGGCGCGTGTGTCGCCACCGGCTTCCTTGCTCAGCCCTGCCCCACCAGGACTGCCACCGGCTTCTCTTGCCGCGAGCACCGCGTTAAGAGACAGCGACAACGTCAAAAAGACCTCCACATCCCAACAGCAGCCTCGAAAGATCGGCGTGGTGGCCCAGCCTCACACAACCGCCTCTTCCAAAGCTCTGGTGCCGACGCTGCACCTGCCGGCAGCGCAGCCCGCCGCATCGCCACGCCCCGCTGTCGACCCGGTCTACTTCATGTATCTCCAGCTGGACTGGGCAATGTTCTCCACTCGTCTGCTGCAATCCCCGCAGCCATCCACGGCGACGATTGACACCATCCTTTTTCTTCTGGAGCACCGATGTGCTCTGTCCGTTCCTGTGTTAGACCTTTTTCTCTCGGGACTCATCGTGACCGCCTCCCGCTTCGTCGTTGACGCGTCGCCACACGCTGCGACGCCCGACCATGAAGATCCTGCTCGACCGCGCAGCAACACGGCGACGTTCAGCGAGGCGGGTGAGGACGCGCAGACGGTCACCGTCGAGCTCTCGCTGCGCTATCGAACACGGCATCACCGTGACACCCTCCTTCATTTACTCGTCCTGCACGACCAGTGCCAGCTCGCGGAGTACTACCTCGAGTATTGCTACCTCTTCTTCGTATCTCACCAGATCGACCCAGCGCCTAAGAACGGACGGCCTGGGCGATTTCCCATTCACGAGCTGCTGCCGCTGCGGCGGCAGAGCGCCGGCTACACGAGAGTTAGCAACAGCAGCAACAGCAACGACGCCGCGGCCGCCTTTCCAAGCACGCCGGTGGCGTTTCTGCGCACGATGCTGCGCGTCAACGCTCACGGCCTCGCCGCCTTCGACTACGCGCACAGCCCGGCGATGCTGCAGCTGTTGGAGTGGTATGGGTGCGTGCCACCCACCTACAGGCCCAATCCACGCCTCTTCCGACAGGTGTTGTTGAGTGGAGCGCGTAGTGGCGGCAAAAGCAGCAGCGGCCGTCATCACGCGTCGTCGTCGTCATCGGAGCCCGGGTCAGCGGAGGAGGTTACAGGGTGGGCCTTTGTCGCAGACGACAGCGAAAATGACGAGGACTGGGAGGGCCGTCCTCACCACGAGAGCCATGACAACAGCATTTTTGGCCTCGAAGAAGGCCATGACGCAAGCGACGAGGGTGACTCGCGTCAGCAGCAGCAGCAGCTCGGCAGTGGGCTCCCGTGCAGGAAGAAGCGCGAAGTTCTGCGATTTTTCCCTGTGCCACGGCTGGTACTCGCGACGGACAACTTTATAACGCTGCTGGACCCAACCGGCGCAGAGCTTGCCAGTACCGTGCCACAAGCGCTACTGCCCAGTGGGCGTTGCAGTGCTGGCACGACTACCGCGGCAGGCGCCGTCGCAGCACGCCAAGAAAGGGATGATGTGGACGGGAAGGACGGCGACGATGGGCCGCGAAACGCGCTGCAGGATCAGCGGCCAGGGCGGCAGCAGTTGAGGGCCCAGCGTCACCTCGCTGCCCTCATTACGGCTGAGAAGAAGCAGCTCCAACTTGCGTGGCGCCGTCGGGAGCAGCGGGAGGCGGCGAAGGCGTTGCTGTTTGAGCAAGTCGCCATGCAGCCTCTTCTCGCCGCTCGGCCGTCAGGCACCGGCTCCACGGCGGGCAAAAAGGGCAAGTCAAACCAAGGGACGCGTGGGCCAGCAAACCCGCCCTACCTCAACCCCGTCATTACGGCGAACCTGCGGCAGATGTGGGAGGCGCAGCGACGGCCGCACATCAGCGACAACGTGTTGTGGCACAACGCTCTCGAGGCTCAGCGGCAGTCCTCCCTCGCCGTAGCTGCGCGCTTCGGCGGCGGCAGTGGTCGTCTGGGTCGCGACGACAGCCGCAGAGGCGGGGCTGGGGGTGTGCTGCCCATCCTGCTGAGTGAGGAGGTGAGTCTCCTTCACCTCGGCTTGTGCGCATTTGATGACGAGCTGGTGAGCCTCTACGGCGAGCTGCACGCGTCCCCACACCAGTCAGAAAAAGCTTTTCACTCACCTGGCGGCTTCTCAGGTGGCGACTGCGACGGACTCGGTGGGCCTGGTGGTGACAAGGACGGCACACAGACTCCGCGACCTACCACAAGAGCAGCCGCAGTAAATGCTATAGAAGCCAGCGCACCGCAGGCACAGCTCAGCGCGTACAACCGAATGTTATTGCCTCCTGTTCTGACAGGGAAGGCCACGCAGCTCGAGCAACTGGGGCAAACGCCGAAGAGCACTTCGTCCGCCAAAAAGCAGGATGCTCAGCGCGCCAAGTTGGGCAGGCATGACGCGAAGTTGTCGATCAGCGGACTTGTCACACCGATGTCGACTGCCGCGGTGGCGGGTGGTGGTAGTGGCGCTGCAGTTCATGGCACTTGCTCGACGTTCAGTCCTGCCGCGGCAGCGCCTCCACCGCCGCCGCGGCTGTCCCACGCCGATGTGGTGTTTTTGCTTGAGTGTCAGCAATTCGTCGTCTTTCCACTCGCCCTGCCCAGCGTGGTGGTCGACGATGACGACAACGACGACGCCCCTCTCGAAGACGGCTCTCGCAACGCGGACGGCTCTGCGATGGCGGCCGCTGCTGCCGCTGCCGCTGGCGTCACCGGACGCGAAGCGGAGAACCAGCGTGGTGGGCTCCCCGTGAGCTACCACGGACCGCACAATGCCATGGCCGTGATTGACCGGTGCACGGGTGGCGGCGGTGATGTCGGAAGGCCTGGTAATGCCCGACGCCGGAGCCGAGCTCGCTCATCCACCGCAGCCAGCGCCACCGCCCCTTCTCAGCCGCGGCCACGTGGGCGGAGTCGGGCGGAGGCGCAACAGGGCCCGGCAAGCGACGCGCCGCTCCTGCGAGCGATGCTGGCGCGGCAGGCTGCCACCATGTACGACCTGGTCGATGTGACGTCGCGCCGCTACGACACCGCCCTGCTCGTCTCCCTCACACCCATGCAACTGTCAGGCGTCGTGGGCAACGCCAGCGGCGGCGGCGCTGGCGGTAAACGCGGTGGAAGCTCGACGACAATGCGAGCCCTGGTGGAGCGACTGGCCAGCACGCAGTTCAAGCAGTTTGGTAGCCGACTCGTCTCCACGGCGTCGACTGGCGCATCGCTGTCTTCTGCGTCGTCCGCAGCAGTAACGGCGGCAGCGCACACGACAGTAGAGACAGTGGCGCTGCTGTGCGTTCCACCATTTGCGGCGACGGACACGAGTGCACTGCTACCGCCAACACAGCGCATCGCAGCCGGAGCAACCGCAGCGCCTCCGTCGCACCAAGACACAATTAACCAGTGGGGCGATGCGGCTGCTACGACTACGACTACGGCTACGGCGGCGACGACTCCCGCGCTGCCCAACATGCCAACAGTGATGGCGGCGCGGCTGGAAGAATGGGTGACGCGTCACTGGACGGCGCAGCGTCGACAGCCGCCGAAGCCGAAAGCGGAAAAGAAGGCCGAGCCCGCCGGCGAAGACGGCAGCAGCGTCGGTGTTCATGACCTGTCCCTGTTCCCCATGCTGGACCGCGTCGCTCCCGTGGGCGGCGTGGCAACCGCGACGCAGCAGACCCTCATGCGTGCCCTGCTGAGGCATTTTTCTGTCGCGACGGGTGCGCAGCTGTCGGAGCAGGTGGGACTGTCAGTGGCCCCGAATTACGATGTGGCGGAGGTCGGCGATGCGGCGGCGGCACGGCGGGACATGGCTACCAAGGGCACCGCTTCCCTGTCCAAGAAACGGCGTTGAGTGACGTTGCGTCGCCGCGCGCATGTTCGCGGGAAGAGGAACGTGGATGTGTAACTGCAATGGCTTTTTGAGCCTCTCTCTCACTCTTTAAGCAACCGGCCTAGTTGAAGAAATGATGCTGCTCAGTGTACGACTCCCTTTTTCTTTTATGTTACACGATGTAAAACAAGGAACAATTATTAAAAAAAAAAAATGAAATATAGCCTGAGTTAAGATGGTCTTTTGCAAACAGTGAAAGTTGGCAATCTGTGAATAGATGGGCTTACTTCTGTTCTTTTTAAGGAGACAAACACCAAAATGCAGCTGTTTAGTGGTTCGTGTGGTGCGTCTTCCCTTTTTTTTTTTTTTGTGTGTGTATGTTATTGCTGTTTTTCTTCCTTGTTAGGAACGGAGTCAATAGGAACCTGGTTCCTGCTTACCAGCTTTGTTTGCTTCTACGTTCTTATTTCTTTTTCTTTGAATGTCAAACTATGCCCATCTTCTTTTTTCTCTCTCGTCTTCTCTTCTTTCTGGGTTTAACGACGACGAATGGCTCTTCACATCCCTGTCACTCTTTTAACTGTACATGGTTTCGCTTTGCTTGCGTAACGTTGACGTCTGCATGCGTCATCCTCCAAAGAAGGGTTTTTTTTTTCTTCTCACACCCCAAAAAGAACTTGCTTTTAAATTCAAGTGCTTTTTTTTTTTTTTTGCTGTTACTGTTTGCAGCTCTAGAGAATCCGCCACTGCCTTTTACAAGCTTCTTTTTTTTTTCCCCCACCACCTTCTAAACACTAGCTAAGTCTCTCTCTCTCTCTCTTTGTGTGTGGTGGGTTACTACGACAAGTAAACAAACACTGCTTTGTTTTGGTTTTTTTTTTTTTGAAGTTTCACAGCCGCGTTCTTCTGTTATTTTCGCTGTCTCTGTCAACTGTTTGTTTGTTTTTTATTTTCCAAATTGGCGAAACAACGAGAAAGGAAAGAATAGAGAAAAAAAGAAAAAGAGGATGCACGGAGATATGAAAGCGCCCTATGCACCGTCACTGGTGTGGGTCTGCCTCGCCTGCGGTCAACTGTCTCCCTACCACGCCAATCCAAGTGATTTCATTGACAGCGCGAACGCCATGGACCTCCCGCTGGTCGTCCCTTCCGTCTCCTCCTCGTCCGCCGCCGTTTCCCCGATCCACCTGCCGTCGACGCGAGCATCAGCAGCAACAACAACAGTTGTCAGCCGCGACGAGCCTTTCCGCTCTCCTAGTGAGGTGCATCACAGCGCAAATGCCCTTACCCTTGACCGAGACAGCCTTGGGGCCGGCAATGGCGACGACGACCCTTGTGCAGAGTTGCGCTTGTCAAGCGGCACAGCGGCAGCCGCGGACCCGTGTCACCGCTGCGCACACCACGACCAGAGCACCTCCTGCGAAGACGCGCCGCACTCGTGTCTGCTCAACGAGTCGGACTCGAGCGTATCTATGGCTACCGTATCGCACCATCAGCAGCGACGGCAACAGGGTCAACTGCGGCAGCATCAACAGGCCTCTTCCTCTTCATCTTCCTCTCCAGCTGTGTATGAGAGTCACCGGCCCAGAAGTGGACATCCAGAACCTTATCACGCGCCCTCGGTGCGCAAAACCAACACAGAGGACTCGATGCAGTCGTTCGCAGCGCTGCTGATGGAGGAGCACCTGGTGGGGTCACGTGAGATGCGTTTCTGCGAAGGTTGCCGCGAAGTCCGCTGCTCTGAAATACGCAAGGCTTCAGATGTGCTGTCACACGCTGCCGCTGCGTCCGGCCGTGAAGCTGGTGGTGGAAACGTCGATCACGCCGAAAGCATGAGAGCTTTGCCATCGCACTCGCATCACGTGCAGATCGGTGCAGATTATCGCGAAACAGGTTTTTACCCCAGCGGCAGTCACGCTGCGAGCAACGGCGACCCCGCGGCCTCGGCGTTTCTCTACGTTTGTGACGAGCCCAGCCACATGCAAGGCGATGGCCACGCCGATTACATGGACCCCGAAGGCACTTTACAACTCGCCTCGCCGTGTACGTTGCAGCAAGCGGATCAGCCACTGTCGCCGTCCTCCTCACTACAACTTCCTCGCTCTAACTCCCCTGCTTACTCGTCCTTCGCCTCCGCGACACGATGTGGCGGCGACTTCCAGGGCAAACGAGAGGTTCCATCTGGGCACCTCGTCGTGGCTCTAGCGGTAGCGCGCATGCTGGGGAAGCTGAAGAGTGTGGCGGTGACCGTGATGCACAACCTGAATCCGCTGACGCCGTCGCTGCCGACCGCCCGCCGATGCACTTCCAGCGACGTCGACGAAGAGCGCGAGCAGCAGCAGCAGCGGAAGCCACCCCGCCGCAGCAGCATCGGCAAATATTTGTATTCGTACCACAAGAACAACAACATAGCTTCTGAGCGCGCGCCGCCGTTCTCTCCCGCGTCGACGACGGAGACAACGCCGTCCTGTTACGAGCCTGTCGCAAAGTCGCACCCACAGCAATTCGCGTCCTCGCGCAACAGCTCGCTGGATGAAACAGCGGTGGTGGGCGAGGGAGGGGACTCCAACGGAATTTCTTTCAATTCCTTCAGTACAATAGCGACCATGCCGTCGCCGCAGGCCCAGCCACCACCGCAGTCGCAGGCGGACTGGTCCGGTGACGATTTCAACGCTCCTGTTGACCACGAGCTTTCCTCCACCCACTCCCCCGCCTGCGTCCCTACCTATGCCCAGCTGCTGTTCCTACACGACGCGACAGCAGACTTTTCCTGCATGCCAGCGAGCGGTGACGCTGCGAGCGTGACCGCGGCGGGCGGCGCGTTCGTGCGCGCGTGCAAGGAGAAGTGGAATTCCCTGAGCATATCCGAGGCCCTGTGGAGGTTAGTGCTCCCTTCCTTCAGTCCACCTTTTCTTGGAGGTGTGCAGGCGACTAGATGGACGTCTCCCTCACACGGTGGGTCGTTTCAGTCGGCGCCGCACCGCGCAGGAAGCGGCAGCGGCTTCGATGGGCAGCCAAAGCCATACCGTGGTTTTCGCGGTGAGGTCGAAAACGCCGTCACCCGACTGGACTCGATGCAGCTGGAGGTGGCGAAGCTGCGGCTGGAGCAGGTCCTTGCCGAGGTGACAGCGGAGCAAACACGACGTGCGCGCGACGGCAGCGCATAAGTGCGACATATACATTTATACGTGAGTATATGAATCTGAAGAATCTCTTTTCCACTTATTCATCCTATTTGTATGACGATTAAAAAACTCAGTAATGACAGCTTGCTGCGAGGCGTCTTCCAGTTCTGCTTGCTTGTTCCCTTTTTGTTCCTTCTCATCCCCCTCCCTCCCTCCCCCCCCTCATCTGTTTTACAACTGTGCTTTTTTCTTCCTGTTTTTTTTTTTTTTTGGTCTTGTTTCAAGCCTTTTTTTTTTTTTGCGGTTGTTGTCCTTTTTTGTTTTTTTGTTTTGCTTTCTTGCTCTTTTTTTTTTTTTGGTTGCATTCTATATAATTATTTGTATAAGTAATTATGGCGTTTTTTTTTTTCTTGTTTTTGTTTTTTACTGCTGACAGCTGTTTCTTTTCAGTGTGTTGAATCGCAACAACAGCGCTGCGTTGTGTGTTTGAATTACTACAAAGATATTGTCGCTTTTTTTGTTTTGTTTTGTTTTGTTTTTTCGTAGTGCATAGCTCTCTCTTCTTCCTGTTCTTTAGGCGTGCTCATCGTAGGCATGTGCAGGTGATTATCTACTACAATGAAAGAAAAACTACTTCTCAATTCTAAGCAGTATTCAGGTTTACGTCCGGAATATGGATAATTGCTTTTGACTCGATGAGCTTGCAATCCTGGGGAGTGGCAGATCCTTCTCTCTTTTCCTTTCTTCCCCCCCCCCCCTCCCCCCAGGAAACCCTGCATAACAGCGCCGCTCCGCTGTCAGCTCGTGTCAGAGAAGCGCCTCTTACGAAGCGCTAATGCTGAAAAGAAACACTAACCTTATTTTGTGTCTCTTCAACTCTCGGTTTTTTACTTACCTCTGCATTTTTTGTTGTTGTTGATCTCCTTTTTAGACTGCGCTTCAACAGTTCGTTTCAGAAAGAAGCGTAGGCGAGAGAGATACAAGTGGCGGTGCTTGTTGTATTGTGCGTCTTGCATCAGTGCAAAAGCTCAATTAAAGAGAGAGGCACTGTGACGCGCACCACAGCAGCACGACGTTTGCCCACGTACCTCTTTTAGATTCATAGAAGTACTATTTTTGTTTGTTTTTTCTTTTTCTTTTTTAGATTCTCTTTATTTTTTTTTTTTTTTGTTGTTGTTGTTGTTACTAAGTTGTGTGTGTGTGTGTATGTTTGTTTTCCTTTTTATTTGCCAGGCTTTTTGTTTTTTTTTTTTTAGTGCAAGTTCGACTGTACTTCTATAAAGCACACTTTTTTTCTTTCGGTTTTTCAATATAAATACAGTGAAAGAAGGAAATGGCAGGTCTCCAATCGCAGAACATCTCGGTCGCCTCCACGAAAGCCTCCGGCCCGAGCATCTCCGACCGCGATGTCTGCGTCTTCTGCCGTCGCCGTGCCATGCCTTCGGCGGCTGACCCGCACGCACCCATCTTTCCCTTCTTCTCCCTTGTGGACTGTCGCCACTATGCCTGCCAGCCCTGCGCGCTCGTGCACTGCGACAACGCCGGTCGCTGCATTCCATGCCCACAGTGCAACTGCGTCTCACGGCTGGCCCAGTCGGGTCGTCGCCGCAACCGCAGTAGCGGCAGCGCCGGGCCAGGCGGGAACGGCAGCGACACCAGTCGCGTGTTTATTGACGACGGTGTTTCGTCTGTCCGCTCGCACCGCTCTGCCACCGTGCGGGCCTCGCCGCACCGCAGCGCTTTGAAAGGGCAGAGCGGTGCGTCGAGGAGGCGCTCGAACTCCGTGCAGTTCCCTGTCAACCCGACCACGTCGATCGTTGACCCAGACAATGCGAGTCTGGTGAACGGTCAAAACGGCAAAACGAACAGTGGTGACGCTGCTGCGAGTGACGGTGAGGGACGGCGGGCGACATCGCCGCTGACGCAAGACGCCGTGTCCGCCCTCCCTGTCGATCCTGCTGAGGCCCGGCGGCAGCGGGTGCGGGAACAGCAGCAGCGCCGTGCCGCCGCCGCTGCGCAGGCGGACAAGTCCGTCGGCCTGTACGCCATCACCGCCGCCCCACCGAAGCCGCAGACGGCAACGATGTCCGGCGGCGAGGCGACACGGCGGTCGAAGGAGCGCTCGCGCTCGCAGCCGACACCGACGCTGCCTAAGACCATTTTAGAGCCGAAGCAGGTCTTTCCTGTTCCCCCACCGCTGGTGCTGCACACCATCGACGAAGACGAGCCCGTGGCGACTGCCGCGCAGGATGGGGCTGCGCCGCACGACAGCGACTACGAGGCGGAGGTGGTGGCGCCGGCGAAGCGTTCTCCGCTCTTCGGCGTGCAACTGGACGACTGTGAGGCGAGTGAAGGAGAGGCGCGTGGTGTTTTGGACGCCGTGGAGCAGCACGAGCGCGCGAAGCTGCGGCAGGCGATGGAGGAAGCCGAGACAACCATCCACGCTCGGCGCGGGCTAGAGGGTGAATTCGAGGCAACGCCGCTGTCCTCGCAGCCGGGAGCGGCGGCGCCGGAGCTGTCCGACCAGGTGAGCGCCACCTCCGACGACGAGCTCTCGCAGCGGTCGTCGGCGCACAAGTTCGGCAGCACCGGCGGCAGCCGTCGCAAGCACCGCACCCCGCGGAGCAGCGTCGCAGAAAGCGATGTGGCGAGCGCGGCTGCCGCGGAAGGGGCGGCAGCAAACACCGTGAGCAGCAACACCGCGCAGAAGGGGCAGACCGAGTCGCACTTAGAGGCGGAGACGCCAGCGAACGCATCCAGCGCGGCGAAGTCTGTCGGTGGCACGGCGTCGGCGGTGGACACGCCATCGCCCATGACGGCCACGCGCAGCATCCGCCACTCTGAAGCGAAAGAGGAGAAGGCGGATAGAGCAGCGAAGCAGCAGGCGTTTGCTGAAAGGCAAAAAAGGGACGAAGAAGAAAGAGACGCCGCAGCGATGCAGGAGAGTCGCAGCCGTGGATTCGTGGAACGCGAGGCGGCCGAGGAGTGGCAGCAAATCGCGCAGCACCACGCATATGCGCTACGGCAGCTGCAGCGTGCACGCGAGTTACGCGAAGGTGAGCAGCAGGAGGAAGAGCGGCTTTTTGCGCAGCAACGGGATCGCCTCTTCCGGCTGGAGCAACGCAGCCGCGATGAGCTGGCGGGCGACGCAGTGGAAGAAGGAAGGTTGCTGCAGCAGCAGCAGGAACGAGCGATGCAGCACCTGCGTCGCACACGTGCCTTACGCGAGCAGGAGACACAGGCGGAGCTGCGGCTGCGCCAACAACAGCAGCAGGAGCGCACGTTGCAGCAAGAAGAGCGCAACACCCTTGCTCGACGCGCACTGGAAGACCGCGAGTCCCTGGAACGGGAGGCGCTGTGTCAGACCGAGTCTGCCGTGCGGGCGCACTACGAACAAAACGATAGGGAGTGGCAGACGACGCTCGTCTCACACGCGTTGGAAACGCAGCGTCACGCTAGCGCGGCGGCCGATGCCGCCCGTCAGCAACAACAGCAGCAGCAGCAGCAGGAGGACCGCGTGCAGTGTGAGGTGAAGGAGTCGGCTGCAAGAACCAGTGTCGTGGGCGAGGAGGCAGATGAGTGGTCGTGGCTGCTCTCCGGTGCGCGCGTCGACCGCGTGTTGGCCGCCACCGAGGAAGGCGACCGCGTGCAGCGCGAGTACGAGGAGCTGCGCCGCCACCGCCTCCTTCGGGAATTTCAAGAAGACGCCGCGGCGCTGGTAGCGGAGGAGCTGCATCGCCGTCGCGCCTTCGAGGAGTACGAGGCAACGACGCGCAGCATGCTCCAGAGCCAGTGCCGCGTACAGCACGACGCCGCCGCGGCCGAGGAGGCGCGTCTTCGCAAGGAAAGCGCACAAAAAGCCGCCGCCCGCCGCGAAATGGCCCTGCAGCAGCAATGGCAGCGGGAGCGGGACGAAGTCGACGCGGACGAGGCCGAGGGTCGCGCCGTGGTGCGGGAGGAGGAGCGCGAGGAGCGACGCACCGCCAGCGTTGTCTTTGTCCAAAGCGTGGCCGCCGTGCGCCGACGCGGGCTTCTTGCCAGGCTGGCGAGCAGCACACAACACCGCGCAGAGGAAGAGGCGGAGGAGAAGGCGGCACAGCAAGAGACAGCTTCCGAAGCAGCGGAGGTTGCTGCGGACCTCCCTGCCAACGCCGCCACCACCGCTGCAGCAGCAGCAGCGGATACCTCTCACGTCTTAGCAGACCCGCTAGAGGAGCTGCGCAGCCGCCAGCAGCGGTATGAAGAGGAGATGCGAGCTGCCATGCAGCGTCTGCAAGAGGCAGAACGCCGGGTCACCGAGGAAGCCGCTATCCGCGCCCGCGCCGAGGACGAGCGACGCGCCTCCCAGGCGGAGTCAGAACGCCTCCTTCGCGAGGCAGAGCAGCGGGCGGAGCAACGCATCCGCGACGCCCGTGATGCTGCGGAGCGGCTGATGCAGGCGCAGCTGGCCGAGGTGCGGGATGAAGCGGCCCGCCGCGCGGAGCACGCCGCCGTCATGCAGAGCCTCGCCGAGGAAGAGCAGCGAGCCGTGTTGGAGGCGAAGTTGCAGGCGGCAGAGCGGCAGCTGCAGCAGGCGGAGCAGCGGGCGCAGGAAGAGGTGCAGCGTACGCGTGACGAGGCGGCAGCGATGGCGGCGGCCGAGGCAGCGCGGGCCGCGCAGGAGGCGCAGCGTCGCGAGGAGGAATGGCAGGAGCACGTTCGCGCGGAACGGCTGCTGCGGCTGGCAGAGCAGGAAAGCGAGAAAGAGGCCGCCCTCCGCCGCCTCAGCGAACTCGAAGCCCGGGCAGCGGAGGCGATGCGGCTGGCGCGCGAGGAGGCCGCTAGCCACGCCGCCGCGATGGAGGCGCGCATGGCGGAGATGGAGCGGCGTCAGCAGGCGCGGGAGGCGGAGCTGCAGGAGGCCTCGCAGCGCGTGCGCCACGCCCGGGACAGTGTGCGCGACTTCGACTCCCGCAGCCAATCCTCACTGCACACCACGCCGTCGCGAGGAGCGGAGTTGCGCTCGTCACATAGCCCTCAGCAGCAGCAACAGCAGCAGCGGGCAGGGCTGACGCCGACGTCGATGCTGATGTCCGTGTCACCCGTGTCTCGCCACTCGATGCAGACACCGCCGCTCGCGCTGTCGCCGTCTCAGTCGCCCGCCTCAGTGCTTTCTGCTGCTGCGGTGCCGTCGGCCAACCGTGCGTCCACCCCACCACGCGTGACGCTCGGCGCAGAGGCCGCTCGCTCGTCCCTCGCGTCCGCGGCGCCGTCGTCACAGTCTCGCCCGCCCCAGCCGCTGTCCTCTGCGGCGTCTGCCAGTGGAGCGGCTGGTGGGGCCTTCGCCTTCGACCCAGCCGACGTGGTGCGCGCGGCGATTCGCGAGGCTGTGCTGGAGATCGTTGCGGCACAGCAGCGGGCGCAGTCGTTGCGGGATCGAGCAGAGCAGTGCGTGGAGCTCAGCGAGCGCCGCTATCAGCGGAAGCGAGATGACCAGCTGCAAGCGGCGAACGAGGTGGCGGAGCTGGAGTCGTCGCACGCGCAGAGCGAGCTGAGCGAGAGTCCGCACTACGACGTACATCTGCGGCAGCCTCTCTCCGCCTCACAGCGCGCACGCGGCGACCGCGTGGTGGAGGCCTCCCGTGTGTCGGACAACACGCCATCGCCCAGCTCGGGGGGCGTGCGTGGGAGCCACCATCACAATGAGAGTCCACTGATGCGGTCCTCGGCTTCCAGCCCTGGTGCCGTAGGTGCCGCTGCGGTGCCCGTGCCGTCTGCCACTGCCGCTGTGCCTGGTTGTGTTACCAGCAACACCATGTCCAACACCTCCTCTGTCTACTTCGACGACCAGCCGTACTGGACGGCAAGAGGCGGTCGTATGAACGCCACGGCTGCAGCGCTGCAGCCCCGCAGCGTTGCGTCGCGGGTGCTGTTTCCCAAGCACCGGTCGCACTCCAATGGTGTTGGCGGCCACGCCTACAACGAGCCGGAGCCGTCGAAGCCCACTTCCATCGCTGTCGGGTCTTCGCCGCCGCCGCCGCGTCGCAGCACCACGCGCGCGGCTGCTGAAAGCGAGCCGTCGCTGCCAGCTGAGAAGGCACCAGCTGTCGTCACTGCAGCTACGCGGACGACAACGCCAGCGCTTCCCATCGCTGCGACGTACACCACTGGTGTCCTTCCCCAGCCGAGTCGTGTCTGCCCTCGCTGCTACAGCGCCGAAACGACGTCACCGTGCTGGCGTTGCGGGGAGATAATTTGCCGACACTGCGGACTGCAGCCGGGCTCTGCACGGAAGCTGTGCTGCTCAGCTCACCTTCGCGAGCAGCTGCGCATGTACACGCGGAATCAGCCCCAGCAGGGGCATCAGCAGCCCCTTCGCGAAGATCAGCAGGTGCAAACCTCCTTCAGGAGCTCGACACACGTCAGCGAGGATGACGGTCACCACGGTGACGACAACGCGGAAGATCATCGCAGTCCTGGCGAGCTGTACGCTGGAACTGCGGACCGCCCCGGTGCTGGCGCCTCCATCCCGGTGCCACAGCAGCAGCCGGCCTCGATGATCCCGCCCTCCGCCTACTACTTCTCAGCACCGCCACCGCCACCACCAGTCGTCGTCCCGCCACTGCCACCACCGCAGCAACAGCAACAACAACAACAGCAGCAGTACTACTTCGATCGACCCGGCATGTACGCCAACCCCGTCTCCGTGGCGGCCATGACGGCAGGCGAGCCGGTTGTCTACCCACCTGTTTACCCGCACCTGCCGTACGCGTACTCGACCGCATACCCGCCGTATCCGGTGCAGCCACTACAGCAACAGCAGCCGTGGGCGTGGCCGCCGCCGTCGACGCTGGCACAGCAACAGCAACAGTACTCATTGCAGCCCCAGCA
Organism: Lotmaria passim; assembly: GCA_037349495.1. Classification (NCBI taxonomy): domain Eukaryota; phylum Euglenozoa; class Kinetoplastea; order Trypanosomatida; family Trypanosomatidae; genus Lotmaria; species Lotmaria passim. The sequence goes on from CP140195.1 coordinate 693,605, forward strand.
GCAGGCACCGCAGTCTCCGTCGCAGCCTGCTGTTGATGTTACTGTGGAGGGAGATGGAGGCTCGCACATAGCTCCTGCGCCACAGGAACGTCAGAGGGCGTCGAACAGCAGCCGCAGCAGCAGCACTACCAGTAGTAGTAGCAGTCAACGCAGCGTCGTTGGATGTGTTTCCCCGCGTCCTCAGGAGGCGGAAGAGGTCGGTCTTGCAGCAGGCAGTCGAAGCAGCAGCGCGGCCAACAGCAAGCACAACAGACTTGCGCAGCCCCCAAAGAGCGTGCAGCTCACGACGCCAGTCAAGGAGAAAACCACCCATGTGGCGGCAGGGCAGCGGTCCTCGACACCGAATGAGCCCGCTGCTGCATCGCAGGAACCAAAAACGGTGCGCAAGAAAGCTGCGTCGGCCTTTTTCGTGCCGCTCGACGACGGCAGCGAGGAGCCACGCCGGCCAAAGCCGCCGACGCCTTGCAACTACGTGCCAAATAAGCTATTCCCACCAGACGCGGTGCGTGCAGCCGCAGCAGCAGCAGCGATGGGTGCGCGGAAGATGAAACAGGCGAGGCGGCCCTCGCAGTCCCCACCTCAGCGTGCGCAGGCGGCTCGCCCCGTCTTACACGATCCGTACGCGGCCCGTGGGCACAACGCGCGTCCGTCGCGCATCCGTGGCTACAGCGGCAATAACAACGACACAGTCGCTCCGCAGCGCCGACAACGGAAGAGTTCGACCTCACCGCATGCACAGCCTGTGGTAGCGTCCTACATGAAGGTTGTCGCGCCAATGCACCCGCGCTTCGCCAAGGAGCCCAAGGCAAGTCCAGAAGCCGCGACGGTCGCACGAGCTCCTGCAGCTGCGCAGCTGCAGCGTCAATCCCAGTCGTCGTCCGACTCGTATTCACCCTACACAACTTCTTCTTCCTCGTCGACGCATCAGCCGCAGGTGCTCAAGCGGCCTCAACGCGACGCTCCTGCCTCTCAGCGCATTTTGAAAGATGATGGCAACGCCATGCGAGACACCAACACTAGGCGGCACCCGTACAACGATGCAGAGAAGGAAGCCGCTCACCGCCGTTGCGGCCAGCCGATGCCCCGCCAACGTCTGACGCCGGAGGCCGCCGTTAAGTACGTGCCACAGCGTCCGCACCTGCAGCCGTCGCAGAAGCCACTAGCAGATCCGCAGCATAGCTACTACTCCTACTCCAGCCTCTCCACCGCGACTTCGGAAACGCAAGCGCTGCCGCAGGGACGGCGGTACGAAGAAGAGACGGTGGAGTCTTCGCCGCAACAGCATCAGCACCGCTACGCCCCTCACTGGGCTGAGCCGTCGTCAGCGCCTCTCAATTCGACGAACCGTCGTGTGCCGACCTTGGCGGAGTTGGACCGGCGTCTGCAGGAACTGCGCGCGCAGGACGAATACGAGGCCGTGCAGTACCAGCAGCGGCAGTCCCGTCTGTGGAGGAACGCCTCTCCTGTTGGCCAGCTGTCACAGCAGCTCCAGCGGCACCAGCAATGGAACTACGCAGCTGCTCAGCCGCAGGTGCACGTGTTGCTGCAAGCGCCTGGCGGCGGTGGTGGTGGTGGTGGTGGTGCATCACCGCGGCACAGTCACCGCTCTCGCAGTTCGCAGCAGCGCACCGTCTCCCCACCGTGGCGAACAGACCTGAACTCAAGCCCGCTGCGCCCTCGCTGGGATATCAGTCAACCTCACTCTCTGGTGTACAGTCCCTCCTCCGCAGCTGCCGCCGCCGCAGCAGCAGCACATTAGAAGTTTCGTTGTTGTTAGACTCTCCCCTGCTTTCCTATATAGAGTTCTCCTTTCTTTTTTTTTTTTTTTGATGTTGTTGTCTGTTGGTTGTAGATGATTCACTGTAGCATTGTTGTTGTTGTTTGGTGTATGTGAGGTCGTTGCGTGAAGTACAGCACGTGTCCGTTGGTCTTTGGCAGGTGAGCCATTTAGTGTCTTAAACGGACAAAAAAAAAAAGTACATTCTGTGAAGTGAGAAAAGGAGGAAGTCTGTTTGCGCGTTTTTGTGTTTAATTTCTCCAACTTCCTCTTCTACCTTTTTTTTTTTTGGTCTGTCTTTTTTTCTCTGTGTTGTTGTTTGCTTGTTTTGTTTCTTCAATAAGTGCTTTCTTCGCTTCTTCTTTTTTTTTTTTTCTTCCGCCTAAGTGAACTTAGATCACACCACCGTTTTTTATTTTTTCTATTTCCCTCTTTGTTTTATGAGGTCTACTATTATGAAAGCTCTTGTGATAGCCCCTTTCAAATAGCCGAGATCAGAGCAGCGGTACATGATGCTCCTGTCCTATGTATATCATTGGAGGAGTAAAGAGCTCGGCACTTTATGCAATTTGACGTCTACGCGGTTGCTTTGGTCCAAGGTGACTCTCGTCTATAAGAGTTGGTCTCTGTTTCTTTTTATTATTATTATTATTATTATTATGCGCCTCAGACGTTGAAGGTGCTGGCCCGCCTGCGTATCCAAGCATCCAAAAAGCCTAAATGAGCATTGCAGCTCCCGTCAAACGGCATGATTCTCTTGCACACTCAGCTACAGTCTATTTCTTTGTGATATCGCGCTCCGACTTATTCTCCTCCTCATTCCTATTCTTCAATAATCAACATTATCATTTTCATGATGACAACACCGCCGACTGATCGAAGATCAGCTTCGTCTTCTAGCTTTTCCGTGTTTTTGTTTTTTTTCTTGGTTCTTCTGCCTCTTCATTTCCTCAAAGCTGATTGCCGTTCCTCATAGCAAAAAGAAGAGAACTCAGTATATACGCTCACTAATCATTCTCCTTCTCTTACCTTCTTTTTTTTTTTTTTTCGTGCACTTCTCCTTGCCACCTCCGCCACCATGAGCGTCATCATTACGAAGCAGCGGTACAACTGGATGGGGTACAACGGTACCGAGACGGAGGAGGTCGACACTGCCCTCCTGCGTGGCGAGAATGGCACCTTGGACAACTACAACTACGATCACCGCCAGCAGATCATCGCGGAGCTGAAGGAACGGCTCTACCACATCAAGCGCGACCTCGACCTGCTGCCGGAGGAGGAGATGCGCGCCGAGGAGGAGGCCCGCCAGCGCCGCCGCGACGAGCGGAAGCGCCGCGAGGAGGAGGCGCGTCGCCGCCGTGCGGAAGAGGAGGCGGCGCGCGCTGAGGAGGAGGAGCGGCAGCGCATCGAAGACGAGGAGCGCGCTGAAGAACGTCGCCGGCAGCAGGAGGAGGATGAGCAGCGCCGCCGCGAGGAGGACGAGGCGCGGCGCAACGCGGAACGCTGGCGCCAGCCGCGCGGTGACAGCGACGACGACAGCGACGTGGAGGAGGAACAGAACGAGGCCCTCTCCGCCATGCCCCGCACGCAGGAGGAAATCGACTACGCCGTGTCGGGCTTCGTGAAAGGCACCCGCATGCTCCTCATCGCGAACGACCAAGGCTATGTCAGCTACGTGGACGGCAGCATGCACGACTCCATCGATAAGCTGGAGGCGTACAACAAGGAAGCCCGCGCGGCGGCAGAGGCCGCGGTGGCCGGCAGCAGCGTCAGCGTTCCGCCTGCGGCCGACTTCTCGCTGGACGACGTGCGCACCTCCGCGGCGCGTCAGCAGGAGCTGCGTAAGAAGCTGGACGCCTACCGTGCCCAGCAGGACCCTACTTACTCCGCCCGTGTCCGCGCCAGCGAGAAGAACAGCAACGGCCAGCCCAGCTCGGCCATCACGCAGGATGACGGCGACGAGGCAGCCATCACCGCTCGGTTGGAAGAGGCGAAGCAGCACGCTGAGGAAGTGCGCAAGAGCTACAACGCTAAGGCCACCGCAAGTGGCAACGCGATCGCGGCTGTCATGGCGTCTCGCGCCGGTGCCGCCCCGGTTAGCAACAAGGCGGCTGGTAGCGAGGCAGCCGTCAACGACCTGGCGGATGTCGATCACGCGGCGACGGCGGGCCTCTCGGCGGAGGAGATGATGGTCGCGGACGAGGCACCGCTGTCCGAGAAGATGCCCACCCGGACGGCTACGACGGCGTCCAAGCATAGCTCCAAGAAGAACACGCCGATGGAGGATCAGGATGAGCTTTAATGGACGAAAGATAGTCGGGTGATGATCATTACAAACAGAAAAGCGTGAGCGGCGCGCGCATACACACACGCGCCGGGAAGCCTCCCAACGAGAAAAAACGACATGGAGTAAGGAAGGCGGCAACGTGCGAGGTACCTAAAGTACCAAGATTGAAAGCACTTTTTTTTTTTATGACTTCTCCCTCTCTCCTTTCACCCTTTTCGTTCTGTAGGTTTCCGCCAGGGTCGCCGTCAAATGTGCCTAATTCTCTTCTCTTTTTCCCCTTTTCTCAGATTTCCTTTCTGTTTGTTTGTTTGTTTGTTTGTTTGTTTTTTTCATTCCCTGTATCTCTGTACCTTCTTTTTGAATTCTCCGTCTTTTTACTCACTTATTCTCTTTCTCTTTGTCTTCTTTTTCACGTGTAGAGACAGTAAATCGATCATGTTTGATAATGTAATACACGCGTTCCAAAAGAGCAAAGGACGTTTCCTGTACCCCCCACACTTTTTCTCTTTTCTCCTCTCTTCTTTTGATTTTTAGCTGTTTTCTAATAGGAAAAAAAAAGTGGCGATTGTGCTATTGCCCGAAAAGCCATAAAGCGAAAGAACGGAACGCGTGTGGCTGCGCTTCCTAGTGCGCCCACGTACTTCCACTTCACGAGTTTCTGTTTTCTGTTTTCTTTTTTTCAGGTTGCAGGAAAAAAAATGAAAGTAAAGTGTATCGTAGAGGAGCATGAGAAAGAAGGATGGAGATGGAGATGGAAGGGGAAAGGGGGTTTCTTCTTTTTCTCCTCTCCTTCCTTTCTTCATTCGCTGCCCCATAAGACTGTGTTTCACTTTTGTTTTTTTGATTGTTTTGTCTCTAGCGACTCTCCTTGTCCTCCTCTTTCCTTTTTTTTTTTTTTGGGTAGGGAAAGATGAGGTTACGAAGGAGCTTTGAATCACGATGTCAGTAGTACTAGGGTCGATTATTTTTGATTATGGTGGTTGTACCTGTTTTGATGTTACTGTCTTTTCTTTTTTTTTCCCCCTTTCATTCCGCGGAGAAAAGAAAGAAAAAAAAATAACAATAACGAACATGCATCTTTTCTCAGTGAACCTTCCGCGCGTCGTTGTGGAGGATTGACATGTGTCGTGCACTGCGCCGTACGGTTGTTAGAAGGAGATAAGACTGTGTGCTAAGCCTGTCACGCAACTCTACTGCTTTGCTTGATTTGTGAGAGGGAAGAAAAAGATAAAGGGCTGTAGTTTGGTTACAGTCGGCTTTCGATGTGTCACACTCCTTTTGACAACATGTCATCTCCCCATAGCGGCCACACTGAAAAGAAACACGGATAGGTGCTTATTCTCTGCTGTTGTTGCTGCAGAGGTTTGTACAACTCACCAGCTTCGGTGTGTCTGTTGACGTTATCGCCTGTGAATCTCCGTTCTTTTGCGTTCTGTTTTTTTTTTTTCTGTTTTTCTTCCCCATTTCTTCTTCTTTCACCGTTAAGAAACAAAGCACACAACAACAACAAAAAACAGCGGTGCGTGTTCGTTTGTTTGTTTGTTTTTCGAGTGAAAGTCAGAGCTTTCTCCGATATATATACCTGTTTATTTAACTACTTATTTATACAGTCAAATAGAAACACACAACTACTACTACTACTTTTTCTCTTCTTTTTGCCTAGACTTCTAATAATAGAACAGCCACTTTTTTTTTTTGGTTTGGCGTACACCCAAGTTATAGAACGGCCAAGACGCACTCAAAACTCTTCCAACTGGACATCGCTTGTATTTGTAAAAATCGAAATAGAAATCAACCTCCAGTGTTGTTGTTATCGGTGACTCTCGCTTTGCTTTTTTTTTTGTTTTTTTCCTTTAGACAATACAAGGTGAATAAAGCGTGAAGTTCTCGAAGCTATCATGGGCTACACGGGATCGCATTTGCACAACTTCATCCCCGCCCCCACTTCCAACGTCACGGCTTCCTCTTTGGCGGTTATGTCGTCCTACCAGCAAGACCGGCGAGAGGTCCGCCCGCTCAGCAGCGACGCGACAGCCGCGCCGAACGCGCAGGCCAGCACCGCCAACCTCGAAGCCCAAGTACGCGTGTTGGAGCAGGAAGTGCGCCTGCTCCGCACCGGCCTCGCTCAGAACGAAAAGCTCCGCCAGGCATCCACGTCCGCCTCTCCGCAGCGCCGCGTTCACTTTGGGCCCTCTTCCGTCGTCCCTATTCCACGCACAGCCGCCACTACCACCACCATCGCCACGGCGAATAAAAAGCCTGCCTCGCTGACTTCGTCCTCCATGTTCGCGTCGACGCGGAAGCCGTCGATGTCGCCATCCCGGCAGCAGCAACAACGGCAGCAGCAGCAGCAGCGGCGGCCTTCACCGTCCACCACGGCGAGCACCGCCTATGTGCCTCCCTCTCCAGCCCCTGCCTTGCTTCCTGGGAGCAACACGTCCGGCATTCCTCTTCAAGGAGCGGCGGCGGGGGCGACAATCGTGACAGCCGTTGAGGGAAATCCGGCGCCTTCCGGAGCTCCGGCGGCGACGGTGTGGACATCCGCAGACCCTTCACTGCTGTGGAAGCGCGCGGCTGCGGCAAAGAGTGGGGAAAGCGGCGTAGGCGGTCGAACAGACCTCCTCTCGAGCTACCCCTTCAGCGCCTCACCAGCCGGTGCAACAACAGCGGAAGCATCCACGGCGAGCGCCGCCGCAACCACCGCGTCACCCATCGTGGTGACGATGAGCAGCGACGGCCTGCCATCGAGCATTTTTCCTCCTAGCACCGTTGCAAGCGGTTCCACGGGCTTGATTCAAGCAGCACCTGCATCGGGGACGAATGAAAGCCGCGCAGAGACTTCGGAAGCAAGTGCAGCCGTTGGAAACGGCAGCGCTCCAGTGGCCAGCCCACCGAGGGCTGCCTCGACCCCCACACCCACACCCGCGACTGCTGCACCAATAGCACCAACACCTGCCACAGCCAGCTCTAGCATTCCCGCGGCAACAACTGAGCCATCTGTGGAAGACCTAAAACGACAAGTAGTGGAGTTGCGCAATACGCTGGAGCAACGAGAGGCCCTGTTGCACCGAGTACTGGATGAACTGCTCGACCGCGGCATGTCTACCAATGGCATTCGAACTACTCCGCACCGTGCCTCGACGGAAGAGAGGGAAGAACAGAGCCGACGCACGCTGCGACTGCTGACACGGGAGCTTCTGGCAGCGCAGGCACAGCTAAGCCACGCACGGGTGTCATACCAGCTCTTGCATGAGGAGCTGCAACACCGATCGCAACAACCACAGCAGCAGTCGCAGCAACAGCAGAGTCCTCCAGACGTGCAGCCTGCAGTGCTCGTTGTCACGCCATTGCCATCGCCATCGCCACCAGCACCACAATCACCACAAAAAGAACAGTACGCAGATCTGAAGGCGCAGCTGGACGCTGCACTGCAGAAAGTGAAGGCATGGGAGGACTGGTATGCGAGCACCGCCTCCGCGAACGCGGAAGGTGGCAACAGCACAACGCCACAACAGCCCGCCACAGAAAAGAAGAAAAAGAAGAAACATCACTTGGACAGCGGTGAGGACAAGAGTGCGGCTCAAGGGCATGTGCACACCCACAACGACGGCTGTGCCTGCGGGGCGTGTCGCAGCCCGCCTGGCGGTGTGGTACCGCCGGTGTCTTTTACGAACTACTATTCTGCTGAGCCTCTTTCGGGTTTCTCCTCGTCATTTGGCAGTGCCGCCGCAGTGCCGCCGCCGGTGTCCGCCTATGTCTTTGACGACGCACTGTACAGAGAGTACGCTGCTCACGGCCATTACACGACGACAGTAGCCGCGGCTGAGACGCCGCCGCCCAAAAGCGGCGCAGCGACAGCGACAGCAGCAGCAGCCACCCCACCTCCACCGCCAGCCGGTGCTTCTACACCTCCACAGACGGCGCCGCCGGCACCGGTTCCTTCAACACATGCCCTCTCGGACACGCCGTCCGCCCCACCGTATCACCCCGCGCCTCACTACCGCGACGACCTCGAGCACGCGAAGCTGCAGGCGTACTACTATCAGCAGTTTATGGTGCAGATCGCCCGCGAGGCGGCTGTGCGCGAGTTGGCGGAGACGGAGCGGCAAGTAGCCGAGGAACGGCTGGCGCTGCTGCGGCGGCAGGACTTAGACACCACCCCACCCAACGCCTCAACGACTCTGAAAGCTGCGGGTGGCTCATGAGAGCCGTCTGATGGTGCAAGCGCAGTGGTGAGAAAAGGCGTGGATGATAAGTAAAAACGCATCTCCTCAACGTGAAGGTGAGTTGTTGCGCATAGACTGTGCGTTTCTGTGTGCGTTGAAACAGTAGTCACGCAGAATTCTCTTTTGCTTTAATGTGTATATGTTTGTATCACGTTCATCGGTTCATGTGCCGTTCTATGCGTTTGGCTGCATTAGTGTGAAACACGCGCTGTCATCGTTGACAAATGAAGAGGAAGATGTACTTGACTTTTGTGTATAGATTCTCGCGACCTCCATTGTTTCTTACATTAACATACAAAGAGAGAAAAAAAAAAAAGAAAAAGGAAAAGGAGCAAAAGAATGATAATCTGACAACAGTCTCTCTATCAAAAAGGCTCTCGCTTGAAAATAGCCTGAAACTTGAGATACTCTAACATCATTAGAACTGAAAGGAGCAAAAAGGCGGATGTGCCCGATGTGAATTATAAAGCTGTAGAGAGGGAAAAAAAGAAAAACAAAAAAGAAGAAGGTACGAAAAAGATGGGTAGGCAACCTATTACAGGTGTAGCTTCGTTTTCATTTTCGCCACGAAGTAACCAAAAAAAAAAAAAAAGGAAGACCTTTCTTTTTTTTTTTTTTCCATAGTTGAAAAAGCGCACATTGGGATGTTCTGCTCTCTTCTCGTCATTCTCTTCGTTTCATGTTTTCTCTTTTTCAACTGTTATCGTGGGCACATTCACACTTTCAGAGCTCCTGGATCCTGCGCTTATACGTACGTAGGTGCCATAGTGTCGATGAGCTACGGCTGGCCCTTTCTTCTGTCCAGCTTTGTGCCTGCAGAAAAAGCTGAGGAGAGCAGAGGTAGCGCACCTCGTCCACCTCTCATAGCAGCAGCCAGCACCCATGCAAACGGCAACGAGGAAGATGACGCCAGCAGCAGCAGCAACAACAGGGAAGATGACGACTACGGTGCAGAGGAGATCTTCTATGATCAACTGTCCGGGATGCCAGCATGGGGAAACGAGCAACAAGGAAACAAGCATACTGTTGTAGGTGCAAAAGACGCGACGGACAAGACTACGGCGGCTCACAGTCGACCAAACGCTGCCTCAATCGAAGGTGTAGAACGACCACAGAAGACGCATGAAGAAGAAAGCAGCCCTCATTCTCCACCTAAAGGCACGGCAAGTCGAGCCACGGTTCGGGAACTCGCCGGTGTCGTCAACACAGCCGTCGCTACGATGGACCACGCCGTGAGTATCCCCTCTGCCCTGCGCGGGGCTGCTCGACGGACGATGTTCGACGTCCTCGTCGATGTCCAGCGGCGCAACCAGAAAAAAAAAGCTGACAGCGAAAAGCAAGGAGGCACAGGCACGAAAGAAAAGGGCAGTGATTCCGCGAGCGTTGGCGCATCTGCAGGGACAGCACCCAATGCAACCGTCACTGCCATCGTTGGTGGAGCTGCAGCCTACAGTTCGAAACCAACACCCGCAGCGCCGTCCGCACGCGACTTGACGTATCGGGTGCTCTTTCCCTCCGCCGCTGTGGCAGCTGGAAAGACCGGTCCAGTAGAACCGTCCTCTGCTTCATCCCTCTCCCACGCTCCACCGACGTTGGCATCGCCGTTAGCTGCACCGCAAGACGGAAACGCAAGCGATGGGCGTACGGAGCATGACACCCTCGTGCCTCCAAGTACCACCAGCCTGTGGCCACGTGGTGGCAATGGGAGTCACACGGCACCGGCTACCACAGCCGCGGCAGCCTCGCAGAAAGCGCACACCGTCGAGCCGCAAGCCGATTCAGCTCCGGCGTCTTCTTCGACATGTAACGCAGCAGCAGTAACACGGCACACTCCGGTCACTGCGCAGAGAGTGCAATCCGCTAGCTTTCTTTCCTCATCGTCATCCTCACATGCGGCTGCGACAGGCGGTCCTGACCGCCGCCTCCGCCACCTTCTTCCCGCACACCTTCACGGACCCCGCCTCACGCAAAAAGAGGGGAAAGGTAGTCCGGTCGAAAAACCCGACGGCAGAGGGCGGCAGCAATGCCGAACAGCAGCGGAGGAGGCGTTTGGCCGCAGCGGTGACGACGACGACGACACCCTCTCCGACATCCCCAGCGTGGCTAGCGACGACGCGCACTGTCCACGCGGCCAGTGCAGTTCAGACACAACAGCGCAGCGACCTGCACCAGAGAAAGATGCCTGCCTCCTTGAAGTGCTCGAAGGGGGTTATGAAAACCGAAACCAATCCAAAGTGCCGTCTTCCACGCTGGCTGCAGAGCATGAAAAGCGAACAGCAGCAGCAGCAACGAACTGGCTGCAGCGACTGGATAAAGTAGAAAAAGAGTCGCGTACCGTTGCACTGCAGCAACAGCAGCAGCCTCAACGCGCGGGAACGAACCGCAGCGGTGAGCCACATGCGGTGGATCAGCGAGTGCTGGAGGATGTGTTGATGGGCCAGCCGGTGCACTGTCCTTCTTCACAGGAAAAGAAAAGGGAAGGTTACCGTCACTGCCCTTGCCGCAAGACACGCTCGCAGCGGGGCAACAGCCACAGCAACGAGCGCAGCACCGCGGATGAAGGCAGCCTCACAGGAGCCTCTCGAGCTAGCTCATCTTCAGGCAGAGACAGCAGCATGAGTCGATCTAGCTCCGCGCAAAGCAAGCCATCAACGATGCTAGATCTGATGCGCGACATCGATGACGACGTCCCGCAGTGGGTGCGTCAGCACGAGGCGCGTCAGCAGCTCGTGCAGCAATGTCAACAGCAGCAGCCGTACGGGCTGGCGCCTTTCGCAACATCTACCGACACCGCCTCTCTAGAACGCGAACGCGCAGCCGCGATCGAGCCATTTATTGGAAAGCCAGCCACCTTCAGCCCCTCCTGTGCTGCCTCACGGAGGCAGCCACAAAACAACGCCGCAGCGTCAGCCGCAGCAACGATTGATGCCGCGTCCTATTACCGATTCAGCAGCAGCAACACAGCGCACCTAACGACGGACAGCTTCTTCGCCACAGCGGCAGGAGCGGCCGCGTCGTCCTTCCTCGCCACATGGAAGGAAGGAAGGCGGCTGCTGAAACAGAACGCGACAGCGATGTCAGTTGTGCAGTACCTGTGCACCTGTTTTGATCGGTGGAAGCCGTTCGGGTCGCAGCTGAAGGCGCAGACGACCAGCGCGAACGAGGAGGGCGACAACGCACAGGAGAAAGAAGAAGAAATCGACGAAGCCACGCACGCTACGACGATCGGCGCTCAAGTCCATGACAGGCGTGATGACTCATCATCTATGAGTTGCGGTGGTGGAAGCGATGTTGACGCAGCGGAGAAGGACAGCGGGGTGGAGCTGAAGATTCGCGTGGAGTACATCGACGCCGCCTTCAACGTAGCGGTCGTGCACGGCGCGCTCGTGTGGTGCAGCGAGGACGCGCGAAGGCGGCTTAGCATTCCCTCCGCCGTCGTCCCTGTGACGAATGAAGAAGTGGTGGAAGAAAACAAAGAAGAAGCACGTAGAAACGGCGTTGCACGCCCACCGCAGGCTACCCCACTCCCTAGCTCTGCCTCAGCGGAAGCAGAGGACCGTTCGTGGTCGTTTCTTTTTCCCGAAGCCGCGTTAATGCAGGTGAATGTGACGGTTGGCGAGCACCTCTACGTGGCAAGCCCGTACTACGTGTACGCAGACACGCACTCCGTCCTCGCCACCTACAATTTCACTTCCGACGCCGTCGTGCAGAAGCAAGCAAGGCAGTTCGAATTGGAGTTAGAGGAACGACTACTGGCGATTGCACAGGTTAGCGCGAAGAAAAGGACGGCCGAGCTGAACAAGGACACGGCACGGGCGCTGTGGCACCGCGCCCTGAGCCCTGTGCGAATGTCAGGAGTTGGTCGTGCCTCGCAACTGGAACGAAGTCCGACGGACTTTAGTAAGCCGTCTGACGCAAACGCCCCGACTACCAAAGCGGCCGACCGCTCACCAAATCGAATGGTGTATGAAATTCCTGGCTACTCCCGTACCCCACAGCGAGTCGCTCAAAATCGCAGTCACTCGGTCTCGGATGCGTCGACGCCGCTTCCCGTGCTGCCGTCAGCCAACGCAGCGCCACACACGCCGAAGTGTTCACGTGAGACTCACGCGGCGGTGGTGTTGGAAGATACCGTGTCTCCCGAGCCCCACCCGCCTTTCCCGCCCCCCAAACCGCAGCAGCACAGCGACGATGTGGGAAAAGGCAACACTCCACTCACCAGCGACGTCGAAAGAGTGGGCCCACTACCTCGAGATGCGATAACGATCAAGACGGCGTCGACGCTGCCCTCCTGCGTCCGGGCGAGCACCACTAGCGTCAACTCGCTCGCGGCAGATGACTTCTACGATCCGCTCGCCATGCCCGCCTTCCGCCCCACCGCGGCCACTGCAACCGGTGAAGCGGTGACGATGGCGGCAGACGTGGAGCGCGACGACGACCGCCACCACTGTCGGGCGTCGTCTCCGTATTACAAAACGGAGATCTTTCCTTCGGACGAGCCGGTGGCGGCCTCGCAGTACTGCGGGGACGCAATGGACCAGCAGCCCAGCGGATCGATGAAAGCAACCGCCACAGCAGCTCCTCCCGCAAAGCAGACGAGTAGCGATGGTTGTTTGCATCCGCCCCCGCCGTTCCGGCGACTTCCTGCGGCGTTACCAGGAGGCGTGCCCAACGACAACCATAAAAAGCGTGCAAGTCAACTCGACCGTGCAGATGTAGGTGGTGCAGCCGGGACAACAGCAACAGCAGCAGCACGCACGTTTGGCAGCGCAGTGGTGGTGGAGGACGGCGTCGGTCACGGCTTCCCGCGCGGTCCGCTGGCGGACTGGGACATCCCTGTCGAGGTGTTGTGCGCGCTGAGTGGCACGACGAGCCAGCGTACGTCGAGGGCGCTTCAGAAAAATGAAAGCGACGTAGCTTTCCTCGGATTGTCTCGAAATAGTGAAGATGCAGAGCATGTGAAGCAGCGCAAACGCAATCGACGGGACGCCTCCAGCTCAGCAGAGCGTCAACGAGGGTCCTTCACGGTGGAGGTCAGCAGTCCTTCCGCCTCCATCCCCACACAAGCGTCTGTGGTCCAGACGGGCCGACTCAACGGCGCAGACAGGCAGAACGGTGTGCTGCCGGACGTTTCGTGCTCCTTCCCTACCCCGCTGCCCTCCGAAGTTGAACAGCCGTCGTCGCAGGCCATGCCAGCCATCGGTCAGACAGGCAACTCGCAGTCCTGCTCCTCCATCTCCTCCCCCTCCGATCATAGCGACAACGAATTACGCAGCAGCGCTCCAGCTTCACACAGAGCCCGTGCAGAGACTACCATCGGGTCAGCGCTTTCCCAGTCAAAGGGAGCAACAAGACATGCTGGCCCTGCTCGTTACACTTCCCCTGCAGCAGCAGCAGCAGAAACAACAGCAACAGTGCCGGCAGTGCCGACGACATCAGACACTGTGCGTGTTTTATCGGACCCTTTTCTCTCTTTTTCGCAAAGGGAATGGCACTGTGCAGGCGACAACGCCTTCGCTTTTGGATCTGCTGCTGCATCGTTTCCTGTGCGAAGCACCGCGATGACGGAGGAGCGGTGGGGTGCACATGCAACTTCGACCTTGTCTTCACAAGGCCGGCCCACCACTGCTGGACGTGGAATGGAGACGCATGGAAGTGCGTTGCGGCCGCATGAAGCTGTGGAGGAGGAATCGTCGATGACGGCATCCACCGGCTTCTACGCGTTACACGATGTGATTCTGAGCGACTTGGATGAGTAAGAAGAAAAGGAGAGAAAAAAAAAGCAGCGGGAAAAACTGACTCTCTCCTTAGACAGAACGGAAAAGAGAACCACAAGTGCCTTTGGGACAACTTGTAAGAAGCGTATTATGGAACTTTGATGCCTTCCCATTAGCCTTTGCTTTTGTTTGTCTGTTTAATTGTTTTTTTTTTTTCTTCCTTCAACCCGCTTGCATCAGCAGGGTGTCTACCAGCTTCACAGGAGTGCGTTTACGATGATGCTTCGCTCTCAGCAACAGAAAGAGGAAAACGAAAAGAAGAAAAAGAGGGAATATGGCCAACTATGGTTTAAAAGACAGACTATAAGTTAGTCTACATCTTTTTTTGTTTTTGCTAACTTCTGATCCCGCTCGTCTTCGCCATTCGAACGGTGGTCTCTTTACATTGTTGTTATTGCTTCTTTTCTTTTTTTTTTTCGCAGTCGAATGCCGCTGCCTTCCATGCTGTGCTTTTCTTCTGAAGGCCGCCATCTCTTCTTGCCACTTTCCCCTCTCTCCCTCCCAGATTCTTCTCACACTGATTGGAGAGTGCTTCTTTGCTCGTGTGCGCAGTCAATAATACACCTAGCTTTGCTCAAGCGACAAGCAAAGCAAACAGATTTTCTTCTTTTCCTTCTTTTTTATTCTACTTTTGTTCCCTATTCTCAAAAAGCTATGTCGAACGGTGTCACCTCGAACGCCAGCATCATCACGGTGAAGGCGCCTGACCTCGGGTCCTTCCCGCTGGACCACTACCGTGAGTGCAAGAGCGAAATTGAGAAGTACTACACGTGCCTCAAGGAGAACGAATACGTGAGCCCCATGTGCCGCGACCAGGTCCGCGACTACCTCCAGTGCCGCATGGACCGTGGTCTGATGAAGAAGACGGAGGTGAGCAGCTTCGGAATTCCTGAGACAGAGTTCGTGCCGACGAAGCAGCACCGTATCGACCTGCGAGAGCAATGGTTACGGCAGAAGATGAACCAGGTGAGCGTTGTGGGGGTGGAGAACTACGTGCGCGACGATTTGCAAACACCAGACGGGTATGAAAAAGAAAAAGGGAAATAGGAGCATGAGGCGGCTTGCTAATTTGCGGTCTCTCTTCTTCTCTCTTTCTTTTTTTTTTTTTTCGGTTTTTAACGCGATCGATTCCTCAAGGTCGGCCTATGCTCGGCTGATCTTTGTGTGCGTTTGTGCGTGTTTCTTTGCAACTATGCTGTTCTTGTGCTGTGAGCCATTACTGTGATGTATGTGCAGTCTTCTTTTTTGGCTCTCCCGTTGTCGCGGCGGCGGCGCCGTATTCTGTTCTTTTTTTTTTTTCTCTCTTAGTATTTCTCCCTCGTGGTGACGGTGTCATATGTGTGACGCGTTGTCTCATTTTTAAATCATCAAACAACAAAGCTGCACTTGCTCTCATTTTAGCTGTTTTTTTTTCCTTCTTTTTTTTTTATTTGGCCTTTTCTTTTCTCTCTTCTTTTTCACACAAACATAACGGAGAAAAAAAAGTTGTTTTTCTTCAAGTCGATCGAAGCATTCATGACGACGGCGATAAACTGGTTCGACTTCCAGCACCTGCCACGTTTGTTCACTCCATCTGATGCTGTTTGGTCGTTTCTTTTTTTTTTTTTTTCCTCTTTGTGTGCGTGTGTGTGTTTGTGTGTTTTTGGCACACATGGAGGTGCGACACGCTCACTAGATTTCTCCGAGTTGAAAAAGAAAGAAATGAATGAAGATGTACGGCTCTCTACATGGTAGTGTACGACTTCGTCTGCTTCTTCTTTTTCTCTTATTCTTGAGTTCTCACCGCCTTGTCCCTCTTTTCTTGTCAGTCATTCGTGTTTTGTTTTACTTCCCTCATAGGAGGATTTGTGTGCATCGGCGCGTAAAGCAACGCCGTCAAAGCACCAGCTGCATTGAGAAAAAAGGGGGAATAATGTGTTAATTTGAAACACAGATTTTGTTTCCCCTCTTTTTTTGTGTGCATTTCTGCGTCAGCTCCACATAAACAAGAAACAGCAGTTCACGGAATGCCAATGACGCTGGCACCAGTCGTCTTGGACAACGGAACGGGAAGCATCAAGTGCGGCTGCGCGGGTGTCTCGCCGTTGCCGCTTGTTATCTGCCCCACTGTTGTTGGCCGACCACACGTGGACGCCTTCGCCTTACACACCCTCCTCCACTCTCCTCACTACAACCAAAATGGCAACGATGACAACGACGCTGGTCCTCTTAGCGCGGAGCGAATGCACCGTACGCTGCTGCTGCAGAAAGAAGTACTGTGCGGCGATGAACTGGCTGGACTGCGCGGTTCAGCGGAGCTAACCTACCCCATCCAAAACGGCGTTCTTCACAACATGGAGGCGATGCAAGAGTTGTGGGACTACGTTCTGTGCCAACGGCTGCCTCGCGTTTTAAGTGCTTCTGGCGGCAATGCCACTTCGCAGTCGAGGACGAGTCGCGAAGAAGACAATAGCGCTGCTGCTGCGGTGGACAGCGGACTTGCTTGGTGGGAAAATCGTCCACTGCTTCTCACAGAATCGCCCAACCTCGCCATGAAGCAGCGGTGTGACATGATGGAGCTTTTCTTCGAAGAGTACCGCGTCGGCGTCATCCAGTCTACCCCGCAAGGCATCCTGTCGCTGTTCGCAAACGGCGCCGAGCGTGGCGTCGTCGTCGAGTGTGGGGAGGGTCTGACGCACTGCACGCCTGTCTTCGATGGATTTGTGCTGACGACAGCGCAGCGCCGCGTCGACCTCGGCGGACGTGCTGTGACGGAGCACTTGGCGCAGTTGCTTTGCGAGCAACAGCAGTATGGGCTGTGGGGAGGCAGCACAGTCAAAAACAGCTCTACACCATTGACGTTCAAGTCGTCCACACAGTCCACTTTGGTCGCAGCCAGCGCGGTGCTCGGCAAACGGGGAGGCGACAGCGATGACATTGACACGTTTCGAAGGCTGAAAGAGCGCTACTGCTACGTGTCAGCGGACCACGCCGTGGATCAGCGCCTCGCACGCGACACGAATGCGCTGCAACGCAGCTGTGTGCTTCCGGATGGAGCACGGTGTCGCCTTAACGCGGAGCGCTTCACCGCACCGGAGGTGCTCTTCGACCCGTCGCTGATCGACGTGGAGTCCCCGGGCGTCTCATCAATGCTGTGGGACTGCATCGAGGCCGCCGATATCGACGTGCGCAAGTCTCTGTACGAGAATATCATCCTTTCCGGTGGTTCCTCGCTGTTCCCGGGCTTTGGTGCTCGCATTACAAAGGACATGAAGGCGCTTTACCTGACGGAGAAGTTGAAGGGCGATGTGAGCCGTATGACGCGCTGCCCAATACAGGTGAAGGAGCCGCCACGGCGGCAGCACATGGTCTTCATTGGTGGTGCCTTGATGGCGGAACTGTCCGCGGACCAGCCCGCGATGTGGATGTCGCGCAAGGAGTACGACGAGGGTGGTACGTCAGCCATTGTCGCTCGCTATCAGAGCGTCGCTTGACAACGTTGTACTTCGTGATGGGTCCTTCTAGATAGAGTGCTTTTTGTATGTACATGTATGTGTGCGTTAATTTCTTATATGTTTGCGTGTATCTTGACTCTTCTCGCTGCTATCAGAATTATAGTTGCTCTACCGTTCAAGTTGTTTGCTACGATAAAGAGAAAGAAACAAAAAAAGACAAAACTGAGTACACAAGACTGTTATTCACCAAAAGCGGAAGTTCTGGTTGTGTGTGCGCATGTCTGTTTGTTGTTTGTTCGTCTGTTTTTCTTTTTTTTTTTTCTGGTTATAACGTTATAAAGGTGTTCGTGTTGTTCTTCTGTCTCCCCCACCCCACTATCCCACTCCCCCTCCCCCCTCTCTTCTCTCCCTCTTTCCCTCCCTTGTCTCTTTCTGTTGTATAATTCTCACTATGGTGGGTTGCGAAACACTTGTTTTTGTTTTCCTTCTCGATCATACATAAACACACACACACACACACACATACACATAAACACGGAGTACGGCGAAAAGCAACTTGCGTTGCTCACCTTTGATTGTTTTGCTTTGTTTTTTTTTTTTCTGACTTCTGCCAGACCTTCTTTTTTTTTTTGTCTGTTTGTGTGTGCAACGATGGGCAAGGTGAAGAAGCAGGCGGACCACGCCATCAAGAAGATCCTGATGAAGGAGAAGTCGCTCGCGATGAAGAAGAAGCGCGAGGCCGAGAGCTTCCACGAGAAGGCGGAGAGCAACGTAGCCAAGCAGGCGACAAAAGACTACGCGGCCGTGCTCTACCGCAAGGCACAGATGACGCAGGCCGAGCCTACGCAGACGACGCAGTTCCTTTCCTACAACACGGCGCTGGGTCCACCATATCGCATCTGGCTTGATACGAACTTTATCAACTTCTCCATGCAGAACAAGATCGAAATCGTCCAGGGCCTGATGGACTGCCTGCTCGCCAAGGTGATCCCGTGCATCTGCGACTGTGTCTTTGCGGAGCTGGAGAAATTAGGCAAGAAGTTCCGCATTGCGCTGAAGCTGGCGCGGGACAAGCGTTTTGAGCGACTGACGTGCGACAGCAAGTACGCAGACGACTGCGTAGTGCGCACGGTGACGCAGCACCGCATCTACATCGTCGCCACGTGCGATCAAGAGCTGAAGCGACGCCTGCGCAAAATCCCTGGCGTTCCCATTATGTATATCGCGAAGCATCGCTACACGATTGAGCGCCTGCCGGAGGCCTACGGTGCCCCGCAATAATACTGAAGGTGAAATAAAAGAAAGCTGTCTAAGTGCGTGCCTATTTGGAAAGAAAAAAAAGTGATACTAGGAGCAGTACTTTTTTTTTTTTTTTGCTGTCAAGGTTTTTTTTTTTTTTTTGCTTTTCGGCTTGTCGTACGTTAATTGTGATTTATCTGACGGTGTTGACGTTGTTGCCGCTTATTATTGTTATTATTTCAACGATTAAATATAAGTACTTTCTTACTGTTATTGCTCTTAAATCTCTTGTTTCGGTTACTACTTAAACATATACAACTTTGACTTACAAAGGAGAGATGAGGTTCTTCACACAAAAGGAGAGACAAAAATGAGGAGCCAACGCGACAGTTTCATGGCGTGCACAAACTTAAAAGGGGCAGAAACTGCTTTTTCGACTTCGTTAAACTCTGTTCAGAGCGACTGTCGTTATAGCCATTTGATGCTGCTTGCTTGATAACATACAAATATCATTCTACAGCGAGTCCTGTTTTTGTTTTTTTGATAGTCTCTTAACATCTTTCCTCTTCTTTCATCTTGTTTTTCAGTACTGGTTGTGTTTTTTTCCTGCCCTTCTGCAGTGGTTTTTTTTTTTTCACGCAAGCTTCAGTTGAGACTTGTTATTTGGGGAAGGATGGTTGGAGGGGAAAAAAGTGTGCTTTTACCCGTACCACTGTTTCTGAAAGCGCTTGGGTAAGGTGGGTTCCCGTGTTGTACTTTCTCGTAAATTGGAAGGGATAGTAGTCAAAGGAAACGCTGTCTCTGCTGCCAATGCGGCCACTTCTTTTCATCCCCACGGCGAGAGTCGTAACGAGAAGAACTACCGCTTTTACTTATTCAAGAATCGCATCGTACCTCTCCGCTCTGCGCAAGCCGACTTCGACGTGCATCGCCAGGTCCACAGTCGCCTCGTCCAATGCACTCAGCGACGCGCGCCGCTGTAAAAGCTATCACTTTTACATGAACCTTGACGACCCGGAGGCGACACGGCTGCGTATTGAAGAGGACCTGGAACGACTCGCCAGCGAAGAGAAGAAAGACAGCACCTCCTACCTACACAGCCTGCTTAACCTCACCCTCAGCCACTACCAGCGTGAAGACTTCATCGCGGCGCACCAACTGGCCGAGTACACCCACACAAAGGCCGTCGCCCACAACTCAAAGTCGTCCTTGCTGTACTTCACCTCCACCACCTGCGCGCGGTGCGCCGACGCGCTCGCCACCTCCTACGACGCGCACGTCCGACGCATGGAGGAGCAGGCGGAAACGTCAGCGGCGCTGGCGCCTGCGCCGTCCGTCGTCTTCAACGCCAGACGCACTATCGCGAAGTTGCGCAGTGACGCGGCGCGCTACCGCGCCATCGCCCAGCGCGTGTACAATCGACCCGACATGGCTTTCATGCGTGGCGGCGATGGTCGCAGCTGGACCTCTTCTCGCCAGTCGGCTGGCGGCGACAAGCGCCACACATGGCAGGACGAGAGTAGCAACAGCAGCGTCGATGAAGAGTACGCGGCGCACGCGCATGGGGAGAAGTGGCAGACCCGTCGGAAGCGGCCGGAGCATGCAGAGATGAAACACTACTACAAGCGGCAGTACACGCAACCTTCTGACTCCCCGTTTGGAGCGCGATGGACGGTGCCGAAGTGACACCGCACAGGGGGGAACGTGTTGTCTGTTTTTCTTTCTCTAGTGGAGTTGAATAAAGAAGAGAAAAAAAGAGAATCCTACGCAGTAGAAGTGGTGATTCATGGAGAGATTCGTGAATCGCTTCTTTTCCTGTTTCAAGCCTTGGGTCTGCTTCTTTTCTTCCGGAGTGAACTTTTTTGTTGTATTTACAGTTCCTTGCGTCAGAAAGCCTCTACAGTTTCCTTGAAGAAGATGCACACTTGAAGACAAAAAAAAAAAACGAAAACGGTGTTTCCTTTTAACTCGTTTCTTGGCCTTTGCGTCAAGAATAGAAGGGGGAAAAAGAGAACAAGAAAAATAACTGCGTCTTTTCAGAGTTGTATCTGCGAAGCGGGGAAATGGTAATGGGTTGTTTCGCTCCGCCTCACATGGGAGTATGACCGGCAAAAATCAGGAAAAGAAGAGAGAGAGGAAAAAAAAAAAGAAGACGTTTTGGATTGTTCTCTCCACTTCCACAAGCCTTTTTCTTCATATCTTCTCTCTGTTTTTCTTATGTGTGTTTCTGCTGTTGTTGTTGTTTTTTCTTTTCTTTCTCTGACAGACATAGGTATGGATAGTGAAGGAAGCAAAGCGCTCTGTTGCCACCAAACACATTTTACGAGTGTTTTGCATTAAGACCTTGAATTTCGTTGACTCTTAAAAAAAAAAAATATAACAAAACTGGATTACTTAATATTACTATGGTTTTTTTTTTTTTTACTATTATTTCTTATTATTATTGCTGTTCTCTGCACACTAGACTCTATGCTTTGCTTGTTTGTCAACTATCACCAAGTTCTCTAGTCTGTTAGCTTTCTTAAACAACAAGGCCAAACGTGAGCAAATCTGTCAAGTGTTTATTACTATTTGGCTGTTTTCAAGGGGGGGGGGTTTTGTTTGTTTCCCATCATTGGACTTCATTTCTTTCTTTTTTTTTTTTTTTTAAGTCACAAAAGTCGCTGCACGAGTTTTGTTTCAAACTATCATCGAGAGAAGAAAAAAAATAAAATCACCACACGTCAAGTATCTACGGTGATACACTTAGGTAAAAGTGCTTAATAGAGCTTTTTTTTTTTTTTTTTGCACAAAAGCGAGAAGCAGCAACGAAGACATCTGCTCCGTCGTAGTGCTCAGCGACTAATCGCGCAGCCTATTCACTTTTTTTTTTCCATTTTATTCATTGTTTTTTTTTTTTTGTTGTTGTTGTTGTTCTATAACAGAACAAAACAGCATCATCAGGTTTTTCTATAAGAAGGTCGACATTAGTGGATCATTGATTTTCATCTAGTAAAGTTGCTTTTGTGTTGTTCTAGCTCCCAAGCGTGTTTTTTTTTTTTTTAATCAGACAATTGATAAGCGCATAGAGAAATAACCTAGAAAACACAAACTGGAAAAGAGTAATAAAGGATGACCTCTGCAAACAGTCACGTCCGCTTTACTGTAGAGGACGAGGACGCCGGCCGTCGTTACAGCTTCTCCCTGGATAACCAGCAGTACCAGCGCCTGACCGTGGCTCAGGTCCAGCGGATGGTCATCGAAGCGTCGCGCGACGCCTCACCTTCTGCCTCAACGATGACGACCAAGCAGGTTGCTGGTACACCCGTTAAGCATCACATTGGCACTCTCAGCTACGAGTCTGCCATTGTCACACTTCACATGAAAGCAGCTCAGCATGCACCTTCGCTGCTGCCCGGCTCCTTCGCACTGCTCGACACGAACAAGCACGCCCTGCTCGACGGCAACGCGCGTGCCGCAACGCACATGGACCTGCACCGCAACACCCCGTTCTACGTTGTCCGCAATCATCACCATTATCAACATCAGCGCAGCCCGTCTAACTCTTCTGTGCTGTTCGTTGAGGAGCCGCCAACGCGAATTCTCTCTGCCGTCTCCTCCTCTGCCGTGTCTTTCGTGGTGAACTCCGACGGAGATGAAGAAGAGGAGAACACGCAGACCGACGGGTCCGTCAGCTTTCAGGAAGACGTGGTTTCCATGACCTACGAGGCACTTATGCCCTCGGAGAACATCACGAGCCCAGTGCAGTCGGTGCAGTTCGAAACCGAGGAGGAGGAGGACAGAACGATAGAATTCGACACGATTTCCTTTGCCACGGTCGACAGCGTTCTCACAGCTGAGCAGCGCTCATCGGCGGCCGTGCAGGGCGAGACCGCCGTCGCAGGCACACCCGGGTCCCAGAAAGCCACGACCATCTCCAACCCGGTGGCGAGCATGACGGTGCGCCAGCGCTTTGAGTACTATCAAGCTCGTGGAAAGCGCAAGAAGGTAGCGGGGAGACCAACAGCGCACGCCACCACCACCACCAGAACAAGAGCAACCACAACCACCACTACTGCTGCTGCCTCTCTTCCTGCTTCAACGCACGTGACACATCGAAAGGTCTCGACAGCAGCTGTCCCAGGACCGGCGGTCACATCAGCGACAGCGCCTCGATCCACTAACGCACACTCATCCGTGGCACCGCCCACAGAACCGTCCGTCAGCACCACCACCATCAGCCGCAAGATGAAACGAAAGCCGGTGGTGCCAAAGACAGAGAAGTGCAAAAAGCAACAGCAGCCCGCAGAAGCTATAGACGCCCCAACAACGCCTTTTCTCTTTTCCGGGCAAGCCGCCGCTACGACAGCGACGGAGCGGGAGATGAAACTAGTCGTGTTGGTGCAACAACTGCAAGAGGATGTGGAGAAACTTCTCGTGCAGTCGCAAAGCGACGTCTCGCGCATCGCCGCACTGCGTAGGGCACTGACGGAGACAAGGAAGGAGTACCTCGCCCTGCGAGAGGCACACTGCTCCTCGCTCAATCAGCTAAACGCCTACGCGGCGCAGATCGCATCTGGCGTGCTGCCAATTCGACAACAAGACGAAGAGCCGAGAGAGGGAGAGAAGAGCCACACGGTGACGGCAGCTGCTGGCGTGTCTATGCCTGACGTGGTGGTGAAACAGCAAGAACAGCAACAGCAACAGCAGGAGCAGCGGCAAGACAGTTTACACGAAGAGGAGGTGGGCGTTGGTGTGAGTGCGGCGACGATGAGCGGAGAGGTCCCAGAAGAAGAAGGAAAGCAAAAGGATGACGAAACAGAGGAGAAGAGTCAGCAGACAGCGCCAGCAAACACGCTGGGCGCTTCTCACGGTGACGACAAAGCCGCGGGAGTAACGGAAGCTCCTTCCACCACGCCAGCGCCGCAGGAACCTGAGCTGCACATTGTCACGGACAACAGTCAAGAGGAAAGCGAACAGACACAGCAGATGATACAGCAGCAACCCACCTCAGCCGAAGAAACACCAGTTGAAGAAGACAACGTCGTTACAAAAGGAGCAGTGCCGTCTGAGTCAGCTGCAGAGGGAGCAGTGCCGTCTGAGTCAGCTGCAGAAGGAGCAGTGCCGTCTGAGTCAGCTGCAGAGGGAGCAGTGCCGTCTGAGTCAGCTGCAGAGGGAGCAGTGCCGTCTGAGTCAGCTGCAGAAGGAGCAGTGCCGTCTGAGTCAGCTGCAGAGGGAGCAGTGCCGTCTGAGTCAGCTGCAGAAGGAGCAGTGCCGTCTGAGTCAGCTGCAGAGGGAGCAGTGCCGTCTGAGTCAGCTGCAGAGGGAGCAGTGCCGTCTGAGTCAGCTGCAGAGGGAGCAGTGCCGTCTGAGTCAGCTGCAGAGGGAGCAGTGCCGTCTGAGTCAGCTGCAGAGGGAGCAGTGCCGTCTGAGTCAGCTGCAGAGGGAGCAGTGCCGTCTGAGTCAGCTGCAGAGGGAGCAGTGCCGTCTGAGTCAGCTGCAGAGGGAGCAGTGCCGTCTGAGTCAGCTGCAGAGGGAGCAGTGCCGTCTGAGTCAGCTGCAGAGGGAGCAGTGCCGTCTGAGTCAGCTGCAGAAGGAGCAGTGCCGTCTGAGTCAGCTGCAGAGGGAGCAGTGCCGTCTGAGTCAGCTGCAGAAGGAGCAGTGCCGTCTGAGTCAGCTGCAGAGGGAGCAGTGCCGTCTGAGTCAGCTGCAGAGGGAGCAGTGCCGTCTGAGTCAGCTGCAGAGGGAGCAGTGCCGTCTGAGTCAGCTGCAGAGGGAGCAGTGCCGTCTGAGTCAGCTGCAGAGGGAGCAGTGCCGTCTGAGTCAGCTGCAGAGGGAGCAGTGCCGTCTGAGTCAGCTGCAGAGGGAGCAGTGCCGTCTGAGTCAGCTGCAGAGGGAGCAGTGCCGTCTGAGTCAGCTGCAGAAGGAGCAGCCGCAGCTGCGGCACCCACGCATGAGTCCAGGCAACCCTTCATCAGGCCCATTCCCGCACTGCTTCACTTCACTAACGAAGAAGCGCGGGTACTGTTGAGGCAGATCGGCTACATCTATCACAACCGCCTTCTCCGCCGTGAAAACGCGCTCCTGATGTGCCAGTTGCAACTCCTCAAGGACCAGGCAAAGACCAACAAGATGTGCGGGGGCGCGGGCAATGTGCAGCGGCTGCGCGTTGTGGTGCGGATTCGTCCCGTGGGCCTCGCGTCCGCCCTCCCTACTGCAGAGGCGCGTCGTGACAGCGTTCTGCGCGTGGCTTCTCCTGTCGCTCTTACCCCGCCCAGCAGCCACTCCCAGCACAGAAACAGCGCGCAGGTCACGTCGCCCAAGGAGCACTCCGTTGAAGAGGACCCTAACCCACCCTACGCCAGCTCGGTCGTCTCACCGCTGTCCTCCCACTATTCCGCGAGCTTCATAAGCAAGGAGCGCGCCACCACAGCGGCAGGGATGCCCACCGCGCCAGGCGATGTCTTTCTTCAGTGTAACTTCGGTGATAATCGGCTGCAGGTGCACAACCCCGAACTCTACGTGAACAACTCCACGTCGACCACGACAGCCGCCATGATAGCGCGTGACAGTGGCGCAGTGCTGCGCGGCGTGCGTATCATCGGCCCGCCCCTCCCGCAGTCTCTTTTCTCTGTTTCTGCCACGGCCACGTCCGCCGTGCAGGCGCTCGAGTCGTCCTCTGCCTCCACCCTCCTGCACAGCGTTACGGAGGACCAAGGGGAGACGAGTGGGCTCGCGCTGCGGGCTGCGGCTGCTGTGCAGCAACGCAGGCTCTACGAGGAGGTGGTGGCCCCGCTGGTGGCCGGCGCACTGCGCGGTGAGTCTGGCACGGTGCTCGCCTACGGCCAAGTCGGTAGCGGCAAAACGTATACCATGTTCGGTCGCTGCGGCGTTTCCAGCGGCGAAGACGGTGAGGGCGGCTCACACGCAGAATCCAAGTCACCTGTCGTGTTCGGCGAGCTGCCGGCCGAGGCGGGCGTTGTCCCTCGCGCCCTTGCCGATCTTTTTGACCAGTTGCGTGACAAGGCCGCGTCGGAGGAGTTGCTGCTGCGCAGCCTATACGCTTCCCGTTATGACATGGCCTTTCAGGCCACCATCAACATGAAAGCGTCTTCAAAGGATGCTACAGCGGCGGCCTTGTCGGAGGCCAGTTTGGCGAACCTTGTCGCCCTTTCGTGTGTGCCTATGTGTGAGGTGCAGTGCAGCATGCTGGAACTGTACAACGACAGGGTGCGGGACCTGCTGGCGCCCAAGATCGAGGTCCCCCGCTACGAAGAGTCCCTCACCGCCACGACTGGAGTAAAGGGAAATCCAGAGTACCGCAGCAGCGACAGCAGCGCCGAGCGGCGGACGCAGTGGCAGCTTCGGCAGGCGCAGGCAGCGCAGCTGGGTCAGCGGGAGAGCACTGTCGACTCTGACGTGGAGCAGCGCCGCCTTATCGGCTGCGAGTACATCGTACCCGAGTGCGCCGTGCGGCCGTGCGTGGACGGTGGTGCGCGAGTGGATGGGGCGACGCGCGTGACGGTGCACAACATGTGCGAGGCGCTGCAGCTGCTTGAGCGCGGGCTGGCGAACCGTGAAACGCACGAGACGGCGTTGAATGCGCAATCCAGTCGCTCCCACGTTATTCTCACTGTGACGATCAAGCAGCAGCAGTGGTGCGGTGAGGAAGCGGCGGCAGCGACGGTAGACGTTGCTGCACCGGCAACGACAGGGGAGGAAATGGAAACGGACGTGTCCGCCGAGGATGCCTCCGTAGCGGCGAAGAAGTCCCAGAGGATGAAGGGGAGTGCAACAACGACAAAAAACAAAGCAGCAACCGCAACAGTCAAGAAGGCCACGAAGAAGAGCGAGACGAAGTCGAAAACGACGGCCAAGGCAACAGCGGCGGCAGCCCCGGCGGACACGGCGATGACGGGAGCCACGCCCGTCGAGCGGCAGAGGAAGGTGCCGACCCAGGAGGTCAGCACGGATGACTCTGCGGTGAAGATCACCACGGCGGCCGAGATGGAAGAGCAGGAGGACAAAGCACAGGACAAGTACCTGCGTTGCCGCTCCGTCAAATCGGTCACGAGTCAGTTGGTGTTTATCGATCTCGCCGGCACGGGTCAGGGCACCGGCGAGCTTTTCAGCGGGAAGGCAGAGCGCCTTCGCGAGGCACAGGCGATCGGCAAAAGTCTTGCCGCCCTGGGTGATATCATGTCAGCGTTGTACGGTGGTAGCGGAGTTGCCCGTGCGGCTAAGCCGGCCGCAGCCGGGAAGGCGACGGCCACCGCCTTCAGCGGCAGCGCCGCACACGTACCCTTCCGCTCGCACCGGCTGACGATGTTGCTGCGCAATGCACTGGTCAAGCCGACAGCGTGTGTTGTGCTGGCGTGCGTCGCCCTGAGCGAACGGCCGATGGCCGCGCTGCTGGCCGACACTGTCCCGCTCGCCAGCAACTGCTCCGCGAGTGCGCAGTCCAACTCCCTGGCCTCTCAAGCGCCCCTCTTGGCAGAGCAGCAGTATTGGCGACTGGCAACGGAGCGCCTCATGGCAGCGCAGTGCGCGAAGTCAACAACAGAAACAGCAGCCGCGACGGGCAGTGCGTCAAGCGTCGCCTCACCCACCACCGTCAGCCGCCGCCCCTCTACGCGTGCCAGCGTACGTAGCAGCATCGTCCACAACAGCGTCTTTGCATCCCCGTCTGCCGGCCAGCTTGCCGGCAAGCGCAAGTCGACGTCGAAGAGCACCGTCCTGTCCTCTCGTCGAGACTCCGCATCACTGCTGGATCTGCACAAGCTCTCTATCGCGAGTGAGGAGGAGACGGAGGAGAGCTCCAATCGCAAGAGCGTGTCGCAGCAAGAGTCCTCGCCTGCGGTGCAGCATGTGGCGGCGAATGTGACCATCGACGCTGGTGCCGCACAGGAGCCGAGCGTGGACTCCGAGTTCGTGGCGCAGATGACCGCGATACAGGCAAATGCGGATGCGGAGGACAGAGCAGTCTCCGGAGCACTCTGGATCACGCCTCGCGAAACAGTCTCGACGCTTGCGTTTCTCAGCCGCTTGTGGAAGGCGTAGCGACGTTGAAAAGAGAATATACATATATATATATAAACAAAAATGATAAAAGAAGGAGAGCCAAAGTAAGCTGAATTTTTGTGTTTTTTTTTGTTGTTGCGGTGCGGCCTTTTTTTTTTTTTCTGCCCTGTGTCTTTGTGGACCTCAGTGCGTGGTTTCAAGGACTGTCTTGCTGCCTCTGTCTCTCTCTCTCTCTCTCTCTCTCTCTATATATATATATATATATATGTAGAGAGAGAGAGAGCCACGGTGCGAGTTTGGATGTACTCAATTTCTTTTTTTTCGTTCCTGGTGTGCATATAGTCGTTGTTATCGTGCAGTTGTCTGTTGTGGCTGTTTTCTTTGCGGCTCAAAGGCGAGATTTGTGGGGCAGGGGGTGTATCTGTGTTGTTGTTATTGTTGTTGTTTGTGTGTGTGTGTATGTGTGTGTGTGTGTGTGTGCATGTGTTTTATCATCAGTGTTCTGATTGGCCCTTCATCATTTTTGTTTTTCGTTTGTTAGTTTTACGACCTTTCCCAAGTCTTCGACGACCCCATCCTGGCATTCTCCCTTCGAAACGTCAGACAGGAACGCGAAAAAAAAAAGTTGTTTTTATTTTTGTTGTTGAGCCCCCACCCCTCTGCCTGAAAAAAGAAACCACTCATAAATGCTCATCAATTGCAGGAGCATTTACCTGTAGGGTTCCCGTGTAATTGTATGTTGCACGGTGTTCCACCTCCGCTGCATTCCCGTCCTCCCTTTTCATTGTCTTTTATTTTTGTCTTGTCGTTGCTGTTGTTGTTGTTGTTGTTTTTTTTTGTTGCCGTTCTCATTATCTCTCCTGCATTAAACATCATTACGTTGAACGAGTGACTCACAGCTACTTTTTGAAGCAGCAGTCATAGAGGTGCTGTTACGTCCCTTTTGGAATAAGAGCTTATTCAAGAAAGAAAAAAAGAGAAAGAGAAAGAGATGCTGCGACGTTGTGTTCGCCACGCGGCAACAGCAAAGAAGGCGGCAGGAGCCCCTGCTGCGGCCAAGAAAAAAGCGGTCAACCAAAAACACGACACTGTGGCGGTGACGACGACCGCGCCGGCGGCACAACGCAAGCCGCTACTGCCCTACGCGATTCGCCGCGCCTCGGCCTACGAGATGCTGTATGGCGGCGCTCGCGTACAACACCTGGTGCAGCCGCCGTTCCAGCTTCACAAAATTCAAAGCGAAAGCCTGCCCTCACCCTCTCTCGACGCTGAGCGACACGACCTAGCACTAGAGATGCAGCTGCCACGTGACCTAAGCCCGTACAACAATCTCAACATGAGCATCCAGCGCCAGGTCGGCGCCGACGTAAATATACCCGATGAAGCTACTAATCGCCACAGCAAGGACGGCTTCGACATGGGTGCTTTCTTCAGTGATCAGCACCACCCTGAGCGGCACCACAACTCGTCCCTGCCGTACAGTCAGCACGACACAAATAATGTGATGGCACTGCGTCTCTTCCCCATAAACATCGGCATCCGCGCTCGCACGGAAGCCGTGCGCATCCGTACCGAGGACTGCCTACAGCGCCTGCGGGACGCGAAGCTGTGTGCGCAGGTGCAACAGCCACTCGAGTATCCACTGCCGCTGAGTCGACGCAGCCAGTACGCCTCATCCATGGCGGATGTGTCGGCGTCATCTTTGCCAACATCAGCGACAGCATCGGCGTCGTCGCGCACTGCCCACCTGCGTGGGGCTCCCGCCCACCCTCCTCCCGCACAGCTGTCCATCTTCACGCGACCAGTCGACCGCGTCGATCGCGTCTCTGCCGAGGCAACGCGGCGCAACGCGTTTCCGGTGCATCCGTACGCCGCAGCAGCTACGGCCGCCTCGACCGCTGCCCGTGCGTGGCTGCCACTGCAGATGTTGAAGCCGATGGGGCACAGCTGGAGTGCCGCGACGCGCAGTAGCGGCATTCGTGGACCGCACATGCAGCTCATGCAGGAGCGTCTTGATCAAAAGGGTTTTGGATGGAAACGCAAGTCACGCTCCCTTTGGCAGCAAGACGTGGCAACGGCCGGCTTCCGCCCGCACCGCTACTACTGATGTGTGTTTTGTTTTTGTTTTGTTTTGTGTCTTCAACTCTTTTTTATCTGTAGAAATGTGCAGTTATTGTCCTTTCTTTATCTGTGTTAGTTCATTACTGTTTTTTTTTTTTTTTACGTTAGTGGTGCTGTGCCGACTTGATTGTGGAGAGCTCTTTTTTGTTGTTGTTGTTATTTCTTTCTTGAGGACTTGCAGCTTGTCCTTTCTTTTTTTTTTTTTCACAAACTACGAAGTCATAAAACAACACACAAAAAAAAACGAAACAGATAGACAGAATGGACGCGCAAACATGCGTGAAGGACGCGTGTATGTAACAGCGTGAATCCTCACATGGAGTCACTCAGGCTTTTTTCTTTCTTCTTTTCTACGGTTCTTATTCTTGATCACGAGCGACGGCGACTTCGAGCACAGGTGTGCGCCAGCTTTCTTGCCTGTTGCTACTGTGTTCACCTCCGGCACATGTGTGTTTCAGAGCTGCTCTTAATGTCTATAGAGGCGTCGCAAATGGAGCATCGTCTTGCATTTGAAAAGAGAGAGAGAAAAAACCTATCGCATTGCAAGCAGTGTTTTGACGCAGGTCTCAGGCTTGCTTGGATTTTTCCTTTTCCTCTACCACGGACGTTTCTACATGTTCCTGCTTTCTTATCGCTCTGTTTACTTTTTTCCCAACCCAATATACTTGACACACACACACACACACACACACACATACACGGCTGAGTTGTAGGTAAAGTCTATTCAGCGTTTCTGTGTTTTCCTTTTCTCTCATTTTCTTTTATTGCTGTTCAGCTTCTCACAAACAGTGCTTAGCACGCCAGAACTGGATGTAAAGGGCTTACAGCAAATTGAAAAGAAGATCAAAGTCGCCATCACAGTTCAACCTGAAATCGTCTTTTTTTTTTTTCTAACTTTCGAGTTGGCTTTGATAAAACGCGAAACGGAGAAAAAAAGCTAACCAATTAAGATTGTATATATATATAGTCTTTTTTATTTACATATATACATATATTTCGAACGTTATTAACCCTTCTCCGAGCCATTTGTTTCAGTCGACAGTGAAAGGGTAAAAAAGAAAAAAGAACACTAATAAAAAAGAACGTTCCTGCCCCATCCCTGACTATACTGGTTTCGTCTCACTGTTTTTGTTTGTTTGTTTGCTTTGTCAAATAAAAGAACTTCTTTTCTCTTCTTTTCTTTTTTTTTTCCCCCATTTTGTTCCTTCGATCTCCGGTGTTTTTTTTCACCTGCTTTTCTGCTTCTTTTACACTCTCATCCTTCTCGAGAGTCAAGTGTGCGACTTCTTTTTCTTTTACTTTTTTTTCCTTGCTTCTTTCACGGCCTTTTTTCAGCACTTTGACAACAGGCAACAAAAAAAAGAGAGATAAAGTCGAACTTCCGACGTTTTAAAAGCACTCGCTTTCGGAGGCAGCGAAAATAGATATATAATATATATACACACACATCTAAGACTTGATTGATAAGTGCTTTGCATTTCCCGTCTTACATTCTAATTCTCTTTTTTTGCTGTTGTTTTCCTTCTCAACACTAATAAAAGGCGAGAAAAAAAAAAAAGCAAGGCACAAAGTCGGCGTCGTCAAGACACGATAAGCGGTGAAGACGTCACTTTTTAGCTCATTTCCATTTTGTTTGTCTATTTGTTTGTTTGCGTGTGTGTACTACTAATCGACTTTTGTGTTTCTCTTCTCTATTCTAAAGTAAGGCCCTTCTTTTTTTTTGTTTTTTCTACTAGCATTTTCTCTTCTCTCTTTTTTTTTTTTTTTTTGCCAACGATACGGACACAGACGCTCGTGTCGTTTTCCGTGACCGCGCGTTGGTTGCATTCGTGTATTCCCCCACTCCTCCACCCCCTGCTGACGTTTTAGCTCTCCTTTTTTCCCCTTCGCAGCGCTTCAGGCTTTTTTTTTTTTTTCTGTAATAGTAACAAGGTTCTTTGTTTTTTTTTGTTTTTTTTTTGTTTTTCTGGAGTAAAAAAAAAAAAGAAAAGAGATCATTTTCATTAATCCAGAACGATAAAAGCAAAGCGACTACGATCTGAAGCGAAGACATCTTTCTTCATTTTTCCGAGCTCCTAAAGTCCTTTTTTCTTCTTCTCTTCTTAGAAAGCCCTTTTACATATTTTTCATCCACTCAGTAATAAGTCAAAAGCTGTTGGGTAGCAGCTAAGCTTGCAACTTTCCGAAAGAGTATATTCAGTTTTTTTGTTGTTGTTGTTGTAAGCCTGTTTTTCCTCTCTTTTCCGTTCAATCACCCTCTTCAGACTCGGAGGCAACTTTCTTTTTGCTTTTTTTTTTTTTTAATCATCTGTAGTCTTCCATAGATTATTTTGCCTATATTGCTTCTTTCTTCTTGGTTTTCTTTTTTTTTTTTTGTCAATCGGGCCTTACTTTGTGTGTTTGTTTATGTACGTTTATATATGTACTCTGCTCTGCGAAGCATCTTCTATCAAAACCGTCACGAAGTCTCTCCGTCTCTTCTTTGTTTTTGTTTTTTTTTAATTGTTGTTAGTACTCCACTCTTGTCGTTTCTCTCTCTCTCTCTCTTTGTCTCCAATCTCTGTTTTAAAATTCTTTTTTTTTTCCTCTCGTATATGTTGTTGTTCTTATTCCGTTCGTTTTTTGTTGTTTTCGAATAAAAGCAGAGCTTAAGGAATTCCAGGGCGAAAGAACGTTGAATCTCAAAGACACTTCCTCTGGCAAAAAAAAAAAATTGACCCCAGTTGACACTCTTAGGTTTTTTGTTTTGTCTCCTCTCGTCTCAATCTCTTCTTTTCTCTTTTTTCTTTCATCTACAATCACCTTTCGTCATTTTTTTCCACTTTCTCGGAGACAACACAATAAGTTCTCGACCTGATTGGGTCTTCCCTTGTTTTTTGTTGTTGTGGTTGTTTTCCAGAGACACAATTGTCCTTTACTCCTTTCATCTCAAATCTAGTACCTCAATCCCTGACTTTTTTTTTTTTCATTGCTCCCTTACATTTTTTTTTCCAGCTTCTTTTGTGGCTCTCAAACTCTCCTTGCTAGAGTCACTTTTTTTTTTACGTTTTGTGCTGTTTTGTCTGCGTGTAGGTGTGCTCGTGTGTGAGTAGGACTGTGGACGTCTTCCTCCGCAAACCCCCTCTTTGCTGGCTGGTTGAAGCAAACAGAGGATTTTCACTCACTCAGTCCCCCTCGCACTGTCCTTTTTCTTTCTCTTCTTCGGTTTGTCTTTGTCTTTTTTTTTTTTTTTCGTCACAGCTTCTTCAAGCACCTGACAGTTCCCTCAAGCCCAAATAAGCCTAGCAACACAGCATTCCAAAAAAAAAAAAAGGGCTTGAGCCCAAAACTACATTTATTATTACTCTTTTCATTTGCTTAGTTTTTAATCCTCTACGATCTGACCTAAGGGGCGTGTGGACAAAAACAAAATCTGCTACCTCTCATCTCGCAGTACTTTATACATTTTGTCTTTTTTTTCCCCTCTGCTTAAGCGATCGTGCAATCAGCTTTCTCTTCTATGTATTTACATCCGTACACTTGACTGCCATCTTTTGTGTTGCGTGCGTACGCTCAACAGTATAATAAGGCTGGTTTTCGCCCTTTTTGCACTACAGCGTGTCAGAGCCTCCTCTTTGCCCCACACCCTACACACTCCCGCTTTCCTGCCTACACGCCAAAGCTCTCTCACTCTCTTTACCTTTACGCGTGTTGTGTGTGTCTGCCCGAGGGACAGGTGAGCGTGTCACGCAAGTATTCTGTGTTCAGCAGCCTCACGAAAACGGTTTTTTACCAGTAATTTGTCAACCAAGAGACTGCGTTTTTGTGTTTTGTATTTCCTTTTGCTTCCTCGTTTCGTCTTTTTTTTTTTTTCATTGTTTTTGTTGTTCTTAGTGTGTGTGTGTTTGCAAACTCCTTTTTTTTTTTTTATTATCGTACGTTGTTTTTCTTTTTTGTACACTTATGGTGTTTCCTACTCATAAACCTCACCTCATTTTGACTTTTTTTTTCTCGTTCTCTCCTCATAGCCGTCTTAACCGATAAAGAGAGCGGCTGAGGTTTTTTTTTTCCTCCTTTTCGCCTCTCTCTTCTGGCTGTCTTTTCTCTCACGCTGGCTTTTATTTACCGCCGGTCTCTTTCTTGTGTCAAGTCGAGTCGGTTTTCCATATTCTCATTTTCCCGTTCTCGTCAGTCCGAATCCCGCCTGATAAGGGTTTTGGTTTATTTGCTCCCGCGTGTCTTTTTTTTTTTGTTGTTGTTGTTGTTATTGTTTTCGTTTTTCCTTTTCGTATTTCTTTCTTCTTTTTTCTTTTAAAGTGTCTTTTCATTTGTTGTTGTTGTTATTTCTTTTACAAACTGTTTCCAAAGAAAAAGAGGTTTGTGCTACCTCAAAAGCAGTTTTTGTGTGTCACCTGTGTAACGCGGCGAATCACACACACACACACACACCACACCACCTGTACTGACACTCTGTTGTTGTTCCGCTTTTCTTCTGTTTTTTTGTTTTTGTTTTTGTATTTTTTGTTGAACTTTTTTTTTTAAATCACTGTCTCTTTACCTAATCGCACCATTCTGATTTCTGAGCTAAGGAAGAAGCAAAGAGCCGTATATATAACTACATCTGTATTACATACATTAGTCTGTGAGACTTTGTTGTTGTTGTTGTTGTTGTTGTTGTTTTTTCTTTACGAGGCTCTAATTCTGCGGATACCTACTTTACAGTAGAGTGTCGGTGTTTCCCTTTACTCGGTCAACAGCAAGAAAACGAGGAAGAAGAAGAAATGGCTAACGCATCGCCGCTCCAACCCTATTTCATCAGCAACGCACCACAAGGCGCGCCGCCGCCGCCGCAGCAGCAGCAGCAGCAGACACAAAAGGAGTGGGGACATCGGACTGGAGCACTGGCAGGTGCATCCCCTAGCGGGCAGTCAGGTCCTGCTTTGTCCAATCCTGATGAGACCGCTCCGCCTGCCTACGCCTCCCTCCCAACACAGCAGCTGAGGGTGTCCCAACCCTCTTCCTACATGTCCTTTCACGACGCGCAGCTGAATATAGGCAATGCTCAGGCCGGAATGGCCAATCAGCCACCTGCGCACTACGCCGCGCCCCCGGGCTCTCTTGTATACCTGCATGGAGGCAGCCCCGGTACGTCCGTGTCTCTCAGACAGCAGATGCTTGTAGGCCCCTCGTCGGCGGCTAGCATGCATATCATGTCCGAAAATGGGTCCTTGCTCTACCCAACCTTGTCCGTCCCCTCGATGAGCAGCAGCACTGCTGTGGCGTGCTACATGCCTACGGCGGAGCCGTCGCCACAGCATCCACACTTCGCTTCACAGGCGGCACACTCGACGCTGCCGGGCTCTGCCAACTTCAGCGTCAACGTTTCTTCTGCAAACACCAGCAACGGCTTTTATGTTCTGCCACCCTCATCAACGCAGCAACAACAACAGCAGCAGCCACCACCCATGTTGCTTAATTCAACTTTAACGGTGCCTCATAACGGCAATGCCAACCCACCACTTTCCTACTTCGTGCTGCCGACCTCGCCGATGGACACAAACGGCATGGCCTCGCTCGCGGCGTACTCCTCGCTGCCTTTCGCCGCGCCGCACAGCGTGCCGGTGTCGCCAGGGATCGCATCCGGCGTGTCATCGAGCATGATGGCTGCATACATGCCTCACCCACCAACCACGCAGACCGCGCGGAAGCAACTACAGCCACAGCAGCCATGCAAACAACAACGCCAAGGGCGAGAAAAGAGCTTCGCGTCATCCATGTGGATGCCCCACGCGCAGCCCCTGCCGCCGCAGCTCTTTTCCACCACGCCCGCCGTTGTCGCAGCAGGTGAGGAGAAGGTGCCTAGCACCGGGGGCAGCGTCGTCGGCGGCAGCAACAACAACAACAGGAGCAGCAGCAGCGAAAGCAAAAACAAAAACGCGCAGTCGCACGCGCCGAGCATCGAAGTGCCGGCCTCAGTCTCGGCCTCTCCCACCTCCCACGGCTCCACCTCTGCGACGCACACCACCAGCGGTGCAGCCAAGCGAGCAGGCGGCAGTGGCAGGGCGCGGCATCGGCGCAGCTCCAACAGCATCGACTTCAGCAACATGCAGCGCAACGAGGCGTCTGTGACGTCGCAATCGACGTGCAGCACGCAGGGTTTGCCATACGCCGACGACCCGGTGGAGATCGACACGACGAAGCGACAGCTCATCGTGAATTACCTCCCACAGCGGCTCACAGATGAACGCTTTAAAGAACTCTTCCGTCCCTACGGTGAGCTCATGGAGGAGGAGAGCCACATCATCTACGACTTCCGCCATCACAAAATGGTGCCGGTGCCCCCGTCGCTGACGTCGGAGGTGCCGGCCTCGGCCAGCCATCTCTCGGTGCCATCCGAGCTCACCCCGCTCAGCGTCGAGAAGGACGCTTCGTCACTGCAAGCTTCGGTGACGGCAATCACAGCCACCTCGTCCTCGAACATGGACCTCACCTCCCCGGTCACGTTGACACGCGACGACATGGCGAACACAGACGACAGCAGCATGAGTGCATCAGGTCGTGTTGGCGCCGTCTCTGCCACTGCTGCTGTCACTGCCGTCCCGACGACCGGGACAACTCGCAGCATGCCGCGCAGCAAAGGCTACGGCTTTATTTATTTCAAAAACGGTGCTAGCACCGAGCGCGCGATTAAAGAGCTGAATGGCAAGGAGGTGGATGGGAAGCGAATTAAGGTGCGTTACGCAGAGCAGCAACGCAGTCTCGGCCCGCAGCTGGGAAATGATGATGCAGAGGAAAGGAAAAAGGAAGAGGTCCACTTGTGCAGCACGGCGAGCGTCAGCGAGGAGGAGGAGGAGGAATCCGATGTGGATATCCTGGAGCTGGAAACGTTCAAAGTCGATGATGATTGAGGCGCAAAAAAAAAAAAAGAAACAGAACAAAAAGGGCGGGGATAAAACGGCGTATTGGTGTTTTTATTATTGTCCGTTTTTCTCTCATATCCACGTTGCTGTTTCCTGTTTGTGTTTTATTAATCCCATTGTCACCCCCTAAAATGAGATATATGTTATTTTCTTTTTTTTTTTTGCTTTTTTTTTTTCGTAAGATACTACGTACGCTTCTTTTTTGTGTATAACAGAGTTATACCACGGAAAAATGGTAACTTGCGTTTACGGATCGGGTGCTTGCTGCATAAATGTCTGTTCGTTCGTTTCCCAGTTGTAAGCGTGTGCCCACAGTGAAGGTATTTTTCCCCTTTTTCTCTATTTTCTTTTTTTTTTTTTCGTGGTCGAGAGTGTGCCTTGCAACCGCGACCTTTTTATCACACACCGTCAGAATTTAAAGAAAATGAACTTCGTTACGTGTGTTCTTCTGACGTAAAGCACGGATGAACGTTCTGCTTTGCTGTTGTGTTTGTTGTTCTCCTTTTAATAAAGAAGGAAGAGCTTTTTATCTTTCATCAAATAAATTGCTAGCGGGCTTTTTTTTTTTGTTGTTGTTGTCTTTTAAAAAAAGAAAAAGCTACTGTTAACGCTTATTTTGTTCTT
Source organism: Lotmaria passim (assembly GCA_037349495.1). Classification (NCBI taxonomy): domain Eukaryota; phylum Euglenozoa; class Kinetoplastea; order Trypanosomatida; family Trypanosomatidae; genus Lotmaria; species Lotmaria passim. The sequence continues at coordinate 730,989 of CP140195.1, forward strand.
TGTCTTTGTTTTTGTTTTTACTTATGTTGACGTTACTACTTGCACAATCATGGGGCTCTCCCCAAAAGTTCAAGATATCTCCACCGAGTAGAGTTTTGTTCGTCAGCAGTTGCCCCAAGTGCCTGCTTTCTTTTTTTTTTTTTTTTTACCCCAGGTGCTGAGAACTGATGTGAGACAGCCCCCTGTGGCGTGTCAGTGTGTCAAGCTCGTCAGTTACTTTTTCTCCTTTTTTCCCTTAGTGTTTCTCGAATCACTTTTTCTTTTTCTTTTTTTTTTTTTGAACCGTTGTCAATATGCGTTCAAATGCTGACTTGTTTTTTTTTTTTGTACTGTATTTTAGTTGCCGCTGATTTTCTTTTCTTCTTCTTTCTTTTTTGTGTGTGTATGGACTCAATGTTGATTAAGCTGCTTCCTGCAGTCTTTCTTACTGGATTCGTGGCTTTTTTTTTTTTCCTCCTTTCTTTCTTCTTCCTCTGCATAAAAGAAAGAAAAAGAAAATAACGTCACTTCTCTCATGTGGGGATCTACAAAAGATGACGTGTTTACTATGTGAGCCCGCACATTTATCTTATATTCTTAGTACTTCTGTGTGTGTGTTTGTATTAGCATACGTCGTTGTTGTTGTTGTTTTTGCCTAGTTAGTTCAACTTCTCAACAAACTGTTCGTTGCCACCTGTTCTCTCTGTTTTTTTTTTTTTTTTTTTGCTGTTGTTATTTGCAGAAGTAAAATGTAAGTAAAGAGAGAAGAAAAAGAAAAAAGGAAAAGAACAGGATCAGAGGCTTCCTCGAAAGACACTTCTGATAAGGCGCTGAAGTGCGGTACACCGAGATATCGGACGGATTGCCTTTTTCGTTGTTGTTGCGTTTCTTCTCTTGTTACTTGTGGCTATATTTCCATTGTGATTTTTCGTCTCTCTATATCTCTCAGCAAATATCTAAAGAGGTTGAGGCTGTTTTTTTTTTTTTTTCCTCCCCTCCTCGATCCTACCCTTTCCTTCCCCCTGCCAAGCAGCAAAGTTACTAGAGTTCTGCCGCATTGGAAGCAAAGCACGCCTTTTTTTTTTTTCGGAGTTTACGTTCGGCTCCTGTCTCAGCAGCTTTAAAAGCTGCTAAAAAAAAAAAAAAGAAAATGCGTGTGTGTATGTGTGTGCTTCTGCTTTTTCTTCTTTTTGCTTTATCGCCATCCGATGTGAAGGTGCGCACACATTTATATTTGCAAAAGCCTCTTCCTTCTCCTCTTTTTTTTCTTTTTTTTTTTTTGCTACTCTCTTCTGTTTTTGATGGAAGAGAAACACTGAACACCCGTATTTCGTGCTACGTGCAGGGTGAGAAAAAGCGTCCGTTATTTTTTGCTTCCATTGTCGATGGCTTTTTCTTCACAAGCCTGAGCGTTCCTACGTGAGCGTATCTTGCTTGTGAGACTTTTAGTTTTTTTTTCTCTCACCAGAAATGCCAGTTTTACTATAAACAAAAACAACCACAATAATAAAGCGAAACAAATAGTCTTCGTTGTAAACTGTATTTCTTCTTCTTTTTTTTTTTGCCATGAAGCAAGTAACACCACGTAGAGTGACAAACCGAGTGGTGAATATGTACGTGCTACGTGCTCCGACTTGGCCTCCATTAAGTCTCAAGCAGCTGAACTCACTCGAGATCTTCTTTGTTGCTGGTGTTGTTTCCCATTTTCATTTTTCCGAAATGATCGGCAACAACTCTACTTAATGTCACATATGATGTTCCTTTGGGCTACTGCCATTATTCTCCCCCTTTTTTTTTTTTCGCACTACGCGGGTATTGCATTCCATGTTCTGTCATTCTTTCCTTCTTCTTTTTTCCACTTCTCTATGCTCTTTGTGCTTTCCTTTTTTTTTGTGTGTGTGTGTATATTGGTTGGCTGGTTCTTTTCAACCACAAAGGTAGCCTTCCTTAGTGAAGCACACACCCTCGCTATAAATACACGTAGTACAATTGTATAGAGAAAACGTGTGAAATAGACATTGTCATAGAGAGCCACTTCGCATATTTCACATTTTATGCAGGGTGTGCGTCGTGAGATTTGTTTTCGCCCCTCTCTTCTCTGGTCGCTGTCGTGCATCTGTGCACCTTGACAGCAAAATAACGATGCAGCGTGCATCGCTCTCTTTTTTTTTTTTTTTGTGTGTGCGCAATCAGAAATCCAGTGCTTCTTGAATCTAGTCTCTAGCAGTTGTTTCTCTGTGTGTGTGTTTCTCTTTTGATAAGCGTAGGCGAGCGCCAATCTTTGCTCATCCACACCGATAGGAAGTACAATGTGCGATGGACGTGACTACCTGCACCGCGTGTGGCAGCTTGCGGAGGATCTCGCCGTGCACGCCGGCAAGCCTCTCCACGCCTTTCTACTCCTTCATTACCTTTTAACACGTCCACCCGCGCAGCTGCGAAGTGTTGGCACCGCCGTTAAGGCGAGTGCAGCATCGTCGTCGTCCTCCACGGCCGCGGCAACGCCTCTGCACCAGCCGTCACTAGACGCGGAGTGGAGGTGTGAGGAGCTGGCAACACGGGTGCGGGCGGGGGAGTATCTGTTGTTGTCGGATGCCACCCCTCCAGTATGCGACGCGTCGCCTGCCGTTGCCATGGCACCGCCACATTCGGAAGGCGCCACATCACCGATGCCATTCGCAGCTCCACCAACGTCGCGCACGCTGAGCCGTGCCGCAGCCTTGGAATCACTAGAGCTGGCAGAAGAGGTGTTGGCACCGGTGTTTGCGGCCGCCTCTCAAACTGCAGGGCAGGCCCCGCTCGACGCGGTGTTATGTGAAGTAGCGCAGACGAACACCACCTCCACCAACAACAGTCTGGCACCGCAGATGTCGTCTCTCTCGACTTCCTCGTACTACTACTACCGCAGCACATCCTCGGAGTGGGGGGGCGACGGTTTCGGTGCCGGCGTGTTTCGTGCAGCTGACGCGCGTGCCGGAAGCCCGTACTTTTTTAACGAGTCCACTGTCACCGCCCTCGCGTGGCCGCTCACGAGCTTCACCCTGACATGGCCCTTCGCCAGTGCCTCGTCGCCTCTTTTATTCAAGGCGGCGAGCCAGACTATTATGATTCCCGCTGCACTCGTCGTGCGCGCGCATGTGCTGCAAGCTGTTGTGTGCTATCGCCGTGTTCAGCACAAGCGTGCGCTGCAGTGCCTGGCGGAAGCACGAAGGTGGGTGGCGCGGCAGTTCACGGAGGCCGCGCAGACGCGCTCGCTGCGGCTGCTGTGGGCAGACCTGCAGGAGCGGTGGAGCCCAGCAGCGTCCACCTCTGCGAATGACAGCAGCGTCACAGCCGTGCCGCGGCTCTCGCCTCAGTACCTCCCGTGCTTTGACCGTATGATGCGTCAACTTATGAAGCGAGAGCAGCGCGTCTGCACGACAATGATTAGCGTTGAGGAGTGTAAGGTCCACTTTGCCATCTTGCAGGCCTGCGGCACCCTGCCACCTCCGCCGCTGTTGCTGCGGCCCGTGTCGGATGCGTCGAATGAGAGCACCGCAGGGCAGACGCCCGCGCATGCGCCGGACCTGCGGTTGCACTATAAGCGATATCAAGAGAGCGTGCAGCTGCTGCAGCACGTGTCGCGGGTATACATGCGCGTCCTGGACTGGATTGAAGAAGAGGAAAGTGGAAAAGAGGAGAACGCAAGCAGCGAAGACGAAGCAACGCACGAAGCAGAGGACGGCGAAAACGGCAACAGGCGTGTTCGAGTGAAAAGAGAGGGCTCTGGCGACGTCCACCAAGGCAAAGATGAAGTCCCTCATGAGCCGCTGCAGCGAGATGAGGTGAGGCTTGCGCAGAGTCAGCTAAGCCCGTTCTGTCTCTGCGCGCTGCGCCGCAGCGGTAGCGGCAACAACAACAGCACCAGCAGCTGTTGTACATCCTCTTCTCTTTTTCCCGACAGGCACTCGACCGAGGTGCAAAAGCAAGACGCTGACGACCACTCTGTGAAGACAGAACGAAAAGGAAGTGCCGACGGCGAGCAGCGATCATCACAAGGTGATGATGCTCACGCAGCAGCGGTAGAAGCAGAGGCCAGCGCAGGCACAGCGTCTGCCCAGCCTCACGGCGTCACGTACACGGTGAACTACGACATGCGTCTGGCAGCTGCGGTGCTGGGGTGGTATCATTGTGCCAGTTTCTTCTACGTGCTCCACCAGCAAGCCTCTCCCGCGACGCCGTCCACCGAGGTGAAAAGCAAAGCGGAGCAGGACGTTGGCGTGACCGACGCAGCCGAAGCACGTTTCCTCGCGCGGTACTCGTGCGTGTCAGCCAGTACGTCCACCATTGCCCATCGGTCGAAGGCTGCGTTGCACGACCCGGTGCAGCGAGCCCTCGCCCACTTTCACGTCTACGCCTTCGTATTTGGTGCTTTTCCGGCCTCTGTCGCCTCTCCTTCAGAAAAGAGCATGGCGGCGCGGTGGCGGTGCGGCTCTGCAGGCGCCAACACCACCACCTCCTCCTCCGCTTCTTCACTTCCGCAGTTGGCCTTGTTACACTGTTCGCCGGCGCATGAGGCGGTGCTGCTGCTATGTCTGGCGGAGCTGGCACTGATGGACTGCTACCCTTTTGCGCTGAACTTCAGTAACGCGGTGAAGGAAGGCGGGAGCACTTCAGCGCCACGAGCGCCCCCTCGGCAGAGCAGCATGAGAAACAGCAAACTCTCTTCTTTCGAGCCCAAGGAGGAGGATGCGGCGGAGGAAGAAAAGAAAGCGGAGGACGCAGTGAAGGCGGAGCCGGAGAACGATGAGAGCACGATGGAGGGGCCGACGGTGCTTGCTCCTCGCAAGCGTCGTCGTTCCCCCACACTTCTTCACGACCCGCCGTCATGGCACTGGGTCCTGCCGGGTGTGCGAGCCACCCTTCAGCTTTACCTGCAGCTGACGACGGTGCTGATGCAAGCCGCGACAACGATACAAGTCAACACGCCACCGACCTCGCCGATGCAATCGGCAACGCGAGGAGCCGCCACCGCTGCAGCATCAGCGGCCGTTCCCCTCATTCCTCCTGTACCGATACTGCAAGCTGGGCTTCAGCGAGCGGAGCAGGTGCTCGCACGACTCCTCTTCACCTTGGATCGAGAGATGCTGCAGCTGACGGGCAACATGTGGAGCGTGGCAGCAGCCGCAGTACCAAGCCTCTCTTCCTCTTTCTCTCTTTCCGTGCCGTCGAGCGCATCAGGTGTCTCGAACTCGCGGGCAGGAAGGTTGACTACACAGCAACACAGCTCTCATTCGCGCGGAGCTGACAGCAAGCCCTCTCTGCTGCACACCACGCCAGCACCTGTGGACTACTTCCAAAGCTCCTCCCCTGCGCAGTTGCGGTGGCTAGTGCAAATCAAGACTGCTGCGCTGCTGACAATGGCGCGCCACCACCTCACCCAGCTCTCTATCGTACGCGCGGTGCACTACCTGCGTGAGGTCCAGCACTTCACGCGCGTCTTCCACCGCCAAGCGAAGCTGTCGCTGCTGCCCGAGATGCACGTGCTGCTGGCAGCTGTTGCAGCCTGTCTGTCTCTTCGCAGGCTGCCAGACCACCACTCACCTCTTCCGCAGCTGCAGCTGCAGCATCGTCGACATCGAGGCATGAAAGCAAATCGAGGCGGTGTCTCTGTCCTCAGTGAGACCGACTACGACAACGATGATCGGTGGACCTGCCACGATAGCGCGCGCGGTCGTGGCGGCACCCGCGCTTCTGGCGCGCCGCCTACCGAGGCTGCGACGGCGAACATGGTGCAAGAAGCGTTATATAACTTTGCGCAGGGATGGCCGTCGATTGACGCACCCCACTCCTCAGCGGCAAGTGGCCCCACGATGCTGCGCACCTCTCTCACCAGCAGCGTGGAGGGCGGTAGCCCGCCTGCGTCGTCTGCCACGGCGGGCTTTTCCATTCTTCCACAGGAGGAGGCGACGGTGGCGCAGGACGTCGGGCTACCCTATCTGCACCTCCTCGCCGCCGAGCACGCCGCCTGCACCTCCCTTCAGACCCCACCCTCTTTTATCCTGCTGCTACATCTGATGAAGGCGTGGGCAGTGTACCAGCTTGTGGCCGCGGGGGAGGAGCTGAGGTGGGTGGCGACAGCCCCCCTCGCCGCCGAGGGCCACGCACAACAACAGCAGCAGGGCAAGGTAGCGGCAGTCCATCCGCCGTCACCGCCGCTGCTGCCCCTGCCCACCGCCTCCTACGCGACGACGACGCTGAACAGCACCATCGAGGATCAGCAGCGGCGGGTGGCTCGCCTGGATAGTCTGACCACGACGCCAACGAGCACGCCAACGCTGCGCAGTCGACATGCCGCGCTGCCGGCGGAGATGCAGCGCATACAACTGGACTCAACCGCCGTGACATCGCCGCTGCTCTCCCCTGCGAGGCCACCGGATGCAGCCGCACCGTCTGAGCACTCTATCACATTTGAAGCGCCACCGCCAAGCTCCCCCCGCGCACCTCCCACCACGCCAACTGCGCAGGCGGTGGCGGTGCCTTTGACAGTGCGACACCGCGCCGGCGATGTGCTGCAGCGCATGATGGCCGTGCTTCGTCATCACTACGACGTCTATGCCGCGTACGAAGCCTCCGTCTCGCGCCCCCCGTCCTCATCGTCGCCGGCGCCCTCCACCTCCACTGCCACTGTTGCTGCTCCTGATCCTGATCTTGCTTCCCCTCCGCTTGTGGCGGTGCCAACGACGGCGTGGACGCCGTTGAACGTCATCCTTTTTCGCCTGCTGCGTGGTGCGGTGCTGCTCACCGAGGACCGCGACGAGCCGGCAGCCGCGCGGGAGCTGAAGGAGACGACGCACTACGCTAAGACGAAGTTGGGGGTGCTGCACCCGTATGTGGCGGACGGGCTAGCGCTGCTGACGAGCGCGTACGCCGCGCTGGATGTGGAAACGACGACGAGCAGCTTGACCGAAGGTGGTGGTGATGGTGGACCGTCTCTCTCGGACTCGCCCCAGTCGCCGCAGCAGCAGCAGCAGTCGGATAACGCCTCGCGTGCGCGGCGCGTGGCGGTGCAGCTGGCGATGCGGTGCAGCTGCAATGCCCTCGCCGCTCTCGCTGCGTCGGAGCATTCCTTCCAACACCTCACGAAGTTGACTGTGCCGTCACCGGTGGTGAGTGCGGGTAACACGGCTGACGGAGGTGCGGCTTCCACTGATGGTGTGAATGGTTCGCCACAGCAACAACAGGCGACGACGGGTATGCTAGCTCGCTTGCGTGATTGGTGGGCCACACAGGTGTTGGAGGAGCTGTGCGGCAACGGAAACGAGCAGCGTAGCGCACATGCAGTAAAGCGGCTGCAGGCGTTGTTCAGTTGGCTACCAGGAGCTGCAGAAGGTCAAGCCTACTGAACATGCGCACTTGTGCGGAGCTGTGTGTGTGTTTGTGGGTTTTTTGAAGGGGGTTCTTCTGGACATATTCTATGGTCGCTGTTGTTTTCGTTACAATTAGAAAAAGAAAAAAAAAAGGAGTTTTTCAAATAAGAGTAGTGACTGCTCTTGGTGTTAATAAGTGCCAGGAGAGACAACAGGCTGTGACTGTTGTTCCGCTTTGCGGTTTGTGTGCACGGCGCCGCAGCAGTGGAAAGCGAGCAAGGAGGTAGCACGGATTCCTTCACGTTTCTCTCAAGCAGCTAACACGCCTTTTTTTTTTTTTGTTGTGGTGGTGGTTTTTTCCTGTTCATCACTGACGCTCACCTTTTTCCCTATTATTGCTAGTACTACTCCTATTATTAGTAGTAGTAGTGAGTATTGTAACTCCTCCTCCGCCTTCACGTTCACGGTTTTCAAGCAATCTGCACCTCGCTGCCTCTTACATACATTTCTGCATACATAAGGATATCTCTCTCCCCCCCCCCTCTCTGTAACGGTGCATCGCCTCTCGTGAGTGCGATTCCATTCAAAAGAAATTAAAAAAAGTGGTGTTAAAATATAGTCTTCTTGTTCTTCTTTTTTTTTTTTTTCCTTTCTCTCCTTCTTCAAAATGTTCGAGAGCAATCTGCTGTCGCAGATCAACGTCGCCTCGCCGCTCCCAACGGCGATCGAGGTGCAGCTCACCACGAGCATCAACGCCTCGCTCTACAAGGCCTTCCAGTTCGCCCACACCCTGCTGGCCGAGAAGAGCGACTGGGCACTGAGCGTGCTGCCGTGGACGGATGAGATTTACATGGGCGTCTCCGCCGTGTTGGAGCGTCTGCTTCTCCAGCATGCTGATACGACGTTTACGGAGATGATCTTTGCTCTGCGCCGCGCGGAGCTGGACGGGCCCCTCGCCGCGGCTCCCTTGTTGTTGTCCTCCTCGTCTTCCAGCAAAGGCAACGATGGTGGTGGTGGTGGTGTGGCACCGGGGGCACGAGGTCGCTATCTGAGGTGGCTCCTCCTAGGGCCCCCGCCAGTCCCCACGCCAGAGGAACGGGCGATGAACTTTGTGAACAACGGCGCATCGTCGCAGCTGCGCGTGAGCGCTGACGCCGCAGTGGCCACACCGCCCGCCGCCCTCTCGGCAGACCTCACGCGGCCTGCCCAGCTGATCGGTGCCGTTGCCACTGACGCCAAGGCGGCCTTCACAGGCGACGCCGACCCTGCCGCGCTGGCGCAGCTGAACTCGGCGGAGCTGCTGAAGGCGGAGCACGCCCCTTATGGCTACCTCCGCTTTAAGCCTCTCAGCCAACGGAACAAGATCATCTCCCTCTTCCTGCTCACCGTGATGCCGTACATGGAGCGAAAGGCGGAGCAGTGGTACGTGCGCAACACGGACACCTCCGTCGACGCAATTGCCATGCGGGACGCCTACGCCTACCGCTACCCACGCCGGGCAGCGCTGCTGCGCTTCCTTGCCCATGTCGCCTACCCCATCTACCATGTCGTAAAGCAGGGCTCCCGCTTCGTCTACCTCCTCTTCTATCTGCTGGAGATGACGCCATTCACGTCACCGCTGCACCGCATTTTTGGTATTGCGCTACGCCGCACCTCCGTCGAGGACTCCCTCACAACCGGACCGCGTGCCCGCCGTGCGCTGCTCATCGCGCGCGTGGTGCTTACTCTCGTCTTCTGCGGCTTTCGTCTGCTCGACTTCACCCGTAACGCCGAGACAGCGGCGACGGCGCGGGCGATGGGCGACGAGGCGCTGCCGATCCCGCCCCCACCGGTGTTGGGTGTGGACATCCCGCTTCCGGAGGATCGCAGCGAGTTGCCGAAGGCCGGGGAGTGTCCGGTGTGCCACAAGCGTGTGACGAATGCTGCGGTGTGTCTTGCAAGCGGCATTGTCGGCTGCTACCCGTGCCTGCAGGGTCACGTGCGTGAACGGCACGAGTGCCCGGTGACGCATCAGCCGATGGGTCTGGAGCAAATCCGTCGCATATTCGAATGTTAGAGGGCGTGTATGAAAAGCTCTTCATTTATCTCCCCTCCTTTTTTTTTTTTTCTGTATGTGGGTCTGGGTGTGAAGCTAACTTAATGTGCTTGTCCTTCTGTGGGTTCTATTTCGCCTTATTTGTGTCGTCGCTGTTTCTTTTTTTTTTTTTTTTGAGGGTTTGTGTACATATGCTCGTAAATTGTGTGGTACGATGAAAGCTGTCACTCAGACAGCTTGGAAAGCTGTTATGATGACTGTTTTCGAGGTGTGCTGGAGCCGCTGTGCCTCCGCAAACACACGTAGACACACAGTCACGTTGTTCCACAACAGCAAAAAAAAAAAAAAAGGAAACGAAGGAAAGAGACCCAACTGGCTCTCTAACTTTGTAAAGGAATGGGAAGGGCGCGATAGCTTGTGTGATCAGCGCTGCATGTTCTTCTTTTTTTCCCCCATCTTTTTATTAATCACTGAGTTTTCAAGCCTTACTGTTCCCTTCTCTCTTTCCATCTTGCTTGTGTGTGTATGTTCTCTTCTTTCTTTGCCATGGTGGAAAATACACCGTGGAATAACTGTGGGCGGAGCACGCCAATGTTCTTTGCATATAAAAAAAAAAACTCAAAGAAGTACTCCAAGCTTCACCACTGTTTGTGTTAAAACTGGTCGAAACGCTATTGAGAAGGAGAACCGCAGGTTTCTTTTTCTTTTTTGTTTGTTTGGTGGTTGGCTTTTGGTCTCGTTGAGAAAGTAACAAGCACAACAGCAAAAAAAAAAAAGACCACAAAAGTACATAGACCAGCAGCAAATAAATGGGTGGAATCAAGGGAGGCGTGGGCAGCTTCTTGCTGCGACGCACCGCTGCGAAGAGTATTCGACAGAAACACTTCACCGGACCTCAGTTCAACAAGCGCAAGACGTTCAACTTCCCCAAGGGTTACCACCAGCTGCACCGCCGTGTGGCGCCAGCCCTGCAGACCGGCTCGCCGACACACCAGCTCGAGTATCAGCGGTACGCTCACCTGCCGGGAGACGCCCGCACGCGGCCGAGCGAGGACTTCACGTTTAATAAATCGAACGAAAACGGGCGCGGCCGCGCCGACAAGGCGATGTACGCCTGGGCCAAGCGGGGATCACTGCAGCTGTACCAGATGGGTGGCAAGCGAGAGACCTTTGTGTGTTACCGCTGCGGCTACCCAATTCGCAGCTCACTGGTGGCTATCAAAGATGACAACTGGGACTTCCGCATGTGCTATAGCTGCTACACGAAGACGGTGTCCTTGGGGATGGAGCGGAACACCTAAAGAAGAAGCAGCCTTCATTGCAGAGATTCTCTCCCTCTCTCTCCCAGGTGCCTCAAGCTTAATGCAGTAAAAACAATAGCTCACTTATGACTTCACATGTTGGTGTTGTTGTTTTGTTTTGTTTTTTCTTTTTCCATGACTCTGCTGAAATCGTCACATACAAGTAAACTAATGCCGTTGTCGTTTACTGTTATTTGTATTATCTCTTTTTTATTACTATCACCTGGCAGTTTCGCGTGCTAAAAACCCCCTTGTTAAGCAAAAATAAAAAAGGCACGCACACGAACTAAAGAGCACAGCAAAGGAATAGAAAAGAAAGGAATGGATCCTTATAAAAATGACACGAAGGCGCCACTCTTTTTTTTTTCTCTGCTGTTGTTATTAGGCAAGCGTAACGAAGTGTTGTTTGTCTCTTTCTCTCTTGCCAGTTATTAAAAGAAAAAGCGGAAAGGTAACGGTTAACGCGTGAGCGTTGGCAAAATTGCTTTGCTGTGGATGTTCTTTTTTTTTTTTTTTTTCGTGTGTGTTGTCGTTGTTCCTTCGCCTCATTCTTAATTAACGAGCGTTGCAGGAATTATGTTATTATTGTCTTTTTTTTTTCCACTCTTCGTTACGCACTCTCTCTTTCGTTCTTTATCATCGATCCCTCTTTTGTGAAGTAAAAGTGGAAAAAGCCCTGAAACGATCACACACACAGTGTCTTCTCCGCCTCTCAAAAGTAGCAAGCCGCTTTTCCCTCTCTTTCTCTCTGTTCACTTACACCATGGCAGACGAGAACGTCCCCCCAGGCATCACCACCAAGCAGGACGAGATCATTCAGTATGTGGCCAAATACGTCGTGAGCTCCTGCGACGCGGCCCGATACCAGGACAAGCTCCGCACCCGCACGAAGTACAACTCGTACTTCGCCTTCCTCGACGCGCGGCATCCGTATCACCATTATTACCAGTACCTGCTCGACTCCTACCGCTACTACTTGGTGAACAGCGAGGCGGTGAATGCCGGTGGCTGGGGCGGCGCCGGTGACGGCAGCGATGGGGCGCAGCATCAACTGACGGAGGAGGAATACTATCAATACTACAACACTTATCAAGGCCAGACAGGCGAGATCGGCTTCCAGACAGGGGAAGGGGATGCGAGCGGCTATGACAACGGATCCCTGCAGCAACAGCAGCAGGAAAGCGCAAATAACAACAGCAGCAACGGAGATCCTATGTCATCCGCGGCAAACGCGGGCGCAGGTATTTCCAGCCTCGGTGGCGCTCCTGTCGCTGCTGATGGGGCTTCGGCGGAAACGACTGGTGTCTCAGGAGCCGCACAAGATGGAGGTGCTGGCGCTGGAGAGGCGGAGGGGGAAGAGGAGGAGGAAGAGTACGAGTTGGTGATGGAGAACGGGGAGTGGGTGTCGCGCAAGCGAAGCTGAGATCTTCCATCTTTTCTCGGCTGTTATTGTTTGTTTATTGTTTGTGTGTGTTTTTTTTTTTAATCCTCTTGGTTATGAACCGTGAGGCTGGCACGTGCCTAATACTCCTTTTTTTTTTTTCTTCTGTGTGTACGTGTATTTAATTTCTAGCTGTTTAGCACTAAGCTGCGTAGTGCGTGTGTGTGTTCGAACGTTACCGATTAAAACACAGCACAAAAAAAGAGAGGAGCACGTTCAGGATCTGCCCAATTAAGAAGGTGGAGGTGAGTCACGAAAGCGCCTCAATGAGATCCCATTCCACCCCGCCCCCATCTCTCTCCCTTTCGGTAGGGGCCTAGTTTTATCTAATTCTGTTTTCATTTCTTTATTGTGTTTCTCCTTCTTTTCTTCCTCTGCCCTATCCGTTCTCTACGTCTTTCATAGCACGCTTTTTTTTTTTTTCTTCTTGCGGGCTTTATTGCGTCTGCCTGTTCCGTGTTGGTAATTTTTCTTGTTTTGTTCTCTCTTTTTTTTTTTTTTTTCATAAAGGCACCTACCTTTTTTTTTTTTTTTGTCCTCGCATATAGATAGATAGACTCACACGTGTGTTCATGTTGGGCAGTTCTCTGTGGCTTTCCCACATCTTTGCACCATAGACTATAGTTTTATTCACGCAAGCCCTGTGTCATATATCGCAGAATTCACCCTGACTTCCTTCAAACCAAGAAAGAAATTAAAAAAAAAAAAAAAAGAGAATGGAGGAATCTCTAAGCGCTACGGGTGAACTCCCTCTGCACTGCCACCAAGCAGCTTCGCCAGGCTTCAGCTACGCAGACTACTGGAGGTCGTTGCTGGCTGCATCCGCCACCGATTCACCTGCCGGTACCGTTTTCGCGGCCGCCTCTAAACGCACCAGCGAAACGTCAGACGCGAAGGTGCTTCCTGAGCCATCCACGTCTGCTCGCTTTATTCATGCCGCGACCAGCGCCTACCGTCTCCGCCTCTCTCTCTCCCCGGATCCAAAGTCCCCATCCCGGCGACCTCTTTCACAAAAAGATCACAACGCACTGCCTGCAGCACACGTAAAGGCAGCATTTGAGCGAGAAAGGGAGTCTCATGGTGTGGTGCAGTCATCCACGGACAGCTCGAACGACGGTGGCGACTATGCACTCGATGCGCAGGTCCTCCAAGCCGCACGCTGCTACGAGGAATGGCGCAGTTGCCTCTGCGCGGAGGAAAAAACGCACAACGCAAGGCAGGCATTCGCAATCGGGGTCGGCGGCGGCAGCAGTAATAGTAGTAGTAGTAGCTCGCAGTCATCCCCATCTCAGCCAAGTAGCGCGGCCAAAACCTCACTTGCCCGAGCGACGAGCGCGCCGCTTAGAGTGCTGGAAGTTGTGAAGCTGCAACGCGAGCGTCCCCGATCGGAACATGAGGACGGCGTTCAAGAGATCGAGGTTAGCTTTTCGCCCTTCTCCACTCCCGCTTCCACATGCACCGTAGAAGCATCAACGGTGTTTTCTCGCCCCGCCAGCCCACATGCAGCCGCTGTGGCTCTTGGCTGTGTCACGAGCCACAGCACCTACCGTAGCAACAACGAAACTCGGAACAGCGCTCACAACGATAGCTCAGATGCTCACGGACTGACCAGCGCACGCGCTGACCGCGAGTCGACGGAGAATCGCACCGCCGCCGCCAGGAGGGCGAGCGCGTCACCCTCTTTATCTCACTCGTGGCGACTGTTCGCTTCACCAGAGGCGCGTCTTGTGGCCGCCTCTTCGCTGAAACAACTCCTACCGAGCACCTCATTGCGTCGCACGCAAAGCCCTTCGCCGGAAACACACATGAACAGTGAAATCGCGACGGGGGCTGCAGGTCGTACCGACGGCTTTCCGAGTCCCATCAGCGATTGCGCGGTGACCAGCGACACGGAGAAAACGAGCAACCTTTCGCGATGTGCAGCTGCGCGTGTCCTGCCGCGGCCCTTTCCGGTTCAACGAAAGCTCTTTGCGGAATGTGGCGATGACGACGACGACGACGATTGTGACGGGGCCAAAGAAGCAAACGCAGAAAACGGAAACGAGGATCGCAGAGTGATTGGCCCTCCCCGTACGTCCACAAGGAAGGGCGACAGCGACGCTTTGACGCGTTCGGAGACCTTTTTTGCTGACAAAGAATGCGATGCAATCGGCCGCTCCCGACGCCAGCCGGCGCTACCACCAGCAGAGACGGTGATTGAGCTAAGCTGCACGAATTACAGTGGGAGCAGCAGCCGCAGCAACAGCGGCAGCGGCGGCGGCACAAGTGATGTCAATCTCTACAGTGGATGCGAGGAGATTGTAAACGACAACGAGGTGCACTCAGCCGTGGCACCAGAGGACTGCGCGGCGTCACATGAACGCCAGGAGCACCAGCGAGGTCAATTTCTGCTCCCCGCGTGTCAGGGCGGCTCCGATGAAGAGAGCCATCTGAGTCCGCCTGGCGGTTCCAGTGTCGACGCACCTGCAAGCAGTTCTGCGGAAGGTGGCAACGTCGCAAACGGCAAACTCAAACGCCATCCTCTCTACATGAAGCACCACGCCACCGTCGCTGCGCTCTACGCCGGTCGCCTGCTGCCAAGCGAGCTTCAAAACGAGGAGTTGCAGCTGTTTCTGTGCTGGGCGCAGGAAAAGGCGGAGAGGCAAGCGCGCCACTGGCAGCCTGCCGAAGCAGCTGAGCCACAAGACGAAGGAGAGGTGCCACTCTTTCCTTCTGCTTCTCCGTCGTCCATCGCTGCCACCGACGCTCGTGGTGTAAAAAAGCTCACTGTGAGTCCCTCAATGCGGGATGTGTATCGGAGGGCCTACGCACAGCATCTCGGTCCACAATCTCTTTGCACACCAGACAAAGCAAAGTCGCTGTCGTCTGCGTCTCCTGCAGCTGCTGCGTTACTGCGCCGACCGCCCGTATACGTCGCCGCCTCTCCTGCTAATACGGCTACCGCGACACTGCACGCCATGGAAAGCGATCGTTTGTTGTTTACGCCTTCCTCCGCAAATGCGCGATTTATCACGTGGATTGCGAGCGACGTGGATGTCTACGAAGGGCTGCTGATGGGTGACGAAAAATGAGAAAGTTGGTCACCACGATGCATTGTTTTTTTTTTTGTTTTTTTCGTCCTTTGTCGCTCTTCATATATACAGCGTGTTAAGCGAGCTGCTCCCATCCCTTCCCCCCCCCCCCTCTATAGAAGATATGCGTGTGCTAGATTTTCTCCTCTTTGATCTGACACAAGGTCCTCGTCTCTCGAGGAAAGTCTATCAAAACTGGGTGTTCCAGAAAGCGAAAAAAAAAAAGCACACGTTTTTGGCTTCTGTGGTTTTGCAGATGACAAGAAAAAACCTCTTTTAGAAACCGCAGAGAGCGTATTAACAACCCTTCGAAGGCCAAACGCTGTCATCTGCAGCGAGGTCACTAAAATAGCTTCCTCGTGCAGCGCTCCCTCATATCAGCAATAAACTCACTTGTGATTTTGCGTTGTTGTTGTTGTTGTTGCTTTTGCTGTTTATCTTGTTGTTTCTTGTTGTTACCGCCCTTCTCTCTTTTTCTATAAAGTTGTTGTCCCTTACTTTTGCCCTCTACGTCCTGTTTTCTTTTTGACCCAGTATTTAGAAACAAGCTCCCCCCCCCCCTCTTTCTCTTACTGAAAGCACATAAAGAAGAAGAAGGAAAAAAGCACATATACATTCATATATCCTCCTTTTCTTTTTTCTCTGTCTCCCTCTCTCCCCCTCTCCCCCTCCTCAGTCATGTTCGGTCGTCGTGTCTTCGCCAGTGCACCACTGCCGCGGCATATGTGGGCGAAGCTGCACATTCAAAACGCGGCGCAGGCACAGCGGATGCTGCCAACGCTGGCCCCGCTCATCTCGCTCACGGGCACGCACAGCGTCTTCTGCTCCGGCCTCGCCTTCAACACGCTGTGTCGCAGCAGTGCGGCGTTGGGCGGAGAAGAGGGCCTCACCAGTCAAGATGGCAAACTCGTGTCGGCCGAGGTTGCGGCGGCATGTGCGGAGTGGTGCACGCAGGCCCTTCGCAGTGTCATTGTTCCCATGCAACACATGGCGATTGGATCTTCGTGCAAGGCGGGGTTTCAGACGTTACAAAAAATAATAAAGGTGGACTGACTGGTGTTTTTGTCGTCGTTGTTACTATGGTTTTTTTTTCTTCTCACGATGGGCATACTGCTCGTCTGGTTAGGTTTGTGTTGTGAAGCAAAGGGTTTTTTTTGGGGGGGAGGATCTCCCGCTCTGTTTTATGCGAAAAAGCTCTGCCAATTCAAAGGCTGCCACACACACACAACAAAAAAAAGAGGTAAGCTCTTTCCTCTTTTGATACTGTTTGTCGTCACAGATGTCTTCTTCTTCTTTTTCTTATTTCATTTTACACACTACATAAAATCTGGAGAAAAGTCAACGGAAGAAAGAAAATAGTCTTCTATAGTGAACTAGCAAAGGAGAGAGAGAAGAAAAAAAAAAGAAGGAGTTCAGTCACTTTTTTTTGTTGTTGTTGTTCCGTGGAATAGGCTGAAAAAGGTGTTCTGCCCTCAGAATTGACTGTTTTTTTTTTTGTGTGTGTGTGTGTGTGTTTGTTTGTTCTCTCCCGGTGCTACTTGATCTCGCCAGGATGGCTGTCTGTGCCGCCTGATAGGCGCGGTTTGATATTGCAAAGAGGGGAAAAGGCGGCATTGTTGTTGTGGGTTTATGTGTTTCCCATTTTTTTTTAGGTGCTCACAGTTTCTTTTTATTATCATTATTATTGTCATTATTGCTGTTGTTGTTTCCATTTTCGACAACATCGTTTTACGTTGGTCGTGGTGTGCGTAGGTGTTGTCTTTCAGTGGTTCATCATTGAATTGCGAAAGAAAGAAAAAAAAAAGAAGTAGCATGGCAAGAGCTTATTGTCTTGTTCCGGTGCTCTGATGTATACAATGTTTGTTAGGTTGCTCTGAGAGGTGCGCAATTGGTGCCACCTTTTTCTTTGTGTGTTTGTGTGTATGTCTGCTTGTGTAGGTGGATGCAGAGTAGAATCGGTGTTAAGCAGCACTGATTGGTGAAGGTTTGTGCCTATTGTCTAAGAAGTTTCCCAGCCATCACATAAGGCTCCGTCGTTGTGAAGAGCACTTGAACGAGCTATCCGAATCGCAAGGTCATGTTCTCGCTCCTTTTTTTTTTTTTTTGATAAGATACGTCGTTGCGTTACTGGTAAGAGTTACACTGTTTCCTTCCTCCCCTCCACTGCCTCTTCCTTTCCTCTAAGTAACATTCATAGCTTCGCAGGCAAAGATAACGTATTATCCAGGAGGCTATTGTTATGAAAGAGTGCATGCATAAAGCACAATCAGCACCGCAAAGTCGGATAACGTTTGTCGCCCGTGTTCTCGAGTACGACCCATTTTTTTTTTTTACTACATTGCAATTCAAGCCGAACGTCTCTAAGTGATCGCCCCTTGCAACACTCGCTCCAAAGAGATAATTAAAAAAAGGGAAAAGTAAAAGAGCCTAGAATAGACTGATTGGTTCTTTTAAGCTCTCAGGTACACACTCTTGTGTTTGTTTGTTTGTTTGTTTTTTGTTTGTTTGTTTTTTACACAGACATGAAGTCACGCATACCGTTCACCCTCTCTCTCGGCAACTTTGTCTCGCACTCGGCTGATGACAATTCAGCATCCGCCTCCACGAACGTCAATCAAACACGCGGCAACGCGAACTCTGTTTTTGTCGAAGTTTCCCCTTTTTGCGGCCAAAGTGCGCGTGACTTTAATGTGGGAGGCGGACGATCGAACGGCACGCCCCCCCGCAGCGGATGTGGCCGGCGAGGCGGCCGTGCCGCCTCCACGAGTGACGCGGACGTTACTATTTTGTCTCCGATGCTCCGCCAGGGGTCCTTGAGTCCTTCCCACTCCTCCCCGATTGGGCTCGGCGTGTCCGCTCGGACAAGTGGCCACGGACCGTCTTTGAACCGTATACCTGCTTTCCAAGAAGCACTTACGGAGGTAAAGGAGGACGGGGTGAAAGAAAAAGAGACGCGCGACCTCGTTGGGCGTTCGTGCCTTTCCCCATCCCGGCGCAGCTCGCTCACTCCCACCGGCACGCTGCCCGAGGCGGCCGAGTCCAGCTATGTGCCGCCGCGCTGGTACCATCTTGAGCGACTTGTCTACCTCGGGTGCTTTGTCGGCTTCCTCATTCGATCCTACTACGTCGGGTACATTTTTTTCCGAGCAAACATGCCGCAGCTGCGCCGCGGCGTGGGGCAGCCAAATCGCCTTCTCGCTGCCCTTCTCCCTACCATTGGCTACGATGGCGGGTTGGACCAACAATGGATCAGCTTCCTGCACAGCCAACCTTCGCTCTTTCTCGTTGCTGCGGGCCTGGGCGTCGCCTCACGGGTGTTTCGATGCTCTGCACGTGCACAACCGCTGGCAGGGCGGCCACCCGCGCCGGCCCGCTCCAGCAACGGTGTCGAAAGTTCTACTCCCTCTACATCGCTGAGTTTCTTATCGAAACTAGCGACGCGCGATCGCCATGCAGCACAGCTACAGACGTGCACTTACGTTGTAGTGGGTGTGATCTTCGTGGCCATCGTCCACGGCCCGCACTTCTTCATGCCGCTGCTGCTCACCTTGGCCAACTACGTCGTCTTCACAAGGCTGCAGCGCTGGTGCCCCTACTGGCTCTTCATGACCATCATGTGGGCAGCGCACATCAGCCTGCTCTACATCATCGAGTGCCAGAAAGGGTTTGAGGAAACCTACTGGCTGCAGTACTACTTCCCTACAAGGAACCAAATCCACGAAGGAGTGCCCGGCTACGCCAGGAAGCCACTCTGGCGCCAACGCATGCGCTGGTACGTCGCATTCCGCATGACAACGCTGCGCCTCATCGCCTTCAACTACGATCTGTGGGAGGCCACGCACTGCGCAGCACGCGCGCGCGAGCGGGCAGCGGACAAGCACGACACCACCTGCATCGAGTGCGCACAGCTGCGCGAGCAGAACAGCAGCAGCAGTGGCGGCACCGCACTGCCCGCGGAGGCGTCGCGCTGCTACAAGTACCGCACCGAGTGTCCGCGCGACCTGGGCGACTACAACTTCCTCAACTACCTCGCCTACGTGGTGTTCCCCCCGCTCTACCTCGCCGGCCCCATGTCGTCCTTCAACGCCTTCGTGTCCTACATGCGCGTGCCCAGCACCGCCATGCCGGCGCGTAAAATGGCCGTCTATGCCTGTCGTACCGGGGCTCTCTTCCTCGTCGCCTACTTTCATCTGCACTTTTGGTTTATCATCGCCTTGTCGGAACGCGTCGACCTACTTTACAATGCCAGCCCAGAATTCCAGTCCTACGTCTTATATTACTACCTGGCTTACCTGTGGCTGAAGTTCAGCTTCATCTGGAAGTCGTCGCGGCTGTTCGCGATGTTCAGCGGCATCGAGGTGCCGGAGGACATGCGGCGCTGCTTTTCGAACACCACGACTGTTCGCAACTTCTGGCGCGACTGGCACGCATCCTTCAACCTGTGGATCGTGCGCTACATGTACGTGCCCATGGGTGGCCGCTCACGCGTCGCGCTCTCCATCCTGCCCATCTTCCTTTTCATCGCGCTGTGGCACGACCCGGCGCTGCACCTGCTCAAGTGGGCCCTGTGCATCGCGGCGATGTTCGTGGTGGAGCTGGTGGTGAGTGCGTGCTTCGGCTGGGTGGCCGGCCTGTTCCACCGCGAGGTGGCGGCCGCGTCGTCAACTGGAGGTGCCGGTGAGATTGGTTTCAACCGCTGGTGTGTTCAGTCTCTGGCACTTTGGCCTCTCCGCCACCTCACGCCCTTTCAGCGGGGCACCATTCACCGCGAGCTGGTCACAATGGGCTGCTTCTTCAGCGTCTTTGGTCTCATCGTGGCGAACATGGTCGGCTTCTGTGTGCAGAACACCGCGGCGGATGTGAAAGAGTTTTCAGCAACGGACGCGCTCATCTGGCGCGCATTGCGGACGGCGCACGCCCGTTACTACATGGGGCTCTTCTCCATCCTTTACAGTGCATCCGGGATTGGTGTTTCGATGTGGTTTTGGGAAGACGTGACAGCGCAGGAGCTGCGCTGTAAACACCGCCTGAAAGCGAAAACCGCAGCTTAACGTGGAGAACGGATCGATTTGCATAGCCTCACCTTGAAGATTGGCTGGGCATCTCTGAGACATGATCTTCTTTTGTTTTTGTTTTTCGAAAATGTACATACTACACGTATTTGATGTTGACCAGCGAAAGACTCGCTCTTCTCCGCTAGGTTTCTCTTTACCTCCTCTTTTTTTTTTTTTTTCTTCTTCCTTTTTTTTTTTTTTTTTTGATGTTTGGGGTAGTGGGTAATTACTACCAGAGATGCAGCCTGCATTCAAACACTACAGTGAACAGCACGCTCTTTGTCGTTGTACTCCCTTGTCACAACGTGGAGAAGGTAGTTTTCTGTTAAGCAGATTGTGTGCTTATGTAATAAGAGGATCACCGATGCTGCGAAGGCTGAGGTGATGATGCCCTTTAGAGCGCCCCCGTTTCTGTCAGTTTTTTTTTCCCCCTTCTGCTCCTTCGGTTAGCGGAGTTTCTATGCTGTGTTTTTGTTCGCATCTCCTCTTTCCTCTGCTGCTTTTTCCCGCCCCTTCTGTTCCCCCCCCCCCCCATTCTTCAGAGCACTCCGACTATTGTTCGTATTGTTTAAAAGGAAAAAAAGAAGAGCGTCAAACATCCCCGTTTGCATAATATAATAAAAAACTCGTGTGCTTTTTTAAACTCCGTCATCTTACACACCACAGCGTTTCGTGTGATAAATCGTCTCGTCTGGGTATTACGTTTTAGCGTCGCGGTGCCTTTTGTAGGCTGTAAAAACGTATGTTGCCACAGCCGAAGTCCTCTTCGAAAAGTAAGCTCAGTTCGTTTTTTTTTTTTGAGAGATTTATATATATATATATATGTGCATTCTCTTACTAACAAAGTGCTAGGATAGTCTCCTACTGTTTTTTTTCTCGCGTGTGTTTGTGCGTGCGTGTCCCATTTTGTTTTTTTTTTTTGTTGTTGTTGTTTTCACGGGTGGTTTTCCGCATCTGGCTGCCACGCGCTTGCCATCTTACTTTTCCCTTCTCTCTTTGGTCCTCTCGGTACAGTCTCTCCCCGCACACCTCTTGTTCCAAGCCCAAGAAAAAATAGCCTACCGAGGAAGAAAAGGAGCTTGCGCAAGCTGTTTCTTTCTTTCTACATTATCGAGCTGTAGCTTAAAGACGCTTTTGGAAGCCCTGTTTTCTGTTCGTTTTGCTTATTGGGGAGCTTCTTTTTTTTTCTGTGTGTATTTGTGTGTGTGGCTGTCTTCCCGTAGCTCCTCACGGGAAAAAAAAAACACACACACACACACACTTTTGTGAATAGAACTGCTTTTATCGTTGATGTTGTTTTTTTTTTTTTTTTTCATTCGGTATTTTACTGTCTTTCCTTCTTTTTTTTTTTTCACGGATACGGCGAAGGCGAAATAGTCCACAGAGTATCTTGTGTTCTCGAACGGCAGACGTTCCAGTGTTCTTTTGGTTTTTTTTTCCCCCCCCCTCTCCTTTACGTGAGTACTTTACAGGTAGTCCTTTGTGCAATCACGGGAAAGCACTTTTTACTCTTTTTTTTTTTTGGCTTTCTCTATTTCCTTTGCGGTTATGTCAGCAAGAAATAACCCGATTGCGGTGAAGGAACTGGACGGCGCGCTGGAGTGTGAAGAGAGGTCAGCTGCGGTGGAGAGTGCGAGGCCTTCTTCGGTTCAGACGTCACCCATTTCTCCTCCGGCTCCGTCTGCTGTTGTTCGAACGGTCGCACCACAGCGCAAGTGGACCTTGCGTCTTCTCTCGCCTACCATCGATCTGGACGTTGGCGCGGCGAATTACAACACAGTTGCTTCACGCGTCCTCTCGCTCGAGTACCTCTTTGGCGCTGTCATCCTGTTTTCGATGAATATGTATGGTTTCGATGTGTTGCGTCGCTTCTGTAATGATCACACCACGCCATTGTTCGACGAGGTGTTACCACCAAACGTGGTGATGGAGTACTTCGGTGCACGCGGGTATGACCTGCAGCTTGACCAAACATTCGCTGCCTACAGTAACTCCATCTGGACTCTTGCGACGTTAAGTGTGGGTCTGGGTGCTGGTTCGTACGTGTGCCGGCGGCTCGCCCTACCAGCCCCACGAACTCCCGCAGCAAGCAAAAAAACATCATCCTCTTCTTCCGAGGAGTTCTGCGCCACCTCACCGATCCCTCACAAAAGAAACCCGCTGAGCTCCGTTAAGGGCATACTACTGTGGCCAACTCTCTCTATGAAGGAGCTCACTGGTGAACCGCCACTGAACGGGTCACCACTCGATCGGGCCAGCGCGCGAAGTACGCTGCTGCTGCCGCTGCTGCCTTCCCTCTACACCATCATCGGCCTTATCTTCACAACCGTTCTGCACGGTCCGCATTTCTTCATGCCGCTGCTGCTCACCTTGGCCAACTACGTCGTCTTCACAAGGCTGCAGCGCTGGTGCCCCTACTGGCTCTTCATGACCATCATGTGGGCAGCGCACATCAGCCTGCTCTACATCATCGAGTGCCAGAAAGGGTTTGAGGAAACCTACTGGCTGCAGTACTACTTCCCTACAAGCATCGAAAGCTCGTACAAGGCACTTGGAGTGCACGGAGTCAGAAAAGGTCTGTGGTTGACTCGTTTACGGTGGTACATCGCATTCCGCATGACAACGCTGCGCCTCATCGCCTTCAACTACGATCTGTGGGAGGCCACGCACTGCGCAGCACGCGCGCGCGAGCGGGCAGCGGACAAGCACGACACCACCTGCATCGAGTGCGCACAGCTGCGCGAGCAGAACAGCAGCAGCAGTGGCGGCACCGCACTGCCCGCGGAGGCGTCGCGCTGCTACAAGTACCGCACCGAGTGTCCGCGCGACCTGGGCGACTACAACTTCCTCAACTACCTCGCCTACGTGGTGTTCCCCCCGCTCTACCTCGCCGGCCCCATGTCGTCCTTCAACGCCTTCGTGTCCTACATGCGCGTGCCCAGCACCGCCATGCCAGCGCGTAAAATGGCCGTCTACGCGCTTCGCACCATCAACATCTACCTTTGCTTGATGGTGCTGCTGCACTACGTGTTCATCTTTGCACTCTCCACGTACACCCTTCTCATTCTCTCGATGAATAGCGTGCAGCAGGCGCACTTTTTCTTTTACTCCCTCGTGTATATATGGTTGAAGTTCAGCTTCATCTGGAAGTCGTCGCGGCTGTTCGCGATGTTCAGCGGCATCGAGGTGCCGGAGGACATGCGGCGCTGCCTCTGTAACACCTTTTCTGTTCGCGACTTCTGGCGCGACTGGCACGCATCCTTCAACCTGTGGATCGTGCGCTACATGTACGTGCCTATGGGTGGCCGCTCACGCGTCGCGTTCTCCATCCTGCCCATCTTCCTTTTCATCGCGCTGTGGCACGACCCGGCGCTGCACCTGCTCAAGTGGGCCCTGTGCATCGCGGCGATGTTCGTGGTGGAGCTGGTGGTGAGTGCGTGCTTCGGCTGGGTGGCCGGCGTGTTCCACCGCGAGGTGGCGGCCGCGTCGTCAACTGGAGGTGATGCAGCAGGTAGCAATGTGGGCGACGAGGAGGCGGGTGCGCGTCCGTCGCAGCGCAGCCAGCGCGGTGGACGCGTTGCCGCGACGGTGGCGCTGCTGCTGCGGCCGGCGGCACGCCTCACCGCACGCCACATGGGTCCGCGCGCACGTGCGTGGTGCTACCGCATGCTGCGCGTGCTGGGCGGCATGTCCACCGAGTTCGGCCTCATCGTGGCCAACCTGATCGGCTTCTCCATGCAGAACTCGGAGGCGACGGTTGAGAAGTCGGACATCCGCACTGCCTCTGGCGATGCTGACCGTTCCATTTTGCGCTCTCTCAAGAACTTCTCAGGGTGGTCTGTGGCTGGACTGGTCATCACGATGTATGCTTTCGCATCCCTCGCAGTGATTGACCGTGACTACGTTTCCCACTACAACACAATGCTGAAAACGCATTTTGGTTTGAAGTGACGAGGACATAAACGATAAAGTGCGTTGTTATTTCTTTGGTTTTGCTTGGTTGGTTTTTCCTCTTTTTTTTTTGTTTTTAACCGTTCGTATCGTATGTTACTGTTATTGTTAGTATTGGTTTCTACGTTTGTCGTTTTCAATCTGTTCAACCCTTCTGTACATGTGTGTAGTTTATACTCTGCATTTTCCTGAACACAACTTCTTTTTTTTTTTTTCCTCCACACACCCCCACCCCCACTCTTCACCTTTACTATTGATGTATGGTTATTTCGTTGTAGCATAATCTGTGTTTATTATTCTCTCTCCGAAGACCCTTGAAGTTGCTCACCGAAAAGAGCTCGCACTCTTGCATTTCGTTTTTGTTTTTTTTTTTCGGGAAAAGAAAAAGGAGCCTATGTGTGTAACCTCCGAGTTCATCCTTTACGTGCGAAGCAGCAACTGAGCTGAAACACCTGAAGTGGCTCCTGGGAAGTGCTCGGTTTGACTTCACTGAGCTTCTTTGCTGTCATGTACGCGCAGCATTTGGTGAGCGGCAGGGTCAGTAGTATCGCTACCTGGCACCTGGGCAACTAAACATCGGCTGCAGATGCACCAGTACTTTCCTTAGAACTAATCAGTTTAGCCAATAGCAGCCTTTCTCTCTCTCTCTTTCCCTCCCAACTCGTAACGACTAGGGGAACTTAGCGTTTTTCGTAAGCACACATTTGATTCGGCTTTTTTTTTTTCCGCGTAGCAGTAGCCATTCTACCTTTCATTGCCGCAAGGAAGTCTAGAAGCAGTAACTCAAGCCGTTTTCCCGCCTGGTGATCATTCTGCACGCCATCATTGACCTTTGGAGGGTCTTTGTATTTTCTTTTTTGCTGCTATTGTCGTGTTTGTGCTCAAGTTTGTGCTTTGTTTGCTACTCCGAAGGCAAACGATTGAACTTCGAGCATGAAGACCGTTTCTTGTGCCGAACTGCCACCACTCGAGTCTGAGCTTCACCACGCAGCGACTGTGAGTTTGGGACGTTTTTTTTTTTTTGTGTGTGTATGGGGAACGGAAGCGACGTTAGTCACCCTAATCTCGCCGTCTCCGCCTTTGGGCGCGTCGCCTCGCTTACATGTTACGCCGTCCGCTATGCCGCATACGGCCGCACCTATACCTACCCTCCATCGACATCGCCGCTGGAGCTGCCGACTACCACACCGCCTACACACGCTTACTCTCGCTGGAATATCTCTTCTACGTAGCCGCGTGCATGTATGTGCTGTCTTACGGCTTTACGACAATCAAGCATTTCTGCGATGCGCACTCTCGCACGTACCGGTATCATATTCGCTCCCCAAGCCGGCTCTTGGCTGAAATCGGTTCTGCAGCCTGCGATGATGGCATTGATAATCAGTGGACAGGCTTTGTGGCGCGGTGCAGAACACGCCTTGCCTTGTCGCTTGTACTTATGTTGGGATCTGAGGTGCTGCGTCACGTCGCTACAGCGGCAACAGCTACGGGTGCCGAAGACGCCGCGGCGGACCCCCACGCCGTCGCCTCGCGAGACGGTGAAGATGCCGCAAGAGACATTGCAGCGTCACGCCATTCTCCGTGTCTTCTCCGCGCGGGTAGCTGGGAGTTCACACGTCCTCTTGCCATGAGCACCACAATGCGTCCCACTGGGATTCGAGCACGACTGCTTTCCTCTTTCTACTTCGCCGTGGGTGTGATCTTCGTGGCCATCGTCCACGGCCCGCACTTCTTCATGCCGCTGCTGCTCACCTTGGCCAACTACGTCGTCTTCACAAGGCTGCAGCGCTGGTGCCCCTACTGGCTCTTCATGACCATCATGTGGGCAGCGCACATCAGCCTGCTCTACATCATCGAGTGCCAGAAAGGGTTTGAGGAAACCTACTGGCTGCAGTACTACTTCCCTACAAGGAACCAAATCCACGAAGGAGTTCCCGGCTACGCCAGGAAGCCACTCTGGCGCCAACGCATGCGCTGGTACGTCGCATTCCGCATGACAACGCTGCGCCTCATCGCCTTCAACTACGATCTGTGGGAGGCCACGCACTGCGCAGCACGCGCGCGCGAGCGGGCAGCGGACAAGCACGACACCACCTGCATCGAGTGCGCACAGCTGCGCGAGCAGAACAGCAGCAGCAGTGGCGGCACCGCACTGCCCGCGGAGGCGTCGCGCTGCTACAAGTACCACACCGAGTGTCCGCGCGACCTGGGCGACTACAACTTCCTCAACTACCTCGCCTACGTGGTGTTCCCCCCGCTCTACCTCGCCGGCCCCATGTCGTCCTTCAACGCCTTCGTGTCCTACATGCGCGTGCCCAGCACCGCCATGCCAGCGCGTAAAATGGCCGTCTACGCGCTTCGCACCATCAACATCTACCTTTGCTTGATGGTGCTGCTGCACTACGTGTTCATCTTTGCACTCTCCACGTACACCCTTCTCATTCTCTCGATGAATAGCGTGCAGCAGGCGCACTTTTTCTTTTACTCCCTCGTGTATATATGGTTGAAGTTCAGCTTCATCTGGAAGTCGTCGCGGCTGTTCGCGATGTTCAGCGGCATCGAGGTGCCGGAGGACATGCGGCGCTGCCTCTGTAACACCTTTTCTGTTCGCGACTTCTGGCGCGACTGGCACGCATCCTTCAACCTGTGGATCGTGCGCTACATGTACGTGCCTATGGGTGGCCGCTCACGCGTCGCGTTCTCCATCCTGCCCATCTTCCTTTTCATCGCGCTGTGGCACGACCCGGCGCTGCACCTGCTCAAGTGGGCCCTGTGCATCGCGGCGATGTTCGTGGTGGAGCTGGTGGTGAGTGCGTGCTTCGGCTGGGTGGCCGGCGTGTTCCACCGCGAGGTGGCGGCCGCGTCGTCAACTGGAGGTGATGCAGCAGGTAGCAATGTGGGCGACGAGGAGGCGGGTGCGCGTCCGTCGCAGCGCAGCCAGCGCGGTGGACGCGTTGCCGCGACGGTGGCGCTGCTGCTGCGGCCGGCGGCACGCCTCACCGCACGCCACATGGGTCCGCGCGCACGTGCGTGGTGCTACCGCATGCTGCGCGTGCTGGGCGGCATGTCCACCGAGTTCGGCCTCATCGTGGCCAACCTGATCGGCTTCTCCATGCAGAACTCGGAGGCGACGGTTGAGAAGTCGGACATCCGCACTGCCTCTGGCGATGCTGACCGTTCCATTTTGCGCTCTCTCAAGAACTTCTCAGGGTGGTCTGTGGCTGGACTGGTCATCACGATGTATGCTTTCGCATCCCTCGCAGTGATTGACCGTGACTACGTTTCCCACTACAACACAATGCTGAAAACGCATTTTGGTTTGAAGTGACGAGGACATAAACGATAAAGTGCGTTGTTATTTCTTTGGTTTTGCTTGGTTGGTTTTTCCTCTTTTTTTTTTGTTTTTAACCGTTCGTATCGTATGTTACTGTTATTGTTAGTATTGGTTTCTACGTTTGTCGTTTTCAATCTGTTCAACCCTTCTGTACATGTGTGTAGTTTATACTCTGCATTTTCCTGAACACAACTTCTTTTTTTTTTTTTCCTCCACACACCCCCACCCCCACTCTTCACCTTTACTATTGATGTATGGTTATTTCGTTGTAGCATAATCTGTGTTTATTATTCTCTCTCCGAAGACCCTTGAAGTTGCTCACCGAAAAGAGCTCGCACTCTTGCATTTCGTTTTTGTTTTTTTTTTTCGGGAAAAGAAAAAGGAGCCTATGTGTGTAACCTCCGAGTTCATCCTTTACGTGCGAAGCAGCAACTGAGCTGAAACACCTGAAGTGGCTCCTGGGAAGTGCTCGGTTTGACTTCACTGAGCTTCTTTGCTGTCATGTACGCGCAGCATTTGGTGAGCGGCAGGGTCAGTAGTATCGCTACCTGGCACCTGGGCAACTAAACATCGGCTGCAGATGCACCAGTACTTTCCTTAGAACTAATCAGTTTAGCCAATAGCAGCCTTTCTCTCTCTCTCTTTCCCTCCCAACTCGTAACGACTAGGGGAACTTAGCGTTTTTCGTAAGCACACATTTGATTCGGCTTTTTTTTTTTCCGCGTAGCAGTAGCCATTCTACCTTTCATTGCCGCAAGGAAGTCTAGAAGCAGTAACTCAAGCCGTTTTCCCGCCTGGTGATCATTCTGCACGCCATCATTGACCTTTGGAGGGTCTTTGTATTTTCTTTTTTGCTGCTATTGTCGTGTTTGTGCTCAAGTTTGTGCTTTGTTTGCTACTCCGAAGGCAAACGATTGAACTTCGAGCATGAAGACCGTTTCTTGTGCCGAACTGCCACCACTCGAGTCTGAGCTTCACCACGCAGCGACTGTGAGTTTGGGACGTTTTTTTTTTTTTGTGTGTGTATGGGGAACGGAAGCGACGTTAGTCACCCTAATCTCGCCGTCTCCGCCTTTGGGCGCGTCGCCTCGCTTACATGTTACGCCGTCCGCTATGCCGCATACGGCCGCACCTATACCTACCCTCCATCGACATCGCCGCTGGAGCTGCCGACTACCACACCGCCTACACACGCTTACTCTCGCTGGAATATCTCTTCTACGTAGCCGCGTGCATGTATGTGCTGTCTTACGGCTTTACGACAATCAAGCATTTCTGCGATGCGCACTCTCGCACGTACCGGTATCATATTCGCTCCCCAAGCCGGCTCTTGGCTGAAATCGGTTCTGCAGCCTGCGATGATGGCATTGATAATCAGTGGACAGGCTTTGTGGCGCGGTGCAGAACACGCCTTGCCTTGTCGCTTGTACTTATGTTGGGATCTGAGGTGCTGCGTCACGTCGCTACAGCGGCAACAGCTACGGGTGCCGAAGACGCCGCGGCGGACCCCCACGCCGTCGCCTCGCGAGACGGTGAAGATGCCGCAAGAGACATTGCAGCGTCACGCCATTCTCCGTGTCTTCTCCGCGCGGGTAGCTGGGAGTTCACACGTCCTCTTGCCATGAGCACCACAATGCGTCCCACTGGGATTCGAGCACGACTGCTTTCCTCTTTCTACTTCGCCGTGGGTGTGATCTTCGTGGCCATCGTCCACGGCCCGCACTTCTTCATGCCGCTGCTGCTCACCTTGGCCAACTACGTCGTCTTCACAAGGCTGCAGCGCTGGTGCCCCTACTGGCTCTTCATGACCATCATGTGGGCAGCGCACATCAGCCTGCTCTACATCATCGAGTGCCAGAAAGGGTTTGAGGAAACCTACTGGCTGCAGTACTACTTCCCTACAAGGAACCAAATCCACGAAGGAGTTCCCGGCTACGCCAGGAAGCCACTCTGGCGCCAACGCATGCGCTGGTACGTCGCATTCCGCATGACAACGCTGCGCCTCATCGCCTTCAACTACGATCTGTGGGAGGCCACGCACTGCGCAGCACGCGCGCGCGAGCGGGCAGCGGACAAGCACGACACCACCTGCATCGAGTGCGCACAGCTGCGCGAGCAGAACAGCAGCAGCAGTGGCGGCACCGCACTGCCCGCGGAGGCGTCGCGCTGCTACAAGTACCACACCGAGTGTCCGCGCGACCTGGGCGACTACAACTTCCTCAACTACCTCGCCTACGTGGTGTTCCCCCCGCTCTACCTCGCCGGCCCCATGTCGTCCTTCAACGCCTTCGTGTCCTACATGCGCGTGCCCAGCACCGCCATGCCGGCGCGTAAAATGGCCGTCTACGCGCTCCGCATCATCAACATCTACCTCAACGAGTATGTGCTACTCCACTTCATACACGTTGCCGAGATTAGCAAGCACACAGCGCTCATTCTAAAAATGGACCTCGCCGAACAAGCGCACTTTCTCTTTTACTCCCTCACATATATATGGTTGAAGTTCAACTTCATCTGGAAGTCGTCGCGGCTGTTCGCGATGTTCAGCGGCATCGAGGTGCCGGAGGACATGCGGCGCTGCCTCTGTAACACCTTTTCTGTTCGCGACTTCTGGCGCGACTGGCACGCATCCTTCAACCTGTGGATCGTGCGCTACATGTACGTGCCCATGGGTGGCCGCTCACGCGTCGCGCTCTCCATCCTGCCCATCTTCCTTTTCATCGCGCTGTGGCACGACCCGGCGCTGCACCTGCTCAAATGGGCCCTGTGCATCGCGGCGATGTTCGTGGTGGAGCTGGTGGTGAGTGCGTGCTTCGGCTGGGTGGCCGGCGTGTTCCACCGCGAGGTGGCGGCCGCGTCGTCAACTGGAGGTGATGCAGCAGGTAGCAATGTGGGCGACGAGGAGGCGGGTGCGCGTCCGTCGCAGCGCAGCCAGCGCGGTGGACGCGTTGCCGCGACGGTGGCGCTGCTGCTGCGGCCGGCGGCACGCCTCACCGCACGCCACATGGGTCCGCGCGCACGTGCGTGGTGCTACCGCATGCTGCGCGTGCTGGGCGGCATGTCCACCGAGTTCGGCCTCATCGTGGCCAACCTGATCGGCTTCTCCATGCAGAACTCGGAGGCGACGCTGGTCAAGACCGGCGCCACCGCGCAGCCGGCGGACGCTGAAGACGTCATTGCCAGAGCGCTGCGTCGCTTCACCCCGTGGTTCGCACTCAGCATGGTATTCTGCATGTTCGTTGCCTCCTCGCTGGCGGTGTTTGACCGTGAGATGAACGATGCCAAAATCGCGTGGCTCATGAAGAAGTACGGCCTAAAAGGAAAAGAGCTCTAAGGTGCGCTAAAAGAGTGGAGCTGGAAACTGCTGTTTGTTATTGCACGGATGGTGTGTTTTCGCAAAGGTGCTTCGGCGGCACCCGTTATCAACCTTCTGGGAGCTTGGCTGATGGTCAATTGCTCGTTGCCGGGCTTCTCTTTCTCTTCACTGTCGAGAAGTAGAGTTTTGACGCAAGGAAAGGGTGTCAAGGCTATTTTACTGTTCGTCTCTCGCCAGAGCTGTCTGCTGTGATGAGTTGGACCGTCCATTTTGGTCTTCATGCTCCTGGCGAAAGCGCTGGTGTAAAGCTTGAATTGTTGGTTGTGTGTGTGTGTGTGTGTATGTGTTTTTTTTTTTTTTTTTTTTGAACGACTTTTTTGACTTCTTTTTTCTACCGGTTTGATCACCCGCTCTCTCTCCTGCATAATAAAATGCAAATTAGCGTTATGGATCTCAGTTTTTTTTTTTTTTTTACCTCGTTTCTCAATGGCACACGTCGAAAGTCGAATTCATACGTTGCTAAGTGTCGATAAAACGAGGTTTTTCCTATTTGTTTGTTGTCTGGTTTCACCCCCCCCCCCCCCCCCCATCTCAACTCCCTTGCCCACCACCACCACCATTACTACTCTCACCTGTGTGCTCTCGTGGACACAACAACGCGAGTGAGTGCAGACAGGTGCGTTTATAGGTTTTTTGCATCCGTTTTTTCCTCCTACAAAACAATGTTGAGAGTCTAGCAATAGATATGCATAGAATCTTCCTCTCTTTCGTCTCTCACATCTTCGCTCTGTACTGCCATTTTTTTTCCCCCGCTCTCCCTCCCCCTGCCTCCTTCATCAACGAAGCTAGCTTTTTTTTTTTTTTTGCCGCTTGGCAGAAGTTCTCCAGACGAGAGTAGGTTGGCTTTGCGCATTAAGCCACCTCATTTTCTCCTCTCATCTACTCATTACTTGTTAGCTTACCTATGAGAAGAGTTTTAAGAGAGCATTTGCGCTATCAGTTGTCCACGCAATAGGAGAAAAATACACAGGAGCACTTCCTACGAACTTCATTCAAGCGTCTTTTTTTTATTTTGCCTCTTATCGCTATTGGGTGTTGAGCCTCAATCTCACATATTGTGTGCACCCTTTTTTCTTTGTTGTTGTTGGTCACCTCTTCATGGAGGCCAAAACTGGGGAAAGCACTAAAAAAAAAGGCACTGTTGTTCTTTATTTTCTTTTTTTTTCTTCTTACCTATATGGACAATCGAGAGTCATCAAGCGTTGTTCTAAA
Organism: Lotmaria passim; assembly: GCA_037349495.1. Classification (NCBI taxonomy): domain Eukaryota; phylum Euglenozoa; class Kinetoplastea; order Trypanosomatida; family Trypanosomatidae; genus Lotmaria; species Lotmaria passim. Next base: position 763,092 of record CP140195.1, read on the forward strand.
AAGCGGGCATTCTCCGAGTGTCTCTAACCCTCAGACCGATCTTACGATGTCAAGTCCTTCCGCGCAAAGCGACCGACACAGCATACGAACTGAACTTCCCATGGAGGAGCTCGCAGTGGCGGTCGCCGTTTCTCCACAACGTCACCCAAGTCCCACTCCACCACGATGTGACGATGTGCACGGCAGCTGCACAGGTGTCGCACAACGAAAACAATGGCCGTGGAAGCTGTACCTTTTGAGCCCCACCTTTGAGATGGATGTGGGAGCGGCGGACTACGCCACTGCCTACCCGCGCATCCTTTCAGTCGAGTATCTCGTACCACTTCTAATTGGTACCTCCATTTTGATATACGGATTCAATACGCTCAAGAACTTCTGTGGTCGAGAGTCGCGTTACTACTGGAACGAACTGTTGTTAGCACATCCGCTGCTACAGCGACTTGGGAGTGTCGGCTACGATGATACAGCGGACAAGCAGTGGACGGGCTTCACAATTAAGTGCCCGCAGTTTCTTCTTCTGGCTGGTTTCCTCGGTGCGGGCAGCTATGCTCTTCGCAGCATTAGTTCCTCCGCTGACGCCGCCTCCAAGCTAATGGGAACTGGCAAACCTCTGCCGCTCAAAAACAGCAATCACCATCTTCACGATATATCGGACGCGGACGACAAGCAGGTGGAAAGGCAGTCGTTTCGCAGTGTCCGTAGTGCTCGGCAAGCCCTCTGCTGGCTAAAGCGCTCCTTTTATGGCTCCTTTTCCTGCAAGTGGCTGTTACCTTTGTTTTACATTGTAGTGGGTGTGATCTTCGTGGCCATCGTCCACGGCCCGCACTTCTTCATGCCGCTGCTGCTCACCTTGGCCAACTACGTCGTCTTCACAAGGCTGCAGCGCTGGTGCCCCTACTGGCTCTTCATGACCATCATGTGGGCAGCGCACATCAGCCTGCTCTACATCATCGAGTGCCAGAAAGGGTTTGAGGAAACCTACTGGCTGCAGTACTACTTCCCTACAAGGAACCAAATCCACGAAGGAGTTCCCGGCTACGCCAGGAAGCCACTCTGGCGCCAACGCATGCGCTGGTACGTCGCATTCCGCATGACAACGCTGCGCCTCATCGCCTTCAACTACGATCTGTGGGAGGCCACGCACTGCGCAGCACGCGCGCGCGAGCGGGCAGCGGACAAGCACGACACCACCTGCATCGAGTGCGCACAGCTGCGCGAGCAGAACAGCAGCAGCAGTGGCGGCACCGCACTGCCCGCGGAGGCGTCGCGCTGCTACAAGTACCGCACCGAGTGTCCGCGCGACCTGGGCGACTACAACTTCCTCAACTACCTCGCCTACGTGGTGTTCCCCCCGCTCTACCTCGCCGGCCCCATGTCGTCCTTCAACGCCTTCGTGTCCTACATGCGCGTGCCCAGCACCGCCATGCCAGCGCGTAAAATGGCCGTCTACGCGCTCCGCATCATCAACATCTACCTCAACGAGTATGTGCTACTCCACTTCATACACGTTGCCGAGATTAGCAAGCACACAGCGCTCATTCTAAAAATGGACCTCGCCGAGCAAGCGCACTTTCTCTTTTACTCCCTCACATATATATGGTTGAAGTTCAGCTTCATCTGGAAGTCGTCGCGGCTGTTCGCGATGTTCAGCGGCATCGAGGTGCCGGAGGACATGCGGCGCTGCCTCTGTAACACCTTTTCTGTTCGCGACTTCTGGCGCGACTGGCACGCATCCTTCAACCTGTGGATCGTGCGCTACATGTACGTGCCCATGGGTGGCCGCTCACGCGTCGCGCTCTCCATCCTGCCCATCTTCCTTTTCATCGCGCTGTGGCACGACCCGGCGCTGCACCTGCTCAAGTGGGCCCTGTGCATCGCGGCGATGTTCGTGGTGGAGCTGGTGGTGAGTGCGTGCTTCGGCTGGGTGGCCGGCGTGTTCCACCGCGAGGTGGCGGCCGCGTCGTCAACTGGAGGTGATGCAGCAGGTAGCAATGTGGGCGACGAGGAGGCGGGTGCGCGTCCGTCGCAGCGCAGCCAGCGCGGTGGACGCGTTGCCGCGACGGTGGCGCTGCTGCTGCGGCCGGCGGCACGCCTCACCGCACGCCACATGGGTCCGCGCGCACGTGCGTGGTGCTACCGCATGCTGCGCGTGCTGGGCGGCATGTCCACCATCTTCGGCCTCATCGTGGCCAACCTGATCGGCTTCTCCATGCAGAACTCGGAGGCGACGTTTAGAAAAGTAGGTCCGACCAGCTTAGACACAGAGGCAGATCGGGTAATTTCAAACGGCTTGCAAAAGCTGAGCCTTCGCTTTGGGTTGGTGTTGGTAGTTTTTTTGTATTGCGGATCTTCAACCGCCTTAATAGATCGCGATTTAGCAGTGCACCAAGTTCGATGGCTGAAAAGTAAATATGGGCTTCAAGGCGTGTAGCTACCGTTTTTTTTTTTTTTGGATGGCGGATGAATGTACTTTGCGTAGGACTGTTTGGTCTTTGTGTGTCCTCATTTTGTGTTTAGTTTCCTTTTTTTTTTTTTGGCTATCATTAATCTTTAATGCGGGAGAGGATGAATGGCTGCTGTGTGCACGCATGCTTAGCTACTCACTAATGCAGTTTTAGTTTTCGTTTTCTGTTCATTGACTTGATATCGATGCACCGTTGGTGGTGGTGTTGTTTTGCTATAACGCGTGTTGTCATTTACATTCTTGTTAGTATCTTTTTAGTTCCTGCGCTCATTGTAAAATAAAAAAAGACGTTCGACTTGTTTCCTCTCGTTTTTTCCTCACTCGCTTGTTCGTTCGCCGAGGGATGTCCGTGTCGCAGCGAACGTAACGGCCTTCTTTGTCGTTCCTACATTTCCTTTTTCCTTTCTTTTTTCCCATCCTTTTCTGCCACTCATTTATTTACTTTTTGTTTTTGTTTTTGTATATGTGTTGTGCGATTTTTGGGAGATTGGGGTCGTCACACTACTTTATACACATAGCTGAATTGAGCTTGGGAGAAAAAAAAAAAAAAAGAAAAAAAGACCAAGCTTGTCCAGGGAAAAGCGTAGACAGGTTTACAAAACGAAAGAACAGGCAAAAAAGTTCTTTTTATTGAGAGTCACCCAACCCTTTTTTTTTTTTTTGTTGTTGTTGTTGTTTTTTGTTGTAATATGGTACGTTTTCTTTACCATTATATACGAATTCGCTGTCATGTGTCTCAGCACTAGCCTCTCCACCTCTACTCTCATTTTGCTGTATTTCCCTTTTTTTTTTCTACGTAGTCGACGCCCGTCAAGGCGGTGTCCTATTTAGAGCCTACGCATACACTGAGTCGTGAGTAATTAATCAGCTTCCTTTTTTTTTGTTTTTTTTTCCATTTGCTGTTGTTGTTGTTGTTGTGGCGCGCAAAGTGAGCTGTTTTCGAGGGCGCGTACGGCACCTTCTTTATCCTTGTGGTTGTCATCGACACGTTTCTTTTTTTTTTTTTTTTTTGGTTCCCCTACCCCTCCCCACCCCCCTCCCCCCGCCCCCCTCTCACGCAACACTGTCACTTGTTTCTCGTGGTTTATTCGATATTCTGTTGTTGTTGCTGAGTTGTTTTTGTTTTCCGTTTTCTATAAACCTGCAGCCTTTCTGTACGCTTTCCTGTGAGCGTGCTTGTTGTTGTTTTTATTATCTTGTTTTTTTCTTTTTCATTTGTAAGCTTGCTATAAATCCTCCTTGTCACTCGCATACAACGAAGAAAGAAAAGAGAGATATATCTATAGACTGTAGTTCAGCATGGAGCAGAGGTCATCAAGCGCGCAGGCGTCGGAGAACGTGTACGTCCCGCCGCAGCCCGTTGATGCCACGTCCCGCGCTGTAACAGCAGCGAACAATGACACGCACACGGCTCAGCGGCAGAGTCACCAAGCACCGTCCCCGTCCTTCGGCTCACCTCGTGCCGGAAAGCCAAACTACCTCCCCAAAACCTCGTTGCTGTACCTGTTCTGCGTCGGCAACCTCATCATCGCCTTGGTCTACCTCGCCTTCTACGAACAGGCCTCCATCAGCCGCGCGCACTATGACGAGCTGAAGGCCAGCCTACGCCCGCCGTGGATACCCTTCCGCTGGCTGGGCAGCAAAGGCGTGGACGTGACGGACCTGCAGTGGTACTACTTCATTGTCGTCCTCCCACCCACGGCGCCGTACCTCGTCGCCTTCCTCTTCATCTCTCGACGTCTGCGTCGGTACATCGCGTCGAAGCCGGGAGCGGCACCGTGGTCGCGCGACTCGGCAACTGGCACGAGTGTAGTATCGCCAAAGGCCCCCAGCGCCGCTGTGAAGGAGGAAGGAGACGCGGTGCTCGCACGCTTCGCCTGCTCCGACAACTACAGCAACGGTTGTAAAAACGCCTCGGTGCCCGATGTCGCAGGTGCGGACAAGAGCGGACACGAGCCACTCTTGCCCACCATTGCCAGCACGGCGGCGTTGGAGGACGGCAGTCCGCATACGCATGGCTGTAACAGCGCCGCGTCTGCCTCTTCCACGGCGACGCTACGTCTGCGCCGCGACACCGCCCCCTTGCACGTCTTCCACATCCTTTCTGGCGCCTTCATCGCCTTCTGCCTCAGCGGGCCCGGCTTTCTCTTCGGCCTCGCGCTCATGTCGCTCAACTTTTTTTGCATCGCGCCCCTCTACAAGAGGTGGTCATTTCGCGCCTGCATGGCGATCATGTGGATCACGCACATCGCCGTCCTCTTCCTGAATTTCCACGGCGATGGCTACAGGTTTGCTTGGTTCGGTCTCAGCTTTCTCGACCACTTGTGGCCGGTGCTCATCAAGTGGAATGTGCAGTACAATATGACAATCCTGCGCATGATCTCGTTCAACAGCGACCTGTGGGAGGCCGCACTCTGCGGGGAAGAGCGACGGCAGAAGGCGATCCAGAAACACGAGCGGAGCTGCATCGCCTGTGCGCAGATCCGCGACCAAAACAGACAGGCTGCAGCAACGCTACCGTTTGAGGCGGTGTCGTGCTACAAGTGCCGTACCGAGTGCTGCCGCAGCGTGCCGGAGTTCACCTTCAGCGCCTATTTGGGCTACATGTTCTACCTCCCACTCTTCATGGCAGGGCCGCTCTCCTCCTTCAACGCCTATGTATCGTACATGCACTACCCGCAGCGCAGCGTCACCAGTAAGGCAACGTGGCGCTACGGCCTGCGGTGGCTCGCACACGCCTTCGTACTCGCCACGCTGATGCACTACGTTCACATTATGGCGATGCTGTTTGCGCCGACGCCGCCTGCCGCTGCACCCGCCAGCACCACCCCAGCAAATATCGCGCTCGCGCAGACCACGAGAGTCGCGGAGGCGCTCGCGGAGGCGGTGACAGGCTCGCCCTTGGCGTCCACCACGCTCGCTCCTGGACCACCTGTCGTAGACTCCATGACTTTTAAGCAGAAGTCCGTTCTCTTCTTTCTTATCCTGGCGTTTTTATGGGCAAAGTTTGACGTCATTTGGCGCTTCTTCCGTTTTTTCGCGCTGCTGGACGGATTCGATCCGCCAGAGGACATGCCGCGCTGCTTCGCGAACACCGTCAACATTCAGAGCTTCTGGCGCGACTGGCACGCCTCCTTCAACCTGTGGATCGTGCGCTACATGTACGTGCCCATGGGTGGCAGTCGTCTGAAGTTCATTTCTATCTTTCCCATCTTTTTCTTCATCGCAATTTGGCACGACATCGAGTTGCGACTGCTTTACTGGGCCCTCTTCATTTGTGTCGGCTTTCTGCCTGAAATCCTCATCACCACCTTCTTCGCGTCCAAGACGAACAAGCTGGTAACGCGTATCAAGCGGCGTCGGCTGCTGTGGCGCTCGGTGCGCGTCTTTGGCGCGCAGCTCTGCCTGATGGAGCTGGCACTGGCGAACCTGGTGGGCTTTGCGATTGGCACCTCTGGCACTGAGGCGGGTCTGCGGCAGCTGTTTAGCGAAATATCCGCCACGTACTTGCTCTACGCCCCGTTTCTCTTCTTCTGCGCCGCAACGCTGGCGGTTCAGGACCGTGATCAGAAGGCCTACGAGGCAGCGCAGTTGAAGCTGAAGTACGACTTACAATAATGAAGCGTGGGGACTGTTTAAGGTGTTGTTCTTTTGTTGGTTTGTTTGTTTTGTTTATGTGTGTGTGTGTGTGGTCTAGAAATAATGCTGTAAAGGAGTATTAATAGCAGTAATTAATGGTTCAGTAGCAGCTGTTTTTTTTTTTTTTTCTGCCCCTCCGACTCGCGTAACCATTAGAGGACACCGTTGTCTGACCTATACTCATACTATGGGCTTTTCTTTTTGCTTGTTTGTTTATTTCCACTAGACGCCGTACAGGCGCAACAGCGTGCCGCAATTCGGTTTTTTTTTTTTTTGCTTTTCTCTTAGATTCACGAGAAGAAAAAGAAAAAGAGAGCACTACTGGCATCTCTTTATGTGTTGTTTGCATCTCTTTCTGTTTTGTACTTACACTGTTACTTTTCTTTTGTTTTTTCTTTTGTTGTTGTTTTTTTTTTTTTGTCCTGCGATCGATTGTTAACTTGAATTCTTTTTTTTTTTTTGCTTGGCCAAAATTAAAAAAGGGGCAATGCAACTATACTAAAAGGGTACACAAGAAGAGTTTCTTGTCTGAAGAGCCAGAAACAAAACTACTTCTGTGTCGTCTTAGCGTTTCTTAGTACTATCCATCCTGGAGACTGTTATTGTTTGTTTTTTTGTACCATTGCGAACGCTTGCTAAGGTGGCTGTGGTGCGTGTGTGTGTGTGACACAACGGTTTATAAAGCAGCCGTTTTTCCAGCTTAATGTTGTGCTGCGAGCCCGTTTCAGTAGCTCTCTCACGTCTCTCCTGTCTCTTTTTAACACTGTCATTTGATGTGCCGCCGACGTACAAGTTCGCAAAGCTCAAATGGTGTGTCCGTGGGCATTTGCTGAGAAACAGCTCTTTTTTTTTTTTCTTCCTTTTAGCGTTATACAAAGATAGAAAAAGAAGGATAGCAGTCACGTTAGCTGGCCCAAAAAAAAAAAAGCTCCTACTATCATTGTTTTGTTTATTATAACAGCAAAAGCGAAGTGCTTTTGATAGAGAAAGGTGAAAGAAAAGCAGTCAAGTTCATTTTGGATCTCCATTCTTTTCGACAACTATTCAGCTCTCAGACTATCTGAGTTGTTTCCTGGGTGTTTCTCCCTTCTTTCCATCCCTCCCCTCTCTCTCCAATCGACAGCAGACGTCAACTTCGAACGCTCAACATGGCCGTTTTCGCCAAAGCCAGCTTTCTCTACGTCTGGAACACGTACCACCTTCTGGACTGGATTGTCCTTGCTTTGCTGAACATTGTAGCAGGCGTCGTCACCGTCTCTGTCAAGCCGCATTGCCGCACCTTCTCCTGGAAAGACGCCACGATCGGCTACCCCACGCGCGATGACACCTTCCCGAATTACTCCCTCGCTCTCATGGTCGTCTTCGCGATCGTCTTCTACGTTGTCTTTGTGCTGTACCTCGTAAAGCCGCTCCAGTGGCTGGTTGGCGAGCCGATGGAGTGGTACGCCCTCGGCAGCGGCGGTGACTCCGGCAGCCCGTACGCCAATCTCGATGCACAGGATGGCAACTCGAAGCGGCTGCGGGTGCGCAACCTGCAGACGGGCAGCGGCCCGCTCTATCCCTGGCTGCGGACGCACCTCTGGGCGGTGGGTCTTCAGTTCTGCATTATGGCGGTGTTAAAAGTCTACGCCGGCCGCCTGCGTCCGGACTACTTGGACCGACTCAAGGCGGCGGGTTACGTCGAGTCCATGCCGCAGCATCCGAACCCGCAGACGAACCCGGAGTTTTACTGCCAGTTGATGGACAAGTTTCCCGATTTGAGGGAGGGTCGGCTCTCTTTCCCTTCCGGTCACAGCAGCACCTCCTTCGCCGTCTTCGTGGTCCTGTCCTGCTTCTGTGTCGCCTACCTGCGGCCCTTTGCCCGCCAAGCTAGCTTCACCCGTCTCGTGATTTGCTTTTGCCCTTTGATTGTGCCGACCCTGTGCGCCGTCAGCCGCACACGCGACAACAAGCACCATTTCGCTGACATCGTTGCCGGCTCATTGATTGGCATCTTCTCTGCACTCGTAGCGTTCTACGGCAGCTTCCGACAGGTCGGCGGCGCTGCAGGGATTTACTTCGAGCGTAGGACAGAAGACGTGGACTACGATCAACTGCGTGGTCCGCCGATTGATGAACAAATGGCGGCGGTGCCGAGCATCAACGTCGGTGGCGGTGCGGGTGGGAGCAGCAGCGAGTTTGGTGCCGTGCAGCCACTCGAGGACAGCGAGCTGCGGAAGAGTGGACCACCCACACTGCGGCGTGCTTCGGACGCGACGGTGTTGGTGACAGATTCGCAGCGGGGGCCGCCAGTGCTGACGGAGCGGAAGTTAAACGAGGACCCGGCGGCGGTGCCGTGGATCTGAACTTGACGCAAGGAGATGCAGCTGAGAAGATGTTAGCGACCTTGTTTGTGTGTTTCATGCTTCGTTTTGTTTTTAATGGTTGCAAGCGAAGCTGTTCTTTGAATCGACGTTTCATGATTGCATATCGCCATTTGAAGTGACGGCAAAAAGAAAAGAGTGAGAAGAGGTGCTTTCTTTCTGTTCTTTTTTCGAGGACTGGCTCTATTGAATGGTCTTTTTGTTTTTCTGTTCTGTTCTTTCAATGTAAATGAAAGCAGTGTTGTTGTTGTTGTTTTATGTGTGCATGTGCGACTTCGACTTCTACGTGCACCGAGTCGCGCAACTCGGAACTTTGATCCAGCAAGCTCATGCTGCAATCAATAGTACTTGTTTTTTTTTTTCTTGTTGCTCCTGCGTCTTTTATTATACTCTGTTTTTTCAGAAAGGTAATTCCAAAATCCACACTTAACGTCACAGCAAGTGGTAGAATTTGTTGTTTGTTTCTTATTTCTTACTTTTTTCTAATTATGAAGATCGCGTGATAAAGCCTGTTTTTTCTTTTATTCTTTGGGGGGTTGCTGTTTTTTTCCAGATAACTTAGCAGAACAAGCGTATCGAGAGATTACTACACAGGGGGAAAAAAAAAAAGCAGACTGTGAGTGGTTGAGCATAAGCTCACTGCTTCGTATACAAGCAGACGCAAAAGCATCGCTGCGTACTTGTTGTGTCGAAAGGGTGTCGAATTGAAAGACGCATGCCTCATCTTTCTTCAATGGTGGTGTCGGAGCACATGAAAAAGTGAGCGCTAATCTCATTTAAGCTGCTCATTTGGTGCCTCAATGATCAATGCCTAACGCTAACTTTCATTTTATGTCGTGCTCTTCTCATCTGTTTTTCTTCCAATTTCTTTTTATTGCAGTCCTGAGCAGCAGGTCAACAAGCGCTAATTGCGTTTCATCTTCGTCGTCCCACGCAAGTCTCGCTCGTGTTGTCTCCTACTTTAGCCTTCATCACGATGGTTGCACTGTCAATCAAGGCGACGGCGCTGCTGACCGTTGCCGCGGCTCTACTATTCCTGTGCCTCACAGCAGCCGCGGACACCGTTGCGGCGCCAAATCTGCTTTTCTCAGATGTGTACTTTGTGAGTGGGGAAGACTCGGCCACGCCTGCGCCGACGGAGGAGGCTGAAGTGAATCACCATGTCGGACGCGTCGCCGCAATTTTCTTTTCCGTCCTTGGTTCCGTGTGGCTCATCTTGAGCCTTTCTTTGGCATATGTCTTCATCCGCGTTTGCCCAGACCAATATACAAAGTGAATTGGCCCTCAAGTCATAGAATGCGTGTGCCCCTCATCTTCCCTGTTGCTTTGCATTCCGAATGTGCATGTGTAATTACGAAAGGTTCTTTTTTTTTTTTTTGCTGTGGGTGTTTTAGTCTACTTTTCTTTCTTTCCTCTTTTTTTTTTTTTTTACGATATGTGCTTACCTTTTGTACTTTTTCCTTGTTTTATTCTCTTTTTATTTTTCCTTGTTACGTCTTTTTTTGTTGTTGTTGTTGTTTTTCTCTTTCAGCAGTATGACTGCCATATGTCGATATCTTCTTTTTTTTTTTTTGTTTTAGTTTTTTTTTTTTTGTGTAGACGCAGCGCGTTATTCCGGTTGCTTTCACATTGCAAAGCGCCGTCACCTAAAAAAAAAAAAAAAAGAACCGAATCAACAGCTTCCTGTAGCTCTTTTTTTGTTGTTGTTGTTGTCTTGGAAAAAAAAGAAAAGAGGGTCATCTTTTTTTTTTTTTTTACTGCTATTTCAAGGCTTGCCCGCTAGCGTTTGAGCTTTCTTCGCTCGTGACAGTTCCTCATCACACTATTGTGGCTTTGTCACACACACACACCACAACCACCACTATGGAACTATACAGACAATAAAGGATAAAGCAATTCTTGTTGTTTACATTATTTACCGCTGTAATGGCCAATTTATGTTGGTTGTTTCTCTTTTTTTTTTTTTTTTGCTATTTAAAGGCAGCTAACGGTGTGCACGGCAAGTTGTATTATCATTATTATTTGGATGATGCTTCTTTTTTTTTCTTTCTCTCTCTCTCTCTCTCTCGACCTCTCAATCATTCGCTGTTCTCATTCGGCATATATATATATATATGCGTGTGTCCCCGAATGAGAATTGCTTTTCTCCATGGAAACACAGAGAAGCAAAAGCCGGAGCTTTTTTTTTTTTTTGAGAGCCGCACGCCCTTATACCATCGCACTTACAACTCCTGTACTCCCTCCTGCTTAAGATCCCTTTTTACTGGACTTTTGGCCCACCCACCCCCCTCCTCAGTCATGTTCGGTCGTCGTGTCTTCGCCAGTGCACCGCTGCCGCGGCATATGTGGGCGAAGCTGCACATTCAAAACGCGGCGCAGGCACAGCGGATGCTGCCAACGCTGGCCCCGCTCGCTGCCTCGCTCGGCCGCAGCACCAATGTCCTAAACAGCCAAGCGTTCATGCAGGCGCGCGATGGCATGGCCTCCGAGAGGGGGTCAGCTGCTCTCGAGGAGCTCCTTGCATTGCGGCTTGCAGCCGGCTCTCCTGCGCTAGTAAACGCGGTTCTCTTCACTATTGGTAAAATATCCATTACTGTCAATACGCCACTTGTGAGCTTTTTCCAACTATGTAAATGTGCGCTAAGGCATGGAAAAGGTCAGCAGCAGCTTTGAAATGCTTGCGGTGTTGCTCTACGTTTCGCCTGTTCAACTCATCCCAGCTCGTTGCCTGCCGAAAAGGGAAGCGTGAGTGCTTCAAGTTGTCTTTACATAATTTTTCAAGTCACCTTGAGCGCTCCCTCTAGTGTTTTTTTTTTTTTTTTGTAGTAAATGGCTTCTTCACACAGCTATAGCGTTCTTTTGATTATTAATAGCAATGCTCTTCTCTATTCTGTACCCTCTGGTCGGCGTAAGTAGGAGTTGCATCTCCTTCGTGGATCGAACCGTCTTTACATTCGCCGGTTACCTCCTTAGCAATTTTTTTTTTAATCTTGCTTGGATCTCTCACAGAGTTGTTTTTACTTTTATTATCTTAAGTGCTTACTACCATTGTTTGGTTACAGAGTGGGGATGGTTTTATTGTTGTTGTTTTCCTGCTGTAAAGGAAAGACAATGCAGAGTGTAGCCTTGCATTGTCATTATTATTATTGTTACTTGTTACTTAATCGATGTCAAGTTGTCGTTTCTCCATTTGAATTGATAATCGAGCAAACAAACCTTCTTGAGGGTAGGGTCGGGTGAGGGAGAACCTCACTACAAAACAGTAGACATCGCTAAGCCTGCACCTATGTGAAAGTCGAAGAGCGTTCATCAGCTTTTCCAGGAAAGAAAGCTATGCGTCTGCGGCAAACTCTACCCTGTCTTCGTGCAATGGTATCTCGCTTGGAGTGACCGCCTGACCAGAAAACACTTTTTTTTTGGCTCGCTCACGTTTTCGAAAAACGTTTTTAATGCACGTCAAATAACTCCCATAGCATGTCAGCAAAGCCTCCTATGTACTGTTCTTTTGGTCTCCATTTTTCGCTGCTCGACCTTCTCGCACGACTCGATCATGTGCATGTGTACCTTGAAATGCCCGAAGAACATAAGAAAGAGTGCAATCGAAACGGCGTTGTCGAGAGGTGCCTCTCTAAAAAAAGAAGAAATTTCATACTTTGGAGTGCCACTGGTTTTCCTTTAGCCTTTCGGTCTACAAAGCAGCATATCGTTACGTGCATCGTGTGCACTCATCGTTACACTAACGAAAACACTCTAGATATCTCTCTTTTTTTTTTTGCGGGGAGTGGTGTTTCACTAAACGTGCTCTTTCATTTCCTGTAAGTAACGCTCTTTCTACAAAAAAGCTGTGAAGTGTTTCCCTTCTTTTGATTTCCGCTGTCATTATTAGTTTATGCCGCGATAGCATTCCTGCTGTGATATATATAGTGGAGCTCCTGCACGTGTGTGTGTGTGTGTGTGTGTGTGTGTGTGTGTGTGTGTGTGTGTGTGTGTGTGTGTGTGTGTGTGTGTGTGTGTGTGTGCATGTGTCTGCCTTTGTAGAAATATGAGCACTAATCACCTCGCGTCCTCCTCGGCGCATGATGTCAACTCTCCGTCGTCGTCATCTCCCTCGCGCCACGCACGCAGCAGCGTCAGCACTCACGAGATGCTGCACAGCACTGACGCCACACTCGCCCAAGAGCTGGCCACGCTGCACCGCCTGCAGTGCTTTTACGAGCAACACACCTTCGACACCCAAGGCCCCTACGCGGACCTCTTCGCGGTGCTGTTGTCCTCCTGCAAGCATCTCATCGACACGAGCACGGCACTGGTGCGGCACCTCCGCGCACATGACGCGGCGCTGCACCGGCAGCGGGCGATGTGCGACGCTCTCTGCAGCGAGGTCGCCCAGCACCGGTCCCTCCTGGCCTCCCTGCATCCTAGAATCGTGCACACAGCCGCACGTACAGCTGCAGTGGCGCGTGTAGATGAGGATGTGAAGCTGATGCGCACGAAGGAGCCGAGCAAGACGCGCGAGGTGCACATCGCGGAGGAACACCACGTGTGTGAGGATGGCGTCTGCGCCACCACCTCTCCCTCCTCGGCGTCCACGTCCGCCTCCATGCCGTTCTCTCAGCATCAGCCACGTAAGCCGGAGGAGCGAAGGTCTGGATCTGAGCCCGTTGCGGTGCGTGGAGACGATCTGCGTGCCTCAGCATCGCCGTCGCATGGTGGCAATGCGAGAGAGGACACTGCTTGGATCCAGATTTTACTGCAACGTCTTGACAGCATGGAAGAGAAGTTAGCCGACTTCACAGTCAACCGCCACTCGACGAAGTCTCTTATACCCTCACAGCAGCAGCCCCTTTCATTTTCCGAATCAGATGTGACGCCCCTCCCGGCAGAGCCGAGCACACACGCCCACCACGCTTTGGTCGAGTCGCTCAATGAGTGGAAGCGCGTCTTCGAAGACGCCCTCGGTGGCCGAGTGGAGAATCTCGCGCAGCACGTGGCCTCACTGGAACGCGTTACGCGCCAGCATGAGCGCCAACTCCGCTGGATGGGCTCCAGTACCGAGGATAGCGCCTCGCAGGACGACCCACACGCGCGGCCCACTGCCCTTCAGGGGTCGGAGTCGGCACTACCCGAGGCCCCACCGTCCGCCGTGACGCAATGGCTGCATGCCGAGCTGCAGCAGCGGGAGGAGGAATGGCGACGTGTGCTGGACGACGTCCGTGATGCGCTAGAGACGCACAGGATCAGTGAGATCTTCAAGAGGCACCAGGGCACGCGTGCGCGGGATGAGAATGACACGCCCGCAAAAGCAAGTACAGCGCTGGAGGCGTCGGAGGCACCGCCTCATCGTGCGTCGTTCGCCGATGCGCTGACGCAGCTGTTTTGTGTGGCCAAAGCTGACTTGACAGACACACAGAAGGAGTTGGATAGTGTCGTGCGTCAGGCGGCGCTGGCAGACGAGCAGTTGCGCGGCGTCGTCGGACGCCTAGAGGTGCTCGAAGTGTACGCCCCGCACCGCTACGCCGTCGCTGCCGCCCCACCAGTGCTGGGCGTCGAGTTACAGGATGTTCATGAGCCGCGGGTTGCGGTGCGTGTGCGGGCCGTGTATCGCGGCTACGTGGCCGACCGCGCCGGGCTCAGCGTCGGCGATGTCATCGCCGGCGTTGGCCACCACTCAGTGCAGACCCGTGCGCAGCTGTACGTCGTGCTGGCGGAGCTGACGCGTGACTACAACGCACAGTGTCGAATGCAGATCGAGGCAGGCTACATGCGCCACTACACCGCGGCCGCGAGCGGCTTGGTGGACAGGTCCATCTTGACAAATCTGGAGACGAGCTACAACGACGACGGAGCTGCAGCAGTGGAGCTGGATCAAATGCTGCAACGAGCACGGGCAGAGGCGGCCGGAGCAAGCCACAAAACTGGAGGAGCCGCCGAGCTGCGTTATCGCGCGAACAGCTCGAGCGCTGCCGGATCCAAGCCAGCCTTCGCGTACCCCGTTTACTCGCAACACAAGGAGCTCCTGGCGCAGTGCCTCCCGTACTTTGAGTTGACGCTGCACGTGCTGCGCGACGGCCGCCTGCGAGATGTGACGGTGCTGGTGCCACCCTCTGACGCTCTGCGTTCCGTTACACAGTACTGAACGGTGTTTTCAAGAATTCGCCTGCTGTAATTGAGTGCGTATATTAGCAGAGGCGGGCATGTTAACAATAGATCTGTTTTTTCTGCTTTCTCCTCTGGCGAAAGCCTTTTTTTTCCACATCTGAGTGAACATCTCTCTCTCTCTCAACAAGAAAAATAAAGAAGAAAAGAAGAAACAGACGATCTCATCAAACAAGCAATTCACTGTCGTTTGGACATCACCGCGCAGCACCACCAATTTTTTTTTATTATTATTAGAAGACATACTATTTCCTCTTCCTTGGATCGCTTTTTCCTTGAATGAGAGAAGATGTGTGAGATGCGGTGCATTACTTTATGGGTCTTGAAGGAGATGCACTCAGAAGTGAGGGATGTGAAAGGAAGAGAGAAAAGAAGAGAGTTGTTTTTTTTTTTTTTCCACCATGCAGAACGCGTCTATCTCAGCAGTGTTTTTTTTTTTCTTTTCTATATTGTCTCCCTCTCGTGGGCTCTTCCAAGTGCCGTACAAACGTTTTTTCCTCTCTTTGTAATTGATGTTCTGCTTTTTTTTTCCCCCTCTGATTGTACTCTTTTTTTTTTTTTTGAAATCGAAGTTGCCGCTTTAGTCGCATACACATCTACATCAATTATATTCCTCATCTCTAGTCTCTTCTATCTATAAAAGTAATCAAGTTTAAGTAGCACTAAGAGAGGCACAACTTCCACTGTTCTTATTGTTTTGTTGTTTTCACTATTACCTTATAACACACAAGCTTCCGTGTTTCCATCTCGTCTTTTCAACGAGTCATCTACATTATTTCGACGTTGCAGTTCATCGCCTCACTCTATCGCACTGCCAAAAAGTGCGTGCCCTACTCTAACTTGTTTCTGTTGTCTTGTGCATACAAACAAGCCAAGTGCAAGAGACGAAGAAGATAAAAAAAAAAGAAAAAACAGGCGCTCACGACTTGGACAAAATTGCCAACCTTGTCCACAGCATCTATTCCACTTTTGTCGTCTTTTCTCCAGTCGCGATCTCCACCCACCCACCACCCTTAACTACCACTAAGTACTTTGTCAACTTACTGTGCCCACCAAGCTCGTACAAATATACATGCACGGTCCCTAGTTTCCTCTTTCTCTGAGCTCCTTCGTCACTTTTCGTGTTTTTTATCTCTTGAATGCGGCGCTTTTTCGCAATGAAGGCGCCTCCCATCGCTTCCACGCACGACCTTGCGGCTAAGTTTGTCTCTGCAGGTACCCCAGTATCAGCCGCGAACCAGCTGCGTGGACACGGCGACAGCCACAGCCACAGCCATGGCGGTCACGCCCACGCGCACAGTCATGGCAGTATCGAGAAGAACATCTCCGGCAAGTTTCTACGACAATGTCAAATCGCCACCCTGGCTGGCGGGGCGACCAACATCTTCTTCTGTGCCACGAAGCTGTGGGTGGGCTCCGCGGGGGGGTCTGTCGCCCTCGTCGCGGACGGTTTTCATGCCTTGACGGACATATTGGCTGACGTCATTTCTTATGGCGCCATCTCACTCTCGCAGAAAAAGCTCCCGCGCTGCCGCTTCCCTTTTGGCATTGGCCGGCTGGAGACCTCCGGCGCGGTGCTCGTTGCCGCGATCCTCTTCTTTGGCGGTGTTGCCCTCCTCGTGCAGTCGCTGGAGCAGTGTGTAGTGGATGTGGCAAACCTGTTGGCTATTGCGACGCCTACAGGCGGGATTGCGGCAGCGGTGATGCTGAGCGTGCGCAACGCCCTCGCCGCGGCGACTGGCAATGCCACCGTCGACGCCTCGTCCTCCATCGGGGGGTCAGCGTCGTCACAGGGAGGCAATGGCGTGGAAGGCGGTAGCTCGGTGGACAGTGCGGCGGCGACGGCGGCGGCTGAGTCCAACCACAGCGGACACCACAGCAACGAGCACAACCACAGCCATGGCGGAGATGCACACCACGGACACAGCCACTTCGAAGTCACGCAGTACGACGAGGCCACCGGCAAGCAGGTGATTATGTGGACGATGGTCTTCATCGCTGCGGCATCTGTCGTCACGAAGGAGCTGCTGTTCCGCTGGACTCGGCGGGTCGGCTTGCGTGCCGGCTCGCGCGTCGTCGTGGCCAACGCGTACCACCACCGCGCAGACGCCTGGAGTGGCGGTGTCGCGCTGATCGGTGTCGCGGGGCAAGTGGTGGGTATTCCAGGTATCGACGGCCTGGCCGGACTAGTGGTGTCGGTCTCCATCTGCAAGATCGGCTACGGCCTCTTTCGCGATTCGGTGTTGGAGTTCTTTGACTACCAGAACGCGGATGAGGTGAGCGCCATTCGCGAGCAGCTGCAGGACTTCAGCCTGCGCATCGAGCATGGGAGGCACTTGGTACCCGCCACAACTGCGGCGATGAAAGTTGCAGCGACGGCAGCAGCAACAGCAGCCGCTGCAACAGGGGTGGCCCCAGCGAGCGCGCTGGCCCGATCTGACTCTACCACTTCTTCCGCGACGACGTCCGACGACGAAGACGCGGTGAAGCAGAAGCAGATTTCATTCATGAACGTCTTTCTCGTTCGCCACGGCCACAAGTACGCCCTGCACGTCACCCTCCTCGTCTACGAGACGGTCCAGGCAACGCAGATTCGCGAGGCGGCAGACCAACTGACAGCCCTCGCCCGTGGCAGCCTGCCGGTGCAGGACACCTTCACGACGATTCTAGTGTGCAGCAGCCACACCGAGTCGCGAGAGGAATACCTCGGCATCGAAGAGCCAGAAGAGGAAAAAGAGAAAATGGAAGGAACAGCTGCACCAGCGGACACCACCTCCGCTGCAGCTAGAGGGGCGGAGGCAGGGAAAGCGCATGGACATTCGCACGCGGGCAGCAAAGACAGCGACGGTGAGGCGGATGTGGTGCACACGGCAGCGACGGGCAAAATCGTGAACCCGTCGTTGGAGCGCTGCATTGCGTCGCTCGAAGAGTTTCACACCTTTCCCTCGCACATTCATTATAACTGGGAGGAGCGCACGATTACAGCGCCGGCGTCGGACTCATGCGAGTGTGATCGCGACATGGCCTCCGTGGCGGACATGTTCCGTTGCCGCCTGATTGGCGGGTCAGCAGCGAAGGAAGGGGAAAAAGTGGGGGAATGTGCGCACGGGCACGCGCACGATGCGCACGAGAATCACTCCCATTGAACTTTGACTGCTGCGAAGGGGAAAAGAAAAAAAAAGGAAGAGAGAAAGTTCCTGCGTTTCATGGCAAGATGACGCGCGGTGTGACGGGTTTCTGAAGTGGGACGGCGTTCAGTTCGCCTCGAGACTTTGCGTTACGTTGCTTCCCCCCCCCCCTCCCCCTCTCTCCTCTCCTCTCCCCATTTTCCCAGTATTTTTGTCGTACAGATGAAAAGGATGACCCAGAGGAACGATGTGTTTGTGAGCACCAGAAGCGTGGCACAGTACACGAAAAAAACGGTCTGTCGCCACGATACAGAGTGTTAAAAACAGCAATTGTGATAGGGTTCATGTCCGGTAACTGAAGAAGAAGCCCATGGAAAAGAGATGGGGGGAATGGAGTTAGGAAGCTGCGATCTGTAAAAGTACATCGTAGCTGTGTCTTTTCCTCCTCTTTCTTTCTTTTCTTTTCTTTTCCCTACCCAGCCTGCTAAATGCAAGTGAGATCTGTTCAGGTCACAGCATGTTACATGTATGCGGGCAAGCTGACTGCTCCGCGGAGCCACTACTATTATTTACTTATTTTTGTGCTTTATTTTTTTCGTCCTCTTCATTGGGTTGCCTTTACGAAAAAACCAGCATGTGCAAGGGTAAGCACTGTATCCGTTTCGGTGTTGAGGTTTCTTCTCCACCCCTTGCTTTTTCAAATTAGAAGTTTCGTCGCCTCTGGCTCACAGTCGAAGCTGTCGAAATGCCGACTCTGACCTGTTGCGCTGCAAGCGAAGTGGAGGGAAGATTTAAAAAAAAAGAAAAAGAAAGAGAGGAAGAGACTGCTTTCACGTTGCCTTCACTAAAATGAAATGATATTCAACGTCTCGAGGGTTTGGGTAGGCTGCAGTGTCTTTTTTTTTTTTTCGGTGCGCTTCTGAGGATTCGAAACGGCCATGTTCGCGACGTCGATAATGCGCAACTGCCTTCTTTCTCTCTTCTACCCGTTCTTTCTTTCTTTCTTTTCTCTCTCTCTCTCTCTTGTTGTTGTTTTCTTCCTGCTGCTGCTTCACTTTTTGATCACGGACAATATTCATCTGTGTCTCTATCAGTGATTTTTGCTCTCTCTCTCTCTCTCTCTTTTTTTTTGTTGTTGTTGTTGGGAGAGTGAAGCCTCTTTTTTTTTTTTTTATTCTTACAAGCTATTACAGCTGTTGATTGATTGTTTGTTTTTATTTTCTCTCGTATCTGTTTGTTTGTTTGTTTGTTTTTTTTGTTTTTGTTTTTGTTGCGCAAAGATGGACGACGACTTCGACGACTTTTTCAACGAGAGCTTCGAGCAGGATACACACGCCGAGGTCCCCTTCGAGCACCCGCCTGTGCAGCTCGGCAGTGGTGCGCCCGGCACGTTGGGCGAGTTCCCCGGACTGGACGACGGCGCGCAGCCCGGCTCGTCGGATGCGCTCAACATCGATGCGGAGGAGGTGCCGCCGCCCATCGCCAACGTGCAGGATTACTTACCAAACGTCAAGCCGGACGCCTTCCCGGTCGTTGTCGCCGTCCAGGCTCAGGCCAGCATACCCGTGGGTATTGACCTGACCCAGCTGAGCTGCGCTACACGCAACGTGGAATACATGCCAAACAACCGTATCCCCTCCGCCACAATGCGGCTGCATGAGCCGACGGCAGTGGTGATGGTGCACAACTCTGGCGCACTGAACATCATTGGTGCTGCCAGCGTGAGCGAGGCACGGCAGGCAGCGGAGCTTGCTGCGCGTATTATCCGCAAAGCCCTCAACCTGAACTTCAGTTCGCTGAAGTTTCGTGTCCGCTCGATCGCCGCACGATTCAACGTCTGCAGCCCAGTTCGACTGAATGAACTGGCTCGCTACCACGCCGACCCTGCCACGTCGATCGGCGTCGCCACCGTGCAGGGCAGCTACGAGCCGGAGCGCTTCAACGGGTGTGTGCTGCGCTTCGTGGGCAAGTCATCCCGTGGTGACAATCAATGGAGTGTCAGCTGCAGTGTCTTTGTGACCGGCAAGGTGCAGATGATGGGTGCGCGCAGTATGGACGAGCTGCGCTTTGCCTTTCACGCGTTTGTGCCCGTCGTGGCGCAGTACCTGGGTGCGACCGCAAATCCATAGATATGGGAAGAGAGCGGGAGTCCAGATAGAAAAAAAATGAGACGAAAAAAAAGGAGTTGGGCTTGCAGCTTTTTGAGCCGGTAGGCAGGCGGTCCGTCCTCCTCTACAATCAACGGTGTGTTCAACTGCTGCTGGAGCCGCTCAAGACAGCTGCAAACCTGCTGGTGTTTTTTTTTGTTGTTGTTGTTGTTGCTCTTTGTTTGTTGGTTTGTTTGTTTTATGCTGCTTTATTTTAACTACTTTACGATCTGTACTCGAGTGTTTTCTCTAGCTGTCGCAGATGTTACTAATAGGCCAAAAAAAAAAAAAAAGAACCCAGGCATGTCAGTTTTTTTTTCCCCCTTCCTTTTTTTTTTTTGTCTTTCTTACTGTCCTCTCTCTTTCTTTACTTCTCATTCCGCCTCGACACTTCTTCGCATCACATCACATTCACTCGCCATCCGCTTCTGTTCACCTGGTATAACCACAAAAAACGCACACACGAACATACAACAAAAATAAAACAATAAATAAACAAACAAATAGGATCTTCGCTACATCGATCAAGGTAACTTTTTTTCCACCTCGTTTTATTGTTTTTTTTTTTTGTGTGTGTGTGTCTCTATTATTTGTGGTATTTCTCTCTTTCCCTTCCATCTTTTATACTCTCTCCTGTCTCATTCACGCGTCTGCAAAAACGGAAGAAAAAAAAAAGGGGGAAAAGAAAATGTCTGACTGGGAGGCCATTGCCAAGGAGTCGGAAGCGGTGCTGGCGAAGCCGGACATCAAGGGCTGCCACGAGATCCTGTTGAAGGCGTACGAAGGCGGCAACCACCACCCCGAGATCCTCTGGCGTCTCGCCCGCTCCTACTATGAGATGGCAAAGGAAACGACGGACTCGTCGATCAGCGAGCCCTACTTGAAGCAGGGCCTGGAGCTGTGCAAGAAGTCGGTGGAGGAGGACCCGAACAACTTTGCGTCGCACAAGTGGCTCGGCATCCTCACCTCGGACCAGAAGGTGAGCACGAAGGAGAAAATCGCAAACGCATACATCATCCGCGACGAGTTCAAGAAGGCCATCGAGTTGAACCCGCACGACGCAACCTCGCTGCACTGCATGGGCAACTGGTGTTACAACATTATGCAGATAGGCTGGTTGGAGCGCAAGGCTGCGGCGCTGGTGCTGGGTGAGCCGCCGAGCTCCTCATGGGAGGAGTGCCTCGGCTACCTGCTTCGGTCTGCGGAGGAGGGCGACACCATCCACAACGCAACGATGATCGCTGATGCCTACGTGCATCAGGGCAAGAAGGACGAGGCCCGCACGTGGTACCAAAAGGCAATCGATATGCCGGCTGCCACGGAGCTGCAGAAGCGCAACCACGATGCCGCGGTGGCCAAGCTGAAAAAGTTGTAAATGACATCAAAAAAAAAAAACCATTGTCTCTTTTCGGAGGGTTTTTTCTCACTTCCATATGAGGTAATGAGCATACACAGCTGAGGTATGGTGTGACAAGCGTGCGGTTCTTAAAAGTGCGAGTGAAACACGGAATCGATGTGTCCAAGACTTGCATGAGTGGGAAAAAGATCTGATTCGTTTTTTTGTCGCTGTTTTATAAGCGCGTCGTCTCATTTCGTATTTACGCGTTGCTTCCACAAGTTTGCCTGACCATTGATGTCCTATCGCACTCCGCATTAAACTTCAACGTTTTTGTTCCTCGCCTTCGACATTGCTGTTCTCGTTTTCTCTTTCTTTTATTTTGCCTCGTGTGTTGTTTGCCCTTTCCTTTTTGTTTGTTTGTTGGCTTTTTTCTTCTGCGCCTCTCTCGATCACTTCCCCTTTGATGTAAACGGCACCTGACCTTTTTTTTTTTTTTCTTCATTGTGGCTCGTTTAATTTGCTCGAGTTTTCCATAGCATTGACGGCATTTCAACTGAGTTCCCTTGTCCTCTCGTCATGCTGTATTCGGCAGCGTCGATGATCACTGATTCAGGTCGGGAAAGCACTATTTCTCTTTTTTCATTTGTGTGTTGCAGGGGTAGTCAAAGGGCTGCACAGATGAATATAAGGGACAGGCTGCACCACAGCGACCAGCTCAATATTGCATGTGTGTACGCAGTGAAAGAGAGAGCTGCAGCTCAACAAAAAAAAAAACGTAGAAAATGAAACAAAGCAAGAAAGCACCTTTCGACCTGAAGCACCAACTTTTGCCGTTGTGCCACAGCGGCAGCATAACCCTTTAAGTGGCAAGAAGTGCTTAAATGTATGCTGCAATTGATCTAAAGAGGGGGAGGGAAAGGGGTGAAGGCTGTGCTGCGGAGCACACACTTCCGCACTGCTTGTTTCACTGCGGCAACGACCTTTCTAGAAGCGAGGAATACCAGGGAAAAAGGTGTAGCCGCCGCGTTAAATTTCTATGTGCTCACCCCTATATGTCCTGTCGAAGCACGCCTTTTTGACTGTTTGCTCGAAGTAACAACCTGTCTGTTACGCAATCTTCTTCTTGCCTAATGCCTCTCTCTCTTTCTGGCTATTTACTTGAGCATAGTAATCACTACCCCTATATAAATGTTACAATAAGTACTTTTTTTTTCCTCCCTCTTATTGGTAGTTCTTGCAAAAGTTGTTTTTGTGGTGATACGCCTCTTTTTTTTTTTTTTTCTGCTTAGAGAGCTGCGGTTATTGAGCGAAAGTGAGATTCGTTCTTTCAACACTCTGATTTCGGTTTTTTTTTTCCCGGTTGTATGTATGGCGAAAACCAACAGTCGATTTCATCTTTTTTTGCTTCTTTGCTTTTACTGTTTATTTTAAGTACTCTTGTTTTTTTTTTTTTTCAAGTTTTATTGTTTTTGCCTTCTAACCGCAGATCATCTGGAGTTGTTTCATTGTGGTGATCGTCGTTTTTTTTTTTTTTTTGAAACGGGTGAGACAATTGGCTGCTGCTGGTCTGACGTCTTCGTTCTCTCCTTCTGACTTGCCTTTCTCTCCCTTGTTTTCCTACTTGCACAGATCATCTTCACCGTGCTGTACCTATCCTCCACGATGGACATCGTCAACCACGAAGCAGCAGCAGCTGCAAGGACTGCTGAGATCGCGGAGGAGCCCGTGTCGGCTGATGGCGTGAGACTCACCCCCACCAACACAATCACGCCCATGGGCTACGTGAAGTGCTCTTTGTGCAGTAACATTATCGATGACGAGGCAACCCATATCGCCGAGGAGCACGGCCATGTGCAGCACATCAAGGCGATGCTGCAAGTTCCGCTGAGCTCTCCTGCACCTTTTCACGTACCTGCTGCGGGTACGGCAACAAAGAACAAGGTCAGTCAGCATGACAGCAGTAGTGGTCATAGTGACGGTGATGCAGCATCACTGCACGCAGTTGGTGCCTTTGCCGTAGCGATGTCGCAGAGCGCCGACCGCGGAGCCGCCGCCTTCGCGGTGATACAGCGGGCACATCGGCAGCTGAACCGCCTGCTGGACGGGATTCAGAACAGCCACGGCCACGTCTACGTCTTCGGCAGCGTCGTGTCGATGGGCTGCTGGGACGGTGTGGGGGATGGCGACTTCGCCTTCATCGAGCCAAAGTGGCTGTACACGCCTGCACCTAGCAGGCAAGTGGTGCTTGTAAAAGAGGACAACGTCGATGGCGAAGGGGAAGAGAAGGAAGATGGTGAAGAGGAGGAGGAACGAGAAGAGGAAGGTCCGGCTGCCGCGCCTATCATTGAGGATGACGACAGCGAAGACAGCAAGAATGGCGTCGATGGCGGAGAGCCAGCTGCAGCCGCGCACGAGCCGCTGCCTACCTTCGACGAGATTATCGGCGCACTCAGATCTCCTGACAACGGTCAGGGCCTCTCGACGCTGGAGAAGCAGATCATCCTCAGTGTGACGGCCCGCCTGCGCGGCGCCGGCTTCCACTTCGAGGAGCTGGATCCGGTCCTGCAAGCTCGCATCCCGGTGGTGCGTCGGAAGCGGCCGACGCGCGACATGATGAATCTGCGCGCGATGGAGCAGGAGCACCTCATTCGCGTCTGCTTTGACCACCCCAGCGACGAGGAGAAGTTCCGCCGAGGTCGCCTGCAAGCTCTCCTCTCCACCTACAACGCACGAGAGGTGCAACAGAACATACATGCTGCGCGGTGGAAACAGCTTGTCCTGGCCGTGCCGGACGGCTGCGATGCGGTGCACCTGATGAGTCGTCGCGAGCGCAACTCCGGCATACGAAAGCAGTGGGTGATGCGCAGGCGCACGCCGGAGATCTTTGCCATCGATTTCGACCTCTCTTGCCGCTGTCACGGCATTCGGAACAGCTGGTTGCTGCGACGGTACCTGGAGCAGGATGAGGTGTACCGGATGGGCAACGTGTTTCTGAAGCAGTGGAGCAAGGCGTGCGGCATCAACAACTCACGCGTCGGCTTCCTGACCTCGTACGCGGTCTTGATCCTGTGGGTGTACTTCCTGCTGCGACGTGGGGTCGTGACGTTTGTGAACCCAAACGACGTCCCTGTCTTGCCCGACCCGGAACAGCAGATGGAAGTTCCGTACATGCCGTTGTGGCCACGGCTGGACGACCCGGCAGCGGACGACGCACGCACAACTCGCCTCGGCGCACTCCTCCGCGACTTCTTCTTCTTCTACGGAGAGGAGTTCGACTGGGCGACGCAGGTAGTGACGATTCGCCAACCCTGCCCGACCGCGGCCGACGTGCGCACTAAGGCCGACCTCAACTGGCTCACCGACGACACAGTCAGCCTGCTGCTGCGTAACCGTTGCTACCACATCTTCTCCATCGAGGACGTGTACGAGGACAACCTCGATCTCGGTCGCCACCTGACGAAGGACAAGGCGGCGTGGACACGGCTGCAGTTTCGGCTGGCCTACACGCGTTGCGGGGGGACGGCGGCGCAGCTCATGCGCCTACTGGACGTGCCGCAGAAACGTGCCAACGACGTACTGCAGGCGCGGCTCTTTCACTACCTTCTCCAGAGCACAAAGACCGCGAAGGCCACCGCGGGCGAGCTCGTGAATTGTCTGTGCGGCGCGGACGCCAACTTCCCTGGCGAGGACCCGCAGTACCTTCTGAGCGCCTATGAGCTGGGCAACCGCCTGTCCGACCTGTGGTACGATGAAGAGCAAGTTGGGCTGGATATAGCGAACCACAAGAAGTATGACCGTCGCGCAAATCTCTTCAGCCCTCCAAAGAACCCGACGGAGCACGGGGAGTGGGGGCTACTGTGCACCGACCCGCTGCCGGCGGACACGGGTGCGCCACAAAAAGCACAAATGGCAACGCGGTGGGTGTGTCTGGAGCCGCCCGTGGCGTCGGTCAACCACCGCGTCCTCGGCGGAGCTATAGCGCAGAGAGCGCCGAATCTGCAGTGGGCGGAACAACTCGCCAAGGAGCGCAAACAGTACACGAAGATGGAGCGTCTTTTTGCGTTGCATAGCAGCGGAAAGGCAAGTGCGAACGCGGAGGAAAAGGCCAGTCCGGCGGTGGTCGGTCTTGCTCTGCCGAACCTCGCCAAGTTGGCGGTGTACCCGCACTGCTTCTACACGCTGCAGTCGCACCGCTTCTTCAGCTCGTACGACGCACGCGGAACATTCCTACAGTGCCTCGAGGATGTCGCCTGGGAAGTGACGGAGCTGCGCGAGGAGCCCGATGCCGACACCACGGCGATCTTGGCCAACCGTCAACGCCTCTTTGCATACTTGAAGGATCGCCTGGGCTCTCGCGCCAAGGCGCTGCCCAACTACGAGGCGGTGCTGCATTATGTTGTCATATCCTCGTGCAACTACGTGCAGTTCCACCTGCAGGGCAAGGCGAGTCAACTTGTCCTCTCCAGTGTGCTGTTGCGCATCCTAGGCGCGGATGGAAGCGCAGCGGACGCGCCGTTGAACATGAAAGCCACGGCAAAGAAGGTCGGAACTTACACCGAGGGCGGAAGAAACAAAGATAGAGAAGTGCCCGTCCAACCAGCGTGAAAAAGACTCCGGTTTCTGCCGCAAAAACTGCTAGAGTTTTGACTGAACGCAAACAACGTACAGCTGCTTTGTTCTTTTCGAGCTCATGGCACGTACGAAAAGGCAAGCTTCAAGCCGTCCTTGCTTCTTCGCCTCCCACACTACCCCTTGTTGGTCAAATTGCTCGTGAACGTCTCAGTGCCTCTGAATGACAATAATAAAGAGATAAGTTCAGCTTGTTTTGGGAAACTCAAGCAGGTTGGAGAAACTCGTTTGTAAGCCAAAAGCTATCAGCCTCAGTGAGGCAAACTTGCGCAGCATACATAGAGCATTACTCCGACTGCCATAATTCTAGATCCTTCCTTTTCGGTTTTTTTTTTTTTTCTGTATGACTCTCACGTCCTGTTCTCAGCCGTGCATCGTACGCCATTTCTCCACCTCCATCTCTTCTCCTTTCTCTGCTCTTTCAATATATATATCTATGTATGTATATATATATGTGCATATCCCCCTTTACAAACTGTCTTCCCATATTATCATTGTCTTTTCGCGTTGTTCACGACCACCCCCTCTTCCCACCCTCAATTGTTTCTGCTGCAGTGATCGCTTTCTCCTTTTTCTTTTTTTCTTTTTCTCCGTTCTTGTTCGCCTTTCCATTTTTCCTTCCCTCTTCCAAAAAGACAGCGTGTACTCTACGTCGTCTCTTTTTGCTTGACAGCACAAACTACCCTTCTTCTGTTGCTTTGTTTTTTTTTTTTTTATCTTCTCTCTCTCTCTCTCTCTCTCGTTTCTGCACCCGTTTGTGTAGCTTCACTTCAGCTTCACAGCCATACCACGTTTCTTTATTTGTTCGGTTTTGCTTCTTGACTCTCCCAGATTTCAAAGAAAAGAGGAAAAAAGGAAAAAATGATGCCTCGTAACTCCCTCATGTTCCTGACGATCGTGGCGGTGCTGCTGGCGCTCAGCTACAGCCATGCCGCCCTCGTGAACAACCTCAATGGCATGTACCACGAAACGACGGCGGCGGACCGGTACAAGCAGTTCAAGCAGAAGCACGGTAAGCCCTTTGGCGAGAGCGCTGAGGAGGGGCGGCGCTTCAACAACTTCAAGGCGAACATGCGCACCGCCGTTTTCCTGAACGCGCAGAACCCGCACGCGCACTACGACGTCTCGAGCAAGTTCGCTGACCTCACCCCCGAAGAGTTCGCGCAGCAGTACTTGAACGCCGATTACTACCAAAGCCAGCGCAAGGCGCACAATGCCCGCGAGAAGGTCTTCGAGGGTGTCCGCAACACCGCGACGCAGTCGGACTGGCGCCAGCAGGGAGCCGTGACGCCGGTGAAGGACCAGGGCAGCTGCGGCTCCTGCTGGGCTTTCTCCGCCATCGGCAACATCGAGGGCCAGTGGGCCGTCGCCGGCCACACGCTCACGCCGCTGTCGGAGCAGATGCTCGTGTCGTGCGATAACGTGGACGAGGCTTGCAACGGTGGCCTGATGGACCAGGCGTGGGACTGGATTATCGAAAACAACAGCGGCAAAGTGTACACGGAGGAGAGCTACCCGTACACCTCCCGCTCCGGCGCCGTTGCCTCGTGCAGGGGCGCGAGCGCGAAGGTCGGCGCCACCATCAACGGCCACATCGCCCTCGCTCAGGATGAGGAAGCCATCGCTGCGTGGCTCACGAAGAACGGCCCGATCGCCATCGCCGTTGATGCCTCGACCTGGCAGCTGTACTTTGGTGGTGTCGTATCGAACTGCTTCTCGCAGCAGCTGAACCACGGCGTGCTGCTTGTCGGGCACAACGACAACGCCAACCCACCTTACTGGATCGTGAAGAACTCGTGGGGTACGTCGTGGGGCGAGAATGGCTACATCCGCCTTGCCAAGGGCTCGAACCAGTGTATGATGAAGGAGTACGCCATGTCGGCGCAGGTGAGCGGCCCGACGACGCCTCGCCCACCCACCACCTCTGGTGCGCCGACCACCTCCGGTGCGCCGAGCAACAAGGTCATCACCCAGCGCAGCTGCTTCAACAGTGGGTGCTCGCTGTTGTGCTCGAGCACGTCGTACCCTACGGGTGTCTGCGTACGGTCGAAGAACGGCGGTTCGGCCATAATGACCTGCAGTGCAACGGAGGTGTCGGAGCAGGTGTACAGCTCGGATGATTGCTCCGGCACACCACACGCGTCCAGCATGCCGGTCGGCCAGTGCATTCAGAGCTACCTCGGCTACTTTGAAAACCTCTGCGACGACGCCGTGGAGGCGGCTGCCACTTCCAACGCCGCCGTCAAGGAGAGGGACGGTGATGCTGTCGTGGTGGGCCTGATGAAACCGCACATCCTCGGTGAGCCGCGTGTACCGAGGCGTTTTGATCGCCTGTAAAGCAAAAGAAACTCTTGTATTCTGAAGGCGGAAATGCAAGCACTTTATTACCCCAAATATGTATGTGCTTGACCATGTCTGTGTGTGAGGCTCCTCTCTCTCTCTATGTTTATCTTTCCGCTGCTACACACGTGTGTTTGCACAATGAATCGTGTCCTATACATGCACGATGCCATGTGTGAATGTGTGTTGTTTCGACGGTTTAGCACGGCTTTGCCTCGCCATCACCGATCACCGTTTTGCTTTTGATAAACTTGTTCTTTTCTTTCTTTTTTTTTTTTTTCAAAGGTATATTATATGCATGCTTCACTGGATTCTGTTTTCTATTCATAAAACGAAAACCTGGAAAAAAAAAAACAGTGCCTTGTCAAATCTGCTTGCACATCATTATAATATGCCTCCTGAAACGATCTCTTCTGAGATTATCTTCTATTATTTACTGTTCTTTTTTTGTTGTTGTTGTTGTCGTTTTTTTTTTTTTTTCGTGTGTATGCACGTTTCCTCGTCTATTTCGAA
Organism: Lotmaria passim; assembly: GCA_037349495.1. NCBI lineage: Eukaryota > Euglenozoa > Kinetoplastea > Trypanosomatida > Trypanosomatidae > Lotmaria > Lotmaria passim. Next base: position 791,810 of record CP140195.1, read on the forward strand.
GTTGTACCTCTTTTTTGTTTTTTTTTTCTTCTTTTCCACTACTATTATTGTCATGCTTTTCATCTTCGTTTTTCTATCTGATTGGAGTGAAAAAAGCAAAGCGTGGGAATATGAAAACGCAAGGAAGAGTGAACTGCTCAGCTCTTCTGTGTTCTTCTGTATTTGTGTGTGTGTGTGCCAGCGTAGCTAACTCTCTGCAGCATGTGCGGAAGCTCTTTTTTTTTTTTTTTTTCATTATAGATAGTGAGTTGTTGTAGTGGTAGAGAAGTGAAGGGACAGAAGAAGCGCGGCGTGTTCGCGCGTCGAAACCGAAATGCTTCGGCGTCTCTAAAAAAAAAAAAAAATCGAACGTTGAAATGAGAGAAAAACGCCGCGCTTTCGTTCCAGCCTTTGAACATTCATATCTCTTTTTTTCTTTTTTCCTCTTTCTTCCTTGTTTATTTGTTGGATGGTTTGTTTTTAGGGGTTTTCTTTCATTCGAATACAATATTGAACTACACGATAACTCACAAGAAGGTAAAAACGATAAATAGCAATTAAAAAAAAAAGGATCCTAACTCCGCCAACAACCCCTGTCGTGCTGGACACGGCATGAGGGGGGGGGGGAAAAGAGGACTTGTGAGTAAAGGAGAGACAACTTGCATTCCAAAGATATACACGGGTAAAGAAAACACAGAAGACGAGAAGAGGTAAAAGAGAGACAACGCGAGAATTAGGGCGAGGGAGAGAGGAAGAGAGAACTCTCACGTCATCGCCAACCCTCGGCATCCATCTTCCACTCTTAACATGAGCTTCCAGCATTAAAAAAAAAAGAGGTGTCTAAGCAGATAGCGTACTGAATAAAAAGCTCGGAAAGCACCACAACAGGGCCGGCAGCACTCGAAACGTCTCCACCGGATGCACGAGCATCGACGCCACGGCAAGCAGCGACGTCGCGCTCGCCACGACGCCCACGTAGGCCAGCAACTGATATCGGAAAGCCGGCAGCGTAGGCACCGCCACGGCGCAGCAGAGCAACACGAGGAGCCCCACCTCCGTCACGCAGTTCCGCGTGTCCACCGTTGCCGCGCTGTCAAAGGTGCGAGACACGATCATGTTGCGAATCGTGAAAAACGGGTGCAGCTGGATCAAATAAAGAGCGGCGTAGAGAATCCCCGGCAAGTGGTGCTGCGCGTACCACTCCTCTATCTCCAGCGCCGCCGTCAGCGGCTTCCGCTTCGGCGGTGCAGCGATGGGAGGAAACACAACTTCCACCACATCCATGTCGGGCTTAGGCGACTCGGCGCTGTCAACCGCCCGAGTATAGGCGACGCTCCGCTCGCCACGGCGCGGCTGCACGTGCTGGAAACTGGGCAAGACGAGAAAAAGCACCAGCCACACCACCGCGCGTGTCGTGGGGTTCACGCCGGCCAGCGTCAGCACGCAGTAAAGACCGCCAACGAGGAAAGGAAAGAGCGCAGTGACCGCCCGCCGCCGACGCGCAGTCCCGAAGGCATGTCGGCACCCGCTCACCTTTGTCTTGACGCGTAGCGTCGCGTCAGCCATCGCCACCAGCGCCATCCCGGCGTTCATTCCCACCGTAACAGGGCCTACGGACATCAACACGAAAAGGACGTTCAAGGCAGCAAACTGCGCCGCTGCGGCTGGGGCGGCCGCCGAGGTATGCCGCAGTTGCGGATACGTCTCCCATTGCCACGGGTCAGTGACGCTGTACCAGCCCCGCTGCCCGGTGCTCACAAGGTGCACATCCGTCAGCACGGCGTAAAGGCAGGTGCAGCTGTAGAAAAAGGCGAGGAAGACGACAACGGAGAACTCGTTCGACACGACTGCTCGCAGCAGCAGCGCGGTGGCGCGGCGCAGCGTCCCGCCACTTCGCGCCGGCCACCGCCGCGACAGCGTCTCGGCAGACTGCGCAATCTGCGGCCAGAGCCCGCTGAGCAGTGCGTATGCGTACAGCGCCGCCACCGCCCACGACCAGATGTGCTGCTGCCATAACAACTGACCGATGCGGCTGACGCGCGACACGATGCCAGGTGGCAGCGGGAGCTGAGCCCGGGCACTCGCACCCGCGAACTCAGCAGCTGGGTCGCTTTTCCGCCTCGCTTGCTCAGTCAGCGTCGTGAGGCCTGCTCCTTCGTTCATGGACGCGGAAAGCAGCCGTATGGCGCCCTGCGTGACAGCGCACGGGTCCAACAGAATTCCGTCATGCGAGGTCGTATGGGTGCAGACGGCGCGGTCGAGAGTGTTGAAGAAGGACACAGCGTACTCGCTCGACGACGGCGAAGGGTAGACAGTGGCTGGCTCAATCTGCAAGTCCAGCTCGCCGGATGTGAGCGAGATGAGGTGCGGAACGCGACGCCGTCGCCGTCGCCGTCGCCGTCGCCGTCGCCGATACCGCAGACAAGCCTCTTCAGTTGAGCGCTGACGACACGCTGATATTAGTGTGGCGCTGGAGAGCCGCGCGTACGGTTCACCACTCGCATCAGCAGTAGTAGCAGTGGCTGACACGGTTGCGTTGGCGGTTCCTGCGAGGCCTTCGCTCGAAGTGGAGGCGTGCTCTGCAGCTGTGAGGGTACGGTATACGTCCGCCATCGGCGCGTCCAGCAACAGAGGGGGGAAGCGGTGCGGCGAGTTGAAGGTCAAAACGCCACCCACATCCACAAAGCTGTCAAGCAGCTGAACTGCCAGTCGAGCCACCAGGCCGCCCATCGAATGGGCGACAAGCCATACACGGTGCTCAACGCGACGGTCCACTGCGGTTGCGCCACGCACGACGGCCTCCACAACGTCGGCAACGTAGTCCGCCTGCAGCCCCACCAAACGGCCGCGATGCACGTTCGCCTGCTCTGCCCACTGAAAGGCGTAAGTACTGATCTGCACGCCCAATAAGTTGCTTGCGTGCTGCATCGCGCAGCTCCAGTAGTTGCCCTGAGTGTGACTCCCGGCGTTGCCGTGCAGGAAAAAGACGTGCAAGTGGGCAGGAATGGCACTCGCGGCAGCCGCAGGAACGAACAGCTTCGACCACATGCACTCCGTCTTCTCCACGCCGTAGCCGCTTGCAGCCGTAGATGCGACTGATGCTCCCGTGCGTGTGAGAGACGCGTTCAGGCCCTTTGAAAATGGCTCTTCTCGCTTCTGAATTATTGGCCAAGGCTGCATTGGAGCAGCCGTAACTGGCAACGGGAGCGAGCTCGCATTCCATAAAATCGTGCTGAAGTGCGCAAGCGCGCTGTAGTCTTCGCGGATAGGGTGATAAAACGAGCGGATGTCAACTATGTAGCACGCCGTGGAAAAGAGCGTCACGACGCTGGTGCACTGAAAGAGAAAGATGAGAAGACGGTGGACACTTGGGTGTCGAGCACATTTGTATAGTACGGTCTTCAGCATAGATCTGCAACAACTGCATTTCTTGGTCGCATACACATACAGGCACACAAAGAGACAGAGACGGTGACAAAGAAAGAAAGAAGGAAAGGTAATAGAAGAAAACAAGCCTGGAAAGGGAAAGCGAGAACCCCTCCAAAAAAAAAAAAAGCACAGCAATAGTAGAGCGAAGGTGCTGCAGTAGGCAAAACGCCCAAAGAAACGACTGGAAGCGAGAAACAAGAGAACGAAAAAAAGAGGAGATATGGGAAATGAATGAGAAAAGAGGAATGAAGAAAGAAAAAGCCGTCATTGCTGTCGAAAACACAAGAAGAGCGATTGCATAGCAACGGTGCGATAAACAAAAAGCCGGAAGAGATTTAAGAGAGAAAAAAGACGAAGTGTCAAAAAAAAGGAAGCGGCTTTATCTTTTTGTCTTCTTTTTCTTTTACTCGGTATAGTCATCTTGCTCAAGGTTGGGCAAATCGCGTGACCAGTGATCGTGATCAATCTCAGGTATAGCTCTACTCCTTAAAACTATGAGTACGCTCCTTCACCTCTCCTCACGGTAACACACTTCTGATGCAAGTAAGGACGCAGCGTGCATCATGTGCATGTGCGTGTGTGTGTGTGTTGAGAGAAAGAGCACTGCACAGTTTAAGAACTCTGTACAGAGAAAAGGAAAAAAGAGTGGATAATAAAAAGTTGTACGCAAGAACGGACGCGAGATTAGCTGCGCGTGTCGCAGTACGTGACGAAGAGGAAGCCGACGGTGTCCTTGTAGCACCGGTGCAAGTCCTGCATCAGTGTCCCACTCGCCTTGAGCACCTCGTCCTTGATGAAGAGGTAGAACGGCTCCGTTACCTCTTGGGCAATGCGCTTGCGCAGCAGCTCCGCGAAGGTATCCACGGTCATGGTGAGCGACACGAAGAACTTTCTGCTGACCAGATCGGGCAGGGCGCAGTTGGCGCGCCTTTCGCAGACGAAAGGAACTTTGTTCATCGCGAGTGCCACTGCTGCGTCGATCGCTCGCTCGGCCTCGAAGTGGATGTCCTTGAAGAATTTCACGCTGGCGCTAGTGGATGCCTTTCGGCTCATTATTCCAGAGTGAAGAGTAAGAAGCCAGACTACGAATGCTTGTGTGTGTGTGTGTGTGTACTGCGTACACAAAACGCTACGAGAGGAGGGAAGGGAATAGTACACAAAGAAGCAAAAAGCTGTCAATACTCCTTTGTTTTTGATCCCCCCCCCCCCCTCTCCAGCCGGACAAGAGGAAGTAGATCAGATGATGGTGAAGAAAAAAAAAAAAAGAGAGGACAGAGAAAACAAAGGCCGAACTAATTGTACATCAGCTAGAGCTTAGACGTGAAAACCCTGCTGGAAGCACATCGCGGACTAGCGCAGAGAAAGGTGCCAAGGGCTTTTCCTTAATCGAACAGTGAAAAAAAAAAAAACAGCGTCTTTTTGTCATTTGTGTGTATGTGTTCTGGTGCGCGAAAACGTATGTGAAATGGAAAAAGACACTGAAAGTCGGCAATCGCACGAGAGCAGCTCACAGAGAAACAAAAGGTAAAATACAAAGGTGGAAAGAAAAGGGAAAAGAAAGAGAAGTTGGTTGACTGCTCGATAACTCATTTCACAGCAGAGCCAGAAAGGGGATAAACCGAATGACCTTGAACGCGACACTTACATCAAACACCTAAATCCCAAGACAGACGAAACTTCCGCACTGTAAAGTATGCCTTGCTGTTAAAAAGCGCATGAAAGCAAAGAAATGTCAAGACAAAGGTAGAAAGGCCTGTTGGCAAGTGTCCTCTCCCACACATTGAAGACGCAAAAGGAGGAGAGCTTGGAAGAGCACAAACGGCCGACAACAGTAAATGCCATTCTCCTTTTCTTTTTTTCCAATTCAGGAGAACTGTCAAGCACCGAGCACAAGCACAAAGAAAAGAGACAAAAAAGGAAAAATGATAGCAATAATAGAAAAAAGAGGGAAAAAAGGCAACCTGGCAATACAGCCTTTCAGACCCTTTGGCTCGTGCCGCATCTCACTCACTTGCAATCAGTCAAAAAGGTGACATGCGCGACGTGCTTACGCTTCTTTTTTTTTTTTTTTCTTTTCTTCTTCTGACTGAAGACGAGAGGTGCGAGGCAGAGCAGTTCGGGCTGAAAAGACAATTTGACATGAAAAAAAAAGATAAAACTCTTTTAAGCAGGACACTCCAGATACTCAAGTCTGTAAGAATAGCACACAAACAAGGAAAGCAATGCAAAACTAGTAAAAAAAACAAGAAAGCGAAATCTTGAAAGAGAGTTTGAAATAGAGTTATAACATGGTAAAGCGCTTTCTTCTCTCAAAACTAATTCTATTGGTTATATCTTTTTTTTTTTTTTTTGGTGGGGTTATGTTCTTTTTTAGTTTTGTTTTTTATGTAAGACAGTCATTCTGCTCTTTCCTCGCGTGAAGCATGCGAAGCAGAAAGAGAGCCGCAAATGTAGTTTTAGAAGCAGTACTGCGGCGGCAGAGAAAGATAGGCTCGCACACACGCTGCGGGGGTCGTCCTAGCCATATGTGTTCTCACCCGAGTACGTGACGTACAGGAAGCCGTCCTCGTCCTTGTACGTATTGTATAAGTCACTCATAAGGGTGCTGTTAGCTGGCACGCTGTCGCCGACAAAGAGAAAAAGCGCCTTCTCGGCCTCCATCGTGATGCGGCGACGGATGCTGACCAGAAAGCCGCCCACCGTCGCGTCCGGCGGCACGAGGAACTTGCTCTTGTCAAGGTCCGGTACCGGCGAGTTCTCCACCTTTTCACAGATCACAAGAATGCGGTCAGGCGCGCGCTCGCGCACTTTTTCCGCATCGCGGCGGCGCGCACTCAGCGTGTGCGTCTTTTTATACGATCCGGCAACCTTCGACATGGCCTGAGTTGTAGCAGAAGAAGAAAAAAGCAGAAAGAAGAAAAAACAGCTTCTGCAGATGGGAGGAACTGGGTGCACCTTACTGCGCACGAAGAGGAAATAAAAAAAAAAAAAAGAAATATAGCCTTTGAATGCAAAAATAGAAAAAAAAAAAAATGTGGAAGCAGGAGATATTAATCACAGAATAGGAAAGAGGAGCAGCTTCGTTTTTGTGCGGTCAAAGAGCTCATGAAGAAAAAAGGTGGAAGTTGCATGCAGAGACCAAGTAACAAAAGAAGCAGACGTGAGAAAGGAGAAAGTGGAGTTGCACGCACGCAGGAAAGGGGAAAAAAAAGGAGGGCTAATAACAACCAGTATGTTCCTCTCCACACACAGACACACATGTTAATGGTACTGATATTATAAAGCAGTATCTGGTCAATATGGCATCGACAAACTGATAATGAAACACATTACAATGGCGGCACATAGCTTTTGCGAAAAAGCTGCCTACGCTCCAGTTTGCCTAACACGCACACACGTGCTTCTCTTTCCCCGCAGAAATTCGTCTTCAGGGAGTGCAAAAGGCGTTGGTCAACCCTTTGCCGAAGAAAAAAAAGGGCTATTGGGGGTGGTGGCGTGTGTGTGTTGTCTTCTTTTGTTTACTTAGCATTCATATTATTACTGGTGAAAAAACTATACACACACACACACAAGCACAAACACATAGAGAGGTGTGTGTGTGTATGCACGAACTGTGAACGATCGGCTAACCAGAATACACGCCTCCAAAACAGAGAGGAGAGAGACTGTGCAAAAAACTCGCAGCAGCGTCCCTCATCATCAATCACTTTGTACGACAAACGTGTTTGAAGGTTGGTGATCTTTGCTAAAAAGAGAGAAGCTGGCGAGAAGAGCCACACTGCTTTCGCTTTGCTCTCTGTTTTCCACCTCCTCCCCACCTACTCCCAATGAAAGAAACTTGGCTGCTCACTTCCAAATATCCTCCGACATCTCCTGCGGGGGTGGTCGGGAGGGCGAGTCCGCCCACTGCACCTTCTGCGGTCCCACCGGTCGCGGCTCGAAGTTCTTATACGTCTCAACCTCCTCGCCCTCTTCTCCGAGCAGCGCCGACTCGTCAGCCGCCTCCAGAGCCGGCAGCCGCACGCGGCGGAAAATGAAGTTGTGGATGAGCATGCGCACACTCGTGTGCACCACGTCGGGGCTCAGGGTGACGTAGGAGCTGGCCAGGTGGTAGCCCATCTTCTCCGTGTGCTCGATGACCTGTTGCGTGATCGACGTGGTCAGAATATCTGCCGCTCCGTTCGCGACCTTCGTGGTGGCGAAGAAGGCCGCGCGCTCATTGGTTTGATAGCACTGCCAGTATGTGGAGGAAAGCTGCTGGTTCAGGTCGCGCCGGATCATCTGCGTCAGCTTGCGCAGCTGGAAGCCGTCCGCACCGTAGGTGATGGTCATGGCATGCCGCTTCACGCCTTGGTCGTGCTGCATGTGATCGCACAGCTGCACGACACACACGTCTGGCAGCTCAACCATCTGCGCCCTTTCGTCGCCGCCTGTCTCACCATCGCCTGCGGTGGCGGAGGGAAAGGCGTAGGGCATCAAGTCCCACGCGTTCAGATGGTTCACCAGCTCCGCACGCAAGCCGTCATCGTTCACGGGAAGTTGGATGTGGTTGGTGCGCAGGAAGCTCAGCACCTTCTCAAAAACAGCTGGGTTTGCATCAACAAACACGTCCTCACTCATCTCGGGAGACGAGGCGGCAGAGGTCGACGTCGACGATGATGGCTGCGGCACAGCTGCCGGCGGCGACGACGACGACGATGGTGACGATGACAAAGTCAGTCCTTCAAACATCTTTGCGAAGGTGGTGTCCGGGTAACGGAGGAGGGTCGAAAGACGGGTCTGAAAGTACCTTCCCCCCACGTTCACCTTCACAATTCGATTCATAATGGTCTGTCTCTGTGATCCTATCAGTTTTTTTTTTTCTTTGGTAGCAGTTCCACAAGCGCTTGGTTCTTTTTCTTTGTCGCCGATAGAAAGAGAGAGAAGGGTAGAGTGGATAAAGGTAAAAAGAAAAAGAAACTGCTTTATTGAGTTACCGCTGAGATAAAACCATTTCCATTTGCGGCACGTTTTCCCTCCTTCCGTTGCTGGCGTACGTTCTCCCGTTTTCTACCCCGGGGTACAGCATCTTTCCCTCTTTCATTCTCTCTCTCTCTCCTTTCAACCATACGAAATGTCAACTGAGCAGCATACGCTTGACAGGGCTCTTGCTTTTTCGATGAGAGTGCACCTAAGTTCATGCAAGCCTGAGTGACTTTACTTCAGCCTGGCGGATGATAATGCGGAGGGGGTGGCTAGGTAGGGACACTTACCCTCAGCTACCATAGTCTTCGTTTTTGCATGACGCTTTTCTGCAGCCAACGCTTTTTCTTTTTCTTTTCGTTGTTGTTGTTGTCAGCAGTTGGATGCGACATCATTAGCACCTTCGTTGAGAAGTTTGCAGACGAGTTAATATATGTACATAAGCGCGAAGCAACAGGAGTTTGTTCAAAAACGTCAATCGGAAAACCAAGGTAGCTGAAGTAACGCAGAGGCGGTTGGCCGACCAGAGGGCTCCCACGACAGACACGCTGCCACCACCGCCAGCGCATCGCGGGAACACGTCGCCATAGGCGTCTTCTGCAGATACTCCAACGGGGAGAGAGCCTTTCTTGCGTTCAGAGCGTCCAGAAAGGTCCAGAAGTCGTCCGCTGCACCGTCGGATAGGTGGTCGCTGAACCAGGGATGAGCCTTGCTACTCACCCCGGCTAAAAGCTGATAGGCAGTAATCCCAATTGCCCACACGTCGTCATGAGCAGCGCACGCCAGCGAGCTGTTCTGCAGTCGCTCCGGTGCGGTGTACAGCGGCGTGCCTGGGAAGCTAGAGGGCGCGGCGCCAAGAGGGGTGAGCGTCTCCAAGTCGCCCAACAGGACGTCGCTACTTTCCTCAAACGCGAGGTCGATGAAGATGTTACCGAGGCTGACATCGCCGTGAACAAGGCCGCAAACGTCGTGCAGGTGGTGCAGCGCCGTGAGCACACAATGCAGAGCGTGCTTGCAGCAGTTTTCGCTGAGACAGGGCCGTGTGGTGCTCCTATCCAGCAGCGTCTTGAGCGGAGGACCGCAGCGACTCAGCAGCCATTGATAGTGATGAGGGGTGTCCACGTGCATCGCCAGGTATTCAACAAAGTACGATGCCACGGCCAGCCCGTGCGTGCTGGACTGCAGCCGCGCAATGTGAGCGGCGATGGTGTGCACGTTGCTGGTCACCGTGTCCTCCTCCCACAGGTGCACCTCCTTCATCACCACCACTCGCTCGGGGAGGGAGGACCACCGCACGCAGTGCACGCGGCTTCGCCTGACGGCCGCGTCACCCGGCTCTCGGAGGGGGCGAACAAACCCCTCCTGCTCCTCGTTGACGTCCGTGATGTCGCTCAGAGAGAATGTTGGCAGCTCGCCCATTTTCAAGCCTTCACGTGTATGTTACAGCTGCGAGGCAGTGGCCCAATTACATAAAAACCACGGTTACCGTTTAATAAAACAAATAAGCAGAAGCTCTCCCTGCAATGGCAACAGGAAAAAAAAAAAGAAGTGACGCCTTTTCTTTTTTCTCTGTGGCTGTGTTGCAAAACCGGCCAGCAAGAGAGAACAGAAAAGAAGAGGAGGCAAGCAGCAGCGACATCGGTAAGCCGTGAACATGGACGAAGCGAGGCGGAATGCTGGAAAGCAGAGCGGCTGCCATTGATTCGCTGCATGGAGGAGAACCACATTCGCCTCGAAAGAAAAGTGCGTAACACACACATCAGACATCGGTAATTGGCCACTCTATTTTTGTTGTTGTTTTGCAAATGAAGGTGCACCGTGAAACTGGTGTTAGCTGTGCCTTTTACAAAAAGACGTTTAATCAAAGCAGAATCGCTTTTAGAAAAAGAGGCACATTAGAGAACTGAGGATTACTGGTCTCTGATCTTGGGTTCTTTGTTACAGTTGTATATCGTCCGGCGACGACGTTTATTTCAGTTTACTCTGTTCGCCAAAAACGAGCACAAAAAGAAAAGCACGGAACGTTGTTGGACGGCAGCTCAGCCATCCACACTGCAGCGTATGGCGTTCATTCGCGATGATGATAAATAGGCCTTTTTTTTAAAGGCCCGAGCTTCTTTTTGTTGTTCTTTGCTTCTTCATCACAGCTCTCTGACCTTACTTCTTCCCCTTCGGCTGTTGCGTCGGATTGTACGCAGCGATGACCTCCTCTACTGTCACCAGTTTGGGCCTGTTCGGCACCTTCTCCTTGATCAACGCGGCAATGCGGCGCAGCAGCTCCTGTTTGCTCTCAATGCCATCCACCACGGCGTTACGCGTCTGCGTGTCGAAGTCACTCTTCTTGATGTAGTGCTCGTCAACTGGCGTCTTGATCGCTACCTTGACACATCCACGTGGCACCACAGGAAACTTGTCGGTGCTCTGACTACGCGGGTAGGATGCCTTAGGGTCCAACACCACGTTCGTGTATCCCAGTACGCGCAAGGCAAGCAGAATTTCGTCCATCGACGGGTGCTCCACACTTTGCGCCTTCGTCAGCCGACGGCCTTCGCTAGGGGTGAGGTAGGAGTCCAGGTATTGGGGATAAATGGTCTGATAGGTCTTCTTGTTGTAGTTGGGTGGCAGGGGACGCACAACAGGTCCGCGCCGCTGCGGTTGCTGGGGTTGCTCTTGCGTCTGTCCCTGTGCTGCCTCCATCGCGCTGCTGCGGTGGTTGTTCAACTATAGAAAAAGCACCTTTGTGTTGTTTTTTTCTTTTCTTTTTTTCTTTACATGCAGGTCGTTAAAAAGCAGGGGATCGGTTGAAACGTGTGTGCAAGATGTTCTTTTTTTCCAAGCGATCGATGATGCCAGCAACTGCCCACAGTACTCTGATCAAGAAAAAAAAAAAACAGTAATAATAATAGAATAATCCGTAGGCAAAAGGAAAATAGAGACACATGGGGTAGCACCGAAAAAAAAAAAACGAAAGAGTAGATGAAACCAAACAGAAAGCAAAGAGCTTCTTTACATGAGATTCAGTCGTAGTACCAGAGAACAAAAAGACTTTTCCAAAGTCCACGCAAGTAATATAGCCAACAAACAAACAACATTTGTTTTGCTCTTCTAAACCAGATTTCATGCATCGAAAACACGAAAACTTGGAAAAGTAAAGCACTACTGTGTTGTCTTTTTAAGGGGAAGGAAAGGTCATTCGTAAGTACTTGCGCAAAGTACTTTTTCGTTCTTTTGGCTTCGTCAACCAAGTGCATTTGGCTTTTTATTTTCAAGTTGTGACAAGCAACCATCATTGTAGAGAAAATAAGTAGAATAAAAATGCGACGGCACGCAGCACACACCCATGCACACACACACACACAATGCTCTGTGAAAACCCCCGAAGGGAGAATAAAGGAGGAAAAAAAAACGCGAAGTAATAACAGTGATTATAATAATAGCAAAAAAAAAAAAAGGAAAACGCGAAGGAAGCAATCAGAGAGGACATCGCAAGCATACCTTGTTGCGACGCCAAAAAAAAAAAAAAGAAAATACAATTGCACTAGAAAAAAAAAAAGATAACGTTCGGAATGCACCTTCCTCCCCTCCCCCCACCGCTTTCACTTACGCCTCAGATGGTGTGAAGAATGACTTCTTGCTCGTGTTGCGCTTCAAAGCCGCCTCCTCTGATGCGCTCACAAACCGCTGGAGCGCAGCGCGGGTGTCGCCGGAAATAATGGAGCTGTTGCCCGGCCTTGGCCCTAGGATTGCCTCCACGTCCTCCCTCAGCAGCTCCTTCTTCTCAAAAAGCGTGGTGGACAGCTTCCGCAGCTTGTCATCGTGTGTCTTCAGCAGCGACTTCACGCATTCGGTGGCTGCCGCCACCAGGCGAGCCGCCTCCTCCTCTGCCAACTTTTGCGCCGTCTCCGAGTGTCTCTGGAACATCCGCCCCTCACTCAGGCGCTGCGGCTCGTATGACAGCAGTCCGACTTGGCGAGACATGCCAAACGCGAGAAACTCGCGAATAGCTGTCTGCGTGGCACGCTGGTAATCGTCCTGTGCCCCCGTCGTGAGCGAGTCGTACTGCGTCATCTCCGCCAGCCGTCCACCGAGCATCACGCAGATGTCCGTAAAGAGCGAGAACTCCGTCGGCATGTCCAGCACCTCACGCCCGACTTGCTGCGTGAACCCACCCGCCGGCCCACGCGGGGTGATGGAAACCTTCACCACATCCGTCTGCTCCGGCAGCAGCCACGCCGTCAAGGTATGCCCACTCTCGTGCAGTGCAACGCGCCGCGCCGCGGTGTCTTGCATCCGGTTGCGGTGCTTCTTGCCGATCAGCACATCATCGATCGCAGGGAGCAGGTCCACGGCGGTGACGGTCGTCTTATCATTGATTGCCGCGCTCAGCGCACCCTCGTTCACAATGGCGGCAATTGTGGCGGGCGACACGCCCGGTGTCAGCTCCGCCAGCTTCTTCGACAGTGCCGGTGCGTTGTCGCAGGTGACCTTGCCCAGATAGTGTCGGAAGAGGTCGCACCGCGCCTCCTTGTCCGGCATGGGGATCTCGACCTTTCGGTCGAAGCGGCCTTCCCGCAAAAGGGCTTTGTCCAGGCTGTCCATAAAGTTAGTCGCCGCGAACACCACCACCGCCTCGTTCGCCTCCAGCCCGTCCAGCTCCGCCAGGAGCTGGTTGATGGTGCGGTTCTCCTCGCTGCTGAGGCCCAGCGCGCCGTTGCCGCTGCTGCGTGAGCCGACGGCGTCGATCTCGTCAATGAAGATGACCGACGGTGCCTCCTTCTTCGCCGCGGCGAAGAGCTCCCGCACTCGCTTCGGGCCAGAGCCGGCGTACACCTCGATAAAGTCGGCGCCACTGCAGCTGAAGAAGGGCACGTTCGCCTCTCCTGCGACAGCCTTGGCCAGCAGTGTCTTGCCCGTGCCCGGCTCCCCGGTCAGGATGCAGCCCTTCGGCAGCCGAGCCCCAAGCCGCGTAAACACCTCCGGCGTCTTCAGGAAGTTGACGTACTGCTGCACCTCGGCGAGCGCCTCGGGCACGCCGATGACCTCGCTGAACTTCGTGTCCTTCACCGTCACCTTGAAGTCCTTTGGTCCCATTGGGTTCATCGCCTGCTGCATCGCCTTCTGCATCTGGCTGAAGAAGCCGCCGTCTTTGGGCCCCTTGCCGGCTGCCGCCTCCGTCGCCAGGCGTGCGCGGCGACGCATGACAAAATAAATCACAAGGCCAAGCGGGAGGGCCATCAGCATGGCGCCTCCGATGGCCTGCCCGAGGGTTGGGTCTTGGTTCACCACCTTGCGTCGCTTCTCCGCGTCAAAGAAGCCACGGAAGTAGGTGGGTTTGTGCCCCTCCTCTTCCCTCTGCCGCTCGTCACGCTGCATCGGATCGTGCATCTTTTTGTGTGTATGTGTGTGTGTGTGTACTGTTGTTTTTGCTGTTGTGTGTATTCCTTCCCTACAGGAGAGACAAATCGAAGAGAATACTCTACGAACGAAAAGAAAAAAAGCGTTGAGGTGGTGGGTTTTGCACCGCAAAGGCAAGAAAGCAAGAACAAGACTTCAAAAAGACAAAAAGGAGAACTATATGCTCTTGTTCCCCCCCCCCCGCCTCCCCCTTTCATGTAAGCAAAAAAAAAAGGGCGCGTTTATTCTCGTTGCATTTTTTTTTTGTCGTCTGCGCTTCTCGCGACAGAGGAACGACGAAGAGCTATCGGTGCTCTGCCAAATTGCAGAGTTTACTTGAGGGAAGCGTCACTACTACTCTACAACGGGAAAGAGGTAATGAATTTTTTTTTTTTTTTGAAAAGGGGCACACACACACAAAAAAAAAAAAAGAGCAGATCAAAAAAAAAGCAGTGTAGAGAATATCTAAACGAAAAGCCCTAATCGGAGAAACGAAAAAAAAAAAACTACAGTTGCAAAGCAGAAGCTGTCGTAAGCATCACTCGAGGCTCATTCGTCTTCCTTTCAGGCGGATGAATGAGAACCTTGAGGGTCACGACCGATCCGTCAGAAGCACGCAACAGGGTCGTCTCGATAACGCGGCTCAAGCGGTTTGCCACATCCGCGGCAACCGCCCTATGCTCGCGAGCGATGCACTGCCAGCCAGCATGAAGAGAGAAGTGCTGACAAAGAAAGCGAGCTGGTAGAAGAAACAGCGGCGAGACAGAGGCAAAGGTGTGCCGATCACGGGAAGCGGTAGCTGATGTCGTCTGCTCTTTGTGGGCTTTGCGGGAGCTCTGTTGAGAGGTTTGCGCAGCTTTCTTGCCCGGCTGGCATTTCGCTTCTGGGCGCTGCGGAAGGCCGTCAGGGAACGAAACCACCACCCACATCTTCGGAGGAACGGACGTTTTGTGCCACAACCTTGTGTTCAGGACTCTTGGCAGCTTTTCAATCTGAAAAGCTGCCAACTTCTCCTCATGCGCCCGCATGAGAGCATCACGCGTGGCTGCATCGGTGTCTTCCACGCGCTGCACCGCCCACCTTGTCTCCTCGCCCTCAGCGCAGCTTGCTTCTTCCGTGTGGGAGGAAGGACAAAAAAGAGGAAAGAAGCCGGACACTGCCATCACGCAGCAGCGGGGCAGGCCATGCATCAAGGCAACAGCTTCTCGTGCAATGTAGCCCTCCGGCACAGGGCCTAAATCGGCAGAGCCGAAGCCACTCTCGCCGAGAGAAGCAAAGCGACCGCATTCGCACACCAGCGTCCGCAGTCGCGCAGGGAGCTGGGGCACCCATGGAACAGCCACGATAAACACCGGCACCACATTCAGGGTCACGGTCCACTGCTCTTTCGTCTGTGCACTTTGCGACTGCTGCTGTGATGGCGCAAGAGTGTAGTCGATGATGCCAAGGCCTCGCAAAACGGCACGAGAACGCAGATCAGCGGGTACTGTGGGTTGTGAAGGGACGTCGCAAGCGTCCACAACAATCAAGGACAGCGATTTGGCCGCCTCGCGCTGCAGCGTCTCTGCAGCTGTGTAGGACACGGCGCACGCCTCGGGGTGCAGCACAAGAATGTCATCGCGACTTCGCAACACGTCCGCTAGCAGCTCCAAATAGTCTTCTCTGATGCAAGAAAGCTGCGAAGCGCCCTCACAGCAAGTCGTCTGTCGCGCTCGTTCCATGTGTAGGGGGAAAGAAACAAAAAAACGAAACGAATACAAAGGCAGCAGTGTTTCCTTTTTTTGTTTGTCTGTTTGTTTGTTTCTTCACATACATAGTAAACAAAAAAAAAATGTTAGTTCAATCGAGATGAGCCTCACAGCGC
This sequence comes from Lotmaria passim, assembly GCA_037349495.1. Classification (NCBI taxonomy): domain Eukaryota; phylum Euglenozoa; class Kinetoplastea; order Trypanosomatida; family Trypanosomatidae; genus Lotmaria; species Lotmaria passim. Next base: position 807,438 of record CP140195.1, read on the forward strand.
CTGGTTACAAAGACGGGATAAAAAAGTAAGAAAAAGGGAAACAAGAAAAGCTCTGAGGAGCGAGAAATGTAAGCTCTCAACACAACTCTGTCCAACACGGTTGAAAACAAAGCAAAAAAAAAAAAAGAGTTTGTCGGGCAACCGACGACGCAGTGGCAACCACGACGATGAAAAAAAAAGATCGCGTTGTCAGCGCAGCTTACGCTATTCGTTATCGTCGACACGGAGAAAAAAAAAGCAAAGCGAAACGCCTGAAGCTTCCGCGAAATGCGTAACTTTCTTTTTTTTTTTTTCTTTCGCTCGTTCTACTGTTGATAACCAACTGAAGAGTACAGAATAAAAGCAAAGAGCACTTTAGGAAAAGCAATATAGTTTTTTTTTTTTTTTCGCCCGTTAAGGGAAGTCCATGGTGCATGACGACACCAATAAAAATGGTAAAACTACAACGAAAAAAGGAAGTAAGCATCACACGCAATGAGTGCCTTGCCAAGCAAACAAACAAGCAAAACTCATTTTTCACTGCCTAGGAGAAACGAAAAAAAAAAAAGAGGTATTAATGGTAAGAAAAATAAAAGGAAGGAGTGCTAATCGGAAACGAGATAACGTCTATACGGGTATTGAGAGTAGCACAGAAGCGGTAACTGTGGCTTCACGCGTGGGAGTAGGCGCCATGGAGCCCTTACAGGATAGAGCAAAGCTCTTCAAGGCTCTTGCACACAAAAAGCAGCCTCTCCAGCTCCACGTACATGGCGCTGAGTTGCTGGTTAAACTCCATCAGGTTGCGCGAAGAACGCATCCAGCGGAAGTGCAGCAGACGCATCGCAAAGCAGTACACCTCGTTCAACCGCCTCATCGCCACCTCGAGGTTCTGATCGAAGATGAAGCGGCACAGTTGCACTCGCCCCTCGCAGGCAGAGTAAGTGGAGTGCATCGTGGTGCTAAACTGATTCATGGTAGCGTTGACGCCGAGGAGCGTCATGAGCCGCATCGAGACGTTGATGCCCGCCGCAGCAGTCATAAAATCGGGACTGAGCATCGCGTTCCATTGCTCCGGGTGCTTCTCCACGAGGTACACCAGTTGAGTTAGGCCGAAGAGGCCAGCGCCGCGAAAATCGGTGGAGGGGTCGACTCCCTGGAATCCGAGCTCCTTCCATCGCTCATTAACTGCGTGGATCTCCGGTGAAAACCTCAAGCTCTCAGGCGCAAAGACAACTCGGTTGTGGCCATTCCACAGCCGTCCCAGCAGCTCCACGTCGTCCGCTTTCGCCGGGTAGTAGGGGCGGACGTGTGCGTCACGAATGCGAGTGAGCATGAACTCATGGTGGGGTGGGATGCTCGGTATGAAATAGTGACTGACAGCGTTCGGCGCTCGGTCCATCATCTGCAACCACATGTACTGCGGAATGTAGTAGTAGGAGCTATTCATCTCCTCCAGGCGCGGTGCGCGCACCAGCAGCGAGGTCGCCTGCACCGACGGCGTAGCCCTGTGACTAGGGGTGCCATTGTATTGGATTGGAGGCGGTGCTGAGTTGTCCTTTTGCGGCGTCGCTCGATCTACGTGTCCGGTCGAAGCCGCGCCTTCGCTGCCTTGACTTGGAGCATGGCGTCGACGCATCCTTCACTTGAGTTGGCGTTAAATACTCTTTCTCTCGCTCTCTTTTTATCACATGCACTTTTCGCACAAGAGAAGGCAGGCGTTGGGACGAAGGAGGAAGTGAGAGACTGCAGTGCACCTTCAAGCAGGATAAAAAGCTACCAGCCTTCTCGCTTGCCGCTCAGTATACACGAAGCGAAGACTGCAGCAGACACCGCATACTTCGATCAAAGAGCTTGCCACTAGCTGTGTCAGTCGTATCTCCGTTGAAAACACAAAAAAAAAAAAAGGTGACGTACTCTCGATGGTTTGAATCACGCAAATACCTGCGCTTCCTCTGCTGTTTTGATTTAAAAAAAAACGTCGGAAGACAAAAGGTGAGGGAGTGGAGCAAAGAGAAGTGGGTTCGCCAGGTTCATGGAGGAGCACCAGCCATAGCATCCATTGCGGTATCCCAAAAGCTCATTCTAAAAGGCGACAACGAAGCCACGAGGCGCAGCAGGCCCATTACTCCAACCATCCCTCTTTTAACAAGAAAGAGAGGTGCTTGCCTTGAAACAAAAATGCCGTCGCTCTCTGCGAACCAAAGACACCAACGCAGAGAAAGACTGTGAGCTGGGAATGAAAGTAACAATGACGAGGCTCAGTTTACTGCTCTCCGCCAGCACGTTTGCACGACGCTTCTGTGCGACTTTTTTTTTTTTTTCTTCTTCTGTTTTCATTATCTTGTTTTCCATGCCATATGAAACGCAGGTATAAAAACTAATTCAAAAAAAAGAAGAAAATAAAGGTGCCTGAAATTCAGATAAAAAAAAAAAGGAGGAGGAGCTCCAAGACATACGGCGTCTCCTCATTATTCGCGAGCTCTTATGTCGTTATTCCTCCTTCAATTATGGAGCCGCCTATGTTAGATCGATTAGCATTAACTTCAGATCACACCCACATTATCCTTAGTTTCTTTTTGTCGGCGTACTTTCAACAAGTCTTCTAATGCAAATAGTGTAAAAAAAAAAAGTGAGTCAAGCAGCTCATGTCTGTTTTTACTGCAGTGTTTTTCTCCACCATGGTGCACCTGGTCACGATCTACGTTCTTTCTCTTTCTCCGGCAATAGAACCGATCATCCCCTTTCTTATCGTGCTGCAAATGCTACTCGAGTATACCACGGTATCATCAAAAATGAAAAAGAACACAAAACACATTTAAAAAAAGACTAACATTTCTCTTTCCTTTCCTCTGTGAAACTATTTACACTATTTAACTTGTAGTCCTTTCGCTTGCTTGCTGACCAGCAGCAGCGAAAGCTGTTGTGCCTGCAATACACGACTCCAAATAGGGAGGCACGGCGGTGAGTGTGATTCTATTTATATATATTACCTGTTAGCAATCTTCCTCTCCGCTCGGGAAATAAAAGCCGTTTCTGTATTTTCCTGCTTCTTTATGGCTAGCTTTGTGGCGTTGCTTGCTATTTCTATGTAGTGCTTGTAAGCACGCGTTGCGAGGGCCGAACGTGCGACGAATGCGTAAGCGGACTGAACTGAGAAAGAGAGGGGGTTTCGTTTCATGAAAAGAGCACATGACGCTGGCACCAAGTGTGCCTGACTCGCAGTGCGCAGAACTCTTGCCCTCTGTCTCTCTGTGCACACGTACGTTGGAACTACATCTTGGACGCAAAGAGCTTCTTCTCGTAGCTGTGCAGCGAGTGAACGCCGCCCTCGCCCTGCGCGGTGGCCGAGCGGCGGTTGAAGAGCACCTGGCCGGCGTACATCTTTTCCCGAATGGCATCAAAGCTGACCTCTCCGATGTCCTGCGCGGACTGCTGGAGGCCCTTTGCGATGTAAGCAACCAACTTCGCAGCCGAGCCCTTGTCCACGACGTTGCCCGACACGCCCTGTGCCACTTGCACCGCCTCGTTCTCAGACAGGTAACGCTTGCCAGACTCCTTGCCCTGGCTCATCGCCTCCAGGCTGCCCATGCCGCGGTACACCTTCAGGCGCACGCCACCCTTGAAGAAGTACTCGCCGGGTGTCTCCGTCGTGCCGCTCAGCATGCCGCCCAGCATCGCGCAGTTCGCGCCAATGGCGAGCGCCTTGCAGATATCGCCGACTGTGCGAAGACCGCCGTCAGCCGTGCACGGCACGCCGCGCGAGGCGCAGTATTGCGCGACCTTGAACACCGCCGTACCCTGCGGCCGACCACACGCGAGTACCTCCTGCGTGATGCAGATGCTACCGCTGCCCATACCGATACGCAGGCCGTCCGCGCCAGCGTCGATGAGGTTCTTCGCCTGGTCCTGCGTCACAACGTTGCCGGCGACGACCTCGATGTGCGGGTAGGTCGCCTTCACCCACTTGATGAAGGCGATTTGGTAGATAGTGTTGCCCTGCGAACTATCCAGCACGAGCACGTCCACGCCCACCCCGGCCAGCGCGGCAACGCGCTTGCGGTCGTCTGGACGGGTAGAAGTGGCGGCCGCGCAGATCAGGCGGCCGTGCTTGTCCAGCGTGCTGTGCGGGAACTCACGCGCGCGCACGGCGTCGCGGCGCGAGCACAGGTACACGACTTTGCCCGCGTCATCCAGGATGGGCAGGTAGCCGTGGCGGCTGCGGTTCAGCACATCCATGGCCTCCTCCAGGCGGATCGGAGCACGCTCCACCGTCATCGTCTCGCGGCGCGTCATCACCGCCTGCGCCGGCGTCTCCTTGTTCTTGACGTAGTCGATATCCTTGGTGCACACGATACCCAGCAGCTTGCCATGCGGGTCGCCGTTCTCCGTCACGAGGATACCGCTGATGCCTTTCTCCTCCTTGATGCGGATGATCTCGCTGATCGGGGTAGTCGGGGAGACCGACTTGGGCTTCGAGATGAAGCCATTGCGGTAGGCCTTCACCGACTTCACCATCTCCACCTGACGCTCGATCGTGCAGTTGTTGTGCAGCACGCCGACGCCGCCCATGAGCGCCATCGCCTTCGCCATCTCGTTCTCCGTGATGGTGTCCATCGGCGACGACACCACCGGCACGTGCAGGCGGATGCGCTTAGTGAACTGCCCAGAGACGTTCACATCACTCGCGCCAAAGTCAATAAAGCCCGGGAGAATGATGAAGTCATTGTAGGTCAGTCCTTCACCGGCGAAGAGCTCCTCGGCGGTGCAGCCATCCTTGATGGTCTTGACGCGATAGTTCGCGTTAGCGGCGCTCATCTTGCTGTGAGTAAAAGAGGAGGACGCTAAAGGCAGAGTTGAAAGCTGCTTGCTAGCACTAACGAGAACAGAACGACGAAAAAAAAAGCTCAGCGTGAGCTCCTTTGCGTACGATCTGCAATACGCAGGACAATGAAAGGTAAACTTTAGTGTGACGTATAGCACAAAAAGACACGCACACACGCACACAGAAATAGAAAGAGAGAAAATAAAAGAATGAGGAGCCAAATAAACAAGATCAAATAAGTCCAATCGTGAGCTTTAATAACTATGCGGTAGATGGAATTTAAAAAAAAAAAAAAGAGAGGTATATGTAGGAAAAGTGAATAGAAGAGAATAAAAAAGGTGCGAATGAAACCATCTTTCTTCCCTCCCCCCCCCCCTTCTTCGTCACCTCTCTCTCTCTTCTTGTCATTTCGTGATATTACTGCTCTATCATACACACAACGTCAGCAGCGAGTGCGAGCAAGCAAAAGAAAGAGAAACTGATTCTCCAGCATCATATTTGCCACCAGTGCAGGTAATGATATCAACAACAAAAAGAAAATAATGCTCTTTTTTGCTTTTTACTCAGAGTGCTTTCTGCCTAGTCCCCCAATCGAAAAAGCTGTTAGCTTGCAATACGAGGCATAAAGCCCTCTTCTCTGAGAAAAACAAACTAGCTCCTTACCCAAGAGGATTGGGGTCTTTCCTCATTTCATAGATATTCAATAGGCAAAGAAGTTCCGCGCTTGCGGAAACGAAAGCCATGCATTGAATAAAAGAACGTAAATACATCGAAAAGGAAAGAAAAAGGCAACAGCATGCGAAAGGTGTGAGAGGTGTTCGGCACCGTCAACTTCTCCCTCACAGGCAAATCAACCAAGAACAGCTTCTAGTGCATCAACTCTGGTCGCACATGTGAAATAAAAAAAAAAAGGCGGTGTGAACCACCGTGGCTCGCATCGGCGGGACAAAGTGAGTGAAGGTGGGAACAAGCGCAGTGTTGTATAAACCGTATGGAAACAAATTTCTTCAACTGGGCATCATATGTGTCACTTGTTTGCGAAAGCTAGAAGGTCACAAAAAAAAAAAAAAAACAGCACGTTGAGATTGCGTCACCGCTGCAATTTACTCGCGTTTGTATATGTGTATACTTGTCTTAAAGAGCGATTGATGGCTAAATGCGAGACGCATTTCCCAGCAGACAGCAACTCGCAATCCGCAAAGCACACAACCTCTTACATCCGATATCACCTTTCCGGTGCCTCTTATGACAACAGATCCAACTTCGTGACCAGCATGACGCGGATGCTCTGGTCAAAGGAGGAACACACGGCCAGGCCCTCCTTCGATCGGTTCCAGTCCAGTGCATTGATCGGCTGATCTCCCACCTTTGCTTTGTTCAGTTCCTCCACAGCGCCAGCCACGCCGCGCTCCTGCCCATCACTGTCCTTCAAGGTGCGCTCTGGCGGGTACTTGTAGAGGCACAGCGTTAACTCGCCACCGCCGCCGCTCATGAAGATCTCGCGGTTCTGCGGCAGCGCACGCGAGCACCAGACGGTGCCGTCCGACACACGCTCCTCCACGTAGGCGTAGCCCAGCTTTGGGTGCAGCGTGCGCAGATCGTAGCACCGCACACGGCCCTCCAGCGACGACACTATCAGCTTGTTGATGGGAATATCAGGCCGGTCAAACTCCAGGTCGCACACGCCGTTGCCCACTTGCATCTCGTGGAGCATCTTTTGCGTTCGAAGATCAAAGATCTTGACATCACCGTTGTCGTAGCCGGCGGCCACGACGCGCTCGTCTGGGTCAAAGCTGTTGCCAAACCGCACCGTCCAGCAATCCCGCGCACGGGCAGGGTCGGCCGGGTTCAGCGAAACAACCGGCTTGTTTGACTGGCGTGTGTCCCACACCCTGACGGCGCCATCGCGGCTACCTGTCACCAACTCCGGCGGTCCGGCGTAGTGCGCGCCGTCGATGGCGTTGATTATGCTCTCGTGTGCGTGTGGAACGTGGAAGACAGAAGAATCCTCCACATCGCTTAGCGCGTGCTTCGCGGACGTGTCTACTGCAGCCAAACGCGTCACGTCGAAGACGCGCAAGCTGCCAGCAAAGTCGCCGGTCGCCACCTGAGAAGCGCCGGCGGAGGTGCTGCTGCTGTCGCCGCTGCCGAAGACGGCGTTTTGACCAAACGTGCAGCACTTCAGCGGGTGTGGCAGCCGCAGCTCTGCCGTTGTCTGCAGCTCGCTATGGTAAAGCTGGTATATGGAGAGGGCACCGTTGTTGTTTGGGTACTGCCCAACCACCACAAAGGACGCACTTTGCGGGATCCATTTGACATCGAAGGCGGTATAGAGGAGGCTCTTCTTGACGTGTTGAAAAATCTGCTGCCGACTAAAGCGCTTCGCTGCGTTATCGCCGCCAGAAGCCGTATTAGAGGAAGATGGAAGCATTACGTATTATAATTAAGAAAGGGACTTCAACTGCCAAACGAAAAAGGGGCTGGTAGGATACTGCAAATGCGAACGTTGGAAATCAGGGGAGGAGGAGGAATGAGGTGAGGTAGGAAAAGGATGCAAGAGGGAGGGTAAAAGAGGGAAGCAGATTCTAAAGTGATTTATGGGCCGAAGACGGCATGCATGAGAAACATGACATCGGTACGATGCTGCTATCCCTTGAGAAGAAAAATGACGCCGACTGCTTTACTTTTTTGTTTTCTTTTGCGAAGCGCTAGCTGCTGTGCGCAGTGGGCGAAACTTCAAAGCGCAAACAATCCAGTTGTAGAAATGGTGCTGACCGCGCACGCTGCACCCAAACAAGTAACTCTCTTTTTCTTTATGTGAACGATTGAAAGTTGTAACAAAATGGAAGGAAGAAAAAGGAAAGACTGAAGGATGCCAAAAAAAAAAAGGAAAAAGAGATAATCTTGAACCAAACAAAGAGGGGCGACTGAATAACGAAAAAGCGAAGTCGCTATGCGCAGCGAGAGGCGTGAAAAAAAAAAAAACACAAGCATGTTAGAGAAAATGGCACTATCAGCTTTTCCTTTGTTTTCTGCTTTTTCTTCCTTGTTTTTCGTTTTTTTTTTTTTTTGAAGAGTGCTGAAGTCACTGATGTGGTGATGCAGGCTCCTCCGTGACATGAAAGAGTTCGCCAAACTCGTTCAGTGCGGTAACGATGTGGTTGCCAAGCGTCCGCGAAGACGTCGCATCACAGCTTTTGTACGCAGTGATCGTGATGTACAAAACGCCGTTTTCGCAGAAGCAGTACGAGATGCCGTAGCCATCCGGCGCCACTGGCCCAAAGCCGAACCCAGGCGTCTCATGATACAGGCGGCCCTCACCGGCGGGGTGGAAGTGGTCCATCAAGTAACGCTGATGGGCTTGCGAAGTGCTCACCTTCCACTTCGTCTTGCGCAGCACCGCAGTCAGGAAGTCAGACGGCGTCGCGTTACTCACACTCGCCATAAAAAGCGCGAACAAGTGCCGATCAAAGCCACGGCCCGACACGGCCTCCTGCACTGCCCGCTGATGGTCAGAGCAGGCGTCTAGAAGAAGTTCGCGCTTGCGCTCCGTTGTCGGCGCGTCCGGCTCGTCTTCTGCCGCAGCCATAGCCTTCACAAAGGTGCTGCTGGCCTCGCTCACGCTGTGCACCGCCTCTGTGCGCCCCTTTGCAAACATGTGTTGCGCCACAGACTCGTAAATCTGGCTGAACTGATTATTCTGGTTAATGTAGTATGCAAGCTGGATGGCCAGCTGCACCCAGGCATCGGGGCTGCAGCCCAGCGTCTTGGGGAACTCGCGTCCGTAGCCGTCATACCGCACCACATGGAGGTCGACCTGCGAGCCGGTCTCTAACATGAACTTCGTGTGTGCCTCGCGAATGGCGTCGGCGAGCTTCTTATAAATGGTGAAGCGCAGTCGCTTTGGATACAGTGGACTGTCCAACTCAGGGACGCGGAATGCCTTCTTGCACTTCAGCTCCTCTGGCAGCTTCTTCGCATTGCCGGTTTCCGCTACGTACCACATGTCCGCCGCCTCCTCCTGAGCAGTGACATGCTCGATGAGACCCAGAAAGGTGGACATGTCACTCCAAGAGTGCTCCACATGCAGCCCGACGTGGGCGTCAGCGCGAATCACAAGGTTGAAGCTCTTGTCGCACCACAGACTCGACCCATTGCCACAGAGGTAGTGCGTGCAGTCCGCCGACAGTCGCTTGTCCTCCACCAGGGCTGACGCGGCGGCGGACGGCGCCGGCGAGCCGCAGCGCTCATCGAAGCTGACAACAAACATCGCCTTCTCGACGACGCGGAGCGGGCCGCTGTTGTTGGCGTCGTGAAGGAAAAAGGCACTACGCACGTCCGCCCACTGCGCACGCGGTGCCGTCGTCAGGGCCGGCACAAGCGTCTCCACCACACGGTAGGAGCGCTTCTTGCCAATCGTTTCCAGCGTGTCCTCGGCGTCGTCCGCCTCTGACTCGTCGCGGCCGGTGCTCACCTCCTCCTCAACCTCCTGCAATAGCTGATGGAGGATGACCTCAAGCTGGTGCGGCGTAAGTTGCCGCTTCGACTGCGGGTCTACGACGGGCATCTGGTACACACGGCCGCGGTGTAATATGACGATATATTGGTTCTCTCGCCCCTCGTGATGCTCGAGGACGTCGATTTCACGCCCGGGGATGCGAGTGGTGTTGAAGGCCACGGAGTACTGGTCCATCGAGAGGGGAACGCAGTGGCGAGGGCCGGCAAAGTTCGGACACAGGGTGCGCCGCTCGATGCGCGTCTTGAGCTGTGTCAGCAAGTAGATGAGCACAGCGGCACGCGCCTCCGGCAGGTGCGTCGGAATGTGGTTGGCAAACGGGACGGCGTAGAAGTTGGAGTGCAGGCACAGGGAGTCGCGTGCGGACAGGAACACGTTGCGCGTCCACGACTCGGTGACGTAGTTGTCCGCTATCACGTGCTGCAGCCGCAGGTGCTTTTGCAAGCCTACGCCTTCGTTTAGCAGGAACGACTCCGCGGAGCGGCGCAACTCCAGCCAGTCGTTCATGTCACTGTCTTTCTGATGGTAGATGGCACGCATGGCGGAAAGGTAGCGGTTCACCGTATGCTGCAGAGAAGGGAGGGGGACGCTGGGGAGACAGCTCTCGTAGATTTGCGTTTTGGGGATGGTGGTTCGGGTGAAGAAAGCACGGACCAGCAGCGACCACAAACGCGTCTTCCACGAGGGCCTTTGAGGGTCCTTCTCGAGCATCCACCCTTTGTACTGCAGCAGGCGGCGCAGAGCAAAGCGGTGAAGCACCGCCGCACCGCCGATGGTCACGGCCCACATCTTTGCGCACAGCACTGGTGCCTGTGCCGCGGGAGGGAGGTAACGGGAGAAAGGTGTCAAGATGGAATCGAAATAGCGCATCCAGGTGCTCACCCGGTTCGTGTGCACCCATGACGTCGCCGGCACGCGCCACACGTACACGCACGAACCCGCGATGCACAACACGACACATGAAAAAGGAAGGGGATAAAACATGGCGGAAACCTTATCAAGGTTGTCCACCAGCGTGCGACTCACGCCGCGCCACAGGTAGCGCATGGGCGGCACGTGGATATCGATGCCGCTGTTTGTCCACGACACGCGCATCTTTGCCACAGACGCTCCGGCATCCGCCGCCTGGTTGGACGGATGCGGTTGCTGACTGAGGAAAGCCTCCGCCATGGGAGACAACCGTACTACGCGTGACAGATTCTTGCAGCCACAATTACGTGTTGACTATGTGAATTCCTCCTTTGCTATCGGAGAAAAAAAAAATGAAATCCTGTTCTGCAAAGCAAAACAATGCAGCAGGGCTAAAACTCAAAAAAAAAAAACGGAACTTCAAGACTTCGCATTTGGGTTACATTTTTGGATGTATTTCACAAAGGGAACCGAAAAAAGAAAAAGAATAGAAGAGGAAAAGATGACGTTCGTAGAGCAGCAAGCATGCAGCGCCGATCGAGCTGAGCACAACTGCCGGTGTCTCTGATTTTTGTGTTCAATGTAACGCTCAACCTCCATCGAGAAGAGCAGCGCGACCCAGCTTCTGAGAAGCCCTGTACGATTGCATAGCACCTTGAATAGAAAGACTGTTTTGACTAGAGTTGTACGAAGGACCCCTGGAAGAAGCAGGTGTATGCTTGTAGTGTGCACAATACGAAAGCAACTGAACCTCCGCATAGAGGCAAAAGAGAAAAGCTTGTTGTCTTTCTACTACCTTGTTGTGTCGCCTTCATTCTTTTTGTCAACTTTGGAAACTGTCACTTTCTCCTGCTTTACCCTCAGATAGAAGAAAAAAAAGAGGTTTTGATGGGCATGAAGAATAAACAGACTTGTCCATAAGGAAAGAGAGACAGCGGGCGTTGATGCTCTGTAGGAAACGTACGCGCACACAAACTAGCTCACCATCTCTTACTGCATCGTGAAGAGAAAGAAGAAAAAGAGAATCGAGGCTCCACATCTGAACTGCCAAAACACTTGCAGAGTGCTGGGCAGGCTTCCACGCATGCAGCCACTTATAGAGGAAAAAACAGGGGGCCGTTTTGGTCCTACGAGAACATTTTCTTGAAGACAGACTTTTGCTTTTGGTCGTACGCCTTTTGCGCCTGTTGAATCTTCGACTTCAGTGCTGCAGCGTCGGCGTTGTTCGGGTCCGCTGCGAGAATCTTGTCCACGCTCTTCGCGGCGGCATCCCACTCCTGCAGCCCATCCTGCGCCTTGGCCAGGCGGAAGAGAGCCTTGGTGTTGTTGGCGTCGAGGTCGAGCACCTTCTGCGAAAACTGCGCCGACTCGGAGTACTTGGTGCGCATCAGCAGCACCTGCGCCAGATTACCCATGACGCTGATGCGCACCCGGTGGCACTCTGGCTTGTCGGCATCGTCATAGCCGTAATCCTCGCCGATAAACTCGAGAGCGCGGCGGTAGTACTTCTCCGCCAGAACCAGATTGCCCGCCTTAAAGGCGTCGTTGCCGGCGTCCTTGCGCTTCTCCCCTTCTGCGATCTTCGGCTTCCCGGTGAAATCGTACGTTTTCGACCGGCTCATCGCGCTCACTTCGACCACATAGGTCACGTCCAGGTGATTGCGGTCCGCACTGGAGGGGATGTCGAACGCCGGCACAGCGTCGTGGATGAGGTCGCTGCGAACGCGGCAGGCCGCCGCCTCCTGCTTCCGCATCTTGTAAAGAAAGTCCTCCAGGTATGGTGGCAGCGGCGTGACGCCGACGACGATGCTCCAGTTCGACAGCACCTTCACAGGGACGTGCTTCTTCTCCTTGTCCTCTGGGTCAAACTTGCCGACGTAGATGAGCAGATCCATCGTCAGAGACGACTCAAAGGCCGGGTTCTCAAACTCGACGCCGTCTTTCAGCACGTCCATCATGAGCGACTTGTCCTTCTGTGGTGAGATATCCACCTCGCGGCTCCACGCAAACAACTCCACTTCGAAGAGCAGCGTGGCATTCGCAGGGATCTTCGGCGGGCTGCCGCTCACACCGTACCCGTACTCAGGCGAGCACTTCAAGATCGCCTTTTCGCCGATCCGCATCGTGGCAACGCCCTTATCCCAGCCTTTGATAACTTGGCCGCGCCCCAGGGTGAACTCGAAGTACTCGCCACGGTCACGGCTGCTGTCAAACTTCGTGCCATCCTCCAGCGTGCCGACGTAGTGGACCGACACCTTCGCACCTTTCACCGGCCGCGCACCGGTGCCCTCCACCAAAACCGTTTTGTGCAAACCGCCATCCGTATCTGGCACCTCCACCTCCTCATTAAGCGGGTAATCAACCTCCATCGGCGGCTGGCTGTCGTCGCTCACGGAGCTGTGGTTGCTGCTGACTGCTTCGTCCTCCATCATGTACGCTTGTGCTTGCAATTAAAATACTCCTGCTGTTATCGTCACTGTTTAAACTTGAGATTGTTGCGTTGCTTGGTTGCTGCTGTTTAACCAATGAAGGGAAAAGGCAAAATAAAGCAGTGTGTGCGTGAAACATGAACCGTGAACAACAGTCGTGTTAGAGGCAGGGTGGCCGTTCATAAAAAAGCAGGAAAAGAAGACAGGGGAAGATCAAAAGCAAATGTGAAAGGAAGCAATACAGTGGGTCAAGAACTTCATCAGCAAAAGGAAACAATGGTAACTGCCATATCTCTGGAATAACAACAGTAATAAATACGGCTTTTCCAAAGTGCCTAAAGAAAACAATCCAAAAAAAAAAGGCAAAAAAAAAAACAAGAAAAAAGGGTCAGTTCATTACGTGCGCCAGCGCTCTCGCGCCATCTTCCTGAAATCCCTGCTTTCTAATTTGCTTCCGTTGCCGAAACAAGAGTAAAAGAGATAGCATAGGCGAATCTCAGTGAACGAACTCTGCTCCGCAATAATCCTGCCGCCATGTTTCACAGTCCACTTAATTTGTCTTTGTTACCTGTGCCTCAGCATTTAATGACTGTAAAAAGGAGAAAAGAAAAACAGGAGGGACGGTTGCCATTGTGCGAAAAAAAAAAAAGGAAGAATCGGGAACGCTATCGGCACGCCGCACCTCTTCCACAAGGTTACCGTCTGCGACTTGCAAATGCACAAAGTGAAGACATTTCCCCTCACCCACAATAGACAGACCAGTTTGTTCAAAGCTGGTTGTCAAAGCTGTTACGCAGAGCGAGGAAAAAGAACTTGCGGTTGCTGTTGGAGTGTGTGTGGTGAACGACGTTAAAAGCGCTTTCTACTTCGCCGCAAAGCCGCGACCTGACTCCTCCCGGTCCGCCTCTTTCGTTCCCAAAGTTGCAAAGCCCGGGCCTGCTGGAGGCCGCTTCGAGCGGTTGTTCTTGAGACCGAGAGCCTCCTTAAACTCGCCCATCTCCAGCGCTGGCCCTTGAGCCGTGTAGTAGAAGCGATCTAGCTGTGTGGGGTTCTCCGGTGTCTCGCCTTGGTCGTGCATCTCGCTGATCGGCATGCTGGCACGCTTGCCGAGCGCCGCAGCACCGCGACTCGCCTGCTCCAGGTTCGACTCAGACGGGTACGACCACCGCTCAACCGAAGTCGCGTGGCTCGCGCGGAACGGGGCGGTGATGTTGACGTCGCCGCGAGCGGCGTAGATGTCCTTGTTGCCCTTTGGAAGATAGCCGAGCATGACCTTAAGCGCGCGCTGCCGCTGCAGCGACATACCCTCGTCCTTGTCAGCCCATGCAGTGCCGTTCTGCAGCTTCAGCATGTACTGCAGCCGCTCCTTCTGCGTAACCTTGTTGTGGAGATCGTCGAAGTACACCTCCTTCTCGTTTTCCATGATGCTGTCGTCTCGCGCCTCCAGCACTTCCTGCGGTGTGGGGTGAGTGACGGTCGTCTTGGGGGACCGCCCGGTGGACGGGTAGAGATAGCAGTAGATTTCGTCGTAGTTGGAACGAATTTGGCCAGCGGTGTGATACGCTTTAAGTTGCAGACACTGACGCTTCAGCTCGTCCAGAATGCTCTGCAGCACGGGGAAGCCCTCACGCGGCGTACCGAACTTGGTGAGATTGATGCGCACCGCATGACGGTGGAGAAGATGTTTCGCAATGCCGACGCACTTGAAGCGGATCGCGTGCGGGTGCGTACCACCTTTGAAGGGTACCTCAATACACTCCTTCGTCGGCGGAGGCTGGACGCCAAGCTTCTGGATTTTAAACCTGATCATGTCGCGCATGTGTTCACGGTGGTCACCGATCAAGCAAAGCGCAACGATGCGGCGGTCTGTCTTCTGCGAGTAGACGGCGCCGATGCGGATTAGGTCAAGTCCCAGCTCTTGCGCCATCCGCCGCGCTTCCTGAACGGGGATGTCGACGTCCATGTTCACGCTCTCGATGACGCTCCTCTCCCTTTCCGCGGCTTCGCCCTCGACCGACAATGGTTCATACGGATTGAAGAAGATCTTGCCACCGCCACCGGGAGGCAGGAACTCTCGAATGCGCACAAAGGGCTCTTGAATCATCTCGTTCATGGGGTGCGCCTGGAAGTACAGCAGCGTCTCCTTGCGCACCTTGTTCACGCTGTGCTCTACCTCGCTGGTGTCTACCGCGCCCTCCTGAAGCACCTCACGGGCGAAGGCCTCGGCGCGGTGTGCACTGCGCTCCTCCACACGGCGCCGATTGTCGTATTCGCTCCAGTAATCTGCGCCGCGCACCTCCGGAAGGCGGTTGTCCGCAGGCCGTTGATGATACGCGTCGTATACGACCCGGTTGGTGTCCTCGCTCCCCGCCGCTGAGGTCGTGACAGTGGTGAGCTTCACCTTATAGTCCGTGCGAGCGTCGATGACAACCTCGTTGCGCGCGCTTGTGGCAAGTAACTCGTCGGCCGCGTCCGCCTCGCTGCTTCCGTGCCTATGGGAATCCGAGTCGATTGCGGCACCTGTGGGAAAATGTGGGTTTTCTGAGGCAGGAAGGTCGGCAACATCTTCATCGAAAACCCTGGCTTCGTCCCGGCACAGGTTGGTCCCTTGGCCGCTGGTGCGTCCACCGAGCGCGCGGCGGCGCTCTTCCTGCTGAGTTTGGTAGGCCTCCGCGTAGAGGTGGTACGGCGCGAGGTTGCGGTTTGTGTTATCGCCGAGCCCGCTCTCGCTCTCGCGGTTCACGCGGAAGTCAGACGAGCGCAGATGGTCAAATGAGGAAGAGGGCTCCCACTCCTGCCGTCTCCCGCGCCGCCCCGCTCCGAACTCCGCATAGACGCGATCTGGTGGCGGCAGCCGCGTCCCCCGCTGGTGATAGTCGCGCAGCATGTCTCTCTCTAAACGGTCAAGGTCGCTGCCGAATACAGTGCTGGTCGGCCTTACCGCATACATGCGCTCGACAGCATCCTCATGCGACGTCCACCCCTCCTCCGCTGCCGGTGCAACGGCGAGAAAAGAAGCCGAGGACGCAGCTGTGGCTGCGCCGCGCACGGAAGCGGAAACTTCGGATGCGGCATTCTCCCTCAGCCGGTGCGCCACGATCTGCGCTGACCGCGCGTCCTCCTCGCTCTCATCGCGATAATCATGAATTGCAATGTCACCTGGTAAGCTGCGACCCTCCATGGGTGAAGTCACCGCCGTATCAGACACCTGAATGCCAGCCGACACGTCTTGCTTCGACAGCGACTCTCCTCGCGCGTCGCGCGTCTGCTTGACAAGAGCCAAAAGCTCCCTCTTTACCTGCAAAACCGTCGGTGCAACGGCACACCCCTGCGGAGCGCGCAGCTTTCGACGACTCTTCCGGATCTGTCTCGCTTTAATCCGCTTTGCACGCAGGTTCACATTGCTCATCTCACCCTTTCCGTTGTGTTTACCGAAAGACGGCGGTAGCACATCGTCAAACCCGCCAGGTGGCATGTGGAGAGAACGTTGTTGCGGGCCGAAAGGGGCTGTAACGCCCGGACGAGACTCGGCACTCGCGCTAAGGAGTGTCGCGGCCCATGTCGTCACCCGGTGTGACGGAACAGAAGAAATACGACGCATCTACAGATGAGCTCACCTCTCACACACCTGTTTCACTAAAAAAAAAAAAAAGAGAAAGAGAGCTGGCTTTTGCTGGTGCAGCAAAGGTAAAAAAGGAGCAAAGAGAGAAAAAAAAAAGAGCATAGTACAGCTTGTTGTTTCCTTCATCAAGCAAAGAGCAGAAAGAAAAGCCAAGATGAATGAATGTGCGTAAGAAAGCAAAGAAGACTTGAGCTGTCGCACTCGCAAGGGTAAGTGAAGCCGCTGGTTGCTTGTAGCTATTCTTGCAAGAATTGCCAGTCATCAGATGGAAGGCAAGTCTCTCCAGTGGTCTAATGTGAATAGGAGCAACACCAACAGCTTCCCTTTCCATGAACTACTTCACGGAAACACGACACAAAGATGTCGCCGTCGGCTGAAGCAGCCTCTGAATAGGCGCATTGGCCGTCACCACATGTTCACATCACATACACACACATACTGTACGCCTGTGTTAATGAGCAGAAGGCGAAGTGCATTAAGAAAGTTATTGCTTTACGTGTGATCCGCCTTTCTCCTAAAATGTAAAGCTCTCGGCAGACAAATACAGGAAACAGGCTGGGCACAGTAATGATCATCAGAGAAGATCTTAGGACAACTCTGTCAGCAGGCGTCAGAGCGCAAATACAACGGGAAAAAAGCAAGTGACTCATCCGCTTAACAAAAAAAAAAAACAGCAAAAAAAAAGAGACAAATCAGGTATCCCCATCAGGTATTAAGAGCTGTCAATATAACCAAGAAGACGAGAACGCACCCTGTTAAATAAATAAATAAATAAACGCAGAAAAAAAAAATGCATCTTTACTCCCAGTTCAACAGTTTCCCGGAGACATATTCTTGTTTTTCCTCCTTCAATCACTATGCATAGTGCAGAAAGAAACCAAATAACACTTTTTAAAAATCACTTGATACTAAGCCATCTTATCTTCCGGCTCGCTCTCGTCCAACACCTCCACGGTTTTGGGCACCGTTTTTTCCGATTCCTCCTTCACCTTTGCATTCTCCTCCATTTTGAGGTTCGTGTACCAGAAAATACCACACAGGGTCATCAGAATACCTGCAAGCACGCGCAGGTTAAATTCATCGCCAAAAGCCAGGAAGCCTAGCGAGAGAATCACGCACAGCTTGAAGTGCCCCAGAACGTTGTACGTCACCGGCGACGTCTTGCCGATCACCAAGAAAATGGAAATGTTCACGAGGAAGGCAAGCACACCGGAGAAGATAACCCAGCACACAGTCTCGGTGCACGGCGCGTAGTACGTGTTCGCGAGGTTATCTGAGAAGAAGGAGATGGGAATGAGCATCACGCAAGAAATCGGAGCCTGGTAGTAGAGCAGCTGGAAGCTGTTGCACTGCAGCTCGCTCTGCTTCGTTCCCACCCAGATCTGGTACATGCAGGTGACCAGAAGCGCGAGAAGCGCCACAAGCGTGCCGAAGAAGTTCGCTTCACTGTCGCTGACTGTGGCGACCGTGACGCCGATGCAGGTGATCGTCAACGCTAGCTTGACCTTGATGGAGAACGTCTTTTGATAGAAAAGGGACTGAATGATCACCAGCAGAGGCGTCGTGAGGACCTTGATGAGTTGGTAGAACCCCACAGTGTTGTAGACGAGTGACATGTTTGTCAGGGCAACAAAGCCGCAAAAGCTAAGGCATAGCGGTATGATTTTTAAGACTTCAATGCGCTTGGGCTCGAACACTCCAGCCATGTGGCAAGCAAACAGCCCCAGCGTGGTGATGGCGAAGTGAATTACCGTGAGCAGTGTCCCGTACGGAAAGTTCTGCACCTTGAAGATCACTTTGTTCGTGTACACAATGCCGATGCTGCTCACGGCATTAAGCGCCAAGTAAAAGGCTGTCTTTTTCCCGGCAGGAGAAATACGCTGCATTGTTCTCGCTTCCTGTCTTTTCTCTTTGAAATTTGTGGCTAAGCGTCGTTGCGATAGACCGGGGAAAAGAGGGAAAAAAAGAGATAGCAAGTGGAAGCGCGGAGATACAATGCACGCGACGGGAACACGTGCGATTTTCCTTCAGTCGTTACCGTAGTGCTCTTGTAGAAAAAAAAAAAAAGAAGACTTGTTGACCCTTCGTTGTTTTGTCGTTGTTGTTGTTGTGTGTGTTCGTGTGTTTGTGTGTGTGTGTAACGGGAAGAGTGGGAGGAAAAAAAAAGAAGTAATTGTACTACTGTGGCAACACATATGAAAAGAAGGAGGAAAGTGAAACAGGTGCGGGCGATTGCGGGCCGGTAGGCAAAAAAAAAAAAAATGTCGAAAAGAAAAGCACACGCCAGTGGAGCACTAACGAGTAGCACGGCAGAAATGGTAACAAAGTAAAGGTGTTGATTCAACGCGAGATACTTCGAGACAAAAATCTGCCAGGCGACGCTTTTGATCCATGTACGAGGCACGTACCATTTCCCTAAGCACCGCTGGCAAATCACTTCGTGGTTTACGTATCGCTCCTTTTCTGTTTTTCCCAGCTGTTCCTAAAAATGAAGACAAACATAGCGACAATCAAGAGCCAAAAACAAAACAAAAAACCAGAGAAATAAATACAAAGATAGAGACTTGAGGCCGAAGTCGTACAAAGGGCAGAAACCTGTCAGAGAGAGCGCGACAGTAGGAGGTGGAGAAAGGCTGACGCCATCAAATACCCTCTTTGCCAAGGTACTTGTGTCGACAGCCTCATCAAGCTGCGACTCGTCACCTCCGCTATCGGCTTCGTTGGTTAAAAAAACGCTAGTATATTCCTGCCCGAAAAAACAAAGACAGTCGTAGGTGGCCCAGTCAATTTGCGAGTGTAGCACCACTGAGATCATAGGAACAAGAGGGAGACAAGTGGTTCACACCAGAGAAAAAAAAAAAAGAAAAAAAACAGCTTTACTTATCGTAAATCAAAAAAAGAGTTTAATATCAGAATTGGGAAAAAAAAAAGTAGAGATGTGAACAACGTGTGAAATGTTACCTGCGAAATCAATAGGCACTTCCACACACTAAAATGTAAACAAAAAAACATGAGATAACGAATGCAAAACAGCAAAGATGTTGTTCCGCCCGAAACATCTCCCCGTCCTTTGAGCTTCACTTGCTATGAGGTGTTCTCACCTTCTGTCGCTTCTCCATCCGCAGAATGAAAAAAAAGAAAGGGAAGCACTACAGGTCCTTGTGGGGGAGTAAAACGCTATAAGTGCACATTGTATCGGATATCATGCGTAGCAATAGCGGACTGGCGTTGACAACGCCGAGCAAAGCCTGCGGCGTCATTCCGAGAAGCGAGACCAGATTTGATGGTGAGGCGAGATCGCTTGGCACCGACTCACTGCCTGCAACCAGCGACGCAAAGGTGCCTGCACCACCGCTGACGCTGCGACTGACGAGCCCGTTGACGAAGACGAGCGGTGGCAACATGCGACTTGCCTGCTGAGGGGAGCTGATGCGCAGCCTGGTATACATGGTTGCCGGAATGCGGCAGCTGCTTGCAACTCGCCGACCGAACATTTTCGTGTTACAACTTTGCCGCTTCTGCACTCAAAGCTCTGTAGATTCTACCCTCTCCGTGAAGATAATTCGGCCTTCTTTCGTAACGAAGCGTAAGAGAAGAGCGAGGATGATTTCCTACGCAGATGGAAAAGCAACGCATTGGTAGAGAAAAGAGGAAAAAGGAACGGAGTAGTGCGAGGAAGAAAGTGGGGGTAGCCTCTCGCCATCCATAAAGAGAGGGCTGTAAAAGCAACCTTTCCTACCAAAGAGAGCGTCATTTTTCACGCGGAAAGCAAATGTGCAACCCCTTTTTCTTTGTCTTTTTTGAAGCAATACAGAAAAGCAAGGGTTTTCTTTCTCTTCTCTTTTGCAAAAAAGTGACACAGGAAGCGCAGTAGTTTTGACGCACGGCAACTCCGCTGAAAAAAGAGCTGCGTTGAACAGCTGTTGCGCATGAACCGAATTCTCTCATCATCTTCTTGTTTTTTTTTTCTCTTCTACTCTGCAAAAAGCAACACAGTATATAGAGTTTTAAAAGCTGAAGGAGAACCAGGAAAAAAACAGTTTGTGATCTATGGTCGACTTAGGTCGCCTGTAAAAAAAGTAGGTGAGCCAAGTCAGTTAATAAAAGAAAAAAGGAGAAGTCAAAGTGCAGAAAAAAAAAAAACGATGAGGTACAAATAGCGCAGCACGTTTTAGTGGTCCATTGAAATGCTGTACTTCGGCTTGAATGGTTGGACAGAGCTGCTCCCCCCCTTGACATAGTCCTGCTTTGCCTCCATCAACTCTCGGTGCGCAACGTATGTGATTATAGAAGGCAGAGCAGCCGAGTCTCTCAACTTCGGTGCAAGAGATCGGCGTCTACGGCTCACTGCTTCTCCTTCGTGGCTCAGCCGATTTAGCTCGCCGGAGCCCGAGCCATCCGCATCCTCCTCCTCTGGATTGAGCTGCTGGCGAATGAACTTCGCAATGCGCATCTGCACCGCCGCGTTGTCGGCGTTGCGAGTCCACAGGCACAGCTTCCACTCACTGGCACCAGCGGCTCCGTGACTCGAAGGTGCGGTGCGCTGTTTGCCTCGGCTAACCGTGACGCCGCATATTTCCTCCTCTTCACAAGGAAACAGCTCGCCAATGGCGCTGAGGCAAAGCGTCTGCCACGCCAAATCTACGGGCTGCATCTCATGCTCCGCCTTCACAGGCTTTGCGAAAAACGGTATGACCCATTTGCCACCTCGCCGATTCGCCTCATGCTCCCACATTGGCGCAATATGTTTGCGGAAAAGGTAAAAAGAACCGTTTGGGGGAAGCTGCGACGGTAAAATGGTGCAATTGAAGATGCCCCAAAAACCCTCAGCGCTGTCGAAAAGCCCGATGCTCTTCACTTGGTCAAGCCAGTTTGCTTTTCCAGCTGGATACACTGGCTGGCGCTGCGGGATGTCGCACCACATCTCCCACGTTCCCCATAGCAGCGTCTGCGGCAGCTCCTCAGCGTCCGCGGTCGCGGCGGAATCTGCTTGGCTGTCCATCGCGTTACCAACGTTCAGCTTTCTCACTCTTTGAAATGGTCTTCAAATAAAAACAAAATGCTCTAAGCTCTAGTACTTGTCTATGCTTGCGGGTGGGCGTGTGTGCGTCCGCCAGGTGTACCTTCAACGCAGGTAAAAAGCTGACAATAATAAAAAAAGTAATACGCTTGGGACGATTGCCGGCTTTTATTCAGACCGCTATTATTGATGGAGCGCGCCTGAGTGTTTTAGTTTAGTTGAAGCGCCCTTTTCCTCCGGGAATAGCAAAGAGAGAGAGAGCGACGGTGCGGCGAGAAAGAGGAGTACAGGCAGAGAGAAGTGCTACGACAGTGCACGAAGCAAAAGCGTGCTTGGCGGTTGGCATTGTCCGCAAGCATTCGACTTTCCGTACACAATAAGTGCGACCCTGCATGTTATTTCGTCTACTTTACTCCTCAATGTGCCTCTTTTTGCAGCAAAGCTCTGATTACACCCGGTGCCAGCTCAAACACTCAATTGAGGAGTCTTGTGCAAAAACCGTTCTGTGTCGTTGTATTGAATTCCAACAGCAACAGCAAAGCGGAAAGAAAAAAAAAAGCGCTTACGGTGGCATAATCAATATCAGCATGTAAAAGGAAGAACGTAAACTAAAACAAAAAAACAAAAAGTACTTTCAGCTCGTCAACAACATAATGAAAGAGAACTTGAGATGGAAAAAAAAAAGAAAACTCAACAGCGAAATGAGACATTTATGCTTCGTGGTTGCATTCTTGGGCTCAAGCTTGCCGTCGGTAAAAAAAGGAGGGCAGAAGTTCTGCTGTTGTAGGGTTGTGTGCAAACCTGCAACAACTTCCGCAGCATCGAAAATTGGCTGCAAGAATGCAAGCGCACGAAGTCACAGCGAAGCAAAAAAAAAAAATGTGAAAATAAAAAAAGCCAGGGTGTGTGTCAGAGAAGAGTAGTGCGCATATACGCACTTTCAAAACTATCCTTTCTTTTTTCTTTAAAAAGGCACAACAAGCGTACTTAGTATGTGTTCACGTGAGAAACCTCAAATTTAATTAGAAACTAAAGTAACATGCAAAATTGTAAGAGATATAAGTGTGTGAAGCAAAAAAAAAAAAAACAGACAAAAACAACAATTCAGAAAGAAAAAGGTAAACGACTTGGTTCGTAGAGTTAATTTTGGTAGTTTGTTAATCAGATCACTTTTTCCGACGAATACTGGAAGGCACGTCGTACAAAAAGGGGTAAAAGTGAAAAAAAAACACTTGTACGGGAAAAGAGGAGGTTCTATTTGGATCTCCGCGTCCAAGAATGGTGCAGCCGGAGATATGCGCTTGCGCGAATTGCTACGGCAAGGATTGACGGAAGACAAAAAGGGCGGGTAAAGAGCCTTTGAGTGCACCAAGCGTCCGTCAGGAAAACGGGAAAGCTACAGATCAGCCTAGCTCGCGCATTGAAACAAAACAAAAAGATGTGTAAACGAATGTGCCTGTTTGTGGGTTGCCAAAGCCCTTATCAGTAGATGGCTGCGGGGTAGTCTTGAGCGTTTGTCGAGCGAATTGCTTCAGGAAAAACGTCGCCGTCCTCGTTCCCATTTACCAGTTGGCGAGGAACAGTCGTAACGAGCCCTCGTGCGTCTTGAACAAAAAGCCATCCTTCATTCTTGCGCAGCGAGTGCACAGAGTTTTGAAAGGAGGTGGAGAGAAGCTGCCAAACCGAGTTGCTGTGCCGTAGCCCTTTGCCGTGCATCACGTCATCGTAGTCGTCGACCTCCGAGGCGGTGTCAGCAAATGGGTCATCGTACTTGAGCCACGATGAGTTCAAGCACTCCAGCGCGGAAGGGCGGTCTGCCGCTTTGGGGGCGAGCATGCGGCGCAGCAGGTTTTTCGCCTGCTGTGACACATAATTCCACTGAGGCCCGCTGAAGTCCATCCCTCTTTGCACGGCGTCCATGTGCTCTTTGGAGGACGTACACGGAAATGGCTCACAGCCTGTGAGCAGGATGCAAATGGTGACGCCGGCAGCAAAAATGTCCATTCGCTTGACAAGGTCAACAGGGGTCTGTGGCTGCGCTAAGCCGTCCATCGCGTCCGTTGAGTTTCGGCTCGCGCGGAGCCGCGACGACGCCGTCTTTTGCGTGTTGTACGCAGAGAGAATCTCCGGCGCAGCAAAGCCGAGTGTTCCGCACGGCGTGGAAGACATCAAAAACGGCTTGCGATGGTTCAGCTGATGCTCTACAGGATGGCAATTTTCTGGGAGAGCGATGGATGCGGCGACGGCGGTTCCTCCGGCAGTGCCGTGGGACGTGGGACGTAGCGGCGGCAGGTGCGTCTTTCCGGCTCGCGCAGAAGACGCGAGAGTAGCGGCATGGACGCTGCACGGAAGCATCTTCGCGTAGCCGAAATCGGCGAGACGGATGTACAACTCGTCAGACGAGCCCAGCGTGCCGTCCAAGCCGCCATCGTCCATGGTGGGCTTTCCGTTGTCGTGCCGGCGTAGCCGATGCCCTGTGACCGGCTGCAGTAGAATGTTCTCCGGCTTGATATCGCGGTGCACCACACTGCATACATCGTGCATGAAATGGAGCGTCTCGAGAAGCTGCCGAGCTATCATAACGACGTCATACTCCATCGGGATTTGCTGGTGCACAAGCCAGTCGAAGAGGTCGCCTCCCGCCACATATTGCAGCACAATGTACACTTCGCTAGGACCCTGAGCAACAAAATGCAGCTGGACGACGTGGCGATGACGACACCTCCGCAGCGTGTCGACCTCGCGCTGAATGTGCTCCCATTTGCGCAACGAGAAGACAGTGAACTTCCGAATTGCCTTCACGGCGACCGTAGTTCCTCCCAATGTCGCAATGGTTTGCATGTCCAGCCCATTTGTAGTCGACCTTGGCAGCTCTTGCCCGGTGCTTTTGCGTATGGTCGTTTTATAGACTTCGCCGTTAGCGCCTTTTGAGATGAAAGCCCTGCCCTCAAAGAACGTGCTCCAGCCATATCGGGTGTAGGGATACGGCAGCACCACACCCATCTGCGTGGCGTGACACAATTGCAAAAGATGGTGCCTCGACGCGGCATCGCAGAACTCGTTTATGACTTCCCACACTGATCGTGGCACGCTCAAGAGAAGGTTTGGCTGCGAAAGGCACTGCGCGCAGACAGGCATGAACTCAGGCACGCGTTCGTCATCCTCGTAGGTGGCATAGCGTGACCCAAAGCGGCGCCAGGTACAGCACCTCGAACAGCAGCGCCGGTGGCACCGGCTGCACTCATCAATGTGCACCACCTCGCCCTTCCCATCAGCCACGCCGCGTTGAGCCCCTGCTCCACATAAGTCGCATCGCGACCGCGCCGTATCCGCTGGTGAAGTTGCCGCCTTCCCACTTTGTGCACCCATTTGACGCAGACGCGCTATGTGCCGAATAAACCTCCGTGAAAAAAAAAAAAACGAGCAAGACAGAATTGAAGGCCGAACGCCAAAAGCAGGAAAGCGCGTGTTGAACGAGCTTTGTCGCTAAATGGAGAAGTCGGGCCTGCTCTGTACTCAGCAGAAAATGAAGCTGATTGCACAACGCTCCTAGAAGTGAATCGTTTTTTTTCTAAGCCAGCACCAAAAGGGCCTAACGGCGCGATCAGCGGAAGCAGTCACTGTGCTGGATCAGAAATGATACTGTTTGCGTTAAAGCGCACCTACTATCATGATGGTTGTAATCACAGCAAGACCAAGGGAAGCAGAAAAAAAAAAATAGAGTCTTACGTTAAAAGTGAAACGAAAAGCAAAGATGAAAGGAAAAAAGGAACTTCAGAAATGCAAAAAACTAAAGTGCGCTGCGCACACCGTGAAGATATGACCACTAACTTAATCACTTTGCTAGTGCTCTTGATGATTTGGTGTTACCGTCAGCAAAATTCCCGGTTCTATTTGCAATTGCAGAATGCGCACGGTGAAGGCACGGAATAAAGAGTGACGAAGCCAAAAAAATGAAGGAAGAAGGAGAGTGAAGCTAGAAGAAAGTACTCAAGTCAACAGAAAGCGTCCACACGTCCGATAAACGGAATGCGAAGGAAGAGTTGCAGGTGCTTCCTTTTCTTTATGCAATAAACAAAAAGAAGTGGAAGTTCTCGACTTACCTTTTGCACGCCCTGCCGTGTATAGCAGCTTTTACGATAAAACGTTTTCGCAGCATAACTGGCTGTATTGCGCGTAGTTTTCAACCATGCGTGTGCAATCCATAAAGCGACCGGCATTTTGAGATGTGGCAAACGTGAGAAAGAAAATTTGATGCACTTACAACACCCCTTTCACTAGGACCAGGCTATTTATGTTCTTCGCCCATGTAAAAAATAAAATAAAAAAGATGTGATTTAATAGATTTTGAAGCGAGCAAAACAAAAGCCGACACACATATGTGCAAATGACAATAGCAGCACACTGCATAAAAAGTAATGGTCTGCTTTCACTGCCTTTATGGCTTCTTTAAACTCTCCTCCCCATGCCCTTCCGCTGCTAAACGAATACGCCGCTTCTCTTTGGCAATACACTTCATCAGATCAACTTTATACGGGAAGTAGCATGCAACGTGCTTCTGGTAGGTTTCGTAACCCTCGACGTGATCAGCCTCCATGCATTCGTAGAACACGGTGTTGTACTCGTAGCAGGGATGATCTGGCTTCATGTCCGGATCGTACGGATGATACGGATGCCGTCCTAAAAGCTCGTTGACGTGCTTTTCGCTGATGTCTTTCGTCGGCAAATTCTGGAGGTAGGCATCTTCGCCATACATCCAATTAATTGCACGACGGAAATAAGTGTCCTGCGGCATCTTTTCTTTCCCTTGCCGCTCCTTTCTAGATAAGCGAAGAACAAAGACAAAAGACTAGGGCTGCACCACTCTGCAACCCTTCCAACGTTAAATTACCTGTGAGACAAAAACAAGGGAGAAGGAAAACGGAGAGGCAACGAAAGAAAAGCCAGTAAAAGGAAAGTCCGAAACCCCGAATTTTCTGCTGAGCTGGATCCGACAACAAAAGACTCGTTTCATGGCTTGAGTCGATTGACAGCACAGCCTTTGCTACCCGTGGTAGTTGAGAAACGTCATTTCATCTCTTCTTTTTGACTGTTTTCCTAATTACCGTTTAAAGTAGCTGTCTTGTTCTTCTTTTTGCAAGGAAGCTCTTTGTACATCTCTGCGCTCATTTCGATTGCTTTCGCAGTAGACCGACGTGTCTTTAATAAGAGTCTTTTTCTCTGACAAAAAGAAAAACAAAACGTCTTTAGCAATGGGGCAAGTTGAACAAAGAGAAACGACACAGATGCGGTCTCACTCCGTCACACTGGACCCTTTCGATAGAGCGGTCAGCACGGCCATTGCTTTCGACTGAGCCGCTTCGGGAACAAAAATGTGATCATGGTAGTAGCCAGCGAAGACATTGCAGCTGATACCCGCGTCCGTTAGCGCACGGCTAAAGGCAGCCGTGAAGCCGACAGCGGAAAGGCTGGAATGGATGCGCATAGTAATGTGGCTCATAAGTGGGAGCTCTTCTTTTTCCGCAAACGCCTTCCAAAAAGACCTCAAACTCTCGCCCACCAAATCTGCTGTGCCGCTTTCAGACAGGACATACTCCTGTAAAAATGAACTGTTCACAACAACCGTCAAACCCTCGTCCTCCCTGAACGTTGCGATTGCGTAGTTTGACACAATGGTGCCAATGGCCGCAGTGTTGCACTTTACCAATTTGTGTGGAACTGTAAGGAATGTGTACGACGCTTTTTCATCGAGCTCTGGCTGCATGCCTTTCAGCAGCTCGCAAAGATCCACCGTTCCAGACATTGTGTGAAAGTTGCGGAATGACGTCCGAAGCACGCGCGCACGTGTGTGTGTGCGTGTGTAAAAGTGTTGAGTTGCCTTGAGGTGCTATCAAGCTAGAGGAGTGCAATAAGGATGTGCAAAAAAAAGCCCTCAGTGCCTTTTCTGATTTTTCGACTCTGCTCAGCCTCCAGTCGATGCGTTCATGAACAGTCACCGTAACATTTTTTAACGAAAAACGGAGTTTGATGAAAAGTAGTCACAGGAGAGAGAACGCGAGAAAAAAAGAAGGGATGACAAAGCACCATTTCCCTTGCGTGCGCGCCGAGCGAATAGACAGCTGAATCAAAGAGCAACGCTATGAACGAAGACAAGTTGAAGATGAGAGGGGCTCCTTGGCGCGCTTCGTTTAAAGGTGTAAAAAAAAAAGTGAGACCTTTCATTGCCGTTAATTCGGATTAGAAGGCTCTCTCCACTCAGCGTTTGTGAGTAAATTCCAAAACTGTCAGCCAGCCCATACGACCCCTACGCTCAAAAAATGTTGCCAGTGCTCCAAATGTCGAAGTTCAGTCGACCCTGTTCCTCCAGCATGAGGATTCGCTGCTCCCGCCCGCTGTCGTCGTCATCTGCCTCCGCAAGTAAATCGCACTCTAAGAGCTTCCGGACAGCGCGGAGCGCGTTTGCGGGGCCACAGACGAACATTTGCCCCGCATTTCCCAGAGCGCTCGCAACGCTCTCACGGTGCTTCTTGAGAAGATCTGTGACATGGCCGCCAACCTGCCCTCTCTCGTCTTCACGCGAGAGAGCGTATTCATAGTGAGCGATGGCGCCGATCGATAACGCTTTCTCGAATTGCTCGTGATACACCAGTTCCGCCCGCGTGCGTGCGCCGTAAAAACACCAGCAAGGATACGGCACCGCATCGTTTAACAAAGACGCTCGGCTGTGCATAAGCCGCGATACCGCCGCGATAAGCGGCGCAACACCGGTTCCACACCCAACCAAGAGCAGGGGACCACGCAGTTTTTTGGCGCGACAAGGGTTGCAGACAGCGAAGCATCCCGCTTGGAGATGTTTGGCAAAGGACGTTGCCCCGAAAAGAGAAGTCCCAATGTACATACGTCTTGGCGGGCTCGCGACGCCGCTCCGACTCGCTCTCGCTGCTTTACAAACCGGATGTGAGGTATGTCCGAGGAAGAACTCACTGTCCTCCGAGGAAATTGCGCGCGCGGCTTCGTTCAGCATCTCCGCTACACGCCGCGGACTGCCGCTTACGGCGCTGGCCTTCAGATTGCGTGAACGCGGCGCGCAAACCTCTCTCATGCAAAGTTGAATTCGATCCACTGCGACACCGTCCGGGATATAGTTTGCAATGCTAAATTGGCGCGGCCGAAGTGGCCCACTGACCTCTAGAAGCCTGTCTAACGGAATCTTGACAAAGGAGAAAGTTTCAAGAACGTCTGCGAGCGACGGGTAGCACAGAGGAGCCGCGTTGTTCGACAAGGCACGAAACAGATCTGCTCCTCTGTCAGAGGAAGCGCATTCTTCCAAGAGCTTTATTTTGTCAGGGTCGGGTGCGCCAGATGCAGGCTCCGACAACTTTGACGCTTCTTTGACATTGTTGTTATGGATTCGCAGCAAGCTCTCAAAAAAGCTACGGCGCAGCAGGTAGCTGCTGCTGCTGATGTCAACGTAGAACGAGAGGAGATGCTCAATCGTGATGGGCAACTCAAGAGGAAGCCACGGCGGAAAACTGTCTTCGGGGACGAAGGGGGAGCGATGAAGCTCGCAGCGAGTACTCGGGCCAAGCCCAAGAGCTCTGCAAAGCCGCACAACGTCGTCTGCTGCGTTGGTCCCGACGCTGTTTGGGACAAATACCTCCACTGCGTCTCCCGGCACAGGCTTTGCGCCCGTTATTCCTGCATAGATATCTACCACGTTAATACCGGGATTGTTCGGGTCAAACGTGTTCTGGCTCGACATTACGAGGTCAATACGTTCGATAGGTATCAAGTTCCGCAGCTCCATTTCTCTCTTTTCAAAAACGTCAAAAGGAGCAGCAGAGCTCTCTGAAACCTCTGAAAAAGGAAGGTACTTCACGACAACGGACCCTACATAATTAACCGGCTCATCGTCTTCGGAAGACGTACTTGCTTCCTTTTCCTCTCCACCGTTGGCTATAAACTCATTGTACTTGGCCAGTTGATCGTAATAAACGTCCCACACGCAGCGGGTGCAGCCGCTGCCACAGCACTCACCGGGAGCAGGTTCGCGAGGTCGCCGCATCTCGGGGGAAAAAAGGCGTCACTTTAATCTACTGTAATGATAATAGCCTGTCTGAATATGAAGGCGCAAGTCTCAAAGCCTTTCGGGGAGAAAAAACGACCTCTCGCACAAGATTGCGCAACAAACCAAGAGTGATGTGTTCAAAGAAAAAGATATGAAGTATGAATCAGTAAGTGACAGCAAAAAGCTCGTTGAAAGAAATCTGTTTAACGAGCAGCTGCCACTTCAGAAAAGCCTCATTGTCTCTCCAATATCAGACAGAAATAAAGCAAAGTTCCAAAAGAAAAGCTGCCTCTCACGCAGAAAAACAGAAAAGTAAGATTTGCATGCCGGTAGCAGTCGCATTTTACGCTAACAGTGATGCCCCCGCGCAATCCAGCTCATCCTATTCCAAATATACTGTAACTTTTTTTTTTTTTTTGCCGTTGGTGTTGTTAAGCATAGTCAGAAACAGGAAAAAAAAAAAGTAACAATAAAAACAAAAGAAAAAATGCACCTGTTATTCGTTGGGAGCTGAGTGAGCCTCCACGACCCTCCACAATTCTTCGCGAAGCTGTTCCGTTGTCTCAATGTGACTATGGTTCCACACGAAAGGATGAGGAGCGTCCGCCTCCTCCGCTGCGTCCCTAAACTTGGCAAAGTACGGATGCTCCATCACTTGTTTTGCTGTGAGCCGCTTTGCTGGGTGAAACACTAGCAGCTTGGAGAGAAGGTCTACCGCCTCCGGCGTTGCCATGGGGAAAATGTCCTTAAAAGGTACAGCTGCACAGTGAGGCTGGGAAAGAACAAATGCCTTCGCTGCCGGGCTAAGGAACTCCATGTCCTCCATAGACGGCGAGCCCAAGAGTTTGACGATCAGTATTAGCTGCCCAATGTAATCCGTCCCCGGCAGCAGCGTTCGCCCTACCATGAGCTCGCCGAAAATTAGTCCTAGACTCCAGACATCCACTGCGCTCGTGTATTGGTTCGCACCCATCCCCAAGACCTCGGGTGGTCGATACCAGCGGGTGACGACATACTGCGTCAAGTCGGAGGAGCTCATCACGTGGTCGTCGCGAGCGAGACCGAAGTCGCATATCGCGAGCGCGCAATCTGCATTCACCAGGAGGTTACTCGGCTTGAGATCGCGGTGCATCACCTTTGCAGAGTGCAGGTAATGCAAGCCTCGGAACGCCTGAATCATGAAGTACTGAAGATGCTCGTCGGTGAGCTTCTGCCTACTGCGAATAATGCGATTGAGGTCCGTGTCGTAGAGATCCATTACTAGATACATGTCTTGGAAGCTTTCTTTCGACTGGGGACGCATGAAATGGTGGAGGCGAATCAGATTGGTGTGCTTCAGCGAAGTCATGATTTCCATCTCCCGCAAGATACGTTTGCCCTCGCGTAGATCACCAAAAACGCGCGCCAGTCTTTTAATCGCCACACGCTCGCCAGAGCTGCTGCACACAGCCGAACACACTGTTCCATAGGCTCCAAAACCCACTACTTTGATCAAGTCATAACTCTTGTCAATTTCGAATTTCTGTCCGCGGACGTCGTAAACCTTCTTGCCGCCCGGTAGTTCGGCAAGAAGAGCAAGGTGAGACATTAATATCAATGACTCTGTTCACCGACTGATGAGCTGCATTAGTAGCGCAGAGGAAGTGTGACGAAGATATGAAAGTCAACAAAGAAAGAAGAAAAAGAGCAAAGGTGCTTTCACGACCCATCAGTATTATGAGCAACGCACACATGCAGCGCGCCCATCACTCACCGAACGTCGCCCACTAATAGGTACGTTACAGCTGAGTGTCATTTCGCCAATAAAATAAAAAACAGTGGTGCTTTTAAGTAGATGAAGACAACATTCAAAGAACACAGGAAAAAACAAAATTAGCGGTCGCCGGTTTTTGCTATCAACTGGAAAAGAGAAAGAGGTTTTTTATACATCAATAGGACAATTAATCACAAGCGTACGACTTGATTTTACAAATCTTGCTCGCACGCCGTCAACAACGATTGGCACGGGGAGTTGAGTAGCAACGCCATTGATCTCCAAGACATTTTCGGTGACTGAAAGATCAACATCGCGAAGCGAGACGACGTCGGGAGGGACGTCAAAACGCACTGTAAGCATTGTCTCTTTACGCTCGAAAGAGGCACACCTCCAGCACGTCCTAGCGCGACTGTCACCGCAACCGACGACCTCCTTGTTTGGTGTGCCTACAGGGACATCTGAAGGCAGTGGAGACACATCTTGCGATTTGGCAGACTGGTTGAGAGACCGGCTCATATTTCTCGTGTCAACAATTTTGCACTTGTTGCGAAGAGACTCGGGAATGTGTGCTAGAGGATCTGCCACTTTTCCTGCACCCTCGGAGCTACCTTCCGGGCCGTACAGTTGAACATTGCCGTTCAGAAAGCCCTTTCTTATTCCCGGAGAAGCAATCACTTCTTGAACGAGTGGCTTTTTGCTCTCTTTCACATCTTTTTTCAGATTTAAGGCGTCTGGCAGCTGTGGTGATGCCTCCGCTTTGCTAGCGCAATTTTGGTCCTCTCTTTTCAAAAGCTCAGCAGCCATTTTTACTACCTGCTCTATCGACTGCTTGTCGTCTTTCACATCGGAAAAGTAAAACGGGTTTCCAAAAATAATGCAGCTACCGCGTAGAAGCTGAACACCACATTCGCTTTGTACCCACTCCACAGAAAGCGTTACCAGCTTCTCCGTCAAATGCTGGAACAGGTGGTGCTTTGGCGTGCACTTTTTTATCAACACAGTGTGGACTACGACGTCAACACAGAAAGCACAGTCACCTTCTGAAGTAGGCTTGGGCTCGCTAACAGAGATGGGAATAATGAGGTTGTCCACGCCATGGTGCTCGATGTAGTTGTCGTCGACAGTATTCATGCTTCTTGCGAGAGGTAAACCTACAGAGTCATGTCCGCAGACGTTGACAACATACAACGTCTTCTTATCTGCGGCAAGCGCTTTGTATGCAAATCCAATAAGAAGGCCCGACTGTGTCCACATTGTGGCAACCATGGAAGAGGTGCGACTGAATAACTGGAGCTTCACACACAGCAAAGGAGATACAAACTGATAGCTTAAATGTGAAAAGGACAAAACAAAGATGAGAGAAGAAAAGCCAGGTACGATGGGTTGCCGACTTTTACCTACAGTTGCAACATAGTCTTAGTGATCACAGCACTGCGAAAAAGAAAAAAAGAAAAGCTCAAGAGACTTGTTAGAAAAAGTTGGTAGCACACTGACACGGTTGGTTTTTCCACATATTATGGTCTCCGCTTTTTGTCCACTGTGGCTCCGAGGCTCATTTCAATTTGAAATGCTGTACCACGAGTCTACAATTTTGCTCAGGACCATTCGTTTAGCTAAAAGCCCTTTTTCTTCTTATCACCTATGAAAGCGAAATACTCATTAGTAGAACGGTGCTTTTTTTCGCCGGTATGACACTAAGGAAAGAGAGAAATGGCTCAGCCTTGTAAGTGCCACCGCACAAAGAGAAATGCCCTCACGAAAAGCGAGAAGCACTTTTTGACTCAAAGACAACAATAGCGGCTCGTGTTTTCAGCTGACGCGCAGCAGAACACAACCCACCTCAAAAACACCACTTAGACCCCACGACCGAGACTGAATGTGGTCCGCCACCGTTCATTACGACGACCAATACCGTTTTTGTTCGCCGACGTAACCAGGGAAAAAACCGCTCGAAGTTGAAAAGCAAAAAGCCATCTTACTTTTCCTGTGGATCTTTCTCAACCTCCCCCCCCCCTCCTCTTCCTTTCCCTTTTTTTGTCCGGATTCCTTTCCGGCATGGGCCTCATCTGGCGGCCCGACTCCCAGAACCAACCGCGTCAGCCACTAAACCCTTAGGCTGCTCAAAGCCGACCCATGGCAACACCGCCCCAACAACAAAACGACGAGCAAGTCTTATACACCGCCGCGACTCGGCCAAAACCTCATTTTTTCAAATGCACGAGTTGCTCTGCCAACCGCAGGTGTGCTTTGAAGCTCCACGTGCGGACGCGTGTAGGCTCTGCGGGGTGGTGCGGACATCGAACGAGTTCCAGGGCTCCCGAACACGACTCTACCCTTCACCTGTTTGCCGACGCCATGAGCAGCTCTAAGTCGCACGTGCGCGAAGTAGGCTGGCTCTTGGCTTCCCCCTTGGAACCGGGGCACCGGACCGTAACACCACGTTGAGGTGGCCGGCGTCGTTATGGGCCAAAACCTCATAAAAAAGAAAAGCACAAAACAACGCAACGTTGCACATCATCACCTCCCCACGCGCCGCCGGGACCCATGCTGTCACAAATATACGCTGTTGTAGCGCAAAACCCCCCGAAAGAAGCGAGGAAAACCACGACCCGAGTTTTAAATAGCGAGGTTGTTCAGTTCCACTCAAGGAAGGCACGACGTGTTTTTAAGAAAACGCAATTAACATATCGCAGGTTTCGAGCCTAGTGACGCCACGAAACTCTCCTCATCAAAGCCCTCTGCCAAAAAAACGGCGACACCGATTATCGAAGAGGAAACCCAGATTAGCGTCGAGGCGAATCGAAACCGTCGTGATAGACTGACTTTCACTTTTGACACTCCAAACCACCGGCTTTGTTGCACAGGAGCGGCGGCGCCACTGTGCTGCTCAGCGTGCTCGTGCCCCGGAAGGGGCGCAAAAGAAAAAAAAAGGAAGAGGAGCTGAAAAACCAACTTTACAGTAAACGGGAGTAATATGTTCAGGAAAAGGCCTTATTTAAAACCACACACAAGGTGTCCCACCTTTGAAAACAGAGTTTTGCAACCGTGTAACCCACAAAGTTGCACTTTCGCATCCCGCGTCACTGAAAAAAAGAGAAAACGCCGCATTCGATTTTTCACTCCCTAGAAAAGCAGAAACTTAGCAAACCCAAATCACGAGAGTTTGCAGCGAAACGCGTGAATAAACAACAACAAAGTTCACAGAAACCCTCCCTGCGAACCCAAAGACGCACCACTTAGAGATGCCGGGTCCATGCTGCACGCGAAACCGTTGCCGCCATGTGTCCCCAACGACCCGCGAGAAAACAGCTAAAACAACACGCCTCTTTCCGCAAGCGGCAAACGGGTCACGCCTGGCCCTCTGGACTGGCGTCTTTAGGGTTTTGCACTGCACGGAGAACGTGGTGAGAAGTTGCAAAGCAAAAGGTCCATTACAAGGGTGGCGTCGACCCCCGGCCGTAGCCAAGCCGACCAAATCGGCGGATAGAAGCCTTCACACCGCCAAGGAGGACCTTGGCGTTTGGAACGACTATGCGCACTTTGTCGTTAGTCTGCTGAAAACCAACAACCTGGCTTTTAGGAACGAGCGCGCTGCGATGCGTACCGCGACATTGGTAGCGGAACAGACGCCGTCCCTACGCTAACTTCGCGGCTGGTTTACACAAGGATGGCCCTGCTAGAGCCCGACCTTTTGGCCAATGAGGTTGCGAGGCCCCCCTGTTCAGTTCATGCGGGTTGTGCTTTGGCTTTTTTTCTTCGTTTAGTTGGGGATGTCCGTCGGTGAACTACTTTCTCCTGTTTGGTGACGGTTTCGTATGTCAGTTTAAAGGAGGTTTGTCACTTTTTTTTTTTTTTTACCTGTTGGCGTCCGCTTTTTTTATTTATTTATTTATTTATTTTTTTGGACCTTTGGTAGGGCTTGGTTGTAGAACGGTGGCTTTATTAGCTGCGTTCGTTGTGCTCGGTTATTCATGGGGCTTGCCGTGCGGTGTGTTTCAGTGCTTTTTTTCTCTGCTTGGACATGGATTTCTAGTCGTCTGTGGCTGAAAGATCAATTGCGCAATGGTGTTTGTAAAGTCTGGCGCCCCTTCTACGCGAAAGGGTGTTCGGAGCGAGAGGCCGTGGCTAGAGAAGCGGGCCCGGAAGGAGTCAAGATGAAATGTTCCTTCCGCGGAAGCGGCTTGATGATAATATGGTGTGCCGGAAGGTGCGGCGGACGTGTTGTACGGCTGGCGGGGGCTGACATTTTTAACGCCGTGTTTTGTTCGAGAAAAAAAAGGACGCCACATTTAAATAAACACAGGGCTAGGGTCCTGTCATCCCAACTGGCTCGCCACAATGCGTTCTGTGGGATGCGGTCGTGATTTGGGAAGACCTGACCCGACACGTTGGCACGCACACCGCGGCTGGTCAACATCAGCTTTTCCAATTCTATCATAAACGGGCGCGGGCCTGAGGAAGAATCGCGGTGGTGTTGAACCGCGCATGCTTTCATCGGGATTCGCGTGCAGCCTTCGTGGGGCCCTCCGAGGCCGTTTCGCTAGTCGGCACGCCTCGACTCGCCGGCCTCGTGCCCCCTGCGGCCCAGGGGGCGGGTGGCGCCACCGCCGGCCCGCCCGCCCGTCGTGTTTTCGCTCCGCTTCGGGGTTTGGCGAAGCGCCCCCCCCACCCGCAACGCCGGGTTTGCCGCGGCGACAGGCCGCCGAGCACAAGCACGAATGCCCGGACCGCCAAAAACCAGTTCTCGCCGGCTTCTTCTTCGCGGGACGTGGGTTGCGGCCGTCGGGTGGCCGGATCTTACCCGGGCCCTTCTCTCTCCGAGAGAAGGGGCGGGGGGGGGAGGCGGGCGGGCCGGGCCTGCCAACACGGGACTGGTCGAGGGGGGACCGAGGCGGGAGGAGGGGCGGAGCTTTCACGCCCTAGCTGGGATCACCGGGCCTCGCATGCGCGGCCGAACAGAAAGGCGGCGAAAAACCGGGGCTGGGGATGACGCCTGGTGTGAAAGTTTCGGGCAGCAACGTCTTTTTCGTGTTCCTGCGTGAGTGCCTTGCTCGAATGCGCCAAAAAAAAAAAAAAAAACGGTGTGGCAGGCATATGGAGCCAATGCGGCTTAGGAAAGGCGATGGACGGAGACACTGTTTACGAGGCCGCGCTGCAAGCGTGGCCGCCGTGGAGAACGGACACCTTACAAAACCGCAAGGTGGCGGCAAGCGCAGGTGTGTCGGCGAGGTAGGGCAATCGTTCGCCGTCACGACCCTCTAAGAGGCGCCGCTGTTGCACAGCGTTTCAAGGCTGCGGATTCCCGTCTTGTCGAGAAACACACTGGTGAGTTGCGGGGCATCTGTTAGCGGCTCGAGGGACACTACGCGAGTTGGCAACGACAGGTCCACCGTGCGAAGCGTCGGCGCGCTCGCGCGCAAGGCCTCGATGTCGTCCAGCGCCTCGCAGCCACGCAGGCTCACTCTTTGCAGGCGGCGGCATTGCGACAGCGCAGCGATGCTCCTTTGCTTTCTGCAGTACGCGAAGTTAATTGCCTCGAGCGACGACGTACACGGGCGCAGATTCTCGACGCTGGATGTGACCACGTTGGTCAGCGTCAACTCGTGCAGGGTTACTGCGAACGAAAGGGCTGAAATGTCATTCAGCTTGCGAAAGTTCGTCAGTGTGACCACCTGCAACACCCGCACACACCCTCGAAGCACGTCGAGATTCTTGAAGCACAGAGAGAGGAGAGATCGATGCGACCCTTTTACACGACTGGGGAAAGCCAAGAGGAGAAAAGTCGTTCGTTTGCGTTTTGGAAGACACGCAGCCGACGCGCAAGTCAGGCAGCTTGGGCCACACGGGCTTGAAGGCGTACCCATGTGTTAGATGGACATTGGTGAGGTCCACGCTTTCCAACTGAGGCGCATCGGCGATCGGTGTCAGGTTACGGAGGTGCGTGCAGGAGCTGAGGTTGAGACGTGTGAGGGTTGGTGCGCTCTTCACCAGCCATAATACGTTAACTGTGGTCGCGCCAGTCGCATCGACGTTTTGGAGACACGTCGCGTCGCTGAGCTGGGCGAAGTCCGGAATGGCACACCCAGCTGTGTGCAGCTCCCTAAGTGTGCCGACACTCGAGCGCAGCGGGGCTACTGATCGCACACATCGACCGACTCCAACGCTGCGCAGGAAGACCGCAAGAACGACGGATCGAAGAAACTTGTGTTTCGTAAGGCCACCTCGCGCAGCGCCGTGTGCTTAGAGAGCGCGGAATAGTCTTTTAACCTCTCACACGAGTTGAGGCTCAGCTTTGTCAGCGTGAGGCAGCTCGCAGTCAGTGGCGTCAAGTCAGCGATGGCGGTTTCGTCCAAGTTGACCTCAGCAAGTGGGGCCGCCATACCGAGGGGTGAAATGTCGATGAGCCTTGAGCAGCCGCTACAGCTCACAACGCGCAGGGGGGCCGCCGTGGACCACAGAGGCGCGATGCTCTGCACACGCGACCCATCGAGGCGGCACACCTGCAGCCTAGTGCATGGCATGAGGGCAGAAAGCTCGCTTAAGTCCGCGCAGCCGTGCAGCTCGAGGCGTTCCATCGTGGGCGCGCTCTTGTGCAAGCCGTCAAGGCTGCTATCCGCGATGTGACTAGCCCGCACATTCCGCATGTGCGTGTGCGCCGACAAGCAAGACAAAGAGCGCACGCCGTCGCAGCTCTCCGTGCGTAGGCACTCCAGCCGCAGGCTAGTAGACAGCAGCGCCGAAATGTCTGACAGATTCGTGTAGCTCACGTAGAGGTCTGGCAGCACAGGTGCGGGCACCAGCATGTCCAGGGTCGTTACCACTGAGTTGCCGCTCATGTCCAACACCTCCAGCGACCGCGAGGCGCAAGTCCGCAGTGAATCGACGCTGCAGAAACACGTGGAAGCCGCGTGGAACTCGCGCAGCGTCGTCGCCTATGAGAGCAACACGATGTTCTGAACACCGCGCGTCCGGCTGAGGCTCACCACCTCAAGAGACGCCACGCTGGCCGCCAAAGCGTCAATGGAGGTGAGGGCGGTGCAGTCGACGCGGCACTCTCGCAGCTTCGTGGTCGCCGACAGCGCCGAAATGTTTGCAAGGCCTACGCAGCCCGACAAAGGCCGCCGCGCCTTCGTTGAGGGGGACATCCATCAGGCGCACCTCGCGCAGACTCGTCGCTGCGCCGAGTGCTGCGATGTCGCACAAGCCGACGCAATGACCGACGCCAAGGATCTGCAGTTTTGCGGCAGAAAGATGCAGCCACGCGAGGTCGGACACGGTTGTACGACCAAGCAGCACCTTGCGAAGACTCGCTGGCGTTCCCAGGGCGCTGATGTCGCACAGCTTCTCGCAGCCGCGCCAAAACTGTCGAGGAGCGTGCTGCGCACGAGCAGCTTCTTCAAGCAGGTGTGGCGCGCCAGCTCCGAGAGTTAGGCGAGACGTGCGCAATTACTCACGTCCAACGTCTCCAGCGTTGCGCTGCACGCAATCAGCGGAAGCAGGTTGCGGATGTCCGTCCTGGCCAGGTACACCTCTGCCAACGCGGTGGCGACGCCGAGTGGCGAGATGTCGACTAGCTCCTCGTTGCCGCTGACGTCCACCACCCGCTGCGAGGAGCCGGCGTTGCGCAGTGCGTGAATGCTCTTGAGATGGACAGCGTCCAGGCTCACATGCCGCAGCTGCGTCGCGGACGCGAGGCCCGAAAAATTGGTGACTGCGTCGCACTCAGAAAGGCGGAGTGTGCGGAGCACACGCGCACAGCCCGGCGATGCTGTTGACTGACGTGTGCGAGAGGTCGACCTCCTTCAACTGCGGTGCCGTAGCCAAGACAAACGCGTCGGGAACGCGCGCGCACCCGCTCAAGTCGAGGGAGCACAGGCGAGGAAGGAGGTGCGTCAGTACTTCGATGTGCGGAACGTCAGTCCCAGCGAGCAGCAGACGCCTCAGCTGCGTGCACAGCAACAGCAGTGCGGCGCCGCGAACGCAGCAGCCCCATCCAACTCCAGCGTTTTGAGAGTGGCCGCACTGCGCTCCAGCACCGCCAAATCACTGATGGCGGTGAAGCTGATGTGCGCCGCCTTGAGAGCGCCCATCAGCGCGAGGACGGAGAAGTCGCGTACACCCACGCAGGCCTCAAGGTCCATGATGCGAAGGGTTGCCGTGCTTGCCTGGAGGGCTGCGATGCGATCTATCCCGGTGTGCCTCAGGAGCGCCTCCTGCAGGCGGTTTGCGTGGGCGAGGGGCATAATGTCGACAAGGAGCGGGCAACCGCGCACGTCCATCACCTCGAAATGCGCCGCGCTGGCAAGCGAGTCAAATTCATCATAGGAATGACACTGACGCATCGTTACCGGCCTATACTGCGCGTGCTCCGGCAGCACCGCAAAGTTATGTGCCGCTCTTGCCTCGTCGGCTGCGAATTTCAGATCGACAATGAGCTTCTCGCACTGAAGGCGGCGCGCGGCAATGTAGGCGATCATCGCGGCCGACACGCACGCGGTGACACTGCGCAGGCACTCCTCTGTCCTCCGGAGCAAGCTTAGTTGAACCTTTTGCCGAACTCTCGCGCTGAAAGGCGGGTCATCGACCCAAACCAGCTCGGAGCGGCAGAGGGTATTGGGGGGCGTACACCTTGGCGCAGGTACTGCAGATGCGGTGAGAGCACGCGCTGGACTTCACCGCTTCAGTCATAGGGTTCGTGCAGATGCAGCAGGTGTAGTCGCTGCCGACGTTGACATCGGTGTAGTCAAGAAACAAACGACTGCTTGGTGATGCCATCGTGCCACGGACATGCAAGAGCGGTGAAACGGTGGAATGAACAGCGAGTGCTCGGAAACAAACAAACAACAGGCGATGTTCGATGAAAAAGACTGACACAATTAAGGACAAAAGTAAAAAAAAAAAAAGAAATAGCTTTAAGGCTGTAAAAACCATGGCAACTCAGTAGTGAAGGCATTGTCCTGCAGATGCAAATGAAGAGTGAGACAAATAAGGAAAACAACAACAAAAAGCAGAAGAGCCAAGAAGTGAAAAGAAAAGGGGAGGGAGAAAGGCAGTACGTGGTATCAGCAAAAGTGCGTGCGCGGCCGCATAGGCGTCGATTTACGTGTGTGTGTGTGTGTGTGTGTAAAAGACAACGCACCAGAAAATGCGCGTAAAGAAGCTGCGGCTTTGTATGCTGCGAACAAAACAGGTGAGACGATGTCATTGGGTGTTGCCAACACGGTGTCTCTTTATCAAGCGCCTCGGATCCCTAAGTCACAAGTGCAATAGCACCTTGAGAGTGAGCACCTTCCTAAATCCACAAGGAGCTTTCTGGTCATGCACTCGCAATAATACCTGCAAGCAAAGACGTCGATTCTAAGCACATGCTTTTTTTTTTTTTAAGTATTTTGTATGCAGCTTCTTCCTTTCGCACAATTAAAGTACCTCGCTCAAGACTTCTTTTTAGAGACCGAGAAGAGATTCCAAAACGTTGGAAAAAAAAAAAGAAAACAAGCCCGGAAGTCGTTTACATTTCGCAGCGCATATGCCTTTCCTTTTTC
Source organism: Lotmaria passim (assembly GCA_037349495.1). NCBI lineage: Eukaryota > Euglenozoa > Kinetoplastea > Trypanosomatida > Trypanosomatidae > Lotmaria > Lotmaria passim. The sequence continues at coordinate 848,101 of CP140195.1, forward strand.
TCGTGATGTCATAACACCCGTACATTTTCGGTCAGCAACGTGAATATGAAACTAAGAAACAACAAGAGTCAACCATGCCTACTTCAGCCCTCCCTACCCCCTAAAAAAAAAAAAAAACACTGGAAAAACGGAAACACTTATTTGCAAGAGGAAACAGGCGAAAACAAAACAAAACAAAAAAGACAATAGGGAGTGAGAAAAAAAAAAAAAAACAATGCCGGAAAAGAGAGGAAGGCATCGTAGAAAAAAAAGCAACTTCTTTTTTTTTTGTCTTCTGTGCAGTGCTCATAGAAAACGCAAGCTTCGCAAAAAAAAAAAAAGCACTTTTCAACTTCCTCTCTAGACACATTAAAGGAAGAAGGAGAAGACAGTACACAAAAAGTGAGAAGAAGCCGACACTCAGGACACAATTCAAGGGACAAATGTCTTGTGGAGACGTTGCCTGCGCCCTGGTCCGTGACTGACTAAACAAACAACAAGCACACAAACAAAAAAGAGAGAATGCCGGTAAATAAAAGGACGATTGTAAAAAAAAAAAAGAAAGGACTCAATTAACGTGGGAAAAAACAGGAAGAAGAGAGAGAGAGTTTACTCATGCTTACCACAAGGATTGACTACCCTTTATGTTATCGAGCTTTTAGATGTGACCAAAGCCCTCCACATATATAATTGTAAAACACGAGCAGAAGAAGAGCCGTACACATGGAGAAAGCAGGGGAACAGAGCTCTTTTTCTGAAGCGTTAGAATGCCACCGATCCGCTGCACGATACTAAATCATAAACAATGGAGAACAAAAAGGGGAAAATGGAGTTGACTGGACGCATACAAAAAACACACATTGTGCTTTTCATCAACGGACTGACTGAAGTACACAAGTCATTCATGAAACAAACAGAACAACAACAACAAAAGAAAACAAACAAAAAGAACAGTTTTTTTTTTTTCGATCGAAACAGAAGTTGGAGAGGATATGCTGGAGTGACGGGGGACATTGACAGCGTCCATGAGACGATACAAGCAGCAAACTCATTGCTTTCGAATTCGCAAGATCGCTGTCAAGCCTTAGAAAGAAAAAAAAAAAAAAGAAAAGAAACCAAACAGAGTTCACAATAACGCGTTTTCCTTTTTCATTTCTTATAATGACAGACACTAAAGAACTGGAGTGCGGAAAACAGACAACATAAATCAAAGAAACAATAAAAAAGAAGAAAGAAAGGACAAAAAAACAACAGTTTTAGACAGTGTAAAGAAAAAGAAAAATATACATATAAAGATATCACAACTAAGACAAAAAAAAAAAGAGCTTTTTTTTTTTTGGCAGCGCTGGCACAATTCGTTTCCTCCCTTCTTTACATTAAAGGGTAGGGGAAAGAAAGAGGCCGAGCGAAGAGAAAAATAGGAGAAATAGAGACTAATCGAAAGAAGGAAGTGAGGGAAAATAAAGAAAAAGAAGAAATCAAAGAAGCAGGAAAAGAAGATCCGCTCGACAAAAAAAAAAAAAAAAGAGAAACCAACAGCATCATCGGGAGAGAAAAACTGAAACTGATCGCTGTTTGTGCCACATACACTAACCCGCATGAGGACAATTAAGCAAACAACAACCAAAGACAATCTCCGCCTTTTTGGTGAGTCAAAGAGAGTAGAGAAACAGGAAAGAGAAAAAGGGGCGTGCGGAGATCGTGAGTAGTTTATCAAGGGGACGTTAAAGAATGAAAAAAGAGGCTTCGATACATGCGAGGACCAGAACGGAAAAACGCATCTGAAGAGTAGATACGACAACACAAATATAGCCAAGTAGACAACGACAAAAAAGAAAAAGGAAAAACACCAACCAATAGTTGACAGTCGTTTTAACTGAGGACAAAAACAAACAAACAAAAAACAAGTTAAAAAGTTCTCAGCTTATGCGCCGCGACGTGAAGGAACTGGCGTTGGCGCGGTGGCACGCCCGCTGCTAAGCAGAGAGGGCAGAACAAAAGATCCATAGGAGGCGGAACTCTTGGGGCGTGGCAGCACGCTCGGCGGCCGCGACGTGTTCAGTCCGTCGGCGTTGTCGCCCCTTTCGTTTACTTCATTGGTTGCCTTCTCAGCCTCCATTGCTTCCCCGTTGATCCCCTGAGCCGCCCGCTTCACTGAGAAATCTGGCTCAACGCCGTACTCGTCCGCCAGCGAGTGAATGTAGTCCATTAAGGACTTTGCCGTGGAAGAGGTCTCAAATGCGCTCGTCGGTCGCGTACGCGAGTTTTCAGAGGGTGAAAAACGGCCATTCATCTTCTCCTGCGGGCTCACAGTGTTCGGGCTACGGCCCGGCAGCGGCTGTGGGTTCATGCGATTTGTATCCGACGCAGGAAACTGGCCGGTGAGCAGGAAGTCGTCGATGTTGCGGCGGACGCGCGTGTTGTCCTTTGACAGAGCGTAGGCGGACGAGCCATACCCGCTCTGCTCGGCCGCCTCGTGTGTCTCCATCATCGGGATTCCCACGACGGCGGGGGACGACTGCGTGCCGCCGTCCAGCGGCTGCGGCTGCGGCTTCGGCTTGGCGGTGAGGCGGTCATCATTTTCGTGATCGGCGTTGATGTGGGAGAAGAGGGGTGGGATGGGCGAGAGAAATCTTGGGTCTACCTTGAAGTCCTTGAACTTGGTGCAGCAGTCGTTGCTGAGGTAGTAGTTGTTCGCCGTGCCGCCGGCCGCCTCGCGCATTGCCTTGGCGACCGTTTCTAGGTAGGTGGCGGTCTCTAGCAGGTAGCAGCGGAGCATCTGCCCCAACTGCGAAGAGTTGTGCTCGCGGAAGTTCACGAACTCGTCCTTGTAGGTGCGGTCCTTCTCCTCGAAGTCGTGCACGACATCGACGGACCTGTTGTACTCCTCCTCGTTCGTCACGTCGACCTCGCCGAGGGCTAGCCGAATGCGGCGGTCACGCGCCGTCCTGCGCTCCTTGCCGGTAACTGAGATCATCTTTGCGTGGGCGTTGATGGGCTTGACTTGCTCCAGAATCTGATCCTTGATTTTCGTCTCTAAGTTCGACAACGCTTGGGACTGCTTCACCTCTTGCATGTGTTTCTCCGCCGCAGCGGCCAGTTCGTTGATGGTCGGGTCTGTGCATTTGTCGTCTGTGGCGGCGTGCAGCGATGCGATGGCGTTCTCGTTCATCTCGCTAAAGGCGCGTATCCCCTTCACCGACTTCTTCATCAGCTTCTTGATCTTGCGCAGCTTGTTACGCAATTTTTTCGTGTCCTTCAGCTCCCCTTTGATCCGCTCCTCTTCCTCCAGGTTGAGAAAGTTGACAGCGGGCTGGTTGCGGATCGCGATGGCTGTCGCGCTAGGCATGTTTGAGACCGCGGAGTCGGTCATCGTGGTGTTCCAGAAGTCTTCCATCTCCTCATCCGAGACCTCCACGTCATCCTCGTCGTCACTGGAGTTGTCGGCGAGGCGGCTGCGGATCTTTCCACTTTCCGCGATGACGGCCGCGTTGAGGCTAGCCACCATCTCCGCCTTCTTCGCCGCCACCTTGTCCTTCCAGTTCATAAAGTTAGTCTTCTTTTCGTTGTTCTTGTCTTCCTCGTTGCTCTGCGTTGACTGCTCGCCGTTTATCGGAGTTTCTTCCATGGTGATGTTCGACGGCGCACGCACGTTGATGGTCCTCACACTCTCCGTCTCTGTCGACTCATTCTGCCGTTTGGGAGTCTTACGTAGTTTGCCGGCAGGTTGAGACATCTTTGATTTTGGGTTTATTGGAAAGGGCAAAAAAAAAGAGAGAAAAAAGCTCTTAACTCAATAACTTGTGCGATGCACGATTTGCTTGGGATACACAGCCTGGTTGGTGTTGGCGCAAGTGTATGTGTGCATACCCATGTTTGCAGTAGAAAGGCCTGTTAGTCTGAAACGATCAGAAGCGCACCTTTTTTTAGTGCTGCTTTATTTACTCGTTGATTGATGCTTGATTCAATGTGAACGAGACTTTTTTTTTTGTTTTCTTGTCCTGCACAGCAAAGGAAGAAAGAGAATGAGACTATCGTAGACGAGACTGATTCCACTGAGGGAAGACGTAAGTAGCAATAATAAAAGAGTTGAGAAGCACAGAGAAACACAAGTGCGAAGGAAAGAAGAGAGATGATGGCAGGCTGAACCTACAAAGAGAAGTGCTGTTGATGAACGGACGTCGAGGTCAGAAACACACACACACACACAGAGACGTTGGCGGCAGGCTACCTCAGTCAAATCGAAAGTGGACTACCTGTGCTCCTGTATAACTGCTTTCTAATGCCAGACACGTGCACCTCAAACGCAGCTCGCACGCCGCTGAGACGCACACGCACACAATCCAAAGGACTTTTTCCTTTGTTGCTGCAGCAACCTCCTAAGGCATAATTTCAAGTATAGAAGATAAAAAAAATAGGGAGTTTGTAACGGTGTAACCGAAAAAAACTCGCCTTGTTTTGTGAGATTTCGACGTGTTCAGGAAAGACATAATAAAGAAAAAGAAACAAACAGAAGGAAGTGACAAAGTGAGGAGGGCTAATTTGTGAGTCCGAGGCTCTTCGGCTAAAGCAGCGCACATGGGACAGAGGAGTAGACAAAAAAAAAACAAAGCTAGAAAAAGAGGAAAAGCCAAACAAAGAACCTGGCTTGTTTCTAGCTTTTCAAGAGTAAAAGAAAGTCGGAGGGCACCTGGTCAGCTGGAAACCAGGAGAACCTGCTAACTGACGAGCACACCCTTGACACGCTACCCATTTTCCCACATCCACTACTATGTGCGTTGGCGCCACCTTCACGCTCGGTACCTTCCTCCCTCTTTTTTTCTTTTTTATACCGGGTGCAGAGCGCAACGCCTCTTTCGACGAGCTCCGACTGGGAACCGAGAAGGGAAAATTGACCCCTTGTGCCTTCGTCAGTCAGGAAAGAAGGAGTGTAGTGAGGAATGGCCAGACGCATACACACACACACATATACGAGCACTGGCAAAGAAAACGTAGGAAACACAAGTGAAAGGGGGTGTAACGTAACGTAACGCAAAAAAAAAAAAACAAAAGATAGAAGAACAGAACATTAAACATGTACTTTTTTCTTCTTGTTTTAAATCATGTGAGCTAGAAAGGTCCCAGATTGGCGAAGAGAGCTTGGCAGCCTTTTTTTTTTTTTTCCTTTTTTTATATGGGGCGATTGCGGGGGAGAAAAAAAAAAAAAACAACAACACATTAAAAGCAAGAGTTGTGATATGAATAAGAGGCAGCTGTGTCACCAAGCCCTACTGCGACAGCAACGCAAACATCCACACTTCTCCGGCGACAAATACTAAAGAAGAGGACCTACACTACTTGATCGTTGCCTCCTTCGCTGAGGAGGCGGCCTTCATGCCTTCGCGAATGATATCTTGGCGGATCACCTCGCCATTTTCAATCGAACGCTCCTGCATTTTAATTTGGTCCTTTGCCACGCTGATGGCGGCGAGGTCCACCGGGAGGGAGAAGGCACCGAACAGCACGCACAGTAGTGAGAAGAACGGGAACGGGGTGAAGACGCGGCGGATGTAAGGGTTGCCAGTCAAGCTGCGGAGGAAGGACGCCTCGTGTTCGGCAATGCGATAGTTCTGCCAGCCAAAGTAGCCACCGATCACAATCAGCGCCGAGTCAAAGCCGGCGCTCACCTTCGTCCAAGACAGGCCACGTTGCAGCTCGTCGTGGGTGAAGCGGTGGCGTGCGAGGGCCATCTCGCAGTCTTCGAGGCGGTACTGATAGTCGGCGGGGAGCTGCGTGTTGCCGCCGTTGCTTTGCGCTTGAGCAAGCGGAGTATCCTTAGGAGTTGCAGCGGCCATACTTGCTTTGACCTTTTTTCTTCCCTTTTAAGGTTCGGTTTGGTGAAATATAATTGACTTAATACGTGTGTGTGTGTGTGCGTATGTATGTGCTTGAATTTGGATTACGACGTATCTTCTGACCAACAACATCACGAATACAAATGCAAATGAAGTTGAGGGGAATAGAGTTAATTCTGCCTCAACTTTAGCCCGTTTTTTCTTTTTTGCTTCCTTCTAGAGTAACCCTTGCTAACATTGGAGATGAAGATCCCGTTTCCGTCCCTCCGCGCAGAGTAGAGGCACAGATTCGAGATGTGCTTTCCCTGCGCACGTTTACCCCCGGTGATGTCAAAGCAAGACATAAAGCCGTCGCTTGCACGCAGGACAACCAGCGCACCGATTTACACATACGGAAGCTCTTCGAACAGTCATTACAAGTTTGTTCCCTTTTGTTTGCTGCGCCTGGGAGAACATGGTATACACAAAAATGAATGAAAGCGTCAGTAAGAAACGAAAAAAGAAAATGAAAAAACACAGCCAATGAACTAGAAAACGCGCCGCGCAGATCCACGGGGCTGCTTTACTGTGCGCCTTGCAGACTCTGCAGGGACGTCATCTGTGCTGACACCCCCTCCATTCATCCAGCCTTACCCCTCCTTTAGCTTCCCGAGCGGTATCTGTAATGAAGAAAGAAGGGCGTCTTGTCATGATGGACCACAAATATCGGGTACGTAAGAGAAGCGTACATACACGGCTATCAGGAAAGAGTAACTGGAGAAAAAAAAAAAAAGAAACTCTTAAACATGAGAAGGTCACATAGTCTCATTGCATTGAAAAAGAAAAGAAGAAAAAAAAACGAATTAATACCCTTTTTTACTTTTAGTTTTTGAAGCCACGAAGGCGCTGCGATGAAAGTGGTATGGCCGCGAGGCTCACCGCTTCACGGCCATGCCGGCAACAACGTTGAACAGAAGGGTCTCCATAAAGCACTCCTTGCCAATCCACTCATCGTGGATCGATCGGATGTAGCCGAGGTGGCCGCCGCGTGGGGTGGTGAGCAGCGCCACGTTCGTGTTCGTTGCCATTATCTTCGTCAGCGTATCCATGGGCGGCGGTCCACACACTGGATCGTCCACCGCGCTGACGCAGAGCACCGGCAGCGTAAAGTGTGGCAGCAACGCAACGGGTGAAACATTGTGGTAGTATTCCTCCGGCGTGGCGAAGCCCAGCGTGGGGGCGGTGATGACTTTGTCAAAGTCGTGCACTGTCTTCATCTGCGTCAAAATCTCGTCGTGCTGGCCCCGTGCGAAGGCGGCCCGCACGCTCGCCTCCAAGCCCGGCAGATCCTTCAGCACTTTCGAGTGCCGTCGTGCGTAGGCTTTCAGCCCGCCGATCATGTTCGGCTGGTAGACGATGGACTCGAGCGTCCCACACATCCGCGTGTTCGAGTCGAGGCAGTCGAGGGGCGAGTTGACGACTATGACGGCGTCCAAAACAGTGGCGCGACCCGCCTTGCATTCCTCGCTGACAAAGTTGCTCAATATGATGCCGCCAAGGCTGAAGCCGACGCCGACGATAGGCACTGCGCGGCCGCACCGCTGCTCGATTGTTGCTCGCGACAGCGGCCCGTCGTGCATGACGGCACGGATGTCATTGGTCCACTTCGCCGACATAAGCCGCGGTGTCTCGATCGGGGTGTCGCCCATCCCGCGTGCGTTGAAGACACAGCAGTGGAAGTTGTGCTCGTGGGCAAACCAGACAAAGTGCTCGATGTAGTTCGTGCCAGACCACGAGGCGAGGCCTGGGATGATGATAAAGAGCCCTTTCGCGTTGGCCGCGTCTCCTGCGAGGTACCAGTCTACAAACATCGGATTGCCATCTTCGCTGGGGTGCCCGAAACGCTCGTAGGGGATGTGCCGGTGTGGCCGGAAGGCGCAGAGGATGGTGTTGACGTGACCGCTGTAGGCCGGGTCGGTGTAAGGTACGTTGTCCACCTTGTCCAGTTGGAAGAAGGAGCGGGCCTGTGCGGAGCCGAATGCGTGGGTTTTCTCTACACACCACGCCCGACCAGTTATAAGATCCTTCACCTGCCAGAAGACGTTGATGCACACGGCGATGACGGACTGGAAGCATAAGAACCTGACCTTTGACCACACCGCCACTGGATCGCGCGGGGCTGTGGGGGCGGCGCCAGAGGAAAAAGTAGTTTTGCTCATGAGCAAGTATACAGACGCACACAGGCACACAGCTGTAATCAAAGAAGAGCGACACGCAGCGGCTAAAAAAAGCGATAAGCAAAAAAAGAAGGGTGAGAGTGAGCAAGGAAGAGGTACTTGATGATGTGTATGAGAAAGGGCTTTGTGCATGTGTTAGAGGGACAAAAAAAAAAACAAAACAGAGAGAAAAAGATCGAATGCGAAGGAAAGAAACACTGTCAAGAGATGAGCGCAGACTATTTGAAGAACGGGCCGATATGATCAGTCAAAGTTTCGCAAAAGCGTCTGTCGAGTCTCATGCGTTTTACCTCATGTGGTGCGTGCACAAGCCAGACGATGCTTGTGTGTTGTTCAAAGAGAAGGAACGGCTGCTGCTGAGCAGATACAGAGAGAGTCTCTGCTGATAACACTGCTGTACCTTCTCCGTTTTTTTTCTTCCTGTGTGTAAAGTGAGCAATTTTGAGATAGTATACATCGTTTCAACAAAGAAAGCAAGAGACTTTTTCAAGAAAAAAAAAAAAACAAAAAAGAACTTACACCTGAGTAATACAAAACAAACAAACAAACAGAAAAAAAAAAAAACGCTATAGCAACAAGCAAGAAAAAGCGTCAATTAAGCGCGCAATAGATAAAACAAACGGAATCACGTTGCTCTTTCTTTTAATCGTTGGCATCGACTGTGGTATCATCTTCGTCTCCGCCTTGCTCCGGCGAAGCGATCCACTTCCCCGGTGGCCGCTCCCCCGTCAAGGTACCACAGAGGACAATGTACATGGGCAGCAACGGACGTCCCACTGCGTCGAGCGGCATGGACTCTAACTTCTCCAGCAACGGCAGGCCATCCACCACCTTACCAAAGACGACTTGCTCGTAGTCTAAAGACGGGGCAGGCCCGAGAGTAATGCCGAAGGACGTGTTACACAAGTGCGGGCCATAGGAAGTCATTGTCAGCAGCCCCCGCGTCGTGTGACGTATTTTAAACGTCTCCTGCCGCAATGGTTCGAGCCGCACCCCGTACGCGAGCAGATCGCCAAACCGCGCGTATCCACGCACCTTGTCAATGAGCTCAAGCGGGGTGTAGAGGTAGTCCAGCTTCACCTCCGTCGCCTCGTGCACGCCGTCGGCCCCTGTGACGAGGCGACGGAAGTGCGCGGCGGCCTCTGGCACCACATCATCAAAGAGTTCCACGACAAGACGTCCAGCGAGTGCCTCGCCAATCGCAATGTCGAGGAAGACGCGGTTCATGTTGGCCTCCTCCATCGAGCGATGCGACTTTTGGTAGTTCTCCCACTCCTTCAGCCGTCGCTCCTCGATGTCGTTGTAAAGCTGCTGCACCGACGACGCCGCGGTGCTGACTTGCGACACATCCTTTCGTGTTTTTGGTGTCTTGTACGGCATGCCTGTTGCGAATGGTGTCGCTTTGCTTCGCCTCACAGATCGACCTCTTGCAAGGCTCAGAATTTAGAGAAAAAACAGAGTGGTCGACTGTCTTTCACACAGAGCGTAGAGGTGTAAACGGAATCAAGAGAGCTGTTCAGCAGTACATATGGGAAGGGAGTGTCGGTGAAGGAGAAGCTAAGCGTATTAAGATTGAGCTCTGATGGACAAGGAGGCTTCCGCGTTTTTCGTTAGGCCGTTGCCAAATGACAGCAGTTGGTAAGCTCGTGCTTGGTGCAGACAAGGATATAGAGCCTTGCTGCCGTACTATTCCTTTCATTTTTCTGGCCTCGTCTTTTTTGGCTGTCGTCTCGTACTTTATGCGAGCCGGCACAAACACATACACACATACAACAACAACAGCAACAACAACGACAAAAAAAGAGCCGAGAAGTACACGCTGTTCTCTCCTTCTGGGCTTTTCAGCAACAGAAAAACAGCAGTCTGTGATCCTCACGAGGCGACAAACGCCACACAGGTGCTTTCAACTTTCAGAGGAAGGTAGGTCCAGCGAATTCAGCCACGCCGAGTACACCTCGTTGACATGCTTATTTGACCCATTCTTGCTTCTGAACTTCTTCTCAAACTCCAGAAACTTGCGCCGGTTCATTTGACCGTATTGCGGCATCCCTTTGGTTTGCTGCGCCAACTTCTCGCGCGTGATGTACTTGGCCGAGTCCTCCGAGAACTTGTCGTTCATCCAGTTGTCCTCCATATGCCGCTTGCGCAGGTGCGCGTACGGGTCGGTGCGCAGAGAAGGCGGGATGAGGGCCGCCTCCAGCAGCTTCATCGCCTCGTACGAGATGAACTTCGCCGCCGTGTCGTCGGTCGGCTTGTAGCGGCGGTACCACGGGGTGCGCTGGAACTCCTCGACAGTTGACCACGTGTTGAGAGAGGAGCGACTACCCATTTCCTTCCGCTCGAAGATCTGCGCCATCTCGCGATCCACCTCCACTGGGCTCCACTCGTTCTTTGTCAGGACATCGCGCACTACAAACTCCATCCGATCGCTCAGCTTGTAGGCGCAGCGCCACGCCTCTTCGCGCGAAACGGGACGCGGATTACCCGTCAATACAGGAATATCGCGCATCTTGTGGCCAAAACCCAACTCCTTGCCGAAGCGCTCATCGCTGTCGAAAAAGCGAGCGGCAACGCCAGAGGAGAAAGAAGATAGGAAAAGAGAGCAGCGTTGCAACTTACGCATCTTTTTCTTTTTTCTTTCTTAATGAGACAGCAAAACAAAAAAAGTTGTGCGTTGAATTATGCAGAGAAGATCAAAAAGGGGGAAAAACAAACAAGATCAGGAGAAAAACAGTAAATATATGGTTGATATTCATGTAAGAGGAACACCGCGTTTTCTCCCTCTCTTTTTTTTTTTCACCATTACAAACGACGGTTCATTTCTCCGAAAGTCGGTGTACGATCTTTCTTTTAAAGTAAATGGGAGCGGCAGTAACGTGTCTTTTTTTTTTTTCCGACAGACATTCAAAAGATGAAAAATAGAATTTATCTTCAGGCCAAAGGTCAAAAACACGTTGAGAGTGAGAGAGAAAGAAAGCGAGAAAGAGCAAAATAAGAAGGAGAAAAAAAAAAAACACACACACACACGTTCCTCACAGCACTTCGTGAACAGCAACAACAAAGAAATAGACAAACAGCAAAAAAGAAGCAAGGCAACAGAAGAGCCTTTTCAAGAAAGCAGGTGCGACTTACCATACACTACCCTCTGTCACCCGGCGGCCCCACCAGAGAATCGACGTCGTGACGGGAGCTACGCACGTGTAGAAAACGAGAGCGACGCCAGGTCTGGCGTGCTTGCGGGACTGCATTCCTGTGAAGCAAAAGAACACAATCACAAGAGCACCCACGGTGGAGCCGAACATGGACAACCACGCCGCGAAGAGCAGCACGCGACCACGACCATCACCCTCCTTGACCTCCGCAGGAGAGACGAGGTGGAGCAGCAGCAGACCGACGGTCGAGAAGATGACAGGGATGCAGATGACAAACGAAAAGTGGTTCTCCTTGCCTTGCTCCTTGTTTGCGGTAACAATGCCGTCGATGAGGACCACAAATGACAGACCGTAGAGGATGCCAGCCGCGATGGGTGGGAGGTTGGGATTTTTGATGCTCAAGTTCAACATTGTGAAAAAAAAAAAAACCTGAAAAAGTTGAGAGGCTGATGTCGATATTTGAGTGCGTGTATGAATGCACACGTTTGCTAAAGTGAATATGAGCAGGAGAGAGAAAAAAGTGACTGCGGTAGACAACACAGAAGAGCTTACTGTGCATGTGCGTGGAGGAGGAGAGGGGGAGGGGGAAAGAAAAAAAAAAAAGAGAAAAGGTACCACAACAGGAAAAAAAAAAAGAACAAGAGAAAAAACACTATTCCTCTTTATATATATATATATATATATATATATATATATATAATATATGTGGTGAGACTGGAGCACAAAAAACTCTGTTCCTATCACGGAGAAGCACAATGAAGCACCTGGAGAACAACTGGAGAGATCGTCAGACTCACCACAAAAGAGAGGCAGAAAAAGACGCAATGGCGAAAGAAGAAGTACAGCAACTGCCTTGAGAGGGGCGGGGTGGGCGAGGGAGATGTGGGCTGTGTGTTTGGATTAGCGACCTTTTGTCGCTTGCACAACGAGCTCTATATCACAAGGCCAACGCAAACCCCTTCTCCCTCTACCCAAATAGGCTCTTCTTATACCCTCCAAACGGATTAGGTTTAACTGCTGTTGCTGAACAAACAAACAAACAAACACACACACACACAAGAAAACACACGAAGTGAAACATGACAACATCACGTCAATAGTAGAAATCGACCAGCTGCTTAAGGGAAAGAGAGAGGGAGAGGATTACGGGGTCTAGAAGAAAAAAACAAGAAAGAGGAAAAAAAAAGGAGAACAGGCGAGGCACTGAGAAAGAGCACACACACACGCAGACATTCACATGCAAGACATGCAACGTCGGCAGCTATTGCAATCAGCTGAACAGTGCCGCAGTAAGCACACAAACAACAACGCACGTCAGCATGCTCGTGTCTTTCGCTTTCTCGATCGCTCGCTGCTCATCGCAGTCTTTTTTTTATTTCCTTTCTTTCTTCTCTTTCTACGGACCACGTACGCGGGAAGTCGATGCCGAGGAAACTGTCTAAAGAATAGCAAACGCCAAATACAGATGCACACGCACATACACACACACACAGACACTGCCGCACGCGTGCACAAAACAAGCCGAGCTACATGTCATCCGTCATCTGGTTGATGAAGCGGGTGAGGTCCTCGCTCATGAGATCGTTCTCGTCGTCTGACGGACTCGGCGTGTCGGGCTCTTCGGCGATGGTATTCTCGTGCCGCTTCCTGGCAGCGGCCAGCTTCTTTTCTTGCGCCTTGAGGCGCTGCTGCGCCGATTGCACCTTGTCCGCGATCGCCTTCAGCTCCTGCGCCAGACGCTCGCCCTCTTTCTTCGCGTCCTTCGCCCCTTGAGCCGCCTCCTGCTTCGACTGCACCAGCTCCGCGTTCTCCTTTTTGAGCGACTGCAGGCGGTTCTTCAGCTCCTCGGTGTGCTCCTGTGCCTGCCTGATCTTGTCGAGCTCGCGCTGCCGCTCCTGCTCCTCCTTGCGCTCCCGGTCTGCAATCTCCTTCTGCGTGCGCTTCGTCTCCTGGCGAAGGCGGTCGCAGAGGTCATGGTAGGCCTTGTTCGCCCGCTGTACCGTCTCCTTGCGCGTCTTCTCTTCCTCGCGAATTGTCTTGCTGATATCCTGGCGCAGCTTCTTGCGCAACTGCTCCGCTTTCTCGTCCTCCAGCAGCTGCAGCATCGCGTTCTTGTCCACGCGCGGCTCGTTCTTCCTCTCCTTCGGCGCCGGCGCCTTCTCGCGGGCCGCTGGCGCCTTCAGCGGCTCGACCAGCACGATGCCCACCTCAATTGTGATACTGTCGTCGTCCGCCGTGATAAAGCCCTGCGCGGGGTTCAGCAGATCCGAGAACTTGATCACGTTGTTGAAGCCCCAGTCGTTCTCCTGCGACATGGCCGAGAAGCTCTGCGTGCCCTCGTTACAGATGGAGTCGTCGGGGTTCAGTTTGTTCACCACCGTGATGAGGAACTTGCAGTGCACACTGCCGGTCTGGCAGAGGTACAGCGCGAGGGACTCCTTGTTTGTCATGCACAGCAGACTCCACTTCAGGTTCGCAAAGTTAAACTCCGGCGAGTAGTGCCGCTCCGACTCCTTTGTCAGCATCGAGATGTTGTTCACGTGGAAGGACACGAAGCCCATGTCGCCCTTGACGTTCATGCTCTCCGGTGGCACGGTGAACTTCACCTTCTTCTGCTTCGCGCGCGAGAACTTGGCGCGGATGCGCTCACGCGGGAAGGCGGCGAAGACGATGGACTCGCAGAACTTCTCGGTCGAGTTGGTGTCGGGCAAGTTGATGCCCAGCTCATTCGCGATCTTCTTCAGCGGTTTCAGGCGAAGGTTCGTCAGCACTGACAGAAAGCCCATCGCCACCATCCGCTCCCACATGTCCTCGACCGGAGGCTTCTCCTCAGGGAGGCCCAGCACGCCTCCGAGAGACTGCTTCAGGTGGTCGGGCAGCGTGTTCAAGAAGTCGATGCTCGCAGCAGAAGGCAGTGGGCCGGTTTGCACGTGTGACGTCATATCCTCGATTATCTTCTGCTTTTCCATCAACACGCAGGCCTTTTCGCAGCCGAGTCGCACAGCCGTCTTGACAATCTGCGAGACGAACTCGTCGTGCGGCGATGACGGCCGCAGCTTTGCCTTGGCGCTCTCCCCAACTTTCTTTAGGGAGTCGATGGAAAGAGGCTGCAGGAAGTCCGTGAGGTGGTTCACCGCCTCTCCGCCCTCGGTGGAGCGACTGCTCATGAGCTGGTTGATCTCCTCCTCATCCTCGTCCGAGGAAGAGGATGTGGAAGAGGGCGTCTCGATCACCGTGCGGTGCTGCAGCGCCTTCCGACTGGGGAAGGTGTTCGTCGGTGCCCGCACCGAGAGTCGCGGTGCCGGAAAAGGGCCCAGGGTCTGGTACTGTTTTCCCTTCTCGTCCGTCACCTTGCGCTCGTTGACCAGCATGTCCTCCTCCTCCTTGCGCTTGCGCTTCGTTTCCTCGCGCTTACGTTGCTTCTGCTCCGCCTCCTTCGCGGTCGACTTGATGTCGCTATTCGAGTCCATCTCCACCTCCTCATCGTCGTCGTCGAAGAAGCCCTCCTCCTGGTGGAAGTGGTACTCCTCCTCGTCGGTCACGACGCGGCAGTCGCCGGTGGTGCGGTTGATGAGCTCGTGTGGAGCGCTGCGGTGGGCGGCGGAGACGAGGGTGTCCGTCACCGTCTTGTACAGGTCTGCCAGCGCGGCGCAGTACTCCGGGCACTCCTCCTCATCCATCGAGCGCACCAGCTCCTTGCGCAACGTTCGCATCATCTCGCGACCAGGCTTCGCCTCAATTGGGGCATCCTGGATCAGCTGGTAGAGGGTCGACTTGTAGAAGCACAGGTCTGCCTCGGAGAGCGTAGAAAGACCTTGCATGGCTTGCTGAGTATTGCGTGCGCGTGTGTGTGTGTGTTCGGCAACAACGACAACAATACCGACAAAGAAAGAACTCTCAGGTGCGTAAACTTAGGAGATGCACACGTGTAGCGCACTCGCAGCGAATATGAAGAGAAAGAAAAAGACAAAAAAATGAGAAAGCCAGGTAAAGGGGAAACAACAAAAAAAGCACAAGGAGTTCAGTTAATGGTATTGAGGAAAAAACAATAAGAGAAAAAAAAAACAGAACTGAAAAAAGACGCCAAGTAAAGGATAAAGAAAAGGAACGCGTGTATACGGGTCTGTTTTTTTTTTTTCTCTTTCTTCTTTGACTGTCGTACCAAGCAAGCAAAAAAAAAAAAAGAACGTATGTGAACTCCCCTCTCTCGCTCTTCGTTTCGGCAATAACAACAACAAAGAAAAAGAGGATGAAGAGGAGAGGCAATATGTATGGTAAACGCTGCTACAAACCACGTGGACGATCTCGAATGTGCTCACAGCGGGAAATCAACAACGACGACGACAACAACAACAGAACGGAGAAGTTCACACGGTTATGTATCTTCTTTTTTCCTTCCTTGTCTGCTTTGATTGTTATAGTAGGAAGGAAAAGAAGTTAGTTACGCAAGCAATAAGGTACTTCAAGTAGACAACTCAAACGTAAGACACGAAAAAAAAAAAAGAAAGAAAGAAGAGGCTATCAAAAGACGATTTCTTGCATGCAGGTACTGAAGAGAAGAGCCAAAGTGGGCAAGTGAACAAATGCAAGAGAAGAAGTTGAAGGGCAGAAACATGTTTTTTTTTTTTCTCCGGAAAATGCTCTACTGCTCTTCAGGCCAGGCTCTCCGTAAAAAAAAAAAAAGAAAAAACAGCTCATCTTATTGTTTGGTTTCGAGAAAACGGGGTAAGTTGAGAAAAGCCACAACATGTTGCCAAGACTTCGCAAATCGAATGCGATCATGGGCAGCTCACAGTGGAGGAGGACACTGTTTTCTCTCCACTGCAAACATCTCACTTTTTTTTTCTCTTTGCTTTGAAATTATGATATCTGTGTGTCACAACTAAAATCGCCAAGCTTCTCTCCACAACGGATATTTTTCTGGACAATTATCAAAAACAACCTAAAGGATGGATGCACATGTTGCTCGTGTTACCTATTCTCCCAGCTTGCGGTCACCGTCGCCGTCCGCTTCCGGCAGCGCCGCAGCATCGCGCACGTCGCTCGTCTCGTACCACCACATAAAGTTCACCTTGCCGTTCAGGTCGGTGTAGGGCAGGTAGTCCAGCTCCATCCGCTGGAACTTGCGCAGGTGCTCCGTCGTTTCGGCCACCTGCTCCGTCAGCAGCCGCACATGCTCCTTCTTCGCGTCCTCGTTCATCTCGCGGAAGCTCTCCGAGTAAGTAGACGTCTCCGTCACGGAGGCGCCACGCAGGCCCGAGTAGAGGTCTTGACTCTCCACACGCGCGCCGACGATGGCTCGCACCTCCTCAAAGCGCTCACGCGTCAAATGGCACACCCACCGCTCCGTCACCGCGTCTTTCTCGAAGCTGACAAAGCCCTCGTTGCGCGCCTGCTGTAGCACCTCGCGCAGGTGCCGCTTGCTGTCGAGCACGATCTGCGGGTCGTGCATGCAATGCTCCCAAAGCGACGACACCTCGCACGGCTGGTTGCGGTACAGCACGGAGAGCACGAAGTCGCGTGGGATCTTGCTAGTGTCGCGCGGCATCGCCTTCATCTTGAAGCGCTGCTCATTCGTAAACTTGAAGTTCTGCGGGACTTCCTGCGTGGGCCAGTTCTTGATCTTGGCGGCGTTGTACTTCACGCCATGCGGAACGTGGACGCCTGTCTGGAACAGGCGGCGAGCGGATGTCCACATAACAAACTATCAGGTTGATGAGAAGAAAAAAAAAAAAAGAAAAAGAAAACACCCGCAAGACACACAAGCCTAGAAATATCCTCTTTGCTACAAAGCACAGCGGAGACCACGACGCCCCGTTTTCCTTCTTCGTGCATCAGTAAAAGGTAAAGAAAAGACAAGAGATGGAGGTGTGAGAAAAAAAAAAACACACAGAGAGTTGAACGAACACACACACATACACACACAGACGAATGACTGAATCTTGAGCGATGTTCACAGCAGACTATTATTGCTAAACAGCGGAGCAATAAGTCAGATGAGCAGCACACACAAGAAGAGCTGCTATCTCTCTCCCTTTGCTTCTCCGAGGCACCTGCAAAACATGCCATTCATGACGTCACGTGGCCTACACGGTTTTGCAGTTCTCATCGTAGTCACGCAAAAAAAAAAAAAGAAAACAAAGGTGATTAAAAAAAAAGACGTGGTTTTATGTGATCAATTGTGAGGACAACAAATTGGCAGTAGCAGGAAGCTCTTGACGTCATAACATTAGTAGAAAAGGAAGGAAGGGACTCGGGCGACAAATCTGCAATATTCGTGCTTCTTTTCTTTTCTTTCTTTTTTTTTTTTTCGTCTAAGAACTTCTGGTGACGAAGAGCACAATACCAACTGGCTACATGGGCTTCTCGCTGTGTCGGTGAAAAGGATCTGGTAGGATGTACGGCAGCATGCGTTGCGTGGCTGGGATGCAGGCCAGAAAGCAGAGCAGGTAGCCCAGACATTTCACCAGCACAAATCCCATCTGCCGGTAATGCACGTGCCCGATGAAGTCGGAGACCTCGCGGTAGGGGTCCACCACCTTGGTTGGGTTCAGGACCATTTTCCCGCTGCGGATGTAACTGAATCCACCGGATATGCCCAGCCACGGCGTCCCGCTAAAGTACAAAAAGCTGCCTGTGTTATCGCCATACTCGTCCAGTATCGACACCATCGTGAAATGGAAGAGAAAGGGAAAGCTCACGTCGATGCCCTTGCCGAGAAAGATGACGTACGGGATGTGTGAGTACACGACACGGGGCGATATCCAGCCAACCTGTGTGCGGATGAGTGCCTCCAGCTTCATGCCTCCGCTGTACTCGATGTAGCAGCGGTAACGTGCACGCGCCATGTTGCCTGCCGAGTCCCGCGTAGTGATTTGCGCGTTCGGGTTCATGCAGCCTTTGCCACCTATGGTGAAGTTGGGATCGATGGAAAGGAAGAAGCCGGAGACGTAGACCGGGCCCTCAAAGCAGTCAGAGCTTGAGAGCGTCCTGCGTGTCCCGAAGGCGGGGTGGTCGGTGGAGAGGAGTTTTTTCCGGTGGTTCTGCACTGATGGCACCTCTGCCTGCTTCAGGCCAAAGACCGGGTGCGATGTGTCGAGTGGGTGGTAGCCTTGCCGTTGGCTCCGTGTAAGAGGGCGGAAGCTGCTCACATTGGCCGGATTCACGCTAGCGATGGAGTTGACTTTGGCGCGCGGGAGGGAGGAGGGAGGCAGCAGCGGGCGACAAAGCCAAAACGCAGAGGTGCGCATGTGATGTACACTTTTCGCTGCAATGCCGTACAAGTGAAGGGCGGGGGGACGACGACAGGAAACGGTGCACAGGAGATTACACAGGCGCGCATTACGTACATATACAGACACGCCTGCGATTGATGATATAAACTGCTAGGCGTGAAGCGTGCCCCGCGGAGTCGTGTGTGCCGCTCTAAAGGTGAATGTTAAAACCTGAAGTTGCTTGTCGGCTTTCCTGCGCGTCACGGTGCTTCCTTTGGCAAAAAAAAAAAAGAAAAGCTGTATGTAAAATAGAAGCACTGTGACGTGGATTGCAATGAAGTGAAATGAAACAGCCGAGCGTGTATGGAAGCCGTTTTTGTTCTTGCTAATAAAGAGATGACATTAATAACAAGAAAGATGATCCGGAGGAAAGCAAAAAAAAAAAAAAAGAAAAGCCTCATTTAAGAAAGAGAGAACAAAGAAAAAGGAAAGCAAAAGGAGCTCATCGCAGTAGCGGGGCAGAATACACAAACAAAAGACTGTTTTTGTGGAGTGTAAAATAATAAAAAAAAAAAACCGTGAACCTAACAACCAACGCCGCAGAGCAAGGAGTATTGAGTGAATTTCCGTGCTCATTATATATACACACACACACACACACGAAACAAGCAACCGATGCATCTTCAAGCACGGATAGGCACACCACGACAATTCGTCAACAAGAAAAAAAAAAAACGCTTGCCCATATGAATGGGCCATTTGCTTCTTTTTTTTTTTTCCCACTGACATCACGGATACAGCGCAAACAAAAGCAACAATAAGAAAAAAACACACGATGGAAACTAGAGAAAAAAGAAAATGCCGACTCACAAACAGCCTCGTCAACAGCAGCTATTTGGCTGGTACGCGCATGCGTGTGTCCGTCTGTCTGTGTCTTCACAGAGCTGCCGCTGTGGCGCATCGAATCACGAGAGCCTGCGGTCGAAGCAGTAACAGAGCGTCTCACGGAAGTCCTCTCCAGGACGTGGGAGGCTGCTGCCCTCCCGAATGGTGGGCAGTGCCTCCTTATACTTGATTGTCAGCAGGTCCGCCGCGGCCAGTCCTTGGGTGGCTGAGATGTCGAGGGTTTTGCGCACGTGCTCCAGCAGCCTCTTGTTTTCTTCATTGTCGTGCGAGATCAGGCAGAGCGCCAGACCCAACACGCCAAAAGCCGTCACGTAGCTGTAAAGGCGCAGAAACTCAACATGGGTGACGACCTCCTGCGTGAGGATGTCGCACAGATCAAGGAAGCCGGCATTGATAGAGCGGAGGATGACGTACGAGCCCCGTTCCGCAAAGGTTGCCGTGACCTGGCTTCTAGAGGAGCACACAAAAAGACGACGGCTGCCTGTGCTGTCGAGGAGAAGGTCCTTGACGATGGTAGCGTGCGGCAGCCGCTCCGCCAGGAAGACGTCGGTGCCGAAGAGCTGGAAGACGCTGGTGGAGGTGGTGTAGAGCAGTCGGGCTGCAGCACACAACTCACCGAGGCAGTCCTGCAGCGTTTGGGCAGAGTTCAGCGTGACGCTCACCCACGCCTGCGCCTCTTGCGAGTCGAGCACCAGCAAGTTCACCACCACCGTCGCTGGCACCACCTCCTCCTTCTTTGCAATGATCAGCGCCGGATTGTTCAGCAGGTGCAGCTGCAGATAGACATGGTTCACCACCGTCGTGTGGGGGAGGTACCACTTGAAGAAGCTCAGGATGCTCTCCTCCATCAGCAGGATGTTCTCCTTCGCGTACGCGCCGTCGCATACGTCAACGATCTTGCGCAGGTTCGGTAGGTCGGCGTCCATCTCCTCGAACTTCGCGGCGATCCACAGCGCCGTGACGGCCGCCAACTGACACTTCTGCAGCTCCAGCTGCTTCAGGTTGCCCACGATGTAGGCGTCGGTCAGCTGGACGGCGAGGCAGAGGGTCGTGCTGCGCAGGTTGAAGGCACCGCACACGTCACGCAGCCAGCGGGTGATGATGCGGCGGTTTTTGTAGCTGTAGATGGAGCCCTTCAGGATGTTGATGTCTGACAGCGGCTTCACGTCCTTCTGCTTCATCTTGTTGAAGATGGCCTTGGGGTCCTCGTACTCGTCCTTCATGCCAGGGTTGGAGCGGAAGTCCATGGCGCCTGCGGGGCCGAAGAGGCGACTAACGGAGTCGGAGCTCACCGTCGTCACAATTGCGACATCGCTGGACATTTTTTTTTTTTTTTGCGGAAGCCGCTCAGCGTAAGTGTGTGAAGGTGCAGCGCAAAACCAAACGCAGCTCTGCGTGTACGTGTGTGTGTGTGTGTGCGTGTCAGTGGGACGCCAATGTTGCAGTCAGAACAAGCGTACGACGACAGGGCCTGAAAAAAAAAAAAACACACACAGAATTGTGAGAGCAAGTCTCTAGAAATTCAGAGCGTACTTAGTAAAGGTTTTATGGGAAGCAGCGAAGTAAAAAAAAAAAAAGAGTGCTTTTCCTCTCTTCTGTCCAGTAGAAGGTAGGGGAGGGGGGAGGTTAGAAATGAAGTAGAAGAAAGCTGCAAAAGAAAGACACACACATTACACTTGAATCACTTAAGCACATAAACAACAACAAAAAAGAGGCTGACTTTGCTTGACGGTTCACTGAGCCTTGAATACGAATATAGCAAAAAAAAAAAAAAAAGAAAAGAGCTTCTTCTTTTTTGTTAGCTTTTCAGCTTCTTCGCAACACCAAGAAGCCCTAATCAAGTACACGACAGCTTAAAAGAACAGAGGTCTACCTCTCGCGTAAACGCTGCGCATTTCACACAACAAACACAGGAGTACGTAGGCTCTTTTTTTTTGTTTTTGAATCCAAGGTTAAAGCAGGGAAGAGACATTCAGAACATATTGGAAAAGAGCGCGTGATTTGAAATGTGAAGTGCAAATGTGAAAGAGTTGATGGGCTCATTTCTACTGAGGAAAAGGCAAAGTAGATCTCGACGTTTCTTGCTACCGCACAAGGTAATGCGTTTTTTTTTTTTTTTTGCACCGTCGCTGTCTACAGACGAAGACCGCTCTGTAAGGTCCAGAGAAAGGCAAAAAAAAAAAAAAGGCAGCATCAGGCATTCGTGGAAAAAAGTGAAAATATGCCGGCGTGCTTCACTTATCCTGTATCTTTACCTTTTTTTTTTTGCGCAAGGATGGTTCTGGTGGGACTTGCGTCATGCGCTTGCTCTGAGGAGCGAAGTGAAAGGCTGGCGTCTGTGTGTAGGTCGCAAGGCGAGCACTTGGGGTGCGCCATCGCGACACTCGAGAGACAGATGCAATGGGATTGCTTTTCTGTCAAGCATGCAAGAGATGAAAGCGGAACCGTGCGTGCGTCTCGTTCAGCGGCATCTCGCGAGGGAGCATTTGACAAGGTGATCGAAGAGGAGGAAAGCCCATAAACAAAAACAAAAACACGTGCTTTATATGCGTTGAGCACTTTAAACAACACACGAAAAAGAAAACCGATCAGAAAAAAAAATAGTTTTAGGAACAAAATACAGAAAGAGGTAGTATATACACTATCTGCATTTGGTGATTTAATGCAGTAGCCTCCGCTACACTGTGTAGCAATAAATAGGAAAACGAATAGTCTAAAAAAACAAACAAACAAACAAACAAACAGAAACACAAAAAACTAAACAAGAAAAGCGAATGAGAGAAAAAAAAAAGCTCTGAAATCCAATGCAGGCTTTTTTTTCTTTTTGTTCTGCGTTCCATTCAATTCCACTTCTGTATCAAGTGCAGAAGAAAAAAAAAAAAGAAAAAACCTCGCCACTACACGTTTGATGCTTGTGGCAAGAGCTTATCAACAACTGAGACAGAGGGAGGGGGAAAGGGGCAAATAAAGACAACATACGAAGAAATTGTCTTAACTAAAAAAAAAAAAAAACAAAAAACAAAGAAAGAGAGAGCGACAGTAAATTAGTACGTCTTACCTTTTTTTTTTTTTCTTCCCTTGCAACGGTGTTGACAATCTAAACGCCCAAAAGGAAAAAGAAGAAGGCCAGCTTTTGCGGCTAATTCGATCTTAATTGAAGCGTAACTTGCTCAGTATTACTGCTCAGTGGAGCTTCGATGTCGACGAAACAAGGCAGCGTGTGCGTGAGACGTGGCAGAGTCTGCGACCAAGTCGCTGCGTGCGGTGACGGCTCCAAACTGAAGCCTTCACTTCCCTTGCTGAGGAGAACGAGGGAAGAGGCTGATAAAAGACAGAGGGGAAGAGCAGCGCTACAGCGCGTGTGCCGTGCATGAGCGCCGTACCTCGATCGTGCGCTGCCTCAGAGAAGATGCGACAGCAATACGACACTCGACTCTGCGCTGTACTTCGGCATCGCACCATCGCTATGAGAAAAGGAGGAAAATACCCCTCTCTAACCCCTCACCTGCTTTCTCTGCTTTTCCGGGGTCTTCGCTGCGGAGCGCGTCGTTCCCTGCTTTTCGCATTGCCCCGCCATTGCAAGCCGCATAGGAAGCAACCAGAACAACAACAACAAAAAGGTGGAGTTAGCCTGCTGCCCGCTCCTCGTTGTTGGCCTTTATTCTCTTCTGTCAGCACGCACGCGTACCTAAGCCTGGTGTAAACTGGTGCACACTCTCCGCGTTGTATCTGCCCCGCCTTTCCTCCCAAAAGTAGAGGCGGCGGGCTGCGATGTTCGTCACTGTATCAGCTGGTCGTCACGTTGACGTGTGCTGATTTTCTTCGTCACGTCACGTCACGGCACGGGACAAACGCGTCCCAGGCACACGTGAAGGGGGTCAGCCGCCTTCTTGACGGGACGTTGATGCCGTGCCATAAAAAGAGCACCTCGCGCACATCCTTCTACGCTGTGCGCACTTTCATTTTTTATTTATTCCGGTTGTTTCTTTATTTTATCAGTTCAGGATTTCAATATAGACACATGTGGCTGAAGGCCTGTGTTCGCGCAATCTTATGCCTTTTGCTTCGTACGACGGGCGAAAAGGGCTGAGGCGTTTCAGAAGCGACCTCGCTTTGTTTCAGGAGTCTTCATCGTTACACAGTGGAGAGGAGTGATAAGTACAAAAGTGAAGGGTGTAGCGATGCACAGCGGACACTTCCTCATCTGCGCAAAGTCAGCAGCCCCACGACTTTTTCTTTACGCGCGCCCTCTTCCATCTATCTGCGTACTGCGGCGATGCCTGACCTAGCCGACGTGAAGAGTGAGCGAGTGGTTAAGCGCAGAAAGAGACAGGGAAAAGGCCCCGGCAGCAACGCATCACGTGGGCGTGCTTTCACCATACGTATTTATGAAATTGAAAGCCACATCCGCTTCGTGTCGTTTTCTTCCCCTCCAGCTGCAACGACCCTTCTGCGACTCCCGCCTTTTATGTCGGGTGTGGCGCACTCCTGCTGCTGCTCCCACCTTCGCGCCAACCCAGCAGAACGCATCACTTCTTGAGTGCGATTCTGCGGATCCCATGGTTCGCTCCTCCGTTGTTCCCTATACACCGCACTACTCTTTTTTTTTTGTTTCTCCGTGCAGCACCCCGTAAAAAAAAAAAGGAAAAAGGACACATACAAATAGACACACCTTACACTGACTTTGTTTTCGCCGCTCATGAGGCGCCCATGTGACACGGGAGAGAGTTGCGCTAAACCCTCCGCGTCAGGATGGTGGCGGTGGCCCCTGAGATGTCACTGCAGGGCGCAGGGATTTTTTTGCCGCGGACGCCAGCCTCAACTTTGAGCATACACACACACAAAAAAAAAAAAGGTAAAGAAAACTGAGAATAAAGGAGGAAAAATGGCTTGGACCGTCTGCCCAAGGCGCAGATGCAACCTTGTCGCGTGCGCAAAACCAAACAAAACAAAAGACAACAAGCAAAAAGAGGGTAGCTTGCCTTGTTTGTTTTATTCAGGGCAACTTCTACGTCAACTTAATGAACACACACACACACACACAAAGAGCCTGAGTGGCAGCCACCACCGGCACTGTCGTGATCTAGTTGTGGTAGTTTTCCAGCTGACGGTCGAGCTGCTCACGCGTCATTGGTGGCTCGCGGGTGCGGCGGGGCTGGCTGTTGTTGCCCTTGTTGCTGCCGCCGTTCTTCGCGTTGCTGCCACGGTTGCCGTTATTGCTGTTGTTGTTGTTGTTGTTGACGTTCTTGCGACCGCTCTCCCCACCACGGCGGCTACCGCGCTGGCGGCGCTCCTCCACGGCGCGGTTGTCTTCGCGGGCGCCACCATTGCCCGCTCGGCGACCACCGCGGCGGCTGCGCATGCGCAGACGGGCACGGCGGGACTCGCCGAAACGGCGGCCACCGCCCTCCTCCCGACGGCCCTCGCCGCGGCGGTCACGGCTGCCGCGGAAGCGGTCACGGCGGTCCTCTCGCTCGAAGTCGTCGGCACGGCGGAAGCGATCGCGGCCACCACGCCGGAAGATGCCGCGGTCGCTAAAGCGGCGCGAGCGCGGGGCATTCGCGAGGCGCACCACCCGCCGCTCCACCCGCCGCACCTGCGTACCACCGCGGCCGAAGCCCTCGATGTGGGTGCGGCGCTCACTCACCACGTAGCGGCGGGGAGCGGCGTAGCTGTCATCACCACCGCGGCGACGGTCACGGGCGTCGGCCAGGGCCGAGACGCGGCTGCGGTTGCGGTCGTAGAGGGAGCGCAGGCGACGGCGGTCAAAATCGTCACGACGCATGATGACGTTTGAAGACTGGGTGGGAGAAAAAAAAGAAAGAGAGGGCTGAAACAAGGAGATGCGTGTGCAACTAGGAAAGACTCGGTGGAGAGTTTCTTTCACGGTTTATGTTGTCGTAGAGCCGATGATGGAACCGCGTAGTGTGTAATGTAGAAGGATGGGAAGTTCAGAGGAAAGGAAGAGCAGGAAGTCGAAACGCAGTGGATCGCATCAGAGAGCTCCAGTGATCAAGAGAACCTGGTTTTCACGTCGCTCATTCACACGTAAAGAAGCAGCGCTACTTCACACGCACTTGCTCTGCGAGCGCTACCCCTTTCTCTTTTGAAGACAACTGCACGCATAGTGTCACCGCGGCGCATCATTTTCACGCGTGTTTCTACTCAAGCAGCATTGCTCACTTGACTGCAGAAACAAAAGTAAACAGAAAACGAGTGCGAAACTAGTGTCACATGCTTGATTTGTAAAAGTAAAAAAAAAAAACAGTAGTTAACGTAATAAAACTCCGTACAGGATAAATACAAATAGAGAAATGAAATGGAGAGGAAAAAACTAAAACAAACGACAACAACAGAAAAAAAAAACAGCAAAAATAAAAAGGTAGTGTGCTCATTCTATGATTAAAGGAAGACTCTAACTATGGCTATGCTTGCGAGCCAAAACACTCTTTTTGTCTAGTAACACCAACAAGGCCAAAAAGAAAAAAAAATGTGGTGCAGGCGCAAGGGGCTAACACTAACAACACATAAACATAGGTTAGCACGTCAGCGTTGCTGTTCCTTCTTTGCAGAAACGACACGCAGCTTTTAGCAAACCGCGGCATGCATGCGGACTTAGTAATGCTACATAAAGTAACAGCTGAGGGAAAACGTGGGGACTAAAAAAAAAAAAAAGAGAAAGGCTGATTATTGTGCTTCTATGACTTTCCGAGATTTATGTATGGAAAACCGACTGCTTGCAAAGCAGCAAGCGCGACAGCTTTGCCACAGTAAAAAAAAAAAAAACTCTAAGGGGTGTGCCGGTTGTTCTGCTCATCTCAAACTTGGACGATAACATGTGTACGTAGAAAAGGCAACAGTATGAAATGAAGGCAAAGCCAGCAAAAGGTGTGATTCTGTGACAGTGTGGAAAAAAGAAGATAAACGCGCATGAATTAAAAGACACAGGGCAACATTCACTGGACCTTTATGAGCAGGGAAGCCAAGGCGCGACGTGACATCAGAAAGAGCCGACGAAAAAAAAAAAAAAACAGCAAAACGAAAATAATGGAAACGACTCCTCACAGTTGTCATTGTTTTTCTTTTTTTTCCTTCCGCTGTCCTTCGAAATGTATGCACACAGCACTCACGATCTGTCTTGGTGAGGGGCAATTCTGAGGGAACGTTGATCTAACCTGGTGAAGAAGTCGCTCAGCTCCTTTTGCCACTTCGCCACCTCCGCCTCACTTGGCGCCGCAGACGGCCCGCTGCGACGGCGCGACACCGAGCAGCTGTGACTACTAATGTCCAACACGAAGACGCTATCCTCCGAGAGCCCACCCTCCGTCCCGCTGGTGCAGACAGACGGGGAGCGGGAGCAGTGCACAGGGGCCATGAACGGATTTGACGGAATAAGACAGGCAGAACCGTTGGTGGACCGGGGTGGGGTGGCGAGGAGGTGGTCCATCGCGGCACACCCGGCGGCTTTGCGGACCTCCGACTCCTCTTCCTCTCGCGAGCGCTTCAAGACTGCCGTGTGTGAAGTTCTGTAGTTCATTGTGGATCTAATATAAAAAAAAAAAGGAAAAATGATAATAAGAAAAGGCGAGAAAGGAAAAAAGGCAAGGGGGGGGGGGAGGGAAATTAGGATCCTTGCAGAAAAAAAGGGGGGGGGGGGAAGAAAAGATGAACGTCCCAGTCGAAAGTAGACGCAAAAAAAAAAAAAAAACCACGAAAAGGTGCTCAAAATCTGCTGACAGGAATGGAAAGGGTGTCAACAGCTCATTTACAGGTCAATACTTCGAAACCCCGTGGCGCTCTATTTTGTGCTTGTTTGTGCTGAAAAAAAAAAAAGAAAGAAAGAAAAAAAAAAAAGGCTCTGTGCTCTTAAAGGGTGCTGGCCTTTGAGGATCTATTACTGAGGGCTTTGCATGAAGAGCATAAAAATGCTCACCACGTGAGTTGAGGAAGGAGGCAAAAAAGCAAGAGAAGGAGAGAAAGAAAGGAGATCAGGGTATGAGGTGAAAGAAACACACATTCAAAAAGAAAGACGCGGCACTTCATCTCGATCTTCCTCGGTAGAAGTGCTGACACCGAGTAAAAACAACAAAAACAGCAACTAGTCACTCACAACAGCTACAACTGCGTTCTCAGAAAACGGTTGACCATACAATCAAAAAAAAAAAGAAAGAAAACAATAATAATAGATGCAGAATCATGGGCAAACACACTCATCTACAGCCTTGAGTGATTTCTTTTCCTTCCCTCCCTCCCTTTTTTTTTTTTTTAGTTATAGTGAAACAGCGATGATAGTATACACAACGACCAGAGAGGAGAAGCAAAAGAGAAAAAAAAAAGGAAAAAGTGATTGATTCTTGATATACATGAGAGCATCCAGTTAAACAAGAGTGTGGTGCACTTCAACGCAAGCCACAGTATAGAAGAGTGTGTCCAATTCTAGAGTACATGCGCACAACGCCGATAGCCACTTTCATCGCAGAAAAGAAAAGAAAAGAAAAGAATAAAACAATTAAACTAACAAGACTCAAAAAGAAGTCACGTGCACAGGCGTAGATTGAAAGCAGAATGGAGGATGCAACCGCCTTTTTTTTGTCTGTTGTCCATTTGGTCGCAATGATGCTCTCTCTCTGCTTCACCCCATATGACTCTTCAAGCTCACCTCAGCGGAAATCACTGTGTTCAGCAGCACGTGGCCGCTGCGGTGCCCTGTCAGCAGCATTGGCGCTTCTTTCACACTCGCCAAACAGGCGCAGCAGCAGTCGCGAAAGGCGACGCGATGACCAACGTCGTCGCGTTGCGTGTCAACGACCAGTAGCTCGCCATTCTCTCGGACAAGGATGAGGTAGGCCCCGTGGCAGCACAGCTGCATCACGCGACTCGCCAGGATCGAGGGGACGGCAGCGCGGAGAGCCAAGTTGCTCACCACTAGTAAGGCGTGCTTCGCTGAGACGATGTTGTCGACGTGCAGGCGCACTACCGAGCCCTCTGCGTCGATGCAGAAGAGCAGACCCGATCCGTTTCCCGTTGCCGCCGCCAGCGGGCAATGGTGGGTGTAGGACGTCCGCTCCGCCTTCCGCACAAGGCTCCACAGCTTCACGCACTTGTCCCGCTCCCCCACGGTGAAGGCGAAGCTGCCGAAGAAGTTGAGCTCCAGGATGCGGCCGGCGTGCCCGAGCAGCTGGCACGACGTCGACTCGCTCGACTCCGTCTCGTAGACGAACGCGCGGCTGTGGCGGAAGTGGTGGTGGGTGACAGCGATAAAGTGTTCGTCTGGCGAAACGAAGAGATCGTACTGCGCATCCGGCTGCGAGTCTTTGGGCAACGCACGAGTGGTGAGACGACTCTCACCGCCCAGCTCACAGAAGCACAGCGTCTGCGCATCGGTGGGGAGGAAGGCGACGAGGTTGGCCCCCACAGCGACAGCGTCTTTCACATGGCGGATGTTGTGTTGGATGGGCGTCCCCGTGACGAGGGAGTAGAGCCGCATCTGGTGGGAGGCGTCCACGGCGACGAGTAGTGTGCCGGCATGATTTGTCGAGACGCGCGTGATGGCCTGTCGCGACACCTTGCCATTGACGATAAAGTTTGTGGTGCAGCGGCCCTCCTTGACTTGATCGGCGGAGGAGAGGCCCCGCTCGAAGGACCAGAGGTGTACCTCGCCGGTGGTCGTCGTCGCGTACACGTCGGGACCGTTCACGGCGATGTGCGCGATGAGGCCTGTCGGCGCTGACTCCGCGCCGATCAGATGACCTTTATGCGCGTCCCACACAAGCACGTAGGGGCCTGCCCGCCCCACCACCTTCGCGGAGTCCTCCGTGAAGACGCAGTACTCGACATCGGCGTCGCCGTCGAACGGGTTGAGCAGCGTGCAGCAAGGCACACCTGTCAGCGTCTTCCACAGCTGCAGCGACGCGCCTTGCTGCGTAACGAAGTGGGCGCCTGAGGCGGACATGCGCAGCAGCACCACGGGATCCGGACCGACGTCGAGGCAGTGCAGCAAGTCTCCCGCGGAGGTCCACACGTGCAGGTACTCGCCGGCGTACGAGACGAGGATGCGGCCGTCGCGGTTGCTGCTGACGGCGCTCACGAGGTTGTCGTGCGTGAATGCCACGTAGTTCTTCATCTCCTCGTCGAAGAGGCGCAGGGTGCAGCGGCTGATGAGGAGGAGGTGGTTGCCGCAGAAGATGCCGTTCTGCCGCACGCCCTCCTCCATGTCCGGCAGCTCCTGCATGATGCGCTTCTTCAGCACGTCGATCAAGCACAGCTGGTCCGTGGAGGCGGTGGTGGCGATGAGCAGCGACCCGAAGGCGTCGAGATCAGACGACCGCACTTTCATTTTCAGGTCTGCAAAGAGGAAGTGGGAGTTGCCTTCGTAGTCCCACACGAGCACCTGCGTCTCACTCGCGACAAGCACGCGCGAGCCGGCGGCGAGGAGGACGCCGACGATGCGCTGCTGGCGTTCGAACGGCATGTGCAGCTCCGCGACGGGCTTGCCGAGGTCGCTGTTGTAGACAAGGACGGAGTCGTCCGTTGCCGTCACGACGTGGCTGCCGCGGCAGTGGCACCACGAGCATGGGTCCGCCATGCGCGCCGTCGCCACCGCCGTGCTCTCCTGCCCGTTGTTTAGTGAGCGGAGAAGGAGCTGCGGCGAGACGCAGTAGGTTGAGGCTGCCGCTGCCGCGTAGGGCGACGACGACCGCCGCAGCAGCGCTGTCTGAAAGAGGTCGGAGGTGTAGTGCGCCACCTCGTGCAGGCAGCGGATGAGAGGGCCCACTGCCATGACCGTTGGCACCGGCGGCCCACCCACCGCGGCGATTTCGCACAACAGGGTGCGAGCTTGCAGAAGGCGGATGAAGGCGTCCAGCATGTAGAGGCGGTACATTGGTCCGCGGCGCAGGATGGCGTCCATTAAGACCGGGTTGCGCAGCAGCTGCGCCGCCTGCCGCATGTTGCCGCTGCCCAGCATCAGCGGCAGCAAATACCACGACGCACGCGGCACCTCGGCGCTGTCGGTGATGACGAGACGGTACAGGTGGGACTCGAGCAGCACGCTGAGCTCCGCCACGCGCGGTGCGTACAGTTCCAAGAAGAAGCTGCGCAGCGCCGGGTGGGCAACGTGGGCGGTGGCGTCCTGGTACCACGCGATGAGGCCCATGTCTGTCAGCAGCAGCAGAGCGGAGAGGGCCGTCTGCCGCGGGCAGGGGCCGAGCTCCTCGCACAGGTACACCAGCTCCGACGCCGGCAGCGGCGCGAGGGCGACCACGACGAGCAGCACCTCGACCGTGACGACGGGATGCAGGACAGCCGCCTTGTCGTGCAGCGCCTGAATGAGCTCCCGCACCGTCGGCGGCAGCGCCGTCTCAATCAGCTGGTTCGTCTCAAACTCGGAGTCGAGGTGCCGCCCCGTGAGGAGAAGAAAGTGGACGTACGCAGAGGCGAGGCGGGGGTAGAGCACTGTCATTGCCTCTTCCTTCTGCAGGTACGTCTTTTCCGCGATACCGAGCCCCTCGCGCGACTTGAGCTCTCGGCTCTCCATCCCTGGCAGGACGATGTTGCGCTCACGCAGAAACAGGATGAAGACCCGCACACAGTTCAGTTCGGTCATGGGCGGGCAAAGGCACTCAAACGGCTGCGGCATGCGCTTGCGCAGCAGCGGCAGGACGGGGCTTTCGGTGTTGAGGGAGACGACGATGCGCACGGCGGGCGGCAGGATGTTTGGCATCCATGCTGCCGTCACACTGCTGTGGCACCCACACGTATCGAGCAGATCGATGCGACTCAGCAGCAGGGCCAGGGTGGGGCCCTTGTAGGCGCGAATGGCATCCCGCACTGCCTCGGCGAGAGCCAGCACGCTCGTGAACTCCAGCGGGCTCTCCGGGTCGAAGAGGTGCAGGAGGCGGTAGAGGAAGACCACAACGCTGTTGTGGTTCACATCCACCGAGTAGCACACCACCCGCGCTGGTCGCTCCCCACCTTCGCAGACCTGCCCTTCCAGCAGCATGCTCGCCACATTGCAGATAAGATGCCCTTTGCCGATGTTGCCCGCGCCGTAGAGGATGAAGGGCGAGCCGCTGTCGCGGTAGGGGCCACAGGCGTAGCTGAAGACAAGCGCGGACTTCTTCGGGTGGAAACGGCCGCCAGCGACGAAATGGCGCATGACGCTGACCTCGTCGACAGATGTGTAGAAAAGCTTCGGCCCATCTTGGGAAAGCAGCTCATCGACGTCTATCCCTGTCGCCGAGCACTCCGCCGCCTCGTCCTCTTTGAACACGACGGCGAGGGACGTGAAGAGGTCGCTCTGCCAGCGCGCCACACGGTTGCCTGGTGTGAGGACGACCGCCGGCATGTCCACTGCGGCCACCAGCGAGTCGTACGAGCTCGTGTCGGCGTAGCCGGCGCTGCGGAGCCACTGCGTCGGTTGCACTACCTCGCTCGTGTTGCTCGACATCTCCCACGAGACTGGGGTGTAGCAGAAGCAGCTGCGTGCGGCACGGTAGCTTGGTGGACGCAGCTCGCCCGTCTTGTCCCGCAGCGGCAACCGAGGTGGTGGCTTTTGCCGCAGCACCTTCTCCAACGCGTACAGCTGCCGCTTCAGCAGCGGCTCGGCACCGAGGATGACGACACACCAGGTGAGGTGGTAGTTGAACGGGTCCTGGCAGCGCGCCAGCTTCGACTCCACCTGCTCCGGCGTGTCTGCCTCGCCGAGGCTGAGGGCTGCGACACGGACGCGCAGTGTCGCCACGAAGGTGTTCACCATCGGCAGACACTCGTCGCAGTACTCCTGAATCGCCTCGGGTGTGCCCAGAGTGAGCAGGAAGACCGTGTGCCACGACAGCGGGCTGCGTGGGATGCCGTGGGGAATGTAGCCCAGCGTCTCCATCGCAGCGTTGGCGCGCAGCGTGGAGTCCATGCGTGTCACCCACTCCTCCGGCACGCCGCAGCCATCGAGGGCGAGGTGGGTGAAGCGGGAGTTGTGCCGTGCCGCCGCCCAGACGCGGCGTAGTGCGGGTGTCGAGAACGCGTTGCCCGAGACGTCCACGTTGCACAGGCTGGCGTGCCCCTCCGCGACGATGCTGGCGAGCAGCTCCATGCACGTGTCGTCCACGCAGTTCTGCGGCAGGCGCACTTCCTCCACGCATTGGTGCTGGCGCACCAACGACAGCACGGCGAGGGCACCGAGGCGACCGAGGAAGGTGTGCGAGGCGTCGAGCAGCCGCAGGTGCAGAAAGTCGACGGCGTTGATTTGGGACTCTATATCGCTGTTCGGCTTAACGTCGTGGCGCTGGCAGCACTCCAAGTATAGGTCCCGACCAATGTTCATGCCTACGATGCCGTTTCTTCGCTTTTATTGCTTTCCTGCAACCGACTTGATCCGCACACAAGTGAAGGATGAAAGAAAAACAAACAACAACATCGGTTAGAGCGGCATGGGGTTAACCGGGAGGAGGGGGAAAAGGAACGAATAACAATAGTAAAGGAAAAAGAAGGAGGTGAGGAGGGAAGAAGAGGAAAAGGAAAGAGAAAGAAATGGAGAGCCAATATAAAGAGAATAAGTGACTTGAAAAAAAAAAAAAAGGAGGAGGGTGGTGGGTGGGTATGAATCTTCTTTTTCTGCTGCGGAACAGCTCGGCCAACGAGTACACAAACAAAAGAAACAAACAAACAACAACAACAACAACAACAAAAAACAGCAATACACTAGTGAGGCAGTTGAAAAATGCGGAGGCCGGAGCATGGTTTGTATAAAATGTTCTTGCAGTGCTCTGTTGTTTTCTGTTTTTTTGAGCATTCGCGACGAGGAGTGAAAAAAAAAAAGAAAACACAAAGAAGGAAAAGCTCACCAAATGAAGGCAAGTTGCTTTCCATTACGATAAGGCGGCGAATAGTAGCAGGCGTGGCTAGCCAACTGAGTGTCTATATATATATGGAAGAAAGAGAAACACAGAACACACAATCGATGCAGGTAATGCGAGCACACACACACACACAAACGAACAGAAACACCCTCTCTCTTTGCTTCCACTAACACTCTCTAAGAAATGTTGACTGTCATCGAGCGACGAAGCAGCTCAAGTTCGGGAAAGGTCACGGGTAGGCTGCTGCGCGAAACGGTCACGATGGTAAGCTGCGGCAGGAAGCGGACAAAGTCCAGATTCGTGTGCAGGTGCTCACAGTACGACAGGGACAGCACACGCAGAAAAGAAAGCTGCTGCACCAGTTCATTTAGGTCATTTTCCGTTACGTTTGTGTGATTTAGGTATAACTGCTCCAGGGCGTGCGCGCCGCAGAGCCAGCGAATATTCGGCAGCGTGCAATAAGACATGTGCAACTGCGTGGCACCGCTCAACACGTCTTGCACCCGCGGTGGGTCTTCGCGAGGCCAGCGGAGGCGCAAAAAGTAGCCGCTGTGGAGCTGGGGTGGCGTGCGCGCGAGAAAAGACGCGAACTCGGACGGGAGAAACACGTTCTCAGATAGGTCCAGCAGGCGCAGCGTGCTGACGGAGCTCAGCTGCGCAACGCGGGCCAGCCGTTCGCAATTGGCGGCGCGAAGCGTGCGCAGCGACGGTGCGCTAGAAATCGGGTCGAGGGAGGTAATCTGCGAGCAGCCCGAAAGATCGAGCGTGGTCAGCTGCGGCAGCTCCGCCAGCATGTGCAGCTCGCGGTCCCGAATCTGCGTTTGTGCGAATTGCAGCTCCTGCAGCTGGTAGAGATTGCGGAGCGGCTTCAGGTACTCGACGCGGCACGCATTGGCAAAGATGCGGCGTAGGGAGGGCATATGCTCCACCGCCGCAAGGGCAGCGCCCTCGTACGGCGAGGGGAGCAGCTGCAGCTCCTGAAGTTCGCTGAGCGCGTTGAGGAGGCGCCCCGTGCGGCGGCGGAACTGCAGCACGCAGGCGCTGAAGCGATGCCTTGACGTGATGGCGTGCACCTTCACCTCTGTCTTCTCCCACGCCGTCAAAAGCGTCTCGAGCGACAGGGTGTCCAAATCCACCACGTTCACCTCGCCCAGGCGACCGAAGAGGCGGTGCAGCAGTCGGGCCTGCCACACCGCCAGCCACACCGGAGCGGCAGACCTGAAGTTGTTGAGGTGGATGGCAAAACGGTCCACGCGGATGGTGCATGTGCATACGCCGGAGGTTGCATCGTACTCTGGTAGGCAGTAGATGTCTTCCGCTTGCTTGATGAGCCGCTGCCGTGCGCTGGAGCAGATAACAGCCTTGTAGTTCCGCGGGTGGGTGGCGCACCAGGCGTAGATGACAGGAGCGACGCCGCGCGCGACCACGTAATCTGTCACCTCATCGAATCCATATTCTTCCATTCAGTCTTGGTTTTCAACGTTAGCGGAAATATAAAAAGAAACCGAAAAAATCGGCGGCGCTTGGTGAGCATCGAGTTGTTTACGCAATCAGGCATCAAAAATAAAAAGAAAAGATGCCCGCTTTTTTCTTCTTTTATATGTCGTTGTTTGTGTGCTATGACTATGATTGGCAGCGGCGATGATCTGCGTAGAAGAACAGCTTGGCAACCGCAAAAGGTGCATCGAATACTCTCGCCGGTTCTTTTGAAATGGAATTCCAGAGACGAGAAGAGACAGGAGGGCAAAGGAAAGAGCAACAACAGAAGTAGCGCATTACGAAAAAGGCGAGCTAGCGCTTTTTCACGCGTAAGGGGGAAAAAAAGATGACCTTTGATGCTGAGGTGATTGCGTCGTTTGTGGGCAGCCTCATTGAAGTTGCTTCTAGAAACAGGAACAGGGGAGAACGCTTCGTATTTCTAGCGTTTGATTCCTGAGTTGATCGAATATCGAAGCAGCGCAAAGCAACCTTCAAAGCTTGCGCTGCCACTACGACTTTTGCATGTTGTTTTTTTCTCATGTATGCTTGTGTTTTTTTTTTTTTATTTACGTGGATCTTTTATTCACCGCAATCATTTTTATCGGCTGAACAGAGTAGGGAGGAAAAAGAACCTGGACTTTCCCCCGTATTCACGAATAAACTAACACTCAAAGGTACTTCTATGCGTGTGCGTCTGTGTGTATGCGTCCTCAGACACTACCCCACCGTCGCAGAGTTCAGGCACACGCAGCACACACACGGCGTCACACAACGACACACAAGCGTAGGCAAAACAACAACAACACCAAAAAAAAAAAAAAAGAAAGGAGTAAACATGCTCTTTTGATGTCGCCCTCGAAAAACAAAAAGCAAAAAAAAAATAGAAAAGAAAAGAAAAGAGAAACGCACATGACAGCTCTAGCAGGAGAGGGACATGACAGCATCTTTTTTTTTTTTAAATTCCAAAAGACGTAAAGATCCTAATTCACAGACGTGAAGAGCGAAAAACGAAAACAAAAAAAAGCAAGACAATAAAGGACGCAACAATGACATCCTTCAAACAAACAAAAAAACAAGAAAAAAAAAGATGAACAGAAAGGAAAGACATGTTGTTTAGCTGTTAGTCGCCTCTCATAATCAAGAAGTACCACCAGGATGAAAAGCAAAAGACCTCCGCCGGATTACGAAAGAATGATCATCTCTCTTTCTCGCCAAAACGCCAGCACCACAATAGAGAACAAGCATTTCAGCCCCTTAGATGCACTGCAGAAGCGAGCAAACAAGAAGAACATACACGCACACGCAAAGAGGAACAACATCCACATCCACAGATGCACATACGCAGAGATTACAGGTGAGACATCACCGCCCCGGGCACGCCCATCTTGTCAAACATCATCTCTTTCTGCTGACGCGCCTGCAACGCAGCCGCGTTTTCACCATCGCGAGGCATCGAGGGAAGCAACTTGCCGGGATTGCAGATGTTCTTAGGGTCGACCTTCTTCTTCATCGCGAAGAGCACCTCCATGGCACCTGGACCCATAAAACGCGTCATCCACGGCACGTGCTCGTACCCGATGCCGTGGTGGTGGGTGAGGTTGCCCGTGTGCCGCAGCATCACCTCTGTGGCGCGCTTCTTGATCTCGAGAAAGATCCTCATGTCCTGGTCATCCTTCTGCACGCTCGCAAAGGTGAAGTAAAGGCAGCAGCCGTACTTGTACTGGTGCGCCGTGTGGCAACCGATCCAGCCGTGCTGGCCGTTCTCCTTCCACACCTGCCGCACCGCTTCCTTCACGGCACGCCAGCACGGCACCGCCTGCGAGTAGAGCACGCTCGTCTCGAAGACATCAGCCCAGTGCGAGAGCGAGAGGGCGAAGTCGCGGATGTAGGGCAGGTCGTACTTCTTCTCCTGCCAGCTGTCGCCGGCGGAGCGGCCGACGCCGACGCCGCCGAATTTCTTCAGCACCGCGGCCGCTTCTGCGCGCTGGAACGCCACCCGCTCCTTTGTCCCCTCAAACCCGATGATGACGAGGCACAACTTGCGCATGTTCCACCCACGGCACTTCTCCAAAAAGGCCCGCGCGCCCTTCGTGATCAGCTTCTCCAGGAAGCTATGCGAGCTGGTGCTCATCGCCATGCTCATGCGGAAGTCGTCCTCGTCGTACAGTCGCATCGTGCAGGGGCGGATGCCCTTCGTGTTGCACACGTAGAAGGCGCCGAAGCCCGCCTCGAAGGAGGGAAAGAGGTAGCCCTCGTACAGCTTCTCCTCTGGGATGTCCTCGATTTTGATCGTCGCCTCCGTGATGATGCCAAAAGCGCCCTCGGATCCGATGAAGAGGCCGTTCAGATCGACGCCACACACACGCGACGTCACCGGCGTCTCAATGACGCCCGTCGGGGTTGCCACCTTGACTGAGATGATCATGTCTTCAATGTCGCCGTACTGATTCGACATCGCACCGCTGCCGCGCGCGCCAATCCAGCCACCAAGGGTGGAGTACTTGTAGCTGTCGGGGTCGTGACCGAACGTGAAACCGTAGCGGAAGAGCTGATCGTCGAGATCAGGTCCCTGCACACCTGTCTCGAAGGTGGCCAGGTGGGACTCGCGATCGATCGACACCATGCGGGTCATGCGGCGCATGTCCACCGAGACGATCATGCGGGCCCGCTCGAAGGGGTCCGCCTCGATGCCGCCCGTCACGTTCGTACCGCCTCCAAATGGGATGACGACGACGTTGTGCTTCTGCGCCAGCTGCATGATAGTTACGCAGTCGCGGTGATTGTTTGGCAGAAGAATGCAGTCCGGCGCGTACTCGACCATGCCCTTGCGCACCCGCCACAGGTCGCGGTAGTTTTTGCCAACGATGTGGCACAGGCGGCTCTTGCCGTCGGGCCGGATTTGATTCTTCTCTAGCACGGCGGAGAGGTCCTTCATGAAAGCCTCGTTGATGTTCGGCTTGTTCAACTTCTCTATGGCTTTTTCCAACGAGATGCTGGGGCTCAGCGGAGGAATCTCCTTCGGACCCTGCCCGCCACTGATTTCCTTGTACAGGAACTCCAGAAGGTTCTTGATGGGCTTGCCATCTACATGGCGCACCCAGTACTCGTGCTCGTCGTCCAGCTGCATTTGAACGCCATACTCACCCCACCCGTTCCACTTGAGGTTGTCGTACACCTCGGGGCGGGTGGACACCTGCGAATCGGCAGCGGACATCACTTCGTTGTAAAAAAAAAAAAGGAAAAAGAGAAGATCAACAACAACAACAAAAGGAGACTGAGCTGAGAGAGGGAAAGGAAGAGAAAACTACACTTGAAGAGCAAAAAGTAAGAGATGTAGAAAAATGAACTGAAGGAAAATGGGAAAAAAAAAAGGTGTTTAATTGAAAAGGTAGTAATGAATGGAACAGGCAGAGAAAAACTGCTCGGTGCACATTGTACAACGCAATAGACGTGGCTCTTTTTTTTTTTTTTTGGGAGTTTGAAAAAGGGTAGGATAAAAAGAAAAAAGAGAAGTATAAAATGCAAGCGACAAACAGATAATAACCTCTTATTATTTTTTTTTTTTTTGAAACAGAATAAGATGGACAACAGATCTCAGGGAAAGAAGGCCAAAGAGTCAAATGCGAATAGAAGTTGATGTGGGTGCAAGAGATGTCAAGACATCATAAGGAAAGGGGAAAAAACAAAACAAAAACACAAGTGGCTCATGCCGATCTTGGCGCTAGCACCCGTAAGTAGGCGCTTTGTCCCTGCTGGTTTTTCCCACTTTTTAAGAGAGAAAAGAAAACGAAAAGAGCAACTCTTTACTGAAACCTTGTGGCTTGTTAAATATGGCAAGATAAAAAAAAAATGACCTAGAGTAAATGTAAGCTGTGAATATGAGAAGTGAAGAGAGGCCAACTCCGCGGTTTAAAACAAAGGGAAGAAGAAAGCTACGGGCGATCGGGGTGGGGGTGGGGGGGGGGGGAGTTGGAGGACGAAAAAGAAAAAAAGAAAAAGCTACAAAGCAACATACGCCCGTTCTTCATCTTCAGCAAAGCACTTCGATCGCTCACATTTTTTTGTTTGTTTTAGTATTTGCCGCCGCAGCAGAAGAAGCGCAGGACGGCCATGGTCGCTTCGTAGCGCCAGCCGCGATGAACGCCGTCCTCGGGCGAACAGGTGAGCTTGTCCCGCTGCGGCATCGTCGCGATGCACTGCCGCAGCTGGCGAATTTTCTCCAACGTGTCCTGCGGGGCGGAGCGCTTCAGCATCTCCTCCTCCAAAGCACTGAGGCAGAAGAGGGTCATGTTGTGGTTGAAGCCGAAGAAGGACGCCGTCTTGCGCCGTCGCTTGGCGTCGTGCGACGTCGTGTCGGTACGAAGCAGCGGGAAAAGAATGTCGTCGCG
This sequence comes from Lotmaria passim, assembly GCA_037349495.1. Classification (NCBI taxonomy): domain Eukaryota; phylum Euglenozoa; class Kinetoplastea; order Trypanosomatida; family Trypanosomatidae; genus Lotmaria; species Lotmaria passim. The sequence continues at coordinate 887,125 of CP140195.1, forward strand.
AATGCTAGACGAGCCGTTGAGCAGCATCACGACACGATCCATCCCCATGCCCCACCCGGCCGTCGGTGGAAGTCCCACTTGGAGCGCCTTGAGAAAGGTCTCGTCCAGCCCCATCGCCTCCTCGTCGCCCGTCTGCTTGTCCAGCAGCTGCTGCTGGAAGCGGTAGTACTGCTCCTGTGGGTCGTTTAGTTCGCTGTATGCGTTGCAGTACTCGGTGCTGTTGATGAATAGCTCGAAACGGGCGGACAGGCCCGGGCGGTCGCGCCGCTCCAGCGCCAGCGGGCTCATGAAGAGCGGGTGGTCCGTCACGAAGGTCGGCTCCACCACGCGGTCGGTGATGAAGTAGTCGATGAGCTTGTCAAACATCTTCGCCGCCGTGCGCACCGACGGCAGGGGGATGTTGTAGCGCAGCATGATGGCAGACATGTAGGCCATGCCGCGCGGCGTGTTCAGCTCCGTCGGCGGCGGCAGGTCTACACCAGCGGCACGCTGCACCTCGTCGTAGGCGCTCACGCGCCGAAAAGGCTCAGCTAGGTCAATCGTGACCCGCTCCTTCGACACACACGACATCACAGTCACCTTCGTCGTGCCGTTCGCTGCGAGGGCAAGGTGTCGCATGATCTCCTCCGTCATGGTCATCAAATCTTCGTAGGTGTGGTAGGCGGCGTAGAACTCGCAGGTCGTGAATTCGGGGTTGTGGCTGCGGTCAGCATCCTCGTTGCGGAAGACGCGGCCGATCTCGTACACGCGGTCCATGCCGCCCACGACGCACTGCTTCAGGTGCAGCTCCGGCGCGACACGGAGAAACAAATCGGTGTCGTTCGCGTTGTGATGGGTGATGAAGGGCTTCGCGTTGGCGCCGGAGGCGACGGCGTGCAAAACTGGCGTCTCCACTTCCACGAAGCCGCGGCGGTCGAGGAAGTCGCGCAGGGCACGCGTGATGGCGTGGCGCTTGCGGAAGTGCTCCACGACGGACGGGTTGGACATCATGTCCACAAAGCGGTAGCGGTACTTGATGTCCGTGTCGGTCAGCGGCACGTAGCCTTTTAAGTCGGGGCAGAGCGCCTGATCCGTGCAGACGTACGGGGCCAAGATGGAGGCCTCGGTAGCGTAGAGGGAGAGTTCGCCTTTCGCAGTGCGGCCTGGTGTGCCCGTGGCGCCGATGATGTCGCCGATGCGAACCGCATCGCTGAAGCTGCGTAGGTCTGCTTTACTAAAGTGCTCGCTCACCTGCCGCACCACCTGCAGCGAGACCTCGCCGGTGCGAATCGTAATAAAGAGAATGCGGCCCATATCTCGCTTGCTCACCACTCGACCGCCAACGCGCACGTCGTGCGCGTGTGGGTGCTTCTCGTTGTTTGGAATGCTCTCGTAGGCGGCGCGGAAGTCGCTGAGAGGGGTGACGGAGGAAAAGGACTGGTAGGCGTTGGGGAAGTCAAGAACGGTGCGTGCTTTGGGCAGCGTCACCTGCCCTCCACCACCCCCCGATGCGTGGGCGACACTCGAGGCTCGCCCGTTTGCGCTCTGCAGCGGACCCGTCTCCGTGCCCGTCGCGTCGATCGCCGTTTGGCGTTTCTTGTTCTTCTTTCGCGGGCTCTGCATGGCGTGCTGCTTCATTTCGGTGGTGGCGCGAGGCAGCGACGGTGACGCATGTGTCACCGACTCACTTGGGGCAGTAGAGGCTGCGTTTGCGGCCGTAGTGTTACTGGAGTGGACGTGCTGTGGGGCGACTTGAGTGGAGGATGCCCATCGGTACTGCTGCGAGAGGGAGTTCAGTAGCAGCTGGGCTGCAACGAGTGCCTTCGTGCAGCGGTACATAGGCTAGCTTCTGTGAAAAAAAACCTGCGAGGTTCTTTTTTTTTTTTTTACAGTATGAAAATGCTAGATACACAGACACACCAAATTTCAGACTGAGGCCAGGGAGAAAAGAAACGAACAAATAGTAGATACAAGGAAAGAGAGAAAGCGTGATTCTGTGAAAACAGGTTTAGGAGAGGCGCAGCGTGTAAGTACATCGCACGTGAAGAAGAAGGAAAAAAAAAAACAGAAACAAAAGAGTTTCAGCAGATGAGAAGCAAAAGGAAAGCTACCATTTTCTCTCTACACTTCCTGGCGCCTTGCAGGCGCCACTTTTTTTTTTTCCTTTTTTTTTGTGTAGGTGGCACAAGGAAGAGAAGAACAACGAAGAAAAGAAAAAGAGGGTCCCGTGTTCACTGTAACGAACGATAACGAGTATTCTCCAACTTGAGCCACATATGTCTATAGTTGCTGCAGAGTATCTCCCAGTTGACAGTGCATCTTTTTTTTTTTTTTTTTTCTCTCTCCATGAGTTACTAATTACAGCGCAAAAGACCCCTTTTTTACCAACAGGCAAAAAAAAAAAAAAAGAGAGCAACACACATACATACTTCAGTATTAAAAAACAAAAAGGAAGCAAAGAAAAGAAAAGCAAATAGACTTACAATCAACGCGTCATCGATAGAACAACATCACAGACAAAAAAAAAAGAAAAAACAAGACAACGGCCAAATATCAGGCGCCAATTCATCAAAAGACTTGCCAAGGAAACAAAAAAGCTGGTGAGACAACATGTAGAACAGATACATGCACACCAGCTTTTTATCAGATACGGCTGTAATGTGAGCGCACAGTGCATTCGCCACTCAAAACACACACACATCAGCTTACACGGATACAATGATCTTATAAGCTACAAAGAACACGTCGTGCATTCACACCAGAAAAGGAGAAGCAAAGATAATGGAGGTGGGAGGAAGAAAACGAAGAAAAACGATAAAAACCTCAAATTGCAACGCTCTGCTTTTTTATTTTTCACTTCGAGAAAAAAAAACCTGCAAACAAGCAACGAAGATATATATATATGCGTACGTACTTCAACAGGGAGTAGAGAAACAACTGGATTGAAGTGTGTGCGTGTGTACAAATGTAATAAAGGCGCGCGCAAGAGAAAAGACAGGGGAAAAAACAAACAAACAAACAAGCAAGAGAGCTTTCTTGCCTTGTCACCTCCTTCACTCACCTCCTTTTCCTTTATTTCATTTTATAGTTGAAAAAGTAGAACTTGAAAGACAGGGTGAGCCCCATGTGAAAGACGCTGACAAAAACAACGAGGCCAATGAACCAGTTAGGTTCCAGAGTTGTCTTCCACATGTGCCACATGTTGATCAGCAGGTACACTGTCGACCACGCCCCACCGAACATCACGAACACCCACTGCGCTGAGCTGGACGGGATCATGCACAGGATGGCCACCAGCTCGAAGATGAACATGCTATAGCCGTACAGGCAGACCACATCGGTGATGGTGGCTGGCAGGTTCTTCCATTGCATGACGCCCCACACGAGGGAGCCAAAGACAAAGCAGTAGAGGTAGATGGTGATGTAGGCCACGGAGGCGACGGTGAAATCGTACTTCCACGGGTCGGAGCTTTTGTTGTTGTGTGTGTAAGTTATCTTGCTCATGACGTTGCTCGCCACCGCCAGGGTAATCCACAGCGTGGTGCAGACCCAGAAAGGACCGTACATGTCCGGCTTACGGGACAGGACAACGCCGGCCTCCTCCAACGTGGTGTCCTCCGCCGTCCCATCGAGCATGATCGACTGGTTGAAGTGCCAGTTGCGGTCCATCAAGAAGTCCGGCGGGTTCAGCGGGACTAGCGTATTGCTCAGCCGCAGCAGCACCTGCCGTGTGTTCACGTCGAAGAACTGCTGGTAAAACTCAATTTTCCAAAACTTGCTGGTAGGGGACGGAGCTGCCGCCGCACCTCCGTTGGCGGTGAGCTGCCCTGCATCCCAGTTTGGTGGTGGCGGCGGCACACCAGTGTCTTCGCCGGAATAAAACTGCATCTTCGCAGGGATGTCGGCTGCGGCAGCTCCGTCCAGCGTGGGCGACGTCCGCAAGTGGTCCATGTAGGGAGCGGTAGGGTTGCTGCCGTAGCCTTGACCAGGCGCGAGGGATGGTGGGCTCTGGCCGGGTGTCGTGGCACCGTAGTTGTACGGCGAGGCCGGGTTGGCCCCTCCGCTGAGCGACGGCGACGTTGGCGGGGAACGGGCGGGCGACACGGCTGTACCCGCTGGCGGACGTGTCGGCTCCCGGAACGGATCCGCGGTGCCGCCGCTCTCGTAAGGGTTCGCCATGCTGCTGTCAGAACGATAGTGGGAGGAAGAGAAAGAGTAGTAAAAGAGAGATGAGAGTGAGAGCAACTTGATGCGCCGGCAACGCCACAACGCTAAGCAGGGTGTGCAATTTAAAGACGTGTGAGAGCTACAAAGCGGTTGAGCTTTAAACAAAACAAAACAGACAAACAAGGACGAATATTTGTATCTGGACAAGCAAAAAAAGATAGGACATGAGGTGGAAGAAAGGTAGAGAGAGTAGAGACTTTTATTAGCCTCTTTTCTTCAGAGTTGACGAGAGCGATGCCACCATCTGACATAGCAAGTATGGTAAAGTAAGCTATGCACTTAAACAAAACACCAACAACAAAAAAGCCCTCTCAACTAAACCGTAGCGTCGCTTTACACGTGCGGACACGCTGTGCATCTGCTGCCATGTTTTTTTTCTTCTATTTCAACGTTCCTAAGGCGAATGGAGCAGTTAAAAAAAAAAAAAGCGTGGCTGCGCTAACATGAATCTCTTTTTTTTTCTTCTTGCCTCTTTCCTTCTGCTAGACTACAGGTTAGTAGGTTCCGAGAGGTAAAAGACGAGAAAGGACAAACTGTGGCATTCAAAACACAAATGTGAACACTACAAAATAAGCAATAGTAGAGAAAAAACAAACACAAACACAGAAACAAAAACAGGCTCACTGCTTTTTTTTTTTTTTTACAGATCTGCTTGCCATTTGATCGGCTTTCCATTAGCTCTGTTCTTTTTTTTTTTTCCTTTCAGGTGAGAAGGTTTTTTGTCACCGCCACTCCGACTCGATTACTACCACGCAACACAAACAAACACACACATAGATAAAGCACAAAGCACAAAGCAAACAGCAACAAAAAAGAGCAATGTGAAAAGTGATATATTTGTATTACAGCACACGCACACACACACACACACACACACACACCTCTGCAACTCAGACTTACGCTTTCTGCTGACGTCGCAGCAGAATTGAAGCTACCACCATCGCTGCCGTCACGGCGACACCGACACATAAAAAGAGGGAGCCGTCACCGTTCAGCGCGCGTCGTGTGTGCGCCACGGCATTCTTGGCTTCGATCGCTTCATACAGCTCCTTCTCCGTAGCTAGTTGAATACGCGGGTTGTTGTACCACTCGATCACGCCAATGCTCGTGCGACTGCTGCGAATGGCCTCCGTCAAGTCCTTCGCGTTCTCATCAGACAAGTCGCAGGAGGTTAGGTCGATGGAGTAGACGTAGCGCATGTGCGGCACCGCCTGCACGAGCGCCTTCCGCCCCACGTCGGTCACAGCGTCATTGCAGGCGAGGTCCAGTGTCGTGAAGTGCTTGTTGGTGGTCTTGGTGAGCGCCTCAGCCAGCGCCTGGAAGCCGAGGTCACCCATGTGGTTGACGGACAGGTTCAGCGACTCCAGCCGCGAGGAGTGAGAGAGCAGGAAAGCCTCCGCAATCGCGACGGCCGCGCCGTCCCCAATGCGGTTGTCGCTCAGATCGAGGGCGGTAAGACTCGGGTGGGTGCCGAGCATCTGCGCTACACAGATGCCGCCTTCGTCGCCCAGCAAGTTAAAGGCGAGCGAGAGCTCCGTCAGCGTGGGGCACGCCACAACGCCGTCGCACAGCGTCGGCAGCCCGCGTGGGGTGATGTGATTCGTGACGACGTTCAGCGTGCGCAGCTTCACCGACTCCAGCAACAGGGCCAACGGGTAGAGAGCCTCGTCCTGGATAGCATTCTCATTCACGTCGAGGAACGTGAGGCGTGGGCAGTTGGCGCGCAGGGCGCCGAAGAGATACATCGCGCCTCGCGGGCCGATCTTGTTGTCTTTGAGGTCGAGAGATTCAAGGTTGACCATTTTCGAGATGTACCGCTTTACCAGCTCTATGCACTGCTCCGCGGAGATGTTGTTGCCGGACAAGTCAACCGAGGTGACGCCGGCAGGATCGACAATCATGGCCTCCAGCACATCCGGGGTGAGCTGCCCGTATGTGAACTCAATGACCGGCTCCTGCCGAGCTGCGGACATGGTTGCCATTCGGGCTGGGTGTCTCGACGACCGTTAGAGAGTATTACTGATACCCCTCTCTCTTTCTGTCGTTGTAAATAAACAAACAAAATAAATACACACCTGTCTGTGGGTGTGTGTGTATCGGAGAGTTGACAAGGAAAACAAAAACGAAAACAAACAAGCACAGATAAGTAATATGAAAAACAAGAGGAACCCACGATGAGTTGTTGCCGTCCTCGAATTTGCGTGTTTCGTATTTTATGTCAGATAAACAACTGAACAGAAAAAAAAATGAATGTGTAGAGAGTCCACTATCAGGCTTTATATGGTTACAGCGGTGCCGAATAATAATAAGCAAAACACAAACGCTGATGGCCAGCTTTCAAGACACAGAAGAACAAACGCTTGGACAGCAGGAGTGGGGGAAAAAGAATGTAAAAAGAGGACAAAAAAAAACGTTGAGTAACGAGAAACAAAAAGAAAACAAAAAGTAGGTTGTAATTACAGAGAGCAAAAAGGAAGATATGTGGTAAGAGATTTTCTTTTTTTTTTTTTAGCAAGGAAACAACGCCTGCTCTGGAAGCAAAACACCAATGCAGCGCAAGACAGACAAGAAATCTCTAGTTAAGAAAAAAAAAAACACACATATATATATATATATATATATATATATGACTGAGCTGGTCTTAGAGTAAACAGCCGCTGCATTTATTTAGAATTTGTGTCGAAAGCAAAGACGATTGGAGAAAAAACACGCATATGCATCATGTAAAAAAAAAAACAAAAAGAAAACAAAAGTGATGAGGTGTTTGTGTTGTGAGGAAGGAAAGGAGAAACAGAAAACAACAACAACAACAACAACAACAACAACAGGAAAACAAAAAGAAAAGAGAAAAGAAAAAAAAAAGGAGCGGAGAAAGATATGGACAAGGAGCTGATAACGTCAGCATCATTTAAAAAAGAAAAAGAAAGCAATACTGTGGGAAAGAACGCAGAACACATTCAGATGCGAGAGCACGTTTTCTTTTTATCTCCGGTCTATCTGATATGACCAAACTAGGGGAGCGAAAGATGAAAAAAAAAATGGTGAGAGCAGCCAAATCGTAGATCGAGGCTGACTTTCCGAGGCAGCGGTTACCTTCTTTTTTTCTTCTTTTCAAGTAGAAACCTCGTATGGATTTTATTTGTGATGACTTCTTTTGCCCTTATTGGCGTTGACTGCACCAGTCTAACGTGCGGCTGGCAATTCGCTTCAGTCCAATTCTAAGCTGCACGCAAAGGGTGAGGTTGTAGACAGATTCCTCGTCGTTATCTTCCTCCTCTTCCTCCTCCTGATGATGATGATGATCATCATCACCTCCTCCTGCTTCCTCAGCTGTCACCGCCGTATTGTGCGGCGCCTTTCGCAACTCCGCGAGCGTTTCTTCGTCGTCGGATAGTGTTGTGGGAAACACATCCAGCATACATTGCACCGTCTTCCTCACCGTAGCGACCACTGCGGCTTCCGTTTCGGCGGAGAGCGCGTTAAAAGGGCCATAGCGGCTGGCCTCCATCGCGTCAAACTCTGCCCCCTGTGCGTGCAGGACCCGTAGGATGGCCAGCAGCGCCGGCGAAGGCACGCCATCGTAGCCGATCCAGCAGCGACCGGGCAGGCAGAGTGCGTAACGCCTCAGCAGCGTGCGCCGCCGCGCGTCCCAGTCATCGCCGTCTGGGACTTTATCTTCTTCTTCATCCGCGTTCTCTTCCGTTTTTCCGCTATTCGCCGTGGTGGAATTTGGCAGGGACAAGGGAAACGGCAGCTTGTCCAGTGCGTTCTCGCAGCCTAGCACGAAGCCGTAGTGCTGCAGCAACTCCCAGTTTTGCAGCGGACCGTAGCTCATCCACAGCTCACGCCCGACGTCTGCCGGCGTCAGTGCAGCTCCGACCTGCATCGTGAAGGGCCCATTGTGCGGCTCGACCTTGCGAATCAGCACATCGGTGCGGTTCGAGTGGTTGATCATGTCAGCCAGCGGCACGAGCGCCATGACAACGACGCCATCAACGTTGAGGTTGAAGGCGCGGGAGTCGAAGGTGGACTGTGCCCAGGCGAGGTGGTTCCACGCAAAGGCATCCAGCAGCGCCGACAGCGTCGGTACGGTATCTGTCGCGCCTGCAGGAGAGAGGAGCTCGTGAAAGATGGGGATGAGCGACGTCTCCAGTTGCTGCGCCACGGCCTGCAGCTGGGTCCGCTTTGTCAGAACATCGTCGAGCATGTCGAGTCCTTCCAACTCTGCCAAGTCGTTCAGCGTCCACGTGGTGGGGATGGTTGGGTAGCGCAGGGGACACTGCGCCAAGAGTTGCCGCCAATGCGAGTACGCCTCGCCCACGATGAAGCGCTCGTACACGAGACACATCACCAGCAGAGCCTCCTCGTTGGCGAGCAGCTCGCGGAGTGCTGGCGCGGCGGCGATGACGCGGCCCAGCGCGCAGTGCTCGACAATCGTGTCGCGGAAGAACATCTCCGTCCGCGGCACTTGCAGAAGCACACCGCAGCTCGGCACCGGCGCGATGCAGCGCAGCGAGCCCTCGCTGAAGTCGTTGTTGGCCTCCATGGGTATAAAGGCGACCTTGTCCGACCACTCCGCGGGGACTTCGCTGCTCTTATTTTGGTCGTCTTTGTCCTCGTTAAGATCTGTGCGTGCCAAGGTTGTGAGCGGAATATAGTCCTGAACGGTGGCTGTGCCCTGCGGTTTGATTGTTGCCGCTGCGTAAGCGTCCAGCTCCGCGTGCAATTTCACCCAGGCCTCATTTTTTTTGCTCTCTTCAAACGACGACTGCGAGCGCAGGAAGTAGTAAGCCAGCTTGATTGCGAGCTGCTCATTCCACGGGTCAATGAAACTGCAAACACGCTTCGCAACCATGTCGGGCCCAAGGCACTCCCACAGCGTGCGGTCATCCAGTGAGATGAATCGGGCTCGCCACAACGCCTCAGCTAGAGTCCAGGAGAGCGAGGAGGAGCTTTCCTGAAGAGGAGCGACAAACAACGGGTCGGCTTGCGTGAACGCTAGGCCGTGCTCCTCTGCGTGCCACTGCAGGTACTGACGCTTCACTCTCGCGCAGTCAGAGCTGTCGAGCTGGTCGCAGAACCACTCCACCTGATTGCATGACGGCATTTTTTTTTTTTTGTCGTTGTGTGTTTGGTGCCGGCTGTGTTCCTCATCACAAGAAGAGGAAAAGAGATAAAAAAAGTGAAAGAGCGCTTTGTTGAGGAAAGCAACGTTTCGCATCGATGCCCTCCTAACAGTAAAGAGAAAAACAATGCGTGGATGGGACTGGATACACAAAGCACACACACAGAACAAAACAGTCCTTCTGTGCGCCATATTGGAAAAAAAAAAAACAAATGAAAAACGAGTGGTTGCATTTCTTTACTGTCCCTTTTGATATTTGCATTTTTTTTTTTTTTTGCTGTTGAGCAGAGAAGTAGGTAAAAAAAAAAAAGGCAACGAACTTGATACGGAAAAAAAAAAAAAACAAGAAGATAAAATGAAGTGTCTTTAGTTGAGAGGGACAGTCCTGCAACAGAAGGAGACTGTAGTATAAATGTGCTTTAAAAAACGCGCTAGGCACGCTTTGTTTTTCTTGTCTTGTGCTTAAAGAGCTCAATAATCTTCCTTTAAGGCGTACTTCACGTAGTCTTCCCGCGTGAACTTGCTCTTCAACATCTCATTGTACCGCTGGCGCAGCAGTTCATACACATCAGGCCGCTCGCGGCGGCGCTGGTAGTACTTGCTGTCTTTTCGCATCGCCTTCTTCGCGGCGGACTCCATGCCGCCCAGCATGCCCCACATCACCTTACCGGACAGCCAGTTCAGCACACCCTGTGGAATGTTTGGCACCTTCGGATCAACGGACAGCATAAACGACAGTCGCGTTTCCGTCGGGGTGGACATCTTCACCTCAAAGCCGGAGTAGATGATGTCGCACGCCACGTTGGAATCGTTGTGCACCGGCACCTGAATACCTGGCGGGACCACGCCCGCTGTGTTGAGGGTGCGCGTTCCCGGAGTGGAGTCGGAGCCAACAAACGTGCGTGGCTCCATCCCGGCAAACGGGATACTGTGCGCCACGATCACAATGCGGCTGTGCGCCTCGAGGTCGTCGATGCCGGCGCCAAGCATCAGCACGTCGCGTGAGGAAAAGGGCCACGGCGCACCGATCAGCATGTAGGCTGCCCGGTAGTAACGTGACACCTCGCCCTGACTGACTGACTTGCGGCAGTTTGGGAACCATTCGGAGAAGAGATCGAGCTCCATGATAATGCTGCAAATGTACAACACGCTGACGTGGACAGTGCCCCGCACCTTAAAGAAGTGCGCGTCGTTGGCCTCATCGTAGCGGTAGTATGTGCCGTCGCCGTTCCCTTGATCGCTCACGAGTTTCCAGCCTTCGTCGTCGTCGATCTCGTGGGTGAGGTTGTCGCACGCAACGATGCGGTTTCGCGCAAAGCTGTAGAGCACCGAGCTCTCCACAAATCGATGGAAGATGGCGATCGCAAGTGTGGTGGGCAGTGGATTGGGCGACACGTCACCACCACCATCACCGTTGCTGGATCGAGCGTTGTGTGGGAGAGGTTCTATGTCGTCTTGTGCAGGGGCGTCCTCCAGCGTCGCTGACTGCAGCTTCTGTTTGCACCGCTCTAGCACCGACTCCACCGCGGCCGCCACCTCGTAGTGGCGGTCGCATTCGTAGAGTTCGCACGCCTTGGTGAGTGTCGTGTCCGCGAACTCGCGTAGATCGCTTGGGAGAAAGGTGAGGAGAGCCCGGAAGGCCGCCACGCCCAACCCGTCCGCGTTCACGGAGCGCGGCCTCGTTGGCTTCGACATTTCTTTGAAGACAGGAAAGCACTTTGCGATGAGTGAGTAAAGAGCACAACGCTCTTTTATTTAGTTACGCAGTTTACAGATGTATCCGCGCACCGAGCGAGTGCTTTGAAGTTGTAAAGAGAGTGGTAGTCAGGAGAGAAAAACAGAAGGACACGCGTAACGAAAAGAGAACACACACACACACCTAAACACATACACACTTAAGACTGATATTGAATACTCTCTCTCACACACACACAGAGCGTTCGCCTTCTTAGCAACAACAGTCACAAACAGTAAAAGAAAACTCTAGAGGCTTTTCGAGAGGGAGAAGCATGTGACGCTAGTCACGTCGAGGCGACCTCACACTCTGCTTTTTTTTCTTTTCTTCTTCTTTCTTCGTTCTCTTCCCCTTTAACTATAAAGTGTTGACGATGACTATAATGCGAGCAAGCACAGAAACATATTTTAAACGGTGGGTCTACTCTTTCTTCGGTTCGGATATATGCACGTTCGCCATGCGTTCCAGCACGCTCACCACAGCCGAGTTGTCCAGCTCGCCGTCACCGTTCTGCACCATGGACTGGAATAGCTGCGCGTTGACAGCGGTGCTGGGCACGGGCACGCCATACTCTTTCGCAGAGTCCATGACAATCCCCATGTCCTTGTTCTGCAGGGCCGCCTTGAAGCCCGGCTGGCGCTTGCCGGCAAAGAGGAGGTCCGGTTTCACATCCAGCGTCCAGCACTGCGCCGCGCCGCCCTTGATCGCCTCCACCACCTTCGACGCGGACACGCCGCACTTCTCCGAGAAGACAAGAATCTCGCCCATAGCGACCATCTGCGCGGCCACCATAATCTGATTGGCCGCCTTGCACACCTGCCCCGCACCACAGTCACCGATGTGGGTCACCTTTTTGCCCACCGCCAGCAGCACCGGCATCACCTTTTCAAGCGCCGCCGCGTCGCCGCCGACCATGATGCTCAGCGTGCCGTTGCGAGCGCCGATGTCGCCGCCGGAGACAGGGGCGTCCAGAGCCCTCACCTGCTTTTCCTCCCATAACCGCTTTGCAATCTCCTGCGCAGTGGAGGGCTTGATGGTGCTGTTGTCCACGAAGATCGCACCGGGCTGGATGCCGGCCGCCACGCCATCGGCGTCGAAGATGATGCTGTACACGTCCGACGAGTCGGAGAGGTTCGTGAAGACGACATCAGAGTTTTCCGCGAGCTCCGCGGGAGTCAGGAAGGCCTTCGCGCCTGCCGCGACAAGGTCGTCGCACTTCGCCGCCGTGCGGTTCCACACATTCACTTCGAAACCGGCTTTGAGGATGTTGGTCGCCATGGACTTGCCCATAAGGCCCAGGCCGATGTAGCCGACGCGCATGATGACGCTGGTGCGGAGAAAAGGAGAGCAGCGAAGCGACTGTTAGGCTTGGACAAACTCTTTAGCGGAGCGCCGATGAGCAGAGTTCTTTTTTTTTTTTCTCTCCGGTTGATATTGAATTCCTGTAGTTTTTAAACGAGGCCGTAGTGGAATAAAAGCAGAGTTGAGTGACAAGGAAAAGGTAATGAAAAGAACAACAGAAAGAAGGGCAGAACTGCCCGCTTTTTTTTTTCTTTCTCAAACACACACCCGTAGCCAATACACAAAATAGCAGTAGAGAGCAAAGAGTCGTCTGCACACACATGAAAAAAAGGACTTTTATAAAGACACACTGATCGATTTCTTGGTAAAACCCATTGAACAGCTACACAAGAGCATGACACTGGGTTCTCCTTGTAATACTGATTGCTCAGATTGACTGTTTTTTTTTTTATTCAGAGCAGCTTTACAGTAAGAGAGGAAACGACTTTTTCGTTCCTGCTGGTGTGCCATCAAGACGCGGCGCTTCGGACTGAGCTATACGCGCACCAAAAGGCCGCAACAGGAGAGCACCCTTCACAGCTATAGCTGACCGTGCAAGTCAAAAGGAAAAAAAAAAAGAAAACACAACAGTTTTTTTTTTTTTTTAAACACCGTTACTTAGGTTTGTGATGCTCATGCTGACAGGTTTTTACTGTATGTTTATCCTCTGCTTTTTTTTCTCTTCTTTTTACTGTGTTGTCATGTGTGAGCCGTATCAACGGTGACAGCGTGTCCCTTTGCTCTCTCTTCCCCCCTTCTCTTTTCCCAGGCCAGCAATAAAAGCCGGCTTTCGGAACCTCACACTGACACGCACACTCACAACCCAGGCCCACACACACCTCTTGTTGCGTCAGCCTACCTAGATGTTCTTCCGCAGCTCCTCCTGTAGCAGACTCAGTCGCTTCGTAATGCCAAAAGTTGCTTTGAAGACGGACTTTAAATCACTCTCAGACATCGCGAGAAACACCTGCACGTCGATCGTTTCGCGCTGCACCATGCGGGTGAGTCCTTGCAGCCCTTTTTTCTCAAAAATCGCCACCAATAGATCCACCCCCGACTTGCCTTCTAGCGGCCGCGCCTCGTCTTCTCCTGCTGCCGTACTTGACGCGTCGTCTGTGTTCTTTACGCCGTTCTCCGTCGAGGTCCCCGTGCCGCCACTTTTCACACTATCACTCGGGGGTAGCACCATGGCACTGTGGGTCAGGCATGTCGCCAGTCGCCCCCAGTCCCCGTCGTTCTGCGCCCATGTAACAAACTGCGACATCGTCGCAGGAGCCGTCGGCTCGCTGGCTTTCAGCACACACACCACCTCTTGCACGATGCGCCGCAGCAGCGCCGTTGACCAGCGATGCACATCACGGCTGGTATCGGAGGCGAGCCGCTGCGCCAGACGGCTGCGCAGCTGCTCCAGAGCGTCACTGCTGCGCTCCAGTGCCGCTACGCAGTCCTCCACGTTGCCCGACAGCTCGCCATAGGAGCTGCACAGAATCCGCTCTACTTCGGGCGTGCGACGCAGCGCCGCCACCACGGCTGCGGACGTCTCGTCCACCCGCCACGTGTCGAGGAGGACGTTGGGCCGACTCATCGAATGCTGCATCGCCAAAGGCGGTGGCAGGGGCATCACCAGCTCGCGCGTCGCCTCCACGACTACAGCCGTCAGCCACGGCAGGCGATGCAGCGTGTGACCAACAAACAACGCTTGAAAGACGTCATCGTAAAGAAACAACGGCTCGTTCGTGAAGTAGGCAGGGTGGTGGGTCTGACTGTTTGCCCTACGCCGCTCCGCCTGGGCCTCGTTCTTCACCGCCACCACGCGCAGCTTCCGTGCTGCCGCGTTGCTGCATTGCTTCGTGTCTCCTGCAGGCACATCCACGGCGATCGCATCATTGTCCTGCAGTGATGACACACGGCTGGCGGGCAGCTCGGCGAACTTCAGCAGTTCGAGCGGCGTGTTGGGTGCGTTCTCCACCGCCGCCCGCTGCACCCCGTCATGGAAGGCTGGGCTGGTGAGCAACGCCTGCCCGAAAGCGTTACACGCCACTCGCGCCTGCGGCAGGTGTTGCAGCAGTGTTTTGATGAGCAGCGACTGGGCAGGGTGGACGTTACCGGGTAGGATGAGATGGTGCACGTGGGCGAGTGACGGCCCGTGCGTGTCACAGAAGCGTTGCACCGCGTCTACGTGGCGGACCTGCGGCAGGCCAACGAGCACCTGCGACTGCGCGGCGGCATCCTTCGCAAACTGCACGTCGTCCATCGTGGTGGAAGTGAGAAGGTAGACGCACTGGGTGTGCGGCGGGGCCTCAGGGGAGATGGCACGTGACACGTCAATCACTCGTGTCTGGTGGCGGCCGCAAGCGGTGGAGGCGAGACCTTGATCGTGCGCGCAGGTGACGTACAGCCGCGGCGGGGCGTGACGCAGATACCGCGGCGAGAGGAGCTGCGAAGCGACATTCTCTTGAAGCGACTGGGTAACGGCCGTGGTGGCGGCAGGTTCCGCGCTAGTTGAGGCTTTGGCCGCCACACGCCGAACCAATGACATGCGCAGCATCCCGTTGTTCAGGCAGACACCGACGTTGTTTTCCTTTCCTACTTTGCGGTTCAGTGCAGATGTGGTAAAAGATGTACTCACCCACCCGCACGCATCCAAAAATGCTCAAACACACACACAGAAATTATGATAAACGGAGCAAAAAAAAAAAAAGAAAAAAGAACGTCAGAGAGAAGGAAAGAGGACAATTAAATGGCATTAATGGCTTTTTTTTTTTAGATTTCCCTCTATCAACACTGAGTCTCTGCACCACAACGTACTTGAGGTATGACCTTGACGCGAGCCTGTAAAAAAAAAGAAAGCAGTCTTGCTTTCCCTTCCTTATTCCACTTACCTGTGTAGGCGCGCACGACAATAAAAGACACACACACAAAAGCAGCTTTTTTTTTCTTTCTTTCGATTTGTTAAACAAGAACCTCTCACTGGTAACGTTAAAAGCCAAGCACAGAACCAAGAGGAGAAAAAAAAAAGGAAAAGACGGAAAACCACAATAATAATAGTGACACTTAATAAATACTCTTTTTTTTTTGTTGTTGTTTTAACAAACTGGTTATTTTGCCTTCCGCTGTGAAAATGTGATGAGAACCGCTAACGCTCGCGGAGACTTCGGTGCTGACAAGAACAAAGAAAAACCTGTTAAAAACTCGACACATGTGATGCGCGTATATAAAGGTGCTCGCCACTTTTTCTGTCACCATTCTTCGCTAGACTCTTTATTTACTTGTTTATTTTGAAGGTTGTTTTTTTTACCCAACCACGCACATAGAAGAAAAAAAAAAAAGAACAGTTACTTGCGACGGTTAGACTTATAATAGCAACAACAATCAAAATACGGAGGCTACAAAAGGTCCAGCGGCTCTTTTAAACTCAAAAACACCAACTCTTTAACTTCAGTGCGTCCACAAACACACACACCCAAACACATGGAAGCGACAACAGTGACAGGATAAAGGAACAACAACAACAACAACAACAAAAAAAAAAAAAAACAAAGGCAGCTGACTTTAGTTTTCATCCACAGCGGCAGTTTTTTTTTTTTCTCCTCTCCCTCAGTATCTGTGTTTTTCTTACAACACCTTCCTCTCACTTGCGCCACGGCTCTTTCTGCGACTTGGCGTAGAAGCCGCCCATGGCACCCACAAACACGCCCGCCACTGCACCGAACGACGACCCGCCCTGGCTGCCGCCGTCGATGACAACACACGCACCTGTCGCCGTTGCCGTGGCCACCGTGGCGGCCGCGATGCTCGGTGTCACCGGCGTCACGAGAAGATGAAAGAGACCGAGCGTGGTGGAGCAGGTGAGGCAGGAGGAGATCGCCCCTATGAGCAGCTTGTCGGTGAACTGGCGGCTAGAAGTGAGCATGACAGGGCTCATCATCGTTGCACTGCTGCCACGCATGGCAGTGGTGCGCGTCAGCACACGCGACGGGTAGCGAAGCATTCTGCGTATATATATATATATTTCCTCTCTTTTCTCGGTTGCTAAAAGCGAGGCAGAAAAAAAAAAAAAAAAAGAGACTATGGGAAGGGTATGGCTCAGTGTTTACGTAGGCAATGTACATCAGGGGGAGAAAAGAAAAAAAAAAAAAGAGTAGCATTGACGCATTACACATATCGTTTTCCTCCCCCTCGCCTTTCCCCGTTTCTTGTTCAACGTGGGCGAGTCTGGCGCATTCAGCACAGAAGCGCTAACAAAAAAAAAACAATAGTACATCCGCACTGTGCGTTTACATGTAGAGAGAGAGAGAGAAAGAGGAAACGCCGCCAAGCATGGCTCTCCTCCTAATGTTGAGATGCTACAGTCGTCGGTCGAATAGCTTCGTAAGGGTTCATCTTTGGCTTCTGATGTCTGCAGCAGAAGCAAAGAAGGGGGGGGGGGGGTAGAGGAAAAAAAAAAAAACTGATGTCAGCTTTGCATTTATCGAGAAACTGCCATTTACATTGTTTGTCGTTAATTTACAGCCGATGCAAACGCGGCTTTTCATTACACGCCTGTTAAAGAGCTTAAGCGTTAGCACTCCATGGCGCTCAGTAGGCACGCCAAACGAGAACAAAGAGAAAACAGCAAAGCCGAGCGCACATGAACACGACGAGCGCGCCAGGCGAAGACGCTCCTGCGTTTAAATAAAATGGATACCGTGCTTAATAAAGTGTGCGAGCATGTTCATCAGCGCCTCCTCATCGAGCATGCGACTCCGCTTCTCAAACATCGGATCCGCAATCACGGAGTCGAGAAGGACGCGGAAGTTCTCTAGCGACATCGCTGGGCTCCCCTCCGCTTCGGTGGAGGCGTCGGCTGACGGTGACGGTGGTGTCGGCTTCGCCTTCTCCGCCATGCCCCGGCCAATAGGTTGGCTGCCCTCCATCTTGCGGTAGCTCACATACTTGTTGTAGAGGTCCTGCACGGCGGCCTTGGTGCGGAAGATGGACGACGCCTTCTTGTTCTTGCGGTTGAAGAGCATCTTGACGAGGCCATCCCACTCCTCGAAGTCGACATCCGGCGGCGGGTACTTCGGGTCCAGCCGGATCACGCTCGATTCCACCTTCGGCGGTGGGTTGAAGCTGTTTTTGCTAATTTTCATGAGGTGGCTGCAGCGGGCGAGCAGCTGCGAGTTGACAGAGAGACGGCAGTACGCCTCGGAGCCGGGCTGCGCGCACACACGCAGCGCGAACTCGCGCTGAAACATGAGCACCGCGCACTTGAAGGTCGGGTTCTTCAACAGCTTGAACACGAGCGCGGACGAAATTGCGTACGGCACGTTCGCCACGCACTTGTCAAAGTAGGGAAACTCCTGCTCCAGACAGTTGCCGCGGATGATTTGTAGCTTGGAGGCGAGCGGAGTGTTCTGGAAGCGCTTGTTCAGCTCGGCCACCATGCGCGGGTCGATCTCGAAAGCGATTACCTTCTTTGCCGTCTGCAACAGCTTCTCCGTGAGGTTGCCCGTACCCGGGCCGATCTCCACCACGATGTCGGTGGGCTTGATCGACGACTTTTCCACAATGGCGGCAATCACCAGCGGGTTCTTGAGAATATGCTGACCGAAACCCTTGTTGAATACGATGCCAGATTGACTGCCGCCAGTTTTCAAACCCGTGTCAGCTTTTTTGCCTTTGCGAGCCGTGCTGCGGTCGTGTCCTTGCGGCACAGACTTACCGAGGGTGGCAACCTTTGTAGCAAACTTAATCTTCCGCGAGGCAGCGTGGATTGGCTCGGCGCTGATGATGCCCATCGGCACCGCACGTGGTTCCTTCGGCATTGTGTGAGCAAAAGCACCGCTGGGTCCTTCTTTTTTTTTTTGTTGTTGGCGTTGCTAACTAAGTAAAAGGCAAAAGAAAAAGGAAAAGGAAAGTGACGAGAAAAGAAAGAAGGCAACGCATACACGAGACGTGAATGGGCGTGGAGAAATGACAAACAGAAGAAAAAAAAAAAAGAGAATGAGAGGAACAGATCAGAGAAGTGATGAAGGCTAGTAGAAGAAAATACAGAGAGGTTAGAAAGCGAAGTAAAGCGGAGGTTTTTTTTTTTGTTCTACATGCAGCTGTTATGGAGGAAGGCAGTACACACGCACACATTTACAGTGTATTCGACACAGAAAGACTGTTATGCCCTCCAAAAAACTGTCCTTTTTTTAATTCGTAGCGTTCGAAACCGTGAGACAACCATGGTGAGCAGAAAGCCCCTCCCCCCTCCAAAAAAAAAAAAACAAAGAGGAGCACAACGCAGAGCAAACACACACACGGACAACGACAAGGTCGACGCACATGGAAATAGTCGATCACTGCACGACCCACGCGACACCTTTACGCGATGTGTACCCGTTACGCGTGAGGTTTGGCTGAGCCTCCACCTTCATCCAAGATGTTCTACTGTTCACTGCAGGTCGCCGAAGAATGGGCTGCTGTTGCTGTTGCTGGTGGCTTGGCAGGGAAGTCGGCGCCGGTGGCGCTCGTTTAGGTTGGTGCAGCAGTGGTGGTGCACGTGGAAGGGGGGAGGAGGCTGCGGCTGCCCCTACCACGACCCCTTCGGCATTCCTCGGTGCGGGAGACTGCCGTGCAGGCCCTTGGACTGAAGAAGAAGAGGGGGAGGAGGGAGCAGCAGGGTTGGAGCTGTAGTCCTGCGGTGCGTGCGCCGAACCCGCGTGCTCGTCCAGCGCCTCCTCAGCACGGCGTACCGCATCGCTCCATACATCCTCCAAGAACCGGTACGTCCGCTCATCAAGGTCGTCGAGAGCGCAGTGCGCCTCCGAATCTATGGGCATGGCAGCCAGTGAGAGTGATGGATACGGTAACGCCATTGTGTCGCGAACGACAGCAACAATAAAGCACAGTTTTGCTCTTCGTTTCCGTTGCTCTGTGGAGGGAGGGAGGAAGTACCAGCTTCGATTTTCGGGTTTCCACCGGGAACAAGAGAGCTTTTCTTTTTTTTTTTTCACTTTCCAGTTTATGAACCGTAAAGAAAATTGATGACAAAAATGAGAGTCTGGAGACGAAGAGTTAATGTTAAGATGCTCTTGACAGAGTAGTTAACATGGAAGAATGGCACCTCGAGGAACAAACAGCATTGTGAATCATGTGAAGTGCATCCAGCTCGTTTTTTTCTCTGGAAAAAAGGCTATTATTGTTTCTGCTCTTTATTGACCACCTCCGGACATCTGATCGAACGTGCTGCTGCGAAAAAAAAAAAAAAAGCACACAAATAAACACAGGATAACATGGAGGCATGGGGTATCAGAGGTACACGAGCGCATCTGATCGAAATAACAGCTTGCTTATGCCTCATGTCAGAGACCTTTCAGTTTTTTTTTTTTTTGATGCTGTGCAAAGAGGAAGAAAAAAAAAAGGAAAAAGCCGAACGTATTTGTGAAATACAATAGTAGTGAGAACATAATAAGGACACAAGCAAATCGACAAACAACCACATACATACACACGCATACGCACACACACGTAAACAAGCGACAGCAACAACAGGATGTCATCCTGTGAGTGAAAGTAAGTGAGTGTGCTGCAGCTCCCACAAAGAACTTGCAGGCGAAGGAGAAAAAAACCGTGCCGTCAACCTACGAATAGTAACTATCATAAACAACGCCACAACAACACCCCCCCAAAAAAGCAGAACAAATACAAATACAAAGAAAAAAAGTGTAGGCAACGACTTGAAACGTCCTAGCAAAAATATACAGAATTCAACGCTGAGACACCAATTCTCCCTCTTTTCTTTCTTATACTACCGCTTCTCCGAAAGAACCCATTTTGCAAGGGATGCCGAGCACTTACTTCGCGGTTTAAGGGGAGTGCGGGGAGAAGCTTCCAGCGAAGAAGTCAAGCGGTGAATCAGCTGGCTGCGGGAAACCCTCCGTTGTTGTTTTTTTCGGACTGGATATGGCTACAGGCGGCGCTAATGAGTGCGAAAGGTGTTCTTGAGTTGCGCTCTCCCTATTCTGTTGAACCTGTGCTTGCGCGCTACCGTCGACGCTTTTGCTGCTATTGCTTTGATTACAGTTCTTGTTGCTGTTGTCATCGTGGCTGTTGCAATGCACCGCATCTGACGTGGAAGACGCTGACGCTTTTCTGTTATACACGCCATCGTCCATGGGCACCGTGTCGTGGATGACGGCGCCGGAGAAAGGCAGCTCGGCAGGCGTTTCAGCAGAGAGCAACAGCGAAGTTTCAGCCTCGGCGTTGCGTTGCGCATCTGCACACACGCCGTTCTCCAGCAACTCCTCCTCCTCCTTCTCTCTCTCCTCGGTGCGACCCCCATTCTCGCCCTCCTCCTCCTCCTCGTCCTCGCCGGACGAGTAGGGCGACGCTTCTGGCAGCGGCGGCGGAGGCTCCTGAAAGCTGATCTTCGGCGCCGACCTTGGCGTGCCCTGCGGCGTCGCCCGGTGGGCCACGGAGTCCATCGACCGCAGCGTCTCACAGGCGGCACAGCGGGTGGCAGAAGGGGCGTTGAGGTAGGTGCAGACGTGGCAGGGCCACACCTCCGGCGCGGAGCTGAGCCGCAGCGGCGTCACTGTCCGTGCCGTGGTGCCGCTCGTGCTGCCCAGGCTCTCCTTTGGGCTGATGGGGACGATGTCATTCTTGTCGACTTCGCGGAAGCGCACACGTCGGTTTTGCACGTTTAGGCAACGCAGGAGACTCTTGTGGGTGCGGTGCTCGAAGGAGGAAGCGAGGGAGGACAGTCGCAGCAGCTCGCGGTCGTCGACGAAGACGCGCGAGTACTCGAGCAAAGTGAGGCGGGCGAGCCGCTGCGCCTTGCGGTGTGCCTCGTCTTCACCACGCTTCATTGCAAGTTGAATGATGCGGTCCTGGATGTCGTAGTCCTTCGCCAAGGCGAGATGGAAACCGTAGTTGCATAGTGAGACGAGCTGCTCCAGCAGCAGGAGCCCGCCGTAGGCGTTTTCTGGCTGGCGGAACGAGAGGTACTCGTGCAGGGAGGAGAGCACCAGGTCCGGGCGTCCGTCCGCGATACTCACGCATTGGGTCAGGTACCCCGTAAACTCCTGCTGTTCACGCTTGGTGATGCAGTCGTACACGACACGGCCGGCCTTATACTTCAGCTTCACTTCAGAGACTACATTTCTAAGGTAGTTCATTTACGTGGTGCGTCGTCGCGAATTCGGTGCATGCGCCGAATTGGGCCTGCACGTCTTTTTTCCCCCTTTTTTTTACCCGTTCAGATCACGCTTACTCTGCTTTTAGAGTTTAAAAAGAAAAACAAACAAACAAACAAACACCCAAGATGCTTGCATTCAAGGCACCAGACGACGCCCTAGCAGAAGCGTGCGAACACACACACACACACACACACACACACTCTTAAACTCACACAGGCCGAAACAGAGCTTTCCCCTTTTTTCTCGACTACAGCAATTCGAGATGTTTCCTTAGGAAAAAAAGGAAGAAAAAAAAAAACAGATGAGCCGAACTGATTGACGGCTTCTGTCCTTTATGACGTGCGTGCACGTATAACGCTCGTCCTCCTCTGGAGCGTCGTGTGTCAGTGGAGCTGCTGGTCGAAAAATGGAGTATTGCCTTCAAGACCACTCACCGGACTTCTTTTGTTTTTATGCAACAATAAACTCCACTCTTTCTTATTTGACTTATACGCTGGAAAAGAAAAGAAAAGCCTTCGTCCTCTTGCTTCGCTGCCTGGATAGTCGTTTTCGATGCGTAGCACGAACAGCTGAAGGAATTAAAAAGGGCACGCGAGTGTGTGAAGAAAGGGATAAAAAGCGTCTTCACATAACTTTCGAGGAAAACAGAAACGCATACACGCACGCACACGAGAGTGAGGAATGGAGAAGCACAATTACGGCAGGTGCTTATGCATATAAACTTGAAAAACAACAACAACGATATATATATATATATATATATGTAAGTAGATAACCGACGTTAGTTGCGCGTCGAATGACAAGCTTTGCTGACAATTTTCGACCTAGACTCTTCCGATGTACGGACTTGGTCTGTGTGCGACCTCACAACTATAGATAATGAGTAGGATTAAAAGCTCACCACAGAAAAAAAAAAAAAAGAAGAAAAGAAGAGGTGAAACACAGGAAGCAAAAAAAAAAAACGAAGAAAGAAAGAGAGACTTCCTTTGAGAAGCGTACGCGTAAACGTAACATGACACGATAACAAAAAGAGGCAGAAAGAGAAAAAGAGAATCAAAAGGAAGGACAAGCGGAAAGCGGATCATGATGCATGAGAATAAGGAGAGGAGTGAGTACACAAACACTTAGAAAGCAAAAAAAAAAAAAAACAAACAATATCAAAAAAAAAAACCCGCGTATCTTAACAACAACATCAACAACAAACACATATCTATACTTTTCAGTCTCTATTTTTGTTCTTTTCGTTCTTTTTTTCTTACTCTCAAAACGTGTGCTTATTTGAACTACATGGAGCTTCTTTCTTCTTCTATTTTCTTTTTTTTAATGGGTGAGATGAACGAGAGAAGGCGACAGCGCAACGCGCATCTTTCAAAGTCAGCTGTGACAAAAAAAAAAAATGAAAGCAAAACAAGCAACAACGGCCAGAACACAACCACAACCTTCCTAATTTACCTGCGCCAGCTAGAGATGAGTTGACGCTTAGACGCTTTTTTTTCTCTTGGCGGAGGCGACACGCACGAGAACAACACCACTTGACTACGCGTCACCTTTTGGGCTCGCTTTTTCTTTTAGCTCAAATTCGTAGGTCGGGGCTGCCTTGACGTGTGATGGAGCCGCTACAGATGTCAACGACTGCTCATGCCTTGGTTTCGCCTTCCGCTCCGGGTGCAGGTACTCGGTGTAGCGACGTGAGGTGACATCGTATAGGCACATCAGCAGCGCTGGTGGCACCGCGTTCAAAAAGGGCTTGCCCCTAAAAAAGCCATCGTACACCTTGGTAATGCCGTGGCGGCGGCGCATGTCCATAATCAGTGAGCGGTAGCTCTGCGGCCGAACTTTCGTTAACGTGTTGGCTAAGTAGAGCTGCTGGCGCAGGGCTTGCATTGGATACTGCGCAGCCAGGCCGAGAAATGTCGCTATATGGCAGTACAGAAACAACATCACTGGGCTCCGATACACGCCGTCGTAGCGCAGCGCGTTGTACAGCCCAAACTGCAGGGCAAACTGCGCCGTGCGGCCGCACACCGCGACGGAGAAGCCGCGGTAAAGATCCTTCAACACCGCGGGGCGATGCCGCAGGGCCGTGATGAACACGTCCGCTGCTCCGCGAAACTGCTGTGGCCCTGTTGTGGCCTCGGCGGTGGCGCGTAGCACGTCGTACGGGTGCCGCAGCGTGGCGTAGATGGCGCCGGTCGTCGCACCGGCCACAAAGCCGCGCCGCCCATTTGCCCACGCAGGGGCGCTGACTTCTAGCTGGTGGCGCAGCGCGAGGAAGAGCGTGAGAGAAAAGGCGTAGTCCACAGTCAGCCACAGCACCGACCGCCCCTGCCACCAGTTAGTGTGGAAGAGTACGCGAAAGAACTGCGCCCGCTTGTCCGACATGTAGATGCGACGTGACTCCCCTGGCACGTCACTCAGAAAGTAGAAGCGCTCCAGCTTTGCGATCGGCACGGTGACGACGGCGCAGACGAGGGAGCAGCTGGTAATGACGCTGCCATGCTCGGCGGTGGTGAGCTGCGGCTCCGTGTAGCCCTGCCGATGCGCAATGGGCTCCTGGTAGGCCGTCAGCGTGCGGTGACGGTAGGTGCTGTGGTAGCCGCCCGTATTGTCGAAACTCATGTTTGCCAGCTACGAAGAAGATAGGAATACCTGTGGTCGTCGCCGGTAAAGCAACGCTAAGAGGTCTATCAAAACAGAAGAGCAAACACACACACAAAAAAAAAATAAAGAAAGAAGTGGCTGAAGATGAAAGGTCGAAAGCACCGTGAGCAGGCAGAACAGATAAGTCCGCAGCAGGTGGATGTGCGCTTTTTTTTTTTCCTCCTCTTTCTTCTCTTTTCTTTTCGTGGCTATTGCCGAATCCCGGTCCATTTGCTACTTTTTTTTTTTTAAAGCTGCTTGGTTGTCGCAGCACCCTAACGTGCTTTTGATTCTTGATCAGACATTTATAGAAAACAAGACAAAACACATCTATACAATGTGAACAAGAATGTCTAAAGCGTCGGAGAGACGCGTTACACTGTCTAAAAACACACACACACACACACACACACACACACACAGCAAAAACACAGGAAACAAGGCAGTCAACTTCTCTCTGTGCGTTTATTCTAGTATTGCATATCTTCACTTTCGAACATGCGTCACATATATTAAAAGCGCGGTCTAGAAATAGTTGCTGTATTTCTCCATGCAGCACCGAGAAATCGCCTCGCCACGGCGGCTGAACACATTTTCCATGTACGACACCACATCCAGCTCGACTTCCACTGAGGGTCGGTCCAGTCGCCGCCCCGACGTGACCAAGTACGGCGCAACGAGGAACTGCGACGTCGGGGATGCATCGTCCTCTTTTCGAAGAGGCAGCAAGCCCAGTACCTCCACCAGGCCCTGTAGCTCCTCCTCGGACAGGGAGTCGACCAGCGGGGCGGCCAGCTCGACTTGTGCCGTCGGCATCACCCGCGGATCCTCGGCCAGCGTGGTGGAGTACATGGCGTACCACGCGTCCATGGCCAGCGCCACCAGCTCGTCCTTCACTTCCTGCACGGGGTCTGTCGTCCACTCGCTGTGCCCTGCCGACGCCGTTGCAGCTGCTGCGTCATCGAGACCATCGCGCTGGTCCGCGTGGCGTGCCTTGAGCGCCTCCCGCTCACTTTCGCTGAAGCCCGTTGCGGCGGTCGGGCCTCCCACCTCCAAGGCCAGAAAGGAAGCGTAAAGAGGGTGGTCGGGTGGCACAGGCACCTGCTGCCCACCATGCCACCGCGTCGGCGTCGGCTGGTTGTCGTAGGCGTGGAGGCCCAGCGCGGTGGCCTGGCGCTTATGTGACGCTTTCAGCGTAAGGGCAAACTCATAGTCGCGGGAGATGTCAAAGAGCTCCGCGTCGAGGGCGAGGAGCTGACGCTGACGGCTGCGGCGGCTTTGCAGACGTGCCAGACTGCTCCCGCCATCGTTGAGCAGCTCTGTGCGCATGCTCAGACACATCGGTACGCGCAGCCGATTCGGGTTCATGGCGTCTGGTGCGACGCGCACGCAGCTGCTCCATAGCACCCACAACCGGCTTTGGTCATCCGCCTTCACGAACAGGATGAAGCGCGAGAGGCGTTTTTTCTCCGTGGCGTAGACGTGGTCGGCGATCGTCTCGCACAGCGTTGTGACTTGGTATTTCGTCTCGTCGGCCACGAGCGTCTCCTCACTCAAGTACGGGGCACCGTCGAAGGTGGCGGCGCGCTCAGCGAGCGAGACGGCGCGGTCGGTGAGCCGGCAGCGGTTTGTGCGACGGTACACGGTCGTGATGTAAGGGGTCCAAATCACTTGCAGCTGGAAGTTGTGGCGGCTCGAACCTTCGCCTTTCGGCACGATGAACTTCTGCAGCACGCCGTCCGGCTTGCGCTTCTGATCGAACAAGAAGTGGTGCAATGTGTCTGCCGTCAGGAACTCCACGTAGGTGAGCTGCTGATCGGCGTACGTGTTCGTCTTGAGCTGCTTGGGCGACAGCACCGCCTTCCACTCCTCCGCCGCGTTGACGGTGGTGTGGTAGAACTGCGCGACGACGTCGCATCCACTGACCGTCTCGACAAACTTGTCATACATGGTCTGCGCGTCCAGCATCGAGCCCGGCCGCTTGATAATCTCCTTGTTTTTCATGTCGTAGGCGTACCACGCCCGCGGGAAGTTGTGGTCGAAGACGACCGTTTCAGGGAGAAGAACGGTGGACATGGAGTGTTCGCGACCCTTGACATTTTTGTAGAGGTACTGGTACAGCTGCGCGCACAGCCCGTCGCCTTCGAGTGGGTGCTGCTTCACCCAGTCATTCGTGTAGCGGATTTGAATGCCGGAGGGGGACTCGTAGCTGTCGCTGCACCGCGGTGCGTTGGGTGGTATCGGCGTCAGGCTTTGCTTCATTGTCCTACGAAGGCACGTGTGTCTGGGCCTTTTGTGTGAAAAACGAAAAAAAGTGAGGGGGGGGGAAGATTTTTGTATAATCAAGAGCAAAACACAGAAGCTGCTACTGCCGAAGGCCACTTTGGATTCTCTGATGCTACAATCTGCTGCTCGTGAAACAGCATAGCACAATCGAAAACAGAAAGCGAAAGAGGAAGAGAGTGTGTGTGTCAGAGGAGGCGAAAATACAATTACAACACAAAAAGGAAGAATGTGTGCTCATGATTATTATTTATTTACTCATTATAATTATAACTGTTTTTTTTTCTCTTCGATGCGTATGTGAGTGCACAAGAAGAGCTTTTTGCTGCAGTTAAAATGCTAAAACAACAACAACATCTTGAGCAACAACAAAACCAGCCGAGGCGAGGACGTTGAGCCGGGTACTTTAATGCTAACACGAACGTCATGCTGTTGCTGCTGCTGCTCTACAAAAAGCTGCACCTCAGCTTTGTACAATCATGAGTGCGTTCTAAACCGATATCCCTCGTCTCTCTTTCTTCGCCTCTATAGTTTTTTTTTTTTTAGACGTTGGAACGCCAAAGCGCAGAGAAAAACTTACAACGATGACTTTTCATTTTGACTTGATTGCACTGTAACTTACAAAGAAAACAGATAACAACAGAAAAGGGAAAACAAGAGAAATGCGACCTGGGGAAAATACAAGGGAAAACTAAAACTGAAAAGCAACAACAGCAACGCGGAAGAGTTCTTAACACCGTCAACAAAGAAAGTGGAGAAGAAATAGAAGAAAAGAAAAGAACAATTGAAAGAAACAGAGCTGAGCTGAAGTCACTGCCGCACTCGGCTTTCTCTGGTTTCCGATTGCTTTGCTTCACACGTTCCTCCTTTTCTGTTTTCCTGCTCTCCCTGTTTTTACCTCTCTCTCGCTTTTTTTATTGACTGCATGTATGTGTGTCTGCAAATGTGCGTGCCGCATGCTTGCATGCGAGTGCGCGCGTAAGTGATTAGTTAACGAAGTCATCGCAAGCGAGCAAATAGCGAAACTGGTCATCATCAAACAAATAGAAAAACGAAAAAAAAAAAAAAGGTCACAGCAGCCAGTAGATGAGCATGACTTCACGAGTGAAACAACGTCTCAGTGGCAAGAAAAAAGAAAGCTGACACCACCCTCACCACTCGCATGAACACACTCACATGCAAACACACACACACACACACACACACACAAGAGGCGTCACGCACATCCACACATGTATACATTACACGCAAGTCACATTGTCTTTGCAGAAAAACCTGGTGCCTCCATACCTGCATCTCTTCCTCATTCCCCCCCCCTCTTCAACCACACACAGACAGGCACCCACTAAATAATGTGTGCCACCAAGCCCATTCGCCCATAGTCTTCACAGAGCCGTGAAGTTGTATAAAAGCAGTTCAAATACATTTTTTTGTGTTTTTTTTTTCCTCACCCAACAACTCCACTTTACGCGTCATCTTCCTTCTTCATTGAGAGTCGCACCGCCTCGAGGACGTCGCCGGCTGTCGGAGCGTTGGCCATGTCCTCGTCCGTCTCATTCTCGTCCCCGTCGTCGCCGTTGACGCGCACGTCGAAGTCGTCGTCGTCGTCCCCTCCCTTCGACCCGTCCTCCGTTCCGGTGCCTGCCGCCTCGGCCGTCGTCTTGGTCACTTTCTCTAACACGGGTGAGCCCATCACAGACACCGGCGGTGTTTGCGGGGTATCGCGGAAGAGCGACTTCGTGTCTGGCACGTACCAGCTCGTTTCAGCGCCCTTCGCCATCAGGTGGTCCAGCACGCTCTCGAAGGTGCCCTCGCTCTTCAGCTGCTCGTACTTGCGGTAGAGCCGAAGCGAGGTGCGGGCGTCTTCGATAGAGTCATGCTCGTCCTCCTGCACGTTCTCGCCCAGCACGTGGTAGGCAAGGAAGCGAAGGGAGAGGTAGCGGGAGCCGGGCTTGTGGAAGATCTCCAGCGTGTCGATGATCTGCTTGCGCGGCACGGCGATGTTGCACACGCGGAAGTCCTGGGCGAGGCCGTGGCCGACAAAGACAACGCCACCGTCCACCAACGCACGCAGCTTCAGATAGGTCGACTTGAGTGAGGTCAGACTCTTCGACGACTCCAGCGGGTCAAGGTCGCCGGGGTGGATGCCGCTGTACTGCGTCACGTAGTCTTCGATCTCTTCCGGGACGTGCACGTAGTCGTCCACGATGGTGCGCTCGTCGCCGTCCTCGCTGCTCAAGATGCAGCTCACCCGCGCAAGGCCCATGTGCGGCTTGCGCTGCGAGACGTAGAAGATCTCGTTGCCTTCATCGCGACTGGCCCAACGCAGCACCACGTACTCAGCGTCGATGGCGACCAGGTCGCCCGGCTTGATGTCCGTGTACGTGCTCAGCGGCGACTTGAAGGCTTGCTTGCTGGGGTCGCGCAGCAGCGGCCGCGAGAGCACATCGTTCGTCAGCAGGGGGCCGAGCAGGTGCCACAGGTTCGGTGCTCGCGAGTCGTCCATCCGCGCGTACGGGGGCGTGGTGAGGTTATCCAGCGCGTAGAAGGTCACGACGGCGGAGTAGGAGCGCAGCGCCGGCACGAGCCGCTCGAGGTCGAGCATCTTCATCGGCGCCGTGACGCGGTAGTCGTTGACAAGGGAGAAGCTGTCATCCTTGATGCGCTGCTGGCTGACGAAGTTGCCGGTGTCCTCGACGTCGTCTGCGAGGTGGACGATGTTGCTGTTTAGCACGTAGTTGTAGTCCTCCTTGCCGGCGCGCGAGATCTTCAGGCTTGTCGGCGGCTTCAGATTGCTGTGCTCGGGGTTCAGCAGCAGGACGATGATGGGCGGCAGACGCTTGATCTGGACCTGGTCCTTGTAGCCCTCGAGCTGCTTCAGCAGGTGTTGCAAGCCCTCGTCGACCTTCAGCGCGGACCCGGGGACCTCCCAGTAGAAGCGCGGTTCGATGTGCACCCGCCCATTCGACGTAAACTCTGTCCCGAAAAGCGCCGCAATGGCGCTCTCGTACTCCGGCGGCGCCTCGTAGTTCATGAACGGGTACGCCTTTTGGTCCTGCAGATCCTTGTGCAGCGTTTCCAACACTAGGCGCTGCGCCAGGTGCATCTTCGCCACCGCGTCGTCGCGGTTCTTCGGCCGCTGGAAAACCTCCGTGTTGGTGAAGGCGCGGATCTGCCGCATGGTGCGGATCAGGTGACCCACCTGCACGATCGGCGGCAGCGCCTCTCCTTTCATTCCCATGACGCTCGCCGAGGTGGTGAGCATGTTCGAGAAGATGAAGGCAATCTCGCACGTCATGCAGAACTCCCGCTTGCAGATGTGACGGAGGATAACCTTGCGAATTGGGAACTCGGGCGGCTGGCAGAGGTAGAGCGACTGCAGTAGCGGTGTCATCCAGCACTCGGGGAAGCTGTTATCGATGCCGATGACGCGCTGGGCGATCTCGTTGTAGCTGCGCCAATCGAGCTTGTGCTGCACGCTGTAGCAGACCTGCAGAGAGTCTTCCATCGGACTGTACTCGCCACCGCCGCCGACGCGCGAGGATTTGTGCTTGCGCTTCATATCCTTGCGCAACTCGAGCAACAGCTCCTGCGCGCTGGCCGGGTCGTCGCCGAGTTGGTTGTTAAAGGGGTACGGGTTCGGCAAGATGGCGCTGAGCTTGTCCTTCGGGTCGGGCAGGTAGCTGTCGGCGCGGACGAGGCCCCACTCGTTTGGCACGAGGCTGTGGGACTCATAGTTCACGCAGCGCAGCTTCTGTGGCACCGTCAAGATCATGTAGTCCTCCTCCGGCCAGTTCGAGGCGAGGGTGCCGAGGTCGACTGAGTCTTCGAAGCCGTCGGCGATGTTCGGCTCCTCCCAGCTGCGGTGGTACACCGGGTGCTTCGGACGAATCGGCTGCACGAAGGTGGACATGACGTAGTCCTCCCGAGTGGCGGGGTGGGCCAGGGCGTAAAACGTACCCTTGTCGTTGCCGATCGCGGCACACATGTTCGACGGCGAGACGGCGACCGTTGTGCAGGAGCCTTCGTTGAGCGGGGTAGACGAGAACACCGGCTTCTCCTGGTCCAGCTGGATAATGTGGAAACTCTGTGGGGACAGCAGGAAGGCGCGATCGCTGGAGAGGCCGAAGCCGTCCTGGTAGCGCCGCATCTGCGTCACGTTGCCAGACGGGATGTCCTGAATTGTCGACACCGCTTCCGACAGCTTTCGCACGTCGAAGACCTTCACGAAGGACGTGGCGGAGCGCTCCGAGTAGGTGGCCATGACGGTGTTGTTGAACACCTCCAGCGCCATGACGCGGTTCCGTGACGGGGCTACCTGGCCGATCATCGAGAGGTCTGACGCACTGCGCACCACGACCGAGCCCGAGGCACTGCCCGTGGCGACCCACTGATCACACTGCTTCAGCGCCACCACTGTCGGCTCTTCCATCGACACCGTGAGCTGTTTCGTTTCCTGGTCATTCAGCTCCAGTCGGGTGAGGCCTGCGTTGCCAGTGAAGAACATGACGCCGCTGCTGTTGTTTGCCTGGAAGAGGTCGATGTAGTTTTGTACGGCGGTGGGCTGGGGCAGGCACATCATCAGCACGCCGCCACGCTTGTAGCCACGAATGACCTCGCGGTCCGCCACCGTCACCATGCGCTCGCCGCCCATGTTCAGAAAGAAGATGTTTGACGCCGGCCGGCTGGACACGGAGAAGGAGGAGTAGTTCACCCAGCCCGGCGCCTCCCCCGGCACCTGCGACTGCAGGGAGAAGCTCATCAGCGTGCCAAAGGCATCGCACACCCACAGCAGCTCCACATCTGGGTCGAACTCGACGGCGGTGATCGCGCCGACAGACGCCGTGGCATCGCCGCGGAACTTCCACGGCGCGCTACCCTGCGAGCTGTGACTCATTTTCCCCCTTTTCCCTTTTCAGCTACAGTGACGACAGCGTTCTCCTGTGCCGAAGCGAAGGGAGAGAGGAGGAAAAAACAAAAAACAAAAAGAGAAGGAGGCGGCTTCAACGGATTGCAGCAGCTCGTTCACGGTGGTTCTTTCTCTCTATCAAGCATACTTGCCCTCTCTCAACCTTCACCACTTCTCGCAGGCGAGAGGTAGAGCTAGCTTTAGCGCTCTTACTCGCTGACGTACGCACACGCACAGAGAAAGAGACTCAAATCGTTTTTATTCTCTTCTTTCCTTTCCAGTTTCTCTTCCTTTGTGTGTTCGGTGGCTCTTGGTGACGGCAAAAAACAACAACCACAAAAAAAAAAGTTACTTGGAAACGGCCAAAGCAAACGTGAGCGACGTTATTATTTTGTGTGTGTGTGTGTGTGTGTGTGTGTACGTGTGTTAACGTTGTGTACATTTTTTTTTTTTTAAAGAGCGGCAGGTAACAGGCGGGTATAAAAAGATGAATAACAACAATAATAATAATAATAATAATAAGAAAGGAAAAGAAAGAAGCTATGAACTGTGTTTTATAGGTGGTGTAGCAGTCGCAGCAAAATGAAATAAAGACAAAAAACGACTTTTTTCCTTAAAACCCAGACCCCTCTTACAAAGACAACTTTATAACCATAACCGTTGACTTCTAAAATTGCCTGGCACGAATCAACTTTATCCTGTAAAGAAATAGAGAACTGAGGACATGAGAGATCGCGCTCTTTTCCTTTTCTTTTTTTTGACTGATGTACGTGTGGCAGCTTTTAAACGTGTTCTAACAAACAGAAGGAGAAATCAGAAAGGTGAAAGAAAATGCTTCTATTTGTGTGACGACAACCGTAAAAAAAAAAAAAAAAGAGCTTCACCAATCAGAGATGCCCGTCGGCATCACTCAACAAGAGTAGTAAAAACAGCAGCGGCGCATGAAGGCAACACGACGTCAGCAAGGAGTAAATAACAAGAAGAAAAACACAAGTCACAATCTGTAGCTTGTCGTAGCAACCGTTCTTCGCCTGCAAAGCCATGCGTCCCATCCCGTCAAAAAAAAAAAAAAAAAGATGCGGAACACCTCTACGCATCAGGCGACGATGTCTTCCTGCGTCGACTCACTTTTCGCGGCTTCGGCGGGGCGGCGAGCTGAGAGGGTGCCTCACCGGCTGGTGTCACCACAGCTGCTGAAGTGGTCGCGCCGCGCGCCGTCGCCTCTGCGCCGACACCTGCCGCAGGCTCGTCGCCAGGTTTCGCAAACGACCGCACTGGGCTGTGTGGGTCTTTGTTGTGGTGCCGCACGCAGTGCATGTGCAGCGCTTCGTGGCTCAAAAAGGCGCGGTTGCAATGCGGGCAGATGGCGGTGGTGGGCGTCACCAGGTCCACCAGCTTTATGCCGCGGTGCGACGACTTGATGTGTTCCTCCAGGGTGAAGACGTCGTGGAAGACACGTCGACATTTTGGGCAGGGGAAGAGCTCCGTCACGGCCAGGTGCTTCTCGCGTTGGTGGGAAGCCAGCGACACGCCGGTGCGGAAGCCGCGCTCGCACTCGGTGCACCACCACCGCGTTTTCATGGAAAAGGGCGGCAGCGTCGCACAGGTGTACTTCGCCACCATCTCGGCGTCCTCTGTCGCTGCCGCCGACTTTGCCGTACCTGCGCTAGCGAGGTTGGCCACCTCCAAATTCAACACTCCGCGCTCCATGGGGTGCTGATTCCACACGTGGTCACGCAGCTGGGCTGCATCGGCGAAGGCGCGCTTGCAGTGTGAGCAGAGGAAGACAGATCTGTTTCGCTGCTCCCGCATCATCCGCTCTGCTTCGTAGGTTGTATCGACGTTGCGGTGGCAAAAGCGGATGTGCGCGAAGAGGGCGGAGGGTAGCGTGTATATCTTCACACCCTTGCAACAGAGGTCACACGTCACGCAGATGGACATCGGCGCCTGGCCGGACGCGTCTGCCGCTGCCGCTGTGGTGGCTGTTGACGTTGCTGTGGCTTTCACCTCTGAAACGGAAAGAGGGGGAGGAGGCGGTGTGCCGTTCGCCTCTGCTGCGGAGGAGATACGTGCAGCCGCTTCCGCTCCTGCTCCACCTGTGGTGGATGCGAGCGGCGGCGACGCGTGCTTGGCCTCCAGGTGTTGCAGGAGATTCAGCTCCGATGTAAACACCTTTAAACACAACTCGCAAGGAAAGTGGTACTCGTGAAAAAACGGTTCGTCCAGACTTGTCCCCGAATCGGCGGCATTCCCTACTTCTCGGTCGGCTAAAGTGCCGATAGGAATCGGCGCACGTATAGCACCGTCACTGCGTGCCACGTTCACCCTCAACCGCCGCGCGTCGAGCTTGACGGCTACTGTGTTACTCTCGTGCACCGTCTCCACACCGTGCATCCGCCGCGTTGGCCCAAGACGCATCTCACCGGCGTCCCATGCACGGAATCCTCGGCTTTCGGCGTTCAAGTCGGCAGCGTCGCGGCCGCCCGCAGGGCTCCACGACAGCTCGCTTACCGAACTGTCAGATTCAGGCAGTGATGTCGTTGCCGTGGTCTTCGCTGGCTTTGTGGTGGCAGCCGGCGACGAGGACGGCAAGGCGGAGGACGGCTGCGGCACCAGCGACTCAATCAGATCAAAGTTGAGCAGCGGATGGTCCTTCGCGACGTGCAATAGCAGGGCGTCTCGGGTGGGAAAGGGAGCACGCTTGACGGTACACCAGTTGCACACGTACGACCCGGCAGGGGTGATGGTGGGCAAAAAAGCCCGGAGCTCCTTCTCATTTGTCTTTAGGTCAGTGAACAAGCCCTCGGGGAGGCTGAACACGTCCGTGCCGGTGCTCCGCGCAACCTCGAAGAGCGTGGCCGCGCCGTTGGGCTGCGCCAACGGGATACCGACCACTCGCTCGTACAAGGCCAGACGTGCGTTGACTTGCTCTGTCCAGTAGGCCACATCCTCGTCCTTGTGGATGACGGTGATATGGAAGAGCATCTCCCGCATGTGAAAAGTAGCGCTGCAGAGCGGGCACTGCGCGTAGCTCAGCGTCTCGTGCGTCAGCGCGCCCGGGGTCCAAAACCGTAGCTTTTTGGTGTCACGCCGGGATGCGGGAGGCGACGACACAGAAGCCGCGGAGGATGAGCTGGGCTGCGTGCTGGAGGCGGCGCGGGCGGCGGTGCACAGCGGAGCGGCGGCGCGCACCGCAGTCACGCCGGGGAGCAGATGCGAGAAAAAGGTGCAGCAGCTTGCGCGAGCCAGCTGCGGAGAGACGTTTTGGGGCGCAGCGGTGGTGCATCGCACAGTGTGGCGCCATCGCGTTCGCTTCAGCATCTTCTACACACTTGCTCAGTTCGGCTGCCAACAACTCTCTCTATAT
Organism: Lotmaria passim; assembly: GCA_037349495.1. Taxonomy (NCBI): domain Eukaryota; phylum Euglenozoa; class Kinetoplastea; order Trypanosomatida; family Trypanosomatidae; genus Lotmaria; species Lotmaria passim. The sequence goes on from CP140195.1 coordinate 921,898, forward strand.
ATCTGTGGAGTTCTTTTTTATGTTATAAATATAAACACATTAGTATTTATTTATATATAGAACGGTACCAGAAGAGAGAAAAGAAAAAGAAAACCGCACTATTAAAAAAGGTTGTGAACAGCAGCTAAAAAACAATAACAATCTCTCTATGTGCAACGGCACAGAAGAAGCTACTTTCTGCGCAATCAACACAAAGAACAGCAACAGCAGAAAAAGACAGGAAGTGCGACGACACAGCAATGGTGGCACATTTTTAGGGAGCGAGTCATACAGTCCAAACTTCTGAGCAGTGGATGCGCAAATCCGTACTTCAACACCGCCGCCAAGTGCAATTAAAGATGCGAAAAGTGAAGAATACTCATCAACCTTAGTGGCTCGCCGTGCGAACAGTTACAGTAAAAGTACTTTGTATATATGTACATATATACATGTACTTTCCCTTTTCCACTTTAATGACATACAGCCCTTTGGAGCAGCGGCAAAGAAGAAAAAACAAAGGGCAAACAAATATAAAAAAAAGAAGAAGCAAAACAATAACGAGACAAGAAAAGTGCTGAAGAAGTAGAAATGCAGAAGCAAACAAACTAACAAACAAAGAAGAAAATAGCGTATGAGGAGGCGAAAAAAAAACGGGAGATAGAAGAGAACATCAAGTTGTCTAAATATCAACGAGAGCCGAAAACAAAAACAACAACAACAAAAAAAAAAAAAACACACACACATCTGGAGAGCACTAACACCTTTACGAAAGGCGAGCACTCTCACCGATTAAGGGAAGAAAAGGAGCGGTTGAGGCTATTCTGTCTCTCCCCCCTCTTTTCTTTTTTTTTTTTTTGCGCGGTGCGTCTCTTATATTGGAGTAGGAGAGAAGTCATATTCCTCCGCTCTCAGGAGATAAAAAGCAGCAGGAGCGACAGCGGCTTTTGGCATCCACAAAGAAAAGTAGTGTGCATGCGCCGCGCCTTCGCTACTCAAGATACTCCCACGACTCTGAGTCCGACAAGTGCGCCTTCCTCCCTGCGTCTTCGAGCACCTCTGCCGTTTCGCGACCGTCTTTCCTGCGTGTAATGCGCAGCGTCCGCCGCTTCGACGACAGCGGTGCACCGCCCGCCGCGCCGTCGGTGCTGGGCCCTGCGTTGCCGCCGCCGGCAGCCTGCAGCGGTGACATAAACACAGCCTCACCAAAGGGGTGCCGCTCCTGTCGCGTGCGGACGAACTGCTCCAAATCGCGGCGAGTGCGCTGTGTCTCCACGTGCAGAAACTTGGTGCCGATTTTGCCCTCGAGCCCCGCCCATTCATCCCGCGTGCGTACCGCGAAGGCGACGAAGAGAGATGTGTCAACGCGCGACCAGTGCACGCACCGCACATCCTGCAGAGTCGGCACTACGGTGGACACCGACGTCGCGCTGTCGTTGACCAGCGCCGGGTAGGTGTGCTGATGCGGGTCAAAGTAGAAAACCTGGGTTTGATTGTGCGCGAAGAAGTAGTAGCTGCGGCCAGGGATGCCGCCGACGACGCCGAGACACTGCGGCTGCTCCATCAGCTTCTCAATTTGGAGGTAGCTTTCCTGCGTGAGGTACGGCGCGATGCTCACGCGCACCGAGGCGAGGACAAGCACCACCTCAGCTCCCTCTCTGAAGGCGTGCTGCACCTCGTCTGAGTAGATGCAGCCGTTACACGAAGTGACAACCGAGATGCGCGTTTCGAGCTGCCGCGCTCTGGTGGCGTCGTGCATTGTTTGCTTGATTGCCTCACATCCCTGCGAAGGGCTCCAGTACTCCGTCTTGAAGGCGCGCTTGTCCCATACGCGGCGGATCATGTTGTGAATGGAGAAGGGCGCCGACTCGTCACTGCGGTCAAAAAAAAACGACAGCTTGCGGTCAGCCGGGTGACCGTACACTGCGAGGAAGTGAGCGAGCAGCATCTGCGTGGTGCGCAGCAGGCACCCCCAGCCTTGGTCCGTCTCAACGCACCGCGTCACGGCCGCGATGGGCTCGAAGCCTTCGCGATATGTGAAGATGAAAAAACGGTTGTGCAAGGCCTTTGCCAGGTCCTCCTTCACCTCGATCACCGCCGCATCAGAGCCGCCCACGACTTGAAGCGGAAAGACGGGCTCGTTGGGGAAGAAGGAGTCCCACACGCCTTGCACGTAGCGTAGCATAGTGTACAAATTGCGTGGGGACGAGGCTCTAGTAATGAAGAAAGAAACGGAATGGGTCGGAAAGACAAACAAGCAAACAACAACAACAACGAAAAAAAAAAAGGCTGATCAAATACAACAAAAAAAAAAAACGAAGGAAGAAGAGATGTGTCGCACGGCAACCAACGCTGCGCAACGAGCTACGCGGCACGATGCGGCGTCGGCGCTCGGTGTGCTGTGGAGAATTAAGTGGCTGTACGGTCCTTGCAACCCATGCTCGACCTGCAGTGTGCACACACACACACACACACACACACACACACACACACCAAGAAGTGAAACAGTAAAGGTAAGGGAAAAGGAGCACGAGGGAGAAAGTGTGATAAGTGTGCAAAAAAAAAAAAAACGTCGGAGGAGTTGCGAATATACACATGTACAGGAAAGGCTAACATCCGTGAAAGAGAGAGAGACGGCAGAAGAGCAACACCGATGCCGCCACCGTCTCCTCTTCACCACCACAACTGAAGGGTTTAATTAAAAAAAAAAAATGGCGAAAGGGAGTGGGGAAGGGGGAGATGGAAAAACAACAACAACAACAACAACAACCAAGGATTCACGTCAGAATGGACGCTTTTCCTTGTCATTGCCATACTGGACACAATAGAGGCCACAAAAGCAGACACTTTTTTTTTTCTCTCTTGGGACTTTTCTGTTCGCCCTTTTTTCTTCTTATTTGTGAATTCGCCCATACAAAGCCACCGTGAGAAAAAGAAAAAAAAAGGCGAAAAAAAAAAAAGAAAACAGAGGGAAACTACACACCCAAAACACTCTCAACTCTCACAACGACACTTCGTCTTTGTGAAGAGACAACGCGATCGCTCACAGCGACACAAACAACGCTACTAAGATATGTGAGAAAGAAAAATGAAAAAGAAAGGGAGAGGGGGAAAACAACACAGCAAGAGCAAACCTGGGAGTTCCCAAAAACTAGCCGTTTCTGGTTCTCTCCAGCGTCTCTTGAAGCTCTACGCTCTCTTTTTTTCTCCTTCTATTCATTGGGGTTGAAGAGAAATTCCATCTGGTGACGATGACGAGGGAAGAAAGACCCGGTCAGTCGCGACCCGGTGCGGTGCGTGTTCACGTAGGACGTGTGCCAGCGACGGGTTGGCACGCGGATGTCACGCCCCAGCGCACACGCCACACACCACGCGCGACCATCCTTGGAGTAGAACTGGTTGTGTATGATGCGGTACTTGCAGTTCCAACACTTGAAGCACTTCACATGGAAGAAGTAGCCCTGCGGCGTTGGCACACGCGCGTTGCCGGCAGGCACCCACACGTAGCTATTGATGTCGTCCGCCTCGATCGGCTTGTCGCAGTTGAAGCAGCACGCTCCCTCGGGCACTGTCATGGGCTTGTCCACATCTTCGTTGTAGGCCGGGAAATGCGGACGCGACCGTGCCTCCTCGTGAGGGATGGCGGTCAGATGGTGTGCCTTCGACTGCATCCACCAGCGGCGGCTGTGCTGCGTGCGTACCTTGTGCCCTGAGGTGGGCTTGCCGTGCATGCCGCGACTTGGAGTGGCGAGGGCGGCGGCCACGCAGGCGAGGGGGGCCGACACCAGCGGGCACGTCGTCGTTGCGAGTCGGCGTGGCAGCAGACAATGGGCAGTATGCATCATGGGACTAAGTAAAAAAAAAAAAAAAGAGAGAGGCAAAGCAATCAGACGAGCGAAAAGAACAAGAGCAGCCACAGAACTGGTGTGCCAGTCTTCTTTCCTTTTTCTCTCTTTAAAAAAAAAAGTTCTCGCCACTCGTACACCTGTGAGAGAAGGCGAAAGAAACCGGATACACATAAAGACGGTAGAGGTTATAGGAAAAGAAGAACGTGAAGAAACAGAGATGGAGATATATATATATAGATAGATAGAGAGAGAGTAAGTGAAGAGGACAAACTTGTTTTCTTTTTTTTTTTTCGATTTTCAAAAAGGAAACCCTGACATGACGTCCTGATACCGTCCGAATAACTGGCGCGAAAAAAAAAAAAAAGGGAGCTCCTCTCCTTTTTTTTCCCATTTCATCAAGAGGACCGGGCTCCGAGATCCGAAGAAACTTGCTACTGCTACCACGAGTCACTTTTGATGACCCTCCGCCGCATCGCTACTTGCCTCAGAATGCAGGAGGGGAAAAAAAATGCAGCTCTTTCTCCAGCCACATGCATAAAAACAAATGGCAACAAAACAAAGCTGCAATCCTTCGTAGGCTCTTTTTTTTTTTAATAATGGCATTTCTTCGAGTGCACGAATGAACAGCTTTCTCTTGACAAACGACGGACAGGCTTCCAACGTTGCGGATACTTACGTGCGTAAAGTACTTGCAATGATGCAGCTCCGCATCACCACCACTACAGCATAGGTCGTGAGAAGAGGGGCTTCAACCTGCGTGAAAGCACCGCAGTGCATCACGGACGCACAGGTGATGAGAGGAAAAAAGTGAGGGGAAGTGCTCGCCGTGTCGGTCAGCTGCAAAAAAGATGGCACAGAGAATACAAAAAACAAGATGGAAGTGAGGCTGAGGGTGGGGGGAGATTAACAAAACAAAAAGGAGGAAAACACGAAAACGAAGGTCTCCGATTCAGCACAATATCACTACAACGCGGCATCACATCGGCTTCCTCACATGACAAAGCCCGCGACGCTGTGCTCAGTAAAGTCTGCGCTGATCCGATTTTTTTTTAATTAACACACAAAAAAAAAAAAGTGATAAGAAGAGATGTATAAGTTCAAGAAAGACAGCTTTCTTGCTGGATACAAAAAAAAAAAAAAAAAGAGGTAGGCTTAAAAAAAAAAAAAAACACTCGAGAGAAAACAAAAGAAAAAAAAAATGGAGTTGACGAGTGCGAAAGAGCTTGTCAGCCTTCGTCTTGAGCAGACAGCGTCTTCGCTAGCTCACGTTCGTAGCGCCTCCACGGAAGCAGGTCGAGTGTGGGGGCGTAGTCACCAATGACACGGAAGGGAACCAGGGCGAGGGAGACCAACATGATGCATATCGCCATCACAAAGCTGCTCACCTCACCCAAGACGTTGTGCTTTGGCGGTGCGACAGCAAATGCCGAGGACGGAGCTCGCACGACAAACGTGAGCGGTGCCGAACTTTCAAAGAAAGACGACGGCGGCGTACGTGACGGAACACGCAGATAGGAGTAGGGCCACGAGGAGAAGGGCACCGCAGAGTCGCGCGCGGCTGCCGCTGCGGCGGTCACGCGGATGGTGAGAATACAATCGTGCGTGACCGCCTCGGTGAGGTTCAGCCACAGCACCGCGGTGTCCAGCGCAGATGCACCGGCCCACGAAAGGGAATGTGTCGTGCTTCGCTTTTGTGAGTTGGTGCTGTCCGCGCGACACTCCAGCGTAGCCGCTACAGTGACGCTACGCAGCACGTAGGCGAGAAACGACAGGTGGTACTCCGTCAGCTGCGGCATTTGCAGAAGAGAGTGGACGGCGTAGAACGAGAGAAGCGCGTAGTCGCGCACACCAACGGTGAGGACGGTTTGATCGGTAAAGAGTGCGGTGTTGTTCTTCAGGGAGATGGACGTGGGTGTCAGCGCAGGAGTTTGCAGACGCACCCCGTACGAGTGAGAGGCTGTGTAGGTGGGCCTCGACGTGCCAGCCGGCATGATCGCTGTTGTCGTTCCGTCAGTACTGGTAGAAGAGGAGGGAACAGTGCCGGCGCGAGCAGCGGCCCTCGTCTCGCAAGTTTCTCCACCCAGTCCGGTTGTGTAGAGCAGCGCAACTGAGGTGTTTAAGAGGGTGTCAGTAGACGAGCCGGCTGCCGCGATGGGGTAGGTGAGGTCCTGCGTACACGTGACAGAGCTGACCAGCGAGGTTGTTGTCGCCACCGTGTCTCCGCTTGCAGCTGCCGCATACCAGCCGAGTGGGATACGCGCTGCTGTCGCGTTCGCGGCTTCCACGACGTCGCCATCCACGTAGAGCGTGCGTGCTGCGGCGAACACGTCTTGTGGCACCGCAGGGCCGGTGCTCCGCGCCAGGCAAGCATCCCTTTGCTGGTTCGCAGCGGCACCTGCTACGGTGTCGCCTCTCACGCGCTGCGTAATGCAGGCACACACGTTACTTCCTGCCGCAGCGCTCATGACTGTGTAGCTGCCCGTCATGCAAACCTCGCAGAGAGCGTGGGAGGGCGTAGTTGCCAAAATACCGTAGCCGGGCCGGCACACACCGTCCAGGCCCTTTGTGGTTCGCAGCGCCAAGGCGTTGAGAGCGGCGCTGACGTTCGCCGCCGCACGCGGGGTAGCGGCGACGTACGCGGCGAGGTCGGTCAGCGATGTGAGCTGTGCGACGCTCTGACTTTGTGACGCAGCTGCCATTTCCCCTCGCCACATCGTTTCCGCGGCTTGAAGGGTGTTGTGGAGGTGGTTGACGACGGAGGCGACGGTGGAAACGCGTGTGACCATCCCGGGTAAGTAGTCGTAGTAGAGCGGAAGCACGACGTTGTCCGACGCTGCCGGGGAGCCAGGCAGGCTTGGCACGAGGACCCACTGCTGCGCTCGAGCGTAGCCGGCAACCCACCCACCCACCGAAAGAAAAAAAGATAAATCTGAAGCGCCCGCTGGCGTCGGCGCCACTGCGGCAGCGGTGACGCCGTCGGTGTCTACGCTGGTTTCTGCTGGGGCCCACAGTGGCCAGTCCACCGTCACTGGTGCAGCGCTCAGCGGAGTCTGCCCGTCCACGAGAAACGAAACGGTATTCGTCTGACGGTCTAGCACTGCGCGGAAAGTCGATGTGCTTCGCAGAGATGCTGCTGCTGCGTTGTTTGACCACGGAGACCACAGCCAGGACGAGCTCAGTACGACAAGCGACGAAGGCGCAGGTGTTAGAGAGGCGGCAGCAGTCGCCGCCATGTTGGCCGTTTCCGCCGACGTAGACGATGACGACGATGACAGCGAGGCCACAGTCAAGTTGAGAAGAAACTGCAGATGTACCGTGGTCGACGCGGTCGGCGGGTCTGCTGTGGCGTTGTTTTCAGAGGAGCTGCGGTCCTCGCCGTGATGAAGGGTGGACACGAGGTACCACGTCATCACACGCTCCGCGTCACCAGCGCTTGACGCGCTCCCGCTGACCGCCAACGTCGCTGTCTTGTGCACGCCAATCAGTTCGTGTGCTGCGACGGTGTCGGTGTCCGCATTTGCGTGAATCGTCCCAGAGAGCCCGTTGCTGTCTTGCCGCTCCTTCGATGATGCACGCAGCGCTGCGTGCAGGGCGTACATCTCTGTTGCGTTCAACTGTACTTCCACCTCCCACGTGGTGCCGCTGCGTGAGGCTAGCGCTCCAGCGGGCATCATGCTGTCGCGGAAAAACGGTGGCGGCGGTATCGCACCCACCGTCGCGAGCGCCGTCCCGCTGACAGCAGAGGAAGTCGCGCGGTGCAGCAGCGTGAAGGGACAGGTGAGGGGAGCGTTGGTGGCGCCGCTGCCCACAAAGGCGTAGAGCCGCGTCTGCGTCCGCACCGGAAACGCCGAGGACGGAAAGAGGGAGGCTGGCCCCGCGCACGACGACAAGCCGCCGCCGTTGTTTACGTCCGCGTTGCCCGTCGCGGAGGTGTTGTAGAAAAAGCCGCTTACGGAAAGACAGCTGAAGTTCAGCGGAGCCATGTACGTACTCGCGCAGGCGTAGCGGCAGATCGCAAAAGGCCAGCTGTGCCCACCGCTGGTGCTGCCGGCGTAGACGGCGCCAGCTGGTTGAGACGGGCAGCCGTGCAGCAGGCCATCTCCCGGGCAGTACACCGGGACTGCCGCCTTAGACAAGGACGGAGCCGATTGAGGTGTGGAGGGCGGGAAGGCGAAAGACGCGGTAGCGGCGGCGCAGGGGGAGGGGCACGTCGCGCACGTTGCATTGCGCTCCAGTACGTAGGTGCCTGCATCGCACTCATAGACCCAGTCCCACGCGTCCGTCCAAGCGATCCTCTGTGTCGCCTTCGTGCACGGGTCGACGGGCGTGATGGACGAGGACACCGTTGCGGGGGTGAAGACGGCTGTCTGTGCCGTCAGGCTTCGCGCGCTCTCCTGCACCATCAACCACTGCAGCGACTCACTGGCTACTGATCCGGCGACGGATGGCAGTGCCACGGTGGACTCGTAACGAGTCATGCCGGGCACACCAACGTCCGGCGACACACTTGACAGCTTCGCCAACTCGAACAACGCGGTGAGGTTCGCGGTAACGCTGGCCGATGCGTCGCGCATCTCCAAGAACTGCCGCACGCAGTCCGATGGAGACACGAGCGTGGCAGACGTGAGAGGTGTAGTCGGATCAAGAAAGCTCGCGAGGCAGCTCAGAAATGATTGTTCTGCTGCAGTAGCGAGGACAGCTGACATCGCGCTGACTCGCATGCTTGTAAAACTCTGAAAAGCGGACGCGTCGCTCACCACCTCCGTCACGGACGCCAAGCTCATTGTCTGCCATGCCCAGGAGTCGGCGTGATCGGCCTTTTCGATCCATGCGGAGGACACAGCTTGTAGAAAAGGGCGATCGAGAAGGGCGGTGATGGCAAACAGGTTCGTGGTTGTCACACAGTACGTACTGCGAACCAGGCGCAGGAGCAGCGCGTCTGTTTCTGCAGGACTCGTATTGTCACTGCTGCTTGCATTGCGACGTGTACCTGCAAATGTGTCCGCTAAGGCATCGAAGGCCGCTTCCATGAGCTGTGTCAGCCGGGACACGTTCACGTCGTCTGGGCTGTAGCGCAGCTGCAGCCACGCATCCACCAGCGGACACATCGTGGCATTTACAGGGCCCACGACGCCAGTGATGGAGCTCTCCGCAACATGCGCGGGATCGCTGCTGGTGATGATCGGTGGGGCAACGCCACCACCTCTTGTCAACGTGGCTACCGCGTATCGGTAAAGCAGGTCCCACTTGCGCCGCAGCTGCGGGCCGTACACGCTCCACAAATAGCGGTTCCATTCCGACACCACAGCAGTCTTCATGTCGACCATTTCATTGTTGTCGGCGAGGGCAGCCATGCTGCTGCGAAGGACTTCGGCGGTCTGCGCTGCGGTGTAAAGGGCATCGAACGTGCGCGGCACCGCCGTGCGCAGCCACGCCCGCTGCGGCAGGTAGTCGTTCACAAACGCTGCAAATAGCTCTGGCGCGCGCAGGCCGCTCGCCGGCAGCGAGGTCGCCTTAGCGAGGTCAGCCGCGAGCGACGCCGTCGGCGCCGCAAGCGAGGCGGCGGTCCAGTTGTAGCGCAGGGCATCGTCACTTCCAAAAGCACACTGACGCGCCTGCGATGCCCACGCCGCCGTGCATGCTGCGGGGTTTGTGTGGAGGGCGACGTAGCAGCCATGCTGAAGGTCGAGCTGGCCGACTGCTTGGGCGGTGGCGTTGTCTGCCGCCACGAGGTACAGGGGGCTGAACTGAACGTCAAACGCGGCGAAGGTGAAGGGCGACGGCACCAAGCTCGGTGACGTGCGGGTGTGGAAGCACACAGGCCGCAACGAGCTTTTCTGATCCACAGGGAAGCCGTCCAAGACGTAGGCAAAGCCACCGGTGCCCCACGCAGGCGCAAGCACCGCTTCCGTCATCTGTACGAGGTTTGTAAAGGCGACGGGGCTAAAGGCAGTCTCTTCCGATGCTGCTGCTGCGCTTGCGGAGGTCAGAACAAGGTGGTACTGTGTGGTGGAGAAGACGTCACACAGCAGCAGTAAATTGAGGAGCGTCGCTGTAGAGGCAACTTGTGCGCCTCGTTTCGCCTTCATCTTTTTTTTTTTTTTTTGCACACCGAATGTGAACCGCCAGGGATGGTAGAGAAGAGAGAGAAAAAAAAAAAAAAGAAGAGAGTACAAAAATGAGAACGTACGTGTGCTATGCAAAAAAAGCGGGGGAAAAAAAAAGAAAGGAAAAGAAAGATACGGTCTTTTCGGCGCAAACCTCCACTTCAGCTTACAAATAAAAGAAATACATATATCTATATATATATGTATATATATGCGTCTGTACTTGTTTTTCTCTAAGAAAGCAAAAAACAAAAAAAAAAAAGAAGTAATTGTCGGAGACACATAAATGAATATATAAATATAATGAAAAACAACGGAAAAAGGAAAAAAAAAGAGTTAAAAAAAAAACAATTATTATGTCTTTCAAGACGCACGCACGTTTGACAAGGGAGGGCAGACACATTAGGGGGGGGGGGGGGGGAGAAGGAAAGAGAGAAAGAAAAAGAGGTTAGGAAGGGGAGAGGAAGAACCAGAGAGAGAGAGAACGTAAAGATGAAAGACCATCAATTTGAAGCATAGAAGGCAGCTTTAAGAGTCACCCCTTTTTATTTGATAGTAGATATATGAGACTCTCACCACGCTCGTCTCAACCGCAACAAAAACAACAAGGTGCCGTAGTCCATGCAGTGCTGGTGCATTCAATGATGTTGTCATGTATACATATATATACACACACACACATATATATATATATATGTATGTATGTGTACATGAAAAAAGAGGGTTTTCGGTTATGGACTCCAAGCCTTGCTTGAAAAAAAAAAAAAAAAGTGGAGCCAGAGCACTTGCTGTTTTTTTCAATATCGATTGTATTCTGTCAGCATCTGTAATTATGCGAAGGCTGACATAAGATAAAAAAGTCAGCTCCGTGAACTTCATCAAACGAGCCTCCATGTGTGTATGTATGCGTGTACAAGGGCAAACTCAAGTGACAGAGAACGTGAAGGATGTGCGGACAGATACACACGTTCACACACGCCGATAGCAAAGGTCATAGATAGAAAACAACAACAGTAGCTTTTGTGTATAATAACCAGTTTCCCAAAACAAACTACCGATTAAAAAAAAAAAAAAAGGTAGCTCTAAAACACAAACAAACGTATTGCAAAGAAGAAAAAAAAAAAAGGGATAGCATCTCTACGCAAAGAGGCAGCCTTCCAAACCAACAAAGAACAACAAGAACAAAACAGATTTCTCCAACCATGAGCCCATCTCAAAGCAATGCCGAGGTGATCCTCACGGTTTGACACGTCCCGATAATGCAAAAAGTGACTGTTAGGGAAACAACATCGAAGAAATCCTCTATTTTTTTCTTCTATGGCAATTGCGTGTTTACAGCACGTTCTTCCTCCATCCTGTGAAGTCAATGGCCAGTAAACGATGGCGCTTTTACTGGAGGACTGACCATCGCCATCGATGGCGATCAAAAAAAAAAAAAAAAAAGAAAAGCGTCATCAGTTCGCGCGCTTGCGCATTAGCGCAGATACTCTTCGTCGAGCAGCGGATGGTCGCGCTTGTCCACAAATCTCAGCGACTCACCAGACCACTCGTCCATCTCCCCCTCGCCTTGCCAGCTGTCCAGCAGGCCTGCATCGTACGGTGTGTCAGCGTCATCGTTGGAATCCCAGTAAAAGTGTGTCAGCCGGTCAGCATCGACGTCTTGCACATCAAAGAAGGTGTTGGAGACATCTTCCGTGTTGCTATCATGCCGGTTGGTTTTGCAGGCGTAGCTACGCTTGTGTTGTGTCAGCGAGGCAGCGAAGCAGGAAGGCGACGACGTCGCGGAGCTGCTCAACCCAGCGGTGAGCGTGGCAGAGAGGGGGCCGGAGCTGCGTGGTGAGCTGCGATAGAAGCGCAGGCCAGGCGAAGCGATGGCAGGCACAGAGAAGGCGGCGCGACGCAGGGCAGGGGTTGCGCACGTGACCGCGGTGGCAGCACGCAGCATGGTCATTCCTTCTTCTGAATAGTTCGATGCGGATCGACGGAAGGCCAGTGGACAATACACGGTGAGCTGCAGGCTTATGAAAAACTGGAGATCAATGAGACGAGAAAAAATGGACTGCACACAAACCAAAGCACAAACAAACACACACACACACACAAAAAAAAAAAAAAAAAGAACAGTGAAAAGGGGGAAAAAAGGAGAGAGAGTTCCACGTTCTGCACGCCTGGGCGGTTGCCCTACCTTCTTTATTGTGCTGTTTGGAGCAAATAAAAAGAAACAACAGCCAAAAAAAAAAAAATAGTCTATATTTAAGCGGGAAAGACAGGGAGGACAATTCTCACGCAGTGCGGCGAGCGCCTCCGCTCTGTTAAAGATGAGTTACAAACACGTAGAATTGCAAAAGTTACGCGTGCACGAGCCGTGGACACTCTCACCCCCTCCACTTGCTTCAGAGACTTGGAAGAGAGAAAAAGAGAAGAAAGCCAGAGAGAGAGAGGTTCGAAAGCGGTTAGTGCAGCAGGAGAAAACGGGCAACACCGACATAATCAAGCAACGTCAGTAGTGTTGTGCGCTGCGGCGCTGAGAAGGAAAAGAGAAAAAGAGACAGACTAAAAAGACGCAACGCTGCAGTTTAATCCCACTCGAAAGGGAAGGGGGGGGGGGAGGGTGAGGAAAGAGAAAGAGGATGCGCTTTTCTCCGACAGGTTTGTGCTTTGCTCCTGTTTTGCCATACAAGCACTAAATGAGCCACTGTTGCACTCGCGCAGGCTCCTTTCTTGGGATGACTTGGTGCATCGAAACTGCTCTTCATCTCTGCTGTTTGGTGATGGTCGCAGTAAGTCAGCAGCCCCCACGCGGACGAACGTGCAAAGGCGAATCAAAGAAATGAGCGATAAGAGAAACACACACACACAAAAAAAAAAACCAAAGTTAGGAAGAACCATGATGGGTTCAAATGGGCAGAATCACCAGAAAAAAGTTGACTAGAAAACAGAGAGAGAGAAAGGAAATAAAAAAAGAGAGGGAGAAACACACCATTCGTTTGGTGCACAGTTACAAGAAGTTCAACAACAACAGAAAAAAAAAACCGTTGTTTACTTCACTCCTAGGCTTAGTCGTCGTCACTGCTGTCAAAGAGCTTCGGTTTTGCCGATGCTCTGACCGCAGGTTGCGGCGGCGCTTGCTGCTGCTGGTGATGGCGTGGTGCACTGTCCGCTCGTCGCCCGTCATCATCGTCAGCTCCACTGTCCGAGTCCTCCTCGCTGGAGCTACCACCAAACATGTACTTGGGATTCTTCGAGGTGGCGGGTGCCGGATCAATCCCAGCTGCAGCCGCAGCTTCTGCGTCATCGTCTATTTCGATATCAGCAACAGCGGTCTGTGCCGGTGCCGGTGCAGCGGATGGCGCAGACGAAAACGTGTCCTCCGCGCTGGAAGAGCGGGACGAGGTCGAGGCGGCATCTTCATCCGACAAGAGCGGCGGTGGGGCATCGCGGTCCGCGTAGACGGCAGCGGGTTGCGTGGGCTTGGACAGCGTCGACAACGACGCTGGCAGTGGTGGTGGCAGTGATGGCGGTAAAGCGACTTGTGGAAGGCTGTTTTTGTCGCACGTCTCCGCTGTGTTTTTCACTGCATCGTTGGCGTCGTCGCCGTCGTTGTCTGAAGACGACAACGGCGGCGGCACATCCGAGAAGACTAAGTCAGCTCGCTTCGCTTCCGCATCCGGGCTCTCGGTGGCCGCCGCAGCGCTGCTCATTCTTTTGCTCGGAACGTCTCCAGACACTGGCAGGGGATCGTTGAACGTGAACGCCGGCGCGGCTGGCGGAGTTGGGAGCAGCGGTGGAGACGGGTCTGCGTGACGCAACGGTGCATTCGCGGCCGCTTTCCCCGGTGTCGGAGGCAGAGGAGGTGTCAACGAAAAACTGTGTGCTTCTGCCGTCGGCGCTGCTTCTGCGGGTAGCGATGCTGGCGCATCTTTTGATGCGGGAGCGTGGGAAGACGAGGGTGCGTCGGATACTGCTGCTGCTACTGTCTGCTGCGCTGCGTCGGTGGGACGTAGCGCGGTCCCTTCTGTCAACTGTGGCGCGGCCACGTCTGCCGGAGACGCAGAGGAGTGTGGTGGTTCCTCCTCGTATGCCGTCAGCGGCGGTGGGGGTGGGGCCAGGGCGGCAGCGGCGGCCTTCGCAATCGTCTCCCTTTCTGCTGCAGCGTCACTCTCGACGGCCTGACGCGCGGTACACTCCTCCTCCTGCACAGCCTCTCGCTTCCTGCGGCGCAGTTCCGCCTCTTCGACCCCCCGTCGAGCGTAGGAAAACTGGAAGGTGATGCCGCTGCTCTCGGTGTACGCCTCTGCCTCGAGGCCGGCGCGCACCGCCTCCTCTTCCTCTTCCAGCAGATGCTGCGCGGCCTCGCAGTCCGCCGCCCACATCAGCTGCGCCGCGGCGGGCAGACGAGCTCGTGCCTGCGCCTCCGCCGCCGCCACGTCGTCGCGGCCTTTCATCTCATCTTGCAGCAGCACAACCTGCGCGCGAAGCTGCGCGGCACAGAGCTGCACGATAGCGTCGCCGCCGTCCATATACGCCTTCCAGAGCGACAGCCGCAGCTTCGCTTCTTCGGCCCTGACGGCCTCCTGCTCGGCCCGCTGCGCTGCCAGCCAATCTTCGATGTCCTTGATCGTGACCCACCACTGCCGCTGCAGGGCGTAGCGCTCCTGCGCCTCCTGCACCCCGACGTCAAACAACGCACGGCTGCCGTGCTTCTGCACGAAGAGCTCCGCCACGGCCTCCAGCGTGGCAGCGTGCGCCTCCGTCACCGGCCGCTCCCATTCGTGCGCGAAATGGTAGTCGGCACCCTTCACGAACAACTCCACCATGTCCTCCGAGATCCAGCGCAGACGCTGCTCGACGGACTTCTGACGGCTCTGCTGCCACAACTCCTGCTGAAACTGCAAATCCACCCGCACTAGACCCTCCTCGCCCTCCACATCGTCTGCGTAGCTCGCTTCTTCGGCGGCGCGCACCGCCTTCATCATCGCGAGCAGCTCTGCCCGCGTGCAGGGGTGGGTGGCGTAGCTCGTCAGCGTGCGCCAGTGCGCACCGATGGTGTCGCGCACGGTGCGGCATCTTGTCTGCCACTGCGCAACCTGACACTGCAGCTGTGTCTGCTGCCGCGTCGCACTCGCCAGCTGCGCCTCCATCTCGTTTACCTTCCCACCCAGGGTGCGGCGCAGCGCCATGGCAGACTCAATCGCGCGCCGCACCTCCTCTTTCGTCGTCTCCGCCTCAGTCTTGGCCCGCTGTAGTGTCAGGCGCAGTTCGTCTTGGTGGCCAAGGAGGTCCGTCTCGGCGGCCTGCCGCCCCTCCGCCTTGCCGTCGCGCAGGCCTCTATTGAACTCCTCTTCCGCGAGGCGGCGACGGTCGACGTGAAACTGCCGCTCGCGTTCGTCGAGCTCGTGCAGGATGTCCTGCCGCAGCAGCTCCGAATCCTGAGCGCGGTGGTGGCGTTCCTCCTCCATCATCTGCACGTAGCGCAGCCGCTCCTTCTCGGCGAGCCCGCGCGCGGTGGTGAGCTGGCCCTCCGCCACCCGTTGCTGCGCCAGCGCCTTCTTCAGGCTCTCGTCCGTCAACGACAGCTTCGCCACGAGGGCAGCGTTGCGGTGGCGCTCCTCACTCAGCGTCTCCTGCATCGCGCTGAGTCGCTCTGCCATGTTGTTCACCTCGACCTGGTGGACGTCGCGCCGCCCCTGCACCTGCCGCAGCTCCTCGTTCGACACGTCCACCGCCCGCTGCAGCGCGTTGATGTGGCGCTGCAGGTCCTCGTGCTCCTGCAGCTTCAACAGCAGCGCGTCCTTCAGCCGCACAAGCTGCCGATCCCGCTCCAGCCGCGCGTCCGTCGCCTTGGTTGAGGCGTTGTTCTTCTCCTCCAGCAGCTTCTGCGACTCGATGGTGGCGCGGTCGATGCGCTGCTGCAACTCCTTGTTGCGCGCGTCCAGGGCCTGCAGGAGGCGGTCGCACTCGTCCAGATGGGCCTGCGCGGTTTCCTCCTCGGTCACCACGCGCTGCACTTGCTCAAGCAACGCCTTGTTGCTTAGCAGTGACGGCTTCGGCCGTTCCATGTGTTGGCGCCACTCCTGCGAGAAGACCGCTGTCACGTCGTGAACGTCGCGGGCGCCAGCCACGGCCGCGTTCACGCCCAGCTCCACCTTGCGGAGGACGGACATGTGCTCAGGGGGGATGCCGCTGGGACTGAGAAAGGCCGGCACGGCTGCTGCTGTTGTTGCAACGGCGGTGCTGGAAGGCTCAACAAGCGCCAGCGCACGCGTGTTCGACACGCTGTCGACTGCGTCTGCCGTAGCCGCGTAGACGGACGGCGGCGCAGCGGTCTGTGCGGCGCCCGCAGTCGCCGATTTGGCGGAAACGGCATCGTCTTCGCGAGCGTGCTCGATACGCTGCAGCTGCACCACGTACACGGCCCCTTCCGCCGCCACGCCTGTAAGGGAGTCGGCGACGCTTGTCGTGTAGCCTGCTGGCAAAACAAAAACGCGTCGGTCGTCTTCCCGCATACCGATCACGCTGCCCTCAAAACCGAAACAGCCCTGGCTGAGCTGCAAGGCGCTCAACCGGGGCGAGAACACGTATGGAGCCGTGGAGGCATCCTGTGGCGTACCTCGGTGCTGCGTCATCGCGCCCACGCTGCACACGCCATTTTTTTCGCGAAGCTCAAACCCAGTGAACGCGACAGTGGCCTTGTCAGCCGCCTCCAGCTGCAACGACGACGACGGCAGACTAAGGTTCTGGAAGAAGACGGTGGTCGCCGGTGCCCCGTAAAGTGAGTAGAAGGCGACACCGACGCAGGCCAGAAAGCGGGTCAGCTGCGTGTCTTCGGCAAAAAACAAAGTCCAGCGTTGGCTCGTGTCGTCAGTGAAGGAGACGTGCCCAGACGGCGCGACGACGAGGCGGAGGGAGGTGTTCTGCCCATCCACCCAGTTCATGCGCGCGACGCAGAAGGTGACCTGCTGGGCATTGTAGCACACGAGCGTGTATTTTGGCGGGCGAGATGGAAGGACGACGACGGCGCACACGCATGCGCCTTTGCTGGAGGAAGCACCGCTGTTGCCGACGGAGAAGAGCTCAGCCGGGAAGGCGCACACCGTTTCCTGTTTCATGGCCAAGGTGCACTGCAATCCACACACACAAAAAAAAAAACAGCAAAAAAAAGCACGAAATAACGATATTGACACAGAAAGAGAACAATAAGTTCAATTGAGGGACGAAGCGACTGTTTGCGATACAGAGTTGTGCAATGTGCTTCTTGATTGAAGAAACAGGGCGAATGAGGAAAAGGCAGGCAAGTGAAAGTCAAAGCGATGTAATGCAGCATCAGCAGCAAAAAAAAAAAAAGAAAAAACTGGAGAGTAAAAGGCGATTGTGCCACTGCAATTCGCTTCCGTACGTGCTGGTGCTTTTTTTTCCCTATTCTCTCACACTTAGTGATTTATATTTGCAGTAGGCTGGTCTTGAATGAATACAGAGACACGTATATGTTCGACAAAAAGGGCTAAGAGTTTCCTTCTAACACTGCTCACTTTTAGTGCTTGCGCTGCTTTTTTTATTTTATATTTTTTAACGATAAACTCCACTGACGGGCATTGTAAGAGCTTTTTTTTTTTTTTAACGCGTTGTTCTGCCTACCGCGGGCGTGCTTACATCTCTTTTACGAGAGTAAGCACTACGCGTGGATGCGTGTAGGCTCTATATATAGGGTAGTGCGGACATTGAACGAGTTCCAGGTCTCCCGAACACGACTCTACCCTTGACCTGTTTGCCGATGCCATGAGCAGTTCTACATCGCACGAGAGCGATTATGGCTGGCTCTTGGCTTCCTCCTTTGAACCAGGGCACTGGACCGTAACACCACGTTGAGCTGGCCGGCGCCGTTAAAGTGTAAGAGCATCACACGAGAAAAAAAAAAAAAAGAACACACACACACGGACGTTGTGGCGCTCCAATGCTCTGCTTATGTGGCGGTGTGCAAAAGCAGAGAGATGAGTACCTGAGGAGCAGAAGAATCCGGTAGTCGTCACTTTCGATATAAAGAAGAAAAGAGAGAAAAAAAAAAAGAGAAAAACACTGCTTTGAGAAACAAAGGTACAACTCACTACAATAAAAACAAATGAGAGAGGCTCGCAATACAGCAAGGACGACAAGAACAGACGAGACACAGACAGAGAGACACATAAAACAGTAAAACAATAATCAACTTGATACCAGTGTGAGAGCACGTTTTCTCTAGAAGGCGAGAGGGAAAGAGAATTTGATATGACGTAGGCGCGAAAGACAAAAGTAATGCATAAAGCAAGAAAAAAAAAAAGAAAAAAAAAGAAGAAAGAAAGAGGACGTACAACAACAGAAAAAAAAAAAAACTCGCTGGCCAACACTCACGCAAACGACTGATTCGAAAAGGGGAATACGGAAGTGGTCCTACGCGCCAAAGAGATCGTCTGGATCGACAGCAGCTGACGGCTTTACAGGGGAGGCAGAGGCGCGGGTTGCCGGCATCGGGCTCGTGCTCAAGTCGCCAAAGAGCTCATCGAACTCGGCATCGATGTTGGCAGCGATTTGTGAGGCAGACGCACCACGTGCCGCTCTTGACGCGGCAGGTGCTGTCGCGGTTGTTTTGTCCACAACGGGCGGCGAGTTGTCCGCAGGCGACTCCGCCGACGCAGATGGACGACGCTCCAGCGTAGCGGCAACCGCCGGCGCGGCCGTTGGAGTCACTGCCTGCTCTGTCGGCTGCGGGACCTCGACAACGGTGCCACGCATCGGCCGAGTTGGGATGGACGTGATGAGGTCCAGATCCTCCTCTTCGCCGTCCTCGCCAAGAGAGAAGATCTGTTTCTGCGGTTGCTGCGATGAGGCAGGCTGGGCAGCTGCATGTGCCCTGATCGACGACGGCGCTGCGGGGGCTGCCGCGGCAGCCGCAGCTGCGTCGCCCGCATTTGCTCCAGAGGCAGAAGAACCAGCAGCAGCGACATCGGCAACGGAGGAAGAGGCGGAAGCGGAGGCGGCAGTGCTGCGAGCCTGTACGGCGCTTAGCTTTGTTGCAACTGAGGAGAAGGCCGACGAGGCGTGCTCGCGTGTCTCGCTGAGGCCCTCGCGGAGGCGCTGCATCATCCCCCAGCCCCATGTCCCGGCTGCTGCGACACTCTCCTTCGCCTTCGCCCCGATTTCCTCTGCTTTCTGCCGCACCTCAGCCGTCTCGACGTGGGACAGCAGGCCGGAGATTTCGTTTAGCTTCGCGCTGATGTTGTGCGCCGTGTCGGACGCCTGCTGAGCCCAGTCGGTGCCGGCCGACTTCGCCGCCGCCGCGTTGAGGGCGGCGGCGGCGGCGGGGCTCAGAACTGCCTCGATGGCGCCGTTGCGCAGGAGCGGAATCGTAGTTTTGAAGCCGCCGGGCACGATGCAGACGAAAGGGAAGCCTTTTTTGTTGATCATGAAGAGTGCGAGCACCTTGAGCAGGTTCACCTCCTCCACAATAGGACGACCAGTGCCGAAGAGCGCCAGCGGGCGGCCACGGCAGGACTCCAGCCGACTCATTGCTTCGTCCAGCTCCGAATGCTGGTAGCTCAGTACATCGCCGACCAGAATCGCTGTCGCCAGGCGGACGTAGTCGTAGCTGGCTTTAGAGCGGCAGTCCACAATGATGTACTCGCGCGACGGCAGCTGGGCCTCGGCCGCTGCGTCCGCCGCGTTCGCCTCCGTGGTGGTGTTGCCTGCGTTGCCGGTGCCATCGTTGTTGTTGCTGCTGGTCCGCTTTGGGAAGGCGGCAGCCAGGTCAGAGCGCTCCAGTGGCAGACATGGCGTGTTCGCGTAGTACTGCTGCAGCTCCTCTGGTGTCTTGTTCAATGTGCCGACGTCCGGGTAGAGGCAGAAGTCCAGCATGCGCTGCGTGGAGAGCGGGGTGACGCGGTAAAGTAGGTCGGCGTTCTGCAGGAGGGACTTGCCGCTCCAGACTGGTACAAGCGCCGTGGCCCGCCCATCCGCCAGCTCCGGGTCCACCGCCTCACTCTTTGACTCAGGTAGCACAAACTTCACGCCTGTCAACCAGTCCATGAGCTGCTGCTTCGTCTGCAGCGACAGGAGGTGCTGGCGGTGCGTGACCAGGTAGGCTAGCGCCACGAACGGGATCATCACCGGGTCACCCAGAATGAAAACCCAGTCCAGCACCTTCAGCGCCGTCTCGTAGTCGCCGTGCAGCACCAGCAGGCGCCGCGACCACTGCAACACGAAACTGCCCACCTCCACCTGCTGCTGGTCCATGCGGGTAGCGAGCACTGGGTCGTAGAACTGCAGCATCAGCCGCAGCAGCGCCGTCGTGGCTGGCTCGTACAGCCGCGAGGCCGTCGACACCAAAAAGTCCTTCTGCAGCACACACAGGAGTCGGTAGAGCGCGCGGAGCAGCACTGCCTTATCTGCGTCTTCCTTACCCGCGACGACGTAGGTGATGCAGAGAATCACGTCGATCATCTCCGGATTGAAGAAAAAGGCCGTCTCGGCACCGAGGTGGTAGAAGAGGCCTGCCAGCTCGTCAACGGTGACCTGCAGCGGCCTCGGGAAGAGCGCCGCGGCCTGCTCCGCCACGGCGACATGCGTCTCCAGTGCTTTCTCCGCGTAGGCAGACCACGACTCCGGCAGCCGCGATCGCGCTGTCTCGTCGTCGCCGTCAAGCAGAAGAAGCGTGTAGAGGCGGTAGCGCTGCGGCCGCGTCATCTCACTTGAGAGCTGTGGTATGCGCATGCACATCTTCTGCAGAGAGCGAAGAGAGGGGGCCGCGGTCGCGGCGGTGCTGCTGTCGCCATCGTCGTCGCTGTTGAGCACCTTCATGAGAGCGGCGAGCGCGCTCTGCATCCGTGCCTCTAACGCTGTCATGGACGCATTTGGCGGGGTGAAGCTGACCGCCGAGCTGACACTGGCCTCGGCTGGTGCAAGGGCCGGCGCAGCCGTGGCCGTTGGCGCAGCCGCTTCAATGGTGGCTTCAGCTGCCGGTTCCGCCGCCGCTACGCTATTGGTGTTCGCGTCGGTGCCTGGGGCCGCTGCGTCGTCAGTAGGGGCAGCTGTTGCTTGCACCGCTGTTTCCGTTGAAGGCGCCACCGCGTCCACGGGCCCCGCTTCAGCTTGCTCACCGCTCATAGATTCGACTCGAAAACTGAGAGCGTGAGTAAGAGAGATGTTGGGGGGAGGGGGAGGGAGGAGGGGAATAAGGAGAAGAGACTGATTCGCACCTAACGTTGGTGATGGACTGTAATAGATATGTTACTGATGGCTGATGACTCAAAGCGTATACCTATACATATATGTGTGTCGTTTTTGCCGTCTCGGCGCTAAGCAGGAGTTTTTTTTTTTTTTTAATGTGCTATTCCGTACGAATGATAGAAGGTGCTTCGAGCCCTTTCGTTTAGAGGGCGAAAGGGCCCCCCCCCAAAAAAAAAAAAAAAAAGGAAATAAAAACGAAGGAAAAAAAGAGGCTATTGAAAAGAAAGTTGAGTTGCTCACATATGTTGCCCAACTAGACGCGCCTAGTCGAAGAGTTCTGCGAAGAGGCTTGGTCGCCTGTTTTTTTTTTTTTTTTGTCCCCTTTTTTGTGTACAGGGAGAAAAAAAAAAAGGGCTTTCCGTATTGGTGCCGGTTTGAGGGCTGCAAGGCAGGCGTTGGAAAAGCGTAAGAGGAGAAGCAGAAACAAACAAACAAAAAAAAAAAAAACAGGCGACAGACTTCACCACTTTCCTCTATGTAGCCAGCCAGCCAGCCACTGCTCTTTAACTCCACGATACCAAGGTCAGCCCCGCTCTTTTGCGGGAAGCGCACAAATCGAAACATGTATACGTATATATATGTTTTTTTTTTTTTTTTCGTGTGTGTGTGTGTGTGTGTGCGTGAGTGTATATGTTGGTATATGTTGGTGCTGTGGTGAAGCTCCAACCCTGACAGCAACACTAGTCAGGCGCATGCTCTGTTATGAGAGCCTCTCCAGCGCTTGCGTGAGACTGTTGCCTCACGGCTGTTTTCACATGCCACAGAGACTCGGTAGCCGAATTCAACACGGATGCTGGGGCAACCTCACTTCCACATCCGTCAAGTTTGTGCGGAGCGGTGCCTGCGGTGCTGAGAGAAGCTAGTTCTTCCTCAACACCCTCGTCTCTTCCGAGGGTCGTGCGCAAGACAGGCGCGGCCGTCGTCGACAGGGAGCGCTGAGAGGCGGAGGTGCTTGTGTCGCCAACGCTGGACAGCCGCCGTCGCTGCTGCTGCTGCTGCTGTTGTAATGGCGACGTCGGTGACTTTTCTTGCGCTGTCAGGGGATGGTGTTGGACCTGGCGCCAAGCTCCCACACTTCCTCCGATGCGAGCATCTGCTCCTGTGCTCGCGCGGCTTGCACCAGCGACACCATCATACCGCCCCGAACTGAAACGACTCGTCTCGTCACTTCCCTCTTCAAAAGGAAAGACGGCAGCGCAGGCTTCAAGATTCGCGCGTTGAGCGAGCATGCGCTCGTAGACGACGCTGCCCGGAGCAAAAAAGCTTGTTGAGGTTCCTTTCAGCTGCGGCAACAACGGTGGCACCCACGGTGCCGCAGCTGTCGATGGGGATGCGGTGGCGTCCTCAATTGTGCCGTCTGCGCTCGCGACAGAGTCTCTCATCAGCTTCGCCTTCAACGTTGCGTAGTACTGCTGCAGGTGAGGGTTAAACGTGTTTTGCGGAGCCAGTATCGACGCGTCCACGGATAACCCCTCAATCAAGTTGTCCATCAGTTCTTCCTCCGCGGCGGAGAAGCAAATCTCAGGGTATTCAGAGAACTGATAGGCACGGACGTCCTCTGCAAAGGGCAGCGGGGCCATAATGAGACATTGCGAAGGGCAGCCGCCATCGTCGCCGACGTCTCCGTCTTCCTCACTGGTAACTGCGTCGCATTGGTGCACAAAGCAGGCACACAGCACCGGAGCCGCGTCGCGCGTGCGCACCAGCCGCACCAACATCGCCGTCTGCATCGATTCCATCGCCTCGACCAGGGCATTGTAGCCACGCTGTCCGTCGTGGTCGCCAGCAAGTGGGAGGAGGGCACTCGTGCCGCCCATCTGCAAGTACGGCGCGACCTCCGCCTCCTGCACAAATGCGATCGCCTCCAACGCACGCGGTCCCCGCACCTTCATCGCGGTGCAATCGGCCTCGCTGCACGGCACGGCATCGATGCCAAATAAAAACGACTCTATCAGGTCGTCGCTCGGCACCACCCGCACGCGCCGCTCCGCCTGCCCGTCGGCAACGGCGAACACTTCGCGCTGGTCCGTCCGCGCTACCACGTCGACGCCGTCGCGAGTGCTGCGCTGCAGCGTCGGCAGCAACTCCTGCTGCGATAGCTTAAAAAGCTGCGTGGCGAGTTCGATGCCGCCGACACGCAGCACCAGCTTTAGCATAGGTTGCTGCCGAACGCGACGGCACCGCAGGCGCGACAGTCTGCCCAACGCATCGCTGAGGCTGATGACGCCGCTGGACGCTCCCAACGCGTCACAGAAATCGCCCAAAATGATTTCGTTTTGCGCTTTTACGTCGAGCGCGGCCCACGGCACCGTTTCGGCCTTGGCAGTGCCAAACTTGACGCCAATCACGACCAACGTGACGCTCTCCCTCTTCAGAAGGTCGTACAGGCTTTCAAGGTCGTTCTTGTGCTCGACTGCGTGGCGCGCCTCCGTGATGACGTAGATTGCGCGCGTGTACTTCCTCCCACTCGTCTTTGTTTGTAGCACGTCCGCGGCAACTGTAAGTGCTTCAACAAAATCGAAAGGGGACGACGTCGCCGCCGCCGCCGATGTCACGGCAGCTTTCTGGCGTGCGTGCCGAGCAGCCGTAATCGATTCAAGCGTCTGCTGTGACGGACGACTCATTTCCCTGTCCACGGTAATGGACCGATAGCGCTTATGAGAGGAATTCTCGTGCAAGGAACTTCGTGAAGTACACGTTCCCGCGAGCACGACGGCCATTTCATCCGACGACGCGTAGATCATCTTGTCGGTGATCATGTCTCCGCAAATGGCGCAGGCCGCGTCAAAGTCTGCGTCATCCGTCAACGTTATGTCCAGGACGAGAACTACCGCCGCTTTTGACATTGGAGCGGCAGGAAAGCGTGGTTTAACGCAGCAAGGAGTACTTTGAACTGGAGGTGAACACTTGCTAAGTTTCGTTTTTTTTTTTATATATACCTTCGCTGTTATCTGAACTTCCACACTTGCGCTGTGCTAATGTAGGAGATACTGCAGTAGCCCGTTGACTGCTGCGACCTATCGTCGTTGGCAGCGGTCAGGCGGTACACCCTTTATTACGGCACAACGCTGCTAGACGTTTCAAGGGGGAAAAAAGGGAAAGAGCTTCCTTTTTTTTTTTTATTTGGACTTGCTTAAAAGTGCCGTTTCCGTTTTCAAGTAAAACGAGAGGGAAAGAAGAAAGGAGGGCGTTATGCAAGAATGATGAGCGCAACAAGAAGGAATTTGGAGCTGCGAACCTTGAAAAGTTGCGAGTTGCAGAGCTCAACAAAAAAGCACGGTTTATTTCCACCCTGTGCGCTCGGAAAAAAGGGCCTGCGTGCTGCAGGTATCTGATGGTGCCATTCTTTGAACTCACCTCAACGGCGACGCAGCCGCTCATGCGGAATGGGCACGCAGAGGCCTCGTCGACACAAATGCCATTAAAAAAAAAAAAAAGAAAAAAGACACAGCAGTGCGGCTGCACACAGCCACTCAAAGGGGTGTATTTTACCTCTTTTCCTTTCGACACAGCATCAAAGACGCCTCATTTGTATTCAACCATAACAGAGAAAAAGCACGGAAAAATGAAAGAAACAAACAAACAAAAAAAAGAAGAGGGATGTAGCTTGGTCAAACTAAGAACGACAACGGAAGGAAATAACAATAATAAAGGTGACCGTGTGCTCTCAAGAAAAACGCAAACATGCACACACACTCGGTCTCTGCTCCGACTGCGGAAATGGGAGAAGAAGAGAAATCAAAAACAAAAACAAAAAGGAAGCAAGAAATCAATGTAAGAGCCACTGAAGCAACAACAAGAAAAACAGCCTTTGAGTTCTTTTCTCTTTTCCCCACACATCATAAATTGCAACCAGCAAAAAACTGAACACGACAAAAAAAAAAAAAACACACACACCAGCGTCGTACCACAACGATGAACAAATGAGGAGACTGGAAAAAAAAAAGTAAGTACAATAGTAGTCAAAGAAAAAGAAACATATATACATATATATATATATGCGTTTGAAAAACCTGTATCAGCTGTCTGCGTGTTTGTATAGTAGATTTACGTGTCAGGAAAAAAAAAAAAAACAAGGAGCGAGGGAAAGAGAAAGAAACAAAGAGGATCATGAGTAAGTAAAACCCAAATAGCGACAACGAAGAAAAAAATGGAGCTCATGATATTCTATGAGAATAGAGAAAAGAAAAAGAGAAACAAGCATACGGTATGGAGAAGCAATAAGAGCACAGAAAAGGGGAGAGAGGAACAAGAAAATGGCTCCGCATCTCCCAAAAATGGGGCAGAACAACAACCAAAAGAAACAAAAAAAAAAAAAAAAAGAGCGATCACAAGGTGCGAAGCAAAATAGAAGAAATAGACTGTCTGCACACTGTCTGTTTTCTCTTCTTCTTTTCTTCTCAGCGTCTTTACTTCTGAGCAGCCTTGCGCAGAGCCGCGTCGCGCTCCTTCACAAGCATACGTATGGCGTTGGCGGCCTTCGCCTGATACACAATTAGCTCCTGACGCTCCGCGCGGAAGGCGCGGATCTGCGCCTGGGCCTTCTCCAGGTCGTTGAACTCCTCGCCGTCGCGTGGCGGGCGGGGGCTGCTGGGGCTCGTAAAGTCGAAATTGCCCATCGCGCTGAGGTAGTCCGTCCCCTTCGACGCCGCCAGCTCCGCCAGCAACTCGTCCTGTCGGTGTGTCAGCTGTGAGCGCTCCATCTTGTACTTGAGACCAAACGCCTGCATCTTCTGCGCCAGTTTGAAGCACTTGCGCTGCTCCTCGGACAGCAACAGCGCCAGCCGCACTCGCTCGTCGCTGATCGTGCGCAGCTTCGCGTCGCGCAGGGCAATCATCTCCCGCAGCTCGCGGTTCGCCTCCGCCCAGTCGCCGCCGCCAGCTGCCCCAGCTGCCCCAGCCGCCCCAGCCGCAGCAGCACTCGCGTCTCCTCCCGCGGCCGCGCCACCCGCTGCCGTGCCGGCGGGCGTTTGGACAATCGTCTTCAGCTTCTCGGCCGGCACCACCGCACGCAGCTGTCCGTTCTCGTTGCGCAGCATCGCGTTCTCGTCGGTGAGCAGCTTGATCTGATCGTTGAGGGAAGAGATGCGGTCTTCGTACACGCCGCGCTCCTCCTCCAAGGCGTCCTCGAGCGTCTTGTCGTTCTTGTTGTCCAGATCCGCCATGAGCTGCAGGTAAAGGGCTTTGTAGTCCAGCACCTCGTGACGCTTGGCGTCCTGCTTGATCTGGCTGGCACGCTGGCCAAACAGAATCGCGCTCAAACTCTCCTCAATGTTGTCGTCGGAGGGGCTGATGTTCACCACCAGGGAGGTGTTGCCGTTACCCATGAGGGAGTATTGCAGGATACGCGTCAGCTTCGACTCACGGAAGGGCGCGTGCTGCGCGTTCTCAGTCAGCGCGGCGACGACCTTGCCGAGGGTGAGCAAACTGCGGTTAATGTGTGTTGCCTCGTCGAGCGTCTTGCCCTCCGCGTGCGTCTTGCTCACACGCTCGCTGCCGGCCAGGTCGCACAGCACAAGTCGACCCTCCAACATCACGGCGGACTCGCCACCGGCGCCCACTTCCACCGCGCCGGTCTTCCGCGACTTATTGATGTTCAGCGTGAAGACGGTGTGCGAGCGGGAGCTGGTGTTGTTCATCGACGTGCTGGCCATCTCCTTGCGCGCCATACCCGTCTTGAAGGCGTTCATCGTGCTCTTGTAGTCCTTCACGGGACGTTCGATGGGCAGGCCGGTGGCGTCGGACACCATCACTACATCACCGCGGCCCTCCGAGCCGATCTGAATACGCACGCGGCCCTTCTGCTCATCCAAAAGGTCCGTCAGAATTTCGTTGTAGAGCTGCACGTAGCTGACAGAGCAGCTGTAGTCGTTGTCTTTGTCCGCTGCAATTTTGTTCCAAATCTCTCGCATCGCTTGCTGCAGCACACCCTCGTTCTTCGGGTCTTCGTTGCTAATAGTGAAGGTCTTACCAGAGCCGGTCTGGCCATAGACAAATAGCACGCCGTGCTGACCATCGAAAGCGGCCTCAACAGCGCCCTTCGCGAACGTCTCGTACACTTCCTTCTGTGTCACGTTTGGCTGAAAGACGCGGTTAAACATGTACCGCTTCTCGATCATTTTGGTGCCGGACTTGCGATTCACTATGATGGCGCGGTTGTCACGTGGGTCATATGTGATGTTCTCGAAGGTGTGGTTCTTCTCCTGCGGCACCGGCGGACGCACACGGCAGTACACCGAGATGTTCTTCGGCGCCGTCCTGCTGCTGGTCTGCGCACGAGACATGGCTGGATGTAGAGGTGCTTTTTCTTTTTTTTATTTATTTTTCTTTTCTTGGTTAAAATGTGGATTACGATAAACACAAGGGGAAAAAAGCGCGATTGGCTTAAAAAAAAAAAATGGAAACTCAAAGTGGAGAAAGGAAAAAAAAAAAGAAAAACAATGCAGATGGTTCTGTTTTTGTCAATCTTCGCAGGGTCTACAGTTCCGTCGCATCAGTTTTTATAAATAGGTAGAGATGTGACGCGAGCAGCACCATGTGTTCCAAGTAAGAAGAACAAAAAAAAAAAAGAGGAGAAAATGGAAGCGGAGAAAACAAAGAAAAAGATGACGACGACACTAATGAAAATAAAAGAGGATTACGTGGAGGAAGCACTGCGCTGCGACAGCTTGAACAAACACGCTGAAAATACAGCAAGTGGCATCATTTCATTTTTCCTTTTTGCTGCTCATTGCTCGGTTTCCACGGCAAACAATCGGGAGCATAAAAGTGATAACGGAACATTGCTCCTTCCTGCTATGTATATTTGAGTGTCTACAGTAATCTGTATAGAACCGCGGAGACGGTCTTTTTTTCTTAACGATTCCAAAATACCCGTTTTCACACACTACTGTCGAATAACACTAAGATGATTGCTGCTTTTTTTTGTTGTTGTTGTGTGTGTGTACGATTGTATTTCTACGCGCTTAAGTAACCCGGAAACTACTGGAATTATGTAAACCTCATTAGAAGATGATCAACAACACACAAGCAAATGAACGTAAAAAAAAAAAAAAAGAAAAACAAACAAAAAGAAAGTGATGCTGTCAATGAAACCGAATCGAAGCCCGTACATCTCGTAGCAATTACGCCGGGCGTGTTTATTAACACTGATCCCAAAAAAAAAAAAAATAAAAACACACTCACCAGCTTTACAAAGAAGGAAAACAAAAATAAAGGAAACAAGCAGATGCTCTTCTTTCTTAACCCAAAAGAACAAAGCCTTTTTTTCTACAGCATTTTCCCCTTGTTCTTTGCCTTGATGCTCACAGCAAACCTTCACTTCATCTTTGAACCAGCTTCGAAACTGTAAATACACACACACACACACACACACAGAGAGAAAGGGTGGAATAGTTGTAACGAGAGGGGGAAAGAAAACACTGTTAGCACTTGAGGTATTAAATCTGCGACTGTTTTTGCTAGCTGTTCAAAAAAAAAAAAAAAGACACCCAAAAAAGGAGAGGGAAATAAAAAGAGCTGCTTTTCCTTTTCGCCAGCAAACGGTCAAGTTCAGTTGATAATGTGTAGCGCTTTTTTCCTGGTTTCCTTTTTTTTCTCTTCACGGTGTGGTAAGCGCTAAAAGTCAATGGAGGGAGAAAGAGAGATATAAATGGCGAGGGGAAAACAGAGACAGAAAGCTGCCTTGGCCTATCTTTGTCTGGTAGGAAAGGAGCGCCCTGCACTGACACACATACATAAACGTATGCATGCTAATCTACCTTGATGCTCGAATAGACAATTCGCACAAACGTCAGCGAGGCGACGAAGCCGATGGCGCCAAAAATGAGCGACGTAATCAGACACGCCAAGGTCATATAACCGAAGTACAGCACCGCCCCCCAGAAACCCTTCACCAGAGAGACGAAGAGATAGTAAAAGACACAGTACGCCATGAGCCACACACCATACGATGCCGACACGAAGAAGGAGCGCCACCACCAGTGATAGTTGAGCAGGCTCAGCTGGTAGTACGTGGAAAAGATCGAGAATTGTGCCGTGATCGTGAGGATGAGGCCAAGCGCGATGGTCAAGAAGCCGAACATGTGGTAGCCGGCCCCGAGCCACACACTGCTAAAGATGGACTGCAGTTCCACATAGGAGGCTCCAAAGGGCACAATGGCAAACACCACGTAGGAGGTGATGCCTTTCATGTACCACGGCTGAGGCGGGATCGTACGCGGGATGCTGTTCACCTTCACGGGGGCATCCATCACCGTGTTGAAGCCGACCACCGCCCCGGTGAAGCACAGCGGAACGGAGACGAGGAGCCACAGGGCGAGGAGGTAGAAGAGGGTGGTGAATGGCAGCGAGCTGGCGGCGTGGCTGCCCAGGTGAATGAAGTTCAGCGCGAGGTAGACGGCGAGCATGAAGCCCGGCAGCGCCATGGAGGTCAACAGGATGGCCTGCCAGGAGCGGCGGCGGAAGAACTTGATAAGTGACGCCGTGACCATCCCGTTGATGCTGGCAAAAAAGACAAAGAAGCCGATAAGGAGAGTGATCAGCATGCCACGCGAGCCCGGCGAGATCATCCCGACCATCGCGAGCAGGAGGGAGGCGAACGTCATGCAGAGCAGCTGAAAGCCGTTGCCAACGAGCACCGACAGCGCCACTGCACCACGCGGTGGGCGGAAAACGTCGCCGGACACCAGCTTCCACCCGCTGTCCTCGCGATCACCGAGGAGGTCCTCTTGGTTATAGGATACGATGTCACGGCGCACCGCTCGGACGAAGAGGTACCATAGCAACAACGACTGCACCAGCACCAGCGAGAAGACGTTGAGAATGGAGTACCAGTGCACCTTAGATTCGCTCGCACTGGTGCCTGTGTAGGCGTCCCAGTGCGTCATGAAAGCCGTGTCAGTTTGTATCCACTTGACCGAGTAGCTGAAACTGATGGCCTGGCTCACTGCCATCTGTGGCGTCTGTTCCGTTGGCGTCGCCTGCGGCTTGCACTCCGCCCCAGGCTCCGCAAAGTCCATGTGTATACTCTCCGGCAACACGTCAAATTGCACAACGTGTATCCTATCGTTTTCAAGCGCCGACTTGCTGTAATAGACGGTGAACTTGAAGTGGTTATACACCACCACACTCTTGCTGACTTTGGCGTTGCCGAGCTGCAGGCCTGTGCGGCTGCGCAGCCGGCCACGCGACTTGGGTGCGTTGTCAATCACGGGAAGCCCGTCAAGGAACAACTGAGCCCGGTAACGGCCAACAATGCGCTTCTCCAGCCTTGCTGCCTCGACCGGTTTCAGATGCCGCGAGCACACGATCGTGCACGGCTTGTCCTGCTGCACCACTACACTCATGCCGGAGTCAACAAGCATGTCGCCTGTAAGCACTTGACCAATGTTGCGGTGCGACGATGGCGCCGTCGGGTTCGTCGTGTCTGCGCAGGGGAAGACGTCGACCCACCGCAGCGGCACGATCTTGGTTTTTGAGGTGACCGTACTGGCGTAAATAGGGATCGTTTCATTGGGCGCATAGGTGGAGCCGAGGTCACGCATGAAGTTGAAGCTGAACGCGTGTGTGCCAACGGCGGCCCAGCAGAACAACAGGGCAAGCGCGCCGTACGCTAAGCGTGCCGCAGGAGAAAACGACGTGGGCATTGCTGTGCTTCTGTTCAAGCGCGGTCAGAAACTGTGAAGAAAGGAAGGAAAAAAAAGATGGCACACTGATGTAGCGCCGTTTTCCCCTAAAGAAAAAAAAAAAAGGAAAGACCTTAAAAACGCAACAACAACAACAGTGGAGCAATGAATGAAAAAAAAAAAAGAAGCAATAAGAAACTGTACGACGGTATACAAAAAAAAAAAAGGAGAAAGAAAGTAAAAGGAGAACAGCAATAGGAGAAATAACAGCGGGAAAGAGAGGAGGAGAGCTCACAAAAAAAAAAAAAAGTGAATTTCTTTCAGTTTTAAATTGAGAAGCGTCGACCACGGCAAGTTCATGCACCACGTGCCTTTTTCTTTTTTTTTTTTTTTCATATTTGTCTCGCAGGAAAAAAAAACCCTTCTAGAGAGAAAGGAAACAGCTGAACTCGAAGAGTACAGAAAAAAAAAAAAAACATGGCGAGCAGTTTGCCTCAGATCACAGGTAACGCAGCACACTAAGCAGCAAAAGTAGAGAACATGCTTATTATGCGTGCTTGCCCTCTTTTCTTTGGTTTACTTATTGATATATACATATATATATATATATATATATATATATATATATATATATGTACTTCGTTAGATTCGATTTGGAGCTTCAATTTCTGCGTCACATCAGCGTAGCATCACCTTCATCGCCAGAATAATATCAAAGGTAAGAAAAAAGAAAGGAGAAACAACAACGAAAAAAAAAAAATGAAAAGAGAGAGAGAGAAAAAAAAAAAACAAATGCTCAAGAAAACAGAGAGAATATAGGGGTGGGGGGAGGGGGTGGAGGGAGAGACAGAATGGGAAGAAGACGCACTCCCGCGCAAAAAAAAAAAAAAAACTGACAAGCTTCCAGGATTAAAAAAAAAAAAAAGAAAAGAAGATACAAACTCAACAGCATTCTGTACTCAACGACAACCGTTCAATCTCATTGTGAAAAATAGTGTTGCTTACGCTACATGCTGTCCATATTGTTAGTGAACCTCAGGCAAAGATATGCCAGCGTGATTTTGATTCCTAAAGCGGAAAAAGAGAGTGATTGAGACAATCACACAGAAAGAAAAAAAAAAAAAGAAAGAGTGCTCTACTAATGCAGCGCCGCAGAAGACTCTCTTTCTCGTTCGTGTGCGCAAGTGCGCGTGTGTGTGTGTGTGCGTGTGTAATGGATAGTGCGGCCGAGGGTATACCAACGCATGCACACCCACATGCGGGGAAAAAAAAACCTCTACGGGAGTCTTACTTTTTCTCGCGTTGCCTCTTAGCCGCAGCAAACTTCTCGATTTCATCGATGAAAAGGTGCCGGAGCTGCGGGATGGTGAAGGCCGTGCCGTCCTCGTCCCACTTGTACACTTGCTCCGCTTCGCACCCACCGATCGTCTCCTGGGGGCCGCGGACGTCTTTCAGCCACGCATGCGCGATCGACTCCTTCGCCGTCCGCCGCTTCTCTGGGTTGTAGCGCAGCAGCCCAAAGACAAAGTCCACGAACTCGGCGTAGTAATCCGCCGGAGGACGGGGTTGCGCGCGTGCCACCATGCCGCCCTCCGCCACGATTTCCTCCTCCAGCTCTGTGTCAAAGCCATCGAAGAAGCTTGTCTCGTCAAAGCGGGAACGCAATTGCGGTACGAACTCCTCCAGCTTCTTCCCTTTGCTAGGTGGGAGAGACGACAGGTAATCCACCGCCTCCTTCGATGTGCTGGGCAGAAGGTCGTGCTCCAGGTCGGGCACCCCAAGCAGTTCCACAATGAGGTTAATCTGGTTGATGTAGTCCTTGCCGGGGAAGAGCGGCTTGCCAGTGAACATCTCCGCCGCCAGGCAGCCCACGGCCCACATGTCCGCGCTGTAGCTGCAGTGCTTGCACACGAGCAGCAGCTCTGGCGGGCGGTACCACCGAGTGAAGACGTACTGCGTCATCGTATCGTCGGCGCCGATGCCGCGCGCCAGGCCGAAGTCACCCAACTTCAGGTTGCATTCCGCGTCGGTGAGCAGATTACCCGGCTTCAGATCACGATGGAGGACGTGGGCGCTGTGAGCATACTGCAGCGCACACAGCAGCTGCAGCGTGAAGAACTGCCCGTGCCCGGCGGCCAGCTTGATGCGCGGGGCACGCAGAATGGCGTCCAAGTCTGACTCCATCAAATCCGTCACTACGTACAGCTCCGTGTAGGTCTCCACCGGGTCAGGGGCTTTGAAGAGGTCCTTCAGCGAAAGGATGTTTGGGTGGTGGAGGAACGACAGCAGCTTAACCTCCCGCAGCACCCGCTTCGCGTCCACGGCGTCGTCAAAAAGGTGTGTGACTTTTTTGATCGCCACCGACTCGTTGGTGACCTCATCCACTGCACTGCACACGAAGCCGTAGGCGCCGCGGCCGACGAAGTACTGCACGTTGTAGCGCTCTGGCACCTCCAACTTGTACGCATCGACGCCGAAGACGTAGACCTTGTTGCCTGCCGCGTTCGGGCCTTCTACTTTTGTGAGCATCATTTTCGCTAGCCTAAGAAAAAAAAAAAAAGGGAAAGGAGGTGATCCAGAATTCTATTTTTTTTTTTTTTGTTATACTGCCGTATGCAGTTGTCCAATGAATACTCTTTTCCTCTTTTTTTTCTTTTTACATACAAGTCTTAGTAGTAAGAAGACCTTTTTTTTTTTGCTGTGTGGTGGTTGAAGTGAGTGACTACAATAACGGAAGGAGTTGAATCGATAGCAAGAAAGGCTCTTCTCTCTTCTCAGGCTTGAGGGCGCAGTTCAGCCTAGTCAGATGTACAGATAGTCTTTGAAAACGCCCACTACAACGAGTCGCAAAAAAAAAAAAAACACACACACACACACTCACACACTCACACACACACAAACACAGAGAAAAACGAAAAGGGGAAAAAAAAAGGAGAGCAGCCTATGGGAGAAATGAGAGAAAGCACAAAAAATGCCCCCCCCCCCAAAAAAAAAAAAGAAGACGAACGAAATAGGACAGCTACGCGTCGGGGTTAGCTTTCCAGCGGTACAGAAAAGACAGAAAAAAAAAAGTAATACAAAACTGTCTGTTGAGAAACAGACGAGCTGAGGCTTCCTTTTTTTTTTTTTGTACAAATGCTCTTCTTGTGCACGTATCGCCGTGTGCTGTGCTCGTGGTGTTGACTAAAGCTGCAAGCTGCAAGCCTGTGTATAGATGCCGATGCAAACTTGTCTTAGAAAAAAAAAAAACTCTCCCTTCCTTTCGTATGCAGGGAGTAATGATTGGCGCGACACGCGCACACCACTTTTAACGTGAAAAAAGGAGTTTTGCAGGAAACTGGGGGAAAAAAAAGAGGGGAAAAAGGTGAAGGATGGCGTGCAGCATAGAAAAAGAACACGTGATGCCAGCAGACAACGGATGGGCAGAATGCGCATTTTCATCAATCAGCATCGAAAGCCTAGCGGTGAAAAAACTCTAGTTTTTGTGTGTTATGATTGACGTTCCTAGTTGATCGTTTTTTTTTTCCTCTTTGCAGAGATGCTGCGCATGATGGAAAAGGTCTTCACTGTGTTACTTTACCTCTGCCACGCTTCGCCTCCACACACCTGCTCTACAGTGACACGGCAGTTGCAGCAGTCACACATCACCTCCGCTGTACGCCTGCTCCGTACTTCCTCAAGCAGCACCTTCAGGAGGGGAAGAACATGTGCGTGTGTTATGAACTCCCCTACGCTCATATGCTTGTATCAGACAGGCGTTCCTTGTTTTTTTTTTTTTTTACGAATTGCGTAAAGTGCGTCTTTAAGGACAAAACTCATGTACTGTTCAACAAAACCATCACTAGAAGAGAGAGAGAGAAAAAAAAAAGAAAAAGAAAATAACAAGGGGCGAAATCAAGTGAACACGCAAATGAGGAAAGCTAAACCGACACAAGAGATAATAATAATAAAAACAACGTGGTTTACACAGCACCCGGCGAACCAGACGATGACAAGGTAATACAAAACGACAATGACAACAACAGCAACAACAACGAGAAACAAAAAAAAAAAAAGGTTGCTTAAGCATGGGCAGTTGAGGTGGGAAGACATAACGAAGGGCAACAACACTCATAGGAATGATCTTTTTTGAAAAGAAAAAAAAGTAGAGCAATAAGGAGAGGGTATATCATGAAGCGAACGCGAGACGAAAAAAAAGGGGGGGGGGGAAAAAAAAGAGGAAAAAGAAGATAAGGATGTCGCTTCTGTAAGTAAAGCGATTGCCGTCCTCTAATTTAGCACTTCTTTGCGCATCTGACCCATCACCTCTTTTAGTCCCATTCGTATGATATCTTCTACTGAAACAGGTTTACTACCACGTCACTTAAAACGTCATCAATCGAAAGCTGATGTGTAGACAATCTCTTTTCGTTTGATTATGTAAAAAAAAAAAAAAAAGAGAGCACTACTTTACCCATTTTTCCACTCGCCCCTCATTTTTCTTTTATTCACTTTCGTCTAGTAAAAAAAAAAAAAAACTCCAAACTTTGCGTGCGACCAATGTGGACTGGAAACACGACCAAAACACAAACGTATATAGAACTTGTATGTCGATACACACCAAAAACTACCGAGATGAAAGCAAAGCGAAAATAATAATAAAAAAAAAAAAAGAGGAAAAGGAAAGCAAAAAGCAAAAAGAAAAAAGAAAAAAGGGAAAAGCGCGAACGGCAAGAACACGAAAAGGTAAAACAACAACAACAACAACAACAACAACAACAACAACAAGAGAAGCTCCAGTCTAAGTGCACTATCAGCCGCGCAATGGTTTTGTGTGTTTTCTTGTTTTGTGTATATAGCTGCACAGTGGCGAGGAAGAGGGGAAAAAACAACACAGTAAAAAGCGTATTAGAGAGGAGGGCAAACCAGAAGGGGAAAAAAAAAAACACACAAGCAAACCTATCGAAGACATCACCTCGTATCGCGCAATGCAAAACACCCGAAGAGGCATGTCATTGCATACAACAACACATGCACACACACAAAAAAAAAAAAAAGGGAGCAACCAAAATGAACCTGGCTGATCTAAAAGGTTGAAGGAAAGAGGGGCCAGCGAACGCTAACATCGCGCTGGTGTCTAAGTGGTACAACGAGCAGTAACGCATAAAAAGACGGTGCTAGGATCCGAAACTCTTTTTTCTTTTTATAGGCAACTGAGTGAATTAGACAGTACTTTGAGTTGCGCCAATGTCTCCGCAACGTTATGTGCTCTACAGGCACACAGTATTCCAGTTCACATGAGGCGCAGCATGGGATGTCGAGAGACAAGTACACCCAGAGCATCGGCTCCAAGTTCAAAAAAAAAAAAAAACAGAAAAACCCTTAGGCTCTTTCCTTAGCTATACAAGCACCGCGTAAAGATCAAATGGCGATCAACGACAGCAATAACAACAACAACAACAAAAAAAGCGACCACTCTGACACAAATACAAAAAAAAAAGGAGTATGTGGATGATGGGCGGGTGGAGATACGGGTCACATAGGCAAATGTGTGTCGGAAAAAGAGAAAAAAAAAAACGACTTTTTAGTTCTTTTCCTACGCACGTTGGCTTCTTCAATACGATAAAACGCCACGCGGCAGAGAGATTTGAAAGGAATGCCGCATTGAGACGGCTGTAACGCTCCTTGTTGAATAACAGCTCTCTTCTTCTCTGCCCGTGGATCAAAAATGAGAAAGCTGAGGTCCAAGCAAAGTACCGTATGAATGAGAAGAGAGAAAAAAGTCGGAATAAAAAGCTAGAACCAGCTTCACCGACAACCCTTAAAAAAAAAAAGATCCTGTTCTTCTCGAAGGAGAGAACGTGAAAGCAGCCGTTATTCTGCCGCAGTCGCTTCCACTTCAACACACATTCGCGTCTTAGTATATGTGTAGCTGACGTGTCAGACTGCTTGCTTGCAGCACGCAAAGCAACATTACTGCTCTTGGCTGGGTTTGGCTCTCCCTTTTCATTGTCTGCGCTTTTGTAACCTCTGCTTTTTCTCTCCAATGGCGGTTCCTTGTCGCGCGTTCACGTGAAGAAGTGACCCCCTCCTTTTTTTCACGAGTTGTTCCCCGTGTTGGCCAGGGCCTCGAAAAAGTTCTTCTCGTTGCCCGGCGCGGGACCCTTGCCGAAAAAGGACCACTCCGTGTCTACATCCACCTCATCGCTCATCTCGAAGGCTGTCCGCATCACCGGCGGCTGCTCATTCAGCCTGTTGTTCGAGAAGGCCTGGAGGAGCTGGTAACGTGTCTGCAACGCGGCGGCGGTGGTGGTGTGGCCCAGCTCGGCCATCTGGCCGTACGCGGTGCGGCACGGCTGCTGGTTGCGCGGGAACGGCGGGCCCGGCACAAAGCTGTGCGCTCCAAACGTCTTCACCTTCGACGTGCCGTCGGCCAGCTGGACGACCATGCAGGAGATGTTGTCCTTGCTGCCGCAGCGGATCGCCTCGTCGCAGACGCGGCAGGCCACAACAGCGAGGTCGTCCCAGCAATTCTTCTGCTGTTCCCACACGAACTGGCAGACGTCCTCGTTAGAGAAGTTGCCCTCGAAGACGCCATCGCAGGCGAGGATGATGAAGTCGTTCGGCTGACATTGCACGAAGGAGACGTCCGGCACCGCGATCACCTTTTGATTGCGGTGGTCCTTCGTCCCCTTCACCTTGAAGGAGGCGTCACCAAAGGCGCGGGAGACGGCCAGGTCGCCGTCCACGCGGTTGCTCACGACGCTACCGCCGCAGCTAACAATGCGGTCGGTTTCCTGCTTGTTGAAGGGCTTGTGGTCCTCGGTGGCGAAGACGAGCTTGCCGCCGCGGCAAATGAGGATGCGCGAGTCGCCAACGTTGGCGATCGTCACGCTGAGGTCCTTGCGGATCAGACAGAAGGTGCCAGTGGAGCCGCCCTCCACGTTGATCTTCATGTACGCCTCGTCCACTTCTATGCAGGTCTGCTCTAGCATCTCCGCCGTGACTGGCTCCGGTAGCTTCTTCAGCCGCGCTGGGAACTCCTTCGCCACGTACGCGCTACACTCTGCATTGCTGTGGCCGTCGAAGATGCCGAAGTAGGCAGAATTTGCGTCTTCGTCCGCAACTAGCATATGTGCGTCTTCCATGGAGTTGCGAAAACCGTTCTGCGAGGCGCACGCCGCATTGACGAAGCTGTTTCCTGCCCGATCCACGACCTTGCTAAGGATCGGCTTCGGTAGCATAAGACCCATCTTGGCGAGAAGAAGACAGCAGAGCTGTGAGATTGATTTAGGAAGTACTACAAGAAAGGTATAAAGAGACACAACAACAGAAAAGAAAAAAAAAAAAGAAAACGAGATCAGTCGCGAAGAACACAGGCAGTACGGCAAAAAAAAAAAAAAGGAAGTGCGAGGGACGATACGTGAATGTGAAGGAAGGGTCGCACACTTACATGAACGGAGGAGAAGACACAAACAGATAAGCAACAATAACAACAGCAGCAACCACAACCACCATCACAGAAGAAAATAAAATGTACAAACTGCAGCGGAGTAGAGTGCTCACGTGCGGTACCGTGCGTTTTTGTGTATGTGTGTGTGTGTGTGTATGCTCAAAGAAAAACAATTGCTTTTTCCTTGCGAGTTCTTTTTGTTAATTACTTACTTGTATGAAATTGGAGTTCAAAAAAAAAAAAAAAAAAGAAAGAAGAACACCGATGCTACGTCAAGTTTAAGAAGTTGTGAAGATGGAAGGGGGAAGGAACGTGAAGGATAAAGAGCAAGGCATCAGACAGAGTTATGACGGGGGAGAGACATGGCGAGCAGTTCTGTTGCAGCCCCCACCCAGCACCACCTTCTACAGAGACCGCGTAGAGCACAGCAGGTGCATTGGATTGTGTGAAAAAGAACGTACTTTATTTACTCAATCTACTTACTATGATAATCATCATTCACTCTTTTTGTTTTACATGCGCAGGAGAACATCCACGCATTGAAGAGAAAACGGGAACCAAACGCTGCGGCGCGTAGCCTTGCGCTCAGACAAATCTAAGCCTTTTCGAATTGCCTATACCAATGGGACATTGCACACACACCTCAGCAGCTCTCCCTCGTTCTGCCGCCGTGATCGCGCCATCTTCAGGTGAAGAAGGATGCCCTCCATGTCGAGCTTCAGCAGCGCGCCCTGTTCCTGGTGGAGCAGCGCTACGGCCACCTGCACCATCACCGACCACCCACGCACGAGAAAGAAGTCCCACACACGCAGCAGCAGCGGCGGCGGCAGTTGGTGCACAAAGAGTGTGAGAAACCAGCGTGAGGCAAACGTGGAGATGTGCACGTCGTGCGTCTGCAGGTGGGCCGAAAGGGCTGGCAGGAGCGACTTCACGTGGCTCTCCAACTCCGCGAGCAGCGTTTGCAGCAGTGGGAAGCCGGCGCGGTAGAGCTGGCGCATGCTGTGACGACCGCAGCCGAGGTTTGCGCCGCGTGTGGCGCAGTTACTATCCCGCATGAGTGCGCAGAAGATCTGATAGGCCTGTGGCTCCGGCGCGACCAGAAGCACCACAGCCGCGACGAAGGCCATGCCTTGGCAGTAGCCCACCTCCGGATCCCGCGCCGCGTAGGCGCGCAGCAGCCGTCGCAGCTGGCGTTGGCCAGTAGAGAGCGCGAAGTCACCATGGAAGAGGATGTGGTGGGGGAAGGTGCGACCCACATCGCGGTCAATTGCTTCCAGCGATGCGGCATAACCCGGCGTAGCCGCGGCGAGGGGCATGGCGAGGCTTGGTTCGGCTGACATCGTCGCGTACTGAGCCACCTCGAGTGCCTGCTCGTGTGCCGTTTGCTGCCATGCCCCGGAGAAGAAGCCCCACAAGAGCGCCCGCAGCGACATGTGTGGACAGCCGCCGTAGTGTTCCAGTCGCGCCTCCCAGCGGCCCTTGAACCACTGTTCCATCAAGGCAGCATCCGTTTCCGCCGTGTGCGACGGCGACGGCGACGGCGGCGGGCCGCGTTGATGCGGAGGTGGCGACGGCATCGCGGGAGAGCAGCTGCTGCCCGCGTCGCCCATTTCCTCTTTTTCCTTCTCCGACTGAGCGTTGCTGGACGTGCCACTCGACGATGCAGTCACTGGTGCAGCAGCGCTCACCGCAGGCGAAGTGTCAGGTTTGGTGCTGGAACGGTGGTCCAAACTACTTTCAAGCGCCAGACCGGCAGATGTGCACCACGCGGACTTCCAGGAGAGATACAGGAGAAAGTCGGAGGCCCACCAGCTCTCTTCTGTACGA
This sequence comes from Lotmaria passim, assembly GCA_037349495.1. Lineage (NCBI taxonomy): Eukaryota > Euglenozoa > Kinetoplastea > Trypanosomatida > Trypanosomatidae > Lotmaria > Lotmaria passim. The sequence goes on from CP140195.1 coordinate 961,970, forward strand.
AGGGCGTCATCCGTCCACGTAGTAGACAGCGAGAAGGCAACTGAGGGAGTCGCGGCAGCCGCTGCACCTTCACAAGCACCAGCTGTATCACCGTCGCTTTCACTCAAGGGAAGAAAGCCAAATACGTCGATTGCAGCGTATTTTCTGGACGCTACGTTACTCTTTGTACCGCGCACAGCAGTTGTCATTTGATCTGGTCATGATCTGCCCAGTGGGGCACACTGTGAAAAAAAAACAACCACCACCACCACAGTCTGATTTGCTTTGAGTTTACTTCCGATTAAGCGAAAAGAGAAGAAAAAAAAAAAAGAAGAGAAAAACTAATAGCTGAAAATTAGAGTAAAACAGCAAACCTAATAAGCTCATTTTGCTTTTCTTACTATTTAGAAGTAACAGCCTTGTAACAGCCATCGACACACAACTTCAAACTATCGAAAGGGGGAAAAAAAACCCTCTTTTTTTTAAAGCCGTTTGAAGAACTTATTATAGCATACTTGGCGTTGCAAAGCTCTCAGTTTGTAATACACTCATTGGAGGTACTACTAGCATGCTGAGAGTTGAATGCTTTTTTTTTGTTGTTCTTTATAGTTACGTTTCAACGGTGAAGCTGGAAAATAAAAAAAAAAAAAAACAAACATCAACAGCAAAAAAGAAAACCAACAACAAGGACTTAAAGAAGAAGAAGAAGTCACACACACAAAAAACCGAAAAGTAGAGAAAAACGATTTCGATGACGCACATTTAAGTTGCCGAAGTCGTTTCATCGCTTGAGAGCATCTACTACGACTCACACAAATATGATTGGGTAGAAGGAAGTCAAAAGAGGAAAAAGCAAACAAACAAAAACAAAAACAAACAGGTAAGCTAAGGCGTAAAGGAAAAAAAAAAAAAGAGGATTATAAAAGCAATTTGCAAGTCGAGAGAGGATGCCCGTCCTATTCACATAAAGAAAAAAAGAAAAACAAAAGGAGAAGACCAGTGTAACGCAGCCAAAATAGAAAGCGCAAGAGGCATGCGCATCAGCGGCAACAGCAACAGCAAAACAGAGAACAAAAAGAGACAACTTAGGAGAGAGAGAGAGATTAGGGAACGTGCACGATATCAGACAGGTGATATACCACCGGCTTTTCAGAAGGAAATAGCAACAACAATAAGTCAAAGCGGTTAATGTACATCGGCCGTAGAGCAGGAAGATAGTTTGTGTAGCACGACAACAAAGTGCGAATGTCCAGCCGGAAAAAAAAAAAGACCGCTGCAGTTCCATAGTCCTTTCCTCATTAAGTGAGATAAATATGTGTCTGTGTGTGTGAGGGCAGCGCACGACAGCTGCGAGCTTTACACACACACAAAAAAAAAAAAACGCTTCACTGTCTTTTTTTTTTGTGTGACTGAACACACATACACACACAAATCAATGAGGAAAGGGACTTGGAGCCGTTTTAGGACTCGCCCGTCGTTGCCTCCTGTTCTTCTTCTTCTTCTTCAAAGCTCTGCTTGCGGTTTCTATGCCGATGTGATAGACGGCGGCGCTGGAGATGCCGACGTGGCTTCTCGTCCGCCTGCGCGCTCGGACTGTCCTGCTGCGCATCCGGGCTGCTTTCGGCCTCCCAGCTTCGCTCTGTGTTACTGACGTTGTCGTTCGGGCTGTTCAACTCCTCGTCGTAGCTGGTCGACTGAGACGAGGCGCTTTCCGTGTACACGCTTTCGCTGTCGTCGTCTGTGTCTAGCAGCTTGTTTTTGCGGCAGAACAGGGCGGCGATGATGATGAAGGCAACAACTCCGACACCGCCGCAGATACTCACAAAGATAGCGAAGAACTCCAGCGTCATATTTGTCCATTTCTCGTTGATGAGAGGGGCACGCGTTGATGTCGTCGTTGTCGTCGTCGTCGTCGTCGTCGTCGTCGTCGTTGGCGTTGGCGTTGTCGTTGTCGTTGTCGTTGTTGTTGGTAGGCTAGTGGTGCTAGTGGTGCTAGTTGTCGATGTCGTTGCGACGCTGGGGGGGCTCATGGTAGACGTGGTCGCTGTTGAGTTTGAAGAGTCATCCGGTATAGTGATGATGGTGACCTCTTCACTAAATACTGTGGACGCTAAACATGCTGCGTGCAGCAGTAAAAGAAGGACCACCACTCTCGAAAAAACTCGGCGGCTCATCGTGTAGCTATTCACTGATTTCAGTTATTGCTTGCTTGTTGGGATTTGACGTCACCTCTGCAGGAGAAAAAAAAAAAAAAGGGAGAGAACAAAAAACGGGGGCAGCTTCAATAACACATCAAAAAAAAAAGTGTTTTAACAGCAGTCAAAAGAAAGGTAAGGAATACTAAATAACAAAACAAAGACGAAACGAACAACAACCAGAAAAAAAAAAAAGGTCACTTCACTTACAGCGACAGTAAGGGAGTTGTCCTTTTGCTAAAATCATGAAAGGTGTGTGACTGCCCAGATATGCGCAGGGTGCATTGAATGCACATGGCAGAAAACGAAAGAGAAATCGCGAGCCGAGGAATAATGGCGCAGAAGCCATGGCCGCGGAAGTCGTTAAAAACTCAAGAGAGGAGAGACGGGAGGAAGTACAGAGAGTAAGCAAAAAGAACTGGGGAGTGCTTTAATGACTCCGTATATACCAACTGTGAAAATGTGGTCATTGTCTCACAAAAGAAAAACCCCCAAAACGCTAGCTTTTTCTTTCTTTAGAAAAGACTGCTACACACCACGTTTCCTCTCATTGAACGAAGAATAAGATCAAGCTTGCAACTGACGAACTGAAGAGGAAAAAAAAAAACACCACCCAAGCTTCAAGACGAAGAACACTATGCCATTTCCTAATTGTCGGAATACTGAAAAACACATTTTTCTTCTCCTCCTTCTCAAAGGCAATTGTGCCACTCTCAAACTTCGGAAAGAAAATGCGATAAAAAAACGCAGCAAAGCAGATAAAAACACACACACACATATATATATATATATATATATATATATATATATATATATAACTTCGTCATCCTGAAAAATGACAGGGACAAAAATAATCAAAAGAAAAAAGCGAACTTTACTTCGTTTCTTCAGCGGCTGATCTGTCTTGTTTGTGTATGTGTATATATAAATAGGGGATCGGTAAACCAGAAATATGTAAAGACCTCTTTTTCCTTTCTACATCGCCTAACAAAAAAACGAGATACAAAGAAAAAAAAACGACTTTTACGATCAGTGCTTCTTTATCAAATCCTCCAAAATGTCACTTAGTGATTTCGACATGCGGCCAGGACTGCTCACGCCGTCAGGGTTGTCGTGGTCGTTGCTGCTGCTGCTGCTGCGAGTTTTCTCAGATGATGTACACGGCAACTTGGCCCGCGTTTCACTCTCTGTCGCGGAAAAAGGGGGGGCGGGCTGTTGTGTGGTGATCGTCATCAGCGCGGTCGGAAGGTTCATCGCCTTTCCTGGCATTAGAGGCAGGGAGGGAAGGCGCTGCATTCAGCGAGAAGTACCGCTGCAGCAGCTCGGACGAGGTGGTGGAGGCCGCGGACGCGGCAGAAGGGAGGGAGGACACCGAGGAAGATAAGGATGAGGACCGAGAAGTGGAGCTCGAGGTGGGTGCAGCGGACGAGTGCGGCACGGCGTCACCGTTTCTTTGTTTTTCTGTACCACCCTGTTGCAGAGAAGCAGACGCACCTGTATTTGAAGGCGGAGGCGCGGCTGCTGCCGCGGAAGCTGCTGCCGGTGGCGGTGGCGGCGGCGGCGGCACCGTGGACGCTGTCACCTCCTGCTGCCGCGTCTGCAGATCGCGTACGCCGTTCGGCTTGTCGATGAGGTACAGATGCAGAAAAGCAGCAATTACACGTTGAATATCCTCGTCACGCTCGTCGTTGTGGCCACCAGGTGTGTACTGCTGCAGACACGGTGTCGGAAAGGCGTCGCGGATAAGCTCGCAGTGCTTCGACGTAACGAAGTCGTCGTCCGCACCGTAAAAGAGGAAGGCCGGCACGTTGCAGAGGCGGGCATACTTGACGGTGTCGAGGTCGTCGATGTCGAAGGCGGCACGCTTCATAATTCGCTTGCGAATGCGCTCGACGATCGCCTGTACTACTATATTCGGAATCACGCGCGCCGTTCGCCCACCGTAGCGTTCCACCAAGTCGTTGATGAGCACCCGAAGCGTCGCGAAAGGGGAGTCGCACACGATACAGCGAATCGACGGGTCCTTCGAGGCGTACATGATGCTCGTGACGGCGCCCATGCTGCGGCCCCACAACGCGACACCATCCACCTCGTCGCTCTTCAGCATGAGAAACTCCATCACAGCCGCGAGGTCTTGCCGCTCGTAGAAGCCGAGGCTGATGTACTCGCCCTCCGACATCCCGCTCCCGCAGAAGTCGAAGCAGAAAAGACTCATGCCCTCACACAGCACAAAAAGAGCCTCGAGGGCGTCGTAGCGGCCACCGCAGTTCGCGTGGCAGTACACGACGCACGGGACGCGCTGGGTCGGGAAAGGCTTAAACCACGAGCACTGGAAACGCAGACCGCGCATGTTCTCCAGCTCAAAGTCGTGCCGCATGAAGCGCTGCTTGCCGTCGTCGCCGATGCGGAACACTTCAGGCCCAAGGTCCTCAATCTCATAGTTGGAGCGCGGAGGACGAATGATGAGGTTGCACACGTTGTCCATAAGACCAGGGCCCGAGGTGAGCTGCCATAGCACGTCCTTTGCGCTGAACATGACGGCCAAGGAGGAAATCTGTGCTATTGTGAGCGTAGTCTATTATTTTTAATAAAAAACAGGAGAGAAAGAACTCAAGTTGGTGGAAAAATCCGTTTTTTTCTTCGGATTTCGTTTGAAGTCTGGCGAAAAAGCAACGCTCTTTCCCCCCTCTCTGTGTGGGATGCTGCCGTGACGAGAGAGAAAGCTATCTTTCTTCGCCTGCTATGTACAATTCAATAAAAAAAAAAAAGAAAAACAAAAAGATTGCTTTACTCCCTGCGAAAAATAGGAGAAAAAAAAAAAGTCAGATTTTTGCAGGTTTTCATAACTTCTTTTTGTTTTTCTAAAGAGAGCAAGAAGGAGAGTCAAGCAAAGTGTAGCAATAAATGGTACAAAAAAAAAAAAACAAGAAGAACTTCAAGGCAGAGGACGGGGACTGCTGACGATTGCTGGTGGCAAAAAGGAAGCGAAAAACCTGAAAGGCTATCAAACGGAGTTCAAGAAAAAAAAAAAGTTGAGCTTGGACGGACCCAAACACGTACTTCGCCACCCTTTTTTTTTTTTTTGCGGATGAAAGCAGTGCAGATAAACGACAATGGTGCATCTCAGACACTATACAGCAGACAAGAAGCAGTTCGTCAAGTTGCGCTTTTTCTTTATTTTCGGATTTGATGAAAAGACTGTGAGTAAAAACCCGGCGGAGCAGAATGCAAGAGCAAACAACAACAACAACGAAAAACTCACACTCACGAAAGTGCGGCGCCACAGACATCAGATGGTTGACAAGAATTCTCATTCTAGCACACTGCGTTTGTCCAGTACGTACAGACAAGCATCACAGGCAGCATCACTGTCTTTGAAACCCACGTCTGCACGCGCTGCACTGCTGCTGTTGTGCACACAAACGCCAGCAAAGCGCCAACGACCCAGCCTACCACAACCTGTCCAACCGTGTGGTAGCCGTTATACACGCGTCCCACGCCGACAAATAGAGCCGCACAAAATAAAAACGCAGAGAGCAGACGAGGCATGGGTGTGTGCTTTAACTGCCGCACCTTGACGCCTCCTTTTTTCGTGTGCTCACTTCTCTCACTTTTGCTTCTGCTTGGTGACGACGGACTGAGAGACATGGGCGAGGCCGGCGGCCCGTGTGCGTCCCAGCGTCGCAGCAGGTACACCGCCACGCCTGCCATGAACTGTGCATGATCGCTTGGCATCCCGTGAATCGTCGTGTAGTTCATCCGCGCTGCTGGATGCGCCGGACGCGGGCTGCGAAGACTTATCTTGCACGTGACGTTGACCGCCACGCTGAGGATGAGGTACAGAAGAAGGTTCAATGCGGGAAGACGGCGCTCGCGGCATGGCGCGCTCGCGAGACCGGCGAGAAACACCACAATCACAAGTGGTAGAAGTGAGGCGATCGCGAAGGCCTTGCTGAGAACGTCGTTATCGCGGTACAAGATTTCTGTCAGCGCATACGACTTCCAACCGGCGCCAACGTGGGCTGAGGCGGCGTGGTGAGAAGACGCGAAGAACAGCCCTTGCTGCCGTTCCGCCTCGGACAGGTGCGTGTAGAACCACAGCTCTTCCAACTTCTCCATCCACGACGTCCACCTGGAAAGCTGCAAGGTTCTTTTTCCTCTTTGTATTTAACTGATGTAAGGTGGAAACTAATAACAACAACAACAAGAAAAAAAAAAAAAAAGTGTTGCCAGTGAAGTAGAAGAAAAAAAAAAAAAAGTAGCCACAAGTAAAGCGACAGTCCAGAGGAGAATCCAAAGGGAGAGGAAAAAAAAAAAAAAACAAAGAGACTAATGCACATCGATGAGCTTTTTTATGAACGTAAAGCAAAAAAAAAAAAAAGAGGAAATAAACAGCGGTGATTTCAGCTAGCCTGTCTTTTTTCTTTTCATTTTAAACGGCGGAGTAGCCGCTTGAATGAGCAGCTGAGCCCAAACCCACCAGACAGTTGAGCCTGGCGTTAGTGAGAGGTGTGCGCTCGTGTCCTTCGCATTGATGAGCTTTGAAACAACCAAGTCAAAGAGGTACTTACTTCTGCAGAAACCGTCAGAGCATTTTGCTCCGAAAAAAGAAAAAGAACTTTGTTATCATCTTCCTTGTCATGCCAACGATCTTTCCTCTCCCTCTCTCTCCCCTCCTCTCCATACGCAAGCATACACACCGGCGAATTCTACACTACGGTGCCGCCTTCGTCATCTAGGATGTCCTTCTCCACCCCTCGCTCCTTCTCCTCCAGCGCGCCGGGCTTGTTACGAGTCCAGTACTTCACCTCGTGTCCGCTTGAGGCCAGTAGGTTGCCCAGTGGCGACCACGCGACGCAGTGGACTGGGTTTGGCTTGTCGCGAAACTTGTCGTGTGCTGCCTCGACCGCCGCGGCATCGCGCGTCACCTCCTCGACCCCGTCCGTCACCGTCCCATCGCCCTCCGCCACCATCCAGTACATGATGCTGCCGTCTGCGCCGGTGCTGGCGAAGAGGTCCGACACGGTCGGGTGCCAGTCCACCTTATCCACGGCGTCGACGTGGCCGGTGAAGCGCTTCACCTCCGGCTGCGTCTTGCGGATGTCCCACAGCTTCACCGTGCCGTCCTTCGACGCGCTCAGCAGCGTGCGGCCGTCCGGGTGCCACCGCACACACGTCAGGGCCTGGCTGTGCCCGTAGAGGGCGGCGATGCTGTTCCGCGACGCCGTGCGTGGGTCCCAAAGGCGGCACTGTGTGTCCTGGCTGCCCGTTGCAATGAGGGAGCGATACGGGTGCCAGTGCGTCGTCGTCACATCACCGCCGTGGCCCTCTAGTTTCACCTCCTCCATTGCCATCGGTGCGTCACCGGCTGACGTGGCGGCGTGCGCGCCGACGGTGTTTGTGTCCCACACCTTCGCTGACCCGTCCTGACCGGCAGTGCAGAACTTCAGTTCCAGCGGCGCCCACGAAATTTCGCGCACGGCGCGGTGGCTCGTGTCGATTTCCGACATAAAAACAAAGTTCGACATCCACATTTTCAGCTTGCCGGCGTCGTCGCCGCTGAGGATGAGGTCGTGGCGACGGCCCCACGCGATGGCGCGGCACGGCCGGTTGTCTTCGTGTGCAACCGTTTTCACCTCCACGCCGAAGGATTGACCGTTGAAGAGGAGGAACTCGCCGCGGCCGGTGGAGCAGAGAAGTCGGCGACCGCTTGGTGACCATTGCAGGTCGTAGAGCGGGGTGCGCACCCGCCCCCCTTTGCTGTCGGGGTGGTAGGATGTGTTTACCCACTGCGTGCAGAGCGCGGTGCTGGGGTTGTAGTTCGTCACGCTCGCATTCACGAGGTCTTTCGTGTAGTACTCGTGCGGAGCGACGTGGTAGCTATACGGCGACTTGCGCGGCACCAGACGCGTCAGCACATGCTGGATGGCGGGAGAGTAGAAGTCGACCGGACGCTGGCCGTGGATCTTGCGGCGAGGTGCGTACTCCTCCGGATCGAAGTCGCTGCGGAACCGTCGCCGCGGTGCGCCTGGCGGCCCACCAACGCCATCGTTGCTAGAGAAGTGACCACCACCGCCTCGCCCGCTTGGGCCACCGTTGTAGCCGAAGCCGAAGCCGAAGCCACCGCCACGGCGCGGGTATCCACCACCGCGATCCATGCTACCAATTATCGCCACAAAGCACCTCTTATTTACCTCTTTTCCGAAGAGGCTAACACGCGGGTGAAAAAGTGTAATGCGTTTATTTTTTTTTTGTGTGTTGTTGTGTGTGCGCGTATGGGTGTGTACTGCGCGGTCAGGGCCATTAAAAAAAAAAAAGAAAAAAAAAAAAAGAGAGAACAAAGGAGAGAAAAACTCACGAAGCTAAAATCCAGAAAACAAAAAAAAAAGTGTGTATGTGTGAAACAACCAAATACACATCATCTGATCACCACCCCTTTGATCATTACGCTGATTTTCTTTTATTTTTTTTTTCTTTCTTTATAACTCCGTTTGTTGTGTTTGCCTGTTTGCTTGATCAGCCAACCCTGCGTCGTAAAAAAGGAACAACAACAACAACAAAAAAAAGAAAATCAGCGTAATGACTAAAAAAAAAAAAAACAGAGTTAACTACTTTCCACTTACGAGCACAAACGAGCGAACAACGAAAATGGAAAAGCACTTGGGGTAATGTGCCTTTGTTTCTCTCCTTCACATTGACCCCGAACTGTTCAGCTCACGATAAACTGCACGGTGAGGTCCGTTGGTGTCACAGTTACGGTGCTGCCGTGTTGCACCCGCACACACTCTCCATCCAAGACCAGCAATGCTGAGTCGTCGTCGTCGGCATTCTCCTCCCCATCCTTCGCTGCCATGTTACCGGCTTCTTTACGACGTGTGCTCTTTTCTTCTGACAAGCGGGGAAACTCGATGCGCAGCCCACGCACCCCCTCATGCATGGCAACGCCGTCCTCCGACAAGATGTAGCCTTCCTGCGCCTCACGACGCAGCAAGTGACACATGCGCAGCCGTGTTACGTCGTCCGTGGCCGTCGTGACGGTGAGGCGGTGTTGATGGTAGGTCGCGGTGGGAGTCAGCGAGTAGCCGGCCTGCAGCTGCGGCATCTGCGCCGCCACGAGCATGCGCAATGGGCCTAATCGACACCGTGACGTGCCGCTCTCCTCTTCACCAAGCCCGCCGCTACCCACCTCCCCTAGCGATGTCGACAGCTCCGTCACGCAATGTGGCGTGGCGTGCTGCACGGTCGTCCAGAGTGAGGTCGCCGCCAGTGTGCCCAGCAGCGCCGGCAGCGATACGTAGTCCTCCTGTGCCTCCTTCCACTTCTGCTGGCGCTGCACGATCATGGCATAGGTCCCCGCTGCCACGTAGGAACACATGTACCGCAGTGGCAAAGGAGGGGCGACACACGAAGAAGACGACGACGACGATGCGGCAGTGTCAGTAGTGGTGGGTGCATCCGGAGTGCGGAGGCGCACCGCCCACAGCGGCACACGCACGGTGCGCCCCACCACCAGACTCGACACAGCCCGCTCCGCAGAGTTAACGCCGAGCGAGGTGGCGATGGAGTTGTGCAGGCCAGTTGGCACGAGCAGCAGAGGCGTCTCCGTCAGTGGTGATGGCGTCATGGCTGCCATAACGTTCACAGTGTTGTTCACGGTGCCGTCACCGCCACAGATGACCAGCGCCTCCGCGTTCGGCAGCGCACGCCGTAGGCCGTCTGCGACGTCGTTGTCCGGGATGTGAATATCATGGTGCACAATACCGGCCTGGTTCAGGTACGAGATCAGCGTGCCGCTGTAAGCGTGGACATTGTGGCGATGGCCACTACGGTTGTTGATGATGGTCACACATCGCTTCAGTAACGTCATTATGGTTCTCCTTTCGGTATAGAAAGGAAAAAGAAAAAAGCCAAACTACTTGTGTGTGCCCTCTTGCTTGGACAGTAAAGAGGATCGGTGTCGCAGGCAAGGACGTGGGGGGGGGGGGGAGGGGGGGGAGAAAAAAAAAAAAGAAAGACGCTTGCCAAGATGAAGGAGACGAGTACGTAGAGAAAGAAAGGAAGAGGGGAGAAACGATCAACTAAACCTAACTGGATTATTGTCAATCCGGCTTTTTTTTCTTTTCGCAAGAATCACAAAGACACCTGAGAAAGTGATGATTAGGAGAAAAAAAAAAAAAACCGCGAGAATAAAAAAAACTGAGGGAAACAAAGGACTTTATCGCCTCCTCTCCTCAACCCTCTTCTCCGCCTTTTTTTTTTTTTACTGGCATTTGTCGCGAAACGCGGTCTTACAAGGGAGAAAAAAAAAAAAAAGCAACAGCCACAACAAGGACCTCATCGTAGAAGTTCTTGAGAGAACAGATTATGAGAAACGTTTCTGGTGGATTATAAAGTTTCGAATTTTTGGACTCTATTTTTTTCTCCTCTTTTTTTTTTTTCCACGACATCTCACTCTCACAGCAACGCCTTTTGCTTAAAGTCCACCGAACAGATGGGAGAAAGAAAAAAAAAAAAAAAGCAGGAGAGCATCTCTGTTTCTATGGCTGCATACGCAGAGGAAGAACTGAACGATGCCTCCTGGCCTTTGCGGACTTGGCGCGACGCAGCACGTACCGCATTGCGAGAATCACGACAACTACCACCACCGCCATGGTGAGTAGAACGTTGATGCTCATTGGCGTCTTCTCCACGAGAATCACCTCACTGCCGGCGCTTTTGCCGCCAGCATCAGCATCGGCGGCCACCGCGGCGGAAGGGCTCACCGTTGGGTAGGTTGAGCTGCGCAGGCTGCTCGGACACCATCGATAGCGACGGCGGAGAAACTCAACCATCTCCGACGCCACCACAGCGTTCTCGGGGCTGGTCGTCGCGACGTCGAGGTCGCGATAGCACAGCGGGCACATTTGTCTTCCCGGGAACTGCCGCTTCGGCACCAGCGGGTCAGCCCCATCCGTCACGTTGGCCAGAAAGTGGTTCACGACGTTGTGCACCTTCCACAGCTGCCACACCGGGTCCTCGTCGTGGTTCGGGTCGAAGTGCATGAAATGGCGGCGGCACGTTTCACACGAGAAAAAGTTGCGTGCGTAGTCCTTGATAATGAAGAGGACTTCGGTGTTGGCTTGGACGAGGTTGGCCGGGCTGTTCTCGGCGAAGGGGCTGACGCCGTCCTTGCCGATCGCAGCGGCCGCCAGCGACGGGTCGCTCGCCTCCGCGTTGGCCGTCAGAGCATGGTAGAGCAGCCACAACCCACACGGGAAGCCGCGGTAGCGCCATGACGATCCCTTGCACGTCTTCCAGGATAAATCACGCGGCGTGCCCTGAAAAGGGATACCGGCGCTCAACACCAGTCGCTGCCACTCCGCGACGGAAAAAGAGACGTTGGCGCCGCCGCTGTGGTTTGACATCTCGTGCAGCAGCACGTCCGCGCCGAGACCTGGCAGCCGCTGCTGCACCGCGCGCAGAAAGCGGTGTAAAGCGTAGCGCTGCTGCGCCGACTCCAAGCCGACCAGCGCCACCTCGTGGTAGAGGGTGAAAAAGAAGGCGTTGGCCACATCTACCGCGTGAAACTCCGTCTCCTCCTTGAAACCCGCCCCGTGCAGTGCCGCTTCATTCCGTGCGAGTGTGGCCACGTCGCTCTGCTTCGAGTAACGGAGGAAGCTACGCATGCTGAGGCAGCGCTCCCGACTTGGCCCGCTCCACGTTTGGTTCGACATCGCCCCCCAGATATTCCGAGCGAGTTCGAGATGAGGGCCGATGCCACCACCACGGCCAAGGTCGAAACGGTGCAGTGTCACCGGCGCGCTTGTTTCCCCAGGACCTTGGGTGACTTTATTCTCTCGTGGGTGCAGCACGACAGGCGAGAGGGTGGCTCCCCGTGCCGCAAGGAAGCTGGGTGTGAGGAGAAAGAACGACGGTACACCCGCCACGTCGAGGTCACTGCAGGCCTGCGTGCTCACCTGGCAGTTTAGCGCCGCCACGGTGACTTCTTGGATAACATCGTTGGCGTTCTCGAAGGTCTCGCGGGCACAGGCAATGATAGACGGCGCCGCGCTGCGGCAGTGCCCGCAGCCGTCCGAGTAGGCGACCAAAATCCAGGGGCAAACGCCTGCAGACTCATGCACCAACAGCAAGTCGAGGCTGTCAATATCCACCAATTCACTAGCGGTGCGGAAGAGCGAGCGCTCCACTCCGGCCATGGCACGTGCATCACACACGAGCAACGCCGCAACCAGCAAGCTGACACACACAAATAACGCGGAGAGCTTGCTCTTGCTCATCCTGACGAACATCTTTTTTTTTCCCCCTTTTTTTTTGCTATGTGCTTTGGTTTCTACTACTGCCTCTTTATTTCGCTCCAGCAAATAAAGAGTAGGGAGAGAAAAAAAAAAGATGAGATTATTGCTTTTTAGTGCTTTTGATCAACGGCGTTGTAACTACTCAGTGATGTAAAAAGGACAACAACAACAGCAAAAAAAAAAGCCAACAGAGGGTAGTCACTGAAGGACCAAATAAAAAAAAAAGAAAATGAAAACGACAACAGATATGTGCAGCTTTTACTTTGCAAGCGCTGAAGATAATTACGACAAAAAAAAAACAGCAGCATGTACTTGCAGAACAACCATGCATTACACAAGTGAGGTCAGGCAAGAGGAGAAGCAGGAATGCCGGCGCGTGGAAAAGAGCTACGTGGATGATGGAGAGTAAAAGAGGGAAATAGTCTTCATCTTGCTGGAGCAATACAGCTCTTGATTAGATCAGGCAAAAAAAAAAAAAAGTAAGAGGAAGTTTCAAGAACAACCCGTTGCCTAACTCGCTGTCAATTACTACGCACGAACAAAGTGCAGTAAAGACAAAACCGTACTTTCTCTCTTTTCTTTATAATAATGTCATGCTGAGTCAAACAGAGCTTTAAAAAACATCAGAAATACCTAGAAAATGCAGAGAAACACCGAGCTTCACATAGCATAGCTTCCCCAAACTTCCGGACATGGCGTTGTCGACTTCCTCAGTAAAACACGCGTCGCGCGCGCATCGTTCTGCTACTCGTCACTGCAGACAAACTCGATCAGATCCCACAGGTAATAGAATCGTTTGCATCATCACCAAAAGTCGACCGCCACACACGGACACCACGCAGCCTTCATGCGAATCCAGTGTGCCAGGCTCCTCTCTTCCGTTCTCTCTTTCTCGCCAGCCTTCCCTGCAGGGAGAGAGGAGAGGCTAACACACACACACACACACACACACACACACACACACACACACACACATACAAACCGGCTCAGGTCAGTTCGCACTCCCTCACGCATGAGGAAGCGCACGTTGCGTTTTTCGTGATCATGCAGTCAATTCAGATACCACAGGAATGCACGGTGAATCATCAGGTAGAGCTCATTTGAACAGTTCAAAAAAAAAAAAAGACACTTATACACTCACTTAGAGTTTTTTCTTCTTCAAATGCACGTTGCACTACGGCTCAGGCATACAGTATCTTGAGAGCAGTGTTAAAGCACCTTTTTTTTTCTTGCTTGTAGTTTTAACACGTGGATATGACCAACGCCAGAAAGACAGATAGAAAAGAAGGAAAAGAAAGAAAAAAAGGGGTAAAAAATGGTAGTGTCTTGTAGGGGGTGTATTGTGAAACGAGCAGGGTATTTAATTTCATAGAGAAGAAAAACAGGTTTCCACCGTAGGCAAACAAAGGCCGACGCTGATTGAGAAGTCTACTGCAAGCCGACCCAACTGAGAGAAGCACACGGTACATGCAAGTGCTCCGTGAGTAAGATCTACGAAACTAAATATAGCCTCTGGTACACGGTTTGTTGAATGGATAGAGCACAAGGTTCGTGCCTCTACGTGCGAATCGATGAGGGAGGGGAAAAAAAAAACAGCAACAACTATTCGTTTTGGTCTTGTCGGGAAATAAAAGGAGCCAACGACTAAGAGTAGTCGTAAAGGCAGATTGATCTTTCCGGGGCTTTAGCAATAAATGAAGTGGAGTAACCACATTAAAAAGGAAGCTAATGTTTTTTTTTTTTTTTTGGTGACATAACAAAAAAAAAAAACTAAAAAAAATGGCGCGATTGCGCTTCTGCATTATCTTACCTGAGCTTCTTTTTCTTTTTTGCTACCCAACAGAGGCAAAAGTCTTCTCTTGTTTTCTCATGCACTGGATCGCTCTTTTCCTTCTTCACTTTTTTTTTTTCTCTCTTTCTGGTACTCATGTGTGACTTACTTCGCCTCGCCACCGACGTCAGACTCGTCAATGCCCATCGACATCACCTCCTCCGCCAGCAGCTCCAGCTCTGCCGCCTTTTCCTCCACAAATGAGTTAGCCGCGGCGTCCACCATGGCAGTCAGCTCCTGCATAGTGCCCTCCTCCAGCCCCGCTTCCTGCAACACCTTCACCGCATTTGTGCGGGACTCTTTCACCCGTTGACGGAACAACGTCACCAAGTTGTTGATCTCTGCCGCCGTCTTGTCTCGCCGAGACGTGGTGATGGGCACCATAACTACCTTCACCTTCAGTCCTTCCTTCGACACTTGCAGACCACCGTCGAAACGGCTCACACGCTGCAGGATCGGCGTTGCGAACGCGGTCGAGTTGGGTGTAATCTCAATCGTGGTGTTGTTCGTCTTCACCACCTGCGCCACCTTGGTCAGCAGCACGTTGTGTCCACCCGCCATCTCCACCTCTAGCAGCTCCAAGCACTTCGCCATGTTCAGCACCTTCATTGCACTAATATTCGCCTTTTCAAACGTCTTGGCGTAGATGGCTTCCAGCTCGTCGGGGAAGTCCTCGGAGACCATCGTCTGGGCCTCTTGCAGGAGCTGCTCGCGCGACTCCTTCTGCTCGCGCGTCTTGCCCATGCGGCGTTCCGCCCGCTCCTCGAAGGTGAGCCGGCGCGACTCGCCCCGGTCACCTTTGTGGACGTCCTTGCGCAGTGGACGGGTGGCAGAGGCCAAGCCTGCGACGGTGGTCCTGTACGCAGGGGACCACGCGGAGCTCGAGGCTTCCAAGAGAAAAAGCGGCGCCTTGACACGAGTAACGGAGCTGTTGACGATTGTCGCAGCCGCTGCAGCGACGGCGGTGCGCTGGAAGCGGCGGAACATCGCAAATCAATGAAAGAATGGGGGGGGGGGGGGAGGGGCTTTGTGAATACTCAATTGTGTGTTGGTGCGCTGCACGCTTGGTTGAAGATCCTACTGTCTCGTATAGAAAGCTCCCTCGGTCAGTTCTTTTTTTTTTTTTTAGGCGCTATGAGTTTGTTGTAAGCCTGTGCTTCTTTTTCTTTTTTTTTTTTTTCCTTTCCAGCCTGTGGTGAGAGGGTTTCCGTAATGATGGTAAGAAAGGGTGAGAGTCAAATGCGGTGAAGGAATTCGAGAACAGTGGCAGCGTTGCGTACTGAGAAAAAAAAAAAAAAGCGCTTTGGTTTGCACTTTTTTAGAGCGATCTAGCTCTAGATTTGTGGTGCTACTCACTTACAAGGCAACACGACCAAAACAAAAAAAAAAGTGAAAAAGGAAAGCCTCAATGTCGATTAAAAAAAAAAAAAGACGTTTTGAATGATCAGATGGGATGCAAAAGCGCGCTACAAAAGACACGTGGCTTGCACATTTCATGTGTGCAAGCTACGAACATGGTGCATTGAACAAGACGTAAAACGCTCCGACGTAGTTGCATGGTCTCACAGAATATCGTTCAATGTGACGCACGCACTTTTGATTTTGTTTTGGTGACTCAGCTGGCAACGTTGCCTGATTCCTTTTTTTCCTCGTCTGTTCTACTTGAATTTTATTTTTTGGAATTGTGTACTTTAAACCGCTTAACTGTTATTGGAAGGCGCAAAACGAGATCGCACCAAGGACAGATTAGAGCACAGTCGACAAGAAAAGACCCGTATAAAAACACACAAGCAAACAGAAGATCGAGTACACATGTTCTGTTACGTGGAGCACCAAACAGTAAAAAAAAAAAAAACGTGTGCGGGCCGACACAAAAAAACAGGTTGAGTATGACCTTCTTTGGTCAGCTTTTCCCGTAAAGAGACTCGTCTATACCCAGTCGTTAATGTGTTCATGGGAATCATGCAGGAATAGTAGCAGGTGCTTCCCACAACATAGTAATAGAAACACGCGCTTGTGAATATACAGGTTGTAGTCATCATTGCCGCATTCAGTCAACAACAACACCATGTAAACGTCTAATTACTTTTCTTTGCCACTGCTGGTCACGCATCGAGCGCTTCCAATCAACCTTGATGCCCACATTGTGCTCTTAGTCTGTTTTTTTTTTTTTTTTATAGAAAACGTAAGAACAGAAAAAAAAAGAGCAAATACACAGGGAACGAGGCTCTCCTTAAAAACAACAACAACAACAACAACAACAACAACTGTTGAAACCAAAAAAAAAAAAAGGAAAAGGAAAAGGTCTCGACTGCCCACCTCGTGAACACTGCAAAAAAAAAAAAAGTGTGGCATAGAGTTAGTGCATTTTGGCACGGGTGGATCGCTGGGACTCTCTCTCGCATTTGACAACATGGTGACAGAAAAAAAAAAAACGAAAGGGAAGGTGAATACGCTTCAAAGATCAAAAGGCAAAAAAAAAAAAAAGGCAACACAACAGCGACACGCTTTTTTCACTTCGTGTTTTTTTTTTTTTGCTAATAAGGGGCTTTCAACAAACACACCCTGAACCTTTTTTTTTTTCTTTCGTACGACCATTTCCCCCCCCCCTCTTCCTCTGTCTTACACAACTCCCCTCCTCACCATTTAATAGCGGCGACGGTTCTTCTTCTGCTTCTCGGCAGCAGCAGCAGCAGCCGCGTGCGAGCGTTCCTGCATGACGGCGTGGGTCAGGTAGGTCATCGCAAACGAGGGACCTAGGATGGGCTGCCACAGCGTAGCAAGATCGCGCTGCAGCTCCATCGAATCTCTCGTAACCCACAACTCCAGGTAGTAGGCACGCTCACGCACCTTCAGCACTACGCCGTTGACCGTCTCGCGCACCGAGGGCGACCAGGAGTCACCGATGGTGCGGCACAGCAGCAGCTCCCACGCCTGATCCACCTGCGCATAGGTGACCTTCACCTTCACAATGCCGCCGTTGCGGTTCGCCGCGTCCTCCCACTTGGGGTCGATGCCGTCGCGGAAGAGGTAGAGGGTGCTGAGGCCCAGCTCGGTCGGCGCCGGAATATTGTTCAGCACCTTCCAGAAGGTCGGGATGCTGTCCACGCGGAAGATCAGCATCGGGTTGTAGTCCTCCTCCTTGATGTTCTCGCCCCACGTCGTGGGCAGATAGAAGAGACACCACAAGTCGTCCAGCATCATCTCAATGTTGTCCTTCTCCGGGTCTTCTGACGGGATAAGGGTGAGCGGCGACGGCTTAGCGAGCACGACACGCGCTAATGTGCGCTGCGGCACGTAGGCCGCCGCGCTCACGCTAAGGATGCTGTTCTTGCTAATCTCCGCAATCTCCTTCGCCGACTTCATGTCCAGCCGGACAGGCCGAATTGCCGGTGAGTTCTGCGCGCTACGCCGCGGTGCCGTGGACGGTGTCATCTTCCCCGTCGCCGCCCCTGTTGCAGATGCGGGTGCCTTCGTCAGCTCCATGTCCGCTGTCGACGTGGGCAGCGCCTCGAGACCGCCATCGGTCGTGCTGCGACGGCCCGGTACGAACTCCTGCGCATGTGGGTTCATGCTGTGTCTCGGGCCCACGAAGGGACTCATCCGCGCCGGCACGCTGCGCGCCAGCACCGCCGGACTGCGCTCACTCGACAGGGAGGCCGGGGAGGGCGGCGGGTAGGACAGCAGGCCGTCCATCGCCTTGTAGACGCCACCAGGGCCCGGTGGGTGGGTCGGCCCCATGTGCGAGGGCGGCATCGGACTCGTTGTGTTGACACCGGTGCGTGTGACACTGATCTTCGACTTCGCAACTGGCGGTGCCGCAGGGGGCTGCGGGGAGGCGGCGGCGGGCTGGGCCGGCGGCGGTGTTGGCGCTACCGGCGGCGGTGCCGTTGTGGAGGACGGTAATGGCGCCATCTTTTTTCGCATGAAGCTCGGCACATAGTCGGCCGCACCAAGGTTTAGCGTGGTCATGATAAGCTAGTGTGAACTTCTCTGTGTGTATATAATGTGTATGTGTGTGTGTGTGTGCTCCTGTCAGTTCTTTTTTTTTTTTTCACAAAAGGTGAGCAAATGAACTACTGATCCGTGCAGCGGATATGGCAGATGTGGAATTGAACTTGACGTGTGAGCGTGCACGCGTGGAAGTGCACTTTTTCTTGCTGTGACTGCCAGCGCTGTTCTACAAGAGGCACTGGTGCAGAGAAAAAAAAAAAAAAGAGGGAGAGAGAAGGATAAAAAAAGTACAACCCCAAAAAGAGGCTTTGTTCTTCTTGAAAAATACCGCAGGTCGACAATGCCTGGTGGAACGCACCATCGATCCTCTTTTTTTTTTTTTTTTTTGAATAAGCACTGCGCTTAGTGATCTGCGGATAAAAAAGAACTTCTCATCGGCAGCACACAGATACGCACATCCATTTTCACCTCCACCATAGAGGGGTGTGTGTGTGTGTGTGCGTGAGGGAACACAGCTTTTCAGTCATGATTAAAATCGCTACTGTGTTTTCTCACAATCGCCACTGCTTTCTGATTTATTATTCATGCTTTTCCTTTCTTTTTATTTGACTTTGTTAACTTAACCTAAACGTATTTGTATGAAGAAATAGTGGCGTTAAAACCGACGAGTTTGGCATCGAAACAGAGATGCACATACAGACACACACACACAAAAAAAAAAAAAAGACAGGAAGAAAAAAAAAGCAATCAAAAGTGATAGAGAGTAATGACTGCAAGTCAGAGTCGCGCACACACGCGAGTACAAATATACGCGAAGGCCCTCTGTCTTCTTCTGCTGTTGCTTGTGAGGCACTCGTTTCTATTTAAGGGTTTTAAACGCAGTTGAGCCTTCGTCCGCTGCGGCAAAAAGCGAAGCGATATAGTAGTAAAAAAAAAAAAAAAACAGAGAAAAACGAGCTTTCATCTCCGTATATATATTTAAACAAATCAGGGGGAAAAAACGTGCAGATTAACAACGTCCGGCGGTGAAACGACGTGTCTGTTCTCACCTTGCGCAACACGAGAAAATAAAATAAAAAGCAGAACGGTGAGTTACGCATCCACAGAAAGAGAGAACTCAAGCCACAACGTCTTTTCTAACATCCGCTCGTTTTGACGCATGCTCTGCAGTCGACTGCGTTTTCCTCTCTCTTTTTTTATGGCTGCCCTTTTGACGTTTTAAAAGATCGCTGAAGAAAACAAATAAGAAAAAAAAAAAAGCGGCACGCGACAGGTTTTTGCTCTTCCCATGCGGCCTCTCTTGATATTAAATGGGTGTGCCTGCGCTCTCTCAACGACACCATAACAGTTAATCACGCACACACACACACATACACGCAGGTAGGCCAACGTGTGAGATACGCAATACACTTACGGAGTGGTGCGTTGCGGGTCGCGGGGAAAGAGCGAGACGAGACGCACGTTGCTCAGGCCGAGGTACAGCATCACGACACGTTCCAGACCGACACCGAAGCCGCCGTGCGGCCAGGCACCGAGGCGGAAGGAGTCAACGTACTCCTTGATCGGGGTGAGGTCGACGTTCAGCGACTTGGCCCGTGCGAGCAGCAGCTCGGGATCGTGGATACGCTGCGCGCCGCTGGAAATCTCCTCGCCGCGGATGAACATGTCGTACGAGTTGGTGAAGCGCGGGTCGTCCTTGCATTCCATCGTGTAGAAGGGCCGTACAGAGGACGGGAAGCGGTCCGAGATGAAAAAGTCGGTGCCGTAGCGCTCTTTGACCAGCTTGCCAAGCAGCTTCTCATTCGTCGTATTGATATCGTCCGTCGGCTCCAGCTTCTCCTCCAGCACCTCGTTCAGCAGCTCGATGCAGTGCATGTAGTTAATGCGCAGCATGCGGCTGTCCATGTTGTGCACGCGGGCCTGGTACTTGTCGGTGGGCTCAACGTTATCGGCGATGACGCCGACGCCGAGCTCCTTCATCTTCTCCGGCGTCAGCTTCCACACGAGCGGCTCGAAGGGGTACTGCTGGCGCACGTCCTCCAGCTCCTTCGTGTGGGTGGCGAGGTGCTCGAAGATGTAGTTGAAGAGGCTCTCGGCGAGGTCCAGCACCTCGTAGTAGTGCTCGTTGATGCGCATCTCAACATCCAAGCCAACGAACTCTGTCAGGTGGCGGTGCGTGTTGCTGTTCTCGGCGCGGAAGACTGGCCCGACCTCGAAGACGCGCGGCAGGTCACCCTGCAGCGCCATCTGCTTGTACAGCTGCGGCGACTGGGCAAGGTAGGCGAAGCGGTTGAAGTACTGCAGCTTGAACACGTTCGCGCCGCCCTCGCTCGGCGCGTTGATGATCTTTGGTGAGTGAATCTCGTAGAAGTCATTGTCGATGAGGTACTGGCGGAAGTACTGACCCACGCGGGACTGCAGGCGGAAGATGGCTCCAGAGGCTTGCGAGCGCATGTCCATCCAACGGCTGTTGAGCCGCGTGTCGAAATTCACTTTTACGCCCTCGTCCGTTTCCTTACGGTTGGCGTCCTCCAGGGTGAAGGGCAACGTGCGCAACGACTCCGTCACGGTGTGGATCTTCGACACCTTCAGCTCGATGCCGGAGTGCGAGGTAGACGTGATGGGCTGGTCGACCTTCACTACCGTCGCCTCCACGTCCACGATCGACTCGGTCGGGATCTGGCCCATAAAGTCAATCATCTCCTTTGGAATGGCGTCGTCGACGGCCGCCACGGCCTGGACCGAGTCGCTGCCGTCGCGCAGCACCATAAACGCCATCTTGCCCTTCTTGCGGGTCGCCGTCACGCGCGCGCGAATCAGCACCGACTTGTCGACGTACTCCGGCTTGGACAGGTCGGCCACCGGGACGAAGGTGTGCGAGTTGTATGTGGTGGACTGTACCATCGGCGCAACACCGAAGGTGTCCTTGTACTTCTCGAGCAGGGCCGCCTTCTCCTCCGCCCGGGCCTTTTCCTGCGCCAGACGGGCCGCCTTGCGTGCCTCCTTCGCGTCGACTTTTTTATTCTCGGCAGGGACCTCATCCTCTGGCAGCTTCTCCGGCGCAGGCGCCTCAGCATCGACGTGATTGGAACTCATCGTTTAAAGGGAGGCGGCTGTGTGCACTTCACGAAAATAGGAAAAGAAGGAAAAGAGAAAAAAAAAATGAAAAACGAAACCTGCTATTCTTGTTTCAGACGGGAGTGGAGTGTACCGAATGAAAAATGGGTAGGTAAGACTAGGTAAAAAGGTTTAAAAAAAAAAAGAGAGTGAGAGACCTTTGCAGAATCCTGTGACAGACGTCTCGCGTTTGAGAGGGAGAAAAGGAAGAAGCAAACCAATCGAAACCAAAAAAAGGATGGAGGGAGAAGTCGTTACGATGTGCTATTCGCTTCGTTGCTTCTCGTATTGCCGCTACTACTCCACGTGCCGCCCACTTTTAACAAAAATGGCAGCCGCGGCGATCATGCAGCGCCTGTTGGAGAGGGAGGGGGGGAGGGGGAGGAGGACGAGGACAAAAAAAAAAAAAGAGAACAGCTACTCTTTTGACATGTTTGCTTTCTTTTTCCTTAGGTTGGAGAGTGAGAGGTAGAGAATGACATTGAAAAGGTCCTTTTTTCCCTCTTTCAATCACGTGAAATAAGCTGTCAAGCACAGAGGGCTCTGTATTAGCAAATAACGACAGAAGAAGAAAAGAAGAAAAAAAAATGAAGTCTAAGATGCCGAAAGAGACAGGGATTAAAAAAAAAAAAAAAGGACACATTGCTTTCCAAAGCTATACGAAGCGCCTTTTTTTTTTTTTTACTTCAGCTGATGTATTGTCAAACTGGTAGATTTGCCATGTCTTCGACATCCACAGCATCTGTTGCACCAACCCCGTCCTTTTTCTTCTGCTTCTTCAGCACCTGTCGCCGCTGCACCTCCTTCTGCAGAGCAGCCTGGTCCTGCAGCCGGCGCAACGTGAAGTTTGCGGCTTCGCTTCGAGCAGCATCACTGCCATCATCACCGCTGTCGTTGCCGTGGTGGCTCATCCTCATCCCCACTCCACGTCGTCGCGTCACACGCAGCCACTGAGGCAGCACGTCGCCGAGCTGAGCGATGCCCAGCTCCTCCACGACACGTCGCAGTGACGGCTCCAACTGCTGTAGCACCGCTGCTGCGTCGTAGTCCATCTTCCCTTCTGGCATGTGGGCGTAGAGGGCCATCGCGATGTCGAGCGGCTGCCGCTGCGAGGCCCGTCGAATCAGAACTTTAGTCGGGTCCTCCTCCTCCATGTAGTCCACCGTGAAGTAGTGTGGGTACGTCGCAAGCCACGGGGCGACCTTTGCCGGTAAGCCGGAGGTGCGCATCTCAACCGGCAGCAGCGCCATCGCGTCACGCAGGTTGAGGGACCGGTCAGGAGGGAAGCGGTCGTACCACGCGTTGAGGATCTCCTCTCGCGTGTACGTCACAGGCTTCGCGGATGCGGAGGACGGTGGCGAAGACGGCGCTGCTGGTTCTTTTTCCTCCGTTGCCGTGCCCGCGTTTAGGGACAGCTGCGCTGTGGCGGTACCGTCGCTGGCGGCAAGTGCGGGCTGCAGCGGCGGTGAGTTCTTGTAGATCCACATGGAGACCTGCAACATGTCCGTCGACACCGCCAGCGCGCGGCCGTGAGCCCGCAAAAAGCCGGCGAAGCTACGGAACTGCTGCTTCAGCAGGTGTTTCTGCTCCCGCGTAAGCTGCTCATACAGGGAGGTGATGCTGACCCAGTGAGGGATGTCGCTGTCACAGACCGCGCGCTTAATCATCGCGGCAATGTCCGGGAAGGGGGACGTCTCCAGTGTGAATTCGTCCAGCGCGAGTGGGGCCAGGTACCGCGGGCGGCGTCGGATGTTACCACCTACCACCTGGAACTCCTCCGGTAGTTTACTGGCGATGGAGAGCAGTCCGCCCTGGCAATCGAAATAAGGGTGAAACAGCACATCTTCTGGGATGCTCTCCTCTAACTCTTCAATTGGTGTGAAGGTGTCCGGCACCAGAGTGCGCAGGCGATCCACCACCGGAACACGCTCCTCCAGCCGCACCTGCACCGCCGGTGGTGGTGCAGGCGGCTTTACGTAGACGGTGCCCTGCACACTGTCGAGGCTCTCCGTGCTGGTGATGAACTCCGGTTTGGCAATGTAGCTCGTCGTCTCGCCAACGTCGGTCATTATGTACTTCTCATCCGCCACACCGCGCTGCGGGTGACTCACGTCCGGGTGCAGCCGTACCAGACTCGCCCCAATCGTGTTTCCCTGTACCTCGAACAGAAAGGGGAAACGCTTCAGGAAGAAAAGAAGGCGGCCGCGACCGAGAAACTGCTCGCGCAGCTCCTCCGGCAGCACCGAGGCTACACAGGGCACACTCACCTTGAAGGTGGGAATGAAAGGCACGAAGCTGTTGAGCACCTCCTGCGGGGAGCGCAGCATCACGGCTGGGTTGTGCGTTGTGCCGGCCCCCGAAGCGGTGCCGAGGTGCGCGGAGGTCAGCGGAGGAGGCGGCGGGAGCCCCGCAGCGCCAATGTGGCCCGGTCGTCTTGATGACGGCAGCGGCGGTGGTGGTGGCAGACCGCCCCTGCGCGCCGTTGTCAGCCATCGTCGCTGTGTCAGTGCTGCAGACGTGCGGCTTAACATGGGTGAACGTATGGAGAGGGCGCAACGACTCCAACTGGAGAAAGCGCCGCGGCTGCAGGCGGGTGCCCCGACACACAGACGACAGTACATCAGGGAAAAGGCGACGCTAACGAGCTGTATTACTATTAATATCACTGCGTACTTTTCTGCTTTGAGTTTGTGATACAGGAAGAAGAAAAAAAAAAAAAAACAGAGCCGTGGAGTAGTTTGAGTTCATTCTTTCAAAATGACAAGGAAGCGAGACTGAGAAACACATACGGCTCCTTCAAGAGCGTAGCCGGGGTCATGTGGCCTCAAATGCGCAATTCTATAGGCCTTTTTTTTTCCACCCATTGTTGTCAACGTCAAAAAAAAAAAAAAGCAGTTGTCAGAAATAGACCAGCACGTCATGCGCATCACATCGAATGGCATCCTTCCCCTGCGTGCCACCCTTTCGTTTGCATATAAGTCTGTGTGCTTGGTTGGGACGGTGGCAGTCAAAGCGACAGGCATAAACCACAGTTCGATGTGGCATCTCACATTGCCTCAAAGCGGATGTTGCTCCGCCGCACAAGCCTTTTCGTTTCCTTTTTTTTTTTTAAAGCTCCTTATTTGTCTGACGAAACCGCGTAGTTTATCAGTTTAGCCTTAAATCTGAAAAACAACAAAACAAACACAAAAGAGAGAAAAGTCAGTTATTATTATTGTTTTTTTTTTTTAAAGGTCAAAAAGAAAACAAGAAGAGTGTTATTTAAACGACTTTGGTCACAGCCCGCAAAGAGACGGCTAAATCAACGGACACTGGCGACTACTGTTCCTATCCACTTGAGCAACTTCCAAAGGGAGAACAACAACAAAAACGCACTTAACGGTGCACGCAACGGCAACGTGCACGAAGAAGCGCGCGAATACACACACATACACACGCGGGCAGAGGAAGAAAAGAGCAGAGAAAGTAACATCTTTGATAATAATGTGCTCACGCTACACCCTGCTTCATGCGAAGAGCCGCCACAATCTCGCGCCGAATCTCAGGGGTTATCATGTAGTGAAAATGCACGTTGCACACGCTCGACAGCAGGCCAAGCTGTGCTTCGGTTAGGTCCGCCTTGTAGTGTTGAATGAAAATGAGCAGCGTCTGATGCCAAAGCACCGGGAGCGCTTCCTCCTTCGTGTGCGTCTCCAGGAAGCGGTGGAAGTACTTGACGAGCTCGTCAATGGCCTGGTAGGGCAGCGCCATCTTCTTGTCAATCAGGACGCGCAGAAAGACCGAACACGGTCCACTAAAGGGCTGCTGGGCGATCTTGTAAATGGTCACGGCGGTAGGCACCGGGGGCAGATGGGAGCGCTGCAGCACGCTGGCCACGACGAGCGCCTCACGCAGCGTGCACTCCTCGTCTGTGGCGAGCGGCAGGAGAAAACCCTTGAAAAAGGCGACCGGCTTGAAGAGAGCCTTGCGCACGGCCATGTACAGCGCCGGGTGCAGCTTCTTCTCCTCCAGCAAACGCTCGTGCACGATGGGCAACAGCACCGCGGCGTAGTAGCGCTGCAGCATGCTCTCGTTCAGGTTCGCGGCAAAGATGCGGGTGGCTTGGTAGGTGGCGTGCGGCGACCACTGGTCCGGCTTCGTTAGCATCAGCAATGGCTCCCAGTTCTTCACGTTCGGCAAAATCTTGAACGCCTTTGGAATCTTGCCCGACGTGTACCGCTTCAGCACTGTCCCGATCGCCGTGTAGACACGTGCGACACGGTTGTCGATCTTCTCCTCGCTACCCTCGTCGTTGGCGTTGCTGTGGCTGCCCGCAATCGCGCCGGAGCTCTGCGCGCCGTCCTCTTTCTCTTTGATTTTCTCCATAATCATGTCGGCCAGGTTGCGGCTCTGCACGCGTGAGGTGGGTTGGAAGGCTTTCAGCAGCCTCGCCTCCTCCTCGTCGATGCCGTACATCTCCGGCGTAACCTCGCCCATCGCCTCGGACGGCAGCTCCGACACGACCGACTCTGCGTCATCGTACTCCAACTCCACCACGTCGTTGTCCGCGGCCGCCTCCAGCTCGTACTCGCGTGCCCGATCCTCTGTCGTCATTTCCTCATTGTCGATCAACGCGCGCAGACCGTCGTCGTCCGCCTCTTCTTCCTGGCCGCTGCTGTTGCCGACACGTCCGCCAACGTACGCCTCCGCCTCCTCCTCGGCAGTCACCTCATCTTGAATGTGCTCGAGCTGTTGCTTCGCCGTGCGCAGAATGCGCTTCGTCGTGTGATTTGGAATAAGGTAGCCTGCCCCATCCACGGCGTTGCCGTCGTCGACGCGGTGGTGATGCGAGGCCTTGGCACTGGCGAAGCGCTCGGCGTTGATGTCGTCGCCGAGCGGGTTCGACCGCTGCGACTCTCTCTTCGCCTTTTCTTTTCCAGGCATCGCAAGAGTATAAAACTAAGTGCGTGCGTGTTTGTATGTCGTCTTTCTTTTTTTTTTTTTTGTGTGTGTATGTGAAATAGTCATGCTGGACGGAAGAAAAAAGAAAAGAACAAGAAGAAGACAGCGAAGAAAGGAAACGGGACAGTAGAATTGCAAGAAGACAAGAGTTGCTTCCCTTAATAGACCTTCATCAGAGAAAGAAAAAGATAGGGTGAACGGCGGCATGGGGCATAGTAAAGTATGTGCGTTATAAATCACCACCACAACTAAAAAAAAAAAAAAAGAGGGGGGCCCGTCTAAACGAACTAGAGTAAGATGAGGTTTCTTTTTTCCTTTAAACTAGCATTCACTCTTTTCAGAGGTCCTACGACAAATGTCCTTTTCGTTTCGTTTCTTTGCTGTTGAATACGTTTTTAAGAGAGCGCCCTTCAGCTAACCGGCAAACCACTTTTTTTTTTGTTCCTCCTCTTTTCTTCAAAGACAAAGACGGATACCGAGAAATATAACAACCCGAAAGAAAAAAAAAAAAAAGAAAAGAAGAAGTGGTGCTGATTTTTTTTTTACTTGCCGATCTATCTAATGGCAGAAAATAACATATCGAAAAAACAAAAATAGAGAACGTGTGTGCTTTCTTCTCAACCTTACCACGAGAAATAAAAGGCTGCACCGACAAAAAAAAAAAAAACGCCCAAAGAAGGAAAGTAGCAGACAATCAAGTTCACCGCCATCTAACAGAAATGAACAAACAAACAAACAAACAAACAAAAAAAAAAAAACATGAGCAAGAGCCAAAAAAAAAAAAAAAGGTTCAACAGGACACAAGTCCAACACAGGTGCGCATAGAAAACCCAGCGACGGAGTCTGAAAATCGATCTCAGTGCCTCAGGAGACTTCTTTCCATTTCCGTATCCCTTTTGTGTCTTTTTTTTTTTTTTCTTCTTCTTTGCTTTTAATTCACGATGCGCGGGGGAGAAGGCGGCGGCGGGATTTGCTTGACGCGCTGCGTCGCCTTCTTCCACATCATCACGTCCTCGTTGCGTCGCAGCAAATCAGCCTGCACCCACTGCAGCCGCTTCTCCTTCCGCGCGAGCCGACGGTCTCGCTCCTCCAGAATTCCCAGCCACAAGGAGACCTGCTTGCTGAGCTGCTCCACCTCGTTAATCTGCTGCTGCGCCGCCTTCTGCTGCTCATCGTGCTGCTGCAGCTGCGCGTTGTACTCCGCCTCCCGCTTGCGCAGCTGATCCTTCCGCTCGCTCAGCGCGTCCTCCATCTTTGTCACTTCGCGCTCCACGATGATGCGGGCCTCGCGCTGCTCCGCCAAGTCGAGCGCTCGCTGGTTCAGCAGCCGCCGTTTCTCCTCGACCGACGCGCCGCGCTCCAGGACGGGCTTGGTCGCCTGCATCGCCACTGCAAACTTCGCTTCAATGGAGGCCAGCGTAGCTTCCAACGCGGCCGCCTCACGATGGCGCACGTCCTCGAGCGTCGCCCCGCCTGGTGGAGACGTACGCAATTCCGTGTCCTTTTGAACGAGCAGGCTGCGCTGCTGCGCGAGCGCCTGCGCCTTCTCCTGGTGCGGCAGCGGCGAGGGAAAGTGTCGTACGCCCGTCCGCTCCGCCGCGTACTCGACGCCGCGCTGCAGGAAGAGGAGCTGCCGGTACGCCGTCTCCAGCTGATCGAACGTGGTGGAGAAGCTGGTGGTGGTGGCCGCCGTGGCCGCCGCAGGGGGAACCGGTGGAGCCGACGAGCTGGAGTTCGCGACGGGTGGCGAGGGTGATGCGCCTGTTTGCACATTCGCCACGGCTGCGTTGGCGATGGCTGTGACAGAGGCGACACGTGAGGCCGTGCTGCCGAGGTTCAGCGCCGCATACGCAGCCGCGGGGGAGAGGTAGCTGTCGGAGCTGTCCGTGCTGTCGGAGAGGTCGCTTTCCGCGTCGGCGTTCAGCTCCACCGACGGCTCCGACGTTGTCACCGAGGACGCGCTGGAGTCCTCGGGGTCGCGGTGGAGCTGCGTGAAGCCACTCATGGCGGCAGTGGCTTCATCAGAGGTGTGGAAAGGGCTGTGGCGCTGAAGCTGTTGGGCCTGGTGCAAGCGATGCTGACGGTACAGCTCCGCCGCTCGTTGAATGAGGGGGTGAGCGGAGGAGCTAGCCGTACCACCAGCATTAGCGGCAACGGAGGCGACGCGCGTGGCGGACGACGAGCCCAACGACGGGTCGTGTGCCGCGGGTGGCGGTGAAGTGTTGGATGTCCTCTCGGAAGGCAGCTCCGTCCTGTGCCGATCTGGTGATCCGCTGTAGGCACGAAAGATGCGCCGCAACACGTTGTCCAGCGTCGGCGGCGGCCCTTGTTCTTCTTGCGGCTCTTGCCCCGCCTCCTCCTCTTCCTCGCTGCAGTCGTCCTCCTCGTACTCCTCGACCTCCTCGACTTCATACTCCACGTAGTCGCTCTCCTCGTCGCTATTCCCTTCCCCCTCTCCCTCCTCCTCCGATTCGTTGTCGTAGTAGCCGAAGACGTCGGAGGCACGCAGCGGGGAGGTGGTGCTGCGGGTTGTCGCCGCCTCTGCCGCTGCTGCCGCCACAGACGGTGGTGGCGGTGGAGGGGCTGAAGCATCAGCAGCAGCAGCAGAGGCAACAGCTGAAGCGGCAGTGGTGTCTTTGTTCTTAGTGAGGACAGGTGGAACATGCGTGTGCGTCTCCGCCGTCGCGGCTAAGGGACTCATGGCCGCAGATTTCACGAAGTCGTCAACCAAGCTGCGTGCCAGCCGTGGCGCCGGCGCGGGCGGTGCTTGGTAGCGCGAGCGCGACAGAGGCGATGTCCGCATGGCCTCCGCCTTTCCACTTCCTGCCGTCGCAGACGTGGCTGCTGCAGCTGCAGCTGTGGTTGTTGTTGTTGTGACAGCTGCCGGTGCCTTGGCCCCACCACTCGGGGAACTGCCGGCGGTCAGAGGGGTTTGAAGCATGGCGTCTGCTGCGCTGGAGGCGGGAGCAGCGGTGGTGGTGTTGTGTGTAATGGGATTCGGGGAGTGGATCGGAGGTGGCGCGCGCATCGGTTTGCCTGCCGTTCTGTTTGTAGCCGCCGTCGCTGCTGCTGCTGTTGACGTTGCTGAGGCTGGAGCAGCACCAGCAGCAGCACTGGATGCTGCCTCGTTCCGCTTAGCCGCAATGTTGTACAGCTCTAGCCGCTCCTGCAACTGCTGAATGCGCTGTTGCTGCACCGTTCGCTTGTTCGCTTCCGTCATTACTCGTTTCGTGTGCAAGTAGGTGTGTGAGTGCGTGCGTGCTGGTGTGCGAGTGAGGATGTATGTCCACGTGTGCGTAAACCCTAAAAAAAGTGATTATCTTGAATTGAAAGGCAATAAAGACAAAAAGAATGAGAACTTCTATTGTGTTTGATTTTCTTATTTTCGATTAAAAAACGGTTAGTTATGTGTTTTGCTGCCTAGGTGTTGATTTAACACAAGTGCACGCAACGCCAAAACACACACACAACAACAATAAAAAAAAAAAAACGTTTGTTTTTTCTCCCTAGTTCTGCTCCTTCCGTAAAGAAGATAGAGTGATCAAAGAAAAAAAAAAAAAGGCCTCCCTCCAAAAAAAGTAGATCAGCACTTTAGAACCTATAAACGCTTGCCGATCCTCTCGTCGATTAAAAAAAAAAAAAAAGGAAACCGAATACAGCCCTTCACCTCAATCAAATTGTACTTTGATCGGGTGGAGACTAGTCAGGCAAAGAAACGTCAACAATAGTAAATGATAATAATAGTTAAATAATGCGTTGATTCAAGCGGGAAAGGGAAATTAATTGCAGCAGTGAATATGAACTTCTCGTTCTGCTAAAAGGAGGAAAAAGAAATTGACCTGTTAGAAGTCACTTATTCAAGCTGAGTAGGTTTTACTCTTCCTGTTCACCAAAAAACGTCCACACAAGTTTGATTCGAGAAGATACGCTGGTATGATGGGAAGAGAGATAAAAGTAAGAAAGAGAGAAAAAAAGAAAGGGATAGGGTGAACAGAGGGAAACGGGAGATTCGTCCTTTCATCCGCTATACATCATGGGAGATGCATAAAGGGCGGTAGCAACGCGTGTCACACTGAATAAGCCTGGCTTTGTGTGCTTGTGTGTGTGTGGAACTTGAGAACGCGCAAGAAAAAGGTGTCTTGGTAACATTGTGAGTACTTCACTCAGGTTACTCCTTCAACTGATGTAAAGCCGGCTACGCCCATCCGACCGAAACTGCTTTCACAACTCCAGTGATGTCATTGTCTTTCTTTTTTCCCCTCTTGATTCTACGCACCGTCTCATAATGCAAAGTCTGAAATCTAGAAAAAAAAAAAGAAAAGCAACGAGGCACCTTTGCAGAGATAAAAAGAAGAGGTCTTTGTACACAACACAACGTCAGTAGGGCCTTTAAGAAAGCTGTATCTACTAAAAAAAAAAAAAAAGAAGCGAGACTCAACAATTCATGAAAAAAAAAAAACACAAACACACATACATATAACAGCTCTAAAAGACAAAAAAAAAAAAAAGCAGGGAGTTTAAGAAGAAATAAGGAAGAATAGAGAAAAAAGGGGAGATCTGGGGAAAAAAGCAAACATGTCTTTTCTCTCTCTGGGTTCGCTGAAACAGCTTTTCACCGCTCGCTTACACCTGTGCTTGGTTTCGAATGAGCGTGCGGATCTCCGCCAGCAGCTTCTTCTTCAGCACATGGTCCTCTCGTGCGAGCGCCGAGCCCTCTTCCTTTAGAAACAGCTTCATCTCCTTCTTGCTGAGGTTGGCAAGGCTCTGTCGAATAGTGTGCTGCATCACGTAGGCCTTCAGCTCTTCGTGGCGCATCGCGTGCGTGCGTGACCCGCTTCTTGACTCGGTGGAAGTCGAGCGGGGAGTGGCGGGTGACTGCGTGCGTGACGAGGCGTTTGACGGCGACGGCGGCGTTGCTGCGGGTGAGCGGCTGCCAGCACGACGAAGACCGGCGGTGCGGCGTTGCCTTGCAGGTGACCTCACGGCAGACGGCGGGGGTGCCGGGGGTAGCGCCGTTGACGTGCGCCTCGGCGTCGCGCTCTGCGACTGCTCTTGACGCGGCCTTTTCAGGCGTGGGCGACGCACCGACGTCCGCGCCGCCTCCTCACTTTCTTCCTCACTCTCGACATCTTCCTCCTCCTCCTCGTCGCTGTCGCACCAGGAGTTCGAGTCGGGAAAGACGACCACCTTCGTTGGTGTCACACTCTCCAGCCTGTCTGGGCTCACGAACGTAACGGACTTGCGAGGGGAGGCGGCGTGTGTGGGGTTCCCGGTGTAGCGACTGCTGTGCAGCAGCAGCAGCGCCTCTCGTGACCGCGCCACGACGTCGGGCGCCAGCGGTGCAGGCGACGTGCCCTCCATGGTCTCGCATGGCGTACTCTGCAGGGAGCGGCGGATGCGCTGCAGCAGCGACGGTGAAGACGAGCTGTCCGTCACGTCGGACACCTTCGCGGAGCCCACCATCGTCGCAGTAGCAACAGTAGACATGTTGAAGCCGGCGGCGGCGGAGGTGCGCCACGGCTCGACCGGCGTCGGTGGCGGTGCAGACGGAGGCGGCGACGGCGACGATGACACGCGACGGGCAAGCCACCCGACGAGGCCACAGCGTGGCGATGAGGCGGACGTGGGTGGCTGCGCCTCCTCGGTCGCGCGCGTCAGTGCCATCGGCGTGGAGGGCGGTGCCGCTGGCAGCGCAGGAGAGGTGTTCGAGAAAGATGAGAGTCCACCTTCACATCGGGTGGGGGTGTGCATGTTTGTTTGCTGCTGCTGCTGCTGCGCTGCTGCTTCAGTTGCCGTGGTGATACTGGCAGGGTGGGTGCTGTCGCTTTGCGAGAGTGGTGGGGATGGCGTGCTGGCGCGGCGTGCAGGCGACTGCGAGAGGCGCTTCTCCAGTGCCTTCACCACCAGCAACTCCTGCTGCCGCGTGCGGTCCAGCATTTCCTGCGCGCGTTGGATGACGCTGTCGCATTCCGAGTTGAAGGCGCGCAGGGACGGCGCGGGGGCGGAGGGGTCAGCTTGCGTAGTGCTCGTGTCGCGGCGTCGCGCGAGGGAGGCCTGGACGCGGCTGCGCAGCCCCGAGTCAACGCGGCTGGGCACCTGAGTGTAGTCGGGCAGCGAATTGTCATACAAAACGTTGCGGGTGTGCAGGAGCTGCGCTGCCCCTGCA
Organism: Lotmaria passim; assembly: GCA_037349495.1. Lineage (NCBI taxonomy): Eukaryota > Euglenozoa > Kinetoplastea > Trypanosomatida > Trypanosomatidae > Lotmaria > Lotmaria passim. The sequence goes on from CP140195.1 coordinate 994,448, forward strand.
ATGGGGGGCGTAGGATTCGCAGAGGTGGTTTGACGCTGTTGTTCCTCCAGCGTCGTCTGTGCGCGTCGCAGACTGGACTCTGTGGGTTTGAGGAAGGACATGAAGTGTGCGCCCGAGCAGAAGGGTTCTAATTAAAGCGTATAACCTTGATTCGCAAAGATATATATATATATCTGTGTGTGGACAATGCGTCCGGTTCTGTAGTTGTTGCTGGTATTTGCCGCAGCAATAACCGTTCTAAACTGACGTTACCTTTTTTTTTTTTGTGTGTCTACTGTACAAGAACAGCGGACTCTACTAGAAGGCTATGAAAAGAACAAAAAAAAAAAAAAAAGGGAGAGAGGAAAAAGCAAAAACAGGCGTGGCACCTTGTGGGGCAGCGCAAGAGAGGAACGGAAGCACAAGATAGAAAACAAGAGAGCGTGTTGAGAAGCAGACGGAAGAAGCAGCTTGCAGTTTCCCTGTTATTCACTGGGCAACAACAACGAAAACAGTCGTCGCACTCAAGTGCAAAGTGCCTCAAACGCGAGGAATTCCGGAAGAAAAAAAAAAAGCACAGGAAACCGCGCAGCTACGCGCACATGTACATAATACAAGGAGGCAGTACATTGTTTGTGAGAAAATAGAAAGAGCCCACTACCGTGCAGAGCTGAGAGGGCTGCGAAAGCGCTTTACAAGAATCTCAGAATCAAGTGTAAATCCAGTCGATGACTAGTCCCTGATTTTTTTTTTTTCTTTTGTGTAACTTGCAGATGTAGCTGGAAAGCGCTTTACATATATGAATATAAACAGAAGAAAAAGGAAAAGAAAAGAGAACGGTGTCAAGCTTCAAGTGAAAGCAGACATAATGATAATAGTAAAGACAAGCTCAAATCAAAAAAAGAAAATTACATGGGTAGAAAAAGAAAGATGAAGAGTGCGATGCATGGCGTAACTCTGTGAAACAATAGCAACAACAACAATAAAAAAAAAAGAAAGCGGAGCTGAGACGATAAAAATTCGCTGCATTAGACTTCTTTTAAAACCGGAACAGGGCTTTTTTTTTTTTACTTTTCATAAGCTCTTTTTTGTGTTCTTTTTTCAATTGCGCAGCAAAACCTCGTGAGCCCACACGCGAGCATCATCGCCGCGACCCTTTCGACGGCTGCGGGCGGCCTTTTCGCGTTGCAGGAGCCTCCCGGCGGTAACGCACCGCGTTTAACTCCGCGTCGACGGTCGTCCGCGGCGGCGGCGACGGCCCACGCCCGATGGACAGCCGCGCATCGACGCTCAGCGTCACCGCGTCCAACTCGGCCAGGCGCGACTGCAGCGCCATAATCCGCACCGCCTGCCGCACCACCGACGCCTGCTGCTCCTTCAAACTGCTGTGCAATGCGACGAGGTGCGCGTGTGCCTGAGGCGACATACTGGGCCGACTGGAGCGCGACGGCGGCTTGGGCGAGGGCGTCGCTGCGCCAGCCATGTTGCTGGCGCTGTTGATTTTCTCAGCGCTTCCTGCAGCGTCCGTCGCGAGCGGTGAAGCGGCCGTCTCGAAGGCCACGTCCGCCGGATCGCCTTTGCCGTCGCAGGCCGGCTCCACGTATTGCTCCAGTAGCGCGTTGTAGGCGAACAGCGCCTCCCTAAGTTGACGCTGTCGCTGCTGCAATTCATGCTGCATGGCGTGAATCGCGTGCGCGTCCACCTCCATGTCTGTGTTGTGCAGAAAGAGCACTCGGCTGCACGGCAGCGTCGACGTGCCAGCGGTAGTGAAAGACGAAAATGAAGGATCACCGGGAGCTGACACAGGCGCAGTGATGGAAGGCCCAACTGCCGTAACAGAGCTGCTGCTGCCATTCATGTTGCCTCCACCACCACCATTGCTGCTGTCGTTGTTAGTGTTAAAGAGATCGAAAGGGTTGAGCCGCAGCACGCCAATCCTTCGGCGCTGACACTCTACCACTGCTTCGTCCGCCGGCTCTGCCGTCTCCTTCTTCTTCTCCTTTGGCCCAACCGCTAGCATCGACATCAGGACCGCCTCGGGCATCGGTGAGATGTCCGGCGAGACGGCGGCCCCGTCGCGTGACCCCCGCGGTGCACCGCCGATGTTGCGGTTGGTGGAGCTGCCGTGCGCGCTGACCGGCGCGCCCGCTTCCGCCATGGCCTTCAGCACCGGTGCCTCCACAAATCGAAAGGTGTCCTCCACCGTCACCGAAAGCAGCAGCGGCTGCTGCAAGGCGACGACGAGGGTCGGCGTGAGGGGCAGCTGCGCTGCGTACACGCCGCTGTCCGACGGCGAGCTGTGTCGGCCCGCCACGGCGCCGTCTGACGTGGCGCCAGAGACTATGTACGGGTCCTCCGTGGCAGAGGCTACTCCACTGCCACCAGCAGCCGTGGGAGGGACGGCCACCGTGTCAGCGGCGGCCGCGACCTTTCTGCGTAGCTTCGCGGCAGAGTTGGAGGAAGCGGACGAGGCACGTCGTGCGGTGCCGCCGTGCCGCGCACCGCCGCGCTGCGGCGACGTTGGGGGCGGCGCAGCGAGGCCTATCTCGAATTCCACCCGCACGCCGCTTCTCTCCTCCGACAAGACATCCACGTTCTGCTTGGCTGGTGCGCTGCCGCGCGCTGTGTCGGCATTGTCGCCGCCCCAACAGCCCTCAATGAGCACACGCGACGTAACCTCGTAGAGAGGCGGAGCAGCAGCAGCCCGCTTGCCTCCTGCTGTGGCGACACCGCCGCCGCTGTTGTTGCCACGAGCGGGAGACGACGTGCCCAGTCGGCCCCCAAAGTCTGCCACTGCTGACGCGGCGCCTTTCCCTTTCCGGCTGCCGAAGAGGTGCTGGGTAACGGGCGGCGGGGTCGGCGCCGTCTGCACGGCGGAGGCGGCGACCGTGGCAGCCGATGAACTCGCTGGCGCTTCGCTGGGCGTCGCACCCACGCCAGCCAGTTTATAGACAAAGGCAGACGCCGGCATCAGCTCCTCAATCGGGTGCGTCTGCACGAGGGGCTCAAAGCTGCTCAAGCCACGCAGCACCAGCAGTTCCACGGCCGCCGCCACAGTGGTGCGCAACAGCGCCTCATCCAAGATGGACGCGGACGTCGCGCTCTCCTGACTTATGGCGGGGAGAAGGGTGGCCTGCGCGGAGGCGGAGGCGGAGGCGGTCGACCGCCGTTGCGCAGAGGACCTGCGTGGTCGCTGCGTCTGCCCCATCCCTCGCGCCACCGCGTCATTCACGGCATTCGCGCTTGAGTCGGTGCCCGTTATCGCAAGGGTGGTGAGGTTGCCTGTCGCAGACCTCCGATGCCCCGTCTTGCGACTCGATGCCGCGGCAGCGGCGACGACTGGCGCGTGATCCGCCCTTCCCTCTGCCGCCTCCCCAGTGCAGCGGTCATCGTTTATGTGAACTCGCTGAACGCTTAACGTCCGCTCGTCGCTGGTGATGGCGACCCAGTCCAGCTCGTCCAGTTGCACACAACCGCGAACCACCGTGTTGCGGTAGGTGTCGAGCAGCGAGAAAGGGTTGCCCTGGAACATCACCTCGGCAAGGGTCTGGTGCGCTGCCACTTTCTTCACCACAGCGTCGATGTCTGTCATGTAGTTGAAGGACGCGTCCAGTACCGCGAGCGCCGGCAGCAGCGCGATGAACTGGACATCCTGCAACTGGTTGTAGGCGAGTCCCAACGTGGTGAGCGACGCGTAGGTCTGCGCAGGAGAGCTGGGCATTTGCTGATCGGCAGGTGAAGCACTGAGAAAGGACTGGAGGTGGCACCCACACGCGATCATCACCCGGCAGTTCGGCGGCAGCGTGCTCAGCTCCGTCAGGCCGGGGTTGTGGTTTAAACGCAACACCTCCAGATGGTCACACTGAGCCAGCGCACCCACCGCGTTGCCCAGCCGCTCCCCCGTCGCGTTCAGCTCTGTGAAAGCAGAGAAGAGAAAGCCGACGGGCACGTGCGCGGCCTTCTCGCGCGCCATCGCGGCGTGCAGCTCCCGCAGCTCACCGGAGGACAGGTGGCCCCACCGCCCGATGCACCGCTCCGACAGCGTGACCAGGTGCAGCAGCGCCTTGCTGTACGCGCGAACAGCGCCACGGATGGCGCGCAGCACGGCAGGGCCGCACCGCGGCGTCGGCTCAATGTCGTCCCATCGCGGCAACAGACCATCCTCCTCTTCCTCCTCCTCAGTGTCGTCTGTTTCGATCAGGTCTAGCTCCCTGTCCATCACAGACGTCAGATCAGCAGTCTCACCTGCCTGCTTTTTGGCGCTGTTGGACGGCCTCACCCTGTCACTGGACTTCTCGGCGACGGAGGTGCGGCCGGCTTGCAGGGCCCGCAGCTTCCGCGCCCACTCAATTAGATAGGGTGACAGAGCAGGCTGCACGGCGACGTGCTCGAAGACGGCGCCGTTTCGCAGCTGCTGCCGCAGCCCCGCCCCTTCCTTCTGCAAATGCGAGAAGATAGCCCAGGAGGGGACACCCGTGTAGGTGTAGAAAATGTCATCCATCACATCTGTTACATCGCGTGTGGCGCTGCTGCGAGCTGCCTTGGCAGTAGCTCCCGTGGAACGAGAAAAAGAAGGAGAGGCGCTGTGTCCTCCGTTTGCTCCGGCCGACGTGGAGGCGTACAGCGAGCCGTACCCTGCAGACACCTCGGCGTCCGTGTCGTAGGCAACGGGCACCGACTGCGTAGCGACCTTCATCACCAAGAACCTCTTGATTGTTCGTTGTTGTGCGGCACAAAAAGGAGACAGACAATGTGTCTCTCTACCTATGAAGCTCGATTCATTTTTTGTCGTTGTTTCGCGTCGTTGATATTAAATAAACAGAGAGGTAAGAGAGAAAAAGTTTGTGCACGGCAGTTGGTGATTAAGAATGAGATGAAGTTGCCGTCCAGAAAGGGGGAAGTTCGTAGCCTCAAAAAAAAAAAAAAAAAAGAGCGAGAGAAACAAGTTCTTTCACATCCACAGAGACTCCATCCCAGTTGAGAAAAACACCTTGCTCCAAGAAGCGTTAGTCAAACGCGTGCGCAGATTTCGGTTCGATCTCCACAACGGTGTCTTGGAACAAGGAGCTTCTTTTCCATTTATTCAGCATTGCAGCTTATTTCCAGTTTTTTTTTTCTTCTTCTTTTTGCTTGTTATATACATGTACGTATTAGCGTCCATGTGCAATACTGGAAATAGCTCAGTGCATCAGCTGCCCAGGAGTATACTCTCTTGTTTTTTTTTTTTATTTCTTCCTCTGCTCTCTTTTCTTAAACACTTTCTGTTAGTTAATGAGAGAGAAAAAAAGAGAGAAGATAAAGTAAGAACTTGTCCATCAACGTCACAACGGCTGCAGCTGAGTTCATCAGTGCATATACACACGTTCAGGTGTCCCTTAACGCGTGTACACGCTGAACTCCACCTTCAGGCTGGAGACGTACTTCACCACACGGCGCACCTTTTCCTCCATCAATTTCGCCGTAAAGCTGTCCGCGGTCACAACACGGCCCAGCTGCTCCAAGACAAACGCCGGCGTCGACTCCGTTTGCCCAGCCCGGACCGCCAGCGTCGACCAAGTTGACGCCTCGTAGCGGTGCTGTGCGGCCTCCAGCGTTTCCCTCGCTGACGCTGCCCACTGTCGCACCGGCAGCTTTGTTGGCGGCGACATCTTCAGCAGCGCCGCGATGAAGTACGCCTGGGGGTAGAGAAAGGCCTCGAAGTCACCAGCGCTATGCGGCTGCGCGGCGTCTGCCACCAGCGACTGCAAGTAGCTGTGCAACTCCTCCAGCGCATCCTCTGTCACCTCAGGCGTTGCCTCGCCGAGCGAGTCGATGTAGGGCCGCAGCACCTTCGCAAGCGGCTGGATGGCCGGCAGATACTCCGTCGGGCCGTTGGCCTCCATTCTCTTACACAGCAGCTCCGGCGCCGGGGCCGTCGCGGCGTCCTTGCTCTCCTTCTTCTTCTTGCTACCGCCCTGACGGTTCGACTGCTGGTAGGTGTGCACGGCTGCCATGTCGTGCAGCAGAAAAGCAGAGGCGAGTATCTGGCGAGTGCGGCGCAGCTGCCAATCCCGCGACGGCACCGGCACCAACGCCTCCGTCAGGGCCTGCACCTGGGCGGAGTGAATGTTGCCCAAAATCACAGACCGTGCCACCACCCAGTCCGTATTGTCCACCAGACTCGCCGTGCTCCGGGCGTCGCTGCACAGCTGCTCCCACGCCTGCCACAGCGCCTCTGTGCGAGTCTCGAAAGACTCAATCACGTCTTTTGCCGTCTGACACTCCGTCAGCGCCGCCGCGTACTCGTTCGCCGGGTACTGCCAGCGGAAGAGGGAGTTGTTCTGCGCAGCCTCGAATCGCTGCACGTCTTGCATGGCGGGCCACGACGTGTAGTTGAACACCTTCGCGCGCAGCAGGCTGCAGTCGCGCTCCTGGCGGCTGTAGTGGTCCTCGGCCCAGCTCTCCCATTCCCCAACGTCGTCCAAGGCCAGGCCGGTGAGCATCGGCCAGTACCCAATATGTGTCATCGTGTCGTGCTGGACGTTCTTGAAGGCGAGCTGGTGCAGCGCCGTGCAGTCGGTGAGGCCCAGCAAGTTTGCAAAGCAGACGGAGTAGATCAGCCAAGTCGGATTGTTCATGCGGCGGTCCACCGACTGCAGTGCATCGAGGCCCTTCACGAGGTGGGCGTAATTCCGCTTGCCGTCAGCCGACCCCGCATACCCACGGAGAGCGATGTTCAGCGCGACGGTGATGTAGCCATCGCAGAGGCCCTCCTCACTCCACGCAAGCCCCTCAGACAATTGGCGGCTGCCCTGATAGGCTGCCACGCACTCGTCGAACAATGCGCGCAGCTCCTCGGCCGCCGGCGTCTGCACCCAAGAGGCGACGTAGCAGCGCAGGCCGAGCACGCGTCGCGTGTGCGCGTCCAGCTCGGCCGCCGGGCCCGTGTGGTGATCTTCTTTGCCAGCGGTGCTGCTCTTGCGCGACCACGCGAAGATCTCCGCCGCGATGGACGGCGTGAGGAAGGTGGAGAGGTCGAGGTAACAGCTGGGCTTGCCGTAGAAGCGCTTGACGTAGGCCACAACCTTTCGGTGCAGCTCCTCTGCCCAGTGGAGGCTGCTAAGCAGGTCGAGCTCTGCCAGGAAGGGGCCACGGCGGACTTTGTTCGGATGCTTCTCCTCCTCTTGCTTCTGCAGTTCCTGTGCCAGCTGCACCGCCTCCTCGAGGGAATGGTGGGCGGTGCTGCAGTCGATCGTGGCGCGCATCTCCGGCACCGGGCCGCGCACCTCCAACATCGTCGACTTCTCCTCTGCCACACCGTCTGCTGCGGTGGAAATGAGGGAGTCCTTGTAAAGGGTGTAGGATGTCCAGTTGTCGCTCTCGGCGGTCCACAGATGACGGGCGACGGCATTGGCGGCCCTGACACGACCCACGCGGCGCAGCATCGTCGACAGCTGCTCGAGACGGGTCGCCAGCAGCCCAATCTTGGCAGCGCGCTCGCTCAGCAGGAAATCCACCGCCGTCGCGTACTGGCCCTGCTGGGCTAAGAGGTCCACGTACGTCTGCACCGTGGAGGGCACGATGTGGCCCTTCTCCGTCAGTACCGCCGCGTCCAGCAGCTTCGTGGCGAGCTTCAGCAACATGTGGTCGCTGCTGTCGGGGGGCACCTGGGCCAGCATCCCTTGCACCATCCACACTTGGTACTTCGGATCGTTGTACTGGCGATAGAGCTGCGTAGCTGTCTGCTGCAACTTTGCGTAAGCCCCCATGCGCGCGTACGTCTGCACCAAGTTCTCCGAGATGTGACGTTCATTCTGCAGCGGCTTTAGGCGTTCGTACGTGGCAGCGAGTTCCTCCCAGCAGCAGCAGTTTTGGAGGACGTGGACGAGGGCATTCACCGCCTTCGGCTTCGTGATCTGCTTCGCACTAAGCTCCACGGCGATCTTCCTCGCCAGCGGGTGGTTGCCACTGCGCATCTTCAGAAGCGCCTCTGCGACGTGTAGACCGTCATCCTGTGGGAACTTCTTCAGAGCCGTCTCCAGCGCACCCTCCGCTTGATTCAGCTGGTTCGAGTCGATGAGGTCGAAGACCCGAACGGCAGCGCGATCTGCGTCCATTGCCTTCTAATTAGCGTGTCTTGTTAAGCGCACGTGAAAAAGAAAGGAGAAGAGACACGCAAAAAGAGTAATTGCTAGCTTTTTCCTTTGCCGTTTTTGTTTGTTGCTCGACTGAACCGACGGTAATTTCTTTTCTTCTTCTGTTTTTTCTTCCCTAGATTTACAATGGCTCCTCCGTGACGAATATTAAAAGAAAAAAAAAAAAAAACAGATGATCCACCTGAAGGGAGAGAAAAGGACAGACAGACATTCCTCATCGGAAAAAAAAAACCGGAAGTCGGGGGAGGGGGGCCAACTACTGAAGGAGCTCTTTGGAGTCGAACGCATAAAGCACGCATTGCAATCCCTGGAACTATAAAAGAGCGAAAGACACGTAGTTGCCAGAGGCAAAGAGAAAGAAAAAAAAAAAAGCTAAGTCCTTCTTTTTCCCCTCTTTAACAGCACTCACTTAATCGTCAAAGCGTGCTTCATTCTATTATTATTATTATTATTATTATTATTATTATTATAGGTATTATGCTGCTTTCTTTTTTTTTTTTTGTTGTTGTTGTCTGTATGTGCACGTGGAGCGAAGAGAAAACCACTACATCAACGAAAGGAAAGAAAAAGAAGGAAAAGGAAAAAAAGCAAAAAAAAAAAAAACAAACAAGGCGAGCAATACAGGTCGATAAAACAGCACAGTGATCACTACACATGGTAATAGCAGCAGTAGAGTGCATCACATTGTTGAATTACCAGCGATGAGAAAAATGGTTACATCCACGCACTGCCCCACTCCGAGCGTGTCAGAACATGCCGCGACTAATGAGGGCATGCAAAGCAGGAATATTCTCAGCTTTCAGTCCATTTTGCTCTTCTCGGTGGACTCGGCGTGACCAGTCAAGACAAGCTGCAAGCACTTCTTCAGCTGCTCGGCGTTCATCCCTTGGTGCGGCCGCAGCGCGGACACATCCAGCATCGGCAGCTTCTCTGCCAACTCCGCCACCTGCAGCGAAAAGAGAAAGCGACCTGCTGCGAGGCCGTCGGCAAGCTCGAGCTGGTGGTCAGACATCAATTGCCGGTTGGGCACGACAACCAGCGGCCGGCGTGCCTGCAGCCCTTCCAAGATGGTGCCGGCACCGGCGTGGGTGACGACGAGCATCGCTGTGCGGATCAGCGCGTCAAGGTGGGGCCGATACGGAAACACCTCTACGCAAAGACCGCCACATGCCCATTGCTGCGGCGCACCTTCTTCAGTGGGCAACGCCGTTGCGCCAGCTGGCATTGAGAACGCTGCTGTTCCGTACTGGACATACAGCTTTTTGAGACCGAAGTGCTCGCGCAGCGCGGCACACAGCTGTGGCTGCACCACTGCCTCGACCAAAGCAGTGAACTTCGTCGAGCCAACGGTTACCAGCGCGTACGCGTCTCGCGTCGGCGGGGAGGCATCGGCATCGGCATCGACATCCGCCGCAGCATCGTCAGCCTCGCCGCTGTCTTCACAGCCAACGTAGACCAGCGTGCCACGACGACGGCAGCGTCGCACTACCGCCTCCAGCGAGTGCCAGTGCACCGTGAAGACGTCCGCGATGAACGGCGCCAGCAGCCGCCCCGTCAGCGAGAGGTGGGTCACGCAGGTGAAGGACTCCATATATACAATGGCCGGTCGGCGGTACCACCACGGCAGACACGCAGCGACGCACACGGCTGCCGCGATGACAGGGATGCATACACCCGGTCCATTCGTCAGCAGCACGTCCGGCCTCTCCGCGACTATCACCCGCAGCGAGGCCACGGCAGCCCTCAGAGTCGAGAAAACAGACGTCGCGTAGCTCTGCCCAACCTCGCGTGCGCGCGGTATTGTGTAGACGAGGGTGCGTCGCTGGAACATCGTCTGCTCCTGCTGCTGGGCGATCTCGCTTGAATGAGGATCTGTGGCACTCACGACGTAGAAAGGGCGGTTGTCATGCCAGAAAGAAGGTGGCAAAACGCGGATGGCGCGCAGCATCTCACTCGTATGCCCGCCTGAACCCAGCACCACGCCGACCTTCATAGGGCGGCGGTGCGGCGTGCAGAGCGCCACAGGTGTGCGGTGCCACACATGGTACCACAGGGAAAACAGAAACACACATGACACGAGCACGCCGAGGAGAGTAAGGGTCCACACGTGCATCTGCATGTGTTTGTGTGTGTGTAAGGGTGTGAAAGTGCGCCGGAGGGAAAACACAAACAACAACTAACAGTTGTGTGAGCCAAGTTGATCTTCGTTGTTGATGGTCTGGAAGACATACAGTACTTAGCTGCCTATTTCGCGCATTTCATTGTTCTTTCTTCTAAGTAAATTGTTATGGCGGTGTGTACAAAACAAGCCCTTCAACGCTTCGCTTTGGCTAACGAAAAACATGTATTGTGGAACTTAAATGGAAAAAAAAAAATGATGAGAGCGAGAAAAAAAAAAAACAATAACACAGGTGAATCATCCTTTTTCACGCGCTTGATAAGCAAGGGGTAGAATAATCAGGACGCCTCACTCCCGAAGCTGCATGTGCTCAGTTTCACACACTACTTCCTTGTCAAAAGCAGCATATTTGCCATCTGAAAAAAAAAAAAAGCCACTTCAACGACAACTTTTTTTTTCAACTGTCTGTTTTACTGCTTTCTTTTTAAAGGTTAAGTCGGCCATATTGTACAATGGAAGAGCAATATTTTAATCGCGGCACTCACGAAGACATGTGCCTTTCCTACCGTGTGTGAGCAGCACGTCGCTTCGCCGGTACAGCTACCCACTCGTAGGCCACCAAATCATCCTCAGCAGTGGACGCAGCAACGCCCAACGCATCACGGCGCAGCGCACCAAGACCACCGCGACCCTCGTCCAGGTTCTGTCGCACACCGTCGACGACCTGGCCGCCGTGTGCGCCGCGTCCCCAGCGCCGACTGCCATCGCAGCCAACGTCCCAGCTGACGGACACGACGCGGTCGTCCAGCAGCGAGCCGTTCAGCCCCTGAACTGCCATCACAGCCGCCGCCTGCGACTCAAATACGATGAAGCAAAACCCACAAGGGCAGCGTGTGACCTCGTTGAGACCCATGACGATATCACGTATGTGCCCACACGAGGCGAAGTGGTCGTACAGCTGTTCCTCCGTGGTGTAGAAAGACAGGTTACCAACGTAGACAGTGGTGCTGTCGTTCAGCTGCTCCTGCCGCCGCGCCTGGAACTCTTCCGTGGTGAGGAGAGAGCGCAGCAACTCGTGCCGGTCCACGTACTGCATGCGTGGCACGCTGTCAACGAGATCGCTGGACATTTTTTTTTGTGTGTATTTTCCTTTCATCGTTCGAGAACGTGAACGTAGACATTTGCAAATGGAGAACATTATAGTCAGTAATGGAAGGAAAGGTGCATCCAGAGAGAAATTGACCAAGAGGAGGGGCTCATGCGACGAGATGGTTTTACATTGAAAGAGAGGGGAGGAGCGTTCGAGCTACTTGTCGTAGAAAAAAAAAAAAAAAGACAGGGGCTAGACAAAAAACGGCCGAAAAACGTAGAAGAAAACACTCGCAGCCTCACTGTGCATTGACAACCAGACCGATAGCTGCCGCAGACGCGATATAGGGGAGGGAGAGGAGCACTTGACAGATCTCTGAAACTGCGGAAAGCACTCCTTTCTTTTTGTATGTTTGTTTATGTGCTTGTTGAGCAATAGGCAACTACAATGTGAGCGAACGAGCAACATCAGACGAAACCAAATGGAGGTAGATATCAAAGTCAAAAACCGTTAGAGAATAATAAGAAAAGTACATCCATGGAAACAACACGAAAAAAAAAAAAAGAGGAAGGAGAAGACGTAATTTCACAACATATTTCTTCCTTTCTTTTTTTTTTCTTTGACTTCGTTCTCGTGCTTTTGAAATGAATGTCTCCTTTGTGTTTTGTTGATTAAAACACAAAAAAAAAAAAAAGAGAGAGAGAGAAAAAAAAAAAAGAGAGAAATTTGGAGCGTCAGTTTACGTTTGTGTTTTCCTTTTGTCGCCGAGCCGCCCTGCTGCGATGCACCGCACAATGAGACATCGTGTTTCGAATTTGGAGAAAAAAAAGAAAAAAACTGTGTCAACAGGGGTTCGTCTCACGCGAAGAGGGACAGGAGTGGCGACACTTGTGGTGAAGAGGCATTGTATGCAACACACACACACACACACACACGTATGCACGCACATCAGTGTTCAAGTACTAAATAAAAAAAAAGAGGGGAAACAATAGAAAAAGAGCAAGCTGTAAAACTGAAGGGGAAAAAAGGAAAAAAAAAAAAGGCCACACATACGATAATGTGCACATCTCAGAACGGCTTTCAGAAAAACGCGCACAGGAAAAAAAAAGGCCTTTTCCCCCCTTTTCTTTTTAATGTTGGGGATAGAGAAAAAAAGAGAGACCACGCCCGTTATCGTCTAGGAACAGGTACTTCGCGGAAAGAAAGAGAGGGAAAAAAAAAGAACAAGTGACTATAAGACTTGTGATCACCGTAAAAAGAAGTTGCAAAGATAAAGCCCATGCAGTGCCGTGCCCTGCATTTGTGTTCGTTCTTTAATAAACCTTCATTGAACTTTACAGGTAGAAGATCCGCCCTTGAAAAAAGAGGAACTAGCGAAGCAAACAAACAACAACAACAACAAAAAAAAAAAAAAAGAGTATTGTTTTTAACTCGCCTGGGCCGCCGCCATGGCCTCCTCCTCGCGCTTCTTGTTTAAGTACTCGCGGTAGCGCCGCCCATGCTTCGACTCCGACTCGTCGACGGCAGCCTCGTCGCGGCGGCGCGGGGTGGCGCTGACCGCGACGCTGGGCGACTCGCTCTCCGTCCCGGCCTCGCCTGGTAGGAAGGGCGAGGCCAGCTGATAACCGAGCTCCGCCTCTACAAGTTTCCGCCCGTCCACGATGCGCTGGCGCACCGCCGGGTTCTCGGTGTTGTTTGGGTTGTGGATCTCCACCCCGACCAGCGACAGCACCTGCTGTGTCAACTGGAAAAAGACAATAATGGCAATGAAAGGGATCATGAGCGGCAACAGCTTATTCACATAGGAGCCGAAGATGAGGCCGATGTCCATGTTGCTGCGGTACACATGTCCGTACGCGACGTCGATGCGCGTCTCCTTCGCCGTGGAGGAGAGGCCGGAGATAAGTAGGAAGTTGTAGCACAGCGGCATGAGGAGACGCACGAGGAAGGTCTCGTTGAAGCACAGCGAGGCGTTGTCGGCGATGCTGGGGTAGATGACATAGATGTCAAAGACCTTAAACTGGAAGGCAGCCCAGTAGGCGCAGTAGGCCATGTAGAAGAGGAAGACAATTGACCCGGGCAGGTGGACAGGACTCTTCATGATAAGCTCAATCACGCCCAGCGGGTGCCCGACCCAGTCCCGCAACGGCATCGTCAGCTCACTCCACAGGATGAAGAGGGTGAGGATGGAACACACCCCGCAGGCGGTGTAGTAGACGTACTTGCGAATCGGAAACCACATCTTCTTCAGAGTGTTGTTCGTGCTCTTGACACCACGCACGATCTGGTCGAGCGAGTCGCACTTGTGCACCGTCGACGACCAGCGGTAGTTTGTACGGTTCACGACTTTGATCGCCTTCTTCAAGCGCGCGTTCAGTTCCACCAGGTGCTCGAGCGAGACATCGTTACGGTCTGTAGACGGCGACACCTTGACGCGCTGCGCGGCGAGGTGGTACATCGGCACCTCACGATCGGCCTGCGAGATCAGCTCCAGCATCGAGGTGAGGTGCGGGCGGTTTTCTTCCGACACCAGCGGATCGATGCTGATCAGCTCCGACTTAATCGTGGCGAGGTCCATTGCCGCAAGGTCGAGGTCCTCCTGGATGTCGGTCGCCTCGTAGAGGCGGCTCCGCAGCAGCCGCTTCGGGTCTGCGTAGCGGTACAGCATGCGCGGCACCCCAACCAGGCCGGCGGGCATGAAGAGGGTGAGGATGAGCAGACCCCACGCGTTGGCCAGCGAGATGACAACATTTAGGACGTTCCTGACTGATTTGTAGGAGTTCGTAATGATGACAAAGTACACGAGGGCGGCGAGGACGACGACGATGATGATTGCGTACAGGATCAGGTTGAGCTTGATGGAATGCACGATGCGCGCCTTCACGCTGAACTCGCCGACTTCGGTGTACATCTGGCAAACAGGTAACGAAATCCACGCGCAGAAGTACGTGGTGGCGAAGATGGTAATCCAAATGTAACGCATCCAGGCCTGCTTTTCTTCTGGACTTGCCTGCGCGGCAAGCGACGCGTCGACGTCGAGCACGAGCAGCGGGAACGGTAGGACGCACATGTAAATGGAGATGACATGCCAGATGGCGCATGGAATCGGGATATACTTGATGGACCACTTCGTGTAATAGCGGTAGGCGGCAATGCTGGCCCCGAGGGCCATCACAAAGAAGATCACCGTCCACGCGATGTAGACGCCACCCATGGTTATTGTTGAAGAATCGGCAGAAACTCTATTTATAAATACGCTTCTGACAGGGTCCACCGAACTTGTGGACAATTTTGTTGACTGAATGAACGCTTTTGCCTTTTTTAATTCTCTCTCTCTATTTACTTCTCTTCTCTTTTTTTTTTTTCTCTCTTTGCGAGGAATACTCAAGAAAGGAATCGTGGATAGGCTTTCCAAAGGTAGACCAAAGTAAAAGACAGTGTACAGGAAGGGAGTTTGCTACCCAGGACACGTTTTCCTCCGCAGGAAATGAAGCTTCGCTGCAATAGATGAACTAGCCTTCTTCAGGGCAAAAGGGCAAACAGGAAAAAAAAAAAAGCTCTTTGATTTAAAAGCAACAACAACAGCAAGAAGAAACAAAAAGAAGAAGGACTTTTACACTAGACGATCGGTACAGACCAAAAGACGCGACAACAGCTGCAGGAAGCAAGGCGGCAACCCTAAGCACAGAGTTCAGAGCGTAAGCTGGGCTTGCGCACGTGTATATGCGCGTGCGTTCTGCGTCGTGAACGCTCAAATCGAGAAGCGTAATAAATAAGTAAATATAAGAAACAGGCAAGAAAGAGCTGCAAACAAGAACGTGAATCGCTGCGTATCTGCTTTCGCGCTTCTTCCCGTTCTCTGAAGGCAACAACAACAAACAAACAAACAAACAAAAAAAGGATGAAGGACGAAGCGGAGAAAGAGAAAGAGAAAGAGAGAGGTGCCGCAGGGCAGACGTATGGGAAGAAGAGCTTCCACCCTAAAAGGAAAGTCAAGTAGACGGAGAGGGAGATCTAAGCGAAGAAAAGAGCGTTTTTTTTTTTTGTTGTTGTTGTGTGTAGTGCTTGTGAGGCGTGGGGAGAACCGTCAATCATGGTTCCTCTCAGAAGCAATAGCACGCGAACAGGTTGCCAAAGGCGTCTTTTTCTCTTGTACAGGAAAACAAAAACTGTTTTCTCTGAGACTTGCTGAACCTTTCAAGACAACAACAACAGACTCCCGTTAAAGCAAGAGGCGACAATGGAACCCCTTCAGTACGCGACATAAACACCCTCTCATCCGGACGTTGCTGCAATAATAACGCTCTGTCACATGATTTGTTTTCCTCTCTTGTTTGGGAACTTATTTGCTTCACCCTGATGCCGCATATCAACACGAGAGAGCTTATGTTAAAAAAAAAAAAAAAAGATATAGGCTCATCCTTAATGCCTCGAAGAACAAACAAGAAACTCCTCTTTTCTTCTCTTGAGTTATTCTGAATTACCTTCGACAAAGGAACATAAATCTCTTCTCCAAGCTCTCATAGACATCGCTTTGCGCAAATAAAACGCAGGAAAAAGCTAAGTTCAGCCAAAACGTGTTTTAGTAACGCCAGAAAAGAAAATCAGTACACCTCTGATATTCGGCAAGCAAACACATATCCCACCGACGCTTTTTTTTTTTTCTTTTCCCTCAAATACTAATTTCCTTTGCTCTTCCTTTCTTCTTTTTTTCTGACTTCCGCATTTTCTCTTTTTACGTTCCCAAGCTCAACAACTTACGCGTTCTCAGCGCGCTCCACCTTCACAGCGAGCACGTCGCACTGCTCTAGCACCGCCAGCAACTCATCACGTGCTGGGTTTGCCTCCATCGCCTTGAGCTGCAGGGCGAGGCGATTCTTTTCCATCGTCTGCTTCGTCAGCTTCTGCTGCAGCTGCGCCACCTCGCCCTTGTTCATCTCCTTCGTCGACGCCGCTGGCGTGCCGATGGCGGCGGCCTTTGCCTCGTACTCCGCCAGCGACCTCTTCGCCTCCGCCAACGCCGCCGGCAGCTCCTCGTCACTCGTGTGCAGCACCTTCTCGAGACGCGCCTTTTCCTTCACGACCAGCGCAACGTCGTCCTTCAGCTTGGCCGCGTCCTCTGCCGAGAGCTGGCCAGGCTTGGCGCCGCCGCCTTTCTTCTTCGCTCCAATGCCCTCGTTCAGCAGAACGGCGCCGCGGCTCTGCAGCTGACGCTCGATGGCAGCTGCATCGACTTTGCGGGCCTGTTTGCGTAGCCGCTCCTCGTTCTCCTCCTTGCGGCGCAGCATAGCCTGAAAGCGTTCCTGCGCCTCGAGGTACTCGGCCTCCTTGCGTTTCTCCTCCTCCTCCTGCTGCCTCTTGCGCTCCTCCAGCTGCTCCTCCGTCAATGCCTCGTCCTCCTCACTCTCGCTGTCGTCATTGATGTCGCGGCCGGTGGCACGGTTTTCAAAGACGAACTTCTTGCGGTCCTTGTCGTTGTCGCGCTCCTCCTTCAGAACGGCGTTCTGGCGTGCTATGAGGGCCAGCTCGAAGTCGTGCAGCACCCTGTCCTCCATGGACAGGTCGCGCGTGAGGTGGTCGAAGATGGACAGAAGCAGCTTCTCGTAGTTCGGCGAGTCGTGGAAGTTGGCATGCACGAAATTCTCCGTCACCTTGGCCATCGCCAGGGCGTAGGCCTGACCTTTCTTCAGCTCGCCATACTGGAATGTGTAGATGTCCTTGTCGCTGGACATAGTGCTGTTCGTATAGAAATGACAGTGAAAACCAAAACCAGCAACAACAACAAAAAGTGTAACGCGTTAAATGAAGACAACCCTCGCTAGAAGAACACTTAACCTCGGAAGCACACTGAAGCAAAGCACGAGAGAAGTGAGCACACACATACACACACACACACACAATTGGCACACGGATGCGTCGAGAGAAAGCAAACAAGGAGATAAAAGGAAAAATAAAAGAAAAGGACAACAGAAACATCGTTTGAAGTGATGAGGAGAAAAACACATCAGAAACAAAGCAGCAAAAGATATGTTCGCCATTGCACGGTGTTGCTGCGTAAGAGTTAAATAAACACAATAGCGCAACGCAAAAGTACGTGGGCGTTTTCAAAGCGAGTGAGCGCAACGGAGCGCGACGCACAGAAGGAAAGACTGCGTTGAGAATAATGATTGGGGTTTTAGTCAACAGCTTTGCCAGCTTTAAGGCTGCATGGCACGCCACACAGCAATATGCTCACAACGTACTAAAAAAGAAGCTAATTTAGCAGTGAAGAGCAAAGGAACGAACGAACACAACAACAACAAAAAGTAGCTTGTATGCAACCAAGATGCACCACTACCATTTCGCCATTCTTAGCTTCTTGCCGACTCTGCTGCCGCCCTTTCACCTTCACACACACGCATTGTAAACCAACATTATTCTCCCAAAGCCCTGTAACACAAAAGGCGGCAAGAAAATAAAAAAAAAGCAGAGGCTCGCATGCGTATGTGTGGGTGTGCGTCGCTGTGTACGTGTCTGCCTTCCATTTTACGCCCTACCGCTGCGCATTCGGTGAGCCAGTCCGCATACGTGCAGGTAGATATGGCATATTCGGCTGCTGCTGTTGCTGCACGCTGTCCTTCGGCATCATCACGTGATTCACCGCGACCGTGGAGTTCGCCGTGTTGTCTTGCACTTGCACATACTCCTGCGGCGTCACACGAGCGGCGGGCATCGTCTGCTGCGGCACGTATGCCTGCGGCTGGAAGGGCTCCGGCGTGATGAAAGGCTGTCCAGCCGACGGCGACGCCGGACGCGGCGAGGCGACGGGGGCTGATGACGGAGCAGTAGAGGACGTGCCAGCGGCGCTGGTCGCCGCGGTGGCCTCTGTCGCCTCGGCGGGTGTGGAGGCCAGCGGTGGGACAACGCCCCAGCGCAACTCCGCCTGTGCGGCCGCCCCTGCCGCTGTTGCCTCGTCCCGTACACCGGGGAATAGGAAGGCGTTGTTCGCGCCACGGGGAGGCTCGCCCCACTGGCCCTCGCCCTGGCCCCACTGCCCTCCAGCCGGGATCGGCGCATTGAGACCGGGGATGCGGATGTCGGGGTAGGCCGGCGGGAGGCGGCGCATCGCCTGCATGCTGTAAAGCCACGGCGGCGGCGCCGTTGGGCCGATGCCGAGCGCCTGCCGCAGCCGTGACGACAGAACGCCTGGTGTGTGGTGCGCCTTGCTCCGCCACTTTCGCTCGTAGAAGACATCCCCCACCGGGCTCAGCTCCACCTGATAGGATTTCCGCTGCAACGGGGTGCCTGTGATGAAGCACGAGATGAAGGCGACCTGATTCGGGTTCGCCTTCTTATCCTTGGTGGCGCGAATCTTCTCGATGCCGAGCGCCGCCACCTCCGCCGGCACGATGCCCACCGCCTCCTCGCGGTCGGCCTGCCGCGACAGGAACGTGCGCTGCAACTTCCAGTGACTCGGCACCGGCACCGTGTGCGGCTCGAGCTTCATGCGCACGGTGAAGAGCGGGTCTACGGCGTTGCCGTCGTGCTCGTCCACCACCTCCGTGGCTGCAGAGCCGAACTTCTCCGCGGCTTGCATTTTCAGCGTCTCCCACGACACCCGGTGGCGCTTGCGACCCGCTGATGTAGGGGCGGCGCCGGGGCGAAGAGCAGCACCGGCATCGAGCGACGGCAGTACCACCCGATCGCCGTCCTCAGCTTCTTCGTCCGCCTCCTTAGCCAGGGCAGCGGCGGCTGAGGAAGGGATGGCATCCTTGCCGCTCTCCGCTGGCGCTGCCGCATTGACGGGCGACGACATATCCTCTGCGTCCTCCTCCTCGACGGCCAGCGGCGGAGCAGGGGCAAGCGTGTAGGTGATTTCCTCCGCCGTGCCTTCTGCCGCGGTCGCCTCCTCAAGAAGGAGCTTATCACGAATGCGCTGACTGATACTCTTGAGCTGCTCCTCGCGCTCGCGGCGCGCCGCCTTCTTTTCCTTTTTAGACTTGGCCATGGCAAACACTCTTTCGTCCTGTGGCGGTCAAGGAAAGGCAGAATAATGTGCCTGTGTGCGTGTGCTTGCAGAAGACTCCTCCACACTACCAACTGCGCCCAGCAAATGTTCTTTTTTTTTTTTTAATGCAACTGCAAAGACACCTATACGTGTTTCTTCAACAACAACAAAAAAAAAACCAAAAGTGGGGTGTCAAAAAGAAGGATGAGAAACAGGAGAGAAAAAAAAAAAAAGCAGGAGTGAGAGAAGGTAAAAACACCGTTGTGAAAGTAAGGGAGGTAAGCGTAAAGCGATAAAATGAAAGCCCTTGCGTTATCTGGTAAGGTGCGCACTAACTGAGGAATTCACACACTTTAGTCCAGTTGTATGCGTTTTTTCTTTTTTTAATAGAAGAAAAGACGACTTTGACAGTCTTCTCGCGTGTGTCCAGGTCGAATTGATGTTGTCGATGCGCACGGATCAGCTCGTCAATCACATACGCAACCAGGACAAACAAAATTCTTCCCTCATTCGTGAGCAGTACCACACAGGGACAGCGACCTGCTCACCTCTGTTCAACCTTGCCGCACGCTAAATTGGTCGCATCATCTTCTTTTTTGTTTTTAATATATAGGCACTGAAAAGGCTGTGCTAAAGACTCGTGTGTGTGTGTGTGTGTGTGTGCATGTTTGCTTGCTTTGGCGCACGCATGTTGAAAACCTCGCTTTGAATTTGGTCTTGCCGATAAGCGCTTGCACGCAGCCTTTTAGTAGAAGAGAAGAGAAAAAAAAAGTAATACAACGGCAATAACTTCGTGCTTGAGTCAAAAAAAAAAAAAAGTCGCCAACAAAGCAAACAGTGAGAAGGAAAAAAAAAGGACCTAATGAACAACAACAGACAGCCGAGACACGAAGAAACACAGCGGGTCTCTTTACTAGTACTACTACACACATTCTCCGAAAAAAAAAAAAAAACAAAAGAAAAAGAACAAGTCAACCAAACGAACAAACAGACAGAGACAGTTTTTTTTTTTTCCCATTTTCGCAGCAAACCGCGTGCTCAGTCAGCACAGAAATAGAAAACAACTAGAAAAGGGAGAAAGGGGGAAAAAAAGAGCCTTAGTACGTCTGGGTAGCCAGAAGAGTCAGGTTGCCTCTGTTGTCCATCGACGCTTCACGGCTCGTGCTGGCGAAGCCGTGCTCGTCAACCAACTCCGTCATCAGACCCGCGTTGTTGTAGTATCCCGCCGTGACGTGTGGGCCCTTCACGCGCAGGTTGCCGCGCGTGCCGGCCGCGAGTACCTTCGCATCGCCCGTGCCGCGATCGCCGACCACCTTCGCCTCGGCGTGCGGGACCAGGCCCTGCGGACCTTTCTTCAGTGTGCGCCACGTGAGCATGTAGCATGTCTCTATCGGGCCGCGGAAGACATAGACGTCGTCCAGGCTCAGCGCCGTGGCGAGCTTCTTCAAGTAGTCCTCCGACACCGGCGGCTCGATGCCATCCTCGAAGAGGACAACGGAGCGGAGGTGCTCGAACTGGTCCGCGTCGAAGTTGCCGGCGTGCTTTAGCAGCAGGTCAAAGTCCGCCTTGCGGCCCAGCAGCGTCTCCACCTCCTCCACGCACAACTTCTCGATGCCGTTGATGGCGTGGTCGTCGGTGAACATGTCGGAGTGGATGTGCACGAGCACTGCGCCGGAGGTGAGGGCGGCGTAAGGGGCCACGATGGCGCCGACGGGATCCGTGTGGTGGTTCGGCATGACGCCGAAGCGGGTCTCCGCCTTGAAGTTCAGCAGCTGGCTGAAGAGGAAGCCGGCGTTAACGCAGTTGCGGTGAGAGTAGGTGATGTGCAGCTTGTCTTCGATGGCCGGGTACGGGTCCTCCAGCGCCAGTACCGGGTCGTCCGGGTGCAGCAGCGCCGACAGCCGGCGCAGGCGCTGCTCGTAGTAAGAGAAGGGCCCCCACACGAGCATCTTGCGCATCGGCGTGACGCCGAGCAGGTTCATGTTGTGATCGGTGATGATGACCTTCTTAAGGTAGTAGAACTCCTGCGAGTGCACCCACTGGAATTTCTGCCCCGGGTAGGAGAGGCCCAGCTCGGGGATGACGTTGTATATAGTGTCCCAGAAGTGCATGTTACGCTCCACCAGCTCGCCCTGCTTCACCTCCGGCACGTTGATCCACTCACGCGCGACAAGGTGTCTCGGCTGAAATTCGTTCAGGTAGAAGCGCAGCTTGTCCGCGCTGATAGCGTCCTGCGGCACGATGCAGAGCAGGGCGCCAATCTTTGCACAGGCGAGCTGCATCACGAAGGTCTCGCAGTTGCACGGCTGGATGGCCAGCACGCGGTCGCCCGGCCGCACGCCTGTCTGCAGCAGCCCGTGAGCGAGGGCCTCGCTGTTCTTGCGGATGTCAGCAAAGGCCCACCGCACCGCCTGGTGCTCGATCCGCAGAAAATCCTTGTAGTACATCTTGCGAGATTGGATGTTGACGTAGTAGCCGATGAGCTGGTCCAGCACCGGCGTCCCGGACGTGCCCTTTACCTCCGAGTAAGCGGGCATGTAAGGACCGGAGGAGGCGGCGGTGGCAGCCGCAGGTGCCGACTTTGGGATTGTGCCCGCAGACGTCACGCCTTGGTTAAAGCGTACCGCGACAGCGGCACTCGCGAGTGCTGGAAAGGCGATACGACGGAACATCTTTGTGTCGTGATGTAGCTCAGCTTTTTGTCGTTATCCGTTGCTGTTGCTCTTCTACGCGGGCGCAGCAAATGCTCAATTCTGCTAACGGTTATGTGCGTGTGGGTGTCAGCGTGCTAACTTCTCTCTTCTACTGTAATACTAGCTGTTCACCAAGAGCTGAACTTGCCGTCGGCTTGCTTGACCTTAGTGGAGAAGTTGAACACTAACTCTTCTCTCCTACTTTTTATTTGTTTCTTCTTCCCTATAACTAAATAAAGCCCCTCTTTTTTTTCCTTTTTGGCGTTGGCTGTGCTTATGCGTGTTTGCACGTTTGTGACTGCTAAGTAGTCTTGTTTTGGAAAAAAAAAAAATATGTTCCTACACCACGACGAGCTTTGGGCACGTGCCAGCAATGAGAACGACGACAGACGAAGAGAGACAAATGAAGTGCAAGAGATTAGGGCATTAAAAAGACATCTGAGAGAAAGCGAAGAAGAAGTCTGGCCCTACTCGCGGCGCTTTGCGCAAGTAAACAAGCTTCTTCTTTTTTTTTTTTTTTGATCCCGCATGAGTTAACATTCACTTAAGAAGAGAAAACGAAAAAAAAAGTGGGAGAAAAAGGAATTCACGCTGCAACCAAACAAGAGAGTAAAATAAAGTACAATGACATCGTCAATGCCCAGAAAAGAAAAGAAAAAAAAAAAAAAAACAGAAGGCGGCAACAACAACAACAGTCAGACCTATAATGCCCTAGGCTCATCCCATGCTCGTAGAAGCGAATAGAAAGCAAAGCCACCGGAAGCTCGCCATATATATATAAACAGCCACGCTTACCTCACTTCCTATAATAAACCATATCACATTACATCCCGAACAGACTCTTGAATCTGCTATCCAATCATCCTCTTCTCACTACTCAGACCCGGTGCGGATGATCTCTAGCAAGCTGTTCACTTTGTTTTCCTTCAAGGCGTTGCGGCAGTCCGCGACCAGCTGCGCTCTCGCTGGGCCGATGCGCAGCTTCCCAGCGTGCTGGATCGCCGTGTTTACCTCCTTCAGCGCCAACTTCAACTCCTCGTAGTTGCTAATCCGTTTCGCGTTCTCGCCGAGCAATTCCTGGTCCACGTCGTACAGGGCCGCGTAGGACTTTTTCATGGAGGTCATGTCGCCGAGCAGTCGCGCGTCCTCGGCACGGCCGAGCAATGTCTTGACGATGGTCGCCGCGTCCGCCATGTCGGTCGTCAGCTTCATGCGCACCTCGTTAAATTCGTCCACGCGAGCCAAGACGCCACGTAGCCGCTCCAACTCTGCGCCCATCTCACATCGAACTTCGACGGGGTCTGACGGCGGGTCCGCCCAGGCACCTTTCAAATCCTCCGCGAAGGCATTCACAACCTCCCCGCAGGGAGCCAAATGGTCCGAGCGCAGTGTGAAGACACTGAAGGCGTCGCCGGTGGCCGCGGTGCTGTTGCGCACCTCTATTCCGAGGCTGCTGCCGTCGCGCACGTGAAGCAGCTCGAGATGGAGCACCGGGTCTGCGGGCGAGTTCGCGTCGGAGAGATTCAACTCCTCCGGAACGCTGAACGACTGCCGCAGCCACTGCTCGATCACGTCAAGCTTCAGCGCGTCGCGCCAGCGCAGCGACACGTAGCCGGTGGGCGGGACATAGGCCAGTGAACCGCCCATCTGTGCCGCTGCCTCCGACGTCTGCTGCAACGTGTGGGGAAGCGCGTACATGATGAAGCGCGGCACCCGCAGCTCCAGCTCGTGGATTTGGTAGTTCTCCGCGAAGGGCGGCCC
This sequence comes from Lotmaria passim, assembly GCA_037349495.1. Lineage (NCBI taxonomy): Eukaryota > Euglenozoa > Kinetoplastea > Trypanosomatida > Trypanosomatidae > Lotmaria > Lotmaria passim. The sequence goes on from CP140195.1 coordinate 1,018,212, forward strand.
CACCGCCACGAAGGCGGTTACCAGCAGCGGGAGGTCGTCTGGGTGGTCGAAGCTGCAGGTGAGCGTTGTGCCAGGTTCCGCTGCGGTGAAGGCCATCACGTCATGGTCCGTCGCACTCCACGCATCGCACTTCAACAAGCAGCTGTGCACGACAAGATCGCCACGCTCGGCAGCCGACCCGCACACCTCCACGTGCACGTCAACCTGCTTCGTGACATAGTTGGCAGCGCAACGGCCGTGCACCTCTACTCCCGACTCTGGCATCGTCGTGTCTTGCTCCCCCGCAGCACGGCGGGCCAGCTGTTCCTCCAGGCTGGTCAGCTGAGCAGCCAGCTGCTCCTTCTCCTGTGCAAGGGATTCCAGCACCTGCAGCTGCCGCACCTCCGCCGCCTCCTCGCGCTGCGTCTCGAGCAGCCGCAGCCCCCGCACGGTGCCGTCCACGGTGCACACCAGCGGCAGTGTTGTTCCGTCCTGCCGGTAGTCCTCCGCCAGCACGGCAGCCACCGCGGTGGCGTAGGTGTCGCGGTAGAGCACTGCGCCACCTTTATCAAGGCTACCGCCGCGGTCCGTACGCACCTCAACACGGCCGCTCTGCCACCCGACCACCAACTCCTCCACGCCATCGCCGTCCACGTCGCAGAAGGCCGCCGATACGGGCGTCGACTTGCCTTTTACACGCCACACCCGCTCCCCGCGTTCGTACACACCGACGGTGCCGTTCTCCAGCAGATAGGCGAAGCGGCCAAAACGCCCGTCAGCGCCGGTCCCCTCTTCGCCTCCCGCTGCGGTGCGCAGTGGTCGCCACAGAGGAATTAGCTTCCGTACCTTATCCACCTCGTGTATTGTCGCCATCGCCTCCTCGCCCGCGTAGGCGCGTATCTCGAAATCTTCCGAAGCCGCTAAGAGGGTGAGCGGCGAGAACGAAGAGGGAGACAGTGTGGCGGCGACGGTTGGCGCCGACCACGGCATCAGCGCCATTGCCGTGACCTGGTCACCCGTCACGGTCCAGTACCGTTCGCTTCCCGTGCGGTCGAAGCCGAAGATGCTGCAATTGCCTCCGACGATGGCGAGCGGGGGTGCATCCGCGCTCGAATCCTGCGGCTTCATGACGGGCCCGCACACGACCGCCTGTACTCCATCCTCCACGTCCTTGTAGAAGAGCTGCTTGTTCTGCTCCACATCGTAGGCCAGCAGGCTCGTCGTTGCACCAAAAAGCAGCGCATCGTAGCTGGCTTCCACCTCGGTGCTGTCCGGACTATAGAGCTGACCAGCCGCCAGTGCCGTTGGCGCCTTGCCAAAGCTGAGGGTCTGCAGGGAGGTGTCTTCGGTGGCGCCGATGGCAGCTCCCGCGCTCGCCTGCGCCTCCCCCCGCTTCGCCGAGTGCTTCGCCTCGGCGGTGCTGTTGTTGTTGTTGTGAATCACCACCCGTTGGCCGCTGCTGCCGAAGGCGAGCGAGACGGCAGGCGGGGGACAGCGGGTGGCGTGCGCCGCCAACGCTGCCTCACGCGCGGTGGCATTGCGCAGAAAGCGGCCTGCTGCGACGCGGTCGACGAGAATCGGGGCGCCAATGTTGAGCTCAAACGCAGTGCTAAGGCGTATGTGGTTGTCTGAGTCCGCGGTAGACGCCATGTACCTCTACTGACCTTCTTTTTCTTATCTTATCTTTTGCTGTAATGGGTTGGCTGCCGATGGCATGTAGCTGCTCAACGCCTAATTATTGCGTTTGCGAAACAGCAAGGGGCCCGAACTTGTCAGCGGTCGGCAGGGCCAAATAGAACAAATGAAAAAGTGTGTGTATGTGAGAGAAAGAGAGAGAACGATACGATCACGAGCAGGAGGTGTGCAAAATGTATGCACGCTCTTTTTTTTTCCCCCTTTGCACAAACGAAACCGATTCGAGAAAAAAAAAAAAGAAAAAGACACGTGTACTGAATACAACACCCGTTGGCGTCGCTTCAAAGGAGAAACAGGGAGAGGAGAGAACACAATTTGGAGAGCGGAAGTGGGATAGATGATTGTGTAGCGTTCATTCACAGAAGTGGCTGCTTTTTGTGAAGTGCTGAAGAGAGTGACGCTGCGTAGATGTATATAAGTACATATGCAAGCTTTTTGCGTGAGTGCAGGAATGCAGCTCTACAATTCGCCGTGACAGCAAGCACGAGAGAGTGCAAAAAAAAAAAAACGCTCCCCCCCCCACACACACAAAAGGTACATATACAGCTTCTAAAAGTGAGTATATGTGTATATATAACCTCCGTGTTTTGATTGGAATGAGAGATGATCAAAAAGACGGATTCAAAGATAGAGATGTATTTAACGCTTTGATCTGTGCGCTACTCTACTTCTCCTCTTTTTCTCATATTTCCTTCCCCTTCTTTGCCTTTTTTTTTTGTGTGTTAGTTGTTGTATTTAGATCGAAGAGTACTGATACATTTGCAGAATACAGCAACAAGTAACAACAAACAACCACACAAACACTAAATAATAATAAAGCAAAGGCTGAACAAAGTTCAAAAAAAAAACGGTGAAATAAATGGAATGCTCAAACAATGACTTTAAGGAAAAGAAAGAGAGAAGAAAGATACACGGAAAAAAGATCTAAAAAAAAAAAAGATAAAGCACAGTAATAAACAAACAGACGAGCGCCACTGCCGCTAATCGAAGAACACGCAAAGCAAGTAAATGGGAAAGGGGGATAGAGCTTCGCACGAATAAAGGTTGTATTGTGTCGGTTTCACTGATTATATACAAGCAATGGAACTGGCACACACACGCATGCGTGAGAACGTGCGAAATTGCATTCATAAATGCCCAACAACAACAACAACAACAAAAAGAGACCAGATCGAATGGCGAAAAACACAAACTGCGACACAGAAGTAAGCAGAGGAGCTGCAGTTGCCACAACAGGTGACGAGAATCAGCCTAGAAACGACGAAAAAAAAAAAAAAAGCAGCTAACGAGAACAAAACAGAGTGAGAGCTTTGTTTTTCTTCACGATGAAAACAAAGAAAGGGCAAAAAAAAACAAAAAGAGACTTTCTCAAACTACGATGGACGCATAGGGAAAAGGTGAAAACTGGAAGAACGATGACAAAATTGACAAAAACAGGTGCCAACAGATTGGGCTACACGGCGAGGTGCAAAAAGAAAAAAAAAAAAGAGGGAAAAAACTGGTTTTATTTCTATTTTGGTGAGTTTCCTTTCTTCCTTTTCTTACTACGGGAAGGTGATTGCGGTAATACAAAAAGGTTTTAAAGGGGAAAAAAGAGCAAGGCAAAAAGAAAGAAATTAGTTCCAATTTACGAAAAAAGCTCAAAGCACGGCACTCAAGTTAAAAAAAAAAAAAGGGAGAACTGCTATAATAAATAGACACAAAGACAGAAAAAAAAAAGGGGGAAGAGCAATATATATATATATATATATATATATATATATTAGATCAAAGGCTGTTTCTAGAGTGCCATTAAAACAACTAACGCAAACAAAAGCAGAGGAAGTGAAAAACAGAAGGGAGAAAAAAGGAACACCAGAAAAAAAAAAAAAGAACTAAGAAAAAAGGGGAACATCTTATCTCCCAGAAAAGGAAACAACAACAACAAAAAAAAAAAAAAAAACAAGCGACCCACGCAAGCACGTGCGATCGACGTGGTGGCAATATCAACTCTTTTTTTAGTTTTTTTTTTTTTTACGTGTGTATGTGTGTGTGTATGTGTGAAAGCAGGATGAAGCAACACAGAGCTTTACTTTTTACGATCCTCTCGGGGCAGATGAGAACCTGGCCGCGACGACGCCGGAGCGTGCGGCTTTGCGACGGCCGCGTTGAGCGTGGGCCGACTTGTCTGGTTTCCTGGGCTGGGGCCGCGTTGGATGGCAGACCCGGCGTGGCGTGACCCACTGCGCGGGTGGCTCGGCGACAACGCGCCACGACCGCCCTGACCTTTCATTGGCGTGTTGACGGTGCGAGACGCGTTGCCCTGATTGATACTTGTGCTGTTGCTCAAGCCAGCCGGTCTCTTCCCTGCCATCACCTCCACTGCGCCGTTGCTACTCGCGACACCAGAACGATATCGCGGCGAGCTTTCGCCTGGCGCACGGGAGGGCCGGTGCGGCTTCGGTCCCGAGGCATGGGACGGCGACATTCTGCCCTGCGAGTCGTTGACGTTCGTGTTGTTCGCAATGGCCGTGGAGTCGGCCCGCGGGGTAGCGGCGGCGCTGTTGCTGTTGGCGTCGTCCTTGCTGGCGTGTCTATTGGCACCGTTCCGTACCCGCTGCGGGCGGCGCCCACTCGGCGACGGCTGAGGCGGCAGCGACGGCGACATGTGTGGCGTGTTGGCCGCCCCGGCAGCAAGAGCTGCGCCGCCACCGCTGCTGTCGATTACGGCGGATGAGCAGGAAGTCTTGCTATGCCGGCCCCCACTACCACCGTCGCCATGCTTCGGCGCCAGGCTCTCGGCCTTTGCGGAGGATGTGACGCCGCTCGTTTTCCTGCCAGCGTCGTTGTCAGGGACGTCGCCGTTTAGAAAACCCTGGTATGCAGCCTCGCTAGCAGCCATCTTCGCCTCCTCCGTGTTATTCGTCTTGGAGAGCGCCGCCGTGTCCAGCAGAATAGAACGTGGCGGTTTGCCAGTTGGTGCAGGAGAGCCCCGCTCCGCCGCTCCCTTTGCGCGCTTCGTGGAGTCTTTTCGGGTCGAGGTGGTCGCCTTGTCTGCTGCTGACGCCACCGTCGCTGCCGCCGCAGCAGCAGCAGCCGCGGCAGTGGCAGCAGCGGAGGTGGCCTTTTTTCCTGCCTCCAGCAGCCACGGGTGTTGTCGCAGCTGCGTGGCGGTCCAGCGGTCCTTGATGTTGGTCTTGGTGCACATACGAATAAAGTCTTTGGCACCCTCGGACACGTTTTGCGGGATTTGATCGTCGATTTTCGAGCTGATGATGGCGAACATCACCGCCATTTGGTTGTCGAGGTTCGAAAAGGGCGGCTTGCCGGTCAGCATCTGGATGACGCAGCAGCCGACAGACCAAACATCGGCCTCGAAGGAGTAGCCGGAGCAGGCGATCATCTCCGGCGACATGAAGCTGGGCGTGCCCTGCACCGACTGCGTGATGAGCGTGTCAGCAAGCTCCTTGCTCTGGCCGAAGTCACCCAGTTTCAGCTCATTCTGCTCTGTGAGAAAAAGATTGTCGCCTTTTAAATCGCGGTGTAGAATGTGCGACGCGTGCAGGTATTCCAACCCCTCCAGCAGCTGGGCCGTGTAGTTGCGCGTCGTCTCCTCCGATAGGGCACCCTCACGCTGCAGCATGCTGCCGACCGTGCCGCCTCCCACGTACTCCATAAAAATACGCAGCGAGTTGCCCTCGCGGTTGGCGCCGAGGTATGTGACGACGTGGGGGTGGTGCAGCCGCCGCATCACGCGTATCTCCGACTCCAGCGCGGCCAGCTGCTTTTCCACGTCCTTCGTAAAGTCGTGCGGCACGACGATCTCCTTCACGGCGATGATGTTGCCGGTGTCGAGGTCCTCGGCGCGGTAGACATCTCCGAAGGTACCCCGGCCCACGCGCTCCAGCAGCTTCACATGCTCGACCCTCTGCCGCTGCTCCCCTGCCACCGCCGCCGTCGCCGTTGCTACAGGAGTCGCCGCGTTGTTGTCGCCGGCAGGCGGCGCCTCGTGCGTGGAGCCGTTCTTCGCCATAGGCAGATCCGCAGAAGGGCTGAAGGTGCTCTTGAACTCCAGCGGCGACTTGATCGAGGTGCACGAGTCCTGGCACTCCTGGTCGGGCGACTTGAGGGCGACAGCGGCGGCGGCAGCAGCAGCAGCAGCACCATTGCTTTTACGGTGCCCCGCGGCAGCATTGCGGGTGGCGGTGGCAAACTGCGAGCTGGAGCTGTCGCGGACGTGTTGCTGCGCGTGCGCGTTGAGACTTGTCCCGTTGTACGGGTCGATGCCGGCCGAGCCAAATATGCTGCCAAAGCTGCCAGAACCTTTGTGCGCGGGTCCGTTGACGTTGTTGGCGCTGTTGTTGTTGTTGGTACTATGTGTGCAAGCGCCGTTCATGTTGTTACTATCGTTGTTATTGTTATTCTTGCGGAAGCGATTAGCCCACCCGCCGTTCATAGACTTGCCCGGCTCACCCAGGGCCGTCAGGCTGCAGCTCGGCACACTTTCCGAGATGGCAGTGTAGGACATGCTGTAGCTCGACCCTTCCGTCGCCGCGGAGTAGGAGGAGGTTTCCGAGTCGCAGTGGTAGAAGGCAGGCTCGTCGCTGTAGCTGAGGATGCTCTCGTCCACCTCACGACTGCTCACACTGTGAAAACTGCGCCGCGGACGCCCCCGTGAGCCGTTCACCGTACGCGAGGCCCGGCTGCGGCTCATGGAATTGCTCGTCTTGCCACCGTGGCGGATACGGCGCTGGTCGAAGAAGGAGGAGGTGGACTCCTCGACCGGCTCCTCGTAGGCGCCGCTGCACAGCTCACTGCGCACCTCGCTGACGGAGGTCTCACTGGGGACGCTCGCGGCAGGGAAGCGGACAAATAGGTTGGCTGGTCGGCTGCTTTCTCCTCCGTCGAGCGGGACCAACTGCGTTACGCATGCCAGCTGCTGCTTGAGGGACTTAACAATGCGCCGCGGGGTGGCCCCGCCCGAGTTTGGCGACGTTGCATCGAGGACGCCGTCCATCTCAATGGCACGATTCAGCGTAGACTATAACAACAACAGCAAAAAAAGAAAACTACTTTTCTCCAGCACCAAAATTAAATTCACGAGGCCACATAAACACCGACAAGAGGGGGAAAAAAAAAAACAGAAAAGAAAAAGAAAAAAAGAACAATCAGCACTGAGTTTATAACAGCTATAGAAAAGGAACACACAGCACGCTGCGTTGGTGGTTGCTGCTAAACTACCAATAATCGAGGCCGCCCTTTACGCACTCACGTAGGTGTAAAGGAGGGGGGGGGGAGGAGGGAAGAGAATAGACACTTCACGCAGCCTCTCTCTCAACAGAACCGCGAGGTGCGGCGGTTACTACAAAACAGGAGTGGAAAAGGGGGAAAAAAAACTGAACGCAGACACTGAAGGGGAAAAAAAGCTAAAAAGAGAACCACATGAAACGAAGAGAAGGGCAGGAAAAAAAAAAAACAGCGAAAGAAGTGACACGCAACAAGCAATCCGGAATTTAAGTGGTTTACGTGAAAAGGGAGCAAAAAGAAGAAAAAGTAGCAAAAACAAAAAGAGAAAAGGAAAATAAACGCTAACTTGCTAGTCCACAAAGTAGATTGTTTATATAGCTGACAGAGGTACTTCCGACTATACTCGGATTGATTCACAAAACCGGAAAGGGGGAAAAAAGAAAGCAGTTGTTTTAATTCCAACTTTTTCAGCTACCTTAACTCCTTTTCAAGCGTTTTCCCCCTTTTCTGTTTACTGGATGAAACAGGAAAAGAAAAAAAAAAAAAACTGAGAGCGGAAGGGGGCGACAAGTAAAGTAGTATTGTAAAACTAGAACGAGTATGGAGAGAACGAAAAAAGAAAAATGATAGCGAGCGAAAAAAAAAGGTGGTATTTACATTTAGAGTATTTGACTATTCCTTTGACACCTTAAGATGCTCTTCTGTTCGTTTACTGACAAAAAAAAAAAAAAAGCTAATCAAAAGGACAACTGAAAGAGGAAGTCAACGCACCACTCACGGGCAGCAAAGTGAATTAGGGCGGTATATCTATCTTTTGCGGAGACAGAATTGAGAGAAAAACCTTTTGCCGTTTTTGGTGTGGTAAAGCTCTCTCGAGGTAAAAGGTGCAGCACCAAGTACAACAACAACAACAACAAAACTAACAGCAACAGCAAAAACAGACACAGATTGAAGCAACTGTGCCAATACACACGTGTGAAAGCAGTAGATGGTATTGCGCCGGAGAAATAATAAAAGGACAAAACTAAAAAAGAGGAAGTGATTATGCTGGTTCTTTAGGGGGAAAAAAAACACGACATGAAACTTGTTTAAAAAAACAAAAACAGAACGAAAAAAAAAAAAAAGAGGTGGGAATACACCAATGTGAGCGAGGATCGTACTCACAATGGGGTCTTCAGCGGCAGTACCTCCTTTTTAGAGCGGCTGGAGGGAAAAGAGAAGTAATGGTCGTTTAATTAAACGCATACACTGCGAGGAGAAAACTCTTTTTTCTCCCTCGTTACTAGTATATATGTATGTGTAAGTGGGCACCTTAGGTTGGCCGAGATTGGCAGCTGGGGTACACCTCTCTCCTTTCCTGGAAAAAAAAAGAAGCAAATAACAAAGTAAGTAAAAAAAAAGTCGATAACGCCGCAGTCCTTCCGTTAACCACGATGCTCTGTGCACCAGTGTTCGTCGTTTCTTTATCTAGTTGCACACGCGCTGCTGTGAAGAAGGAAAAGGTAATGTGAGATTGAGCGGGGCAAGCACCGAAGACAGTTAAAAAAAAAAAAAAACGGAATGAGAAGAAAGAGAGGAAGAGGAAGAATGCGTATGTGATGGAAGTGTAGTTTTCAGCCGCGAACTACACGTTGAGGCTTAAAAAAAAAAAAAAAACCGACACCACAAAGCGGCAAGCCCTCATTTTTGATGTCATGCACACGTTCTTTAATCAAAAAGGAGAGAGAGAAAAAGCAACCGCAATGGATTTTTGACGACAACGACAACGGCAACAGCGCTAACGCACATAAACGGCAGTACTAAAAATACGATGAGACACACCATGTCTTGTATACATGTTTGCTTTGGTTCATTATTTTCCTGAAAGGTAGATTAGTTAAGCTAAAGCGGTTCCGATAGTAAGGTGGAGCAAAGGAAAAAAAAGGACGTTGTTTTCGTCGAAGACAGTAATACTGTGAGCAAATACATGAGGGCGCAATAAAGAAAATGAACAAACAAATAAAAGAGGGAATGGTCTGAACCTTGCTCGAAATTGAAAGTGAATACGACGCCGTCCGTGTCGCAGTCATCATTCACGTGGAGAGGAAGACGCGGCAGCTAACGAAAAGGTGCCAAGCTGTGAAGCTAAAACGGAGCTGGGCAAGGTATACAAACAACAAAAACAAAAACACGCTGTTCCCCTACCTTTTTTTTTTCCACTTACATATTACATGGGAAAAGGACGTCCAGAAAAACAGCCCCAGGAGAAAGTGATGAGACGAGAAATGAAAAAAAAAAAAAGGGGGAGGAAAAGAAAAAAAGACAGAAACGACCTGAACAATGGCAAAAAGGCATTGAAAAAAAAAAACGGAAAACACAAACCGACGACGGACTGCGTCTTGCATGTAGTGCGAAAAGGCGTCCCATGTGTGCACGTGCAGGGTACGTGCGAACGACGTTCATAGGAGTCAAGAGGCTCACGACGACGGAGACGGCTGCAAAGAGGGCTTGTAAAAAAAAAAAAAAACTCTGCATGCCCTTTGCACCCCATGTCACAGAGAGTGAACGCACTCGGCGGGGCAGACACCCGCCTGCAGCACCGCACTCGCCACGGCGTCATTGAAGGCAGGAGGACCGCAGATCACCGCTGCCTGCGTTGGTGGCAGCTCCAGTGCCGTGAGGAAGTCAGCGTCGACGTGGGTGCCACACCGCACAAGCGCTGTAAACTCCAGCGGTGTCTCCGGCACGGGCCCATGCTGCGGCGAACGGGAGAAGACCAACGCCACGCGGAGGGTATGGAGCTGGTCCGGCAGCGGCTTTGCGTAGCGCACCACCAACCGGTTTATTTCGTCCATCAGCATGAGGTCATCCGGCGTGTGCACGGAGAACACCAGCGTCACACTCGTCGTCTGCTTTGTCAGCTCGTGGGCCATGATGGAGTACAGGGGCGCAATACCGGTGCCGCCGGCCAGCAGTAAAATGTGGCGCTTATCCGCCTTCATCGTAGTCACAAACGAGTCCAGCTGCAGCTCCCAGGAGGGCCGAAAAGGGCCTTCGTAAAACACCTCTGCGCCCTCTGGCTGGTTGAAGAGATAATTGGAGGTGCGACCGCCTTTGTAGAGCTTGATGCAGATCTTAAAGCTGGCGATTTCGGTTTGAAAAGGTGTGTAGTACTGCCACTCGTCGCGCTGGACATCGCTGAACAACTTTACGTGGCCACCCGGGATGAGGCGAAGCGGCTTCGGGCACGAAAACGTAAACGCCTGCAGCGTGCCAGCCGCGTTCAGCATCTCCTTCTCCAAGATGCGCGTTGACTGCGCGCGTGGGTTGACGAGCTTGCCGCCGCTGCCCTTCGCGCTGCCTTCCGTATTCGGTTCAGCAAAGCGGAGCAGCGGCGATGGGGCGTCGCCCAGCTCCGGCACACGGCCCATTAAGTACTGGTGGACATCTTTCTTAGCGCGTAGGCCGTGCACACGCATAAAGACATCCCCGCACTCCTTTCCGTTGTTGTTCAGCAGGACAAGCTTGCCGCCTGGGTGGGAGCTGCACATCTCAGTAACGTCGTACGCATCGCCGAACAGAATGAGGATTACTCGTTTCGGGTTCTCGGCCAGCATTCGACGAATGGAGTCCATGGAAAGCGGCTTAGAGGGATCGGCCGCGTCGGCGGCGGCCGCCGTTGCAGCGGGCGGGTGGCGTTCCTCCTCCGCCACCAGCCGTCCCATCAAAAACTGCGGCAATCGCTCCGCCGTGTGGGGGCCGTGTATTGTGAAAAAAGTCTCGGTGATGTCTTTGCCGTTGTTGCGGCGCAGCACCGAGGCCCCGCCAGGATGTGCGTCCACGAACTTAGTCACGTCGTACACGTTTCCCTTGATAAAGACAATGACACGACTCGCGTCGATAGCGAGGATGGCTTTGATTTCGGCCTCCGTAAACGTCTTCGGCTCCGGCTGCGACAACGGAGCCAGCGACGAGGGCTGCGATGCAGGTCCCGATACAGGCTGCGATGAAGGCCGCGATGCCCTGTGGATCTGCACGATAGGCGGCAGCTCTGTTGCTATTTCGGCGGCAGACGTTGCGACGTTGGACGGGAGTGCCCGTCGGTGCGGGTTGATGGGTCTCGAGACGTGCGGGTTAACAGGTTTGGACTCGTGAGGAGGGGGCGTGGGGGTTCGCACTGGAACCGCCGTCGCCGCCGCCGCAGTCCCTCCATTCTGCTCCGCTGCAGCCAGCTCTGCTTTGTGGAAAGGAATCACAGGATCGTCAGCGACAGGGTGACGATCGACAACGCGACGCGCCTCAGAGAGGTTCCATTCCGGTTTATCAGTTGTGTGCGAGTCAAAAGACTGATTGACAGAGTGGTTGGCAGCGGGCACAACAGGTGGCAGAGTCACAGGAGCCTTCCTTGCTTGTGGCACCTCAACATATTCAAGGTGGGTTTCACCATCCTGCGAAGGCTTGCGGTGGTGTTGCCTTGAATGATCTTGACCCATTCGCCAAACACGTTGCTTTGAAAGAAAGAACGAAAGAAGAAAAAAAAAAGGGGGGGAAAAAAAAAAGAAGACAAACAGAAAACCAACAAAGAAGTTGGGAGCCACACACAGCTAAAAACAAGAAGAAGAAAATTCCAAAAAAAAAAAAGAAGAAGAAAGAAGAAAAAAGGAGGCAATGCACAAGGCTTGAAAAACACGCGCTATAAAAAGTAAAACGAGTGTGATAAGGTCACGACTAGACCTTTTTTTTTTCTTCTCTTCTCTCCTTTAGGTATTAGGGAATAAAGAAAAAAGAAAGCAGCGGCTTCGTTCAGTGCTCTTCTATTTTAGTAGTAATCGACTAATCAACTAATAAACCAGATTATAATTACTTTACTTTATTCCTAGGCACTTGCACAGCTGTTTGGTTTCACACCTCTTTTTTTTTTTTGTGTGTGTAAGGCTCGTGTTGCTTCCAGCCTTTATGTCTATGTGTGTACGTTTGGCACCGTCTGAGGAAAACAATAATGGTAACTCGGTGAGTGCTGCTTTTGATCGTAATCAAGCAGGAGCGAGATTTACATCAAGTGAAAAGAAAGAGAATATACATACGTGCCCAAAAAAACCGCAAAAAAAAAAAAGACGGAAAGACACAGAGACCGTGCAAATTGATAAAAAAAAAAAAAAGAGGCGAGATATGCAGAATTCCGTGGCGACCCTGTTAAAGCGCTCTCTAAAAAGGGAGCACAAGAAGCAACTCTCTTCAGGTGAATGCAAAGGCGAAGAGCATCACTATCTCATGACAAAGGTGCGCACATCAGATATCGTCTGAAGAGCTTTTGCCGACAGCTTGCCTTTTTTTTTTTTTTACCCGCTTCACTTCCAATGCATGAACTCTTACAGAAAAAAAAAAAAAAAGAGCATTTGCTCATAAATAGCCTAATGGGACTTTCAGTTCTTTGTTCTGCGTAATTCTTAATAATATTAATAGTAACAATTAAAGCGCCAAAAAGGACATTATTCGGTCTTTGACTTCTTTAAATAGCGATGAGAACGCCACAGCTCTCGGCTTCACTTACGAGGCCATCCTCTTTGTGTTTTTCTTGAACTTCTTTGCGAGCTCAAACTTGCCGTTCGAGGCCGTGGCTAAGTTGCGCGCAGCCGCTGAGAGGTGTTTCACCTCTTCCTGTGCCTGCATCAGGTGCTCGGAGCGGCGCTTGTTGTGCTCCTCCTTCTTCTTCTGCTTCTCTAGACGGGCCTGCTTCGCGCGGCGGTCGTCGAGGAACGGGTCGCCACCCTCCTCAGCCGGCATGTAGCCCGGCTTCACCTCTCGTAGCCAATCGTACTTGTCGCGATCCTCGCGCGCGCGCTTGCCCCACTTGTCCTTCCACTCCTGTCGCTCCTCATCAAAGACGCGGTTGGACTTCTTGCGGTGTATGTCAATACCTTTCTTCAGCGCAAACTTCTGCCATGCCGTCAGCGGCTTCGGCTTTGGTGGCGCCTTTTCGCGCGGCAGCTGCATCGCGGGTTGCGGCAGCTGCACTAAGGTCGTCGCGCTCTCGTACTTGCTCTTCTTCACCTCGGTGGGCATGTCAACGAACTCGCCGAGGAGTGCCTTGAGGGCGTTGGTGCAGGAGTCCATGAGGTCCTCCTCACGCCGCATCGGCCCGCTCACGGTAGACACGTTCGTAACGGTCAGCAGGCCGGCATCCAGTTGGTACTCGCTCATGAGCTCTGCACACTCGCAATTGAGACAGAGAGAAGGAAAAAAGAAGCTACTATTAAAGATACAAAGAGCCGAGTAACCGACACAGCATTGTTTTATAGAGAAGAAGAAAGATAAGAAGCGGGGAGCAAAATAAATAAACAAATAAAAGAATCAAGTAAATGGGCGTTGCTGCATTAAGATAGTAGAGAAGAGAAAAAAAAAAAAAGAAGCGGGTTGCCGCTAGTTCAAAGACACCTTTTTTTTCACCCTCTCTTTCCTAAAAGAAGAGAGCGTAGCACTCGCGCGGGCCCATAAATGCGCACTTTGCTGGTTGCTATCATGAGAAACACTCTCACATGACACACTTGTTTTGAGAGAGCAGAAACCTGAACTACGGTCAGACAGCCTTTTCAGTTTCAGCAGGTCAGTGTGGTCAAATGCACTGTTGTTGACACGACGCCTCCCCCTCGCCCCTTGCCACTCTGGACAAGAGACAGCGTGCTTCTCACAGAAATTGAAAGACGGACCTTTAAAAAAAAAAAAAACAGTAGAACAAAGATTTATTGCGTTAAACTGTTAGTAAAATGATGACAAGACACACACACGCACATATATATATATATATATATATATGCACCTTTCTCTTTTTCACCTGCCGTGCCGTGCACATCTCAATGCGCCCCCATTATTTCTGGTTCATCGGTGAGTTGAAATGCCACGCTGAAAACAACAACATAACATAGATAAAAAAAAAAAAGAAAAACGAGAAAGAGGAAGAGAAAGAAGGTGGACAGCAACAACACCTTGCAACGTGACAGACACACACACAAGTGCGCAAGCACGCCCTCTTTCACAGATCCTCCAGCTTCACCAACGTGCCGCGGTCACTATCGCTGTCCTTCTTCTCACGCAACATCTTCACGCGGACCATGCCGTCCTTCGTTTCGTCCGGTGCAATCAACACCGCACGATCGGCACCGATGCGGTCGGCGTAGCTGAAGGCCTGTGCCATCTTCTTTGCGTCGAGGATGATGTCCGCGCTGCGGCCCTGATCACGGAGCTTCTTCAGCACACCCAACGCGTAGCCGCGCATGTCTTCACTGAAAGGGATGACCACATCGTCCACCTTGTGCGCTAGCGGCGCCAGCAGTCTCTTTTTCTTGAGCAGCTCTACAATTACGCAGTCGCCAAAGCCGAAGCCGGCACACGAGACTGGCTGCGGGCTGCCATAGAGAGAGAAGAGGTTGTCGTAGCGGCCACCGCCGCAGATGGCGCGAAACTCGCCGCTGCGGTCAAAGGCCTCGAAGACGATGCCGGTGTAGTAGGCGAGGCCACGCACCACGCTAGCGTCGAAAACAATCCAGTCGCCGTAGCCGTACGTCTTCACCTGTGCAAAGAAGTCCGCCAGCTCCGATAGCGCGCCGTTCTTGTCGTAGAGGGTTTTGTCGAAGTCGTCGATAGACTTGAGGTTGAGGGTGCCGATGATGTCGTCGATCTGCTGCTCGTCCAGACCCAGATTACGCAGCTCGCACCGGATCTCCTCCTCGGGCAGCTTCTCCATCTTGTCCACCACCACGCATACCGGGGCAAAGAGGTTGTCCGGCACGCCGGCGCCGAGGAGGGCGCACTGCAGCAGCTTGCGCGAGTTCACCTTCACCCCGACATCCTTCGCCGTGAGTCCCAGTGCCTCCATCGCCGCGCACGCCGCACATATCAGCTCCACCTCAGCCGCGACGCTCTTCACGCCGACGATGTCCATGTTCCACTGGTAGTGCTCGCGCCGGCGGCCGCGCGAGATCGTCTCGTAGCGCCAGCACTGCGGAATGGAGTACCACTTTGCAGGTAGCAGCAGCGAGCGGCCCTTGGCGAGCTGCAGACGCACCAGCGACGGCGTCATCTCCGGTCGCAGTGTCACGCGGTGGCCGCCCTTCGTCACAAAGTTGAACATCTGCTCCGTAATCTCCTCCCCTGCCTTGCGGATGTACAGCTCCTCCGACTCAAGCACCGGGGCATCGTACTCCTCAAAGCCGAACTTGCGCGCGGTCTCGCGGAAGACACCGAAGAGGTAGTTGCGTACGCGCATCTCCTCCGGCGGGAAGTCGCGGCAGCCCTGCACCGGCTCCGTCTCAATCATGTTTGCCTGACTCTTCTTCTTCGACTTCTTCGCCACGACTCCCTCCGGCTGCAGCTGTGCCTCCTTCTCGGCCAGCCTCATTTTCAACTCGTTGATCTCCGCGATCAGAGCTGCATTGGGAGATGTCGTCGATGACATTCTGGCGACCACCCACTTCGGCAACGAGGAACGAAATAGCCGCGTTTTTGGATGTGTGTTAACGCTTTATTGCGTGCGGTTTTGAATCCTGTCGGAGCAACAACAACAAAAAAAAAAAAGAAGAGGAACGTCACACGTGATAAAAGAAGAGAGAAGAAGAGAAATTTAAAAAAACGGCAGGCGAAGCTACATGTGTGTTTGTATGTGTGTGTGTGTGTGTAAGAGCGAGAAAAGAGACTCTGATTTGCTGCACACTGGAGGGCTACTTAAAGGTGCCTTTTGAGTTTCTCCGAATCGCGCCTCCTTTTTTTTTTTTTCGAGAGAGAGAGCACAAGGACACACTATGCAACGTCTTCGCGCGCTTGGATGTGACATTTGTGAGGCAAACTAGACACGAACCTTCCACAACAATAACAACAGCAACAAGGAAAAGAGCAGAAAAGTGACTTGAAACTCAATCGCCTCTGTTTTCAGTGTACCACAGAACTCTCAGCCAAGGTGCGCAGCTCACGCAAGAACGCCAGATGCAGCAGCTGGTGACTACGCGCGCTGCGCTTCTCCACTGGGCACGCAGGAATGCCTTGGTACACGGTGTAGGGTGCCAGCACCGCATCCGAAGGCACAAATGTCTTCGGCAACAGCCACGCGCCATCGGGGATGCGCGCGCCGGCGGCCACCACGCACTGGTCATCTATGCGGACCAGCTGTCCCACCTCGGCGGCCTCGCAGACCACCTGCGGCCCGATGTAAGCAAAGGGCCCAATTTTGACGCTGGGCTGCGCACCTGCCGTTGCCTGATTCGCGTACACATGTATTGGTGGTCGCACGACGGCGCCGCGGCGAATGATGGAGTGACTGCCAACGTCGATGGAGGCGAGCTCGGAATGGATGACAGCGCCGCGAGCAATGAGCGTGTTATTGGGGCTCTGCGCTGCGCTTGCAACGTCCTCGTACGAGGTCGTGAGCGACAGCGTGCTTCCCTCGCCGCCTGTGTTCGACATAGTGGTCGGGCTACGCGTGGGAAGGGGTGGGCACAAAGACCCTGACGTCATTAAGGGCGGCACGTGTGCCGCACCGGCAGCAGCGAAGCTCATACTCTTGTTTATGCTCTAGATTCTTCTTCTTTCCTCGTATTTGCTAAAGTGAATGTGCTAAGTACAGCAAGCGGTAAACTCACAAGATATCATAGCTTCAAGACAAAATGCGTTGAGTAGAAAAAAAGGGAGGAAAAAGAAATAAAGAGGCTGTCACTGTTCAGAGTTTGGAGAAGGTCGAAGCGTGCAAAACGCAGGAATAGAATTCACGACATAACCTAAGCACAGCCTGTCGAAACACCTCGAACAAATCGCAGCTGCTATCAAACCCCAGAGGCGCGTCGGCGATACGGAAAGAGAAAAAAAAGAGCCATCATCTCTGTCACGCTTCTACTGCCCAAATACAGTTCATCGTCTATCTCTCTGCACACTTTCACCCTCGATGCCATACCCACGCTCACATTATTCTATTTGTATATTCTGTGAGGACACACAACACCACAATACACCACACCTACAAGCATAATAATAACAACAATAATAATAATAATAATCGCACACGCAACTGTTACCACGGGTCTTCCTTTCGCTCGCTTCGGGTGATGGCAATGTCGGGCTCCTGCAACACCCAGTGCCCGCGATACCGGTGCTGGATCTGCACCGCGCCAGGGCGTCGCGGGGCTGTCATGTCCACTTTTGGAGCGTGTGGTAGCTCCGTAGGCAGCGTTGTCTCGACGAGCTCGGCAAGAGTGGAAAGCGGGCTGGCAGACGCCTGCCCTGCCGCCGCAGAAGTACAACTTGCCCCTTTGAAAAACCCTCGTTGCTGCTGTTGCCGGCGCCGTCCGTCCTGCATCTCCTTGCGACCCAGCAGCAGATCCAGCTGCCGGATGAGGGGGTCGTCGTCCATGCCAAAGTAGCGTAGCGCACTGTACAGCTTCTTAGAGTACTGCTGCGCCACCTCCAGTGAGGCGGACATAGTGAAGCACGGCCGAAACACCTCCACTTCGCGCAGAAATTCCTGCTCGATGGCGAGGCAGGCATCCTTGTTCTTGTCCTCGCGTGCGTTGCGGTGGGCGAGGTGCAGCTTCATCAGCTGCAATGCGCCATCCACAAAAGGCGTGCTGTTGTGCAGCGTGTTGGAGCACCACACAAGACTGACGCGGAGCATATATATTAGGGATGAAACGGGGGGAGCCTATTCTGAACTCGAGTTGTAACGTCTACACATAAACCTGCAGTGAAGCAATAAAGATATACATACATATATGTATGTGTTTTTTAGGGAAGAGAGAGAGATCAAAAAAAAAAAAAAAACGTAAAGCGTTTTTTTTTACAGCATTGAGCGGTAACTGCATCTCAATAATAAAAGAAAAAAAAAAGATCATTAAGAGGAATGACTATAGACTGAGACCGGCAGTAGCACGGTGTCTAGGTCTTTGCATTGCACACAAGATATGAAAGCTCACATAGATGATAATCACCGTATCACATTAACAAGACACTTGATCGCAGCATAAGAAGCACAAAAGGTGGCACATGTCTTTGGAATGACCCTCCTCGACATCAGCGATCGGCTCCATGAAACTGCGAGTCACGAAAAAAAAAAAAAAGAAGGAAAAAAGCGAGGCCACTGTTCCTTGAGCAGCAACTGTATGTTATCTTTTTTCTCTTTTCCTTTCTGTTTTTGTAACAGCTCATAAATGTGAGGGTGGACAAAATACTCCCAAACACGAAAAAAAAAAAACAACTATGTCAAAACGCATCGAAACGCCTTCACTAGTTTTTCTTTTTTTCCTTTTTTTTGCCTTTTTGCGCTCGTTTTTGCTTCCATCGCTGCAGAACGAAGGCACTGTGTGAAGGACTTTGCCGTTTCTCGTTCGACCCTACCAACGCGCAGCCACGGACACGAAGAGAAAAATCAAGCAACAGAGCAACCTTGCTCGGCTCTTTTTTGTGTGTGTTTTTCTCTTTTCTCCCTTCGTGACCCCACCGGCACGCTCAAAGTGGCACACAAAGGTGCGTGCGCATGCGTGCGCTCACGACTACGGTTCGCCCGTGTAGCCATAACGCTTATTCTTCGTACTCTTCGGCATCTTCTTCCATTTCTCCTGTCGTGCAACGCTCTTGAAGGCAGCGGTACGATCGTAAACGCGGTCTTCGTGAACGTAGTCTTCGGGCAGCAAGCCTTCCGCCTTCCACTTTTCGATCTTCTCCTTCACAATGCCATCCACCTTTGCACTGGCACTGTGCGAAGAGGCGCTTAAATTCGAGGGCTTGTAGTCAAAGTACAGCTGGCGTGGTGAGAACTGCCGCGGCAGGCGGATACTTGCGTGCCAGGCGACGTGGTAGAACATCGCGTCGTTCTCTTTCAGCGGCACACGCAGCTTCTCAGCGCCGTGGCCGCGCAGGTCGGCATAAGTGATGCGCAGGAACTTCATCTTGCGCTCCCCGAAGTGGAAAAGGAACTTCTTTACGTAGTTGTAGACTGCCTTTTCCCTCACAGCATTCAAGGCGTACACGATCGAACGAGCCTCGACGCGGTCTAGGTCGGCCTGCACGTCGGCCATCTCCTCCAGAATCATCTTCACGCCCTGCTCGTCATCCTGCCTACCGACACTCTTTAGCAAATAGCTCCACTGCGGCGTGTCAAAGAACGGCGTGTAGTTCCAGCCATCCTTCAGGCACTTGGCAAAGATCGGCTTCCACCCTGGGTGGTCGGACTTGCTGCAGCAAAAAAGAATGGCCTGCACGAGCGGCAGCGGCGGCGCCGTGGTGCTGTCGGCCTGCATGAAGCGCGGTGCGCAGAACTTGTCCCAGAGCGCCATCGCCTCGGCACCACTACGCTGAAAGGCGCAATGCTGAAAGATCTTTGCCAGCCATCCATCCCGCGCCGCCGCATCGTCGATGAGGGGGCTCAGCTTCTCATACTCGGCAATGACCTCGGCCACCGGCGTCTTGGGCACCGTGCGGCCATGCGGCAGCTTCTTCAGCTGCGGCTCCAGCCCCACCAGGAAAGCCGGGTGCATCTCCGTCGCGATCCACACCCCGCGATATTTGTTTACGGAGCTGTGGTGGGCCTGGAATGGCGCGGGCAGCGCACGATTCACGCTGTGTGGCCGCTCCATCCCCTGTGGGAGGTTATAGTGCCAGTGATACTGGCTGTACATGATCATCGGCGACGTGTCGGGGTTGACGGCGGTGTACCCCAGTAGCCGGCGGGAGGTGCGGCGCAGCATGATTCCGTATTCCTTATCCGAACAGTCAAAAAAAAAAAAAACAAGAAGAAAAGAAGTACGCTCTTTCCTTGAAATTTGTGAGGACAACCGTTTCTCTCCTCTGTGCAGAACAGCTCTCCGTTATCCTTGCTTCCGTTTCCTGAACTCACAGACACGATAGACGAAGTTCACCATAAAGCCGTTTTCCAACAGCAACAACAAAGGAAAGAGACACGACCCAATATTGAAACAAGAGGAAATGCGAAAAGAAATCCGAAGGTGAGCAGAACGCATAGAGATCAAAAGGTCAAGTGGGAGAAAGCTCTCACAGAGCGGCTCGACAAAGAGCAAGTTGCAAGGAGTTGGACGCGTTGTTAATGCCATTTTCACAAGGTAACCCATAATTAAAAAAAAAAAAAAAAACACACACACACACACACTGCTCGCACCGCGTTTCAAGCTTATGATTGATGCACAACAGCACGTCAATGCAAAAGAGGCACGCAAACAACCCTACATGCGGTCATCAGTACCACCTGTTACTGACACTGCAGTACAGACGGCCCCTAAGAAGACTATTACGCCAACAGCAACAAAAAAGGACCTTGTATTTCCATTCACCGGCACTAAAGCACAAATATGCACTTGTTGCACCGAAGACGAGCAAAAGCTCCTCTGACGTTAAGGATCCCCGACTGTTCTGCGTCTGTTTTTGCTTTGGATTACGAAAAGGCCCACAAGCACTGAACCCATGACCGCACACAACCAACACCGACACGCCAACATTCACATCCACATCTTTGCAATGAAAAAGGAAAAAGGAGAAAAAAAAAAAGGGAAACGCTGCATGCAAGTACAGAACCAAAAAAAAAAAAAAAGAAGGATGTGATAGTAATTAAAAAAAAAAAAGATAGAAATGATGCAAGATGAGAAAAATAGACAAATCTCAATTGACTAAAAATACAAAACGAAAAGAGAAAAGGAAAGAGGGGCGGCCAGCTCACTTTGAGCGGAGTGCGGAAATGCATAAAGACACGCCTACGTCGACTGCAGTTTGGTGCTTGCTCTCCGACTGCTCAGAATGCCCCAAACGTACTGTTATTTGTTCAAAGCCGCCAACGGCCCGTTTTCACTCATTTCAGCTCCTACAATAAAAATAAAAGTAATAATAATAGTAATAGTCTAAAAAGAAAAAAAAAAAAGAACGTACAGGGAAAGGGAAAAAAGGGGCTCAGTGCGTGTGTCTCTTTTTCTTGTTTCTTTGTTGTTCGGGACGAGACCAAACAACAATCAACTCAGATCAGAGGAGAGCATATATCTCGGGATACGAGGCAATGGTGTTCAACCATGAGCACCTGCTATCCTTCATTAGTAAAGTTCAGGCCTAAGAGAGATAGAGAAGGCCAACAACAATAAAAACAAATAAACAAAAAGACAGAAAATAAAACAGATAAAAACGTTATGAGAAGATCCAAACACACGCTGAGGAACACAACGTCAAAAAAAAAAGTGCGAACCGTGCATGTTTCTCTACAGCTGCGTCAGCTTCCTTGGCAGCCACCCGCGCTGATGTAGTATTTCCTTTTGTACTGTTTTTGTTGTTGTTGTTTTCACGAAACGAGAGCCGACCAGCGTGCATCAAGCAGCACCAACAACAATATCAATGCCTAGCATCCGCGCATACAGTACACGCGTTTCGCAACTAACCGCTCTTCATGTGGCGTTTCAGGCTGCTTTGCCTTCCTTCCTATTTCTATTTAATGAAGCAGTAGACACCGTGGATCTGCGGCTTGGCAGTGCGCTCCTCACCGCTGGGGATGGTGGGCAAGGCACGATAGCCTGGACGAAGGAGTCCCGGGGAGAAGGAGGCCGTGAAGGAACGCTCGGCGCCGTTGACCTCGAAGGTCATCGTGACCACGGCGATCGTGGCCTGACTGCATCCAGTGAAAGACACCTGGCTGCCACTCACGCGGGCCTCGCCGTTGCCATGAACGACCGTCTTCACGGCCGACACTGGCGCACAGTTGAGGAGGCGTGGACCAGCGATGATGTTCACGGTCAGATCTGGTGCCTTGGCCTTGTCAATGTCCGTCTTCAAGAGGTAGCCAGAGCGCCCGTTGTCGCAGAACCGCCCGCGCGACCACGATAGGCACCGATCGCTGTTGTCCACGTCCACGAACTGGATGCCAAGCAACGCCGCCAGACCCTCCGGATCCGGCACCTCCTTGCTAACCTCGCTGGAGTTGATGGAGCAGAATGCGAAGTGCGTGGTGAGGTCTTTCCGCGTCAGCTTGGTCGTGGCGAGGTTTGACGCAACGATGCGCTCGGTGTCCCATGGCTTGGGGTCCGCGCTCTCCGAATACTTGAAGAAGGTGATGCTAGAGAGCGCCGCCGAAGCGGCTGTGTCCTGCGGATCAACCGCGCCGCCCACCACGATCTTAATCTCATCCAAATTCTCGCGGCGCACCGTGAACTCGTCCCCTACCTTGAACTTCGCCAGGCACTCGCGCAGGTGCTGCTTGTTCTGGATAGCCTGTCCGTTGACGTGTGTAAGCCAGTCGTCTTTGAGTACGCCGCCCTTCGACGCTGGCGTGCCTTCCATCACGTCCGTCACGCGCACACCGAGGCCGTCTTTGTTCATATCTGCCACCAAGAAACCGATAAAGGGCTTTAAGCGACTCTGGTAATTCATGATGAGCACCTTCTTGCGCAGAGCGCCAGGGCTAAACTTAGGGTCGTTGATCATTGCCCCTTCGAACATGAGTCCCTCCGCCACGGTGGACTCGAGGATCTCGTTGATTTGCTGCGCGACTTCGTCCTGCACATCAATCGGTATGGGTGTATTGGGGGAGAGACAAAGCACGATCGGGTAGGTGTTCGTCGTAAAGCCGTTCTTCTTGACATTCTCGAGGATTGCGCGGAACTCGCATGAGCCGACCGTCAGCTTGCCGTCGGCAGCCTTCTTCACGTTCAGCACTAGGGCCCGTGTCCCATCCACCGCGACACGCTTCATATCCTCCTCCGTCTCGATGCGGGCGCACGATACCATGTAGTGCGTGAAGGATTGCGTCATGTCTTGCCACACATTCGATGTCCGTGACGGGTCAATCGCGTTGTTCGTCAGCACGCTGCCGCTGTAGCTGACAAAGTTGTACTTGTGCACACCACCGCCGAAGCGGTACTTGTACTTCTCCACAATCTGCCGGTCCGTCACCTCTATGAGCTGCGTCTCGCGCAGAAACCTGCCTAGCTGCTCCGTCGTCATCAACTCCTTGCCGTCCGTGAACTTGCTAAAGAGCTCGATCGCGGCCTCGTTGACTGAGATCCAGCGAACCTGGTAGGCTAAGATGTCCTCAAAGGCGACCGGCTTATTAACTACATAGCGGATGTACAGCGTGTCAAGCACCGCCTGCCCAGCCGCCACAGGAATCTTCTTCGTGCACGTCGGGTTGTTCCAGAACCACGCGAGGAGGATGCGCGAAAAGCCGTCGTCCATCGCGCGCTCCTCCACCTGCGCGACGGAAGCCTCCATCAGCGGCAGCTTCAGCTGGTGCGCTAGTGAGGCAATGAGGTCGGTGATTGCATCGAGCTTCATGCGGAACTTCGTGCGCGTCACCTCCGCGCAGGAGTTGGTGAAAGTTAGCATAATGACCTGCTTCACAGCCTGCGTGTCGGGCAGCCCCGTGATGAAACGCTCCGTGCCCTCCATAATCGTGCGCAGGAACTGCTCCGCCGCCCCCTGTGTCGCCTTGGCAGGGTCGCTCTCGCCCGTCTTGCCGTCTTCCTTGGCTTCCTGCGCTGCGGCGTGTGTTACTGCCTTTGGCGCGGCAACGTTGTTAGCGGCCTTGGTCTTGTCGTGATTCTTAGGCACGTTGTTCGCACGGCGGTGGTCAGAGCCTTTGTCGCCTGACGTCTTGGCCTTCTCGGCAACTGCTTTTGAGTTGAGGCAGCCCATGGGTGAAAACAGTCGGGGACAAACAACAGAAAAGAGCAATAATGTTACTCCAGATCGTAATCCACTTTTTTTTTTCTCTCTCTTCTTCTTTTCGTTTGTTTTGGTTATGTACCAATGATGCTAGACGTTTTTTTTCTTTCGTCCACTCACCGAGCCCGATAAAATGCACAGAAAAAAAAAAAAGAAGAAAAACAGGTAGCGCTGTAGTGCTACAGCTATTAACGAAAGCTGAAAAGCCAAAAGCTGACTAACACCCTTCTTGGATTTATACTATTAGTTGCTTTAGAGCAAAAATTAACGTTCTCGACGTTACGATCTATTTGTCCATCAGAAAAATCACAAAAAGGAAAACCAAAAGAGTAAAATTGCGCAATTTGTGGAAAGCGAAAGGATGGTATGGTGGGAGACGGAAGCGGAAAAAAGGAAAGAACAATCAGAACACTAGTGAAATTGCGGAGTATTTGCAGAAAAAAAAAAAAGAAAGAGAGAGGCGTTGAAAAGCAAAAGGCACAGAGCTTGCAGTTCATCCTGAACCCTCGCTACATTACTTGGATAGTACTTGAGCATCAAGGCATGTTAGATATGAAAACAAAAGACCCAGCGGTACGGCTGCGCGTTGCTCAAGAAGCATGCCTCTTTTTTCCCCCCTCCTCCTGCGAAGCGGTACAGCGAGTGCCGCTCACCTTGAGCTTGTTTTTTCGCGACATTCAAGTGAACAAATCGCTTTTCTTTTTATTATTATTGTTTTTTTTTTTTTAATACTAGTAGATAGAAAGAAGAAGAAAAAATGGAATCTGAAACGCAAGCGGCGACTGGTAGGAAAAAAAAAAAGGAGGGCACGTGCTTTTTAGCCGGCCTTACCCGGAGGCTGCTTGTTCATGTGCACCTTCTCGCCGGGCTTCACGGTCTTCGCCAGGAAGCGCTTCGTGTACTTCAGGCGCTTCAGCGCGCGGCCACGAGGCTGTTTCGGCTTCTCCTGCTTGGCGACCTTGGGGGTCTGGTTCTTGACCTTGCCCGCACGGGCGAGGGAGCCGTGGATCTTACCCATGATGATGAGATTCCTTCCACAACGCAGCCGAAACGATCACAGGGGTTTATGAGAGAGGGAAAGGTAGAACGGGTGAAAGAGGAAAGAGAGAAGTAAGAAAAGCCCACTCAACGCAAGCAAGACTATTTTTGTCCTCGAGTTATTCTCTTTCTTTTTTTTTTTTTAAGGAGAAAAAAAGAACCAAAACGGCTCTTTCTTCCAGATCTACTGGACGCAAGAAGCCACGCTGTTCAGAGGGAGCAAAGAGAAATAAGGAGCATTTTGGGGGTACATCGACTGTTTTTGCTCAGCAGTGAACCGAACTTTAGCTAGCCCCCCGATCACGTCCCAGCATTTCGTGGCATTGTTTCCATTCTGTTGGCAAAAAAAAAAAAAACTTTCTTCTTTTACATATTTTGCTATAGTTCTTTAAGACACTTAGGGAAATAGGAAAAGCACAGTAATTTTGGAGGAAAAAAAAAAAAGAAAGGCCGAAGCAGAAAGAGAGAGAATTCATCCTTTAATAGTTTTCGAAGCTAGTCAGTCGGTTGAATGCATGGAGGCTTGCTTGGATCCTCTACGCTCGACGTTCCTTCTTGTTCATTTTTCGGCCTGTGTGCGGTGCGAAAACTACATAGTCCAACTCTCTCGTACAGCCAAACTCAATAGAAAAACGAGGAAAAATGTAGTAAAATGACAAAGAGAAACTTCACATGTCAAAGTCAATAATCACAATCTGTCCACCAAAAAGCCAGATTCACAAGGGGAGTCGCATCTTAGCCGGCCTTACCCGGAGGCTGCTTGTTCATGTGCACCTTCTCGCCGGGCTTCACGGTCTTCGCCAGGAAGCGCTTCGTGTACTTCAGGCGCTTCAGCGCGCGGCCGCGAGGCTGCTTCGGCTTCTCCTGTTTGGCGACCTTGGGAGTCTGGTTCTTGACCTTGCCCGCACGGGCGAGGGAGCCGTGGATCTTACCCATGATGATGGAAGCCCAGAAGATGTTCTGAAATAAAAAGTGATCGTGGAAGGGAAAGCTGAATTGGTGAAGAAGAGACTTTGAAAGTCGACAAAGTGGGATGTGGTGATTAACTTGTGAATTGAAATGAAAGTAGCACAGGCACGTAAAAGAGAACAACAACAACAATAAAAGAGAAGGGGTAAACAATTAGTTGAGAAAAGAAAGAAGGATCGATGACTGGCGACCAAAAGGAAAAGAGAGGAGTACTTTTTTTTTTTCAGTAAAAAAGCTATTGGTTGCAAAGGCACAGTTTTGCTTTGTTACCAGGCTGTCATTTGGAGAATGTGGCGACCGTCCTTCCTTAAGGTTCAAAGACCGCGGGTTGTCGACAAGTGAACACATGGTGACAACAAATGCGCGGGACGCGCCCTCCTTTTTATGCACCTTTCGCCGATAATATATATGTATTTATTTTACTAGCAATTAAGAAAAACAGGAAAACAGAAAAGAAAATCAGCGTTTCTCAGCAATAGGAGGAGAAAATGGTACGCTTTTAGCCGGCCTTACCCGGAGGCTGCTTGTTCATGTGCACCTTCTCGCCGGGCTTCACGGTCTTCGCCAGGAACCGCTTCGTGTACTTCAGGCGCTTCAGCGCGCGGCCGCGAGGCTGCTTCGGCTTCTCCTGTTTGGCGACCTTGGGGGTCTGGTTCTTAACCTTGCCCGCACGGGCGAGGGAGCCGTGGATCTTACCCATGATGATGGAAGCGAGAGAAACTGCATGTCATTTAGCCGTGGAGATGAAAGAAAAGAGGGGAGGTGAGAAGGAGCAAAAAGAACAGTAGACGTTCACACAACGCACATCAGGGCAAAGAAATGGTGTGAAGGAGAGGGCTGCTCTGAAACAGAGAGTGTTGCGGGAGAGGAGCTCCGCTAATGGGAGCTTGCCGACGCATGCAGCGTCATGTAAGCCAGCAAAGATACGAATCATGGCTGTCCTTCCAGTGGTTTTTATAATACCTGGCTCTACGCGAGCTCGATAAGTTCTCTTTTGTTTGTTTATTTCATCATGCCAATGAGGCATAAGTGATGGGAGGGCGGAGCACTGGAAAAGGTGAAAGCAATCGTACTTACAGCAATAAAAGCAAATTCCTGAGAAAAAGGAATGGCGGGTACACAGGATTGTTCTCAAGTGATTTCGCTCGGAAGTTGCCGTTCAAGCGGAGCTAAAGGCGCCACTATCCCTTTGCTGTCGTTGCTCGTGCATCATTTTGGCAACGGTCGCTTGAGCGCCCTCATCGAGCTCAGAGAACCGCATCGATGGCGGTTTCAAAGTCTTCATATCGATTTGTCGCTCGCCTAAAATGACAAGCGGCCACCACTCCTCATACTGCATATTTGTCTTTGTGAGAACAATAACTAGTTCCTTTCCATCTTGCATACACCACGTGCTCTCGTCAACGTTGACAGGCTTGTACAGCTCGCCGTCCAAAACAACGCCTCTTGAGGGTATTTCGACGTGGAGATGCTTCGCCTTTGTCTCCACACGGACACTCTTGGCACGCGTCCCGGGTGGTACAGGAATTGTCACCGTCACTTCCTTATCCGTTTGCCCGAAGGAATAGAGTGGATAGTCACCACCGCACTGCTCATTGCTGGGCAAAAGCTCTGTGAGACCTTCCTGTGATGCTACGGCAGACATGCTCGCAGGGAAACAGCGAGAAAAAGCGTCTTGTCTTTTGTGAATGTTAGGTCCTAGTGAAAGACAATGTGAGACGCAGCGCGTTGACACTGCCGCCACAGGAAAGAGCGGTAGAACGTAAAAACTAGAGAATAATTCAGGAAATTGAGGGAGAGATGTTGACAAAACAATAACGTGCACGCTGGAAAGTCCTGTTTTCCATTTTTGCTTGCTCATGTATAAACGCAGGTTGCTCACAGAGACGCGAGAGCGCTCTGCTAGAAAAACGAAACCGCGTAGTGAGGGAACCTCCTTACAACTCAAACAAAAGCGTTGCAAGAGGTGCAGAGAGGCCTGACAAGAGAAAAAGAGGCTTTAGCTAAACACAATCGGTAAAAGCTGGGAGCGCCGAGCGACAAGCTCAACAAGACTGATTTGAGCCATCTTCTTCCTGGTTTTTCACCCTTTCCTCTCTTCTTTCTGTGAATCCTCCCCGGGAGGAACGGGGAAAAAAAAAAAAAGACATAATCTGCTGGAAAGCAAAACAAAAAGCAGCGCACAAAAAGCACATCGAGCGCATCACGGCAGCACGGAGTATGTTTGCCGCCCAAAGCACCCCCACTCGAAAGCATAATTTCCGGCTTGCGCTGGTGTTCGACTGCAAACACCACCACAAAAGACGTACAGGCTTCTTTTCCGCGGCGCCTTCATCGCCTTCACGTACTCAGCTGCTGCAACAATGGCCGAAAATGGCGAGTCCATGCATAACTTGCACGACCCAACCTGCACCGGCACCTGGTTGTGAGTGAGAACAAACCGGTAATGTAGAATGCTCGTTTTTGCGTCGCTGCTCATAGGAACATCGTCTCCTTTCGAGATGTTGACGCAGCCAGCAAGATCACACGCCATGGCCGTCAGCGTCGGTGCGTAGAAGGGAAAACGCGAGCCGCTGACTTCAATGCTGGGAGCAAAAGAGATGGTATTCGCCACGGCACTGTCAACTGTGTCACACTCATCTTGAAGGCGTTCCATCTTGAAACAAATCGTGGCCTCGACATATTGAAGACGATTCTTTTTGGCTGATAAGAGTCCGCGCTGCAGCATGTTTGAGAAAACCGGAACGCACACGGCCCGCGTTCCACGGAGTGTCGTCACGGCTTCGCATGACTGCGGCAGCACCTTGATCCCTACCAATGGGAGGTTGTTTGCTTCCATCGCGGAACACAACGAGGAGTGGAATTGAATCACATCCTCAATTGAGTTTGTTTTAGGGAAGATCTCGTTCAGTGAAGGAAGCTCTTTGTCGACTTGCTGCAGGTAGTCAATATAGGCAGCAACCGACGCTTTTGTGGCAACAAGAAGCTTGAACGAACTGCGCATTGGTTGACTTTCAAGTAATCGGGATGAACTACGAAGCGTGAGGGGGATAAAGGCCGAGACCAGAGAAGCAAAAAAAAAAAAAGTCATAGAGAACAGTGATTTCAATCCAAACGTTGTTATGCTTACAATCAGCTTCTCCCATTTGAACACGGAAGCTTATCGCTGACCTTGCACCAAAGCAACAACAAAGAGCTTATCACTTGACAGTCTCGTAGCTGCTAGATAAGACCACTCGGCATCAGTTGTTCAAGCATAAAGAGCCGTTTCGCTCGTAAATTCTATTATGGGCGCAGCGACACAATGGCGAAAGGAGAGAAAGACTAGTCTTCGCGAAGAAGCAATTCAGAAGTACAAGAACAGAAAGAAAAACACCTCTTAGAAAGTCCTTCTTTTTTCATTTCCCCAATCTGTTTACAGTGCTACAGAACAGTTTCGGAGAATATCAAAAAGCGTTGATTACTTCGTTTAGGAAGAAAAAAAAAAAAAGAAGAGGTACCGAGAAAAAGTATGCAAACTTGTCGACAAGCCAAGGTAGGAAGAAGTCACTGTGTACGAACATACACACACAAGGAAAAAAAAAAAGAACGCTACAAGCAAAACAAAAGTTGTTTCTTCTAACAAAGTCTAGCTTGCCAAAAAAAAAAAAAATGGCATTTACGCCAAAGCAACAAAAGGCGCCTACTTACTGTTTGTGTCGTGCATAAACTGAGTAAATAGAGAGTCGAACTCAGCGTTATTCATCGTGCTACCGTTGTCGTGATCGTTGTTCCTGCTTGACGCAGGAGCCAACTGCGTCGTAGTGCGCCGTGTCGTGCTGGGGATCACTTCCGCATGCGCGCGGTCTTCAGAAGCAGCAAAGTTGTACTCCTTTGCCAGTCTTGCTTCTTCCTTTGAGATAGTTTCGGAGAACTGTCCGCCAGTATAGCAGTACGCGGGCTTCAAACCGACTTGCTGACGTTGCGGTGCTTGAGTTCGTTGCTGATGGGTTTTCTCGCGCTCAGATGTATGGCAGTGCTGAGGAGGCGGCGCATTGCTCGAGTGCTGAAGGACCGGCGGGGCCTCCTGATGTTGTGCTGACTGAGTAGCTGGCTCTGGCGGAGACAGCTGTTCGTTTGGGTGTTGCCGAATCTCTTTTGAGTGTTCAGCGTGAGGAGTGGCGTGCTTGTGGGGTGAAGCCTCTCTTTTCACTGGTGCAACTTCTTCCTGTTGCGACAATGGCTCAAGTGCTCCGCTTTCTGCTGTTTGCGGGTCGTGGTGTGAGAGGTGGTGCTCGTGCGCGGAGGCATTTCTGCTGTGGTCCTTTTTCTTGTCTTTAAAGATATTGGAGAAAAAGCCCATCGCTGAAGCTAAAAGGGGGAAAAAAAAAACTTGCAGCTCTCTCTCTCACGAGTTCAAAGAAGAGTGGGGTAAAAAAAAAAAAAAAAGGTGGAGAAAACAAGAATAATGGAGAGATCCAATGAAATGCTGGTGCTTCGTAACTAAATAGAAAGAAAGAAAGCAGCGCGACGGGGAAATGCTCATATATATAAACGAGGAAGTCCAACTGTGATGACAGACTGTTTATCTATATCAAATAATCACCAAAGCAACGGGGAAGAAAATATCTGATCCACTTTACAAGCAAAGGCGAGTATGTAACTGGTAAACGACATAACGTAAAGTAGAAGATTGATTTGCTTGTGTATATGTGCGTGTGCGTTTGCGTGTGCTTGTGAAGTGAATAAGAGCAGGGAAAAAAAAAGGTTGGCAATCTCGGTTCTACCTTTTAAAAGCGCAAAACAAACAAATCAAAAAAAAAAAAAACTGAAATGAAGAAGCACAAACTGGAAAGAAGCAATAATAATCCCAAACAAGAGTTAAATGAGGATAAGTTAAGCGTATAACAGGGAAAAGGAAAGAAAAGCATGCTATCAATCATCCCTTTTTGCTTGAAGACGTGAGCCTCGTGACAAACAGACATTGAATAGCACGTCAACGTGCACAATTGTATCACAGCATGAACTGTAAGCGGTGAATTCTCCACAGTTTCATTTTTTCTTTTTGGAACACAGAGGCCAGCAGCTAAGAAAAAAAAAAAAACAGCAGCGCACAATAAGCGTTTGCTGACAAAGTGCTTTTTTGTTTTTATTTTGTGTTCTTTTTCACCTGTTGTTGATACTACCAGGAGTTACATCTATGAGAAGCAATCTTGCTATCTAAAAATCTAGGCTTCTGCCGACACTCGGTGGCGGTGAGGCAATCACGCTGTCTGCGGCGGTCGATTCGGAATGAAGTCTACGTGACACAGTCGAAAAGGAGACGTCTCCAGGAGAGGGTGAAGCATAAGGTTTGTCGGCCTCCCACGAGAACCGGCCGCGAGTGCCGAAGTCAAGGTCCAGCGCCCGCCTGAGAAGGTCCCGACAGAACGAGTCGGGCTTGATGCTCTCGGCTGTGTGATAACATCCAATGGCTGATTTGACGTTGCCTGAAAGATGGTAGGTGAAGCCTAATGCACAATGGCCATGGCTGGCGTTTGGTCGACTTCTGACGTACTGACTGTAGTATTCGATGGCTGTGTCGTATCGACGGAGCTTGCGAAAGACTGTCGCCAAATTGAAAAGAATGCAATCCTCGTGCTCCGACGG
The DNA here is from genome assembly GCA_037349495.1 of Lotmaria passim. Taxonomy (NCBI): domain Eukaryota; phylum Euglenozoa; class Kinetoplastea; order Trypanosomatida; family Trypanosomatidae; genus Lotmaria; species Lotmaria passim. Next base: position 1,049,412 of record CP140195.1, read on the forward strand.
GTTTTCTCGGTTTGGCAGGTTGTCGTAGGCATCTTGGAAATAATGAAGCGCTTGATCTAAATTAAGCTCGCGCATCGCCAGCGTACCCAGTTCGTTGAGCACAAGCGGATCGCGTGGGTTCTTTCGTAAGGACTCCTCAAAGAAGCAGCGAGCCACGGGTCGTTGATGAACTCGACTGTACTGCATGCCAACGTACGTGCAGCAAGCGTTCAGACCGGGAAAGTAGTTCATTGCGCGTCGATACACGTTCAACGCTTGCTCGCCCTCTTCTAGCTTAGCGTAGCAATGCCCGTAGGCAATCCACGCCTCCGCAAAGTAGCAGTCGAGCTCGGCGGCACGACTGAAATAGCGTCCCGCACGCTCATAATTGGACAGCGAGAAATAGAAGCAGCCTATAGCGTAGACTGCCAGCTCCGTGTAGCATTTGTTCTTTGATAAAAAGTGCGCCTTCTCGAACAACACAGGGGTAGCTTTTGAGTCGACTAGAAGACACAGATGCAGACAGACGGTTTCGCGGTGATACGGCTCAGACTCGAGAATTTCAGTGGTCAGTGAAAGTGCGTGCCGCAGGTTATTGTTCTCATACTCTCGCTTTGCGCTTGCCAGCAGCACCAAGGTTCTGGGGACTCCAGGGTAAGGATAAGTTAAGACGTCCAGTCCGGCACGTGCCTTGAGTGTGCGCCGATACACTTCAGCCTCTTCTGGTAGGTTGAGGGAGTCAATTAACTTCGACACTTCCTCTTTTTCTAAAAGGTGTCTCTCGAGAAAAGCGCTGATGGCTTCACTGCAAAATGGGTCAGCCGTGAGAGCCATTCTGTAGTACTGCACCGCCTTTGCAGCATCACCTGACAGCTCAGATGCTTTGGCAACGTAACACATTGCAACAACAGGTGAATAATCTGCCGCGATGAGGCTCTCGGCATACTGGACGCATGACTTCAACTCTCCAAGCTCAAATGCAGCTTTCATAGCAAACAAGTGCGCCTTCTTCCCCTCACTACTCTGGAGCGTGACTTGTTTTACGGTTGTCAACACGCTGTCGTACTCGCGAAGGTCGTAAAGGCAGTGAATCTTGAGAGCTTGATAGCTTGCGACGCTTGCCCGAAGTTCACAAAGGATCTCGACAAGCTGAAGAGCACTTGCAGGTAGTCCATCATCAAGAAGACGGCTGGCGTTTTGTTCGAGAAACGGTATTGAATCCATTTGGGGTTGGTGTTTCTGCTGATGAGCGGCTTTCAAAGCAGACCTTTGTAAACCACTGGCGTTACTATTGTATGAAGAGAGCAAATAGGCAGAGATAAGTGGAGAGGTGAGATACAAACGAGAAAACAAGCAGCGAATAGACCTACATTTGCGCTTTGTACCGCAAAAGATGAAGCAAAGAAAATAAAACAAGCGAAAGAGGAAAACCTGAGTACTAGTTTTCCTTATCTTTGCTTCGAATGCCGCCTGCTTCGCTTCCAAGCGGCAGTGCTTTTTTTTTTTTTTTTTTAATCAGCTACACACTTAACTAAGTGGTTGAACCTACAATTATGTAACAAGTTGGTTGCTTTTCAAGTGTCTAATAAAGGACGAAAACAGCAAAAAAAAAAAAGACGCTTTTTTTCTCTTTTTTATTCAGCAAATGTGACGCGCCTTTCACTGCTGGAAACGCTTTTTTTTTTCTCTTCGGGTGGTCCTTTCGTTGGCGTTCCTTTGCTGCTCACCGAAAAAGCTAGGCTTGCGATAATCCTCGCGAACTTTGTTTGGTGTTCTCTGTCCAATGGCGGTAACGATGCCGGCCACCTCAACGTGGTGCTACGGTCTAGTGCCCTGGTTCCAAGGAGGAAGCAAAGAGCCAACCATCATCGCTCACGTGCGATGTAGAGCTGCTCATGGCATCGGCAAACAGGTCAAGGGTAGAGTCGTGTTCGGGAGGCCTGGAACTCGTTCAATGTCCGCACTACCCTATATATAGAGCCTACACGCGTCCGCACGTGGTGCTTACTACCGTAAAAGAGCTGTAAGCGCGCCCGCGGTGGGCAGAACAACTCAACGCATATGAAAAAAAAAAAAAAAAGAAGAACTGTCCAACGGCTTACGGTTACCGCGGGAGGCTTGCTCATCCGCAAATTAAGTAGTGCGAATGACGGCGAGCGCGGTAGAGTCATGCAACTTTTGATTGAGCAGCTTCACACTCCCTTCGTTTCCATCATTTCTATCGTCTTATTCCTTAGCCCTCTCCCCCCCCCCCCCACCCCACACACACACAGCCCGCATCCTTATCCTCATCCTTGTGTCCTCTTACGTTTCTACCTTTTCCCTGCATAGCAGGTTTCTTCACTGCCTTAGTTTTTTTTTTTTTTTGACGTAGTTGGGTGGCGTGAGGACGCATGCTTAGCATCAAAAGGATCTCGTCGACGGTGCATTGGCGGATTCCTTAGCTTTTTGCCAGGGAACACGGGGCTCGTTAAAGGGTTGACTGACCGTGAAGCTAAAGCTCGAAGGGACTTTGAAGACTGCGTCACCTTTTTGTGTTCTTTTCAACAACGAAAAAGAAAACAAGCAACAACAACAACAACAACAAAAAAAAAAAAAAAATGAACTAGTCACATGTTGTATCTCTGTCCTGCACTACATATCTGGCGAGACGTTTTGCGCGCCGTAGTGAAGTCCTTGTCAAAAGTACCTTACAAGTTTTGAACTTGAAGCTTCTTTCCACGATAAAGCGAGCTTGCGCACTTCTTGCTACTATTTCCCCTAATGCACTCCCTGCTTTTTCTTATCGTTTAAACAAAGAGGTGGAACCTGCACCAGGATGGATTTTTTTTTTTTTCGCTAGCTTAGCCTTTTTTTTTCCTCATCATTATGAGAAGACTATTCATTCCTTCACTCCGGCCGTTGACTCGTTGCATTGTAGTCGGACCCTCTAGCGCACTGCCGAAGGCCTCCTCGACACCTGAATTTGGCCGTAGGCGCAGGCGGCTGCAGAGACGCGCTGAAAAACAAGCGTTGGAGGTGCAAAACGACGACGAGGCGAAGAACGCGTGCTTTGAGCGCTACGGCTTTGTGCAGAAGCCGCTTTTTATGGCATCGTGGCAAGAATTTCTGAAAGAACTGCAGCGCGTTGAGCTTGGCTGGTCTCTGGCACCAAGCGCTGGGGGCACTCTACGACTAAAAGTATTCGATCATTCCGAGCCGGGCGACGGCCTTCTGTGCGAGCTATCTGGCAGCACGTCACGGTCTGCTCCCATGGCGGAATTTTTCGAGGTGTGCGGCACCCTTTGCCAGGGGTCGACGGCCGCTGGTGAAGTACAGTTTATGGACGGAGATAAGCACTCTGTGCTACAAATCGCGAGCAAAAAGCGCTTCCCATCCAGCGAGTTAAAGGAGGAGCCGCCTATTATCCCTTTTACGAGCCAATTCAACTGCCGCGGAACCTCGGTTTCGCTCTCTGTTTTAGACAAGCAGACAAACGTTACTACCCCTCTTTTTTCTGATATTTCAATTCAAACGCTAAACTACGCTTTTATGACAGCTCTACCTATTTTTCTCAAGCGGTCAGACATCGGCGTTCGAAATGCTGATTTTGTGACCAAAGATCAAATGCGCCATTTCCGTTTTGCATGGTGTTTTTTGCGCCGGGAGTCGTGGATGACTCCGGTCGACATGACCGAGCTGGACTGTTTACTTCCCCCATAATACTCACAAGTGCAAAAAAAAAAAAAGCAATAACAAGAGATAGTAAAAAGCACATAACAAACAACGCAAAACAAAAGAACAACAACGAAAAAAAAAAACATTGGAGAAAAAAAAAAGCAGCAACTAATGCTTGCTGCAAAGCAGCTGCGATAATATAAGTTCAGTAGGTGCTAGTTTGCCCATAAGCAGTCGTTGGAAAAAAAAAAAACTGTGTTGGCTTTATCGTTATTTTTTCCCTTTCTCATCATTTGAGTGTTTTTTTTTTTCTACGTCAACAAGTGCAGTTCTTAGGAAGAAAACACTCGGAACAATTGAGCATTACTGTAAAACTCTGCTCAACAATAGCTAGACCTAGCTGTCGACACTTCTTTTAGTATTTTCGATCCCTCTCCGTTTTTTTCCTGTCGCTGCTCTCAACAACACTATAACTACTTGAATAATAATGTAATAATAAATCAAATAACATTTTGAAACTCTATTTGATGCCATCGTGTCATTAGCTCGTCATTAAAAAAAAAAAAACACTAATTTCCAGTCCGAAACAAAATACAGTACTTCTCGTGCTTTTTTCTGTTTATTTCACCGACACACTCTCTAAACCAGTAACTAAATATGAGAGCTCTTTCTTTTCGCACTGGAGTGCTTGCTCGCAGCACTGCTGCTATGCTGTGCAGCCAACGTTGGTGCGCTGCTGGGACGAATGCCGAGAAGCCCGCAGAAGACAAGGAAGCGGCAAAGAAAGCAGAGGAGGTGGTGCCTATCGAAACTCTCAAGAAGATCGAGAAGCAGCTGGAGGAGGCCACCGCAAAAATCGAGGAGCTAAAGAAGGAGATTCTCTACCGCGCCGCGGATGCCGAGAATGCGCGTCGCATTGGTCGCGAGGACGTGGAGAAGGCGAAGCTCTATGGCATTACTTCTTTTGGAAAGGACATGCTCGAGGTCGCCGACACTCTGGAGAAGGCCATTGAATCTCTTGCTGCGTTTTCCCAAGAGGAGCTGCGGGACAACAAGATTATTGAGTCGATTCACACTGGTGTGAAGCTGTCGTCGAAGGTCTTGCTCAAAAACTTGAGCAAGCACGGCATTGAAAAGATGGGCGTGAGTGTAGGCACAAAGTTTGATCCGAACATGCACGACGCGCTTGTCAGCACACCCCCAACGGAGCAGGCTCCCAGCGAGACCATCTCCAGTGTTCTCAAGGACGGATACACGCTGAAGGACCGCGTCCTGCGCGCTGCTCAAGTTGGCGTGTCACACAGCGGGTAATTGTGTAGTAGCACCCAATATAGCTGATCTCTTTTAAAGCTTCCGTCTTCATTTTGTGTTGTTTTTGCTTTTACTTTATCCCTATTATAAGGTTCTCTTCTTTTTTTTTTTTAGTCACATTTAAAAACGCTTTTTTTCCTTTCATATCTCTCTTTTGTTTTTATGCTCCATTTTCTCGAGGGGGTAGAGATTTGACTTGCGAAAGTAAGACACGTTCGAGCATTTTGAAGCCGTTTCAATTAAGTTATTTGTTGCGAGCTGGCTGGTTTTTAAATCTATATACAACTACTCATGCTGAGTGGCACAATGTGAGAAGAAATGAGAAAAAAAAAAACACGTGAACTGCCGGCGCTAGCAAAAAAAAAAAAAGGAAGAGAATGCTACGTGCACGACTACAGCCTGCAGATTTGTGTGTTAGAAGTATCGGATAGTCGTCTCTGTGTTTCGCAGCACAGCTTTTTTTGTCAAGTGCAAAATAAAGCTCTTCTCTGTAATAAAGGTTCAGGGATGCAGTTGTCCAGAGCGACCTTTCACGGGAGAAAAGTAGGTGGTTCTGCCGAGTTTCCTCCATGTCCGATACTCCCTACTCATCACATATATTTTTTACTATTATTGTTGTCTCTGTTCTGGTGCACTGAAGGGCTTCAAAGTGAAAACGAGGTATATGTATCTACTGTAATTTGAGAAATAGGCGAACGGGCTTCCATCAAAAGGAAAGTGAGCAATCGAATAAGCTTCTGTCGCTGCAACTTAGGTTCTTGGTAGTTAACGCATGGCTTGATATGAAAGAGTTCTTCGGATAAGGGAGCCGAAATAAACTCCACCAACGTAGCCAAAAGAAATAAAAACATATGTACTCGTCTCCTTGATTGTGTCGTCTCCTCTAAATACCCTGCGTTTTTTTTTTTTGTCTCATGCAGACCCGATTTGCGTTTGCATTTCAAATTCACTGTTTTTGGGTTAATCTGCTCTCGTGTTTTTAAGTTCACTATTCCTACTAGCAGTCTTGTTGAGGCGGTTAACAAAGATGCTTAGGAGGCGAGGGCTCTTTGCGGGGTCGTACTTGAGGTGCTTCTTGTTCTCACGCCGAAGCTGCGCCACTGTAAAGGGCGAGAGTGACACTTCGGCTGCATCTCCAAACAGAAGCAAATATGACGCTTTACTGAGCGGGCTGAAGGAGAAGGAACAGCTTATTGAAAAGATGACCACTGATGTTCTCTATAGCGCAGCAGCTTGTGAGAACTTGCGCAAAGAAATGCTAGGGGCGAAGAAAAATGCCGAGGAGCAAGCTATCGCCTCGTTTGCAATGGACATGCTGGAAGTATGCGATGCTCTGCAAGTTGTTACGCGATTAGTGGACGAGTACTTGCAGAATAACGAGTTGGTGCCGCCGGCACAGGCCTCCGTTCTGTCTGGCATCAAGCTGACGGAAGAAGTTGCTGTCAAAACGCTGAAGCGGCATGGCGTCAGCAAGATCTGTACCACGATTGGCCATCCTTTCGACGAAACGATGCAAGAGAAGCTGTACACGGTTCCGTCGTCGGCTGAAATCAAGGACGGGAATATTGCAGAGATTATAAAGGATGGTTACCTGTTAAACGGTTCAGTGCTGCGGAAAGCGCAAGTGGCGTTAGGCGAAGATCCTTGATTCATTCAGCTTTTCTTTTTTCCTCATTCAAGAAACATAGTAAAGCGCTCCGGTTTTTTTTTATTTATTTCAAGTATTTCACATTCTACCATTTGCAAAAATGATTGCTTACACAAAGGACTGCAAGGAACACTTGCATTTTTTTTTTGTCATCTCCGTTAGCACTTCCTGCTTGCAATTTTCTTTTTTTTTTTCTGTTACAGCTCATGGCTTTTTGTTTTGGCTTCGTAATTGGCGCTTAAGAGGACGTAGCAGACAGATGTAACTGAACCTGGGCGAACTATTGGCTGTATTTCTCTCTCTTCTATTATTATTATTGAGTTACTGCACCTCTCTTTCTTTCTCTTTTACGTATGAGGTTCGATGATGACCACTACTTAAAAGCGGATTACTTATAGCAGTTTTACAGTAGTTAGCGGATTGTGTTTGAGCAAAAAAATGCTTCGTCGCTGCGCATCTATTGCGACGCCGTCGTCGCACGCGAGCATTCCATTTACGGTTGCGAGTGAAACACAGAAGCGTTTCCTGAAAATTGCTAAGTCGACGTTTGGCTTCTATTTGGCACGGCGAGGGCAACGGAAGTTTCCGTTTCACCGCCGTCCGCACAACAAGAACACGTACGCAATGAACATAAATGCGCCATATTTCTGGAGTTTCATGACGGCGAAGAGCCAGTCATTTTTCCTACCGGAGGAAAACTACATTACTGGTGATTGGACGGGCAAGTTTTTTGTGTCGAAGCGGCAGGTGTATACGCTGCAGCACGCAACCAGCGGCGGAAAAGTGAGGGTCAAGTCTTTTCCGTCTGTTTTTGAGCTAAACAGTCCGTCGCGCTGGAATGTCGGGAAGGAGATGCGCACGTTGACAAAGCCGCGGATGGACCTGATCGACGATCAGATGTTGACCAAGAAGCAACGACTGGATTACGTGAAGGCTGGCTTCCTACCAAAGTGAGCTTTTGTCTCTTACACATCTACAACAGAACAAAAACTACAAAGGTACGATAAAGTCGAGAACAATAACAACAAAAAGAAATACGAACGGCCATAATTGAGAAGACCTCCAAACGCAAGTTGAGCTTTATTTTCCTACCTCGAACTTCAGTATCGCTCTTGCAGATCTCGAATGAGCAGGAGTGCGTTCCACCCTTAAACGGCAATCTCGCGCACAATGCGGACGCTTAACCAAAGTCCACAACGGCTGTTTTTTCCTTTTTTTTTGGAGTTTTAAATGCTCTTTTTTTTTTTTTGAATTGTTCTTCTGCCAATGCGTTTTTTTTTTTTTAAAGTTCTCTCGTCTCAAACAGTTTTCCTCTTCCCTCGTTTTCCTGTTTTCTCGTTTTTTTTTTTCCCTTTATATTGTGCTTCTGTACGTGTATGATGTCGCTTCTTAAATGTGCAAGCAGCAACAACAACAGCAAAGCAATTAGTGATACGATGCGTAATGCGCGGGGCATTTGCTTGGGAGTGCAGTGCAGGTGGCGCTACGGCACGCGGGCCATATCAACAACCAGATGCCACTACAAAGATCCCGATCCGTTGGATGCGCTGTTTGAAGAAATGGATAACTGCGACACGTCTGCCCACTCACATGCCAGTGAGCCACCCACCAAGACTGAAGAGGTCGGCGAATCACACGCTGCAAAGGCTTCGTCCTCGCCGGCTTCAGACGCCCGTGTGCGCTTGGAGAAAGCCAAGCAGCGGCGTTTGCAGCGTCAGTTAAAAGACGTCGGCGAGGAACTGAGCGCGCTGCTGGATGAGAAAAGCCGCGCCGCTGCACAGGAAGCGAACAAAGCATACGTTCCATCACGAGCGGCCAAGACGTTTCTATCCTCGGCAGAGCTTATTCAAGAAAAAGCGCCACAGGAGTTTGTTCCGGACGAAAAAAGTGAGGAGGAGCTTGCTAAAGTGCCTTCGCTGCAGCACTCTGGCTGCGCTGCCGTGATTACGATGGTCGGTGTTGTCGCAGAGGATCCGCGGGATGCCAACGCTGTTTTTCCTGGCGACGAGTCCGAGAGCAGTTGCGTGGAGTTCACCGTGCACTACGAAATACCCTTCATGCGGTCTGGCACCTCGATGGCGGTGACAGTGCGCGCTGTTGGTGCCACACTCTCCTCATTTGCTCGAGAGAACGTTAGCGTCGGCGACGTCGTACATGTTCTTGGACATTTAGCTCCACTCGGCGCGCCCGGAAGGGGTGGGAGTTTATGTGCTATCTACGTGCTTCCAGCAGGTGGAAACATATCTGTCGTGCTCTCCAAAGCTGCGGGCCGAAGCAGTTGATACGATACGTGAGCGCCGTGCTTTCAGCGTAGCTTCAAGCGAGCTGCAGGGACTGAGCACATTCCGTAACCTCAGAGATTTGAGATTCCTGCTGTTTGTTTCTTTTTTTTTTTTCATCGGCAGGTGTGTGGGTTTGTCTACGAGACTGCGAAGCACTGCATCATTCCGCATCCTTTGATGCCAACCCCCATACTCAGCAGTTATGCTCATAGGTTTCTCTTGTTCCTCCTGCGAATTGGTAAAAAAGAAAAAGAAAGAAAAGGAAGGGCTGCTTCTTTAGGCATATCTTATGAAAGCAAAGCAAGCATGAAAGCTCAAATTGAGTTTTTTTTTTATTGGCTCTCATTTGTCTTGTGGAGCGTTCTTCGATCTAATGAGAGACAAGTGTTTTCAAGCTTTGCAGTCATTGCTACCGTCCAATGCTGCTTTCTGCCTGTTTACAGTCCTCTTCTCACTCTTGACTCTCCCGTTGAACCCTCCCATCTTGTCCTTGCACACTTTTTATGAAGAGCTATTGCAACTTTGTCTACTTTTTTTTTTTTAACAGCTCCTTTTGCTTTTCTTTTTTTTTTTTAGCGCAAGTGCTTTTTTTTTTTTTAATCCCTCGTGACACTTGTATCGGGTCATTCATATACGTATTCTACCCTCCCGTGCAGTCGAAACATGCGCGTTCTTGTCGTCGCGGCCGATTATTCGGAGGACATCGAGCTTGTCTGCATCACCGATGTCCTTGCGCGCGCAGCTATCAGCGTCACTCTGGCCTCTGCGACGGCGTCGAAGCACATTGTCCTGTCCCGTGGTATCCGAGTCGAGTGCGACGCCCTCATCACGGAAGTGGCCGCCGGCGACTTCGACGCCGTCCTGCTCCCTGGTGGGATGCCCGGCGCAGAAACCCTCGGCAAAAACGAGACCCTGAAGGCGCTCATGCACGAGATGCGCTCCCAGAACAAGCTGTATGGCGCAATTTGCGCTGCGCCGGCAATGGCGCTCGGGCCGATGGGGCTACTGGAGGGTGTCGAAACCGTCGCCGGGTTCCCCGGCTTTGAGGAGAAGATACCGGCCGGGGTCAAGTACTCCGAGAGCGCGGTGGTGAGGTCAGGCAACTGCCTCACGAGCCGCGGCCCGGGCACGGCCATCTTCTTCGCTCTCGCCGCGGTTTCGATTCTCAAGTCGCCCGAATTAGCCGAGAAACTGGCGGGCATGCTGCTGGTTGACAAAATGAGTGAGATGGATGCTGTGCGTGCTCTCAAGTAATCCACAGCGCCGCGCTTCCACACTTGTCTTTTCGCCTTCTTTCCCTTGCTTTCATAGTTTGAGGCACCGGGCATCTGCCTCTTGTTCCTTGGCTTCCTCAGCTCACACAAGCAGAGAAGAAAGCCAATCAAAAGCAGCATTATACAGATAAGTAAGTTAAACCCTCTTTTTGTGGAGCCATTATATACATGCGTACGCGTTTGCCTCGCAATCACGCGTGAATGGGGGAAAAAAAAGGGGAAAAGTGTCTTTAGCCACTCTTTTCTGTTGTTACGATCGACGTCGCCGAGTGCTTCTCCAAATCCGCGGTTTCGATGACTCGCAAAAAAAAAAAAAAAAGAACATTAGTCACTTTTTGTTTTATTAACTACTTTTCGCTGGCAACACATGTATTTCTTTCGGCGCAGACGCGGCATTCAGCCTTTAGAACTCAAGGAAAAAGACAGAGGCAGACAGTTTATAGTGCTCTCGACAAACTATAAAGGTCTCTTTAAGCCAATTGCAAGGAGAGAAGGAAATGCGAAGCGAGAGAGAGCAGCTCGGTGACACCTCATTGCGGATTTCAGGGAGGATCCCATTTTTTCTTTCTATTTTTCGTTGGGTCCTTCTTTTTCTTTTATCCTGCGCGTTGCAAAGGGAAACGTAGATGTCTTACGTTGGCACTTGAGTCTTTCTCGCTTTTCTCCCTTTCAACCTCACCCTCTTCCCTCACACACGTTTCCTTTCCAACCGTACCTTACGTTTGCACCTTTGCCACGCCTTTTGTTAAAGAGTATATCATTCTGCATACACACATACCAAAGAGAAATACAGGCACTCAAACACACATTAATAACTTCATTAAGCTCTACATTTACTGTTGTTATCATCATCGCTCGTGCCAAGCAGTTTCTTACGCGACGTAAACACACACCCACACACACGAAAAAAAAAAAAGACTCCTCGTTCGTTCATTTGCAAAATCAACAGCACAGCTGTCCCCTGGTCTTTTTCGCGTAGCTGTCTTCTCTCTTTGTTTCAGAGCAATATCTATCAAAGCAGAGGAAGGAAGAAAAGAAGGCACAGACATTGACACAGCAAGACCTAGAGACACAGCCTTCCTCCAGCAAGGGCTTGTGAGCGCTCACAAAAGCACAGCCCAGCGTATTCGGCTCCACTCTCTCCTTGTTCCAGCAAGCGTTCTCGGCGCTTCTCTTTCGTTCTTTTCCTTTATTCTGCGCCGCCATCATTGCTTTCGGTGTGTTTGTAGCTGTGCGCGCTGACAGTGTCTCTCCCTTTTCGTGCTTTCCCCCTTTCCCTCTTATATGCAACGGGCTTTACGCCAACACCAGACAACGGGCAAAATGGAGGACCTTTTCGACCAGGTCGTGAAGGGGTCTCCCATGCAGCAACTCAACTTGAAGGGTACTGACACTCCTGAGTACACGATTCTGTGCGTGCAGGCGCAGGCCCCAGCGCAACGCGTGAGTCTTCTGCAACACCGCCTCCAGACTTCCACAGAGAGCAGTGCGGGGCAGAACGCCAGTCTGCTCCTAAAGGCATGTGTCAGCACCCAGCTCTCCCCCGATGACGTGGAGGAGATGGTGGAGAACTTGGCGGGGATTGCCAAGCAGCACAGCAACTGGCCCCAGTTCGTTCGTTGGGTGTGCGCCATCATCCACTACTACTGCACCGACGACTTTACTCTCTCCCTCTTCTCGGAGTTTGGCGTCCCGAAGGTCGCGGTGGAGGCGCTCCGGCGCTACCTCAGCGACCGCAGAATCGTCCTGGCCGCCTGCACGCTGCTCGCACACTTCAACCTGTACGACATCGGCGACGGTATCACGCAGTTGGCCAACGTGCTGCAGACGCACTGCGGAGACGCCACCATCGTGCGCGTGGCCACCCGCGCGTTGGCGGAGTTCACTTCCTACTACAAAGAGATCCCCGATCGGTTCCTGCAGGCAAGCCAGGAGTTCCTCGACGCGAAGGGCGTCGCCGCGCTGGAGGCGGTGCTGCACGAGCACATCAGCGACGAGGAGATCACCACGTACGCGGCACGCATCACGGCCAACGTGACGAGCTCTGGGGCGTCGAACATGCTGGACGCCGACTCACCCGTGATGATGTATCTCGCCGACGCCCTGGCGCGCTACCAGCAGTCAGAGATGCTGTGCGGCCACGTGCTGCGCGTGTTTAGCAACCTGCCGCGCTCGCAGTTCATCGACTGGGACTGCGTGTCCTCGCTGTTCAACAATACCAAGTCCGAACTGGTCGTGCTGGAGTGCATTCACTTCCTCTGCGGCGTTGCCATCAACGTGAAGGAGATGAAGATGCGTATCTACTCCACTGGCTGTGTACCGCGCGTGCTGGAGATGATGCGCACCTACCAGGGCAACGCCGCCATCCAGGAGGAGGTGTGCAGCCTGCTGTCGTACCTCTCCTTCGACTCGGAGACGATCACGGCAAGCATCACCGAGTCGGGCGGGCTGCTGCTCGTGCTCAATGCGATGCGGAAGTTCCCTGGCAACGAGGACCTTCTCATGTCCGCCTGTGCCGCCCTCTCCGGGCTGACATTCAACAACCAAGCTGGTCAGCAGGTCATCGTCGACAACGGCGGTGTCGCACTCATCCTGGACGCCATGCGGCGTGGCAAGAAAGCACGACTTCAGGAGAACGGGTGCCTCGCAATCGGCACAATGTGCTGGAACAGCGACCTGAAAGCGGACGTCGTGCGCTTGGGCGGCGTGCAGGTCATCATGAAAGCGCTGGAGGAGCACTACACCAGCTCTGGGCTAGTGAAGAACGCGTGCCGCGCACTGGCCCAGGTCGCCTTCAACTGTGAGCGCTATCGTGACGAGATGAGTGCCAAAGGCGTCATCCCACTCATCATCCGCGGCATGGAGCAACACCCAAACTACGACCGAGCACAGATGCACGGCTGCGTCGCGCTGTCCTACCTGTCCTGGACGAACGAGGACAACGCGGCGCAGATCACGGCGAACCACGGCTACAAGGTGGTGGTGGACGCGATGCGCAACCACCCCAACAACCACGAGGTACAGGAGCATGCGTGCAGGGCCCTGGCCAACATCAGCAACGTCTCCCTGTATGACTCCGCCGCCGCGCTGGAGCAGATTGTCGCCGCGATGCGCCGCCACGAGGGCGTGAGCGAGGTGCAGGAGGAAGCGTGCCGCGCGATTGTGACGCTGTCGCTGGTGTCGCCGGCGAACAAGGACCGCCTCTTCCAGCTGAACGGCGCCGATGCAGTCATTGCAGCAATGAAGCGCTTCCCGCACATCCAGCTCGTGCAACAGGAGGCGTGCAACGCGCTGGCCCACCTCGCGTACGAGCACGCCGATCTGAACCGCGCCGTCACCCGACTCGGCGGCGTGTCGCTGCTGCTGACGGCCATGCGCACGCACAAGTCGAGCCCGAAGGTGCAGCTGAACGCATGCGGCGGCCTAAGCGCGTTGGCCTTCGACAACACCGTCGCGCAGCAGCAGATATTTGAGCTAGGCGGTGTGCAGTGCGTCATCCACGCCATGGACAACTTCGAGCGGCTGCGCATGCTGGAGCTGGGCTGCTCTGTGCTGGGGACGCTGGCGTGGAACACGGAGATCAAAGAACGGGTTGCCGTGGACGCCATCCCGGAGATTCTGAAGGCGATGCGGACGCACAGCAGCAACGCCCTGCTGCAGAAGTCAACATGTCGCGCCATCTCGCAGTTCGCTTTCAACTCGGAAAACAACCGCCAGCTCCTCGCCGATGCCGGCGCCATCCCGCTGATCGTGAACGCGATGCGGACGCATTTGTCAACAGAGAAGCTCATCGTGCACGCCCTCAAGGCACTCACCTACCTGTGTTGGGAGAACACGCAGGTCGCGGAGACCATCATCAACGAGCACGTGGAGGAGGTGCTGCAGCGCATTGTCGAGCATTATGAGCAGACGCATCGGGTCTTCAACGAGGCGGTCCACCTGTCGAAGATCCTCTTCCGCAAGACGACAGGCAGCCCTAGCCCGAGCCTGCGCATCGTGTCGCCCCCCATTGTCTCACCCATGCCGATTCAGCAGACACCCGGCCTGCGCTACGACATCCCGGCTCCGCCAAGCCCGCCGCCAGAGGACGACCCGGAGGACCACTTCTACTCCGCCCCGGTAGATGGCCCGGTGGAGGGCCCGTACACACGAGACGCGCCAGCCGCGGACGAGTATCGAGGCGGCACGCGTGGTGGCCGCAACGGTCGTGGCCGCGGTGCCGTGCGACGCCGCGGTGGACCGCCGCCGCGACGCGGTGGTGGCGGCAGCGTTGAGCGCGGCGGTGGTGGCCGTCGCGGCAACGGCATGGATCACAACGGTGGTGGTGGACGTGGCAAGCGTGGCGGGCGCGGCGGGATGGCTGGCGCGGCCGACCACCATGACGAGGCGGTGCAGGAAGCGTTGGAGGCCCGCTTTGGGCCGCGACCCGGCGGCCGTGGACGCGGGCGTGGTGGCGGCGGCGGTAGTGGTGGTCCGAGCCACCGCGACGCCGAAGATCTCTGGGACGACCCCGACCCGGAAACATTTCACGGCAACCGCCAGCTGGGCCAGATGAACTGGCAGCAGGTGGAGCTGAACTCCGTCATGCAGGGCGACAGCGGCCATGACATGCTCGAAGCACCGCCAAGCCATCTGCGGCAGGACGCACCACCGCAGCCGCGTGGCAGAGGCGGCCGTGGACGCGGGCAACACTACCGCGGCGCTGGTCGTGGTCGTGGAGCTGTGGCGCCTTAGTAATGTAAAGCGGTGCTGAGTGCACGCGCGTGGAGGGCTAAGCACGCTACCAAGGCAAACCGCTGCTTCAAAGGAGAATACGGGAAAAAAAAAAAAAAAACATGACACAAGAGAAAGGAAGTGGAAAAAAGAGCTTTCGCTAAAGCTGACCAGTTACGGGCCATCCTTGGTTTTTTTTTTTTTTTCTTCGAGTCTTTTCATTTTGTAGTGCCTCTGTCTTTTCACGTGATTGATGCTCTTGTACACCCTGATTGACAAAGCGCACGGCACCGTCTGCCTTTTCAAACATACAAAATGTGGCAAGAACGATCAACTTGAAAGAAAAAGAAAAAAGCTGAAATACCAACACGTATCAATTCGAGATGCCTATAACCTCTTTAGTTTGCTTAGCTTTCTCCTTTTTTTTGTTTTTTTGCCCTTCCTCAAAATGGTTCTTTTCTCAGGTTATATATATATATATATATAATCTTGTATTTCAGTATTCTCTCCGAAGCGTGCATCTTTAAACAGGCAAAAGGCCCTATTTTCCCTTTTGTGTTTGCGTGCCTTTCGGTAACAAGAGGAAAAAAAAAAAAAGCGTAAAACGCTGTCTGGTCACTGGTAACCTAACAGAAAAGAAAGGTGTCGTTTGCGTAACCCCCTCTTTTATTATTGCAAGCCCACTACAAGAACCAAAGCACAAAAAGGGGGAGAGGGGAGGCAAGTCGCCTGGTTCTTGTTTTTCATTCGTGTTACCGACGACGCTTTGCACCTTGCATTTGCTTTCGCCTCCACGCGGCATCACCACTGCGATGTCTCTAATTAGCTTTGTTTGAAGCTTGCGTCGAGACAATCGACTAATAACTAACAAAGAGAGAAAAGAAACTACATCTTTTCCTTTTTTTCTTCTTGATGCCAAGCAATGTTGCTCCCCACTTTCCCACTTTTTTCTCCTCTTGCGGACCACTCTCTCTTTTTTTTTTTTTGTTGTCCCTTTCTTTCTGCCACTCTAACTGGCTTTGTCCTGCTCTTTCTTCACGTTTCACGACTCGAGAAACCGAAAAGTACAACAACAACAGAGAAGAAGAAAAAAACAAAAACAGTCGTTACTGCTTGTCAAAAAAACCTCTGACACGAGTGAAGATAGTAAATCAATTTTGTTTTTCGGAAAAAGAAGAGAGGCAAGAAAAAAACGGAGCAACAACAGCAGTAGCGGTTCGGTTCACACAGAGAACGCTGTACACTTCTTTAAACTCGACAACAGATAGAGAACCACTTTTTTTCGCTTTTCTTTTTATTCTCTTGAAGTTGTGATGAACGTTCCAGAGTGGACCAAGGACGAGCAGTCCATCGATGCCGCCAAGAACTACCTCCGCCAAGGTGGCGCCGTCGACTTCTTCGAGATGATTGCGCGCGCCATTATCCACAATCACCCGGCAAACAAGGTGGAGTTTTCGCTGGAGATCGTGAACGACATCCTCAACGGGCGGGAGATTTCGGCCGACTCCGACTTTCAGCCAAAGCGGCAGGAAGACAATCAGTACATGCGCGAGAACCAAGTGAGCGATTTCTTGGATGCATGGGTGCTGGCGCTGCTGCGGGAGCGGCCTGGTACGGATTTAGAGCGGATGCAGTTCCACAAACGCTACCTCGAAGGTCTTCGTGATGATATGTCGACCACCGTTTGAGACAGAAGGACTCAGCATCAAATTAAAGTTAGAGGGGGGGGGGGGGAGGGAATAGAAGGAGAGGGGGAAAAAAAAAGGTAGAGGTGTGAAGAGGACAGGCACGTGAGGGAAATAAAGGACAAAAACTGGACGCAATGCGGCAGCACCACTGACATAACATGCAGTTGCCTAGAGGCGAAGGTGAGAAAAGGATGAAAGCCAAATTGAGTGTTCTGTCGCAATTACGTTAATTCCCGTTTTTTGCTGTATTGCTCTTCTTTTTTCTTTTTTTTTTTCCTTCTCTTCTCTTTCCCGGTGAACTGCCTTGGCGCTTCTTTTTTTTTTTTGTGAGTTGTTTTCTCCATACGTAGACAACTGCGCACGACACGGCACTCTTTAAATGAAGAGTTCTGCCGGCGTTACTCTTGTTCTAATCGTTGTGTCTCCCGCTGTATTGGTGTGCTCAACATCGCCATTTTTTTTTTTTGCTTCTTTGGTATGAAGTGACATTGTACATAGTTTCATTGAAGTCAAACTTTCGCTTTTGTCAGCTTGCATCTCGTTCTCTCTTTTTTTTGTGTGTGTGTGTGTGTTCCGGAGCAATATATGTATATGTGTAAAAGGTGTTCTTATTGTCCGGTCCGTGTCCTCTCTCTTTTTCCGCGAAATACGCGCACTTTGGAAAAAGGTGTGTTTTACGCGAAGAGAATTGCAGCGGAGAGGCGCGTCGTCACCAGAGAGAAAGACAGAGGTGCAATGGCGTCTAGTACTCGGCTAGTGCATAGGTGAGCATACAGCGGCAGTCGCGCACCGCCCTTGCGACACGAAGTCGTCAACGTTCTTTTCCCCTATCCTTTTTTTTTTTTCTCCTTCCTATTTCCATTTCCACTCTAGAACTCATTTGTCACCTTGCTGCTTCTCCGCGGCACCGCAAAGAAAACTGTATTTTGCTGTTTTTTTTTTTCTCTTTTTGGCGAAGAAAAAAAAAAAGAAAAGAGGAGCAAACGTAGAAACGAGCACCCGGAGTTATTCGTTAGCCCCGTGCAACGGCAGGAAAGGAGGAAAAACAACACAAAAAACGTACCTGCTGTGGCAAAAAAGAAACACACACACAAAAAAAGAAGGGTAATAGCATTCATAGAACGCGTGCGTCCACAGAGAGATGCGCAAGGCATGCTCACTAGCCCTGCGCCGGGTTCAGTCGGTGCGCGCGTACAGCACCGCCTTGTTTAGTCCCTCTCTCGTCCGTCTGCAGCGCGGCGGTCAAGGGCAGGGCGGCGGCTCCCGCTATGGCAACGGTAGTCCGCCATCGCGGCAGCAGCAGCAGCAGCAATATTCCCCGCCGCGCAGTGGTGGTGGTGGCGGTAGCAACCGCCCACAGGGCTTTGGAGATCACCAACAAGGTTACAACAATAACAACCGCGAGAGAGGAGGGTACGTGGACAGCCGTCGGCAGGGGCAGGGGCAGGGGGATCGCCAGCACGGCTACGAGAACCGCCCTCGCGGCGGCTTTGGCGGCAACCGCGGCAGGGACGGCGGCAACCGGCAGCGCGGTGGCTTCGGCAACGCCCGTGCACAGCGACGCACCGCCGCGGACTACCTTGCACGAGACTCCGAAACGCTGCTGCAGATGAAGCAGGCTTTTAAGCACTCGAAGACGGAGAAAGAACGAATGCAGATTGTGCGTGAGGCTCGCCGGCTGCTGCGCCGAGCTTGCGTCGACGCATCAACGCAGGACGAGCGCTCGGTCATGATTCTGCTGAACTGCGGCGCCACCTTCAAATCGCGCGCGTATGACGGAATCGAGGGGGCGTCGCGGTGGGTGCAGGCAAACGCGCGCGGGCTGTCGCCGCACAACATCGCGTTGTACGCCAACGCGCTCGGTGCGATGGAGCTGGAGAGGAGGGAGGAGGTGTTTCGCATGACGGTGATGCCGCTGCTGCCATCACGGATGCGCGATATGACGCCGGTGGAGGTGGTGATGGTGCTGCAGGCCTTTCAGCGGCTCCTTATCGCCGAGGGCGACGAGGTGAAGGACGAGCTTCTTTTGCAGCTGGAGCCGTGCATTCCGACGATGCCGGTGCCGCAGCTATCAACGCTAGCGGAGGTCTTGACGCGTCACACACTGCGCCAGCGCAACGAGGAGAAGTGGCAGCAGTTGGTGCAGGAGGTGATGAACCGGGCTTTGGAGTCGGTTGACACGATGCATTCAAAAGAGGCAATCACGTTTCTTTGCGCGGCGTCTCGGTTGAAGTTGACGCAGGAGCAACTGTGCAGCCTTTTCGCGCGCGCCACCGCCACCGCCGGCTTCCACAACGACGAGCAAGTCGCGGATCTGATACGGGTGATCGCGCTGTTGCCAAAATTCGTTCCGGAACCGACGCCGGAGCTGGAGGCCGCCGTTGCTGCGTTGCGCAAGGCGTTGATCGTGCGTCTGGAGAAGGTCGCCCCTTTCGTGTCGTTGGCGTCGGCGAGCACCATTTGGAGGTTTGCCGCGGTGGCGCACATCGAGCTACCTACCGCTGTAGTACAGGTGATGTGCGATGGCGTTCTCAATGTGATGACCTTCAAAAAGACGCGCGTGGCCCAACTGGCACGTCTGGCCTCGGCCGTCGCGCTTTTCCGGCTGCCGTCTACGGAGTTGCTGGATACGATCGCGAAGGTCGCCATTGGTGAGCGTCTCCCACGCCCGCAACACGCCGCTGCATCGGCCGCGGATCACGACCACAGTCAGGACGGCGACGACATCGACGCGGAGGGCGAGGAGGGCCTGGCGAGTTTGCGGGCTGCGACGCAGGAAGCCTTGTACGGCCGCTTCTTCCGTCACTACCTGTCGATACGACACAGTTTAGAAAACGCCTACGCCAATTTGGAAGAGGCGACGCTACCGGCGACCCTCACGTCAGAGCTGCCACAGCACCTGCTACAGCACATACCCGATGCCCCGCCCAAGCAGCTTTTGTGGGCAATGGAGGACACTCTTGCTTTGCAGCCGGGCTGCCCGCTCCGCAACGTAGCCAACGATGAGGCGTTGTTCCAGGGCGTCCTTGACGACGTGAAACGCACGCCCGAGAAGTACAAGAGCCTTCGTGGCTCTGACTTTTTCGCAAGACTGCAGCAAGAGACGATGGGAAATGCCAAGGGAAAGGAGCTTGTCAACGCTGTTCAGCATGCCATGGAGCAATGACCGCGCCTGCGATTTGCTGGCTCTGCTGACGAAAAGAAAATAATAAAATAATAAAAAAAAAAAAGAAAGAAAGAAAGAAAGAAAGAAAGAGAATCTGGTCATGCAAGGCGTGTCTTGTCAGCTTTTACTTCTATATCTTTTTTTTTTTCCCTTTCGTTTTTGCTCTGCCTTGTGGATGTCTTTTCTTCCTCTTCACATATGATGCCTTCTTCCCTTTTCTGTTGGCTTTTTTTTTTTTTTCTTCTTCGCTGTCTAATTTTCGTTGATGAACTGCTTGGCTTCTTTTGGATGTGACACTTACCCGTCTCTCTTTCTCTTTTTTTTTTTTCATTTTCACCTGTTCGTTGCTGTTTTGTGCTGAATGTCTGCAGTGTCTAGAGTCTTCAAGTTCATTCAGGCACTCCGGCAAGTAAGCAAGCAAACCCACAACAACAAAAAAAAAGCGCCTTTTTTTTTATATGTTCCTTAAAGGCTGCAAGTGAAGAGAGGTAAAGAAGCGGGAAAGAAGCGGGCTGACTTAACTACGCTGTCTCCACGACTCCCCAAAGGGAGGAGAATACGGGAAGCAGATGCTCGTGGCTATGCATTGCTTGGTTGTACGTTTATTGGGCACCATTGCCGGTGCGTTGTAATTGACCTTCTGAGAAAGTCGGTTAAAGAGGCCATCGTCGTTTTGTGACTTACGTTGCAGTATCGCCTTGCGCAGCGTCGCACGCCTTTCAGGCCACTTAATTTGCGTCAAATTAAGAACAACGACATAAGCGTGTGGGACGAAAAAAAAAAAAAAAAGTATGAGCGATTTTTGCGGAATGGTGTTTTCTTTTTTTTTTTTGTCTTTTGACGCGTACATGACCAAAAGGTGCTAAGCGAGCCAGTAAACATGCGCTAACGATCATAGTCGCCCCTGTTAGACCATCAGTTTTGGCTAGGCTGTGGCATCAAACGACGACAAGCTATAATCTCTTTTTCGTCTCCGTTAACGATGTCTCTTCCCCTGTTTTTCTCCTCTACCCTCTTGCTGTTTTTCCTTTTTCTTTAGGAGGTGTGCCTCAAGTATGTCAGGCTTGTGGAGCTTCCGCGAGCCCGGCTTTGCTGTCGGCGCACGCGCTGAGGAGCCAATCACATGGCGTGTACCTCGCGCTGTTACGCAGGTGCTGCCGGAGGGCGTTGCCTACCAGAGGTCTCTCCAGCCTAGCGTTGACCAGGCATTCTGGACAACGGAGTCGTCAACCACGACGACTGCGTCGCCACGCGCTTCAATACAGAGAGAGTCGCCAACTAAGCTCCACAAGACGGACACCAGTCTCAAATTCAAGGATATGACGAATCGAAGGACCAACGTCTGCGACGCCGTGATGTTGTGCCCTGCCGATGTAGCGAGCCGCCGCACTGCGTGCGGGCACAGCATTGACACAAATGATGGAGAAGAGGTAGCGGATGAGGTGAGTCGCGACGCGGCGGTCAGCGAGGTGCAGCGCAGCTGGTGGCGCATGCTCAACGTGGACGTGCGGCCTGCGATCGAACTTCCCTCGTCGGTTCAGGACGGTGACAGCACCGACGGCCCTGCGGGCATGCTCGTAGCGGACGAGGAAACATCGCAGACGGTTTATGACTTGTTGGCTCGAGTTGCTTCTCGCGGTGCGTCTTCTGCGCACGCAACGACGAGCCAAGGCAAAGACCTACGGTGCACTTCACGCGCCTCACAAAGGCCTCGAGGCAGCACACGCTCCTTTTCGTACGAAAGGTGCGGAAAAGAAAGGCCAGTGTGGCAGAGCGAAGCGAGTTTCACAGGAAGTCATCCATCACCTGCATCCGTCGTACTTAAGGCAGACTTGCGTGGCGAAAACCGTGTACGGCAACAGGAGGAGACTGTTAATCCTGTGAGTAACTCAGTCAACGGACAGAGTGCAGACGCAGCGCTTTCGACCAGCCTCGCTGCGTCGCCTGCCGTTTTGGCCGTCCCCTCTGAGACTCTACAACAAGTGCCACACACAAAGAACGCGCCTGCGTCAATTAGTGCGGGTGCTGCCCGCTTCGACGTTGCAGCAAGGCCGGCGTGCCAAGAGAGGGACGCGCGAGTGCTGCTGCGACGCTGCTATTGTGTGTGGCTCAACGCTGCCGAGGTACGCCGCATCGAGCGCTGTGCAGCTTCGTATCATCAACGCCTGCTGGAATGCGTCCGCGATATGTTGAATGGTGGTGGCTCATGCACCGAATAGAAACACAAGAGCGCAGCCACACACAATAAAGTAGAGTAGTTTTTTTCCATCCAGCTTTGGTGTTTACTACTTTTTTTTGCTTTTTATTATTTTCAGCTGCTTTGCATTGGTAAGGTTGAAACGGGGTTTTTAGTTGTCTTTGCCAGCTATTCCTACAGCGCAAAACGCGACCTTAGAAGAGAATCGAAGGGGCTGGATGAATTCACTGACGGCGGAGCTCTGAAAGGTGACTGCTGCTGCTGTTGCTTGGTAGTTTCGCTGATCACGGAGTGAATTGCTGAGAGTACTTCTCTCGCGACCGAGCTTGGTTGTGCACCACGCACTTTGCGTCCATACAAGTTAATTTCGTTCCTGCTCCGCGATATGCCTTTTGACTCTTCTCATATATATATATATATATATATATTTATTTATTTATTTATATTTATATATCTGTTCCTTTCTCCTTTCTCCTTTCTCCTTTTTTAAATCTACGCTTTTTTCCAAGTTGTCACACACTCAAACACCTTACGGCCTCGCTTTCGAAAAACACAAAACAAAAACAACACAAGCAAACGAAGTACCTCTGCAGAAATTCTGGAAGATTGGGGATTCGGACTTGCCACTATAGGAGCCTATTTCTCCTTCCCCTTCCCTGTTTTTTCGTGCGTCCTTCTTTTTCATCATCAGCAACGTTTGATTGCTTCACAGCCGATCTTCTTTTTTTTTTTTTTTACTTTCTTTGCTGTGTGTGTGTGTGTGCTTGCTTGCTTTCGCATCTATGGTAGCTTGACAAACTAGCGGCATATCAGCATCAGACCTGCACAATTACCTTTTGTGCGTTTTTTTTTTTCTTCACCGTTGGCCGGCTGCTCAAGAGCCTTTCTGTTCTGCTTTTCTTTTTTTAAAATTTCTGTTGCCGTTTTTAGGTCTCTCTGTCGACGCCACAGTTCTCTCACTCCGCTTGTCCTTTTCTCGGCGTCCTCTTTTCGCTGTCTTTTTTTTTTTTCTGCTTATTCTACAGCGTGTTTTTGTTTCTGCTGACAACGACTTCAATAAGGAACAACTCTTTTTTTCTGTGTTTTGTTTCAGCCCCCCTTTTTCTTTTATTATTCCTTGCTGCAGAGCCGTAGAGCTTCAAGCGCTTGCTGCTTCGTTGCGCGTTTATGTACGCCTGTCTTGCGCGCTTCCCCGTCTCTTCTTTTTTTCGTGTGTGTGCTCTTCGCTCCTGGTTCTCATCGTTTTTATACGAACCCAATTGACATTTTCTTTCTTTTTTTTTTTTGTGATTTGTACTCACTGTTGACTGTTGTTCTTGTTTTGGTGCTCCCTTTATTACTGTTATTCTCAGGGTACACAGGAGCGGCACTGTTTTTGTGTCCTAGTTGATTTCTTGTTGTGAAGTGGTCACTTTGTCAGCTGTTGTTTACCTCTCTCTACTCTTCCGTGGACGCTCTGCTCTCTTCACAGCGCCACAAGAGTTAATAAAAGAAAAAGAAAGAAAAGCGACGAAGAAGAAATCTAGAGAGTCCCAGAGGCGAAACAACATGTCTGGCTATCTTAAAGTGCTGTCGCAGGACGGTACATGGGAGACGCATTACGCCGTCGTCGACGGTTCGAAGCTTCAGTTTTGGCGAAAGAAGGAGGAGAAGGCGGCTGGTGTGCCGCCAGTGAAAGAGCTAGACCTGCACTGCGCCACGCTGCGCGAGATCGGGGAGCCCTGCACGTGGTCCGTGCAGCCAGGTAAGGCGCACGCGTCCTACCTCCAGGCCGAGAGCGAGTCGAGGAAGGATGAGTGGATCAACGCGCTCCGCCACTACAACTCCACCGCGACGCTGGCGCCGAAGGTGTGCCTGAACGACTTTGAAAAGGTTTTTGTGTTAGGCAAAGGGTCCTACGGCAAGGTGTACATGGTACGTAAAAGGGACACCGGGAAGACGTACGCGATGAAGGAGATGAGCGCTGAGAAGATGAGGCAGGCGGAGATTAAGGCGCCGTTTATGGAGCGGTTAATCCTGCAGGAGATCGACCATCCTTTCATCGTTCACCTCCACTACTCCTTCCAGGAGGACGGCTACCTGTACATGATTCTCGATCTACTTGGCGGTGGTGAGCTCTTCACCTACATTGAGAACCACGCCCCCCTGCCGGAGGAGACGGGAAAGTACTACGCGGCAGAGGTGGCAACCGCCCTCGGGTACCTGCACAGTCGCAACATCATCTACCGCGACCTGAAGCCAGAGAACGTCGTGTTTGACCAGGAGGGCCACGCGTGCTTGACGGACTTCGGCCTGGCCAAGGCGAACGTGTACGAGGCAAACGCCGTGACCTACTGTGGCACGAATGAGTACCTCGCGCCGGAGCTGCTGAAGGGGGTGCCGCACGGCAAGGCGGTGGATTGGTGGTCACTGGGCCTCATGATGTGCGAGATGATCTTCAACGAGCTCCCTTTCTACGACGACAACCCGGTGCAGATGCAGACTCGTATTCTCACCGAAGAGGTTCGCTTTCCAAAGCTGAAGACGCCCGTGTCAGAGCCGACGAAGGACCTGATCCGCCGCCTGCTAGACAAGGATCCCAGCCGCCGGATGCAGACCTTGGAGGAGTTCAAGCAGCACCCAGCTGTCGTGGATCTAGACTTCGACCTGCTGGTGCAGCGCAAGATTCCACCACCTATCACCCCTGACAGCGATCCGGCCCGCAACTTCTCGCCCGAGTTCACGAGGGAGGTGATTGTGCCGAAGGAGGCGCCGTCGCAGGCGGTCGTCACGCTGGCGGGCTACACCTTCGACAAGGACGCCAAGGAGCACGAGCAGGCACAGGGGACAACTGCAAAGGACGCGAAGAAGGCCGTCGCACCTCAGAGGCCCGCCTCAGGCAATAGCAGTGGAAACAACACCAATAAGAATCACAACTATAGCTCCACGCAATCTTCCGCTGTGGTGGTTAACTCGAAGCGGCTGTCGCTGGGCAACACGTCCAACTCCAGTTCCGCTAGCGGGACAGCAAAGCAGACCTCCGCCGCTGCTACGCAGAACAACAAGTCGGAGGGCAACTCTTCGTCGAAGGCGTCTTCGGTGGTGGTGCGCAAGAATATGGCTGGCGGAAATACCACATCGAAGTCGAACAAGTGAATCTTGCCAACTAAGTTGGTGGGAGGAGCACGACGTTTGCAAAGATATACACATAAACACACACATACACGCACACACACACACACACACAAACACTCACTGACAGACGAATCCATGGGCACATGTGCCAGACGCCCCGCTTTCCTTCGTCTGTGATTAGAGTTTTTTTTTTTTTATTTTACCGCTGTGTTTGTGTTTGTGTGTGTGTGTGTTTGTGTGCGTGCCTTTTTTTTTTTTACAAGAATGTGTTTTTTGAAGTAAGAAAGCTGTTTTTTTTTTTTCTTCTCCCTGTTTTCGTCGTCAACAAACGTCACTGTACTCACGAAAGAAGCTCTTTTTCTATTATTATTATAATTATTTTTTCTTTTTACTATGGTAGCCTTTTCTTTCCCAGTCGATGTCAATCATCGTTTTTTTTTTTTCCCACGCCATTAAACGAAAAGAAAAGAGAAGGAAAAAAAAAAAGGGCATTGAAAAGGAGAGAGAGAAAAAAAAAACTGTTTTTTTTTTTTGGTTTCTCTCTTTACTTTCTTTTTCCTCTTCCCCGATGTGGAGAGCGTTTTCAAGTATCACATGAAATCACTTATTTCTTTTTGCTTTTTGTTCTTCCGGTTAGACTTCTTCCCCATCACGTACTATTTACGTGTTGTCCTTTTCTTTACTTCTTTTTTTCTTTTCTTTTCTTTCTTCTTTTTGGTGATTGTCTTTGCTAGCCGCTGTGAAGTTGAGATAAATGGAGAGAGAGAGAGAGTCAGCTTCTGTTCGTGGTTTCTGTGTTTGTGTATGTGTGTATGTGTGTGTGGTGGTGTTTGCTGGTAGAACGAAGGCAAGCCTCACATTGAGCTGCCTGAGCTCCTTTTTTTTTTTCTTGTGTTCGTGATCGTGCTTTTTTTTTTTTTATTTTCTCTCTCAAATAGAAATCCCTTTGCTTTGCATCGTGTACTTTTTGTGTTTTGTCTTTTTTCCCCCTCTCTTTTCTTTTCCCTGTTTTTTTTTCTTCTTTTTTTTTTTCTTTTTACCGCGTTGTTTTCTTCTTTTTTTTTTTAAGCCTTTGTGCTGCTTTCATATTCACTTTTTTCCTTGTCGTGGTTTGACACATCAGTTGTTATTGCAGCTGCCAGCGGTGAAATACTGTGAGAAGTTCCTCTGTTTTTTTTTTTTTTCCTGCTCTTCGGTACGCACAGACGCTTAGCTAGCGTTGCGAAACAGCTGCTTGCGTGGCAACGCTTTTTTCTTTTTTTCTCCCCTTTCCCCCTTTTTTTTTTTACTTCCTGTTTCATTAACTGCGTTTTTCTGAAGTGTGCTCCCTTTTACATTGATGATCGTTTTTTTTTTTTTCGTTGTGCTCTTTCTCTAGACGAGCACGTTTGTGCATGTGCTTTGTATCGTTGGCGGCAAGCTTGCTTTTGATTGCACGTGTGTATGCGAGCGTGCCCATCACTGTCTGTTTCACCCATTTTTTTTTTATGATTGCTTTTGTGGACTAGCGTGTTAGTCCAGTCGATTTCTTTTTTTTCTTTCTTTCCCTTCGCGCCTTGTCGCTGTCATTGCCACTTTACTGGGTTTTCCTGATGCTGTTGCGTATCGAGCTTCCTGCTTTTCGCCAGTGAAAAAGAAAGCGCAGGAATCAACAAGCAACTGGCATTGGCTCCAAACAAAACACGAAAGGGTCAAAGGAGGATGAAAAGAGAATAACGTTGATGTGTATAAGCAAAGGTGCTGCGGCTTTTTGTTATATATCGGTGCGCACATGCGTCCTTGACGGCACTCATGGTCGTCTTCAACTCTTTGAACAAATATCAAAGAGAAAAAAATGGACTTTTTTTCTTCTCTCTTGATGTCACCAAGTTTGGTGTCCTCGTAAGCTCAAAAGTGCCTCTCCGATCAAACGGAGAAGCAATCGGCTTTTTTTTTAATCGTTATTGCGAAACGCGAAAAGGCTGCAACTGCTGCAGACTTACGCTTGCGCTTGCTTATAGTAAAAAAAAAAAAAAGGAGGGGGGACGCCGAATGCTAGTATTAGAAAGCAGCTTTCCACTTTTTCTACGAAAACGCTTTTTTCCTCTTCTGTCTGTGACCCTTTTTTTTTTGCTGCATTTTTCGCTTACTTTGACTGCTCTTTTTTTTTTTTTCCACTTTCAACGCTGATTAGTTGTCGTTCCTATCTTTCTTGTGACAACTTGGACAAGAAACAAAGAAGGAAGGAGACTCAGAGTTCTATTGCGCGTTTTCTCCTTTGCGCGTTTTTTGCTGCACCAAGGCCTTAAAACTAAAACTAAAAAAAAAAACGATAATTCACCGTTCACTTTAACCCCACATCCTCTAAAAGAGGCAACTGACATATACGAGAGTCTGAGGGAAAAAAAGAAAAAAACATGGTTGCGTTGTATTGGCTTGGCCTGCGTGTGGCTGTAGCGCTCACCCTCGTGGCGTGCTTCACTGTCCTCCCCGCCGCCGCGGCCCCGGTGAAGGATCGTGAGAGGACGTCGACAGTGGCTGGCTGGGTGGACGTGAAGGCGGAGGTGGCGCCGTACGTTGTGCTGCGCGTTGTGGACGACAGCACCGGCATGGTGGTGCGCAGTGCCCCGCTGGACGCCACACATACGTTTAGCTTCGCCGGTATCGCGCCCACGACTATCTCGGTGGAGGCGGTTGCCTCGCTGCCGGACCACCTCTTCGCGTTGGACGCGGCCGCTTCTGTACTAAAGGCGCCGGTGTCCGCGGACAGCTCGATTGCGACAGTGCAGCTGAAAGTCGCAGCAGCGCCGAGGGTGGTAGCGACAGTGGCAGAGTCGAGCGCGGCGACGGCAGGGAGCAGCGTTGTGCCCGCTGTGTTGGCGCTGGCGGCGCTGCTCGCTGCGTGGTATGGCCGCCATCGTATCGTGTCCTCGCTGGAGCTGCCGACCTTCAAGCCTCCGAAGCAGCGCAAAATGATGGTGGCAATGTAAGTGGTTCTCCGTGCACCTGTGCGTGAGTGGATGTGATGCAGTGATGCTAAGCCGTTTCCTTTTCAGTTTGGACTGTTCCGTTTTTTCCCCCATCTTTCTGTTCATTTGCTTGCTGTGAGCAAATTGCACAGGGAGGGAAAAGTGATTTTTGCGAACGAGCACATAAAGAGAAAAAAAAAAGTTACAATGGCAGTATTTGCATGTTGCTGTGTCATAAAGCGTTCTCGAAGTGGAAGCACGCAGTACATTTGCAAGCAACACTCCTTTTTTTGTAGTCCTTCATCAACGATAAGGCCTGCACTGCTTTTTTTTTCTGAGGGGGGGGGAGGGAGATGTTACATGGTGACCACAACGTGCAAGGTTCGCTTTTCACAAAAGTTTGGCTGAAAAATAGCCGCGCATAATGGATGGCAGTCTCTGGACTGAAGTTTCACACCGCACCCATGCACTACCATTTGCCACCCTGTTGCCTCTCTTCACACTATCTTCTGTGTTTCCAATAAGCGACCCATCGCGGTGTACAGTTTTTCACGCAAGTGCAGAACATCTGCATACATCGAGGGGGAAAAAGACTGCCACTTCTCATGGACACGTATGACCGCAACGTGGCGATCATTAGCTCTGCCGTCTATGGCGGTGTCTTGGTGATTGGCATGCTTCTCTTCGCCCTTGATCGCAGCGAGGAGCCCTTCTACCGACACCCCTCTACGAACGTCGCCATTTTCTCTGTCTTCTGGTTCGCCTTTTCACCATCGCTGCTGTTTATTGGAGCCACCGTACCATGGGCGTGTGCGCTGTGTGGCAGCAGGGCCGCCGCCCTCACCTTCGCCGTCGTCCCTGGTGGGATTTTTGTGCTGATTGGCGCCTACTGGATCCTGCTCAACGACAAGTACCAGAATTTATACCACACCTTTGGTGTCCCATGGGCGTCGTCGTGGAGTCGCAACGCGGCAAACGTCCGCTACCCGGCTGTTGGCGTCGGTGCTGCTGCTCCAGGTGCTGCACCGTACTGTGTTGGGGACGAGGGGAGGGAGGGGCGTTTCCCCTCTCCTGCTGCCATAGCGGAGATGATGAACCGGGGGTCTGGCGCCATGTACCCCTTCGTGCCTCCGCCTAGCGGATGGTCACCAGGTGGTGGTAGGGGTAGTACCCCAAACCTCACTCAACTCGCCGCGCCGTCACCTCCGTTGGCGGGTAGCAACTGGCCGGGCTATGCTCCGAATGCAACTGCGGCGACTGCGGCCCATCCTGAGTATAGACCCGGCTTTTTCCCTGCACCCACACAGCAGTACAATGGCTTTCTTGCGACGCCGTTGAACTATGGCGGTGGCAACACGCTGGGGGAGCCGCCAGCGTACGAGCTCCAGCGCCGCCATTTAGGCAGTTACTACGTTGCCTAGACAATAACAACAACAAAAAAGTAAGTTGGGAGGAGCTGCAAAAGAAAACTGTGGGGCTCACACATAGACGACATGTTGGGCCAGACTCCTCCTTTTTTTTTTTCTCCTTCTTCATATGATTCCTGTGGCCTAGATCACCTGTACATGGGCTTCTTTTCACCGCTGCTAGAGTAGAGCCAAAAAAACGATTAGATGGAAAAGTAAGCTGCAAGGTCCCCCCCTCTTCCCAAGACGCCGTTGACAAGCTTACCGGAATACAGGGCGCGTCGCATTTGCCTTTTCTGTGCTTGCTCACGAAATGAAAACAAAACAAAACAAAAGAAAACTACTCACAAGTAAGTCGCAGTTCCTCCTCATGTCTTCCTCTTCTTTTTATAGTACCCACGGAGAAGCTCACCAGTTCTCTCAAGTCAAACACAACCAAATAGAAAAGAAAAAAGACGGAAATACCTCAACAACATCATTATTCAATTATATATATATATATATATATATATATATATATATATATATATATATATATGTGTGTGTGCGTGCGCGCCTCACTGAACTCTCTAGTACTACCACTATTACTTCGGCACCACGTCGGTCTTTCAACGCCGTCTGGTATTCTGTGAGGCCTCCGGCTCTTTTTTGTCGCGTACCCCCGTAGTCTTCATGCCAGCGAAGGCCGCCGCCGCGCCGCGCGGCTCGCCGATCAGCGGAGGCGACACGGAGGGAAAGATGTATCGCTCCACAGACGAGATGTGGCGTGCGGAGCTTGCAGGTGACCTCTACGACCCCAAGAAGGGCTGGTACGGCAAAGCACTCGAGTATTGGCGCAACGTCCCTGCCACGGTCAACGGCGTGCTTGGCGGCATGGAGCACGTTCACGACATCGACATCAAAGGCTCGCGCAAGTTCATTGAAAGCCTGCCCGACCGTGGCACGAACCGCGCATTGGACTGCGGCGCTGGCATCGGCCGCATCGCAAAGAATCTGCTGACGAAGATGTACACGTCGACTGACCTGCTGGAGCCGGTGGAGCATATGCTGGAGCAGGCGAAGAAGGAGCTGGAGGGGCTGCCGGTGGGCGAGTTTATCTTAGCCTCCATGGAAACGGCGAAGCTGCCGCCTAAGACGTACGACCTGATTGTGATTCAGTGGACCGCCATCTACCTGACCGACGACGACTTCGTGCGCTTCTTCAAGCACTGTCAGGAGGCGCTGACTCCGCGGGGTTACATTTTCTTCAAGGAGAACTGCGCTAGCGGCGATCGCTTTCTTGTGGACAAGGATGACAGTAGCCTGACGCGGTCGGACAAGCACTATAAACGCCTCTTTAGTCGTTCCGGCGTGCGCGTCGTGAAGGAGGCCTTTCAGGAAGAGTGGCCGGCTGACTTGTTTGCTGTGAAGATGTACGCGCTCAAGTAAAGCGAAGTCACATCCTTTTGCTGCGTCTGCTAACCTCTGGCTTCGCGTGCTTCGCCGCTCTGCGCTCCTCTTCACGACGATTTTGATTTTTCAGAATTACGACAAGATGAAAGAAAAAAAAGAAAACAGTGTGGTTCTTGACGCACCGTTGTACTTCTAGGCTCGAATGTCTGATGCTCAGGCAAACATTGCCCAGACGAGAGAGGGGGAAAAAAAAAGAAAAAAGGGAATTGCGAAGGCTGACAACACTCAAATGCCGCGTGTAAAGCAATAAATGCTGACTTTCTAATTTGGATTCACAGAAAACAACAGAAACCGAGAGGAAAAAAAAAAAGAAAAAGGAAAAGGGATCAGTGGAAGAATGCAATGTGAGGAAAAACCCAGTACATTATCATTTACTAGTGGCCGCAACTCATTTTCTGTACAGCACCGCCTTCTCTTGTTTCCTTTTAAGGTTGACAAAGAAACAAAAAGGGAGAAAAATACTAGAGTTTTTGTTTTAATCCGTTTTTAAGGACTGTTTTTTCACTACCACGACTTGGTACTCAACGTTGTTTACGATTTTTATGTCATATTTTTCCCACCTTGGTCATTCTTCTCCTTGTCTCTCTCCCTCTCTGACAACTGTCATTTCCTTTTGCGCTGCGAAGAGGAGTAAAAAAAAAAAAAAGGACACATCCACACTATTGCAGTACTTTATTATTTAAACTACCTTTTTTTTGTTCTACCTTCTCTCTACTTTTTTCTTTTTCTTTTTAATTTGCCGAGGATGCCGGCGGTCAACCTGCCGGCAAGTCAAACGAAAGACCGCCACAGCAGCCCCATCATCGACGACGGCAGCAGCAATGACCCGGAGCGACAGCTGTGCGGGGCGGTGGATGCGATGCTGGCGGATGTGTCGCGCGTACTGCAGCAGTCCGCTAGCGAGAGGAACGCCAAGATACGGCTACACGGGGCAACGGATGCCTTTTTGCGTGCCAATGGCATCCACATTGCACAGGAAAACGAGGAGGAGGACAGAGGCAACAAGGGCAGCAACAGCAGTGGGGACGCCGAGGCCGCGCTGCGCACCCAGCTGGAGCACTGCCGCGACCTCCTCCGCAGGGTGGACGGCGAGCGGCGGCAGCTGCGACAGCAGTACGTGCACCTGAAGAGCGAGCAGGACCAGCGACGGGCCGAGGTGGAGGCGGTTCACCGCTACTCGAGCGAGGCCCATCAGCGCGCCCTCACGCTGGAGCGCCACCTGGCAGAGACGCGGCAGCAACGACGGCGGCTTGAGGAGCAGCTCGACGCGCAGACGCAGGAGATGATGCAGCTGCGGCGGGTGCTGCGTGCAATGCCGCACGACCTCGTCGCCTCCCTCCACTCTCCAGAAGCCTCTGCCTCTGCCTCCTCTGTCACGACAGCGGCGTCGGCGTCGGCCGGGCCGCACACCCTCGACGCGTCGCTTGCCTTGGTGCCCGATCGCCGTTTCGAAGAGGCCTTCAAAGACAAGATGAACAGCATAGTGTACAAGCGTCGCTACCGGCGCGCCAGCGCGCTGCATCAGGCGGCGAGTGAGCAGCTGGAAGCACTGCGGATGGAACAGCAAGACCCCCAAGTTGTGGGTGCCCAGTGGTCCTTTGCTAGCGAGGGCGCAGGAAGTGGTGTTGTTGCTGGTACTGCGGCAGCTCTTTTGAACGGCGAAGATGCTCGCACGAGGGGGAGTATCGACACATCCGCGGTGGCTGACACGACACTCGGCTTCGAGACGACAAGCAAGCAGAGCGCCACCAACGCCAGCAGCGCCGCCGCGCTCGCCAGCGCCGTCTTTTGGCAGTCCGCCATAGATTTCCCCTTTCAGCTGCCTTTCAGCACCGCCACACCGCAAGATGTGCTAATCAAGTCCCTCGTGTACGGCTCGCAGTACGCGGAGCCGCTGACGCAGCTGCGCGAGCATGCGCTGCGCCTCAGCTCACGCCTCAAGACCACCCAGGACGCGGGGCTGCGTACCTTATACCTCACTTTTAATCAAGCGTTGCAGAGGCTCGGCGCGACACCGGCACAGGCGCAGTGTCGCTCCCTCTATGAGCGGCAGATGGATAAGATGCAGCGTGCGCATCGCGAGCTACTGTATAGCCTGATCGAGCAGGTGAACCAAGCCGCGATGGCGATTCCCGAGCTGGAGCGCGCGGGAAGTGGCGGACTTCCTTTCGGGGGCAGTCACGGCGGGTTTGGCGGCTCCGCCACGGTGCAGCGCCGCGACGTTGGGTGTAGCGCACAGGAGACGATCAGCGTGGAGGAGTTCCGCGCCTCGCAGCTGAAGGAGCAGCTCACGAAGCTGAAGCTGCAGTCGCTGGAGGCGGCGGCGACGGCGCTCAAGGAGAAGGAGGCAGCCGCGGCGCAATACTCGACAGCGCGGCAGGCGGCGCTGCAGGCCCTGCAGTCTCTCAAGAAATTGACAACGTGTCTGGCTGCATCTGTGCAAACGCAGCACGGCACGGAAGGCGTCGTGTACGATCCACTGGAGCAGGTGAAAGAGCCGCTCACGGAGGAAGTGCTCGACGATCCACGTCTGATGACTAAGATGGCCGAGGCAACGGACCTCAGTCTCACCTATGTGCGGCAGATCACTCGCGGTAGGAACGCAGCAGCAGCAACGCCGGCCAGCCCACCGCGTACTCGCACAAGCCTCGCCGCTTCCGCGCGTCAGTCATCGTCGCTGGCGTGCGACGGCGACACTGCACGAGAGGACACATATGGCTGCATCAACGATATCCACCGCCGCAACAGCGCCTCCGAGGCCTCCGCCTCCGCCTCCTCCGCGCGACCCGCTGACGTGCTTGGCGGCAAGCGAACCACGACGCTGCGTGACCACCGACCGCCACCGCAACGCCGCGGCTCGACTGACGTGAGCAGTGACCGTCGCAAGTCCGCCCCGCCGTCGCTGAACGCCACAGTGCGTCGTGCGCGGAGCAGCAACAACAACAACGCATCGATTGCGGTTGCCCACCGCCGGCGTACGGTGCCGCAGCTGCCTGCGATGGCCTTGACGCCGTCCGCGCCGACAACGAAGAGGGGCGCGTGCGGCCGTCCGGGCCGCAGCGACGCCGCCGCCGCGCTTCACGCTCCTCCGTCGATGGAGCGCGCAGGGGGGCTGTCCGGCTCGTCGTGTGCGCTGCCGCACAAACCACTGAAGGGTGTGCGAAAGTCGTCGGCCAATGTGGACGGCCGCAGCCCCAACGCGGCGACAATCTCCGTGATTGAGCTCGGCTTCAGCGAGGACAATATTCGGCTCGATTAATTGCCTCAGCTGGCTCTTTGCGGGTTGCTTTTCTTCTTCCTTTTCCTTTTACTCCATTGTTTCACTCAGTTGTAGCAGTCGTCAAACGCTGCTGCGTGTGTATCCTCAACTTCCGATCGAGGTACCTGCGTGTTACTGTTATTATTTTTCGGTTTTAAGTAGGTGTTTTTAAAGCTTGTAACTGCACAAACTCTTCCTTCTTTTCCTACTACTTTAAGAAAAACAGTTTGCTGATTTTTTTTTTCTGCATTTCACCTTCTCCATTCGATACTTTTGCTGATCTGCTCGCTTCCGCATTCTTTTTTTTTTTCTCCCTATGATGAGAAACACCAAAACAGTTTTTCGTCTTTAGATTAGACTTGAACAAAACAACAAAAAAGAAAGCAGTGCATTTTTCAAAATTACGCACATGGTTTGCCTTTTGTCATTTTTTTTTTTGGGTTACTTTTCCGACATTTTTTTTTGTTCACTGTAAACAAAAAGCAGCAACAACAACAATCGAAGCGCTTTGTCTGTGTCTGTGCAATGCTTTTTTTTTTTTTTACTTTAGGTCAACATTTATAGGTATATTGACTGACATGCGGCGCAGGTTTCACGGGTCCAACTCCTGGGACACATGATGTGCATCTTTGAGACGAAGTAGTAGCCATTTTTTTCTTATAGCTTGTTGCGCATGGTGGAGTGCAAGGGTGTAAGCCGTTTTTGATGTTTCACAGTCATGCAACGCACACCTCTTTATCAAATACCTTCATTTGCTTTTTACCTTTTTCCTCCCTTTTTTTCGTCTCTCCTTTATCACTGATTCCATCGCATACACACACATAAATGCAAACGCACACACACACAAACAACTCAGAACGAATAAAAAAAGAAGAGTAACTGTTCTCTTTTTTTTTTTTACTTGTTTCCTTCTGCCCCACCGAACACGTACTCTTTTCTTTTTGCTCTTCTTCACTTCTCGAATCGTTGAGCGTTTTCCGTTTGGCATTTCTAAAACTCTCGCGGTGCCGACATGTCTAATAGTGGTAGCGTCTCCGTCGCCGCCCAGGCGGAGCTGATGGAGAAGGAGAAGGCCGTGACGGAGCACCAGCAGCGTCTGGAGTCGCTGCGGGACACCGTGAAAACGATGGCGACACGCCAGGTCACCCTCAAGCGGACGGAGCGACGCTGCCAGATCACGGTTGGCGAGCTCACCAAGCTGAAGCCGGAGCACGTCGTGTACCAAGGTGTCGGCCGTGCCTTTATGCGGGTACAAGTGAACAAGCTAATCGACACGAACAACGAGGAGATCGAGCGCTGCGAGGCCGAGGAAAGCCGCCTGTCCAACGAGAAGCAGCGCACATCGGAGCTCGTGACAAAGGAAGAGGGCGAGCTGCGCCGCGCCGTGGAAGAGTTTCGTGCCGCCGTTATGGTCGTCCAAGCTGCTCAGGCACGTGGCCAGCAGACCGTTTGAAAAAGGCCAAGGTAAAGGACGACATGACTTACTGGTGTCTTCCGCTTGTTCTTGACCTTTCTCACGCAGCAGCTCCGATTGGGTGGTATGAGGCGCGCTTTAAAGCTCTTTTTTTTTTCCAATGTACGTCTGTTCGCTGTGAAGCAGACCCTTGGTGCAGCGGAGAAAAAGAGAAGAAGGGGGAAAAAAAGAATGAAAACCACGCTTAGAGGAAAAGAGGAGGGATCACATCAGTTGATCTACACTGTCTGCGGCGCGTGCGAGCTTTATGTACTTCTGTGTCGTGCCTGTCGCCACCACCGTACCTACCAATCTGTTTTTACTCCCTTTTTCTCAGAGTTGCTCTTTTTGTTTTCGTTTTCATTGGTTGGCTGGTTTAAGCTGGTCGGACTCATAGACGATCCTTTGCAGTAACATTAAGGACCGACAAGCAAAAAAAAAAAAAAAAGAAAGAGAATAGTAAAGCGCGGATAGCAGCAGACGAAATGCGGAGCTCTAAGCAGGGGATGTAATCTAATGCTTGAAAAAAGCACTTTCGATGTGGAGAAAAAAAAAACACACAGATGTACCTCATCCTCTTCATGCCTAAACTCTCTCTTTTTTTTTTTTTGTCTTTGTTACATTCTCGAGAGTTGAGAGAGAAAGAAAGAGGCACATGCGGTCTGTCTTTTATGGTGGGTTTACTAAAAAAAAAAAAAAGAAAACGGAAACTCTTTTCTCAAGACTTCGGTGCCTTTTGTCTTCCATGACTGTTCTTCTTCTGACTACTTCCCTTTTTTTTTTTTCTTAACTGCTCTACTGCGTGCACGTTTTTTTTTTTCTTTTTTTTTTCCTGTTTTCTTGTTCTGACAACCTTTGAGCAGTTTTTTTTTTTTTTTGGCTTTGTCTCTCTCTTTTGTTGCCTCTGACGTAAGGATGTGGCGGTTGAATCTGTGCCTGCTCAAGCGGCGGCCCCCACCGCTGGGCTACAGCAAAAAGAGGTTTT
The DNA here is from genome assembly GCA_037349495.1 of Lotmaria passim. Taxonomy (NCBI): domain Eukaryota; phylum Euglenozoa; class Kinetoplastea; order Trypanosomatida; family Trypanosomatidae; genus Lotmaria; species Lotmaria passim. The sequence goes on from CP140195.1 coordinate 1,085,944, forward strand.
ACGAAAAGGTTCGGAACCCCGGCAGTAGCAAGCCGTGGCGCGACCGCGTCGCTGTCTCGGGCGGCAGCATCGAGGTGACGTCGAACACCGACGTGCTAAATGTCGACGGCGACACCGTGCTTGGCAGCCTCACCACTGCGGGGCCGCTCGGTACGCGAAGCCCGCACACGAGCGTGGCGGCGGCGAAGACGGCACTGCTTGACGGGCAGCGCGCCGCTGCCGCCGACCACGGCAACTTCCTGGGCTCGTCGTCGTCGTCCTCTTCGCTGGACCCTCATGCGAGTCGCCTTGCTGAGGCGACGCACGATGACAGCAGCGCGTGCCACTCTGACAACTCGTCACTCAGCTTTCCGATGCCCACCGCACAGCCGTCCCCCGCAGCAGCTTTGCCCTACGGCGAGGCTGCAGGTGTCGCCCGCGCTGTCGTCCCGTCCTCCGGTGCGCCGTCGCTGCGACCGGCTCCGATGGCCACCCTCCCTTTCGGCAAGGCTCTCGAACTGAACGTGGAGGAGGTGACAACTAACTCGTCCTCGGAGCTGGTTCCTCTTCACCTGCAGCACCTGCAGCGGCGATCCAAAAAGGCGGTGGCCGACTCCGTCCTGCTCCCGCGCCATATAAACAAGCTCTTTCATAAGATCATGGGCTGGTCGGAGGAACTTGTGGAGTTGGAAAACGAGGCCGCCGGCCCACTTGCCGCGGAGGAGGGGGGTAAAATCGACCCGGACAGCCCCCGCGCACTGCGCAAAAAGGCGGCAAGCATGACAGACAAGATGAAGTACGGCGTGCTGCTCGACGCCTACGAAAAGGACAGGTTCGCGGTGGAGCACCAGCTCGAGGTGGCGGGGAATAAGATGGAGCGCAAGATGCTCGAGTGGGAGGGCGTGCACGTGCTCGACCAGGACGCCACGGTGGAGATGGCGAACGTGCTGGAGAACAAGGCGGCGCTGGTGATGGAGGCGCCGTCGTCATTCCACGTTCCGGTGCCGGGCCGCGACTGCTGCCCCGGCTGCGGGGCACTGTTGCAAAACACAAACGAGAATGCGTTCGGCTACGTGCGACCTGGCGAGATCGAGAAGTACGTCGCACAGCGCAGCGAGAAGGTGCAGCTGCGGCACGAGTACGCCGCCCGGATGGCGGAGCTGCAGGCGCACTGGGCGAAGCACGGCCGCCAGGTGGGCGAGGAGTGGCTGGACTTCATGACGCAGGAGGAGTTCGACGCCTTTTACCGCGATACGCCGCGCCCCTTCGTCTGCCACCGCTGCCATGCGCTGGAGAACCTCGGTGTGGAGGGCCGGCGCAAGGTGTGGTCGGCACCCGACTTCACCGAGCAGCTGCGCGCGCTGAAGGAGAAGAAGTGCGTCGTCGTGCTTGTCGTGGACATCACGGACTTCCCGGGCTCGATGGTGTATGACCTGCCGGGCCTGATCAGCATGAACAACCCCGTCATCATAGCCGTGAACAAGATGGACTGCATCCGCAACCGCTCCTTCAACTACGCCGACAAGGACCGCGGCGTTGCGGCGTGCCTGGTGACGGAGAACTACGTGCGACGTTGGGTGCTGGACATCGCCGTGCAGTTCGGCCTGCCCCGCCACCAAGTCAAGCGCGTCGTGCCACTCTCCGCAAAGCGGGGCTGGGGTATCCCGCAGCTCATCAGTGCGGTGGAGGAGACGGCCAACCTGAACCTGCGCCGCCCCACCAAGCCGCTGCCAACTTACTTTGTCGGCGTGGCGAACGTGGGCAAGTCGTCGGTGATCAACGCCGTGGCACACGCCCTCTACGTGCCGCAGCCGCCCCACCCGCAGAGCAAGAAGGTGTACTACACCAAGACGGACGCGGAGGGGAGGGAGGCGGTGTTTTGGCGCTGGTACACCCCACCGAACGTGAATCAGGCGGAGATGATCGACATACGCGGGCGACACGACAAGCGAGCGTCAAAGCTGATGACCGTCTCCTCGCTGCCGGGCACCACAGTCGCTGTCAACGCCGTCCGCATCGCCCTGGCCCCGTCGCGCGACCGCGCTGGTGCCCGCACGCAGGCGCAGGCGACGGAGGCCGCGGACGAGTCGGCCGAGACGCGGACGTACTTTTACGACACCCCAGGACTGCTGCCTCATTGGCATCAGCGGTCACCACTCACGCTCCTGCAGATGCGGCGCACCCTCATCCGCAAGTTTCGCAACCCGCAATGCTTCATCCTCCTGCCAGGCCACACGCTTTTCCTGGGCGGGCTGGCCGCCATCGACGTCGTGCGCGGCCCGCCGCGAGGACTGCTGTTTCTCGTGTACACGTCGCAGAAGGTGCGTAACGCGATCGTGAACACCGTGCAGGCGGACACGTTCTGGCAGGAGCAGCTCGGCAAGGCGCTCGATCCGCCCGGGTCGTATGAGCAGCTGCTGCCGCTGGACAACGCGTCGGGTGGTGGCGGTGCCGCGGCGGCGGCGCCAGGGCTGTCCGAGACGAAGAGCTACCTCTTTGAATGCTACGCGCGACACCGTCGTCGGCCCAAGGCGGACCTCTACGTCTGCGGCCTCGGTTGGGCATCCTTCTGCGTCAGCGAGCCGTCGGACGTGGTGCTGCGTGTGCGCACACTGCCCGGCGTCGTCCACGGCGTGCGGGAGCCGCTGCGCTACAAGGACCTGCGCGCCAGGAAGGCGTGGCCGAAACTGAAGCGCCGCTTCACCGCCAAGGGCCTGGAAGACCGCGACACTGATGTGGACGCGGACTCCATCAACACAGTGGTGCGCCTTGTGTCCGCACCGCTGCCTCAGAGTGCCACAAGCGCGTCGCCAGACGCGAGCACCGCCGCCCACTCCGACGCCACCTATGGCGGTGGTGATGATGCAGGTGTACGCGTTGTGCAAAAGTCTCAGCATGTCCGTCACGCGTCCTCGTCGTCCGCGCCGTTTGCGATGCTGAAGGAGACACTGCACGCCTCCGGTAAGCTGTAACGTGGTGGAGCACTGACAAAGAAGAAGAAGAAAAAAAAAAAAAAGAGGAGCGTGTTCACAGCCCCCACAAGCACGCACAGGGCTCGCTTTGCTGTCCCCCTCTTCTTTTTTTTTTTTTCTAGAGTGTGTTGCTTACACCTGCGTGGGAGCGCAGTGGAGCGCTGCCGTAAGACGAAAGACATCATTTCTTTTTGCCTGCTTTGCGACTCTTGAGTGCCGAGCCTCGATCGAGCTTGTTCACCTTTGATGTCTCAACATGTCAGAAAAGCGTGATGTGTTTTACCATCCTGTTCACATATGTGCCGTGCAATGAAGTAACGCACTTCATAAATAATAACAGTAATAATAAAAGATGAGCGAAGAAAAGCAACGCTTTTTCTCGGAGCTCCAAACGTAGCAGAGCGTGGACTGAGCGCAGACCAGCAAAAAGACCAGGAGAGGAGGTAAAACTGTTTGCTTCGCTTTTGAAAAAATAGACACGTAATTCGCGTGTTCTCAATAGGTCATGCCTTCCTTTAGAGTCGCGTTAAGGCTGTTTTTCCCGCTCTGTTTTGTGTCTTTCATAGTTCTAAAGCCGGTTTTTTTTTTCACCTTTTTCTTTCTCCACAATGGAAACGAGCTGGCAGCGATGTTGTTTTCCCCGTGCTCGTGTGTCTCGTACTCCTGCCACCTCATTTCCCTCATTTCTCTCTGCTTCCCTTTTTTCTCACCTTTGCTTCTTTTGCTGGTCCGGGCGTCGCCGTGTTGCCCTCTACACAACGATGCCGGTCCCACCGACAGTAATTCACTCACTGTCCACGGATTCACGGCTTTATTTTATACTTCGCTATTCCCCTGACGCAGCTCCACATCGTCGTGCCAGTTATCCGCAGCACCTCGCTCACGTCGGTACTTGCCACCTCTTCCTTGGCTTACCATTACCACCCTCTCTGTCCGCGACCATGGGATTCGAGGCTATTCGCAGCTGCATGAACGTGGCGGCGAACCTGCTGTGCTCGTCGATTGTGTTCCTGTTCCTGATCACGTCAGCCCCTATTTCGCAGTTCCGCGGCAAGGGCATCAAGACCGCCAGTGACGGTACCACGAGCGGTGTAAGCAAACTGTCGTGCGTCTCTGTGTGGGGCCTAAAGAATGATTGCAGCGTGAACGACTACACCTACCGTCCGGCGTCGATGAACTGCGCACGTGGCAAGCAGCTGTTTCAGGCTGCCGAGGCGTTTTACATTATTTCCGTGATTGTGTCGCTGCTCGCGACCATCCTGGGCGGCGTGTACTTCATCGGCATCCGTATGAAGGTGCTGCTGATGGTGCTGGCTGTCGCAGAGGCTGTGTTCTCGCTGATCCCGTGGGCGTGCATGACGGGTGTGTGGTACGCGAGCTTCTGTAACAGCTCCGAGGTGACGGTGGACACGCTTGGCAAGCCGGACGGTATCCCGTACGGTAAGCTGCTGCGCAACGGCTTCTCGACGAGCGCCGGCTACGGCTTGACGGTCGCCGCGTGGTGCATCCAGATGATCAGTGTGCTCCTCCTGTTTGTCCTGTAAAGGCTCGCTGCGTGACCACACGCACACGGGCAAACGCACCCGAGTCCGGCTCCACCTTTTGGAATCGGCGCGTGTCGCGTCACAGACGCGGCCGTCGTTGCTTGTGCGCGCAACCCAAACAAAAACGAAAACAGTCGCACTACCCACCACCACCACCACACGATACATAGAATGCGCGCGGGAGACGTGAGCGTGCGGGCTTCCGCATTTTTTTTTTTTCATTTTTGCACCGGCGCATGGGTATGTGTGTGTATGTGGAAGTGGTCATATATTGAAATAAAGAGCTTTGCTCACCTTTTTTTTTTTTCTTAAGCTACCTATCACACACACAAAAAAAAAACGCCTTTTTCTTTTTGTTAACTTTCTAATGAGGCTAACTTTCTGCACGGCCGATGTGAGATGCGTGGTCGCTTGGCAGGGCTAGCTGGGAGCCCATCATTGCAATATGCGAAGTGCTGCGTGAGGTTGTAGGGACGTGCGTGCGTTGTTGCAATGCTGCTGCTGCGTGTGCGGAAGCAGGAACGAGCGTGGCTAGGTTGGCTCTCCATCTCGCCTCCTTCCTGTTTTTTTTTTTTTCCCGTCTTTCCGACGGCACACACATACACACACACACGCACGCACACATTATCCACGCCCGTCCCGCCTTGCGTTCTTGCATGGCTGACCCTTCCTCCCCACAACGCCCCTCTCTCTGTACGCCAAGCTCCAGTTGACAACTGTGTCTACGTCGCAACACGTGCGCCTCTCCAAAAAAAAAAAAAAGAAACAGAATACCTTTTTTTTTTTTACATTTTCATTTTGCTCCCTCAACAAGTATTGGCTTTTTTTTTCTTTTTTTTTTTTACTTCTTTTTCTTTCCGTGTATTCTAGTTCAACCCGTTTACTCGACTCGGTTTCCCGACTCGATCGTGAAAACGCGTACTTTATTTAGGAGCTGTCTTTTTTTTTTTTCTCTGCTTTTTCGGATATCCGTTAGAGTAGCATGATCTAGCTCTTCCCTCCTTAGCCGCGTTTCATCGAAAACGGTTTATTCTATTGTTGCTGAACTCGATCGTCTTTTTTTTTTTCCTTAAAAAGAAAAAAAGAAACAAAGAGCACAGGTTTGCGTGTGAGGTGGCTTGTTCACGGAAGCGGTCATGACCATTCAAGGCGGTGCGCCGTCTTGCAGTACATAGACGCTTACGTGCACGATTGGACTTCCTTGTTCTCTCCTGAATTTGCTCAGTAGTTGCTCGTGCAAGTACGAGTTCAATTCCACACTTCACGTCCTTGTCTATTACGTTTCTTCCTGCGTGTGTCTCTTTGATTTTCTTTTTTAAGCATCAAAGCCTTTTTTTTTTTTTGAATAAAAACGCTCTTTTTTTTATTTGTTTGCCTGTACTTGAACTTTTCAGTTTTTAGGCTTCGATTCACGGGTTTTAGTGCTTGCGCGCACATTAAAAAGAAAACAAGATAGTATCCCAGTTTTTTCGCTTTGAGTTACTCGAAAGCTGCGACGTATGAGGATGTGCAACGTACCTCGATATGAAGAGCACCATGCCGTTTTCTTGTCCAAATTGTACTATACTCGTCCTGCAGTTTTTTTAAGAGTCGCATCTTTTCCTATGCTTCATCTCCCTCTTCATCACCCTCTGTCTGCGCATCTAAACAACAACAACCTCCGGCTATTTTGTGCACCGTTTGAACACGTACAGTTCTCTAAACGATATTGTAAGTAGAGTCTTCTCTTCAGCCATCTTTCTCCTTCTCTTTACTCAGCTTTTCACGCACAAGTAACCTGCGCAGGCTTTCCTGTACCTTTTTCGTTCTTCATTCTTCATTCGAGCATACCCTCTCTTCGCAACCATGGGATTCGAGACTCTCCGCGGCAAGCTGGACGTGGCGCTGAACGTGCTATGCTCGTGCATTGTCTTCCTGTTCATCGTGACGTCTGCGCCCGTGTCGCAGTTCCGTGGCAAGGGGTTGAAGACGGACGCGAACGGTGTCGTGTCTGGTGGCAGCAAGCTGGCGTGCGTGACGGTGTGGGGTCTGAAGAACGACTGCAGCGAGAACAACTATGACTACCGTCCGGCGGACATGGAGTGCAAGAAGGCTGCGGACCTGTTCAAGGTTGCCGAGGCGTTCTATATCATTGCGGCCGTGTCGACGTGCGTGGCGACGATCCTGGGCGGCGTGTTCTTCATCGGCATCAAGACGAAGATTGCGCTGTACGTGCTGACGGCGCTGAACATCGTGTTCACGCTGATCCCGTGGGCGGTGATGACTGCGGTGTGGTACCAGGACTACTGCGACGGCTCGAAGGTGGTGATCAACACCGAGAACGGCCACACTGCCGGCATCCCGTACGGCAAGCAGCTGCGCGACAACTACAAGACCAGCGCTGCGTATGGTCTGACGATCGCTGCCTTCTGCATCCAGATCATCGGTCTGGTCCTGCTGTGCGTGATGTAAGGATGATAGGCTCACTGTTACTCTGCGATACAGGCACTGCTTCTTTAGTCCCTCGACTCGGTGTTATGAGTGGACGCAACCCATTTTTAGGCACTTCGAAACAGAAACAGGAAAGGTGCATGTGTGATCCGTGATACGAAGAGCGAAGGCCTTGATAGGTGGCTGATACGTTTACGCAGAGTCCTGTGCTTGTTTCTGCTGATATGTTCTCAAACAGATGTAGACGTGTGTGGGTTGCTGGAAGGCTTATTCGCACAACGTAAAAGGTGCGACCGGCAGCTTCTTTCTTTTACTTTTTTTTTTCCTAACAGTTTTTTCTCCGAGAAAAACAAAAAAAAAAACGCATCTTTTTTTTTTTTTACTTAAAAAAGAGACTGCTCCTCTTTTTTTTCTTGCGCTTCACGGTTTCTCGCCCTCAAAACATTGTTTTTAAATACCCGGTTTTGTTACTCCTTTTTCGCCGCTTTGTTTTGTCCTTTTTTTTTTTGTCGCGCACTTGAACGCAACAGGAACACGGAACAACGACAACAACGACAAAAAAAGTGTGCGTTAAAAGGTGATTAAGAAAAGCCCTCAACTAATATAGTAGTTCAAGGGATGGGGGAAAAGCGCTTATCCTTAACTGAAAAAAAGAAGAAAAAAAGTGTGACATGTCTTTTCTGGTTCCTTTCCTGCTTAAAAAAGTAATACACCTTAGTTTCTCGTGTGTCTTTTTTTTTTTTTTTGCGGCGAGTGGATTTAACCGTTCTTTTGATTGTTGGTGCCTCTTTCACGAGTTGCATTTCACCCCAAAGGACACATCACCTGCTACTGAGCGATGCGTCCGGGTGTATTAAAGCGTTGAAAGAGAGGAGAAATTATGAAGTTGAGCTTTCACGCAAGTACATACTGAACATACAGAACAGCTCATTTTTTTTTTAAAGTTCTAAACGCTTGCTTTTTTTTATTTTCTTTTTCGCCTTCTTTTGTCTGAGAAGGGACATCAAAAGAGTGCCATTTGTCTTATTGTTTTACCTTTCTGCTCCTTATCCACGTGTGCTTCATGCCAGAAAATGGATCTTGCTCTTCAGCCTCTTTTTTTAAGTGCTTTTCCAGCTAGTGTTCACGACTCGAAAAGGCTGAGGTTCTTTTTTTTTTTTATATGTTGCTGTTCCACATGCTGGCGGAACGCATCAAACAGTGTTTTGTAGCAAGGGAAAAAGACATCATTGAACTAAACACCCGTTTCGCGTTGTGTTCTTTTTTTTTTTCAGCTAATCTCAAGGTACGTTGCCGACAGCTTAAAAAAAAAAAAAAATGTAGTCGTTGAATGCCACGGAACGGAAAAGTAGCAACGGGCGCACTAACAAAGTATGTACGTCCGTTATCAGTAGATTACGCTTCGTGCGTCTGGCTCGGAAATACAGCTCTCTTCTTGGGGTTGTTTCTTTTTAAAGCACGTAAGAAAAAAAAGAGAAAAGCTCATACCTGCTTTTTTTTTTTGACCTCCCTAAATGCGTTTTACTGACCCGCTCATAGCATTTTCTCTTCTTTTTTTTTTTTTCACGCACTTTAGGCTCAGGTTTTTTTTTTTTTTTAATCCGTGCCTCTTTTTAAGTGTTATTGTGTAATGGTGGCTAGATCCTTTGTTGTTTTCACTCCAAAAGCGTTGCTTTACGGGGTAATGTGTATTTCAGTACCTTCACCCTCTTTGTGTTTTGTTTTTCATGGTTTCCTTTTCTTTTGTTTTCCTTTTTCGCGTGTGTATCTTTTTTTTTATTTCCTCAAAAGAAACGCAAGTACTGACACAAACGTCTTTTTCTTTTGTTTGTGTTGTTGGCGTCAAACCGGGTAAACAGTTCGAAATCGCACCGTTTTTTTTTTTTTGTTCGACATCTTTTTATGCTCTACCTTAAGTTCACGCTCGCACAGGGCCGCATTTCCTCGAACAACCAAGCGCTTATCCGCCATGGGTGCAAAAGAACACAGGCCTTTTTAGTTTTGACGTTCACAGGAGTAGTGCTTCCATAATGCCTTTAAAAACAAACAAACAACAACAACAACAAAAGAAGAGATAAGAAAGGAAGTGAATTGAATACCGCTTTTAGCGGGAAAAGTTAATTCCCTTTCTTAGCTTGTGAAAAGTCAAGTGTGGCAACGAAGTTTGGTACAATTCGTTCTTTGCTCGCTCCATTCGGCATCTAAGGTGAGGTTTTTATTTTCTCATGAGTTCCCTTGTCTAACAGGGGAAAAAAGAAAGAGCATTACTGTCGAGTTTATCCCAGTTTTTTCGCTTTGAGTTACTCGAAAGCTGCGACGTATGAGGATGTGCAACGTACCTCGATATGAAGAGCACCATGCCGTTTTCTTGTCCAAATTGTACTATACTCGTCCTGCAGTTTTTTTAAGAGTCGCATCTTTTCCTATGCTTCATCTCCCTCTTCATCACCCTCTGTCTGCGCATCTAAACAACAACAACCTCCGGCTATTTTGTGCACCGTTTGAACACGTACAGTTCTCTAAACGATATTGTAAGTAGAGTCTTCTCTTCAGCCATCTTTCTCCTTCTCTTTACTCAGCTTTTCACGCACAAGTAACCTGCGCAGGCTTTCCTGTACCTTTTTCGTTCTTCATTCTTCATTCGAGCATACCCTCTCTTCGCAACCATGGGATTCGAGACTCTCCGCGGCAAGCTGGACGTGGCGCTGAACGTGCTATGCTCGTGCATTGTCTTCCTGTTCATCGTGACGTCTGCGCCCGTGTCGCAGTTCCGTGGCAAGGGGTTGAAGACGGACGCGAACGGTGTTGTGTCTGGTGGCAGCAAGCTGGCGTGCGTGACGGTGTGGGGTCTGAAGAACGACTGCAGCGAGAACAACTATGACTACCGTCCGGCGGACATGGAGTGCAAGAAGGCTGCGGACCTGTTCAAGGTTGCCGAGGCGTTCTATATCATTGCGGCCGTGTCGACGTGCGTGGCGACGATCCTGGGCGGCGTGTTCTTCATCGGCATCAAGACGAAGATTGCGCTGTACGTGCTGACGGCGCTGAACATCGTGTTCACGCTGATCCCGTGGGCGGTGATGACTGCGGTGTGGTACCAGGACTACTGCGACGGCTCGAAGGTGGTGATCAACACCGAGAACGGCCACACTGCCGGCATCCCGTACGGCAAGCAGCTGCGCGACAACTACAAGACCAGCGCTGCGTATGGTCTGACGATCGCTGCCTTCTGCATCCAGATCATCGGTCTGGTCCTGCTGTGCGTGATGTAAGGATGATAGGCTTACTCGGGACATTGCGACGCGATATACGATTGTTCTGCGGGGGAAGAAAAAAAGGCGTTCGTTGTTGTAGGTAGTCTAGCAGTTCAAGAGGCTGTGACGACGTTACATTCATACTTACACACACGCATACCCACCTGCTTCGACTGCAAACGAGAAAGACAAAGAAAGAGTCATGCGGCTGTAAAAGATGCGAACACGAAACAGCCAGGCTTTTAATGAGCATGGGGACGATTTAGCTCACGCTGACAGCTTCCGAAGGCTAGTGTTTCCAACCTCTGTTCGCCTCTCAACGTATGCGATAGTTTTCGTCATTGGGTGTCTGCTAGTCTCGGTTGCGCGCATGGGTTGCCAGGCAGTCGTGCTGTCAGACGTTTGCGTTGCCGCACGCGGACTTTTGCAAGCGGTTCACGTGCGACAACGCAAACATGCCACGATGAGTGCGTCCCTCGGGATGCGTTCTTCCTGGCCGCTCACGGGGCATGTTCCGTTTCTCTATTTTCTACATTGTATTATTGAGACATTTTTTATTCAAAAGCTCTAAACAACCAAGTCAAACCACAGGTTATCCTTTAAAAAAAAAAAAGAAATGTAATTTTCTTTTTTTGCATTACATGAAAACGCTTTTCTTTTCTCTCCCCTTTTCCTTTTTCTTTGTGTTTGCTAACAAACTGTCGTTTTATAAAGAGGTTACGCTTTTTTAAAAAATCTTTTTCTATTTAGTATTTTCTATAAAGCTCGAAAACGAGTTTAAGACAGTTTTTTTTTTTCTTTCAACCAGACAGTGTTCCCCCTCACAAGACTTGAGTGTGATGCCAAAAAAGAAAAAAAGGCCTTTTTGTGGTAAGAGATGCTCACGTTTTTTTTTTTTTTGTGTTTTCCTGCTTTCGGCTCTCTTCTTTCTTTCCCTCTTTTTTTTTTTTCTCCTTAGGTTTCTCGCTTTTTTTTTCCGAGTGGCAGACCTCCTTCTTGCTTTCCTGGCAACGCTGAGGGCAATGACCAATGCTGTTACGGCTATTGAATAAAGGCGAAGGACCGCATGGGTGCTGACGTGACAACATCGTCTCTTTTTTTTTGTATTTCATTCACACACGCATTTGAAATAAGGAGAGAGAAAAGAGGGAAGAGGGAAGAGACAAGGCAGCCGAGACGGGAAATTGCGGCCCTGCAACTTGACTTTTTTTTTTTTTTGCGTTTCACGGCTTACATCATTGTGAGGGACGATCATTTCTTCAAAAGTGAGGTGTTTTTGCCGCTTGATTTTCACCCTCCTTGTTCTCTCGTTTTCGTTGTTGTTTTTTCTTTCCTTTCCTTTATTTGCTTTTCGTGAGATGCTCGTGCACGAGAAAAGAGAAAGGAAACAAGTAAGCAAAACATGATGGTAGCATTGATGAATTTGCTCTCTTATGTCCTTTTATTGCCCTGGATTTTCTCCATGTTGATTTTTTTTTTTTTTGTGCTTCAAGGGTGGTTTATACGTTTTTTCTTTTCGACATCAGCCTTCCTCTTCTGAATTCACTTCCTTTTTTTGATGATACCATAGAAAAAGGAAGTTGTGTGTCGATCAGGAGGAGGTAACGAGAAGCGGACAAAAATGCAAGCAACGCTGAACGTTTGGACAGGACAATGCTGCCAAAATTGCTGGAATTCAAGTAGTCTTCTTTTGTTTTGGTTAAAGGTAAAAAAAAGGAAAACAAACAAACACACACGCACACAAGAAAATGTACGCTTAAACATGGGCCGTGGTCAAACACTTTAAGCACGCAAAAAACGTTTTTTTTCTTATTATTTTTGTCATAAGGAATTAAGAGACTTGTGTAGCTCCCTCTGTTTCTTTGTTTCTCTCTTCTCTTTTTTCTTTTCTTTTTTTATTTGTTTGTCTTTCGCTTACGGTAATTACTATTCTAATGATTGTGTCTGTGTGTACGTGTCAACGTGTTTGTGCCCCTCTTTCGATGCGCGGTATCGGTGGCTCCCCGCACACTTCTTTGCCTTTTCTGTTTTTACTAGACACAGCAATTTTGCACCTCTTGACTTCCTCTTCTTCCTCTGCCACTTCTGGGTGTGCGCGTGTTATTGCCTTGACAGATCTCGCTTTTGGACGCGGCGTCTGTCGCGCGTTGCATTTCATGGCTGACACGCTCTAGAAAAAGAAGATGTGCAGAGGAAAGCACCATTGCGTTTGCTGGTGTATGCATGAATGTGTGTGTATGAAAAAAAGGAGCTGCTTTTGAACGTTTCACCAGGTTGACAATAGAAAAATAAAACCACAAGGAAATAGCTGAAAATTACCAATCCACGCCCCATTCGCAATACATGTTCGATGAGATATAAGTCTGAAAGCAAGAAAAAAAAAAAAGCGAATATAGAGTGCAGAGATTACGTGGTCTTGTAAAAACACGGCATTTCACCATTTCAAGAAGAGCAGAATGTGCATTAAAAAAAAGATCTGTGGACGAAGTGCCCTTACTTGCACCCGTGTTTTCATAAATGATGATGCACTTGCGCCTCCCTTTGTGTTGAAAAAAGGGTGGTAGGCTGCAGAACTTTTCACTCTCGTGTTGCAATGATTGTGCATCGGAGTAGTCCTGCGTTTGATCGCGTATGGTAGACGCGAAGCTCGCTTTCTGTCTTTTACAAGTGCTCTGTGCTCCAGTTTTTTTTTTACCTATCTTAACCTACCATTTGAATTTCTCCTCTCTTACTTCCGCGTCCTTCTCCTTCTCTCTTCTTGTTTATGATTATCTTTACTACTATTATTATATGTATTTTTGCTTTGCTTGAATATTGTTGTCTCTGCATTTTGACCGTATTTTTGTCAAACTCAATATTCTGGGTACATTCACGTGCCACGACCAAACGACACACATTCCACCCACGCTTGATTTGCAGTTAACCCTTTTTTTTTTTAGTACGCAGAAAGAAACCGAAGAACCCTTTCGCAGTCTTTTGTGGTCCTCAGCTTTTGGCACGCGTGTAGAGATAGACCTTTCTTCGATTTTGTTCTCTCTTTTTTTTTTTTTCCTTTGTGTTGTAACGAAAGAGCTACGGTAGATACACACTAGTATATAACTGCCGCTTGACTACCTTACAGTACTCGCCCAGCAAGCCGCAAAAAGAAAAGAAGAAGAAAGAAGAAAAAAAAAAAAAAAGAAGAAGGAACAAAGAGGTCAAAGAAGATCGATAGCTTTTGTGCTTGTCGTCGTCTTTTCAATCGGTTCCGTTTCGTGTATCTTCCACCGAACCGCTTTACCACCCCCACCCCCCCCTCCGTTCCACAGCCGCAACCATGGCCAAGAAGAAGTCCTTCTACCAGCAGGACTACGCTTCGCACATCGGTGCCTGCATCATGTGCGTCGCGTCCTTCCTTTCGGTGACCTTTCTCTCTTGCGGTGCCCCGCTTGGTATGCTGATGCTCCGCTCATGGTCGACAAGCGACCCGGATCATCCCGGTGTCTATTACGACCGCCCATGCTACACGCTGTGGGGTATGCGCAACAACTGCTGGAACGCGAACTACACGGTGCGCATTGACGACCCGGTGATCAAGTCCTGCCCGGCAATGCGCAGGCGCTTTGAGGCAGCGGAGGCGTTCATCGTGGTCGCTCTCTTCCTCCTCCTCTTCGTCTTCGGCGCGTCGTGGTTGAAGATCTGCGGCTCGAACATCAAGACGATCGTGACGCTGCTCGCCGTCTTCACGCTTGGCTGCACCATCGTGCCGTTTGCTGTCGTCACTTCCTTCTATTACACCTCCTACTGCAATAAGAGCTTCCTTACCCACCGCAATACCCGTTACGGCGCCGGCTACGCGTTGACGGTGACGTCCTTCTGTATCCAGTGCGTGGGTCTCATCCTCTTCCTCGCCTTGGAGCCGGAGGTGGTGGAGCAGAAGCGCGCGTCGGCGTCCAAGGAGAAGGAGGGCTCGGACGCCGCCTCCTCGCACGAGTCGTCGCATTAAAGTGCTGGGCAAGGAGCCAGCGCGCAGCCGTGAAGAGATGCGCGCACGCGTGCCTGTATACGCGTGCATGTATGTGTGTGTGTGCGTTCGAGAGTCTACGCGCACCGATACACACAAACACAAACACACGCCCCAACGGGCAAAGTAAAAAGGGAAGAAGATTGCTGCGCGCGCAAGACGAGGAGCTCTTTCTCACTTTTCACCAGTCGGGCTTTCTTTCTTGGTTTTCTTTTTTTGTCGTTTTCTAATAATAGGATAATAAAAGAGTGTCAGAGGAAGCGGTGTGACGCAGAAAAGGAGGGAAAGGCAAAAAAAGAAAGCGTCAAAAACTGGATTAACTCTTTGCGTCTGATTGCCAGCTGGCGTTTTTTCAAAGTACAGTTGTAAGTGCAGATGTGCGACAAGAGTGTTCCAGAGTTATTGGTCATGTGCGTGCGCATGCCGTTTTTCGCGCTCTCAAAAGACGCGCAGTCACGGCTGTCACCTTTTTTGTTTCTCCCCTGTTTAAACGGTTTTTCTTTATCGCCGGCATAGATACGTTAAGAGCTCCCCTTTTTTTTTTCACGAAAATGAAAATGCCAATTTAAGAGTAAACAGTACGACCAGACGCCTCTTATTCTCCTTTTTTTGTTTTGCTTTTTTTTTCCCCCCTTTGGACTGGCCAATCTGACCTCTTTGGTGCTTTTTTGACGGAGGAGCAAAAAAAAAAAAAGTAACATTAATTAAAAAAAAAAAAAGAGAATTGAAAGAGGGAAAAGGAATCGAGAAGAGGCAGAAAAGGCGATCGAGTTACGAGAAGAGCTTTCTTCAGTTTCGCCATCTTTTTATTTGCTTTAGACACTCTGCCTTTCTTTTTCGCTTCTTTTTTCCCTCTTTTTTTTGTCTTTAAGACTGTTCTTCAGAGTTACCGTCAAAGGTGTTATGTCCACAAACACACTGGTACATACATACGTACATGAGCAAGCCTTGCCTTTTTTCTTTGCTTCAGTTTACCGCAGCTCGCTAATGTGCGGGGCTGTTGTAAGCTGTAGAGGAAGACTCGTGTGTTTTTAACGCCTTTTTTTTTTGCTGTGCCGTGCAAAGAGAAAAAGAAAGAGAGGCAGTTTTTGTTCCAGTAACGTTTTTTTTTTCGCTGTAATGTACGCTTTAATATAGTAGCTATGAATAGAAAAGAAGAAAAGAAAAAGCATGACACAGCAAAACACACCCCATATAAAAAACGTTGGAGGGGCAAGCCTTTCAGGTGGAAGGCGAAACGAACTAGTATGTTGCTCTCGGGCTGGCGCGGAAAGCACCTTCTTAGTTCTTGGTTTTCCTTAGTCAGAACTCGAGAAAACCAAGGAGTGGTACCTCTTGACTATTAATCTGGAAGAGGCCGAGGAGAGTGGGAAAGAGAAAGAGAGAGAGAAGGGCGTCGCTTTCTTTCTTTTTTTTTTTTCTCATCTCTGGGTTTGTATCCATGGAAGTTGAACTGGGAGGATATAAACGGACAATATGAACTCATGCAAGCACAGACGCGTTCACGCGCGAGTTGCTCTCTCTCTCTCTTTCTCCCTTCCAGAGTTCGATTTGATGACGTAGACACTCGCTTTCCTAGCGCCGTCCTCTTTTTTTCTCCTCTATTCCCTCCATTCCCTTGTTCTTTTCTACTCAATCTCCCTGTCTCTTGCAAATTCTACTTTTCTGCTGCCGCGTTTAACATAACAACTGTTCTGTCTTCTTTTTTTCGTTGCCAGATCATTTTTACCTTGACGTACACACACGCACAAACACACACGCTTGCTCAGACTCACATTGTAGCTAGAGAAAACTCCTACATAAATACACATAAATATACATATATATATATATATAGAGAGAGGGAGTTGCATTTGTCTTCGCAAATCAGACACTTCTACTATCATATCTTTTTTTTTTTTTGATCTCTCTTGCTTTCTCTCGTCTTTCTTGTCGTCATGACCGCTCTCCCGCAGCTCTACGTCCAGTGCAACCCCTTGCTGGACGTGTCGGCGCCGGTGAATGACGATTTTCTCGTGAAGTTCCATGTGCAGAAGAGCTCCGCCTCTCTGCTTAGCGAGCACCAAAAGAACATCTTCGAGGAATTGGAGAAGCTGCCCAATGTAGCCCACGTTCCGGGTGGCTCCGGATTGAACACTGCTCGTGTGGCGCAGTGGATTGCGCAGAAGCCGCACGGCGAGTTCACGAACTACGTCGGCTGCATCGCGGATGACCACTACGGCCAGATACTGAAGAGCGCTGCTGAGAAGGACGGGGTGAACATGCACCTCGAGTACACGACCAAGGCGCCGACCGGCTCGTGCGCTGTCTGCATCTCCGGCAAGGAGCGCTCGCTCGTCGCGAACTTGTCGGCGGCGAACCTGCTCTCCTCGGAGCACATGCACAGCCCCGACGTCCTGGCGACGCTGCAGCGGTGCAAACTCTTCTACCTCACCGGCTTCACGCTGACGATTGACGTGAACTACGTCATGCAGGTCGCCGAGGCGGCGCGGACGGCGAATGGGCAATTCATGATGAACCTCTCCGCCCCTTTCTTGTTGCAGTTCTTCTCGGAGAACTTCCTGAAGGTCGCCCCGTACGTGGACGTGTTCTTCGGCAACGATGATGAGGCGAAGGCGCTGGCGCAGCTCATGAAGTGGGACCACCAGGACACGACGGACATTGCGCGGCTGGCGGCGACGAAGCTGCCCTATAACGGCACCCACGACCGCCTCGTGGTGGTGACGCAAGGCAGTGCGCCGACCATCTATGCGACTCGCAGTGGCAAGCAGGGGCAGACGGCGGTGCCGCCCATCGCCCAGGACGCGATTGTGGACTTGAATGGTGCGGGTGATGCCTTCGTTGGCGGCTTCCTCGCCGCTTACGCCTCCGGGTGCCCGATTGAGCGGTGCTGCGACGTTGGCAACTACGCTGCTGGCGTTATCATCCAGCACGATGGCTGCACCTACCCCGAAAAGCCGGAGGTGTCCCCGTAGTGAGAGAGAAGGAGGGAGAAAAGAAAAGAAGATGGTGAAGAAAAAAAAAAATAGGGAAGGCGCCGTGCTACGCCCAGCAAAAGGGAACATCCCCGTACACCTCTTAGAGGCAGCGAACAACAACGACGTCAACAACAGCAAAAAACAACTGGCACATTCTCGAGTGCTGCTCCCCCTTTTTTGTGTGTTTACATGTGTGCCTTTTTTTTTTCTTCTGGCCCCACTTCTAATTGAAAAAAAAAAAAAACGCAGAAATTGTAAGATTCTGTGTTTAATTTTGTTCGAACACCACAGAACAAACGAACAATGCAGACATCTATCTATACACACATTAAAAAAAAAAAAAAGATCTCATTTGTTCTTTGGGCTTATCGGTAAAGATGCTCCACGTAACAGTAAAGCTGAACAGGAAAAGAACGCACTTCTGTTGCAAAGGACCGCTGGCATTCACGGCGCGGAGGTCCATTTAACGATCACGAATGCCTTTTTTCTTTGATGCATCACGTCCTTCAACGGAAAACAGCGGGACATCACTAAAAAGAAAAAACAAACGAGTTGATGTGCCTTTTTGATCAACACGACACAAAAAAAAAAAAACACACACACACGCACACGAATACGTGCATTCTTGTACTTCTATGATGTATAGCTGCATTGCGTGGCCCTTACAATAATAAAAAGAAGAGAACGGTTCCTTCAGTCAACTGTGCACTTTGCTTCCACTTTTTCGTTGTCTGTACTGTTGACATTACTTTTTTTTTTTAAAACCCTTTTCTTTTTTCTCTATATCTCTGATGATAATACAATTACTAATCCGCCTGCTGCTGTTGATGTTAGTGTAGGCTGCTTTTCCGTGAAACACAAAAAGAGAAAAACAAAACACACATATTAGCTCACTTTTCTTCTACCATCGCTAACATATTTGCCACTTTTCAGATAAAAACGTCAATTTCTTTTTCGCTTGAAACATCCTACCGTATTGTTATTATTATTATCTTTTTTTTTTTATTTGCCTTTCCGTGCAACGAACAAACAAAAAGACAAACAAGAACTTTTACACGTACACACACATACATACATACACACACACACACGAAAAAAAAAAAAAACAATACCGAAACGAAGCAGGCAAATTGTGCTTTTAACAGTAAAGCTGGAGAAATCCAATCTGCAAGAAAAAGGGAAATAATCTCCAGGCACGCGCCATCGCTTATTCTATTCTTGTACAGATTACTTTTTCTTTCCTCCTTCTGATTCGATATATAAAAAAGTCGACCGGACAGAACAGCAACAGCACTCCACTTAAACACGTGGTTTTCGCCTACCAGCCTTTTGTTTTTTTTCCCCCGTTATTCTTGAGTCCCGAACTCGTTTCTCCTTCTTTTTCTTGAGAGCAAAAAGGGGGAAAAACAGAGGCTTTTTTTTTTTTCCCTTCTCACCTATTCTCCTGAAAACTCCTAAAAAAGTCAAGAGAATGTCGGGTGACGAGGCAGTCCCGCTCTACGTGCAATGCAACCCATTGCTTGACGTGGTGGCCGAGGTTGATGACGATTTTTTGAAAGAGTATGAGTTGGAGAAGGACTGCGCCTACGTCTATAACCCGCACTACCGCAAACTCTTCGAGACAATTTTGAACCATCAAGCGGTTTACGCTGAGCCGGGTGGCGCGGGGCTCAACACGGCGCGTGTGGCGCAGTGGATGTGGCACAACGTGCTGGAAAAGACCAATGGCCACGTCATGTATGTCGGCTGCGTTGGCAAGGACAAGTATGGGGATCAAATCCGCAGCGCGGCCGTGAAGGACGGCGTTACGATGGAGCTGGAGGTGAATGAAACGCAGCCCAGTGGTTTGTGCGCAGTATGCAAGGTCGGCGACGCCCGCACGCTAGTCGCGAATGTCTCGTCGGCCAGCGCGCTCAGCGACGACTTTCTCGCCTCCTCGGCGGTGCAGCAAGGGCAGCGCTCCGCCCGCGTCATCTACACCACTGCCTACGCGAACGTGTGCCGTGTACAGCAGACGCTGCGCACCATGGCCAGCACTCGCACGCGCACCTTGCCTGGTGGGCACAAGCAGCTGACGGCGATGGGCCTGTCGAACAAGAACGTGCTGGAGGAGTTTGGCGAAGACCTTGTGGACGTGCTGGAGAAGCTGGACATCATCATTGGCAACCGAGACGAGATGGCTGACCTGGCAATGATGCTGCAGTGGGTGCCAACGGATATGACAGACCTCGAGTTGGCGGAGAAGATCGCGACGGAGATGATGTACGATCAGCACACCGTCCGCCGCGTCATCATGACGCGCGGCCTTCAGCCGATCGTCTACGCCACGAGCGAGAAGGTGGTGGGCGAGGTGGCGATTGTGCCAAAGGTGCCGGGCAAGGACAAGCTGAGTAAGACCGGTGCTGGAGATGCGTTCTGCGGCGGGTTTCTCGCCGCCTTTGTGACCAATCCGAACCACCTCGAGTACTGCTGCCGGATGGGCGCACGCGCTGCCACGTACGTGATCAACCACGACATCGGTACACTTGCCACCGACGAGGAGGCGATTAAAGAAGTGCGGGCCAGTATTTGAAAAACATGAAGCTCTTTTTCTTTTCTTCTTTTTTTTTTTCCGCCCTTTTCAGTGTTCTGTCTGTAAGTAGCAAGGTGAAGGCAACACTGAAAACGCGAACAGGAGGATTATCCTCAACAATGTTTGAAAGAGGGGCCCCTTTTACTTCCGCTTGTTTTTCACGTATCCTCTTTCTTTTTTTTTTTTTTAGTCCCCTGTGTTTTTTTTTCCTTCCCTTTCGTTCATCTGTACTGCATTTTTTTTTTTTGATGTTTTGCTTACCCCCTTTTTGTCAGTTTTTGCCAGATTCCTTTAACATGCTCTGTGAGGTCGTGCCACATGTGCGTGGTACACACGATTTGTGCCTTTTGCTCATAGCTTTGCTAGGGATCAGAGAGGTTGCCTTTCGCTGCCGACGTGATACATTTTTGATATACTCGCATTTATCTCGTAGGGCTGATCTTGTTGGCCGGAAAGCAACATGGAATAGGAGTAAGGCGTTCTTGCTGACGAGCAAGCCAGACTTTTTTTTTTTTTCGTCTCGCGTCCTGTCTTAGAACGGCATGCACAGCAGAGCGAAAAAGGCGGCGATTAAGGGCTATGTCTTCTTTTTTCCCCCTTTCTGCACCTGCTGTATTAAGCAGTGTATTGCCGAGCTGCAAGGTACAATGCCGATTTTGTTTCACGTGATCTTCTTTTCCGAGTGTCTTAATATCGCCCTTTTTCTTTTTTCCCCTTTTGCGCGCGAGTGGCACGTTTTTTTTTGCCGTCGTCATTTTTCACGATCCTACGCTTCCTAGTTACAGCTCTTTAGCGCACGGCGAGGTAGAGAAGGCCGTGTCCACGCAGACACCCACCCACACATCAGCAGGCTTTTCGTCTATTCTGTTGTTTTACACACACAACAGCAACAACAACAACAAAAAAAAAAAAAAAAGGGGATACCGTAAAAGAGAAAAAGCATACACATACAGGGCGTTTCTATCAAAACTCCCTCACCGCGCTTTAATCTGTCTTGATCTCACCGTTGCTATTGCTTGCTTTCATTTTTCCCGCCTCTTTCTTTTCTACGGCGTACGGTGTTATCAGAAGAGTTGTAGTTCTCCACTAGTAGATGTGCTCCCCTCACCAGTCCAATCTGTTCCCCCCCTTCCCTCCTCTCGACTTGCTTGTATACTTAACAATAGCGCATTTCTACATAGTGCTCATCGCTACAAAAAGAAAACAGAAGAAAAAAAAAGAAAACGTGAGATATCGTGCTAGCCAGATCCACAAACAGAGCTAATAATAAAAAAAAAAAAGAACTTAGTTTTTCTCCGTTTTTCTTATAGATCATGGACGAAGACAACCAGTATATCGACCTGCCAGGCGTCCGCGAGACTTCTTCCTCGCCTGATTACGCCTCCTACAGAGACGATATCCCGTCCTCCGTGCAGCAGCCGCCACGGCGGAGCACGACGGACAGCCCACGCCACAGCAACAGTAACGGGCACAGCGGCGAGAGCAGTGTTCCGCCGTCGCACGTGAAGGCGCGGAGGACCAGTGCTGGTGCGCCAGGCGCGGTGGTGGCAGTACCTGGCGGTGTGCCGCTGCGCCGCCGCGATTCTGTCAAACACCCCTACTCACTGAACCCGACGCAGCCGACGGACAAAGCGCTGGGCGAGTCGTCGGACAGCGCCGCGGCCCCGGCGCAAGAACCGCCGTACCGAGAGGGCAACCTCTTCCGTGCCTCTGCGCACAGCCGCCGGCACCAGGCGTCAGTGGCGGTGCTCAATCGTGTTGCCGCAGAGTCTGCGGGTGACCCAGTAAACACTACCGTCTCGGCGTCTCCTGATCGGCCCGACGTCGCTGTGCCGGTCGCCACGACGCAGGAGGATGTGAAGCGGTACGTGCGCACTGTCATGGACGAGCACGCCGCCACGCTGGGGACCTGGGAGCAGCGCGTGACGGTGGCGGAGGTCTACTGCGACAAGCCTCTCCGCACTGGTGGCCGCCCCGCCGCTCTCCGCGCGCAGGACCGCGGCTTCTTGGAGCGCGTCCTTAGCAGCCTCCAGGCGCACCTCGAGCAGCTGGAGGACGCGCGGTCGCTGCTGGTGCAGACGCGGGCAGAGGTGCCGCGCACCAGCGCCGGCGGCTGCGGCGACCTCGATGCCTGGGACGAGTACTGCAGCTGCTACGAGCAGACCTTGGTGGACCTCACCACTGAGGCAAAGAAGATGCGCAAGCGCGTGGTTCGGCTGTTAAATGGAGAGCAGCAGGACGGGGTGCGCACGCACAGCACCCGCGTCGGCTCTGTGCCGCAGTCCGGCAACGGCGTGTCTCGCCGCAGTTCCTCGCACGGCACCCGGCGTGGACGGCAGCTGGCGCCGTCGGAAGGGTGTGACGTGCAGGATGTGTCGGCGCACGCCAACCAGCACACCTCCGTGGTAGACGCATCCCCCAACGCAATGACCAATAATAACCCGAACGGTAGTGCTGCGGCAGCCGCCAACGGCCGTAGCCCGCATGTTCCGCTGCTCGGTGGCGGTGCGGTGCAGCGCGGCAGCCATGCCATCCGTCCGGGCCACAACGGCGACAGCGCCGCGCGCGCCTCCCCTGTTCCGGAGAGTCAGCGGAGCTGGACGCGGGGGAGCAGCATGCAGAATCCCCTCCGCTGCTCCGTCGGCAGCGCGCAGTCGCTCACCTCGTCGCGCACCCAGCAACAGACTCGCGCGCTTCACCCCGACACCGTTGTGCGGCTCGACGTACCCACCACCAGCCCCAACGACCAGCAGTCACCCTATGGCAATCTTATGCCGCCGAAGCGGGCCTCGTCGCCTCTGCGGGACCCGTCACACGCCGTGTTGGTCGTCCCACCGCCAGCCGACGTTGTGGCGGAGAGGAACGAGGAGGCGGAGGCAGAGGCGATGGCGATGTCGGCGACAGCGCGTTCCTCCCACGCATCCCACGTATCCCACGCATCTCGTGCATCCCGTGCATCCCGGGCTTCACGGGCTTCACAGAGGTCTCACGCGGCCTCGACGGCTAATCTGGCCAGTGAGATGCCGCCGCAGCTGCGCACCTACTCCTCACCGCGTGGCTCAGCGCGCGGTGCGGCGCCAACCTCCGCGACGCCGTCGGTGCACCCACTGCGCCGCCGTCAGCTGCTCGAGGTGATCGAGCACTACGAGAAGCACTCCGCTACCCTGCAGCGTGGCGACCTGCACCGCGCACGGAAGTGCTTCTACGAGCTCTACGGCGAACAGCAAGGTCTGCATCAGTATTGTCTGTGGATCGACGACATCGCCCTCAACGCTCTCCGTATGCCGTAAGGCTCGCCGTAAGTCATCGTTAGAATTGTGGAGAGTGTGTGATTTTCGTATTAAAGGAATGCAGACATGAAAGCTGATGTTGCCGTTGCGGCCATCTTTTCACTTTTCGCTGGGTAATTGTAGAGAATCATGTGGAGGAGGGAGGGGATGCTTCTGGGTGCTGTCTTCTCTTTTTCTTGCGGCACCGCAGCTTTCGATTGCGGTGTTTTGCGCTCCAAAGAACACCAGTTTTTTTTTTTATTTATTTCATCGTATTATCATTATTATTTTTATTTATGTATTCTGTACTGTTCCCTCTTTTGTTTTCGCTGTTTTTCTTTTTTTTTTTTCGGCTGATTGTGCTTCGACAACGGACAGTGCATCATGAGTTCTTTTTCCTTGTAATGGTATTCCTCATTCACCGTTGCGCTTTTCTTTTTTTTTTTTCTGGTCCGCGGCTTCCGGCTATCGAGATGGTTACCAATCTACATTCTCTTTTTTTTTTTGTTTCTTGACTTTCTTCTTCTTTTTTTTTTTTTCGATGGAAGGCGTTGAGTGGGATGTACACCAATGTATGAGTCGTTTATCTTCATCTGTGCGTTTGTGTCCAGCACCTTGTGGAAAGGAGCTTCTGTAGGTGGTTGAGAGAGGTGTGTTTCGAGCTTTTTATATGTGTATGCTGAGGGACTTCTTTTGTTAAAAAAAAAAAAAAGGATGACGGCTGAAACACTTTTTTGGAAAAGAACATGTGAACATTCGATATTGGCTTGTTGAGGTGCGATCTATTGTCATGTGAAGCATTTTTCAAACTAGTACACACAATAACAACAACAAAGAAAAAATAAAAGTGAGATTTAGAGAGTGTTTTTTTTTTCTTTTGGGAACTAGTCGTTCTCTTATAAAGTAAGCTGATTGGGTCTCTCTCTCCTTCAATAGGTAGTAGTGTGCCATTCAAGGTGGTTTTCTAAGAGAGCAACTTTCTACATTGTTGCTTTATCTCTTTCGCTGTTCACTTCGTCACTCATACCTTTTTCTGCTGTGCGAACCGTTCTGCAGGTTTTTCTCTTAATTGAATTGTGCTTACTGTGCTTTCCTCATCGCCCATAATCTCATAACGAGGCAGTTGCTCTTGACACTTATAGGAGTGCTGTGAACACACACACACACACATACATACACACACGCGAGCTCATCGAAGGCCGTCGAGCACTCACGCGGCTGTTGCTGTCGTGCCACGCATTTAAGAAGTAGCCGTTCTCCTTTCTTTTGGCGCTTTCATCCTTGCATCAGCACAACAGCCCCGTCCCCCTCCCCCCTCCCCAAGGGGAAGAGAAGAAACAAAAAAAAAACAAAAAAAAAACAGAAACGATACACAACAATAACAGACGATTGTACATCTAGAAAGCGAGGATGAGCCAGTTTATCTTCAACGGTTCCAGCCGCATGCGCAATGTGACGTTTGCGCGTGACCACTACAAAACACGAACCAGCATCATCGAGGACGCGCAGCGGCAGCGACTGCGACGAGAGGAGGAGGTGCGTCGCACACGTGCCGCGCAGCGACTGCAGCGCGTCATTCGGCAGTGGCTCGCCACCTTAAAAGTGATGCGGCTGGCGTTGAAAAACGTGCACCGCCTGCCCTCTGATGTGTCACAACTTCTTTCCTTAGCCTCTCCGCAAGGCACTACGGAGTCCGCAGTAACGAATGGCGTAGAGACCAAGCTTACGGCACGCCTGCACTCTGCCTGCTGGTCGTTGTCGTACGCAGTGACGCGCCCCTTGCGCATTCCGATTCACGGCGTGGCGACACCACAGGGTTTCCTCGAAGGCCAAGACAGCAAGGAAGAAGACGAGGAGACAGCGAAAAAAAAAGCCTCGTCGACTGTATCGCAGACATTCAAGTCCGTGGCAGAGCTGCAAGCTTATCAGCAGCGGGTGCTGCAGCATTACGGTAGTCTCGTCTACACGGCGCTGTGCTCGTGTGCGAGGTGGACGCCGTTGGCGCAGGAGGGAGTGGCAGCGTCGCCGCGGTGGCGGCACCTCCTCTTATCGCTGAGCCCCAAGGATGTTTCGCTTCTTTTGTTTGTGCGGCTGCAGCAGCTTCCTCACGTGTTAGCCGACGACAAGGGCACCGCTGAGTCGAGTGCAATGGCCGACGCAACGCGCGGGCGCAGCACGGCCGCACTGTTTTCTGAACTGACAAGCTCGCTGGTCAGCGCCGTCACGGGGCACAACGCAGCGTTTTGCAGGAGTCTGAACGAAGAGGTGGAAGTGAGGGCGAAGGGTGAGGCAGGCGCTGGAGCGGCGTGTTACTCCTTGCTATCGTCATCTCCGGCGTACGTGGACCGATGGCCAGCGGTGCAGGCGCTGACCATGGTGCTCGAGCTGGCCGTGCAAGAGCCGGCGCGCTCGCAGGCGTGGATCAGGCGGGAGTACGCAGCGCTTCTGCGGCCTGTGCTGTCCGCCTTTCCAGCCGCACCGGCGGCGTCGTTGTCGTCACGGACTGTCGCGACAACCGCCGCTGCAATGCCGTATTCGACTGTTGACGCGTCGTCGCCTTCGCCGTCGTCTTCGGCATTTGCGCGTGCGTGTTGGCAGTGCCTGTGTGCCACGTTCAGTGACGATGAGTACCTGTTGCTGACCGCAGACCCTCTCGTTATGCTTCTGAGCTCCGAGGAAGCCGCCCCGTTGGACGCTGGTGTAGCAGCGTCAGCCACCGTGGTTGGGTCGGACGCCTGCTGCGCTGTGCTGATTGAAGAGTGCTTTGCACGCACCGCGCTCGACACGCGGCTCACCCTGGGCGACGAGGTGAACGGAATCAAAGGCGGTCCGCTGCGAACGCGTGTGCTGGGTCGCTTGGTGCGACTGCTGCCGCATGTGCAGAAGCTCGTGCACTCCACCGCAGCCTACGCGGCGGATGTGGTGAAGAGCTACCTGCTGAGCCTCAGCTGCCTCAGCGAGCGACTGTGTCGTGAGCCCGTCTTTATTGAGAGCATTCTGGCTGACCACTACGCTTATAACACCGGACAGCACACCGCGCTCACCGACGCGGCTGCCCACCCAGCCACCACGGCTGCAACACCCAGTGTGCGACGCAGTCAGTACCGCCTGCTCCCCTCGTACCTCTTTAGCTCCGAGGGCGGACTGCGGCTCGTGCAGCTGCTCACTGCTGCAGATGAGGAAAGGGAGCAGTTGCGGCTGCAGGCACTGCCGCGGCCCACCGTCGAGACGCCGTCTGACGCGTCAGCCCCTCTCGCTGATGCAGCGCCAGCCAACGATAGCGAAGCAAATACTGCTGGCAGCCCTGCACCCAGCACTGCTGTTGCTGCTGCTGCCCTATCGTCGTCTCCGCCGCCTAGCCCATACACGACGCCCTCTGCTTCCAGCGCGGCAGCGGGCACAGCTTCCACCGGGTCAGCGGCCGTGTGGCCCACGTCCGCGACCATGGAGCAGAGCCCACTTGAGATCCTGTGCAACGTCTTCGCCTGGCCCCTCTTTACATTCTCCAAGCCGGACTACTCCCGCTACCAGCAGGAGACGCTGGCGCTCTGTGCGAAGCTGGTCCGCACCCCGCAGCTCCTGCGCCGCCTGTGGAGCCTCTACTGGCAGAGTTGCGTGGGCCTGCGCGCGGTGCTGCCGCCCGGCCCGGTGCTGCAGAAGTTATGCGCACGCCCGGTCTGCGCGGAAGGGAACAATGGAGAGGAGGAGAAGAGGAGGGCGGCGACGGCCCCCGTTGCGCCGCAGCCGCTCCTGCGTGGGCGGCGCGTGCCAGTCGCCGCGGCTGCCGCTCCGCTGCTCGCCACTCCTCTGCCTCGGCTGCCGAGCTGGGAGACGCACCCGCGCTATCCCATGTCCTTCTACGATCCACACCCCTCGCTCTCCATCTTCTTCTTCACCCTGCTCGCCCACTACGTGAACGTGCGCGACTTCGCGGATGAGCTGCGACACGGCGACACCGCCATCTTCACCGTCGAGGAGGCGTGCGCACTTGTTCTGGCGCTGAAGGAGATTGTGCACCGTGCTCATCTGTACGGCGTTGTGCCGGACTCCAACGGTGAGGCGGTGGCGCACGCGGCGTGTTTGCTGCTCAGCCGCCTCCACATCGTCAACGAGGCAGATCCCTTTATGCCGGCTTGTGCCGAGGGGCTGTGGATGTCGGTTGGCATGGTGGCTGCCGAGGCCGCCGTCACCTCCATCGTGTCTCGCTGGGACGAGGCCAGCGCCGCCGTCGTCGTGGAGGACGAGCAGGCTGCGGTGGAGGAGGACGCCGCCGCTGGAGTGGGGGGCAGTGCCGCCCCTGCCGTGACAGGCAGCACCAGCGGTGGTGCAGGTGCTGGCGGTGGTGGTCTGTCAGTGTGGGGCGGTGCACACAACACGAGCGCTGCGACCGACGCGGCCGTGCTGTCACGGCTCCCGGGCGACGACCTTATGTTTCACGGCAGCCGAGGCTGGGATACAAAGCAGCGCTACATCAGGCTGCTCGTGCACACCCCTTTCCTCCTACCCTTTCCTGCACGCGCGCTGCTGCTGTCGGCGCTGCTGGCGTCGCAGGAGGAACGATGGACACCGCCGTCGGACCGGCCAGCCGTGGTGCACCGCGGCCGTGTTTTTGTTGACGCCTACGACCTCTTCCATGACAACCCGATGAGCTCGAACGTGTACAACATCCGCTTCGTCTCCGAGGATGGCACGATGGAGGCTGGTTACGGCCGCGGCGTCTATCGCGAGTGCATTGTTTCGCTCTGCCGGGAGGGCTTCGCGGCCGAGTATGGCCTGTTTCGGCAGAGCGCGGACGGCTATGTATTCCCCAACTCCTTCAGTGCCATCGCCACCGGCGATCCACAACACTTGCAGAAGATTCGCTTTCTTGGGGCGATGGTGGGTCGGGCGCTGCGCGACGGCGTGCTGCAGGATGTGCCCTTTGCCCAACATTTCCGCAACGCCATCCTGGGTCGGCGTAACACGTTGAGCAATTTGAAAGGCTTCGACGCGGAGCTGTACCACCAACTCATGTCCCTCACCCAGCTGGACGAGGAGGCGCTGCAGGCCGTTGGGCTGACCTTCGTCTACACTGTGAACTCGATGGGGGTGACGAAGGAAGTGGAGCTGGTGCGTGGCGGTGCCCAGGTGGAGGTGACGCCGCGCAACTGCCTCTACTACGTCCACCTCGTGGCGGACTTTAAATTGAATCGCGAGACCGCGGAGCAGACGAAGGCCTTCTGTGCGGGACTGCACACCGTCCTCGACTCGAACCGGCTGCAGCTCTTCGACAGCAACGAGGTCGGCAAGCTCTTCGGCGGTGACGAGAGCGGCGAGATCGACTTGCAGGATTGGAAGGAGCACACCGTGTACGACAACCCAGATGACGTCAACAAGCCACAGGTGCACCTTTTTTGGGATGTCGTCGAGTCCCTCACACGCAAGCAGCAGAGCCAGCTGCTGAAGTTTGCCACCTCCATGACACGACCGCCTCTGCTAGGCTTTAGTTTTCTCTCGCCGCCGTTTAAGCTGCAGCTGCTGAGCACGAACGTCTCGGGTGACGATCACCTGCCTTCCGCCGCGACGTGCTTCTCTACGTTGAAGCTGCCGCCGTACCATGACTACGCCACCGCGCGTGCGAAGATCATCGCCGCTATTGAAGAGACGGGCACTTTTGAGTTCAGTTAGACAGCTGCACACAAGATGAGGTAACGAGATGAACACGTAGAGAAAGAGAAAAAAAAGGAAGATAATAAAGCAGTCAGAGGAAACGGTGATGAGATGGAGTTAAGGGGAAGGGGAGGAACTACTGCAGCCGTAGCGATAAGCACCGACTTGTGCTTCAGCGACAAGTGCCTTACCTCGCTGTCTTTCCCTTTCTACTTTTCTCTCTCGTTTTTTTTTTTCTCCTTTTCGTATTACAGGTGCTTAGCACATTCTGATATATATATATATATATATATATATACACTATTATTGTTGTTATTGTCTTTTTCAATGTTTGGCTTAATGCAGCAAGTTTGCCGCTCGTACTTTTCATCGCTTTCTTTTTCTTTTTCTTTTTTTTTTTATTTGGTGTTTTTTTTTTTTGTTCGTTTAGTTCTGTTTTCTGTTTTCCACTATTGCTGCTTAGTTTTCGTGAGCTGAAGCCCATATGAGGGGGGGGGGAGGGGAGGGGGGAGGAGCTGTTCAACGAACAGAAAAGGAAGAAAAAGAAAAAAGAAGATAAAATACAAGTGGAAAGAAAAAAAGAAAGAAAAGAGAGAAAAGAAAGAAGAGAAGAAAAAAAAAAGGCTGCGCTTAATCACTTCATGCGGTCGTCCTGAGGAGCCGCGTGCTTTTCTTCCAAGCAAGCTTCTCTTGGCCTCACGCTTAAAATGAGGAAAGTGAAAAAAGGGATGTCAACAACTCACAAATAGCTGCGGTGAGAAGGAGAGGGGGGGGGGAGCCAAGAGGTTGTTGCCACTATCATTTGCAGCGCACGGTAAATGGGACAACTCGAAAAGGAAGAAAGGGAGAAAAAAGAGCATTTGCTTATCGCCTGTCGTAGCTTTCTTGTCACTGCATATTCTTTGCGCTTCCTCTTTTTTTTTTTTCCAACAATAATAATAATATGTGTTCTTTTTTTTTTTTAAGTCAGAGTACACCCTTTTAACGGCTTCAGTCAAGCGAAAGCTCCGGGGCTGCTGAGGGGGTTTTAGTAGGAGCACCAAAAAAAAAAACCCCACACACACAAAAAGGACAAAGCACGACCGCAATAGTAGGTTTATAATAGCCAAGGCCGTCCATAGCCAGGAAGCAACAGGGAACTCACTCGTTCTTTTCTCACCATCAACAATAAAAAGTAAGAACACACATTAGAGCCCGTATTTTCTTCTTCTTCTTGAAGCCGGTATGCTACGCGTTTCTTCTCGTGTGTGCGGGAGTTACCTGCTGAACCAGCGCGTGATCGCCGACTGGTGGCAGCCACGCTACCGCGAGCGTATGCACAACGCCGCCAAGGAAAAGCTGAATGCGGCGTTGCAAGAAAGCGAAAGCAACGAGAAGCACTCTTCCACTCAGCCTGACAGTGCGAATGCGGCTTCACCAGGCGCAAGTATCAACATCAGCAGTGTGCCGCCGACTCCCTTGCTCAGTCTGTACGACGCCAACGCGCTCGTTGCCACCTTTGTCAGTAACCACAACACAGAGGACCTGAGCGCCACCCTGCAGTACGTCCGCGAGCACCTCGGACAGGAGCTGACACACTTCCACTTCCACGCACTGCTGCGAAACTTCAACTATCACCAAGACACACACAACGCGCTGCAGCTGCTTGAGGTGATGGTGCAGAGCGGCACCATGACTCTCGAAACCTATGCGCGTGTGGCGGACTGCGTTCATGTCCTGGCTCCTGCCGACGCCCAAGCACGCATGCTGCAACTGGTCTCGCTGGCGCAGGAGGCGTTCGGTGGGCAGGTTATGATTGAAGACATTGGATCGGAGGGCGTGACGACTGCGATGTACAGTGGCAACGAGGAAGGCCGACGCACGCGTGAAGCGGAGGCGGCTACAGCAATGGGCACAACGAGTAACAGTGGCGCAGCCGTAGCGGTGTCAAATGGACTCGGCTTCCAGACGCGGAGTGCACCGTTACTCTCGTCCCTCCTGCACCACCTTTCCTGCACCGACAACGTTAACACTCTTGTCTCGTGCTTCCTCGTCGCGTTGTGGATCCGCGCCTTAGGCATCGAGTTGAGCGACTGGGATGTGCTAGCCGTGTTGAGCAGCACCATGACGCACGCGGAGCAGTTCCCTCGGCTCTGCACGTTGTTTGGCCACTTTGACGGCTTTGAATGCGGCCACGTGAGCGTGCAGGCAGTGCTGGACCGGCTTTCTTTTCTGGGTGATGTGGCATTGCCAGCGCTGTCAGCAGAGCCGCCAATCAGCGAAGTCTCCTCTAGTAAGGCGAGCGACAGCCGCCACGCCGAAGTGGCTTCTGCCGCCTCCGCTTTGACTGCGCTGGTGGCCGCGATGCGCCAGTCCATCCACGCAGCCGGCGGCGAGCGGGCTATGACGGCTGCTGTGTCGTTGCCTTTCATGAATGCGCAGACAAACGACGTGGAGGCGCTCGTACTGAAGACGCTGCGTCCGTTGGTGGACAGCGGCGTTGGCGCCCATCGATACAGCGCCGCTCACCTGCTGCATGCGTTGAGTTTGGTGAGCAGCACCGGACGAGATGACACTGGGGCGATGCAGCTGTTGATGCGCAGCATTCGTGAGCAGGAACTGCAGGAGAAGCGACAAGAAGAAGACTCGCCGGCAGTGCTGGCCAAGGCTTCCACTTCTCTACGAAAGCCACCGGCTGCTGCAGGAGACGCGCAGTGTGGTGGAAAGGACGACAATCTTGCCAGTGAGCCTTTCGCCGTCCCGGTGCACCACCTCATCGACATGGGCTCCCTCTTGAACCGCATGAGCGCTTCCACGCTGCGAGAAATACAGCTGCCATTCCGCCGCTCGATTCGACGCCTGGTGGGCGAACTGTCTGACGGACCGAGCAGCGACGACAGGACGACCACGTCCGTCTCGTGGGCCAACTTCTCTGCGTCCTGCCGCCCACCGATCGCCACCACGCGCGACTTGGTGAAGCTCAGCAATTACGAGACGCAGTTCGTCCGCACCGCCGCGGAGGCGCGGGAAGTGCTGCGCAGCGCCGTCGACTCCGGCAACGCAGGCAGCAGCAGCGGCTGGCTGCCCGGCAGCACGCAGCTCATGTTCCTGCAGCTCGCCGAGTTCTGCTGCCGTCATCCGCCTCGCAACCCGAAGTTGACGCCGGCTGGCCTGGAGGAGCGCGCAAAATGGGCCCGCTACCTAGACGCGCGTGACACGTCGCTAGCCCTCTTCGGCTCCGCGCGGCAGTCGCGCGAGTCGATGAAACACCTTTTTTACCACGACAACCAACTCCCGGCGCTGCGCTCAGACACGGTGATCGCGAAGGACTTTGCCGATGTCCACGGCATCTTCTTCGGCTCTACGATTCCACAGCTCTCCTCGTCGGTGGGCTCGCAGGCGGAGCTTCAGCAGGCCCTGCTGCGCACGCGTACGACGCTGCCGCACACCGGCAGCTGCGAGGCAATCGTGCCGCAGTACCTTTGGGACGCCGCGGTGTACAACCCATACCCGGCGGCGCATCTGGCCAACAACACGTGCGAATGTCGCAGCCGGGACGGCAGCACGCGTGGCGCCTTCACGGCTGCGGAGATCAGCCAGCTGGACCCCTCGCTCAGCGGCCTCGGCGTCGGCAATGAAGGTGACGGCGAAGAAGAAGACGCCTCGGAGTTCTTTGTGGAGCTGTGGCACGCACTGCTGGACAAGACGACGTTCGTGGGCAGCAATGACGTGT
Source organism: Lotmaria passim (assembly GCA_037349495.1). NCBI lineage: Eukaryota > Euglenozoa > Kinetoplastea > Trypanosomatida > Trypanosomatidae > Lotmaria > Lotmaria passim. The sequence goes on from CP140195.1 coordinate 1,118,306, forward strand.
GGTACTTGCAGAACACAGGCATGTACTTGCTGCTCACGCGCTGTCTGCTGCACCGCCTGGATTGGGAGGCCGCGGTGCACCTCACGCGGAAGATGACGCAACACGCTACCTACAACTACATGATGGATCACGAGCTCACCACGATTTTTAGGGAGATCGGTGACCCAGCTGGGTGTCTCGCCTTCAAGGTGGCCACAAAGCTGTTCGATGGCCGCATCACGAAAGACGGACAGACGAAGCGCGAGAGGTTTAACCAGGAGCAGTTTAGTTGACCGCAACATGTGGGGCGCCTTCACGCCTGTGCGTGACAGCGAGCTGGTGAAAGACAGGGGAAAAAAAGACGGCTGCATCCTTGAATTGCAATTGCAGACTTTACCTAAAAGCCAGGAAAAAAAAAAAAAAGAACCACAGTAGCTTATTGAGCAGGAAAACAAAGCGAAAAACAGAGGGACGTTAGTATCCCGTGCGTCAGACAAGCATTTACAGCTTTGAAGAAGAAAAAACAAAACGCAGAGGGGTTCCATCACCGAGACCTTTGCCTGTTTTTTTTTTTCTTAGTGTTTGCAAAGGAAACCCGTTGTACTTGAGTTCAAAAAAAAAAAATGGTACTTTTTTTTTTAGCAAGCCTGAAACAAGGCACCTTTTTTTCTTCTTATTTGATGTTTCGAGCTCCGGGGGTGCGGCCTTCTCGTTTTATTGTTTTATTTTGCGTTATCACCAAGGGCTATTTTTCTCACCTTTTCCCCCTTCTTACTCGGTTGGCTATTTGTTTTCCTCCGTGCTGCCATCTTTCTTTGCCTGGCCACGTAACGATTTTCTCTTCAACCCTTCGTATGTATATTTGTTTTGCAGCTTTCTACCTTTTCGCTGTCTTTTTGTTTTCTTTCTTCATTCAAGCTTCTTGCTTATTTTCGTTCCTACATACACACTTCTCTTTTTCTTTTTCCATAGCCTTGCAACCAAGTTGAGCATCGCTCATTTGTTTATTTATTTCTTTTCACGAGCACTTCAACACAGTTTCCCTTACATCCCACCCATACGTGAAAGATGCAACGCGTGACGCTGTCGCCAAAGTTGGAGTCTGTGACGGTGTACAACGACAGCGCGCAGCTCTCTTTCTCCGCGCTGCTGCCGCTGGAGCCAGCCACCACCGTGACCGTCGTTCTGGAGAATATGGATCAGTACGGCAGTGTTGACTGGTCAACGCTGCAGCTGGGGCTGGACGACAAGACGGACCCAGCAGTTGCCTCGGCGATCCTGTTGGGGAACATCAACCCTATCCACGAGACTGTCATAGAGGACGTGCGGGCCGATGTGCAGTGCGTGAAGGATGAGATTCACGCCATAGAAAGTGAGAGGGAGATCTGCACGGACGAGATGACGGTGCTGAATGAGTCTTTGGAGCATTTGGATAAGCTCCGGAATTATGTTTCCAGGAACGCCTTCGTCACAAAGGACAATAACGACGCGAACACGATGAAGTACTTCCAGGGCTACCTGCAGAACCCCACCGGCTGGGGCTCGATGGGCACTTTCCTTGCCTCACGCAAGGCCACGAACGAGCGCAAGCTTGCCAGCCAGCGTAAGGAGCTTCAGAAGATCGAGGAGCGGCTCGAGGCGGCGCAGCGCCGGTTGAAGGATATGGGCGACGACCTCGGCTTGCGCTCGCACAAGAAAAGCACACTGGAGGCGACGCTGGTGGTGGGCGAGTCGGTGCCGGCAACGACGAAGCTGCGGCTGGAGATATCTTGCGTCGTGTCTGGTGCTAAGTGGTCGCCCCTCTATGATCTGCGCGTCGACTACGCCAAGTCGATGCTGGACGTCTTCTACTACGCCAACGTGCAGCAGTGCACGTCGGTGGACTGGGAGAAGGTGCGGATGCGCCTCAGCACGGCCACTCCGCACACGGGCGGGTCGCCGCCGCCGCTCTGGCCGGTGTGGAAAATCTCCCTCAACCCCCTGCATAAGCCGTTTGCCAATTTTAATGCAAGTTGCCATAGTACAGCTCTGTGTTTCGCTGCATCGGCGCAATGTAAGCGGAGCTTTCCCGTCGCGCCGATGTTGGAGCAGGCAGCCGTGGAGGACAGCGGCAGCTCGTCCAGCGCCACCGTCTACCGCATCCCCGGGCTGGTGACGGTGCGGCACAACAATGTTGCGGTGAAAGTGACCGTCGCCCACGAGCGCTTTCCCGCCAAGTTGCAGTTCGTTTCGATCCCGAAGCACGACCCGCTGACACACTTCATCGCGACAGTTGTGAACTCGACAGATTACGAGTTCATCGCGGGACCGTCCAAGGTGTTCTACGACAACACCTTCGTGAACCAGTCCCAGCTGGGCAACGTGCTGCCGGGCGAGGAGTTCGACGTGTCACTCGGCACGGATGACGCGGTGACGGTGAACCGGAAGCTCGTCAAACGTGGTGAGTCAGACGCGTCCGGTTTCTCCTTTGGGAAGAAGTCTCAGCTGGAATTCCACTACGCCTACGAGGTCAAGTGCAAGGCGCTGACGACGGAAAAGCCGGTGACGGTGGTCGTGAAGGACAACTACCCTGTGTCCGACGACGCGGAGGTGCAGGTGTCGCTGAAGGAGCCGGTGCTGACGAACGGCAACGAGCCCTCGTCGGTGGAAAATGCCACGGTGTCTATGGACGAGAATACGCACGAAATTGTGTGGAGCTTCCCGATGAGGAAGCTGGAGAAGAAGCTCTTCAATATGGTCTTTACCGCCATCTATCCAGAACAGAAGAAGACGTTTGGTCTGGAGTAGGACGCAGTCGCACATGCGTGCTTATGCAGGTTTTCTGGAATATCTCTTCGCTAGAAAAAAAAAAAGGAAAACAGTAAAAGGATGAAGAAGATGCTGTGGTGTATGAAATACTCTCTTTTTTTTTTTTGTCTCTCGTTTTTCCATATTTTCACTCTAGTTCTAAGCCTTTCTCTTGCTGGCTTTGAGTAGAACAACATTTTCGTGCTTTTTTTTTTTCCCCCCTCTTTTGAAGCGGACAGAGGATGTGTCAACGCCGATGGACATAACGGCTTTACGCGAACAATAACTTCTTTTTTTTTTGTTTCCTCTATATGTATCTCACACGCAACTGCTGTCAGCCCTGCAGACTATGTCAGACCGTCCAAGAACCAAACTGTGCTTTTTATTGTTTTACTTTCTAGGCTCTTTTTTTTTTTTCCATTTTCTCTTGACCATTTCTTTTTTCTCGTCTACCTTTCTATTGATACTGATTACTACTGTTTTCTTCTTTTTTTTTTTTTCTTCATGAGCTACAAAAAGGAGATGTGTGCTTGTATATCAAAACGGACGCTTCTCGCCAGGTAGCTGACTTCTATATATAAAGAACAGAGAGAGAGAATTAGAGATAGGAGAAAAACAAGGAGCAGCAGGCTTCCGCCGAGTACGTTGCCCGCTTTTCAATTGAACTACGGCTGAAAAGACAAGCAAAAAGGAGGAAAGGTGATCGATCTACCTAGTCACATAGTGAAATGCGCTTTTTTTTTTTTTTGGTCTTTGCGCCACTCATCCTCCGCTGTGGATTCACCGAAAGCCGGAGTTTCGCAGACCTAATGAAGTAGTTCCCGTTGCCTGCTTTTTTCTATTTCGCGTTTGCTTGCTCCTCTTCTCTGCCTAAAGCCCTCAACCCGAAAAAAAAAAAAGAAAAAACAGCAATATTGCTCAAGTATACAAACACACATTCATACAACAACAACAACAACAACAAAAAAGCAAACATAGAAAACCACCTAAAGCAATCGAGCATGAGAGAATACATAGAAGGAAAATAGAGCATTGCACATTAACACAGGACCACACCAAACACCAACCTACAACGCCATGGAGGAGGTGAAGTGCTGCCTCCTTGGTTTCAACTCGGAGCTATTGGAGCAGGCGCTTCATCCTTCGTCCTCCGCTGCTACAGCCGGTGCCTCCTCTGCTGGTGCTGCAGTTGCCACCACCACCGCGTGTCCTTTTCGTCTGTGCTGTCAGTCCTTGCCCTTCCATCCAACCGAGCAAGCCTTTTTGGAGCAGGTGCTGCCGCTTGGCCACAGCTATCGCGTTCTGCGACATGCCGCGCAAGAGGTAGCAGTAGGCCGCGCCAAGGGCCTCTACCCCGCCGCTATCGGCAGCGGCATCCAGAAGATCCTGGAGCACTACGTAGCGGCGGTGAGGACAGCGTCGACGCCGTCCGCCCTCGCCGCGCTCCCGGGCATCTACGCGGTCACCTTCACGTTACTGGAGCAAATCGTGGCTTCGCAGCACCACGTCGAGGTGTGCCTGCCACTGCTCGACCGCTTCCTTTATCATCAGGAAGTGCCGGCAGCATTCCGGCGTCTGCTAGGCGAGAGTGTGTGGATGGCGATCCTCTACACCACAGCCCATTACGTCGCCCACGGCGTGGTGCTGCACGCCCGGCCTGACTTTTTCGTTTCGCTTCAGACCCGGTCTCCACCAAGCGGTGCTGCTGCTGCGACTGCTGCGACTGGGGCGGCGGCGTGGACATCGCCCGTTGCTGTCCGAACCAGCGTGGGAGCCAGCAGCGTTGCACAACCGGGAGGCTCTTCAGCTGAGGAGCACACGCTCTACGTGGACCGTTTGCCACGTGGCGTGTCCACCGACCTCGCGCTGCTGATCCTCGCGGCCGGGAAAGAGCGGCGGGTGCTGCTGCGTGACGCGGACATGCAGGGCGGCAGCGACTACCTGGAGCAGCTGGCTCTGGGCTCGCAAGACGAGGCCGCCAACGCCGTCTTTCACTCCATCTTCAATGTGCAGCTGTGCCACGGTGGCGTGCTGGCGACAGCAGAGCTGACGGCGCGCGTGGAGGCAGCCAAGGCGCTCTGGTCGAAGGCGTTGTGGATGAAGGTAGGTGACCTGCCCGTGCTACGGGAGCACCTGGCAGTGCTACGAAACGTTTTTCTCTGCCATCGCGGCGACATCTGGTACGCTTTTGTGGAACGCGTGTTGCCTGTTCTGGCAGGGGCACATCCTCATGAGCAGCACCGCCGCAAGTCGGCCAGCGCAGCAACTGCGTCCCTTCTTTCCGTTACACCTGCCCTTGGAAACGAAGAAGACACGCCGGCGGACGTCAGTGGCGAGGACGAGGAGGAAGAGGAGGAAGCCGAGGTGGGAGACGACGGAGCGGACGATGCAGCGCAGCGCCGTGTTGCCGCTGCGCGGCGCGCCGCCCTCCAACGCGCCGCCGCAGACGCCTTCCTCTTCGCCCTGTCCATCAGTAATTTGCGCGACGCGGCCGCCTACGAGACGCTGACGATGCGTGTGTCTGCCAGCGGTTTGGAGCAGGCGGATGCCGCCTTCGCAAAGGGCGGCGCGGACCGTGACGGCACCGCGACACGACCAACCTCCATGGATAAGGTTGACAAACAAGGCAGCTGTCGCAAACGCGGCAGCCAGCGGGGAGCTGCGTCGACAGAGGACATGGCGAAGCACCTGCTGTACCTGGTGAAATCCATGTACGTACAGTACGTCCCCCCGCAGGGCTTACCGCTGATTGTGTCGTCCAAGTCGATGCACTACTACCAGCGCTTGTTGTCGTTCCATCTCTCCTTGCGTTTTGCCCTGCAGGCGCTCGCCGTGACGCGGACCCTTTTTTCCGAGGCGCTGCTCACCAACACGAAGCCCTCGGCTGACCTGCGCCGCGCCTTCACCCTCTTCCACCTGCTGCACTACCTTGAGTCCACTGTCGCCTACTACATCCAGGTGGACGTGATCAGCGTGAGCACGGCGCGGCTGGAGGAGCAGCTGTCGTCGTCCGCCTGCGCGAGTGTGGAGCAGGCAAAACGGTTGCACGACCAGTTCATCTGGGGCGTCTCTGAGGCGTCCTTCCTCACCGACGGCTCGGAGGCGCTGCTGCAAGCCTGCCAGTCACTCAACACCTGCGCCGTCACGCTTTACACAATGTGCACCCGCTACCGCATCCCTTATTGGGCTGTGGAGGGCATCAACGAGACCCCGCTCGAGGTGCGGGCGACGCTCAGCGCGCTGGAGATGCGGGTGCAGCAGGATGTCGTGGCCGTCTTCACCGGACACCTCGGCCTCGGTGGTCGGCCGTGGGAGCGGGCCTTGTGGGGGAGGCTGGACTTCAACAAGTACTTCTCGCAGCACCGCACGCGGTTGGCGGTGCCGACACAGCTGCGCAGTGGCAGCACCTCCGCTGCCGTCTTTGCGCAGCCGGGCGGCTTCGCCACTGCTGCTGCTGCTGCTCCTGTTGCTCATGTCTCGGCGATCGCGACGTCGACTGCGGCAACGCGCGCACGCAGCAGCGGCTTGGCTGAACGCGCGGGTGGGGCTGGCCGGGCAACAACGCCGCGTCACGTTCGAACGTCATCGAAACATGCGGGAGGAGAATAAAAAAAAAATGGAAGAGGTTCATTGCGTTGGAGTTAGCAAAAAAAAAAAAAAAGAAGAAAAAACAAGGAGGAAAAAGTGTGTTGCAAGCACAGTTTACCCTCTCAAACTCCGTTGAGTGTGTACGTGACGAGTTTTCTAGGGGCCTACCTGTGCCGCATTACGAGACTGGATGGCGTGACGCGTTCGCTGTTTTGATACGCACACAAGTCCGCGCATAGAGAAGTTTGCCCAGGAGTTTATAGAACACTGAGTCAAGCGAGCAAAAAAAAAAAAGTGAATGAAGACAACAACAGTCAACCTCCGTTGCCCTAGCACGCTCTCTCTCTCTCTCTTTTTTTTTTTCTCCTTTTCCTGTTCACAGCGCAAAAATGCATTCGACCAACAACGAATGAACAGACAACAACAACAACGAAAAAAAAAAAGTAATACACCTACACGTAGATGAGCACGGACGACTCGGTCAGTGGTGGAGAGGAACGTGCGTTCCTCCAGGCACCGCCGCAGCCGCAGCAGCACGACAACGCCGAGGCCTCTCCGCCGACCGCAGCCCGCATCACACGTTCACAGGCACTGGCACGGCTTCGACGTGGCGAGGCCGTTGTGGACGGGGCGGCGTCCGCCCCAGCCCCCGCTGCGACCGTTCCAAGTGAGAGTAGCTCGCTGGAGAAGGCTCATGACGGCGCAATGGATGGTATGGTCGACACCCCGGCGAAGAAGTCGTCGGACGACACGTCGTCGCACGCAGCGGGCAAAGACCATTCCACGCCCGCACCCCAAGCCGGCACCTTCAACGCCTCGGGTGTCTCCGGCGGCATGGACGCGAACAGTGGAAAAGGGGGGACGCACAGGCTCGACGACGGCGACGCCGCGGTCCCCTTCGGCGACAAAGGCAAGGGAGCGCGGCGGTTCCACCACCACCACCGAGAAAGCGAGGGCGATGACAACAACAACGAGGGCGACAACGACCATCGTGACAACTTCAGCGAACCAAGCGGCGACGGCGCGGCGGAGCAGGGCAACCGAATACCTGCGGAGGGTGCAGGCCGGCTAACTGGCATGACGCCTCCTGCGGCGCACGACCCGACTCGTGTACGTCGTGCGCAGGACGGCCTGCGGCTGTCGGCGGTGGCGCTGCCCCGCGTGCTGGCCCTACAGCGAGCTTTTGAGACGGAAGCGAAACACCTCTACGAGTTCTGCACCATGCAGGTGGTGGAGTGGCCGTCGTTGGCTGTGGAGTGGATTCCCGACCGCGCCTTCGCCGACCCGGAGCGGGACTACACGCTGCAGTACATCGCCGTCGGGTCGCAGGTGCACCCGTCCAGTGGGTCGCCGAACACAGTAAAGGTGATGGAGGTGGCTGTGCCAGTGCCGTCGATGACCGACGTCATGTATGGCCTCTACGGCGACGATGACATCCACGGCGCCGAAGCCGAAGATCCGGAGCTGCAGGAGTTCGTCGACCCTGGCAAGCGCTTCGTCAACGTGAAGGGTCACTTCCACTGCGAGCAGACGCTAATGATGGACGCGCCGGTGCTGAAGATACGCGCCATGCCAGCCGAGACGAACATCCTTGCCGTGAAGACCGCCTCGGGATTTATTGGGGTGTTCAACACGGTACAGGAGCTGCACGAGGACGATGCCGGCCACACCATGCCGGATGCGCTGCTGCGCGGTCACAGCCGCGGCGGCTTTGGGCTCAGCTGGAACACGCTGAAGCCCGGCTACATCGCCAGCGCCAGCGACGACGGCTACGTGAACTACTACGACGTCAGCCACCGCCTCACCATCGACATGCAGGAGCAGACGGCGGCGGATCCGGAGCTGGCTGGCCCGGAGACGCAGCCAATCGAGCGGCTGGTCGGCCACCGCGACACTGTAACCGACTGTTCCTGGCACTCGTCGCAGAGTCACCTTCTCGCCTCCGCCAGTATGGACGGCGATGTCCGCATTTGGGATATTCGCATGAGCGCCGGCAGCAGTACGATCCACGGCGCGCACAAGGGCGGGGCGACGGCGGCGCAGTTCCACCCAGTTGGCGCCTTCCAGCTCGCCACGGCGGGGGTAGAAGGGAGCATTCACCTGTGGGACATCCGCCGTATCACCGACCCGGTTGCAGAGTTGAACTACCACGGCAAGTCAGTCACGGGCTTGCAGTGGTCGCCGGCGAACGAGACGGTCATGGCGAGCTACAGCGACGACGGGCGTGTGGTGCTGTGGGATCTCGCCAAGACCTCCCTGCCGCTCACCTACTCCGATGACGAGGTGGCGCCGCCAGAGGTGTCGTTTGTGCACATAGGCCATGTCGGCCGCGTGACCGACGTCTCGTGGAACCCCGCAAAGACGGAGGAATGGCTGCTGGCCTCGGCGGACACCACGAACGGGCTCCACGTGTACCGGCCCTTGCAGAAGGTGGTGCGCGACTACCGCATGTTTGAAGAAGCGTAGTTGTTTTAGTGACAACAGCAGGTGACGGGCTACTCACGTACAGACATCATGAGAACGTCTGCACGGAGCTCATTCTATGTGTTTTGGCGCTCTATTTGTGTTTCTTTTTTTTTCCGTTCTCGTCCACATATGTGCAGTTTTTTTTTTTTCCTGTACGTTTCTTTTTTTAATTTTATTTGCTTATTTTAGTTACCATTGTCATCGTCTGGCACTTTTTTTTTTTTCTTGTTGTGGGTTTCTCTTTCTCCTCTGGAGTGGCTGTTTAAATTAGAGCTGTAAATCGAAAAATGGGTGTCGAGATGACCTACTTTTTTTTTTTTTTCTCTCTGAGGTGGATACGATGGTTTGTGAGAGTGCCGAGTGCTTCTTTCTTCGCCTGTTCCGGATGTGCAGCTGTTTATTTCGTAGTCTTTGTTTTTGCTTTGCTTCTGCTTTCTCTGTTTCCCTATTTTCCCCTTTTTTTTTGATTATTAGAACCAAAAAGAAGAGTGAAGAAAAGAAAAAGGAAAAGAGGTGACTTCACGCTTGCCGATTTGTATATATGTGTTTTTTTTTTTTTCCGTTTTCGTCTTTGTTCGTTTTTTTTTTTTGCTTGACAGATTGCCAGGCTTGTGACTTTCAGGTTTACTTTACTTCCGTTTTTGTCCTACTTAATTGTGTTTTAATCCGTTGAAAGCCACGAGGCAACAAAAGAAACGCTAAGAACATTTTTTTTTATTTAATGTGACTCAGGTAAAAGCGAGCATCTCCTTCTTCCTTTGGGATTTATACAAGAGGTTGATCATCAGTGATGATGGGCGCCTGGACGCCACCACTTTCAACGCCTACTTGGGCAGAGCGTAGCACGCCATTTTTTTTTTTTTTCAACCTGTGGCTTTGATGCCCTTACGCTCTTGGTTCTACTGCTATTGCAGTTTTGCTCTTCTTGTTGGCAAACTGCCCTCTCTTTATACCTAATCGCTCTCCTGTCCGCTTTCACTTACATGGCGCTAACGCAGCAATAACTGCTGCTTTTTAGAATATTTGTTGTTGTTGAATCTGCCTTAGGACTTTCCTCGTTGCTCTTTGAGCAGCGAGCAACGAACAACAACAACAACAAAAAAAAACAGCAGCTTTGATGTTGGACTGTTCTTTAGCGCGTGCGCTGCTTTTCCAAAACCTCTTCCGTTTTTTTTTTGTAGTTCATAATCGCTGCTGTTGCTGCATATTCATCGCAGCTCTACCTGCGTTGCCTCGCGTGCATTTCTCCTTCTGTAGTTCTTGGCGCAGCCATGGAGGCTTATAAAACCACCTGCCGCTTCAAGTGTTGATCTCTCTTTTTTTTTTTTATTTTGTTTATTTACTGTTATCATTTTCTCTTCCCCCGCTCATTCCTATTGTCTGAAGAAGTCTCGCTTCCCACCTTGCTCTTCTCCGCGAGCTGTGCTAACTAGTATTTGGCTAGTACAATGCCCACCCCGCAGAGAAGGCGCGGCCGTCGTCGGTATCGACGTTCTCCCTCGACAGAGGAGCGCCGCCTTTATGCGTGCCGCAAGCGTCACCGCTCGCACGGTCGCGACAGCTACAGCGACTCGTCAAGCCGAAGTGGCCGTCGGAGCGACAGACAAAGCAGCAGAAACGCTGCCCGCCATAGAAGAGCTCTGCACAACCGCCATGAGCGGCAGACGCACTCGACCAATAAACAGCGGCAGTATCACTTGCACGACAACCGCAAGCCACCAGGCAGAGATCGGAAAGACGAACCGCAAGGCAAGCCGCAGCCCGCAAAGCATGCAATTCCTCCGCTGCCGTCGCCGCCACAATCATCACAAGCTACATGCCCACGGAACGCGATGAAGACTAGTATTTCTGACATCCCCACCGCGGACGTCACAACGGTGGTCACATTGGAACCAGCTCTGTCAACGTCAGCGCCTGCATCCGCTCTTGGGGAGGCGATTGAGGATCGCCGGTGGTTGCCGCGATCACACATGCCTTCAGGACCTTTTATGGAAGGTGATCCAGCACCGGTGCTGCGCGACTCGGAGGCGGGCGTTCTTGACAATGGAGCACCACGGCTGCCGCTGCGGCCCACCCAGCCCGACTCTCTTTTCGCGCAGCGGCCACCAACACCGGCGCTGCTTCCGCGGGCTGGTGTCCCGATGTCGTCGTCATCACCGTCTCCGCTCTTTTCTTCGCCTTCCTCCCCCAAGGTGATTCCGTTTTCGCACGTGGATTATGTGAAGTGGCTCTATACAACTCCGCCGCCGCCGCCCTCATTAGCGACCAGAGACGCCGTGAACACAGGCGCGAAAAGCAGCAGCAGCGGCGTATCTCGTCATGATGACGAGCGGGCAACGGCATCAGCCGCCATCGCGGCAGACGAAGTAGCTCCTCTGTCACCTTCAACGCCTCCATTTTTCATTTCCACGGAGGTGCGCCGTGCAGCTGTTCCGCATGATGACACCTCCGCTCCGATCTCGACTTGTGTGGGGGAGGAGGACATCGGCTACCTCAGCGATATCGCCGTGTCAACGGATTGGGTGGCGGTGCGGGCGGCCCCGCGGCTGATGCCCTCCGTGCCGCCCCTGCCTTCACGGTTTACGCATCCACCCTCTGCACCGTTGCGAGGTGCAAGTGTCGGGCGGAACGACTCGTCGCTCTACTCACAGGCGACTTCCTCCCCTTTGCTGTCAGAGAAAACGCCATCATGCGATGGCCGTCCGACGTTGTGTCGCTGTGGTGAGGGAGACGGCACCGTGTCTGCTGCGTCGATCAGCGACGCATTTCAGCAACGGGATGACTACGACGCTGATGAGGGATTGAGAGCTTTTGCAAAGCACTTTGAAAACGGAAAAGTGCACACCCGTCCACCGTGGTTTCTCTGCTCTACGCTGCTCAACAACTGCGAGCACCCGTATTATGTGAACTGGCTAGATGAGCTGGATCTGGGAAGCGTAGAGGAGGAGCTTGCGCGAGCGAAGGCGTCGCAGATGAGTGTGCTCAGCGAACCATCGTCGTCACACTGAAAAACAACAACGAAAAAGACAAAAGAATGAATGAGTCCAGTAGCTTTCTGACTTGCGTTCGAAAGGTGGTCTGCACACTTCGAGCTTTTCTTGTGGAGTGCGGCGCCTGTGGCTGGCCTGGTTCTGTTACATGCCGACAAGCTCCGCTTGTTGTAGCAGGCGTGCGCTGCACTGGTGCTCGCAGAAGCGTCGCAGCAGACAACGCTGAGTGGACGTCTTGCGTCGCTCGCCACAGCTCTCCTGGTGCCACAGCTCTCCTGGTGCCACAGTGTTTGCGCTTTGAATCGCTCTGGGCTTCTGTCAACTTCTCTTCTTCCTCTTCCCTTGTTGTGGTTTACGGCCTGTGCCCTTCACCGATGTGAGTTTCTGTTCTCTCTTGCCTGAAAAGCTCTTTCGTGCTTTTTCCTCCTTCTTGCTTCCAACGAGTGCTGGCACCCGATCGTTTTTTCTTTTTACATTTGCTCCCTTTCTTATCAGAACCCCTCGAAAGGGTCCATCACTTCTTTTCTTTGCCCTCAGTGAAAAACAGACCGATTCGATTTTTGGCGTTCTGCTCTTTCTCTCTCTCGGAAGCAAAAGCACCTTTTCTTCTGCCTTTTTTTCTCTGTGACACAGCATGCGCCGCTCTCTCAACAAGCTCAGCCTCAGCGCCCTGCGTGTCTGCCGCGGTTCTGCGGCGTCTACAGCCCTTGCGCAGTTTGCGCAGGCGTCACGCGTGGCGAACGTCAACGTCGGCGCTGCTGTTGCTGCCGGTGGTGCTGCACTGGCGGTGCCGCGGCGTTTCGCCAGCGATGCCGCGCTTGCCGATGCAACGCGTCGTGAGTTGGAGGAGGAGATGGGTCGCAGCGACAAGCCAGAGCAGCCGACGCCGCCGGCGGGATGGCAGGTGAGCCGCAAGCCGGGCACCTGCACCTTCGACCTCATGAAAAGCTACGAGGGTGAGGAGTTGGTGGTGCGCTACAGCACGAACCAGGACTCCGACAAGGCGAACAGCCATGACATCTATGTCTACATTACGCAGAAGAACGGGCAGACGATGCAGACGGACATCAGTGTTGAGGAGGGCGAGCTGGTGCTGAACAACATCCGTTTCTACGAGAATAAGCAGCTCGCGCTGGACATGAGTGCGGAGGGGGAGGCGAAGCGCATGGAGCTCTACACTGGTCCACTGATTCACGAGCTGGATGACGATCTGCTGAACTGTGTTATGTCCTACCTTGAGAAGCGCGGCGTGGACGAGAAGCTGGGCGAGTTCGTCGTGTTGTATAGCTTCTGGGCGGAGCAGCAGGACTACGAGACATGGCTGTCCACCATGAACAAGTTTGCGGCGTAAAGCTTGTGGAGTAGTCGAGGCTTTTTTTTTTTCCTTTGTGAAGGGCGTAGCAGCTGCACCTTCTTGCGCTGCTCCGTGTGCGCGCCGACGCAGAGAGGAGGGAAGAAAAAGCCAAGTATCTAGCTAGGTAGTCCGTATCCAGTGAGGAAAGCGTGCGAGTCTGAAGGCAACGCATCGGGAGCGTTCCTGCTTTCGGCAATCAGCTAACGAAGGAAAACAACGAATAGGAAAGGAAAAAAAAAAAAAACATCAACAACGAAAAAGACAAAAGAATGAATGAGTCCAGTAGCTTTCTGACTTGCGTTCGAAAGGTGGTCTGCACACTTCGAGCTTTTCTTGTGGAGTGCGGCGCCTGTGGCTGGCCTGGTTCTGTTACATGCCGACAAGCTCCGCTTGTTGTAGCAGGCGTGCGCTGCACTGGTGCTCGCAGAAGCGGCGCAGCAGACAACGCTGAGTGGACGTCTTGCGTCGCTCGCCACAGCTCTCCTGGTGCCACAGTGTTTGCGCTTTGAATCGCTCTGGGCTTCTGTCAACTTCTCTTCTTCCTCTTCCCTTGTTGTGGTTTACGGCCTGTGCCCTTCACCGATGTGAGTTTCTGTTCTCTCTTGCCTGAAAAGCTCTTTCGTGCTTTTTCCTCCTTCTTGCTTCCAACGAGTGCTGGCACCCGATCGTTTTTTCTTTTTACATTTGCTCCCTTTCTTATCAGAACCCCTCGAAAGGGTCCATCACTTCTTTTCTTTGCCCTCAGTGAAAAACAGACCGATTCGATTTTTGGCGTTCTGCTCTTTCTCTCCCTCGGAAGCAAAAGCACCTTTTCTTCTGCCTTTTTTTCTCTGTGACACAGCATGCGCCGCTCTCTCAACAAGCTCAGCCTCAGCGCCCTGCGTGTCTGCCGCGGTTCTGCGGCGTCTACAGCCCTTGCGCAGTTTGCGCAGGCGTCACGCGTGGCGAACGTCAACGTCGGCGCTGCTGTTGCTGCCGGTGGTGCTGCACTGGCGGTGCCGCGGCGTTTCGCCAGCGATGCCGCGCTTGCCGATGCAACGCGTCGTGAGTTGGAGGAGGAGATGGGTCGCAGCGACAAGCCAGAGCAGCCGACGCCGCCGGCGGGATGGCAGGTGAGCCGCAAGCCGGGCACCTGCACCTTCGACCTCATGAAAAGCTACGAGGGTGAGGAGTTGGTGGTGCGCTACAGCACGAACCAGGACTCCGACAAGGCGAACAGCCATGACATCTATGTCTACATTACGCAGAAGAACGGGCAGACGATGCAGACGGACATCAGTGTTGAGGAGGGCGAGCTGGTGCTGAACAACATCCGTTTCTACGAGAATAAGCAGCTCGCGCTGGACATGAGTGCGGAGGGGGAGGCGAAGCGCATGGAGCTCTACACTGGTCCACTGATTCACGAGCTGGACTACGATCTGCTGAACTGTGTTATGTCCTACCTTGAGAAGCGCGGCGTGGACGAGAAGCTGGGCGAGTTCGTCGTGTTGTATAGCTTCTGGGCGGAGCAGCAGGACTACGAGACATGGCTGTCCACCATGAACAAGTTTGCGGCGTAAAGCTTGTGGAGTAGTCGAGGCTTTTTTTTTTCCTTTGTGAAGGGCGTAGCAGCTGCACCTTCTTGCGCTGCTCCGTGTGCGCGCCGACGCAGAGAGGAGGGAAGAAAAAGCCAAGTATCTAGCTAGGTAGTCCGTATCCAGTGAGGAAAGCGTGCGAGTCTGAAGGCAACGCGTCGGGAGCGTTCCTGCTTTCGGCAATCAGCTAACGATAAGAGGGAGGAAAAAGAACGTTGCAAGAAAGAGAAGGGAAAACAACGACAACAGCAACAGCAGCATCAAGACATGATATTCACATTAGCCATCGGGTTTTTTCCAATGCCTGTGATTTAATTACTACTAAGCACATTAAAGACATCTTCTTCTCTTTCGGACGGGAAGAGAACTTACTGTAAAAGAAAAGAAAGAAAGAAAAGCTGCAGCTGAAAGCTATGCAGACTATTGGAACGGTAGTCATCTAACGTGTGAGCTGATGAGGGAAAGCGAGCTTTCCTCTGCTTGTTTTCGCGCTGTCGCTGCAAATTGTGATCCGTGAAGTTCAGTTTTTCGTTCAGTTGTCATCATGTGCTTTAACCAGCTATGACTATGCTGCAGTCTAGAGTGTTTAGAGGAGAATTGACAACTATCAGTACCAGACTTTGTCTTTGAATTTTCTCTTTTACAACTCATGAATGTGAAGCCAGTTAGGCGATGTCAACATGAATGCCCACAATGTGTCTTTGTCTTATCGACTGCCTTCTTTTTTTTTTTTTTTACAGCTTCGATCGTTTTTCTTGCTTTTGATACTTCAGTTCTACGAAAACGAGGTTTTTTTTTTCTTTTACTTCCCTAACTAGAACTGGTTTGGAAGGGCGTTTTTTTTTACTTCCTCAGCAGTTGTTTCTTCTCTGCTTCCAATAAAGTACATACGTGTAAAAATAGAGTTATATTGTGGTTTTGTCATTCATTTGCTATGCGCTCTGACAGTGAGTATGTAGGAGGTGTCCCGGTGGTCGTCAGCCTCGCCGAGGACGACGTGCTGCGCCCGACAGAGCGACCAGCCCCTGCTGCCTTCGTGCTGCCACGCACCACCATGCTGATCGCTGTCGTGCGGGATCTGCTGTTGCTTTTCCGGCCCTACGCCGCAGCCTTGCACCCAGAGAACACGCAGGTGTGGTTTAGCGTCGGCGACTCGTCCGTCTCGTGGCTCTACCCGGTCGGTGTGATTAAAGACTATGTCAACGAGTTTACGCGGGAGACACGACGGGCGCAGTACGCCGCGGCGGTGGCGTGTCCCACAGCTGCCTCCTCTTTTCCGTCTTCTGTCGCTGCTGCTGCTGTTGCTAGCAGTGACGGTGTCGCGTCGCCTTCTCAGTCACCATCACTTTCCGCAGGTGCTTCCTCCTCCTCTTCCACTCTGGTGCAGTCGTTGCCACTTTCGGTGCCAAGTGAGCCGCTCGACCTCACCTTTCACATTCACTCCATTACCAAAGGCAGCGTGCGGGCTGGCGCCGTGCCCCTCTACGTGAACTATGACCGCCTCGAGGAACACATCCGCATGGAGGTGAAGCAGAGCCACAAGGCCGCCTACACATGTCTCTATGGCAACTACACCCACTACCAGCGCGAGGCGGAGTCGACGCTGCTGCCTGCGATTGGGCTGGCGCTCTATCGCCCTTTCGATGAAGTTGCACAGAAGCAGTTGCAGGAACAACGTCTGCAGACGCAAGGGCCGCTCACTAGGGCAAACGGCCTTTCCGCGCGCGGAAGCTACCAAGGCGTCTCCGACTTCTCCTCTCCCTTTTTGCTGCTGCAGTACCAGCAACTCCTTCACGGCGTGCTGGCACCGCGGCCACACGTCGCCTACCTCGTGCGCGTTGGCTTCCCTTACGCCTACCGCGGCGCCGCGAGCCAGTTTGAGGTGGGAAACCTCCAGTACGACAGCCACCGCGTTACAGCGGCGCCGGCGCTGGCGTGGTCCTCAGCGGGACCCGCCACCACGGCCATCACCACTGGCTCTTCCTCTGTTCCTGAACCACAGGGAGTGGAGGCTGCAACGCAGGCCGCTTCCGCCAATACGCTGGTCGAGGCCGAGCAGCTACCCTTTGGATTGCTGTTGTGGCGTCTCTTCCGTGTCCCGGTGCTGCGCCGGCAGGCTCAGCAGGCGCCGTCGTCCGCGAGCGGCTCAGACGCGACGGCGCTGACAGAGGCGCAACGTAGCTACGAGCGCCTGCTGCGGTCACTGGCGGTGTACTACGCCGACCCGCCGGCCAGTGCGACGGAGCGGCTGGAGGAGCAGGCGCCGCTGCTGACGGGCACCCCAGTGGAGCCGCCACCGTGGGCTGCGTGGGAGAGGGCGATGTCGCAGGCACTGGTCCAAGACTACGAGCGCAGCAACGGTGAGGAGAAAGTGGGGCTGCCGTTTGTTGAAACGAGTGAGAGGGAGGAGGGCAATGCTGGGGCTGCGGCACAGCAGCGTCGCATTCGATTTGTAGTGCAGGGCATTCAGCCGTCGCTGGCAACACCTGCCAGCTTTCTCGAGGCCCACCTGGCGTCGAGCGATCGTGCCATATTTGTTACGGTGCAGGTGTAACCGGGGAGCATGATGTGTATATATGTGTGCCACGATGCGGCGGCTTTTTTAAATCTTGAAGAAGCGCAAAGCTATTTTTTTTTTTTTGGTTTAATAACGCTGATTACACTTGAAGGTAAAAAGACAGAAAAACAAGCAATTATCTGCTTCTTCACTTACGCTTGTTTTTAGGGGCTTTGCCTCTGTTTTTTTTTTTTTTTTGTTCCTGGTTGCTTCATTTGCTTGGCTTGGTTGCCTTTTTTCTTGTAATTCTCTCGTATCTGTTGAAAAGACTAGCTACTTTCCTAAAAGCTGAAAAAGGTAAATTCCATTTTCCTTTGGTCTTTTTGTTCCTTACAATACCAGCTTTCCCTGGTCGTGTCCCACTTATTCGCTTATCAAAGGCGACTTGGCGAACTTCCCTCCCCTTCCCTCGCTCCAAAGGGAAATGAAAGAAGAAAAAAAAATGAAACGAAAACACCACTACTCAACTTCTTTGCCCAATGAGTGCAGCAGACGCCCTTCCCCCCATCTCCAACAAAAAAAAGAGAAAGAGAAAAGAAATGCAGCGTCTGATCCGTTGTAGCTCGCACCTTATATTTGCTCCCTTTTCCCTCTTCCCTGTTCATTCGTTGCATTTTTTTTTTTTCCCAAAGTCTACCCCGAGCAACCCGCTACAGCTGTCCTCACAGCAGCGACGTACACACAAAGATGAAAAGAAACACTCATCGGGAAAACAACAACAAGATGCCACAAAAGGCGGTAGCAGCAGAGGCGCGGATAGGCATTCTTAGCAGTGTTCTCGAGAGTCAGCTCCTGCAGGCTCCACACAAGCCAGAGGCGCTCTACCAGGTGGTGGGGAGGATCTGGTCAAGTCTCGTCTACGCGGCAGGCTCCAACACCGCCACGAATGTCGACCACGACACACCCTCTTTTCCTCCTACTCTGGCAGGGCCAGTTAGTTCAAAGGGAGAGGCGGACAGTGCGAAGCTTGCCCCTGCCATGTCCTCCGCCTCGGCCGGCGCACAGTGGGAGGCGCAGACAATTTCGTCACAGCCGTCTTTCAGCGCCTCGGCTGCTTCGCCACCGCACTGCACGACGGCCTGCAGCGGCACTACGAGTGACGGCCACGTGGAACTCGTGGCGCCGTACCTGGAACACACCATGGCGGGCCGTGCCGCAAGCAGCTGTGCCGCTGCCTTCAGCGATGGGGAGGAAGTGGTGGGCGGCCGCAACCTGGCAACCAACTTTGACGCCATGCTGACAGCGGCGACGGCAACGGGACGGCCAATTTTGTCGAACACCACCGTCTCCACCGCACCAAGCTCTGTCGAGGAGTGGCCGCTGTCTACCATGGCACAGCCTGTGCCGGTGGCGCAACTGAGTCCGCTGATTCTTCGGCTGCTGCTCTGGTGGGCCAGCCGCCCTCAACTCCCCTCTCTGCGTAGCGATATCTGCACCGCAGACGGCTGCTCTGCCCATGATGCATGGGTACCGTCCAAAGGCTCGACGAACGGCAGCAGCGACAGCGGCGACGAGTTTGTGCCGACTCAGCAGCGGCGCCAGCGTGAGGCGGAGGATGCCCATCAGCTGCGTCTGCGAATCGCGGAGATCTTTGATCTGCTGAGCCGGCGTGGGTTTGGTGTGGTGCTGTCGGATGCGCTGATTTACGGCAAGTGCCACGAGGCCTCTGAGGCGGCGGCTGAGCGGTGCAACTTGGTGTTTCGCAGCTGCGCGAATGCGACTTGGCACGCTGCCACGTCCCCCACTCCGGCAAACTGCGGCACTGCGGCGGGACATCGAGCGGATACCGGTGGCGGCGGCGCAGCGGACTTGCGGCTCGGCTTGCCTGGTCTCTCCCCCGCGACGGTCGAGGCAGCGCATTGCGTGAATTCCACCGCTGCTGGGGGAGCGACGTCGCAGTACTGTCTGGACCGGTTGCTGCGAGCGCTGCTTCGCCTACACACTTCGCCTCGTGGCACGACAGGCCCCACCTGCACAGTTGCGTCGGACGCGGACGTCACGGCGACGGGGCAGCTGCTGCGCGCTCTGCTGCACTGCCCTCGCCTGCACAAGCGCTTCCTGCGACTCTTTGACAGCGACGAACCCCTTGTGGGTGCTCCACAGCCTGTTTTTGACAATGCACCGTCCACGACGCTGCTGAGCTGCTCAACCGGTAGTACTCCCGGCCTTGGCGCTTCGGGGCAGATGCTCCTCGCGCAAGCCGGCGCAAGTGAGGAGGACGGCGCTATTGGCGGCAGCGTGCGCCTGCACTGCTTCCTTCCAGCTCTCACGCACCCATCGCCGGTCGTTTCGTGTGAGGCGTGGCACACGCTCGGCGTGCTGCTCTTCCCTTCCGCAAACATGACACGAGCAACGCGGAACCTACTTCAGCGCTCTCCGGAATGCCCGGTGCAGCGCCTCCTCGCGGCTGCTCTGGCGCTACCTGGCGACGACGACGCAACGGCCAACTCCTCTACGACAGCGGCTTCTGTGGATGCGACGCTTCCGCCATTGTTATCATCGCCATCCTCGGCGTTACAACGACAGCCTTCGCATCCAATGGCACGCAATAGCGCGCTGCGCATTCTCCACGTGCTCTGCGTCTCTAAAGATGTACCGCCGACCACGCAGCTCCTCTTCACGCAGTGCCCCGCGCTGCTGTGGCGTGTCTTGCGGCTCGCAGCGGAGCTGTGCAGAGGCAACCCGGTGGCGAACATGGTGCTCGTGCGGCGCGCACTGGCGGACTACGTGATCATGTCGGTGCAACCTTCCGTGGTCGTTGGCGCACCTGCAACTCCCTCGCCAACGCAGCTGCTGCTACGCAACAACAGGGAGGCGCTGACGACGCTTTTTTCGTCTACCTATGCGCTGTGGGGCATGCGAGGCGAGGTGCGGCTGGTTGCGACGGACAGCGGCGGCGATTACGCGGAGGCTACAACGGAAGCAGTGTACGACGAGGAGGACCTACGGCACGCGGTGCAGATGCTGCGCTGATGGCTCGCACGGCTAGTCTCTGCATCTGCTATGGTGCATTCGTGAGTGTGCAAGCTCTTCGTTTTTTTTTTGTTTCCCTTTTACAATGACATCAGTCGTTAGCCAGCAAAAAAAAAAAAGAAAAGGTACTTTTTTTTTTCATTTCGGAGTTTCGCGTTTTAAGGATTGTAGTTTGTTCTCCTGCTGGTGCATCAATGCGACCAGCACGCTTGCTTCCAGCCAAACAACAATAACACGGGGGGGGGGGGAAACCGCATATGCATTTGTTTTTATGCGCAACGGCACTTTTCTTTGTTTTGTTGCCTCGTTCGTTCTCAACTTGTCGTTTGAAACGAAAGAAGAAAAGACTGCAACCTCGCTATCTTTACCTTTGGACTTTTTTTAGTTATTTTTCATTTTCCGCGTTTCTCTCTCTTTTCTTTTTTTTTAATCACCAGGAGCAGAACATTACTGTTGTTTTCTTTTTCTCTCAAAACTCAGGCTCGACAATACGAAAAGAAAGGGGGAAAAACGTCTAAGTAAAAACCCGTAGAATGAGTACGCTCGCGGCGTCGTCTTCGCCGTCGGTTACGTGCGTTCAATTCCGTACGGAGCAGCTGGAGCTGTCAGACGGCACGCCGTTGGGCTCCGGCGCGATCAGCCATGTCATGCGATGTCGCCTCCGCTGCTCTGCCTACCCGTCGCTGCCGGTGGTGGTGAAGATTGTGTCGAAGGTGCAGGTGCTGCAGCAGGGGAAGGTGCAGAGCGTCATGAATGAAAAGGCGGCACTGCAGCGACTTGGGCCGCACCCCTACATCGCACGGCTTTACGGTACCAGCCAATCCGAGGACGAGCTCTACTATGTGTTGGAATGGCTTCCACACGGCGACTTGCTGCAGCACATCCGACGTGTCCATCTGGAACGTGTGCGCGACTTCCACCGAAGCGTCGGCGACACCCCCGCGACGTCCGCGTCTTGTAGTGCCGATATCCCCGCCTCCTCGCGTGCGGTGCGCTGCCTCGACCTCCACGATATCCAACTCATCACGGCGCAGCTCATCGTTGCACTGGTGCGTGCGTTCGAGAAAGGCGTGGTGCTGCGGGACCTGAAGCCGGAAAACATCGCATTTGACGAGAAGCACCGAGCCTGCTTGCTGGACTTCGACACGGTCGACCTGGATGGCGCCGCGGTCGTGCCCGAGACGAACCACGGCGTCGCCTGTCCGCCTCCATGCGGCACTGCAGCGGACGTGGGAGAGGAGAAAACGCAAGAGGAGAAGGAGGGGCGCGAGCAGAAGCCAAACGGAGGGGTGGACGACGGCGGTGGCCTCCTCCGCCGTCCACCGAAGGCCCAGTCGTTGTTCGCTGCAGCCGCATCGCCGCCGCCGCGCCGCCGCCTCACCGTTTCGGAGATCCAGGGCATGCGCAAGAAGTCTGCGAGCTTCTGCGGCACCGCGCAGTACGTGTCGCCCGAAATGGTCGGTGAGTGCAAGTGGAGCTTCAGCAGCGATCTGTGGGCCCTCGGCGCGCTCGTGTACGAGATGGCGTACGGCGTCCACCTCTTCGCGGGCGTGACGCAGTTCGAGGTACTGCAGAAGGTCATACAAGACGACTACGTCGACAGCGAGCGTCTTTTCCCGCCCATCGACTTTGATGAACAGGGCGACTTTGCGGCGTTGAAGGACTTCATACAGCAGCTGCTGAGGATCGACCCGTCGAAGCGGCTGGGCGTGCACCCGAACACACACCGGTTTGACGCAGCCGCCCTGCGTAGCCACGCATTGTTCCGCAATTTTGCGTGGGACACGGTGGACGGGCAGCTGCGCACTTTCCGTCCACGGTTGTTTACCACAACGGGCCCGAGCAGCACTGCGCCGTGCGCCTTTGGCCGTGGAAGGTCTGCGTTCGACAAGGCCGACGAACGACGCAGGTCTGGAAGCGAGGAGGAAAGTGAGAACGAGGATGCTGTGCTGGACGACGCCGTGGCTGCGGCTGCAGCTGCGAAGGCAGCGTTAGACGCTCTCCTCGAAGCCTCCGTCGACCCTTCTTCCTCACTTGCGGCCCACTACCACGTGAGGCCGTTCAACGACCCGTCCTACGCCGAGTACGTGTACCGTGCAACGGCGGACGCGAACCCCTTCGAGAAGTTCCTTGTCAACGCAACGAAGAACACAGCAGCAGCAGCAGCGACGGCGGCGACGGCTCCGCTGAGCAGTGAGGTGAAGGCTGATGCTGGTCAAGTGGGGGACTGCAAGAATGACGAAACGGACGATGTGATCGACGACGTCGGCATGCATTACAATGGCATCCATGCGCATCCAGATTTTCAGGAATAGAGTACGGAAGCCATGGGCTTTCATCACTTCCCATCGCTGCTGTGCTTGCTTGCCTTCTTTCTCTTTCTGTTTAATGTGAGGATGAGGCACTTCTCACTTCACTTTGCTAGTTTGATAAGTCGTTTAGGTGCTTGAGCGACGATGCGGACGATGAAGGTAAATAATGGTAAAGGTCAGTGTCTACGCAGTGGTACACACATACACACAATTTGACCTTTACATTTTTCTTTTTCTCTTTTACAACTTCAAGCGCGCGATCACTTTTTCGATGCACAGTAGTTTTTTTTTTTTTTGCGGATTGAGATCAAACACACACAGACACACACTCCACGACATTTTTGGTGTTGGAAACCGAGTTTTTTTTTTTTTTCCTAGTTTGACTGTGGCGGGTGCACCCAAAAGAGTCCTACAGCACTTCAACACGGTACTAGGACGTATACATGTAGTTGCTTAAGACAGAGGTAAGAAAGAAGAAGAAAAAAAAAAGGGTAAAATGCATGCACAACCATGAAAAGCAGAATGTTCCTTCTGCTTTGTCTTTTGTAGCTTTATCACCTGTTACCGCTTTTCTACAACCTCCCTTTTTCTCGTTTTATTTTTCCCCCATTCCACGAAAACGATCCGCGGTAACAACAACAGAAAGAAGAGTTTTTTTTTCTTTTTTATTTTCAGCAGTTCGTGTTGTGTGTGCTTCTACGTGTGAGTGCATTGGAGAGAATAAACAAACAAACAAAATAAGAAGGAACACCTCATCTTGTCATTCTTTTTTTTTTTCCTCCATTTTTTAGTTACCATTTATCTACCTCCTTTTTTATAGCTTATATTATCTATATATATCCCTCTCCCGCTTCCGTCAGCATTTTCAAAGATGCTAGAGATCACAAGTCTGGGGCAGCTGCTGTCCCTTGTGCGGCGCAGCGAGGCCGTCACCGTCATCGACTTCTACGCCGACTGGTGTGGCCCCTGTCAACAAATCAAGCCACAGTTCGAGCAGATGGCGCGTTGCTATGACGAGAGCAAGGTGACGTTCGCGAAGTGCAACGTGGACCGCAACAGCGACTGCGCTAGCCGCTACGGCGTCTCATCCATCCCCACCTTCATTGTCTTTCACGCAGGCGAGCGCATTACGACGGTGACCGGCGGCGACCTGGGCACCGTGCAGCGCAACGTGGACCTGGCCCTCTGCCTCATTCCGACCAATACCACAACGGCGCCGTCGGCAGGCGCTTCTGGCGGTGCGCGGCGCATGGCGGACACGCAAGACGCCTTTGCAGAGCAGATGCTGCGCATTGTCGAGGCAAAGGACACGAACAACCCGATCCTCGAAAAGGACAGCTGCGATGCGGCGCTGGCGCAGCTCAAGGCCAAGACGCCGTACGGCGTGCTCCTGCTGCCCTATCTCGCCTCCGACGCCTTCTCCACCGTCGCGCTGGAGGCCCTCTTCGCCAACATTGCCACTCGCCCGGAGCCGGAGCGAAACGACAAGGAACAGCTGGTGAACCAGGTGCTGTGCCACGTCATGCAGCTCGCCACCTACCTCTCCTGGGAGGACGTTGGCGTGGCGGAGCAGCTGCACCGTGTGCTGCTGTCGCTGGTGAGCTGCCCCAGCGCGCAGACCGCCTTCATCTCCAGCCCTTTCTTCTCCAATGTCTTCGTCACGACCGGCATGCAGCTGGAACGAACGACGTTGCTGGGCGTCCTTTTCGGCCTCGGCCCCAAGCCGCAGAGCGAGCCGACGATGCCGGGCCAGGACTGGCAGGGCACTCTCGCGCAGTTCCCGCCACAGCAGAAGGACCAGCACCAGCAGACGGTGTACAGCATTCAGCAGCGGGTCGAAACGCTGGCGAAGCTGAACGTGCGGCTGGTGCAGGCGCTATTGCGGTCCAAGACGATGCGCGACGCCACGCTGCGCTACCTCGGCAAGGCCCTGCAGCTAAACGAGGACTATCTGAAGACGATGCACTACAACAGCCTCATCTGCTCCCGCTACTTCATGATCCAACTGCAGTCGGTGCTGATCGAGCTGGCCCTGCCCATTTTCCAGGCCCGCGGCAACAAGGAGGGCGGCTGCTACGACTACCGCCAGATCCCCGCCTGTTACCTGCTGGACCGCCTCTACGGCCCGCGCGGCGCTGTGGTCGCCTTCGGCCGCGACGTGGAGCGCGTGACACACTTCGACGCGGCGAACCCGCTGCCCAGTGCACCGGCGCACACGACTCCCTACAAGCCGGCGACGCACCTCTTCTTCCTCGCCGCACGTGCGCTGACGCTGTGCGCTGCCGTCTTCATCGACGAGCACGACCGCGACGAGCGCCAAGCGACGCATCCGCAGGCTGCGCAGCAGGAGCGCGACTTCTACACAGCGGAGAAGTTGCTGCTGGAAGGGCTGATGGGCTCGAACAAGCTCGGGTTGAGCCGACTGGAGTTTGTGGACCACCTGGCTCACTGGCTGCTGCAGGTGATGCAGGCGGACAGCAACGGCGCGCTGCCCGCGAACCCGCCTGCGGAGTGGTGTTACCTGCCGCAGTGCCTCGTTGACTGCGTGATCCGGACGACAAAGATGGCGCCGGTGGACGGTCTCTTCTCGGATGGCATGATCTCGCTCATGCTGGTGCTGATGGGCAACACCAAGTACTTCCCGAAACCGCACACCCACGCCCTTTTCCCCGCCTACCTGCTGCGCCTGCAGGAGGACTACACGACGCGCAAGGTGCTGGAGCAACATCCCTGGTTCAGCACCCACATCGTGCGCGCCTGCATGGAATGCTACATCACGGTGGAGAAGTCGACCTACGAGCGGGTCGAGGTGCGCTACGAGCTGTCCTACGCCATCAAGAACTTCCTCAAGTCGGACATGCTGTGCGAGCCGGTGCGCGAGGAGATGGAGTCGCAGGCGAACAACACCATGCTGGAGCGCTTCTCGCACATGGCGGTGGCCGAGGTCAACGAGGCTGTGGATCAGGTGATCGACACCCTGACGAAAATGAACGAGATGGTGAAGGCTGGCGCTGACCTCTCGGAGAACGCCGTAGCGACCAGCGCGCAGACCCCGAACACGGCCGGCATATCCGGCAGCGGTGGGCCACAGCAACAACAGCGGCGGCGTCGAAACAACAATCAAGAGGCCGACGGTGCTAGCGGTACAGAGGAGGGCGATGATGAGGAGGCGGAGGAGGAGAACGCGGACGGCTCGCAGACGTACCACCAGCGTGGCATGGGTCTCCGTTCTCACCTCATGCTCTTTACCGCGTCGATGGACATGTTCATTGAGCTGGCACTACAGTTTCCAAAAGGCGTGTCGCAGAACATGGTGGCGGGTCAGATCAGCGAGATGCTGGCGCGCAGCCTGATGGCCTTTGCCGGTCCGAACAGCAAAAACCTGAAGATCCAAAACGCTGATCGCTACAACTTCCGCCCGCGTGAGGTGCTGATGCGACTGGTGGACTGTTTTACCCACTTCCGCCGCTCAAAGAACTTTTTGCGCTGTCTCTGCCACTGTAGCATCCCGCTTTCTGAAATCCGCGGCGTCATGTCAACCATCGTCGACCGCCAGCTCGTCTCGGAGGATCTGCTGTGGAAGGTGTCGGAGATGTCGTCCGCGCTCGCCTCCGTGTCGAAGGATGTGGACAACGAGGAAGCGATCTGGGACGACGCGCCGGACTTCGCGGTTGACGCGCTGCTCTCGACGCCGCTGCTGCAGCCCGTCGCCCTGCCAGCGGAGGTGAAGGACTTGGCGGACTTGGTCTATGTGAACAGGGAGACGCTGCACCACCTTCTCCTGTCGGAAAGCAAGCACCCATTCACGAACGAGCCGCTGACGGAGACGATGGTGGAGGAGTTTAACAAGCGGCCCGACGTCGTGGCCGCCGTGGAGGAGCGCAAGGCGGCAATTCAAAAGTGGCTTGCTGAGGCAAAGGCTGCCAAGGCGTAGAAAGAGAGAAAAAAGACAGAAAAAAAAAGGGAGTTGCATAGTTTTGTTCTGATCTGCATATCACTATGCAGGTCTATTTGGGCCTTCAGTCCTTCTTCCCCCTCCCCTTCCCTTCCCTGCCTTCAACGATTGCCGTACTTACCGGTGCTGGCAATACCTTTCTAATTTTGTATGGCTTCTATTATCATCTTTTATCTCTGTGTTTTACATGCTGTTTAAATGAAGTACTCGACGGTTTTGGACCTTTGCTCTTGTGCAACGTGCTGGACGTGATCAAACTGGCTGATGCACCTTGTCGACGCGAAGAAGTAGGTCTGGCGCTTGCGAAAAGCTGAAGCGTTTCTGCATAGCTTATGGACTAGAGACAATCAAGACCGCTTTCATGAACGAGAACGCTGCTACGAAAAGCTGCCCGCTTTTTTTTTTGTCCACTCAACACATGCAACCGCAATGTCTGCGCCAATGAAATATGCAAGTGAGTTTTTTTTTTTTTTTAAATGGAAGGGGGAAAAAAAAAAGAAGCGCCGCTCACTGGAAGCAGTGCAGCTGTGTTTTGGTTTTGAGAGAAGAAGAAAGAGAAAGAAAAAAAGAGCACACTTTTTCACGTTTTCTTTTTTTCCTCCCTACTTCTTGTTGCTGTTCCATCTTCTTTTTTTTTTTGTTGTTGTTTCGCTGTTTTCGTTGCTATGACTTCTAAAAGTACCCTTTTTTTTTTGTTGTCTTGAAGCCTTGTTTTTTCTTTTCTTTTTTCTGGGTGTAACGATTGAAAAATAGCAGGAAAAAAGAAAGGAGATATATACGCTAGCTCGTTTGAAACAAACAAACAAAAAAAAAAGTGCAATGCTCCGTTGCACACAAGGCTGGCTGGGCCGATGGAGCTCGCGTGATTTCCTCCGCGGGCGCAGCAAGCGCGCTGGCGCGGTTCACACGCGTCACACGCATGGTCGCCAGGGCCGCTACAAACGCCTTTCCTCCATCTTCAGCAGCGTCCGTGATGGGCGTCGGCACGCCGGCAACCACATGCAAGGCGGCCTCGGCATCAAGCTGGGCGGTGGCCTCTTTGGTCTGCGCATCCCGCGCCAGCATCAACTGTCTCACATGTCGAAGGAGGAGTTCGAACTGGAAATGTACGGACACCCGAACATCACGAATCCGTATCGCGAACACCTCAACGAGCACCCAGACTTGAAGAGCGTTATGATGAACGCCTCCGTGACAGTGAAGATGGTGGTGCTGCTGCCTCGGGCGTCACGCGGCGGCGGCACAGGTGCGCCGGCGCGGTGGAGGAGAGTGGCGCAGGAGGTCGACGCGGCCCTGAAGCCGCTTGCACCACCCAGCGCAGCAGCAGCAGTAGATACAGCCGCGCTTCCGACTTCAGGTGACAGTAGTGGTGCTGTTCATGCTTTCACTACTCCAACGGTGGAGGTGCATTTCGCAACGCTTGAGACGTCCGTTTGCTGCCACTGGCCACCATCGCCAGCCCCCGCGCTGACCTCGCCATCGACAACAGGTTCACAAGCTGTCAGTTTGGCTACCTGCTTGGAGGAGGGCGTGGCGCAGCTGTATCGTGCGCATTGCAAATTGGGGCAAACACTGAGACTGGAGAATGCGAGTGCCTCGCGCGCGTCCGGCGCGCCGTTGCACCAGCGCCAGTCGCGGCCCTCTTCGGCGCACCACCGCCGGCGTCCGGCTGTTTTCATGGGTGCTGCTCTGAAGACACCTTCCAGCAGCAACAATCGCGGTACCACCGTAGCCGTCGCGTCACGGTTGCCTTCGCCACCAAACTCTGCGGTTTCCGCGGCTTCGTCGTGCTCCTCGAAGTCCTTTACTTCCTCGGTGCTTGCACAGCTTACTCGAGATGTTTCTGCGTCTGTAGATCTTCCTTTGTCGTCTACCGCTGTGAAGGCTGCTGGCAGCTCCAGCACCGTCTTTAGTGGAGACGGCCTGGCAGACGTTGTGCGACGCCTCAACACCACGGAGCAGCCTCTTCTGCGTGTGTGCGTCCGCCCTACGAGCGTAGGCAGTTTTTTCACTGACCACGCAACTCCAGCTGCAGTTGCAACGACAACCGCTTCTCCTCCTCCTCTTCGCAAGGTGCTTAAGTCTGACGTAGACGTGAACGCGGACGTGGGTGTGTGGAAGTTACCCTCGTCGCCTTTACAAGAGCTCTTGCGGTGGCATTACTGCGCCCACGACCCACGCGCGCACAACCACGACGCCTTGCCACACCACCGCCGTTCTTTGCCGCTTCTTGTGGTGGTGGACTACTCCACCGTTGTTCCGCCTTCAACAAGGCTCTCAGCATCCTCAGCAACCTCGGCAGCACCTGTACCAGTGGCCGTGACGGCGGATCGACGTGGAGAGACAAGGTCAACCTCCATGTCCAACCCTACCGCAACTGCTGCCACTCTTATGCCCCGACGGCTGTCCCTGGAGCTCGAGTCTGCGGGCTTCAAGGTAGTGAATGAGACATCTTTGCGTGCTTTCGCAGAGGCACTCGCGGCGTGGTCACCTTCTGCGCAGTGGGAAAGACTCGCCCAGTCGTCAGCGGTGTCGTCTTCATCTTCGTTGCCGCATGCAGCGCACCATCAGGCGACAGCCTCCACGGCGTGCTAGCTGGAAAAAGAAAGATGCAGCTCCCTTTTGCACCTTCCTTTTTTGTTTTTCACACTGCGACGGATTTTATCACGTTATCACAATTAGGAGTACGCCATGCATGCCTCGGCGCCCACAGATGCACTCTTTCTTGTTGGTGAATGGGTTTTTAAACGGGAGGAGAGGAAAAGAGAGAAAGGAAAAGTAATCAGAGATTAGAAGAGAAAGAGGCCACTCTTTCATGTTTCATTCTTTTTTATTTCTCTGTTTTCAGGAAAGAAAGATCTCTCTTTCAATGTGAAAAACACTCCTAAAGGTCAACTAAAAGAATGAAGTACACCTCCTCGCACATTTCATCTTTATCGTTTTTTTTTTTTTTTTCAATTGCTGTGTAGTCCCACCAGTGCAAGCCCTCCATTTAGTCAAAAGAAAAATAGAAAATCAGCATGGACCACGTACTCATCTCAACCATATCGTTATTATTATTATTATTTTTTTTTTTTTAACTTTCTTTCGTTCGTGATCCTCCTTCCCTGTCACCCGTTCTTCTTTCCTTTACAGAGAGTTTTATTCTCTATAACTCTTTTTTTTTTTTGTGTGTGCGTGTTTTTGCTTGCTTGGATTTTTCATTGGCGAGCAATGCAACGTGCACGACTGCTTCATGCTGGCGGATTGATGTCGTCCGGCCGTGTACAGTTGACATGTCCACGTGTTGCCTTTGGGCTTAGAAATCGTCCGATCGCGTCACTCCGACCAGCAACCGATGCATGGTGGGCCCTGTCTTCCGCCTTACGCATGGGGCTCTGTTTTGCCTCGTCTTTTGCTTCTGCGGCGTCGCGACCTGGGCAGCGCAGCCACTACCGCAGCCTCGGCATCGACACAGATGCCACGCCCGCCGAGGTGAAAGCAGCGTACCGCCAACTCGCCCTCCGCTACCACCCCGACGTGGCCGCCGAGGAGCACCGCGCGCAGTCGGAGGTGCTGTTCCGGCGCGTGTCGGAGGCGTACGAGGTGCTCTCGGACCCTGTAAAGCGACGAGCTCACGACAACGAGCTCGGCATTCAGACTCGACGAAGGCAAACTACGACTGCACCACCAGCCGCTGCTGCTGCGGGCTCTACTTCGTCCACTTCCCCTCTACATGGGACGACTGCGAGGAGCACTTCCTCCTCCGCCGATACCGCACGCAGGAGGAGGAAACGTAGAGCCGCTGGTGTGTCCGGCACTGCTCAACAACAACAACAGCAGGAATCGCGTCGCTACCGCAAGCCCTTTGTCCGCGGCGACGCCAATCGCGTCTTCGCAGATGCCTTCGACGGCAAGACGCTCGACGAGATTCTTTTTGACGTGCAGCGCCGCCGTCGGCAGGCCGCAACAGCAGCGCAGCGGACAGACGCTTCGTCTTCCTCCAGCTTCTCGTCTTCCTCGTCGTCCATGTCAGATGGTGCGCTGGACCGCGATGCGCGTCTTCGCCACGTAATGGAGGCGGCGGCGGAGTCGTTCGCCCACAAGGCACAGCAGCAGTATGGACACGGGGTTTTGCGGCATATTCGCGCCCGTGCCTCGCCGCTGCCGCAGGGGCCGTCGCCACCGCCGGGTGCGTATATGCCCTTTCGGCCCTTTGTGAAAATGGCGGTGCCAGCCGGGGTGCAGACGCCGCCGGAGCCGCAGCTTGGTCGCGTGCTGACCCCACAAGAAGCGACGATCGAGGAGGTGACAGGGACACAGGAGGGCGACCGCGGTGCCGTTGGAGTCCCTGCACAGACAGAGCGCGTGGCGCCCCAGTTCCACACGCATCACTATGCGGACGGCACGCCGTACACCCGTATGGCGAGTCTGCGCAAAGCCACCAAAGACATTGAGGGCATGCCACACAACATGGGGCAGCTTTACTCGTATCAGCGTCCCTACTAGTAGTTGAGTTGTGGAAGACAGCGGCGCTGATGGGCTAAAAAAAAAAAAAGGAAAGGAAGTGTGCTGACAAAGGTCGCTTCCGTCGTGCATGAGGAGAAGCTGTTTGCGTTGACTTAAAGATCTGTAAAATAAGTGTTCACAGAGCCTTTGTGTTTCTTTCTTCGTGTCTACATTTTTATGCGTTAAAACAAGATGATATGTGTGACGGAAGCGTAAGTGCAAACGTCGTTTCTCTTCTCCACTTTCTTTTCTTGCGATGCGGAGACGACCAGTATAGTTTTTTTTTTTTTTGAGTTTTTATTAGATTTGCAGCATAAGTGAGGAAGCCTCTTGTTATAAGACACCATCTCCCTTTTTTTTTTTCTTTTTGGTGAGACTCTCTTGATTTGTGTCTTTCTTTCCCTCTCTCTATTGTTTTTTCTTACGTTTTCTTTGACTTCATCCGAAATAAACCACAAACACAGCATACGCAGGATATTCTTCTTAGTGAAACCCTAAAAACCCCACCTTGCTTTCGCGCTGAAAGGGAGAAAAAAAAAGAAAAGAAAAAACAACAACAAAGAACATTTCTTGAACTCTACACGCACAGCAAATACGAAAGCGCACACACACACACACACACACACACACGTACACAAAATACGATGCGTCGCGTTGTTTGCCTCTCTAGCGCGGCGGCGGTGTCAGCGCTCTCGTTAGCTGCCACCACCACCACCACCGTTCATGCTCGCAGCATTTACACAACCTGGGGCTCCATCCCGTGTGAGAGCTGGGCCTGCAAGGAGAGCTGGTTGAAGCGTATCACGTCGCAGTGTGAGTACCGCAGCTTCGAGTTCTGGCACGTGCCGGAGGTGGCAGTGCCGGAGGGGCTGAAGCTGAAC
Organism: Lotmaria passim; assembly: GCA_037349495.1. NCBI lineage: Eukaryota > Euglenozoa > Kinetoplastea > Trypanosomatida > Trypanosomatidae > Lotmaria > Lotmaria passim. Next base: position 1,150,210 of record CP140195.1, read on the forward strand.
GCGGTGGAGCGCTACCTGCTAAGCAGCCTCGAGAACGACACAGACCGGCTGCTGCACATCTCGTGGTGTGATGACTTCGACTCCTACTGGCACGACCGTGTCAGTTCGCTGGAGATGCTGTACAAGACGATCTACACGGACGACTACCCGCTTTACCGCTACGTCTTCGGTAACTGCTCGCATAAAACGGCGGAGAAGGAGTTTATGCTGCGCAAGCTGAACTACCTGCGTAACATCCTCTTCTGGGCTGGCCGCACGGAGCGGTGCTACACGAGCATCGTCAAGGCGCGCTACTACATGCAGCGCTGCGTGTGGAATGCACTGGAGCGAGAGCGGTACCTGTGCGCCTGCGTGGAAGCGGTGGACTCGTTTGGTAAGAAGGTGCCGGAGGAGCTGCACGAAAAGGCGATGGGCGAGCTGCAGGTTGCGTTAGTGAACATGCGCCACTGGGTGTGGGACTGCCCGAATGCTAAGCGCACTTTCACGCGTCGTCTTGCATAAGCGACAAGGACGCTCACGCACATACGCATGAATGGTACCGCCTTGTGATGAAGGAAAAAAAAAGGGAAGCACTAATTGGTGTCTCTCTCTATCTATGCTGCGCCTTGTTCTAAAATAACCAACAGCACCATCGCCTACTGAATATCGTACGTGTTTTTTTTTTTTGTTGTTGTCTGAATGTCTTCGTTCCAAAACGTTACATTCGACTTAGGATGCTTAGCTTTTTTTTTTTTTTTAGCTCCTGTAACGTGCGAGTGAATAGACTGAGAGCTGGAAGAGTAGTGAAGAGAGCACGGATGTCTCGAAATACACAGTATGAGAGAGTGATGTGCAGCTTAAAAGGAAGACAAAAGAAAAACAAGATGCAACAGCAGCCTCGTGAAATGCCAGTCGGGGGAGTCCTGATTTTATTTTATTTTTTTTTTTTTTTAAATGTAACGTGCTTGTGTGTTCGTATGTTCGTATAGTAGCGCGGTGGCGATGTGCCAATCAATAGAATGACACACACTATCGCAGTGGTCTTTTTCTTCTTTCTTTGTTCCGTTTTTAGTATGTTCCGGTTTTTTTTTTCTTTCTCTCTTTGGTTTGCCTTCAAGCTTTTTGCGGAGCTATTCCTAGTTCGTTTTTGTAGAAAACAAGCAATGCGGAAGTGTGTGTGTGTCTCTGTGTGTACGTGGCCTATGTGTTGTCCCACGTGGCAGATTCAGACAAGACAAACAGAATGAAAAGGGAAAGGAACGAAGCTGTGCTTGCTGCTCTATGCTCTTTAAGTCCTCGTCTTTTTTTTTTTTTTAGCTTGTCTCTACTGTCCCTTTCGCTGGTGCTTACAGCCAAACACACACACACACACGCACACGCGTTCACAAAACGCTTTCTTTTCCTTTTTTTTTTTTGAAATTTGTAGCTGTCCTTAGTAGTTGTCGGAGCTTTCTTCTTGCACCGCTGCAGTGTGCTTCTCCTATCTTTCCTTCTCACGTCTCCTCTTCATCTTTTTATGATATAATTGCTTTCCAGCTTACGTATCTCTCTTTTTTTTTCCTATATTACTATGATTGTTGTTTCTTATATCTTCTTTTTTTTTTGTGGAGTTCGTTACAGTCAGTTTTCTTTTTTCCTTTGTCTTATGTTCTTATTGGAGCAGCTTGTTTCTAAAGCTCTTCGTTTTACAGGCGGCGTTTTGCTTAAAGAGCTCTTTTTTTTTTTCGCGTCATAGCAAATAAAAACATGCTTACAGGAAATGCGTGCAAACGGGCGGTTGTAGTAGGGAAATGATTGACCTGCACGTCTACGTCGTTAATTGGCGTACTTCTTGCACTCTGTGGCGACGCGGTGCAACTAGCACGAAGCTGGAAAAAAGGCGATGCGGCTCTTCTTTTCTTTTCTGCTACTTTACGTCTCTCGAGTGAATCATGTTTCTGTAAGTTCTTCGCCACATTGTCGAGCTTAGCAAGATTCTCTCTTTTCAGAGCATCAGTCGTACGCTTTAGGTCACGAGAGCTTACTTGCCGAGCTCGATGACACGAGTATTTGTGGAACACTTTCCAAGAGGGGTAAATGCACAAACACACAAAAAAAAAATGATAAAGGTGCAAACTCTATTCCAGCTTTTTAAAACCCCATTGTCGTTTCTACTTTCTCCCTGTCGTTTCTCCTTGACTTGAGCTCCACGAAGTCCGCCACACTGATGCTCCACATCTTTGTTACTCCTCACAAGTATTCGTTGTCTGTTTGTTGATTCACGTCGTAGCTTTTGCCAACCCCGTGCTAACTTGCTTACTCTGCTCTTCCTTCGCACCAATTATCATCATCTCCAGTTTCGTTTGGACTTTTCCAGACTATCTTTTTTTTCCCCCTTTTTTCTCTATTTCTCTCTCTTTTTTAAAACTCCGTTTCAACGGTTTTAACGAGCCTCAGCGAGAGACAGGGAACACTGTTCTCTGTCTTTTTTTTTTTTTTGCTCTCTCGTTTCTACCTTTCACAGTTCCTTCACTTATTATTATTGCTATTATTCTCTTTATTGCTTTTTTTTTTTTTCTGTCTGTGTGAGTGCTTGTGGGGGGTATCTACGTTTCAACGAGGAGGCGTACTGCGAAGTGTAATGAGATAAATCCCACCAAGCTTTTCTGCTTTTTTTTTTTTCTTCCTCTGGCTTTGTTTTGGTTGCACTAGTGTGAGGCAATGTCAAGTGTGGACATGTATGTGGACGGCGCGGTGGCATCCATGTGCGCCACACTTGTCTCCAACCCATTTGACGTGATGCGGACTCGCATGCAGCTACAGGGGGAGCTGTGTAAGCGTGGCGAATACCATGTGCTGTATCGTAACATGGCTCAGGGCATGATGGTGATGGCCCAACAAGAGGGCCTTGGGGCGCTGCAGAAAGGTCTCGCCTCTGCCGTGCTATGGCAGATCGCGCAAAACGGCGTGCGCGTGGGCCTCTTTCCCGCGGTTCGCGCGGAACTGAGTCATGCCTTCAATTCCGACGCCATGTACGTATCCGTCATGGCCGGCGCGTTGTGCGGCATGGTGGGCAGCTTCATCTCCTGCCCTTTTCAAATGGTCAAGACGCGGCTGCAGTCACAGCGAAACACCATGACGACGCTGCACGGTCGCAACCTCAGCATGGCGACCACCGGTGAGCAGTACGACTACACTGGCGTGCGTGACGCCCTTCGCAAGATCTACAATCAGGGTGGCATCCGTGCGTTGTGGAGCGGGGCCAGCATCGCGACGCAACGGACCATGATCGGATCGGCGACCCAGCTTACCGCGTACGATTTCGCCAAGACGAAGTCATGCACGATGACCGGCTTGTCCGCCTCTGACATCCGCGTCCACATTTGCTCGGCCATCTTCTCTGCAACCTGTGTTGTGGTCTTCATGAACCCGCTCGACGTCGTCATGACGCGTTCCTTCAACCACCCGAGCGGGGGGCCAAAAGTGTACTCCACCAACCTGGCTGCTGCGACGTGGAAGGTCTATTGCGTGGAGGGTTTTAGTGGGCTGTACAAGGGCTCCGTGGCCCTCTTCTCGCGCTCGGCGCCACACAACATTGCCACCTTTGTGACGCTCGAGTACCTCCGCAAGTTTCGTGAGAAGTACACGAACCGTTCCTACACGTCCGGCTCGGAGGTAGACAAGTCGATTGGCTTCCGAAAGTTCAAGGAGAAGCTCGACTCCACAAACGAGTCAAGTGTGTGACCAGAGTTCTCCAGTTTCTTGTTTTGCTTATCCATTCCTCCCTCACGACCGTGAAGGTTGTTGTCAGTCGAAATTCCCACATTTACAACTAAGCCACGCTGAGTCAATGACAGTGAAGGGAGTGTCCCTTTTTTTTTCGTCTCTTTTTTTTTATATCTTATCTTTTGTTTTCTCCTTTTCCGGTCCATCTGCAGGCGTTTAATAATGATTGCCATTGGAGCCGTGGGCTTTAACGCACGCCGGGCATAATTTGCGCGCGTCAGCTTCAATCTTAGTTTTCCATCTTTAACGAAATGAGAACATCAACAACAACAAAAAGAAAAGAAACAGATTGCAGAGCATCGTTGCCTACCTTGACTACTAGTTGCGGCTTTGAGGTTCACGAAAAGATGCTGATGTCCGGTCAAGAGAGATCGCACATTGCTTGTATCGAAAATAATGCGGCCTTTTTACTAATACTATTATAGATCTTACGCGTGGTTGGACGCAATTCTCTCTCTTCAAAACGCGTTCTCGTCCCTTTCTTCTTGTCCGAAGGGTGATTGCTTATTGTTGTCGTTTTTTTCCCTCCTTTCTTTTCTGAACGTTTATACCCGCAGCTGTTTAGTTTTGACATCGTCTTGATGCTCCCCCGCTTCTCTGGCGCAGGTGGCGTTGTACTTCGAAGGCCGCGCCGACGCTTCTCGCTGTCGTGGGCCCTGTCAGCGTGTGCTTTCTCGCCCGCCTCATCCTTCTCCGCGTCGTTTGCTGTGTGGGAGGCACGGCGAACCTCACACGTCAGCTCGTTTAAAAAAGAAGGTTATTATCGCCTAGACAACCCCAAGCACATTGTGATTGATCCCTGTACGTACGAGATACGCACCATGCGCGGCAGCGGTCCAGGTGGGCAAGGCACGAACAGCAGCAGTAACAAAGTTGAGTTGCGCGCTGACCTAGAAATGCTGTCTGAGTTTTTCGATGAGGAGCTGCTGACTGCGCTGCGGCGCAACGAGAGCGGCGCCAGTCTCACCTCTGACGGCGCCACCATCGTCGTCAGCTGCCACGAGCACCGCAGCGCATTGCAGAATAAGGAGGCGTGTATTCGCAAACTGCAGGAACTGCTACATAAGGCGTCTTGGGTGCCGCCGGTCGAGGCAGATCCAATCGAGCGACCAACTCGTATCATCACGGAGCAGAAGATGCGCCGGCGAAAGAAAAGCAACGCGAATCGCATGACACGTGCCGCGCGCAGTGGGACGTGGTGACGTTCTTTTGTCAAGTGTGCGGCCGTGCTTGGGGAGGGTCGCCACAAGCTGCTTGTTTGAGGTGCGTCTTTTGCTGTTTCTTTGTCTGTCACAGTCTTGTTCATTATTCACTTAGTTAAGAGAGGCACAACGGAAGGGAAGGTGATCATAAAAGTGCCATGTCTCTCTCTCTCTCTCTCTGAAGCTGGTTTGTTAGCCGATGGCGACTGAGACTAACAGCAAAAAAAAAAAAAAAGGTGTACAAGAAGGGGGGCACCACTGCAGAAAGGAGTGATGCGCTGAAAAAAAAAAAAAGAAAAACAAGTCAGCGTTTTTTTTTTTTGTTATTGTACAACTTTCCTGGCTTGCGTGGCTGTTTTTTTTTTTTTTCAAGGTGTTAGCTTGCTGATTTGCCTTCCGCGCTATTTGACAGAGCTGCTAATGGGAAAGAGCGACAACGAAAAGGAAAAAGTGCTGTTCCTCAACTACACATTCCATCTAGATCTGTTACTTCTTTGCTTTCCTACTCAGCACCACTTCCTCTTTTTTTGTTGTTGTTTGTTTATGTCTTTTCTCTTGGTTCACAGTTATCAAATCTTCTTTGATTAGAAAAAAAAGCTGTTTTTTTTTTTTTGCCGTACTTCGTCCTGTGAATCGTAATCCGTGTTTTCCTTGTGTAGGCGGTGTTCTACTTTTTTTTTTTTTAAGTTGTAAATACACATCTTTGCCAAAATATGCAGCCTGTACGCTTTCTTTCCCGCGCGACGGCCACTGCCACTCTTGCATGCCGCACCCCCGCCATGTGCGCCGCTCAACGTTGGTGCAGTAGCCAAAGCAGCGGCAGCGACGGCAGTGGTGCGACCGTAGCTGCCAACCCTTTTGCTTCCTCCGTCGCCAAGACGCTGCGTGAAAAGGTCTTCGCGAAGGACTTTGCGGCTATGAAGGTGGCAACACCAAAGGAGGCAGAGCTGCTGAAGAGGTGGCGCACAGGCGACGGCACACCGGAGCAGTCCCCGCGGCAGCCGGAAACGCCAGGCACGGCCGACCCATCTGACGTGGAGCCGCAGATGGCGGAGGGCTCGCGGGACGTGGCTGGGACGTATGGACAGAGCTTCCGTGACCCCCGCCCAATCGACCCAAATGAGAGCGTAGCGAACAAGCGGCGCCGCCTCATTTACCAATCACGCTACCGCGGCATGGTGGAGATGGACCTCATTTTCGGCCACTTCGCGCGCTGCAAGCTCGAGACGCTTGACGCGCCGATGCTAGACGAATACGACACGCTGCTGAAGCAGCTGGACAGTGATCTCTTTCGCTGGTTGGTGATGGACACCGACGCGCCCGAGGAGCTGAAGAGCCTGAATTGCTTTAAGGAGCTTCGCAAGTTTATCATCCAAGAGCGCGAGGAACTTTTGGGTCCAAATTGAAAAAAAAAAAAAAACAACACTTCTGAGAGAAGAGTAAAGAAAGGGAAGGGGAGGAGGGAAACAGGGCACTTTACACCGATGGGGCGCCTCTGGCCTTCGCGGAGCTCACTTCTGTGGATAAATATCTTGGGCGTTACGGAAAGTGGTCTTCCTGCCTCTCTCTCTTTCTTTACCGGCACCCAACTGCGGTTTGTTTGGTTCAAGGTACAAAATAGCGTCTGTTTTTTTTTTTTTTGCCTTTCTTTTTTTTTTTTCCTTCGGAATGGGTCTAGGAAGCAGACATCCGTTTTTTTTCTTATCCTCACAGTTATGTCTTTCTTTGGCCACTTCAATCCCTCCTTTTTTTTTTTCTTTGGTGTACCACGACGACGTTTTTTTTTTTTTTGAGATTACGGATATTGACAACGAAGCGTTTAATTTATGCTTACAGTTTTTACAGACGTTTTAGTATCAAAAGGTGAAAAGAGCAAAAGAAACATGGAGGCAGGATTCTCATGCAGATTTGCGCAATCGGAAAAAGGGGTGCTCTCTGGGACGACTTTCTCTGCTCGACGCCGAGTAGCGGTTTATGCACGCTGGTCTTTTCGCAGCCAGCAACGACGCACATTGATGGACTGCTTGCTCTTCTGAATAGCATCGAAGAACAGTTAGTATGGAATTTGTTTTCTCTTAGCCCTCTACTTTTGTCCATGTTCCTCTATCCCCCTGCTTCTCTGTTCGTCGTCTCTGTTTTTTTTTTTTTTTTTAATTCTCATTATCAATGCTCATTTGTGTTTTTTGTCGTTGTTCTTCACACGCCGTAAAGCGGAGCCTCCCTTCTTTTTCTTCCTTTTTTTTTTTTTGCACGTGCACGTGTGAAGGTACGCCGCGCTTTCGCATTTCCCCCTTTTTCTTTTTTTTTTTTTCGTTCCGTCACTATTGGAGTTTGGCGAAAAAGTCATCTCTTCTAATTCACCTGTTTTTTTTTTCATTTTACTTAACTCTTGTGTGGCGACCATAATCACCTTTTCCTAATCTCTCCCTGGAAGCACTGGTGCTCCTCAGAGAGGTCTCTGTTACTTTTTTTTTTGTTTTCTCATTTTTCTTTTTTCTCTCTTTCTATATAAGTACTTTTAGAGTAGTGGTTGCTGTTCGTCGCTCAACTTTTCTGCTCAGCTAGTCATTTTTTTTTTCCCCGTTTGTTGATTTCTTTCTCTCTCTTTTTTTTTTTTTTGCGTTCGGCGTAACATCTTTTCCTTTAACAAGCCGTGCTCTTTTCCTTTCATTTCCTTTTCTCTGTTCGCGCTTGTAGATTGCGGTGCTCCTCTCTTAGTATTGTTTATCCTATTCTTCGTCTTTAAGTCTGCTGTTCAGGTGCAGCCTCAGCATATGTGTGTATCTCTTGACGAGGCAAAGGATAGCTATTTCTCTTCTTTTTTTCTTGAACTGAACACAAGTTTTACTCATCGCTTTGTTGTGGTAAAGCAGAGCGGTAAGGAAATTCGGTAAGAACAAGGAAGGGTGTTCAAAGAAATTACTTAGCGTAAAAGGCTACTGCTCTCCTCTGCTTTTCCTTGCGGATTCCCCTGTTTATCCTTCTTTTTTTTTTTTCCTTCTCAACCTCCCTTTTTCCTTTTTGTGTGTGCTTGTGTGTGAAATGTATAGTAGCTTAGAAGAGATAGGGAGCTAACGCTACTTTTTTTTTTTTTTAAACCTGCGTTTGGGCAAAGCGGAGGGCGTAGTATATTGTCTACTGTCTTACACTTCCGTTCTTTCTTTTTTTTTTTTCTCTTAATTTGTTTTACTAGCAAGCGCCTCCAGCGGGTTCCACCTGCGCCCATATACGATAGTTGTTTTTTTTTCCCCCTTTCATCACATTTGCGACTTACATCGTTTCTTTGACTTTTTTTTTTGTATTGACTTAAGGAAGTGAGAGAAGGATATACGAATATATGAGGCGTACGAACCATTGAGGACGCAATAATAGGCATATTAACTCGACTGCTTTAAGAAGAGGAAGAAAAAAAAAAAGCGATAGATCCTCCCTATTTATATTTACTTATTTCTTAGTTACACCGGACGTTTTCTGCAACATAAATTGGGAAGAAAGCTGGTGAAGCATCACGCTTTCTTTTCAGCCTCTTTTTTTTTTCTGGTTTCGTCGGTTTCTCTGCACTTTTTTTTTGAATTTACTTAAAGTGTCAGGCTGCACGGTTTCAAAAAGCGAAAGAGTCTCTCTTCCCCTTCTTTCGCAGACTTACAGTTTGTTGTGCCTTTTTCGTTGTTTATTTGGCCACTTTTTTCACACACACGTATATATATATATATATTTGTATTTATATTATTATTATTATTATTATGATTGTTATTATTATCATTTTTCTTTCTTTGTTTTCACTGTTTTTTTTTTTTGCTCATTTTGCTCATCGTATTTTTTTTTTTTTTGCATGATAACTGAATCTCTCGTTTCTACTTTTGCTGTTTTCTTTCAGTCATTACTATTGTTCGTATTTCGCGTAGGTGGTGCAAGGTGCCTCGAAAAGGCTGCAACGGCGACCTGCGGTGCAAAAAGAGGAAGAGCGGCTACTCGTTGTTGGCAAAAAAGAAAAAAAAAAAAGAAAAAGAGTGTTCCGCTTTTTTTTTTTTTTATCAAGTGTGCTGTTCTATAGAACATGCTCGATCTAGAGTTGCTGCCTTCCGCAGCGACGAAGAAGGCGCACACAACAGATCGCGTGGATAATCGAGCTACGCGATCGCCGGCTGTGGCAGAGCTGCCGCAGGACGCCTCAACTCGCTTCGCGGGCAACTTGGCACACGCTTTCACCGTGTCGTCTTTTGGCTCTGGATCGCCGCTGACGTTGCCTGACTCCGCTGGTTCGGGACGCCAAGCTCTCAACCAGTCCCAGCCGTGTTCGGCGGCGGGCAGCAACAGCCAGCATAGCAGCGCGGCACCACATCAAAACCTCAGCTTTAACGGCAGCGTGTCTGCCAGTGCGGAGCGACGCCAGCTCAACAGTACTTCCGCGCCTTCAATACGGCCCAGAACCAGTGAGGTAACGTCAAACCAGAATTTACGAGGACGCAACGCGTCGTGTAGCACGCATGAGCCGTCGCATCCTCAGCACGTAAAGGCCATGAGAAAGACGTCCACAGCGGCAACCACCGCAGGCGCCGCGACGTCGTCTGTGCGTCCCACGCCGCCGGCGCTCACCTCTTTCGCGGGGATTTCCATGCCCATTAGCGCAGCCGATGAGCGGCAGCTGGGTTTCACGCGGTCGACCACGCCAATGTCACCACCTATTTTCGTCAACACGGCATCGATGCCGAACCCGGCGGCGGCAAGCATCATAAGCCAGACCGGAAGTTCTGCCCTCTCTGTGAATGGTTCCACCCCGAGCTGGGTGGACTACGAGGCGTATGTCCGGCTCTCATCCGCCCTGTTACCGCAGCGCGCACTGCAGGAGCGGGTGGCGCAGCTTTGTTGTGCCTCCACGCCGTCAGCAGACGGGCAAGCGCGACTCATCTGCCTCGACAACGTCTTTGCGTTTCTGCTGTACGGCGGCGCTGTCACGCCTCCCACGACGACGGCGGTGCAACCATCTTTCGAAGCTGGCTCTTCTCTCGCCGCATGCTCAACTGCTCCTGGTGCTCCTACTGCTGTTGCGGACCAGCCGTCGTTTGCCTCCATTTCGTCGTCACCGGCGTTTGTCAGTGACGAGGCCCAACGAATGTGCTTCCCTTTGTTCTGTCTGATTGGCGCTAAGATGTGCGCGTTGGCAGAGCACAGCCGCGCCATTCACTCTATCCATACCGCTGCAACCCCCATGTCTCTGGCGCTGGCGCTGCGTCCGCAGGCGGCGCACCAGGGCGCTGGTGTGTCGGGCACGCGCAAGAACGGCGGGCGCTCGCACATCCTGCTCCTCTTCTCGGAGCAGCTCACTCACGCCTTCCCTGATTTCCCCACCGATCTGCTCTACACCACCAGCCCTAGCGGTCTTGTCGTGACGGCGCCACCTTCAGAGGTGATGCCGTTCTGGCATAGCTGGCAGACAACGCCGCGTGAGGCACGTCAGAACATGTCGTTTGAGTCGCTTTGGAGCGTCATCACGTTGCAGCGTCTTGCCGTGTTGCTGGAGCGATGGGGCGTTTCTCCCGCAGCTGCGATGCAAAAGTGGCATACAACGGCAGCATCGTCAACGACCACTACAGTGAATCTGCCCCACCCGCCAGAGGGTGGTGGAGCGTCGCGGCCCGCCGCCGCCGCCTCACCACGCCAGCAGCTGCTGCTGCCCACCACTAGCTCATATTCTCACCTTTCTCTACACACCCCACAACATGCAGCGGACGGTCGTGGTGCCGAAGCCGCTGTCGCGCCGCTGCCTAAAACGATGTCGCCTCCGGCTGCCCCAACGCCGACCAATTCATCGCCCACGTCGCACAACGCCCGGGCGCAGCCGCCCTACCCCCGGTCTGCGCGTCCGCAACACAGCAAAGACAGCAACCACAGTCTCAGCGTCAGCGGCACCGTCACGTCGAGCAGCAGCAACAACTGGGACCTCGTCGCTTCCCTCAAGGCGGTTGCGCCGACTCGGAACGATTTCACGCCTGCCACCGCGGTGGCGGCGGCGGTGCGGCTCTCCGCTGCGCGCAGTCGCTGCCCCCGCCACGAAGCCGCACTCACCAGCCTTTCCTCTGGCACGCCGCTCGCGCCGGACGGCGCGGACCTGCGAGGCGACGACAGCGCCGAGGAGGGTGAGGGTGGACATCCGTACAACGCCTTCCCTGCCGCCGACTCGAAGGCGGCGCTGAACTGTGGCGGGCGCAGCCCGTATGGCCAGCTGCACAAATACGACGTGCCCTCCCCACCCCGACCTTCGCCGTCGACAACAGCGTTCGACGACGGCAGTGCGCTTTTCCTGCGCTCACTTGCGCGAAGCGGTCCCGTCGCGTCAGTGGCGGCCAATGGAGGCACGACGATGTACGGATGGTGGACCGCAAAGGCTGGGCGGTCGTCGTCGATGTACGTGCCGTCGCCACCAAAGACGGAGCCAGTGCAGCAGCAGCAGCGCCATCCGCACCCGAGTACCGCGGCATCGTTCTCCACGCACACAGAACGGCTGCGGTCCGACGGCGCCTTCACCCTGTTGCCTCTGCGTTCGATGACGGCGGAGACGTGCCGCGGATCGACGGCACTTGCGAGCAAGAGCGACCCTGCCCTCTACCCTTACAACGTGGTTGAGATAGCGCACAAGGCGTCAAAGAAGCACAAGAGGTCTCACAAGCACAGCGGCAGCACAACGCGACACCACCACCGTCGCCATCACAAGAAAGACGCCGATCGCACAGCCGCAGTCGCTGAAGAGGCAGACGTGGAGCAGTCGAAGCAGGCCAGTGCCGCTTCAGATGTAAGTACGACGGAGATGCCAGGGCTTTCATCGAGTTGTGGCAGGGGCGCATCAGGCGGGAGGGACGCCGGGGATGATGGCGTAACAGCTCCGTCGGGCACGCGACCAGAGAACCACAGGAACGCATGGACTGCGCGGCAGCGCACAGAGCAAGTCAACGCTTACGTGCAATCCCTGCTCTCTACTGCTGCTGCTGCTTCTGCACAGAAGCAAGACGAAGCTCACGGCGACGAAGAGAGATTATGTAGTAACGCCAACAGTGTCAGCATGGGCTCTTTCGGAGGGTTATGCGGCGACTGTCACGCGGAGTTGAACGGCGCCGTGACGAGCCCGGCAACGACGACGCCGCTGGACTGCGATCTCCACGTTCACAGCTACCGCAGCAACACGAGCGTCAATGCTAACAGTCTGAACGGTGGTGGGCGGCAGATAAAAAACGCAGGCGACGGCGGCGTCGGTATTGCCTCGCACGCGCTGTCCAACGCCACCCTTGAGTTGGCGAACGGCGCGAGTCAGCCTGTCAGCACAGGCGTGCAGTACGTGCCGGCACCGCCACCGTCAAAGTCGCTGTCGCACTCGCCACGCTCCAATCCGCACACGAGCATCTTGCAGAGTTGGGAGAATAGCATGACCAGTCAGTCTGACTCCGGCTGGCGTGGCGTGGTGACTTCTGCTGCTGCTCTGCCGCACCCCTCACAGCCGTCCCCGCTGCAGCAGCGTCAAAGCGGAGAGGGCGGTGGTCATGCAAATGATGGCGCGGCTCTCATCCCATCCACAGCGTCGTCGCAGTCGCAGTTGACCATCTCCTCTCCGCGCGACGAGGGCGGCACCGTGCAGCAAGAGCAACGACACCCGCTGCACGATCCACAACCAGCACAGCATGCGCGGCACGAGCAGCACGCTGGAATGGCGTCAGAGCTTCCTGCCACCGTCTGCGGAACCGCCCAGGAAAGCGGATGCCCTGCCTCGCCGCCACAGTCGCCCTCCAAAACGGTCTCGCTGTGCTCCGCGATGCCAAACACGGAGTTGCTCCGCACGTTGGACGGCGTGGGCTCCACGGACAAGGCGGTCTTGGTTGTCTCGCACACCCCCGAGCACGGTCTCGTTGTCACGCGTCTGCAGCTTCCCGCTACAACCACTGCGCATCCCACCGGCTGCACGGTGGAAGGCGCGTTGCTGTCCGAGTGTGTGGCTGGGAAGGTGCTTTATGCGGACGGGGCTCCATCCCCGTCCTCGGATTCGCCGCCCTCTCCGATGGTCAAGGAGGAGGAGGAGGAGGAGGAGGCATGTCTGGCTCTGCGACCGGCGCCCGCACATGTTGCTGCCGTGCCTGTTGTCGTGAAGGCCGTTGTGCCATCTGTGTCGGTGCCGTCGCGGCCGCAGCAGAAACAACAAAAACTGCAAAAGCGCGATGGCAAAGCCGTGCCGACGTTGCCTGACGACAGCCCGCTCTCCGAGCCTGCCGGCTTGGAGGCGGATAGCCAGCCAGCCAGTACGGCAAACGGCAGTGGTGAACACACAGAGAGAGTCTCGCCTGATGTCGCCCCTCCAGCCAGGGCTGCGTCGCAGGCGCAGGCACGAACACCATTGCCGCACATGACATCCGAAACGCAATCAGGCAGTGTGCCGCGGTGCCAGAGTATTGCTGCGCAGCTGCGGGGCCTCATCGCGCCGGCTCTGCAGGCGGTGGGCCGCGGCTACTTTGCACGGCGTGAGCTGGGCATCAAGGCCACGCTGCAGAAGATGCACACTCGCAACGCGCGCTTCCACGACGACGCCTTCATCAAGCACGACATCTCACCGTCCACGTCGGCCCACCCCTACCCCGCTACACCAGGGCCGGACGCTGTGGCGATTGCGGTTGTGGCGTCGCAGTCCCTGCCGTCTGCTGTTGTTGTGCCCGCCACTGCGGGCAGCAGCAGCAACACTGCCGCTTTTCCTTCTTCTTGTGCTAGTGGTGGTGGTGGTGGTGGTGTGGCGCTGGCGCCGTCGACGCCGATCCTTCTGCTACCGGCGACAGTGACGGAGTCGAAGCCGCCGCGGAAGACCTACCCGCCCCCGCTGACGGCCTTTACTGCGCCGGAGTCGCCCGCGGCACTGCGGTCGCCAGTGATGCACGGCTCGTTGCGGGTGGCCGGCGCCTCTGCCAGCGCGAGCGCCGGGGAGGCGCGGACAAATGAGTCTTCCTGCCTTGACGCGGCGAAGAGCAGTTCGCTGAAGGACGCGCACTACGCCAATGAACGCGGACTGAATCGCTCTTCCTCGCAGAGCTCCGCGACCTCTTCGCAGCACCCATCGAACTTCTCGCCGGCGCAGCGTCTCTTTGCGATTTACGGCGCACCGGACAACTTCGTGATGGAGAACTCGAGCTCGTCGTGGACGCCGCTGATAGCCGGGCAGAGTGCCGTCACCGCCGTCTACGCCACGCCGCACAACGAGAGCGGGCTGCTGGAGAGCAAGCTGCTGCGCTCGGTGCGAGCCGGGGAACAAAGCCTCGATGCGTCGCACTTCTCCTCCGTCTCCGTGCCCTGGGCGAAGGACGGCGGGCGAGGCAACCGTGACGGGATGATGTCCACGCACACCCTACCACCGCCAAGAGAAAACGGCTCCTCCGGCAGTGGCAGCGGCTACGGCGACGGCGAAGGCTCGACATCGCGACGGTCCAAGCGGAAGGATGGATCGCACTCGATGATCTCGGCTGTGCTGCTCCCGACCACGGACGGCGTCGTGGAGGCGCTGGTGCCATCGCTCATGAAGCCCATCATGATCTCGTCCTGCGACCGCCTCAGCGAGGACGCCTCGTCGCCCGTTCTGCGTGACTCCACGGAGGACTGGCTGAATCTCCTACACAGTCGCCTCGGCGGAGGGGGCAGCTGCACCGTCGCCTTTTCCGACCAGACGGCGAATGGGCCGTCGAACGGCAGCATGGAGAGCAACTCACAGGACACGGCTACCTCGCGCAGCCGCCCTGGTTTGGACAAGCGGCGCCACTCGAACTCGCTGGGCAGCGCGTGGGCGATGATCTCCGCCACGTATGTGCTTCGCCTGCAGCGCATCGGTCGCGGCTACTTGATGCGGTTGCAGTTGGCGCAGCGGTACCGGGATGTGCGGGAAGAGAAACACCTGGATGCGGTGCTGAGGGATGTGCTGCGGCGCGGTTCGCCGCTGACGCGCCCGCTCGCAATACCAGCTGTCGCCGCAGAGGCGGCAGCGGCAGTTGCAGCAGCTGCACAGTCGGCGGCAACGGTCGTGAAGCCACCGGAGACAACGGCGGTAGCGACCGAAGCAGGCTCAAACGATCCAGGACGGAGCGGCGAGGCTAATAAAGGCAACGCGAGCACTGGCGAGAGCGGCGCACACCTGCCTAATGCGGCGACAGGGCTGACATCCGGCATCTCCTCGCGCACGCCCTCACCGCAGTTGCCTGCCGTCTCCGCCACGCCGCAGGGGCCGCTCGATGCCAATGGCGCTGTGCTGAGCAGCCCTCCCTCGCCGCTCTCAGCGGCTTTTTTCGCGCCACCGTCGTCGCCGTTTCAGGTGCCGTCGGAGGGCTGCGTGCCGTCAACACAGTCTTCCGGTTCTGCTTTTGTGGCGGAGGGTCCCCACGAGCACGCCTCGCTGCTTGCGAGCTCGACCTCGGTGTCCAAGTCGGGCAACGGTGCTGCGGCGGTTGCCGCGTCGGCTGCATCGGTCCCCGCGACGGACAGTGGGTCTAGCCGCTTTCGCTACAATTCGCCCTTCGTGACCCCCGACAACTTGCGGTACCTCGTGCCACCGGCGCTGCAGGCCGCGCGGCGCTCGTCGCAGTCACTGGAGATAGCCCAGTCCAACTCGCTCAGCTTGTCCAAAGAAGCCCTGGGATACGGTGTCAGCGGAAGTGCGGCGACAGCCAACGTGGCGACGGCCTTTGGCAACGCGCTGCTGAACAACAACGCGGACGCGAACGGGGCTGCCGCGTGTAGCGCTGGGCCGGCGACACCGTCGCTGCCGCCCTCCGCGTCGCGGCGCCGTGGCGCGGTGTCACCGCCCTCGATGTGGGTGTCTTTCTCCCGCGACTCCTACTCGCCCACGTTAAAGCACGGCGAGCCCGAGTTTCCGGCCGCGGTAGCAGCGAATACGCCGGGCGGCCCTGCCGCGACGGAGGCGCCGCCAGCGAACAACCCACGTGCGAAGATGGTCGAAGGGGTGAATAGACCCTCCACCGGCCATCGCTCACCGCCGCCCTCCGATCCCGAGGCTGCGCGGGCGGTGGAGGGTGCCGTCACGGCTGCGGTTGCGGTTGCTTCTGCCGGTAGTGGCAAGGACCCTCTGCCGCCGGCGGTGACGACGACCACGATGGCTGCTGCTGCTGCCGAGGAGCCACCACGCGACAGCAAAACCAGCCGCGATGGTGCTGTGCAGAGTGTGCCGTCGGAGCCGATCGAGGTGGTGTCACAGCCGCAGCAGCCGCAGCAGCCACAGCTCGCGGCGGGTCCAACTCCGACCTGGAGGACGACCTCCGCCGCGGCCGGCGCGAGCGTGTCCCCGTTAGAAGGCTCGCTGTTCGCGGCGAGTGGGCACAGTGGACGCTCCATGGTCAGTACCAACTCCCTGCCGTTCGAATTCAGCACGACAGCCCACGCCGTCAGCGCGATGTCGCAGGCGGAGCTGATGTTTAGCGGCCGCACGATGGGGAGCATGACGCCGGCACAGTGGACACTGGGCGGGGTGGAGATGGTCGATTCCACCTCCCACTTCGACGACATGGAGAGCGTCAGCGAGGGCAACGAGGACAGCCGTGGCGGCAGCGACGACGACGAGGAGGCAGAGGCGGGCAACAGCAGTGACGAGGACGTCAGCGAGGCGGACGTCTTCAAAAAGGACATTTCACACGTCGAGGAGGGCGGCGCGGAGCCGGCGTGCTTCGGCGCAGCGGCGCACCTCCTGCGCGGCGAGGCAGCTCTGATCACAAAGGACGGTGCACTGTCGCTGCTGCAGCGCGTCGGTCGCGGCTACCTCTGTCGCCGCCACCAGCATTTTCTTTTCATGGTGTCCATTTCCTTTGCGGAGGTGGCACTGCTGCAGCGCGTGGCGGTCGCCTACCTCGCGCGGCGCAAGATGGGGCTGGAATTCCAGGTGAACCGCCTGGCAAAGGAGGAGATGGCGTACTGGGAGCTGCGCAACCGATCCGCGATCAAGCTGCATGCGGTCGTGCGCGGCTTTATTGCACGGCAGCGGGTGAAGCGTTTGCAGCGCAAGCTCTTCACCCGAGTTGAGCTACGGACAGCCTTGGAATTGCCAGATCCCGACGAGTAACGATGTAGTTCGATACCCTGCCGGGAAACAACTAAGAAAGGCAGGGTAAATAACGAAGAAAAAGAAAAGAAAACGAAGGCCAGATATTCACCTTGCTGGCACTGATTCAGAAAAAAAGAGTTGACGCTCTTTTTTCTGTGTTTCTTTTCTTTTGTAGAGTTAAACTGCATATAAGGCTGGCAAGATTCGTGACTCTTGAGCTTCACGAGCTCCCTTACAGTGAGCAGAGAAACTAAAAAGAATAGGGGTGGGAAGCTGTGATGCGCCCTTTTTTACTTCTTTTCCTCCTTTTCTAGTTTTTTTTCTTTTTTGATAAAACGACTTTATGCAGACCTTCCAACTCCTCACTCTGCATCGATTCCAGCTCGTCCTTACCTTTTTGCTTGCTAGTGTAGCTCTTTCCTTGTTCTCGAAGACCCGTAGAACTGAGAAATAAAAAGTAAACAACAACAACATAGACAGACAGACAAACTAGTGAGGCAAAGAAGGCGTTACACCACATGCTGGTGTTTTGCGTAGAACGACCTCCCAGAAATGGGTTACACGTAGGTGTTTCAGTTCGCAGCAAACTGAAATAGATCATTGATACGCTGTTTTACTTAAAAATAAAAATGTGAGAGTGCCTTTCCATTTTTTCTCTTGATTTTACTCGCCTCTTTTTGTCTGTTTCTTCTTACTTTTTTTCTTATTTTTCCTCTTTCTACGCCTTCTTCTTTACACGCTTGACGCCAAAATACTCTTGCCCTTTTTGGTTTCTTTTCGAAGCAGTATTTAATACAAGTAAACGGAAGCTATATTTCTATTTTGTATGGTAAAGGTCCACCACGGGCGATAAAGTGAAGCTATTTTTAACGGGCTAGAAAAGGTAATTAAGAAATAGAGGATAGTAAAATTGTTCCTCATCGAGCTACTCGGAGAGTCAAACGACCCGAAAAAAAAAAAGGAAAGGAGAGATAATCTCAACGTTGTAGAAGAAAAAGTGGTGTGCCTTTAAGCTGCGCTATTCTGTAAATCCACTTATAGGGTAAAACACTTTTTTTTGGGGGGTTTCGACTCTATCGTTTGTCATCTCTCTGCAGGGGAAAGAAACGTGACGCCAACTAAAAAAAGAGGAAAAAAACGAGACGTCGAACGACAGTACGCGTGGTGCTGTGCTGAGCTTTGAGCTTCTATTTTTTTTTTGTTTCGCACAACGAGGCAAAAAAAAAAAAAGTAAACTCGTTGTTTGCTTGAGTGTTATTATCATTGTTTTTTTTTGTATTTTTATTACTGTTGCTATTTTTGTCGTTTTTTTTTTTTAAGCAACGTGGTGCTTTCTTTTTTTTCCCTCTTTTTTTACTGTGTGTAGTTATTAAGTTTGTGTGCTTGTGTATTTATTACATATTGCTTACGGAACAGCTCTTTGGATGGCAGTTTGCGAGACGTCATCCAGACCTTTCGATGTCCCTCCCACCTAGCGACGCCACTCGAGATCACGCATTTAAGAACAGCAACGACAGCAACCCCACCACGAGCGGCGGCGAGAACGACTCTTTCGTTTTTTGCTCCAACGCCGCGACGGTGTCTTCATTAGCTGAAGTTGCGGCCCTGCTGCCACAGCCGCCGCCGAGCGCACATCACGACCACCACCACCACCACCACG
Organism: Lotmaria passim; assembly: GCA_037349495.1. Classification (NCBI taxonomy): domain Eukaryota; phylum Euglenozoa; class Kinetoplastea; order Trypanosomatida; family Trypanosomatidae; genus Lotmaria; species Lotmaria passim. The sequence continues at coordinate 1,168,883 of CP140195.1, forward strand.
ACAAGTACCGCCACCGCTCACCTACGTCGAACTGCGGCAGCACAGGTGACTCTCCGAACGCCGCCTCATCAGCGCCGTTGTCCGCCACCACCGAAAAGCGAGGCAACGCAGGGGAGTACGAGAAGGACACGGCTGTGAGAACGATGCCAGTTTCCGTGCCTAAAGATCCGACGAGTGTCTGCAGCAGCAGCGGCAGCAGCGGCGGCGTGATGGTCAGTGCTGCTGCTGCTACCACTGGTGCAGCAAACACACAGAACACAACGGCGAGCTCCGGTGCACCGCGCCACGCACCAAAGAAGGCACCGAGCACTACGACAGCCGCTGCCGCCGCCGCTGGTGCTGCTGCCATGGCCGCTAGTTCACGCGGTTCCCCGCCGATTCTCATGAGCAGCGGCGGCGGCCCTTCTAGTCCTTCGGGCAACAGTGGCAGCTCCTCCCTCAGCACTGGGTGTGTGCGGTGGTGCATGAACGTCGCCTTGCAGTCCTTTACAGGGGAACCATGGGCCGTCGCCCTGCAGCCCGCTGTAGAGGACGACTTCGTGTTTAACGGGTCGTTTCCCGGCAGCCCGTCCGACTCGAACATCCTGCCGCCCCCGGCGACTCCTGTCCACTCTGCCGCCACGACGACCACCGCCGCGGCCAACAGCATTCGTCAGCAACCGCCTCAGGGCGGCGGTGGCCCAGGCAACAGCACGACGAGCGGCAGCGGCAGCAATCGCAGCTCGCCCGTGCACGGCCCTGGTGGCATGCGCATGAGTCCGTCCATGCTGCGCAGTGGGCTGCAGCTGGCCGCGATCGACTACAGCGAGCCGCAGGTGCAGTACCCGGGTGGCCCGGTGCTGGACGCCTCCATGTTCGGCTATGACCCCCAGAGCGAGGACACCGCCGCGCTGCATCAGTGCGTGCAGGCGGTGAACTGTCCGCCCGTCACCTACGGCGTGGACGACTTGCTTGGCCGCATCACGAACGTCGAGTTCATTGCGGAGCAGAGCAGCCCAGAGGAGACGGCGGCCGGGGTGCCGATGCACTACCGCCTCGCTTCCTCGCTCGAGCCGATGCTCAACGCCACGCTGAACCCCGCCATCACGGCCGTCGTCGACCACTGCGTCAGCGCCATGGTGCTTGTTTTCGGTGCCACGCAAGAGATGAAGCAGATGGGCCTCATCGGGACCCCGGAGGAATGCGGGCTGCTGCCGCACGGCATCCGCACCATGACGGACCGCTTTCTCGAGCGCAAGGAGCAGCAGCAGCAAAAGGCGTCCAGCGCCAACGGCAGCCCCAAGACGTCCGGCGAAAAGTCAGCCAACAACAGCGGTGGCGGCGGGGTCGGGGGCCAGGCGCTCAGCTCACCGCCGCTTCGGCCGTCAGCGGGCCCGTCCTCGCCGCAGGGCAACAGCGGCGGTGGCGACGACGCCGCCTCGGACGGCGATCACACGGACGGCGCGCACAGCCGCTCCGCCACCTCGCAGGCCTACAGCTTCGTCTTCCCCTCCATCGGCTCGCGCCATCACCGCTTCGTGCGGATGGAGTCCACCTTCATCGCCTTCGACTCCACCAGTGTGGTGGATCTGCTCGACCTATCGAATAAGCGCGTGGAACTGGTGCTGAAGCTGGCCCCGCCCCCTACGCCGTCTGCGTTTGAGGAGAAGACGGACGACGTAAACGCGCCATCAAGCTCGTCGGCCACAACGGACTCCTTCGTACTCAACGCACGCGCGATGCCGGTGGAAAACACAAACGACGCCCTCTCTGCGCTCGATGTCGGCCTCGAGAACCTGTCGCGTGCGCTGGAGCTAGCGCTGCTGCAGTCCGAGTCCGGCTCCTCACTGCTATTCTCGTTGACAGCATTCACCGACACATGCCGGTGCGCGACGATGCACATTCTGTGCCTCGCCGAGGACCCGGCGGCGCAGACGTGGCTCGCTTCGACGGTGCAGGCGCGCAGTCAAGCCATCCCGCTCGGTGAGGAGCAGAGCTGGGCCTCGATCCAGAACACGCCGATGCCGCCCCCGCTGCACCACCACGCTGCGACGATGCTCGTGCCGGCGCTGTGCTTCGGCAACATGTTTACCTCCGTCCTCGTCTGCGTCTACAACTCCATCACCGCCCTTAGCCGGTTGAACCGCGATTTGACCTTTGTCGTGACCGGGTACCGCATGCGCACGATCCCACGCGTCACGCTGGCCAGTTCGCGGCGCGGCTTGAAGAAGCTGCCGCCAAGCTGGGAGGAGTACTTCACGAACGACGGACGCCACTATTTCATCGACACCACCACCCAGACCACAACCTGGGAGGACCCGCGCTTCACCTACCAGCAGCGGCTTTCGCGCTCCGGCGGCTCTCCGGGCAGTACGGCGGCCGGCAACAGCAGCGCCGGCTCCGGCCGCGGCGGGGGCCCGCAGCATCGCCCAAGCCGCATCGGACTCGGCAACGGAGACAAAGACTTTTTGGCAAGCCGCCTGCAGCAGGAGCTGCACAGCGGCAGCAGCAACAGCAGCAGCACCAGCAACGGCGGCGGCGGCAGTCCGCTGGTCGCCGCTGGCGGTGCCGCCGCGAAGAGCGCCTCCCGAGCGCAGTCGCCGAGCGCCGTCGCTGCAGCTGCCGCGTCGCCGATATCCATCACGGAGGACGAGCCGCTTGACATTGGCATCGTCGTCGTCGACACGATGTGCCGCCCCCGCGTGCTCATCGGCTCCAGCAGCCCGCGCTTTGCCCAGCAGTACGTGGAGCAGGAGAAGCTTCTACGTGTGAAGCAGCGCGAGCTGGAAAAGGCAATGGAGGCGATGCGCAAAGAAACGGAGAAGAGTCGAATTGCCGCAGCCGCAGCGGTGGCTGCCTCGACGTCGTCGTCGTCGTCGTCCGGCGGCGCAGAGGACACCGACCCCGGCGTGCGGACGGTGACGGCGACGCCGAGCGAGTATGTGCAGACGATTGGTGACCCTGCTGCACCAGCCCGCTCGCCGGACCTACACGACAACGTCCCGCCCTCTCCAGTGAGCGGACTGATCGGGCTGGACGACGTAGATGACGAGGAAGTTTCCTCGCTGTGTCGCAGCAACTCCGCCAACGTCGACGACTTCATCTTAGACGACAGCTCTGACGAGGAGGGAAAGGAAACGGAGGCGCCGCTGTGGAGCCCGGCAGGGACCTCCGCCGGCCCGACACCGTCCGCCACCACCGGCGGCAACGCCGAGGCCCGCTTCTACGCCAATGCACTGCAAGAGCAGGCGGTCGGCGTGGTGGAGATGACGGCCGCCGCGGCGACGGCCTCCGCCGCCAGCTCCGTTACTACCACTCCCCTTATCGGTGCAAGCAGCAGCAGCAACAGCAGTACCAGCGCTGCGCCCGACGACCGAAGCGAGAGCGTGCCGCCGGAGCTGGGCGGTGGGCCTGGTAGTGTGATGACCTCGGTGCCGCCAGATGTGCAGGACTTGGAGTCGCTGGTGGACGAGTTCACCAACTTCTACCGCAAGGCGTACGCTATGCAACAGCGCATTCTGGAGCTTGAGGCGGAGCTGAAGACGTACAAGACCGCCACTCCCCGTTCGGAAGGAGCGCTTCTCTTGACGCCGGCTCTCGCTGCCGAGACGAACCGCCCGACTGGTGAAGTTGTGCGGGAAATGCGGAAGGCAGTGGCTACATCGCCGTCCGCAGCGGTCCGGAAAGCGGTGCTTCCTCTCCTGGCGGACGCGGATGCCGACTCAACCCGAGACAGCTGCATTGTCGCTGCGTTTCAGGAGGCGCTTCGCCTCGCCGCACAGTCTTCCCGTGAAGCTTGAAAAGCACTGACTGTCTCAGAGTATTCTGTTTTTTTTTTTTTTTTCTTTCTTTCTTGTGCTGTCTTTTTTTTTTTTCTTCTTTTCTAGGCTCAGGCTTGCGGCTTGTGATAAAGCCCCATTCACTGATAAAAGTCTCGTTACATGAGCCCTCGGCGTAATATGAAGGGCGCAATGTGTAGTGGCTGCGGTCGGCGCTCCCATTTTCTTCAATCGCATCTACATATCTATACATATATATATATATATATATTTATCTATATATATTTATATTTATATATTATATATGTGTATATATCTATATACATATAAAGATCTAAACAAATTGATGGCAAAGGATGCGCTCCTACTGTGTCTTTTTTTGTCCTTTCTTGTGTTATTGAGTTGTTTATTGCTCTTTTTTTTTTTTTTTACTACTGTGTCTGTGTGTATGTCTGCATGTGTGTGCGCTTGGTTCACAGTTTTCATTTCTTTGACCTTTTTTTTTTTACATGCATTTTTTTTTTTTTCTTAAACTGGCTTCTTTTTTTTCTCTTCACATTTTTTGATGGCAAGCCATGAATGCCATTGTCGCGAGGTGTTTTTTTTTTTTCTTTCTAGTCGGAGAAGATAGGCACGCTTGTCTCCGTTTGTTTGAAAAGGAAAAGAGACTGCATACGTACTTTTTAAGGATTGCGGGGAAGAAAAAGAGAGTAGTGTCTTCGTTCTACACGCTAGGTCTTGTGTTCACTCTCTTCGATGACTGTTCTCACTTTTCTTTTTTACTGCTGTTTTTTTTTTCTTAATTTACGTTACGACAATTAGAGCCAACCACATTTTTTTTTTCGCAAGACAATTTCATTAAGGCGCGGGTGACTAAAAACGAATTTTTTTTTTTTGAAAAGGTAACTATAGAGCTTTCATGAAAATACTTGCACGCGCTTAATCGTTTTTTTTTTTTTTGTATTTTACTTGCAAGTTCATGCTTTGATGACGTATTTTCTTCCATGTTAGTTCTTCCTATTACTGTCCTTTTACCAGTAGAAGCGTTTGCCACTTTTTTTTTCTTGAGTGCCCCCGAAGCGTCATAACGTTATTTGCCGCATCGCACCATCCCCTTTAACGGTTGACTCTTTTCTCTAGTTTCGTATGTATTGCTCAGTTTCCCGCTTCTAACGCACGTGCTAAGTAAGCGAGTAATAATAATCTCTTTTTTTTTTTCCCCTTCACTGTTCGTGGTCGACCTCATTCTCTCGTTTTCTTCATTTGTCGTTACTGCACACTGGTGCAATGACCCATCATCTAGTTTTCGCTCTCTTCGTTTTGTCCTTTTTTTTTTTTTTGGCACCTCACCTCACATGTTCTCCACAATTTCTGCTCTCTGCTTCTCCCTTTTTTGTCCTCTTTTTTTTTTTTTGATTATCGGCTTTGTTTTCGGTACTCTTCTATTCCCTGGAACGTACATGATGGTTTTTTACTCTTTGGAAAGGAGCAAGGACTTTATCGGAGGGGAGGAGGAGGAAGAAAAGAATTCACTGATGTAGCGCAGTAGCTGCTTTTCACCGTGTGTATATGCCGCCACCTCTATATAATCGTCTTCGCAATACCCAGACACGCACACACTCGCACATTTATACTAAAATGAACCCGCTGACGTGACTTATTTTTTCTGTTTGTTTCCGCTGCCATGAGTCTCATGGTTTTGTGTGCGCGGCTTTTTTTTCTTTTTGCTCTTTACTATTATTTGCGTTGTTTGTATTGATGGTGGACATAAAGCAATCGCCTCTTTTTTCTCAGGTATATTTCTTTTCCACGTCTAAGCGCTTTTTTTTTTTTTGACACTCAAAGGACCTACAAGTTTTTTTTTTTTTGCCAACGACAGCTTTCTGTGTGTAATGTGCGTGCGCGTTTCCATGCCTTCTCGCATCCCCTTTTCTCACATTTGACACCTAATTTTGATGGTCTCCAGTTTTTTTTTTTTTGCTTCGCGTATTCTTATGGTATACACGGCACGGCTCCCCCGCTTCACATATTTTCGTCTTGGTTTCTTTGGTTTCTCCTCCCTTTCTCCTCTGCCTTTCGCCTTCTAGGAGCGGAGCGCAGAGGAGAGAAAAAAAAAAAAAAGCAACAACTCCTGCTTAGCCTTTTCCTAATTGATGGTCATTGTTTTGCGTTAATACCCTTTTGTGTAAGTGCTCTTTTTTTTTTTCCATGGGTCGCAGCAGCTTTTGCTTCTTGATCAGCTCGTTTTTTTTTTTCGGGTTTTCAAGACGACAAAGGCTGCAGGTACGTACGTGTGCGTTGTTCTCCTCTGTCTTTTCTGCACACTTCATCGAGTCATTGTTCTGCTGCTTTTGACACTCTGTACCCAGTGCTCATTTCTTATTGTTATTGTTTTTTGTGTGTGACATCGTAAGCAGCAAACTGATAATGCGTCAACAGGGTTTATGATTATTATTGTTACTGTTAGGCTAGACGTCGTGCCGATGAAAAACGATGAGAAGACTCGCAGAAGAAAAAAAGCTGATCTCTGTGTTTTTTTGTCTGTTTTTTTTTTTTTTGTGATCACTGCAAGAGCAATTGCGGTTGTGTTGTTAATGGCGTTTCTGCATGTGTGTTTGTGTGTTTGCGTAAATGGAGATGAATTAGTTTTTTTTTTTTCAATGAAGAAAAAACACAAACTGATGCAATGTGTAACGCTTCATTAGTAGCTGAACTGAATGTGCAGCCAAGAGAAAAAAGAAAGAAAGAAAGGAACGAGTTAAAGCCAATGTATGTGCGTACTTTCGCAGAAAGTGAACAGTAGACAAATTTTAGTTCTGGCTTTAGTTAGCTTGAGCTAGGATGTGCCTTTCTCTCCAGACCACGAAAAGGCCTCTCATTTTTCTTTCTTACTCTGCGCTTTCGATCTCCGAGCACGCGTCTCCACGCTTCGCGGTCTCAGCCGGAGGAAGGAGAGTGGGGGAATGAAAAAACTCTTAGAATACCTGCTGAGCTCAACAGCGGAGGTCACATTAGAAAGTTCTTCTCTCCCATTCCGAGCTTTGTGTCCTTTTTTCTTCTCTGTTTCCTTGCGACACGGTGCTTCTGCGATGACAGGGAAGCGTAATGGGCCTCAAATCAGAGTTGATATGCAAAAAAAAAAAAAGAACAAGTCTCAAGTTCTTGCTTTCTGTCTTTGTACTGGTACTGCTTCTGCCTTTTTTGTCTCTTTTCTGTTACTGTGTCTCTATTCAGAATTATATCTGCTCATCACGTCTCTTAGCTGTAAAGGGATACAGTTCTTTTTCCTTAACGCTCATTTCACGAAAGAAGGCACGACTGCTACTTGCCAGCCGCTGCTTTTCTTCATCCCTTTTTCCTCTCTGCATCTGAAGAGTAAGAACATAACTCTTTCCCACTGTGGGAGATATTAAAAATCGAAATCTGCGCGACGTGAGGATGCACGCACTGTCTCGCGACCTGCAACTCTACGCCAGCGGCAAGCGACGGCGGCCGGTGCTAAATTACGAGCCCAATATGACGGCCATCTCCGCGCAACTGAGAGAGCTGTTCGAGGCGTCCTCCTGCGACCCCGAAACAAGCGAGTTTCTCGCCAAGTCGCGTGATGTGAGTCTGTGGAAGCTGATGGTGTCCGACTTTCTAAGCCTCTTCCTCTCCCGCACCACCGCACATGGGTTGGTAGGTCGCGGAGGCATGTTTGTGTTTTCAACTGAACAGATCCGTACGTTGCTGCGGCCTCCGCACACGCCCGCCTCTGCACCGCTGCCGCCGTCCTTCCAGTTCGACAGTTTGCTGGACATCGGCGCCGGCGATGGCGGCGTGACGGCAAAGATGCAGCCGCTGTTCCACAGCGTCTACGCGACGGAGTTCTCGGCGTCGATGCGGTGGCGGCTGCGTCGCCGCGGGTACGAAGTTCTGCCGTACGAAACGCCGTTTGTAATGGACCCTGCGGCGCAGCCGGTGGAGCGGCGCTATTTCGACGTCATCGCGTGCAACAACGTGCTGGACCGTGCTGACAAGCCGGCGACGCTGTTGCGCGAGATGCGCGACTCGCTGAAGCCGGATGGGCTATTGGTGCTGGCCGTGGTCCTGCCGTGGTGTCCATTTGTGGAGGACGGTACACGGCAAAAGACGCCGTCAGAGCAGCTGCCCATGAAAGGCGGGGAATGCTGCAAGGGGGCCAGCTATGAGGCGTCTGCGTGTAAGTTGTTCGAAAACGTGCTCGTTCCCATGGGCTTTGAGCTGGTGCGGTGGACACGGCTGCCATACCTGTGCGAGGGCAACCTGCGCAACGAGTATGCGCTGCTCAACGACGCTGTTTTTGTGCTGAAGAAGAAAGTCGATCCCACCTAGAGGTGGGCGACTTGGGTGTGTTTGAGGAAGTGCCTCTGACTGTTTTTTTTTTTTTTGCAAAGGATATGCGCGGTGTTTTTTTTTTTAACGGTTGCTTGTGTGTGCGTGTTAATGCTATGGCATGTTTTTTTTTTTTCCTGTTCGACTCCACTCCTCGGTTTCTTTTTTTTATTTTAGTGCTTTGCTTCTGTACACCTTCCTTACGAACACAACGACTTTATTTTTGGTGGCGCTATTTTCACCTTTTTCAAAATGACTCAAGTTTCTGCTTTCTATATCTTCTACGTGTACTGCTTATCCCTCCTCAACTCTCCTTCAACGTCCTTCCAATTCCGTTAGCAAGGAGCGCAGCGTCCTTTCTTCTCCCTTGTTTTTTTTTTCCCCTCTACTATTCCTCTTTTTTGTTGTTGTTGTGTTTTCTTTCTGGCCTAGAAGTCAACGTTTTTTCGTTTTACTTCTAATCGCCGTATTTCGCCGGAGAAAAAAAAAGGAGGGAGAGAGAAAAAAAGATGCAGCTCCGTATACCTGTTTTGCTGCAGGTTTTCGACGCGGGACACCTCGCTTGTATTTTCTACATTTATGTTCATTCTAGGAGCTTTTTGGAGTAATGTCGTACCGCTGGCGGCGTCGTGGACACTTTTTGCAAACTTCAACGGTGTTACCTTCCCAGTTCAAGAACGCTAAAAAAAGAGAAAGAGAATCGTATTCAACCTCAAAGCGAAATGCGCTGTACGCTGATCCTGTCTTTTTTTTTTTTTCAAGGAGTAAAAGAGGCTACGTAAGATGACATTTTTTTTTTTTTGAGTTCAGAAGGTCTGTTTGCATTGTTTTTGTTGTTGTTGTTTCCTGGTTACTGGAAAAGGCAGTAACTTCAGCTTCTCTTGCATGTGCTGACCCTATTTATAATCGCTCTTTCAATCAACCCTTCCCCACTTTTTTTCTTTTCGAATCAATTAACGTTTGCCCTGCTACCATTGTCATCGCCTCTTCACATTTACAAATATCCATGATAATCAAAATAATGATAAACACACACACATACACACGCACACGACATCGCACAAATACACACAAAACAGCAACGAAAAAAGAAAGAAAGCATTTTTTTTCTTTGCTCATTAATGGCAGCCCCACCGATGCCGCCTGGCAAGATGCCGCCGCGTCCGCCAGGGATGAAACTGATGCCACCGATGCCTCCAGGCTTCAAAGCCCCCGCGTTGGGTGGTGCGCCACCGTTGCCGCCCGGTGGCCGCCTGCCGCCTGCTCCTCCGGGCATGAAACGCCCTGGTCCTCCTCCGATGCCGCCAGGGATGGCGAAGCAGCCGCCCACGGCACCGCCCGCTGGCCCGCTGCACCCTCGCTACCCGGTGCCTCCCGGGCAGCCGGGCAGCCACAGCAGCAGCGGCGGTGGTCCGCCATCTACGGCGGCCACGCCTCCAGCGTCTACGCCGTCCCCGCAGTCGGCAGAGGCGTCGCAGGCGCCGCGGTACTTAGTGCCACCCGGTGCGGGGGGCAGCGTGCCGGAGGTGCCGACGCTGTCGCCAACTGCCATGGGTGCCCCGCCTCCATCTGCCAGGTCGCACTATCCTCCTCCGCCGCACCGCCACGGCGGTGGCTACGGTGGCCCTTACGAGGGCGGCTATCAATCCCAGATGCGGCGCGATGACTACGAAGGCGGTGGTGGCCATTACGACAATCGCCGCTACGGCCGTGGTGGCGGGCGTGGGGCGTACAACTATCGTGGTGGGTACCGCGGCGGCTACGAGCGCTTCCATCATCAGCAGGAGCGCGGCCGTTTCCACGGCGCCCACCGCCGCGACGAGCCGCAGGAGAACCCGCCGATGCGGGAGGCCACCAACACGGTTTGGGTCGGCAGCTACGATCCTGCCTTCCACTCTCCTGCGATGCTGTGCCGCGCTTTCTGGCCTTTTGGTCGTGTGATGCAGATTGCCGTGCACGATGGCAAGTCGTACGCCTTCGTGCACCTGCGCCGCACCGAGGAGGCGAAGGCGGCGGTGGAGGCGTTACTGCAGAGCCGCGAGCTGGGCCCTGCTATCTTCAACTTCAGCAAGCATCACGACTACACGGAGGAGGAGATGAACCTGCCGCACGACCCGAACGTCGTCGAGGATCCGCCGCTGGAGGAGCCGCCTCAGCGCCACTATCATCAGCAACAACAGCAGCAGTATCCATCACCACCTTCCCAACAGTACCAGCCCGGTTCTCGTCGCCCGCGTGAGCCGGAGGAGCTGGAGACGCGGGACTTCCGCGCCGCCCGGGACGGCGAGACACCAAATCCACCGCCTCAGCCGACGTCGGCGCAGCCGCCGCCACAGCGCCGCGCGCGTGGCGAGCGCGACGCGAAGGAGCCATCGAATGTGCTGTGGCTGGGCAACCTCGTCCCTTTCATCTCAAATGAGAAGCTGGTGGAGATATTTGAGGTTTTTGGCCCAATCTCGAACGTTTCTCGTCTTTCGCGGTCGAACATGGCCTTCCTCACCTACGACACGGTGGAGCAGTGCACCATGGCACTGGAGACGATGAAAGGGCGACCCATTGAGGGGGTGATGCTCAGCATGAACTACGGCCACGATGCGCAGAACTCGGGCGAGGTCGGACGTGACGGCGACGGTGGCAGCGGGGCGCCAGGCGGCTCTGGCGGCAACAGCAGCGGCCACGGCAACGTCCCGCTCACCGCGGACGGCATCCCTGTTAACGAGGTACCGACCAACATCATCTACCTCGGCAACCTGCCCTCCGACGCGGACGCGCAGGACATCGAGAACCTCTTTCTGCCCTTTGACGGCTTCATCTTCAGCAAGTACGTGGAGGCGAACAACATTGGCTTTGGTCATTTTGATAGCATCGAGACGGCACGCGTGGCGCGAGCGGGGCTGATCAACGCGACAGTGAAAGGCAGCCCCATTCGCGTCAGCTTCGGCAAGCAGAATCACTCCTTCACGATGGCGGACCGGCGCCGCATCGGGGAGCCGGCTGCTGGTCTGACCGGCGGTGGCTTGGGTGGGGAGTTCAACCTAGACGCGATGATGCGGGGCCCTGGTGGCCAGCTGGACGGTTCGAGCGGTGCGTTGGTGGCCGGCGCATACGGCACTGCCGGCGGGGCACTGTCGCTGCCAGCGATGGGTGCTGGTGTGGGTGCGGTGGGCGGCGCGAACGGCAATGTGTACACGAAGGTGCGACCCCCGCCCGAGATGACGCTGGACAGTCGGCTGCAGTCGTTACTGGCCAGCACCTACAACAGCTGCGGCGCCAATGGGCTCGAAATCAGTCCGAGCCAAGTTCAGGCGGTGTGTCTGATGGTGGACAACTGCGTGGGCGAGTCGTCGTACGAGACGCTGCGCGAGGCCCTCTTGCTCTACTCGCCCCTCCGCTCCGTGCACGTCTTCAACGTGGTGGCGAAGCGGATGAAGGAATTCGCCGATGACCCTCACAAGCGACTGCTCGTGCTGTACGCCACCACTCACGTGGTGCTGAGCGCCAACACCGAGTACGTGCGCTTCACCGAGGCGGTGCTGAACGCTTTTCTGATGGTGCTTCTGGTGGCGAGCGAAGGGCAGACAAGCAGCGGGATGGACCGACTCACGTCGATTATTGAGAGCCTGCAGCAGCACCCGTTTATTGAGAAGAAGTCAAGCGCCGGCAAGGAGTACGAAGAGGAGTTCCGCACGCAGTTGGAGGATATTGCAAACCGTGCCAAAGCCGAGCAGGACCTCCGCTCGTTAGTAAACAGACGCCGTCGTCGTGATTAAAAAACAAAAAAGCAGGTCTTTCCATTGCCGTTACTTCTAATACTACCGCAGTATTCTCACCACTTCTCTTTGTTTCACGTTTACGTTTTTTTTTTTTTCAGTCTCTTTTTTTCTGTTGTTTTGTCACGATGCGCTGCTGGGTGGCCCATATTAAAAAAAAAAAAAAAGCTGGCTTTTTTCCTCTCTTCCTCAAAATTGTAAGTGCGCGTGTATGTAGGGTGCGTTTTGCGGAGTCAAGTTTAAGTATGATTGGTAGTATGACTAAACAGGTTCTTCTTTTTTTTTTTTCGTTGTAAAAATTCCGATGCGTAAGCAGGTGTACATGTCTCCATGCAAAATATGTGTCTGTGTCTTTCTCTCTCGCACCACTCCATGCTCTCTTTTTCTCTTCACCGGTGTGAATGTGTGTTGTTACCTGCAGTTTATGCCACGTGTTCCATCCTTCTTCCTTCGTGTTGGACGTGGCATGCTTAGTTCTTTAACGCGACCACTGCACTGGCTTCTCGCCTGATGTAGTCTGAGTAGTGTGCTACCAAGAGATTGTTGGTGGTTGCGTTCTACGCGTTGGTGAGAAAGAAAGAAATAAACAAAAAACACGAAGAAAAAAAAACGACAACTGCGGTAACAACAGGATTTCAGCAAAAAAAAAAAAAAGAACATAAGTATCCTCCTTGCTAATCGCAGTAAATGCATGTGATCTCTTCTCTCTTTCTTTCTCTCCGACATGGTCTCTCATTCTTCATGCTATTGCGCTCTGCTTGCGCGACTGGGTTTTTTTTTTTTAGAGCTCTTGCCTATGCAGTAACGATCTACTCCATCTCTCTTAATGTAGTCATACTCTCTCAGTTCTACATATATGTGTAGAAAAAACTCGTTGTTATGATTGACTTTATGCAGTAATTGATGCGGGCAGTGTACCACTGCTACGTGCTCGTTTCTGGTCGTCCCTCAACTTCCTTTTTTTCTTCTCTTTGAATCGAACTCACGCCTCTATGTCGTGTGAAGCACCAGGGTCACCGTTTGTAAGTCGACCGCGACCCCTTTTCCATCGACATGACAAATCCCTTCTCAAAAAAGAAAAAAAAAAAGTTACTATGCGGATAGCTACGCATGTCTGTGGTTCTTTTGCCGTTTTTCACTGTTTTGCATTGAAGTACAGTAAATCGTGGCACCTCACTTTCCCCCTTTTTGCACGCAGTGCGCTGGTCCTATAGAGGTGGTTGCCATCAAGGCTGTACGAGAAGATAGAGCTTCCAATCATACGGGCTTGAAAGCGCCTTCCAGTGCAGGCTTTCACCAAGATGCATCAGTACAGCGACGCCATCTCGCAACAAGTGGTGGTGCCTGCTGGCGATGTCAACGAGATCATTGTTGTCGTCACTTCTTTTTTCCTGTTGGTTGTTTGCTTCCAAGATGAACTTAAGTAGAAACAGAACCCGCAGCTTTATTAAGCAGGAGTATGATAATGATGGTGATGTTGAGATGGTCAGCTTTCACCAACCAACTTCTTTTCTCTCACAAAATAGAATGATGAAGTCAAAGTGAAGAGCGAGATAGGCTTCTGATAGAGGTGGCTTTGAGTTTTGTGTGTGTGATGTGTGTGTTTCTTTGCAGTTTTGATGTCGGTGAAGCATTTGAATGAGGCCAAAGAGTGGAACTTCTGTTTCACACACCTAGCGCACGCTGCATCAGTACAGCGACACCATCTCGCAACAAGTGGTGGTGCCTGCTGGCGATGCCAGCTAGATTTTCGAGTGCTACTAAGCGCTCTGCTGCCTTTGCCTGCTTTGGGCAGAGCCCCGGCTCTTTTTGTTGTTGTTGCTCGCTCTTTGTTTTTTGTCTGCGCTCAATGAGCTGCGCTTTGTGATGAATGAGTTGAAAAAAAAAAAGTGTTTCTGAGTGTACTTTGATTGCTTCATGAAATCCAGCCTTTTCATCTATGAACCCTTTAACTCTGAAGGCGAAAGTAACGCTGTATTGGTAAATGTGTGCTTTTGAGTGATTTGCTGCCTTTCATCTGTTTAGCTGCCCGTGCGTCTGTGTGTGCTTGTGCTTGATAGATTGGAAAGAAGCCGATTTCACGCGCTGCGTTTCAGTAACAAAAAGTGACCTTAAGCAGTCTTACCATCAACTAGCAGAACAACAACAACAACAACAACAACAACAACAGATAGTAAACAATCAATAACCAGCGGAGGCAATGCGTTCTTTGGGTAGAAAAAAAAAAACTCTTTCCTATCAGTGACTTCAAAGTAGATTGTGTGTGTTGCGCTTCTCTCTTTATGCACAGCCTAGGCACTAAGGTGAACTTTGCCTTGCTTCGCTGCAAATCAAAAGAGAGAGAACACGCATACACACACACACAAAAAAAAAAAAAGAAACAGCATATTCAGCTGTTTGCGTTGCGTCTTTTCTTCCCTCTCCGACAACAACAACAACAACAAAAAGCCCCCCTTCTTTCTTCTCTTCCCCATCTTCCTTTTTTTTTTATTATCGTCTTTTTCATTTTTATGCGGCGCTCTTCTTTTTTTTTTTTTGTCGCTGTTGTTTTGCCTGCTCTCACGAGAGCTTTTTAAATCTACTCTTCTTTTCTTTTTTCGTGTTTTCCACACCTTTGAGTTACCCGTCTCTTCACCTCTTTTTTTTTTTGTTTCTATTTCGCAGCACTTTTTCGTTTGGCGGAGTGGCCTGCGTTTCTTACACGCACACGCACACACACACACACAAACACAAACTCACAAAGGGGAGGACAGCACTGACCAGGGGAAAACGCCATCCTTCCCCCTCTCCCTCAAAAAAGAAGACCTAACAAAGTGAGGTGAAGAGAGGCTTGTTTTCTTGCTGAAAGAAAAAGAAAAAGAGAAATAGTTTTAAAAACAACGTTTAACACGCTTCACAAACGGAAATACACCGTGCTTTTGCTAGCCACTTGCTTCTTTCTAGTGCCTCAAGCAGTGAAAGTGTCGCCCGATTCAACCTTTAACTTCATTTTTTTTTTTTTTTGATTTTGCTCCGGTCATTGTCACAGGGGCAGTTCCTGTTTTGCTAGCAGACAGAAGTACCACCACCCCCAAGAGAGAAGGAAAAGAGAAAAAAAAAAAAGGAGACAGAAAAGAAGAAACACAACCATGTTCAACAACCAGGAGAAAAAGGGCGCTAAGCAGGCGGTTAACGTCAAGGCGGGCACGGAGCGACGTCAGCGTCAGCTCATGTCCGTGCGCCACCAGAAACACAGTGAGGTGATGAAGCACCTCCGCGCGGAGGGCGACGACGTAGAGGCGTCCAGTGCGCCGCAGGTGACCAACCCAGAGGACGTCTGGTCCTACGACTCGCACTCGACTCCAGCCTCGGTGCCTATCTCGCTGTTGCCCGTATTGGTGAACATGTGCATGAACGGACCGACTGATCGCGAGGTCTTTCAAGGCACGCTGCTCATCCGCAAGATTCTCTCCGTGGAGCGGGACCCTCCATACGACGCGGTCACCTCCAGCGGCGTCGTGCCGCGCCTCGTTTCCCTGCTGGAACGCAACGACTACCCCGAACTGCAGTTCGAGTCCTCCTGGGCGCTCACCAACATCGCCGCCGGCACCTCGGAGAACACGATGATGTTGGTCCACTGCGGCGCCATTCCGCGCTTTGTGGCGCTGCTGGCCTCGCCCAATGCGGACTGCCGCGATCAGAGCGCGTGGGCCATCGGCAACATCTCCGGCGAGGGGGCGGGCTGTCGCGACGAGGCGCTGAACCACGGCGCTATGGTGGCGCTACTGAACGTGTTGAGCGTGCGTGACCAGCCGATCCACGTGCTGCGCAACGCGACGTGGGCGGTGTCGAATTTGTGCCGCTGCAAGCCCCTCCCGCCATTGGAGAAAGTGCAGATTGCCTTGCCTACGCTGGTGGACCTGCTGAACAGCGATGACGACCAGCTCATCGTCGATGCCGCATGGGGCATCTCTTACATCAGCGACGGACCGAAGGAGCGGGTGCAGGCGGTTCTCGAGGCTGGCGCGATCCCGCGCGTTGTAGAGCTGCTCTCGGTGCCGAGCACGAACGTGAAGCTTCCGGCTATGCGTATTGTCGGCAACGTGTCGGCCGGCACGGATGAACAGACACAGGTTATCATCAACAGCGGTGCGCTGCCCGTAATGGGGGAGCTGCTGCGCCACCCGAAGCGCGCGCTGCGCAAGGAGACGTGCTGGACCATTTCCAACATCGCCGCTGGCCAGACTTACCAGATCGAGGCGCTGGTAAACGCGAACGTGTTCCTGCCAATTCTTGACTGCCTCAGCGCACCGGAGTTGGATGTGAAGAAGGAGGCGGTCTGGGCAATTTCGAACGTCTCTTACTGCGGCTCCGTGGGCCAGGCGAAGTACCTGGTGAACATCGGCGTCATCCCGCCGTTGTGCGAGGTGCTGCGCACCTACGACCCGAAGATCGTTACTGTGGCACTAGAGGCCATACAGCGCTTGCTGCAGCTCGGCGAGGACGAGAAGAAAGCCGGCACAATGGAGGAGAACATCGTAGCGAAACAAGTGATGGAGTGCGGCGGTATCGATTCGATCGAAGCGCTACAGACGCATCGGGACGAGAAGGTGTACAATCTTGCTTTGCAGACCCTAGAGGCCTTCTTCACGACCGAGGAGGAGGAGGCGGGCGGCATTAATGATGGCATGGGTGCCGGCGTGATGGACTTTGCGATGTCGAACAACAGCAATAACAACAACAATAATGCGATGCAGCAAGGCAACGGCATGTTTAACTTTTAGTGATGGCAAAGGAGAATCCGTGCTGCCTCAAATTATAGAGAGTACCGGCTCCATCAGCGGAAGCGGTAGCGCGTGCGCTTTGTGTCTTTTATCTTACTTTTTTTTTTTTCTTCTTGTTCCTGTCGGCGCTTTTCTTGCCTGTTTTACCTCTCTCTCTCTCTCTTTTTTTTTTTGCCTCATGCTCTCGTTGACAGCTTTGGCTACTCGAGTGAGAATTGCCTTGCAGCAAAGCGTGGAGATGCGTTCACGGTTTTTTTTTTTTCCCTTTTGCCTTTGTTGGTGTGAAGTGGCGCAGTGGCGAGTTAAGTTATATTATTGTTGTTGTTTGTGATTGGCGCTTGTTTTTAGATGGGATGGTGGCTTACGTAATCACCGACGTCACCGTGCGCGGAGTCGGTGACGCAGATACGTGGAATTGGATAACGATTAAAAAGCCAGAGCACAGGTGCACTCAGACTTCAGCTTTGATCACCTCTCTCTTTTTTTTTTTTTTTCTCTCATCTTTTTTTTTTTTTTTTGTGCTGTGCCTGTGCTTGCACGTGCTAAATGTGAGACCGCTGATCTAAGCTCCTTTTTTTTTCCTTCAATTCTGTTTTTCCTCTTTCTTTTGTATTTAATCGTACGGTAATACTGTGAACAAAAAAGTACACGCATGAAGCACAGAAACGGTGATACACGTAGGTCTTTTTTTCCTTGTGTTCTTCCTTCCCTTTCGATTTCGATATCTACTTCTGATGCTTGTGTATTTCCTCTGTGGAATCAAGTGGAAGATACCTCCTGCAACAATACCATATTCAGGTTAATGAAGAGAAAATTAAAAAAATAAAATGAAAGAAGAACTATGTATGAGAAGAACAGACAAAACTGGAGGACGTATGTGACTGGCCCGTGGAACAAGGGGGGTGGAGGGGGGAGAACCAGTGCACGCCGGGCTTCAGCGTTAAGACCGAGGGTGGGTTGCGGGCTTGTCATTCTGACAAAGGCTCCTGAAATAGAAGCTTGGAAGGCTTGTCTTTTCTAGACTTCGAGGGCTGAGACTGCTCGACAAGCCCGTTCATACTGAAGCGTGCAGATTTGTTTGATTCGCTGATCACGCTAGCTTTATCGTTTGTTCAACTTGCAGGCAAGTTGCATTGAGAGGAAAGGAAGTTCAATCGAACAGCTGTTTGCCAACGCCAGGAGCTTTATTATTGTTATTATCTGAAAACAGTGGAAACAACGTTAAGGCTGTGTGCGGCAGAGGGGGTCTGTCGATGTCAAAATCACTTCAGCTCATCTTGCTCTTTTACTTTTTACTTTGGTCTTACCGTCATGAGGAGCTATTGCTCTTCTTTTTAAACACATACACATCAGCTGTCTAACAGTTATTTATCACACAGAGAGTCTCTCTCTTTTTTTTTGTTTTGCCGTTGCTCATGACGCATTCCCTCCTTCACATTGTGCGGAAGCTCCGCACGTTCAGCTTGACGGCGAGTTGCCGTAGCCATCCCTTTGCGTGGTATGCTGGCATATATGCAGCCTTTGTTAGTTGGGCTAACTACGCGCAGTACAAGCGGCTTGCTCCCATGTTCCCCAAGTACGAGCGCTACTTGAAGGAGGAGGGTGGTCGGATGCTAGATGCCAAGCGCCAGGAACTTGCAGAGGTTAGTCGTTACAACAACATGGTAGGTACTATGCGCCGCGACATCTCTGGAAAGTGAGAATGCGTGGTCCGAAGAATGCAGTTGGCGTCATTTGTGCAAACGACGTCGCATTACGCTTCTCAAGCCTCTTGTTTGTTTTTTCCCCCTCTTGTTCACATTTGCTAAGCCTATTGTTTTTTTTTTCCCATTTCTCTTTTTATTTTCTTATTGTCATTGGGTATTTTGTTTGCTTGTTGTGCAGCTGTAGGAAGTGTGTTTTACTGTGGCAGGTCTTGCATTATTCAAGAGAAAAAAAAAGAAAAAAGCACATTTTTTTTTTAAACTGTACCTTGTTCTCTACGTTCGTGGAGGTTGGCGAGGTCTTTTTTTTTTTCCTTGACACTTCATTTCTTTCAGCAGAATTTGTGTCATCATAGGTCAGAGAATGAGCAGTATAAGCTTTTTCGGCAAAGCCAATGAGGGACGCAAAGCCAGCTAGAAATGTTAGATGAAAAGCCACACATGACGGTTTTTCTCTCTACTATGCGCAGGTGTTCCTTTTCCTCTTCTATCTACGTGAGCAAACCGAGAAGAGCTGGCATTTGTCACCCAGCCTAGAAGGAGCAACAGAAGAAAAATAATAAAAACACTCTACACAAATCGAGGTCTTTAGCGCTCGAGTTTTTTTTATTATTTTCTTCGGCTACCATGAAGGCTATGTCGCTGCGCGAGCTCGTCGTGCTCTTCGACACGCAGCTGCAGCAGCTTACTTTAGCGAATCTCGTGAGCGGCTTCTTTCCCACTTACACACTCGTCGTTTCTCTGGCCACCACCATTGTCTGCGCCTCCCTTGCTCTCGGCACGAGCGCCGCAACCGCGTCGTCGCCGAAGTTATTCTCGAGCTTCGCCTCTTTCGCCGCCATCTGCATCATAGGGACGATGACCACGACGTTATTCTACCGACTGACGGGTGGCCGTTTTACGTACTCGTTCCGTTCCACTGGCAATGTGGTGGACTGGCTCGTTGACGCGATTTCTCGCCCTCTTGCAGAGGACACTGCGGTGATGCTGCTGTCACCAAGCAAGCGTCGCGAGCGCGCCTTTTTCTTTTTCGGTCTTTGTGTATTTACGGAGGTTGGGAAGGTGTTGTCGTTTTGGTCTCTTTGCACGCTGCTGTCTCTGGTATGGCTTGGCTGCAGTGTGCATCGTGCTTGTGTGCGTGCGTGTGTGTGCGTGTGAGCAGCACACCCCAAGCTCAAACGGTTTATAAGAGAATTTATAAATGCGTGCATAGTGGTGTTTATGTCGAAGCCGTTGCCACTGCATGTCGAACTTCTTTTTTCTCCTTTCATTATAGCGCTTTGGACTTTTGAACGTGCTGTTTGTTTTGCGCCGCTTGTCATCTCTGAAGAAGAGAAAAAAAAAAAAAAAGCGATAGCTCACTGTTTCGTAATCGGTATAACATATGCAGGCTGTGATCTTTTTTTTTTTTTGGTGGTGTTCCTTTCTATCCGCTTTGAAAGAAAGAGGAAGGTTGGACAAGCACTTTTACTCGTTCACCATGTGCGGACATGTAAGCGACGTTGGATTCAAGCTATATACACTACCTCATTGGTCTCCCTACATTGCGACTCCATTCTTTTCTCTCTCTCTCTCTCTATATATATATATACGTTTTTTTTTTGTCCAGCCACTTTTTCTACGCAAAGGTTAACAACGCCCAGCGGCTATTGTGTACAACTATTTGGAGAATTGTCCATTATAGTAGCCTGACACGTTCACTTGTTGCCTCTTCGGCTTTCTGTTCATCTTCACTGTAGGAGCGCCATGGATTACAGGTGGAGAAGTCGAGGACACTTTGGACGCGGCGGGCGTGACGGCAACGGCGGTCGTGGTGGTGGCAGTGGCCGCGGTCGCGGTCGTTTTTTCAAGCCCGCCTCGCCGGAGGGCTTCAGCCGGGCTCACGACAGCTCCTACACCGCTCGCTACGACGGCGCCTCGGGCACTTCGCTCGACGCCGACGCCGTGGTCGATCGCCAGCGAGACCGCAAGGAGCGGCGGAAGCGCGAGCGGCTGGAAAAAAAGCAGTCCCGTATCGCCATGCATGAGCAGCTCGCAGAGCAGCGTCGGCAGGCGCGGCAGCAGGCGCGGGAGCGCAAGGCGGCGGCACAGGCTGAGGCACAGCGCAAACGGGAGCGCGCCGAGCGCGCGGCGTCGAAGTCGCAGCGTTCGGCAAAGAAGAAACAAAGGCTGGAAACGGAAGGCGCGAACGACGCTGGAACAACATTGCGGACGTCCACGTCGACCAGCAACGGCGACGAGCAGGCCGCACCTGCCGTGTACAAGTTCAAGAGCTTGAGCAAGAAGGGAAAGCGACACGCGAACGCGCCTGAGGAGGAGGAGGAGAAGGAAGAGGGGATGGCCTCCGCCGCGGAGGTGAAGCCGGGCTCTTCACTCCCGTTGCCATCGTCATCTGACTCCACCGTGGTGCCCGCAGAGGTCACGGAAAAGGTGCGGCGACTGGTCAACAAGCTGACCATGACCAATGTGGTGGACCTCACGAAGGACCTGAGCGAGCTGATGGCCACCGTAGGCGTGTCTCGGGCGGCCGTCATGAAAGGGCTGGCGCAGCAAATTGAGCGTCTCTGCCGGCTGGAAACGGGCCCGATGAACACAACCGGCACGCTGCCCTTCGCCGGTCTCCTGCGAGGCCTGCAGCTCCTGCACGGCAACCCAGTCGGTGCGGAGTTGATAGAGCTGGTGTGTCTGTCGCTGCGGCAGCAGCTTGCGGCGGGCGAGGAAGCGGCGGCGGGTAACACCCTCATGGTGCTTGCGCAGCTCTACCTGCTCTGCGGCGTCGATGTCGTCTTTGTCATGTCGCTGCTGCGCATGCTGCTTCAGCAAGGCGCGTGGATTTTGGGCGGAGCGGCAATTGCCGGCACCTCCACCGCGGACATGGCGACGCAGGCGGTGTGTGCGGCGGCGTGCGGCCTGGCGCTCATGCGCGCCTGCGGTGAGAAGTTGTTGAAGGAGAGCCCGTCCGAGTTGGAGGCGGCGCTGCAGGCGGCCCGTCAGGCCTCCGCGCAGATGCGCAGCATCACCGGCACCGCTCGCTTCTCGGCGCTGGTCGACGTGATGGGCGACATCGCGGCTGGTCGGACTCGCAAGGCCCGCCGCACGGCCACCGAAGACGCCGCCCCGGTGGAGGCGATGCTGGAGGACTTGTGCTCCCTGCTGCCGGGTCAGGCCAAGGCGACGGCGACGCAGCGGCGCACGGTGAAGCGCCTCGTGCTGTCGACCAGCACTTTGACGGGACTCACGTGGGAGCAGGTGACGGCGCCGGAGAAGCCACCGCGATGGTATGTGTCGGGTGTCATGACCACGACTGGTGTGTCCGATGCCTCTCTGACTGCTGCTGCTTCAAAACACTCCCCACCTTACAGCCGCGGGGATGAGAACAGTGATGACGAGAGTGGGGATGATGACAGTGATGGGGACTCCGACGCTTCATCTTCCAGCGAGGACGAGGACGAGGAGGAGGAGGAAGAGGCTGTGGACGAGTACGAGCTGAAGCGGGAACGCATCGCACGCATGCGGACGGAGGAGAAGGCGATCAGTGGGCAGCGCCTCAACACGGAGCACAAGCGCGAGATCTTCAAGTGCATTGCCAGCGCCACAGATGATCTGGAGTGCTTCACCATGCTCATGTACCGCGATCCGAGCTACACCCGCTTCCACGATGTCTGCGCCGTGCTGCTGCAGTGCCTGTACCAGGAGAAGACGTACAACCCCTACTACGTGCAGGTGCTGCTTCGTTTCTGCAGCGCAAAGCCGGCGTGCGTGAAGACACTGCAGTTTGCGATTTGGGACCGTTTCAAGACCATCCGCATCGAGAACACGGACATCGTGGGTTACTTCAACTTTGCCTGCTGCCTTGCGGACTTGATCCAGAGCGGCGTGTACCACCTTGGCGTCCTGCGCGGCCTCGACTTGGAGAACACGAACAAGACCATCGGCCTGTTCGCTCGTGTGCTTCTTCTGCGCCTGATTTTTCAGCTCTCAGCCGGACGACTCACACAGCTCTTCTTTGGCGGGGACGGACGGAGTGCACACGACTTGCAGGTGGACACAAGCGCTCTCCGCCGTCTGCTGGTGAAGTTCATGGGGCTCTACTTTGTGGATGAGAATTCGTCAAAGCGGTGGCTGCCGAGTTTCTACGACGTGGTGGCGGCGGGGACGGCGTTCGACACTACCCAGCGCCGCACCGCGGGTAGCTCGCCGCGGGATGGTGCCACAGAAGAAGAAGATGGTGCGGAGGCGCGGCTGCTGAAGGGCAACGCTGCTCGCCCCACCTCGACGTCGCCCGATGCGCTGCTGACCCAGTTTATGAAGCGCGTGCAGGTAGCCTATAAGGCACTCAAGCAAGGAATCTCCTAGAGGACTCAGGAAGCGCGGTGCAAGGGATAATGCGGTATGGGGTAGCGTTTTGTCAGGGATGAGTAACAAAAAAAAAAAGACAAAAAAGACAAAGCATGCTCGTCACTTCTGCTCGCCTTAATTACTATTTTGATACGTTTAAGCCGAAAAGTAATTTCTTCTTTTTTTTTTTTTTAATACGATGCGTAATATGACTAAATTGTGAGCTTTTTTTTTATGTGTGTACGTGTGCCCCCGCAACAATTTAACCATCCGTTCAGAAATGCGGCTTAGTCGAAGTGCCGATGTACATCTATACATCTGGCAAAACAGTTGTAATTACGTGTAGGGGAGGAGTCCTTGTCAAGGCATTGAACACAAAGCCTGACTGCCTCCTTTTTTTTTTTTTTACTGCTGCGTAATCAGAGTAATACTGTGCGCAGGCTGGCATTGCTGCAATGCAAAGGTGGTCAGCAAACTTAGTGCTTTAGAAACTTGCTGTGAATGTAACACAGAAAAGCGACAGTGCCATCTTGGTAGCGAAATTACAAACGCCATTACCTTGTTTTTCAAAACCGCAGCTTCGTCTTTACGAGTTTTCTCGTCTAACTTTTTTTTCCCTCTCCTTTTTGACTCCATCGGTGACAGCGAGCTCAGTGCTGATGCACTAACGTTTTTAAGGTCAGGCAGCAGTGGTACATAGCAGCACACAGTACTGACCCACACCGAACAATAGGCCCTCAAGCAGCCACAGAAAGTAGTGGTCTTTTTAGTGGTGTCCCCCCTTCTTTCCCCCTTTTCTCCTTGCTTTGCGTTTCTGGCGCACGGTGGTGGATGCTTGCCGCGGCATTCAATGGACGCTGAGTGCACTCTGCAGTTGCATTACTCTCCTCTCACGGCAGCGTGGACGTCGGAGGCGTCTCTTCGCGTTGCTGCGGAACTCCTTGGGTATCGCGATGACACGGCAGCGCCTTCTGAACCGTTGTCCACGCGTCTGCAGTTGCTGCTCTACGTCTCTTGCTTCCACCGCTTACGCGAGGTCATTATTGAAGAGGAGCTTGAGGGAAGTGCGCTAGATACGAGTGACTCGAGCCATGCGGGAGATGGTGAACGAACACAGACGCCGCCTGGTGAGGAAGAAAGCGGGGGTGCAGCGTGTGCAGCCTCGACGCCTACAGCTTCACCTCAGGAGGGACAACGTGAACGACAGCGCGTGCGTACACCCGTGTCGAGGTATTTCTGGCTGCCGTGCCCGCACCCCATAGCACACGCGAAGGCCGCTAGCAAATCACGATCATCTTCACCTCCTCAGGGTTCCTCGACGGCGGCTGCGGAGCCAGCGGCAGCCGGCACGCTGAGTGCCCTGCTCAATACCGAGAAAACAGCAGAGGAGACGCCGCAACCGCTCTTTTCCACCCTTCTCTCGGCAATTCCGTCCTCCGCTGTGCTGGGAAGTAACGAGGAGGGGGATGAGGAAGACGACGACGACGACGCGGCAGATGGTGATTCGCTGGTGCTGCGGTTCGACTCACTTTCCACATCCTCCTCGACTGTGTTGCAGGAAGGTGGCTGTGCCGACGCGCAGAACGATCATCGAACAGCAAGTGCAACCCTTCCGGACATTCTCCTGCACACGGAAGCCAACAGGCCTGCGTCGAGCGGGCCAGCCGCAGTCGTACCGGTGCAGGCAGAGACGGAAGTTGGACGCGTTCTCGCAGCGCCTGCTGACGAGGCTGACAACGGTGCAGCAGTTGCCACTGCCGCCGTTTCTCCTCCTCCCCCTCCGCGGCCACGGCCGCGTCTTTTGCTTCTTCGTCCTGGCAGCGCAAGGGAGGGCGTGACGACTTCGTCTACTGCTGCCGTCGCACCTTCTTGTGAGGCCCCACTTTTTTCATCGACCACGAGCGTGGTACCGGGCCACCGCGTGTTGAACATTGGCGCAGCAACAGTGAAGCCGGCACAACAAGAGCAGCTCCCACAATCCTCACCGTCGCCGTCATTGCCACTTCCTGTGGCCCCTCTCACAGATGCTTCTCCTCTTTCTTCTCCACCTACCACTTCTGCTCCCCAGACAAGTGCCTCAGCAAGAGGGAGAGAATTACAAGAGCCATCGGCTCCGCCTGTGTCACAAAAAGCAACACCGTGGTGTCCGTACATCTTTGCGTTTAGGTACAAGTCGGTGCAGTCAACAGCCACGGATGCCACCACAACGCCTGAAGAAGGCGGCCGTGGTGGTTGTGGTGCATCGCAGGCCGCGCTACCTTTGCCGTGGCGGCCGCGCCGCCTCGTCGCGGTGCACTTCATCTTTGCAGATATCGCGACCGGAGAGGGCGCTGCGTCGTCGTCCAGTGACCCCTCTCTTTCAGTAACGGCGCAGAACTCACGCGAGGGTCATACGGGTGGGCAAACACAGCACTCTACCTCCCCGTTTTGGTCCCGCGCGAGTGTTGCGTCTTGTGGCAGGTTAAAGGAGTTTGTCGCAGCTCCGTTTCACGTAGACCACACCTATAGCAGCGGTGGTGGTGGTGGCTGCTGCTGCTGCTGCCCGAGCGGCTACGCTATTGTCGTGGGGGATGCGTCCCTGCAGACATGCTGGCTTTGCCCTCTCGTGGCGTGTGTGGAGGGCACAGCGTGGTGTGGCGGCGCAGACATCGACGCAAACATGGAAGGATCATCGCTAAAGGCGGGTCCTCTCACGGATGTGTGGGTATCTGCCGTGTCAGCGAGCGTAGACCTTCTGCGGAATGCGAGCGGCGATACCGCATCTTTCAAAGAGCCGCCGCAACAGCATCCCGGTATGAAGCGAGAACCACAGACGGAAGACGACTGTTTTGTCGATACTGCACGTGCAGTCCCTCGTGAAGGTTCTCGCAGTGAGGCGTCAAGTGCTCTGTTGTGCCTTCATTTTTCGCCTGCGCCGCTTTCGCAGCTCGTGTGCGTGTTCGCGACTCCACCGCTGCTGTGCAGCGCAAAGGAAAACGAGGTGAAAGAGGATGAAGCTCCACGCGGGCTGCCAGCACACTCGATACAGTGGCCGTCGCTCAGCGTTTCTGGCCTGTGCTGGGTTGGCTCTCGAATAACAGCAGACTGCGTTGTTCTCCAGACTTCGTCTCTGGAGGCGTCAGCGGCACTATCGCCGCTTCCAGGAGCACCGAAAATCAAAGTACGTCGCATTCGCTGCGTGTCTTTGCAGAGCGACAGCCACCTGGTCGATGCGCTCTACACCTTCTACCTGCAGGTAGAAGCACTGTTTGCGACTGCGTTGGGTGCAGCGAAGGCTCTCTTTCCCGCGGAGGACTTTGCGAACGCCAGCACGACAGAGGAGGCGATGGTGCCGCAGGTCGTTTTGACGCGTGTCACACCCGCCAGCCTTTCTCTGCGCGGTGGTGCCGTCGGCACGGCGAATGGGATCGTGTTGGTGGAGGAGACGGTGCGAGCTGCAGATTTGGCAGCAACGCTGGCGGTGAGTAGTCGGTGTGCGAGTGTCGCACGGTGTGGCTGCGGCACCGCGGTGTTGCGTGCACGCGTTGCGGTGACGGCTGCCATCGTGCAGCACCTCTTGTGGCGTATTTGCCTGAGCGCGGTGCGTGGACTGGAAAGAGGCGGCGACAGCGTCGGCAAGAGTGATGGCTGTTGCTCACGCACCGCAGCGGATGTGCGCGAATTGACGTTGCGGGTTGGTTGCGTCGCACGCGCGCTTGCGCTGCAGTGGGTGTGCGGTGGTGGCGCTCTTGCGCACCATAGCGGTGCTGACACAGTGCTGCAGCTGCTGGCAGAGGAGAGACGTATTCTGACCTCCGCCTGCGCAGTCGGGCAGCTCATCCGCGCAAACGAGGGCCAGAGTAGCGAAGGCGGCCGAAACTCCTCGACCGAGGCTGCTCTTGGAGTGTTGCAGGGATTTCGGCAACAGTACACCACCGCCTCTCTCGCGGCTCTCTCGTGGTTAGGGTACGACACAGCGAGTGTGCGGCTGATGCGCAGTCGCAGCATGGCTACCGCGGGCTCGCTGGCGGCGCAGCAGCGTCTCTGTCTCTGGGCCTTGCGTCCTATCGAGTCGTATGGAAAACACTCTGCGTTGTCTGCTGAAAGTCTGGATCTGCTGCGAATGCACAGGTACAGTGACACACCACGGTGTCTGAGTAAGTTCTCACAGTTGTGCTCTGATGCGTGTGCAGACGTCGATCCGACTGGAGAGCGCAAGAGGTGGTTGAAAGGCAGTGTGGATGTGCGCATCGAGCATGCCGCTTCCTTTAACGCCCTGCACATCGATCTCGACTGGCATGTGACGTCGCCCTGCTCGCCAACCGACCTCGACTTCGTGACCGGCACGAAGAACAGCGTGACTGTGGAACTGCCTTTCCTACTGCTGGTCTTCGTCATTGAGCAAGAAGATGAGAAAATCAGCACGGAAGAGGAACCAGTAGACATGCCTGACGACCAGGACGACGACCACAATACTCGCAGCACGAGGGGTAGCAACGCCTGTAGAGTGCGTCTGTACCAAGCTACGTCGTTTTCGTGGCACCTGCCAGTCCAGAGCTGCAGCTGCGTACATGAAAAAGGAGAGCGACTTACACTGTCGGTGATGCACGCACTGGACTTGGTCGCACGTCGACCAGACGCGTTCGCCGACTTCAACGTGCAGGCGTCAGCGGCGGCAGGCAGTGGTGGCAGCGGTATTTCTGAAGGCAACGAGGGAAGTACGCAGTGGAAGCAAGGAAGAAAACTGCAGACAGCGACACGGCGGCGACGACAGCGTTCGGCGAAAGATGTAAATGCAGGTGCCGGCGCTTCCGCCGTTGCGCGCGTTCCATTGGGCGCGAAAACCAGCACAACACGCAGTGAGGTCGGCCATGGCGGTGGTGGAAGACAGAGACGTGGCTTGGTTGTCCCCGCACGCAAACGTCAACGCACGCAGCACAGCATTGACGACGACGGCGACAACAGCAGCATCAGTGGTGCTGGCAGCAGCGCCGAAGACGCCAGTGATCCTGCGCAAGGCGATACGTCAGACAGTGATGGTGATCATGGCGAGGATGAGGATGAGGATGAGGATGATGCGATTAAAGATGACAACGACGACGGAACACTGCTTTTAAACCTCGGAAGCGGCAGTGGACGTTGCAGGGGAGACAAATCCGCTGGAGCTGCTGCGACACCGACAGCGACAAGGCGACGCAAGGCAGCGGGAGTGCGAAGCACCGAGTCATTCTCCGCTCTCGACACCGCACGTGTGCTGCCGCTAGTGGTGTTCCGACGTGACTGTGCCGCGCCGCTGGTGGATGTGGAGGTGCGTCAGACAAGCCTCCTTGCCGCCCAGCTCCGTGCGGCTGGCTACAGCAGCGATGCGGCGCTGCCGAGCGCGGACGATAGCGACGACAGCGAGGAGCGTCGCACCGCACGGAATCCAAGCGCAACGGCGGCGCTCTGTGGCCTCCTGAGCCACCTGGTGGGGTTTGCCACTGTCCACGCGGCTGCGGCGAACGCAGTCGCGCAGCTGCGACAGCGACAGGCGTACACGTCCCTCCTATCCCTCTCTACTGCGTCTTCTACGCCGTCTGCCGCGGCGAGCGCGCTGACAGAGCCAAGTGTGCTCTGCGCGTACGGTGAGCTGCTCCGCGGCATTTTGAGCGGACTCACGGACACAACTGAGGTATCCGCGGAACTACGGCAGCTAGTGTCCACTAGCGCGGTGCTCGCCGACACGCTGAGTGCGGCAGCGGTGATGACGTCTGTGCGAATGGCACTGGCAGAGTACGCGTGTCAAGACGCCGCGTGCCGAGCTCGTGCTTTGGCTTTCGAGATGGAGGCAGAGGCAAATGACACGTTGTCGACCGGTGTCACCACATCCTCAGCAACTAGCGTCCGCACGAAGAAGAACTGTGGTAGGGGAAAACAGCAGCTACAGCAGCAGCAGCAGCGGAAGCAACGAGAGGCAAAGGAGCGAAGTATGGAGGAGGTGAAATTGGCGTGGACAGTTGCGCCGGATGTCATGCACGACTTCAGTTCTGTGCTCTTCACTTCTGTCCTCCGCTTCTTTTGCCGAACGCGATGCTCAGTACTGAAAAGACTCCTCTCTGATCGTAAAGGAGTTCTTGTCGAGCTGGAAGCTAGCGCCTACAGTGGCAGTTTCCTTTTCCCTCCCCACAA
Organism: Lotmaria passim; assembly: GCA_037349495.1. Classification (NCBI taxonomy): domain Eukaryota; phylum Euglenozoa; class Kinetoplastea; order Trypanosomatida; family Trypanosomatidae; genus Lotmaria; species Lotmaria passim. Next base: position 1,197,715 of record CP140195.1, read on the forward strand.
TGCCTCGATCTGTTCTCTACAAGACGGGATTGGAGTCTTGCGGAGCTGCGGATCGCCATGGGGCACGACTGTAGCGGCGGATCTGAATTTACCGCCCTCGCAGCTGCAGACGGCAGCGTCCCCGCTGAGAAACGCGTCGTCTACTCCCGTGCTTCGCCTGCAGCTGCGAAGTACTGCAGCGGCACCGCAGCCGATGGCAGCGCCTCTGGCACGCACGCCATTGCTTGCTTCTCTTGATCGTTCTCTGTCGTTGTCGCAGCTGCGGACGCTGGCTGCTGCGCGCCTGGGCTTCTCTGCCGGTTTGGCATCGGAGCAAAACACAAACGTTTTTGGAGGTGAAACGCTGAAGGAAAGCACGAATTCTGACCGTAGCTCGTCGTCTTCGAGTGCCAGTCTCGACATATTGAATGCCAGCGCATCCGCGCTGCTGACGAATGCCACAGATGCAAGACCGGCGCCGGCTTTCATAACAACGGCGGCAGCGTCGCTTGGGCTTGCTATTGTGCAGCTTTCTTGTGATGATGTGACAGAGAAGCAGTAGCCTTCAACGGCGACCCTCCCTTTTCTTACTGTTATTGAACGAGCACAGGTGAACTCAGTTTGCGCTATCTGCTGATTTGATGCAGAGTGTTTGAAGGAAGTGCTGGGCTGTTAATAGTAAGAAGCCACAAAGCTGACATTTTTTTTTTTAAACACTAGATCTGCTTTCAAGTTGTCAATGTGTAGGCTTTTATAAGTATGTCTCCTTTAGCGTTCTTTTTTTTTTTCTTTGACCGTTTGCCTGTACCGACTTCAGTGCTTGACAAGCGCCGCTGATCAACCTTATGGATGCTGAACGTTGAGGACAAATCTCTGTCGGGTGATGTAGAGGCAAGGGAGCTGAACAAGAGCCATAATCACCGATAAAAAACAACGACGGTACTTCTTCCTCTTCTCCTCTCTGATCCATCTACATGCTATCATCTTTTCTCCGTCTGCGCTCCTTTATTTATTTATTTATTTATTTATTTATTTATTTACTTTTATTTATTTGTTTATTTATTTATTTATTTATTTACTTTTATTTTGCATTTGGGCGAGTCAAGTAATTCGAAAACAGAAGTGTCTTTTCATAATCAAAAGAAAGAAAGAAAAAAAAAAAACAACGTTTTCCCTTTTCCCTTTTTTTTTTTTTTAGAAGGCCGCACCTGTGAGTGCGCTTTTTTTTTTTTTTGGCATTTCCTTTTTTTTTTTTTCTTCTAAGTAGCGGCGTGGCTCTTTTTAATAAAATCACCACATTTTTTTTACTCTCAAATGTCGTCCTCTAGCAGCTCTTCAACGAACACGCCGAACTCCGACGATTCGTCGGTGTTTGGCGCGCTTGAGATGGATGCGACGTCGCACATGCAATCGCTGCCGGCAGTCGAGCCGGTGCCGCCAGAAAGCCCCCGCGTGGCTCCGTCGCCGCGAAAAGGTCCGCCAGCCGGAAACGCACGCAGTACAGATGACCTCAGTCATCAAATGCTACCTATGTCTCCGATGAAAGCGATTACGCCGCGGACTTCTCCCGAGAGGTGCCGTAGGCTCTCGGGTCAGGACACGGAGCAGTTGCAGAAGGCGCCGTACAGCAGCAGCCTGCATAACATCCCTGCGTCCAGCATTGTGATTGACGGCGATGCCAACGACAACAGCACTCACAACGCCAGTAAATGCAACAGCAACCCACACGAGTGCGTGCACCATCTGGATGTGCAGGATGTTCTGATCCCGGCCCAGCCTTGGTGGTCAGTGCCGGTCAACATCGACGCTGACGGTCCTGCCGAAGGCTCAACGAAAAACGCACACGCAGCTACGCCGCATCTCAACGAAGCAGACGATACACCAGCAGTCAACCCGCTTTCTCCCAATAGCACGACCGGCGACCTCGCATCCCCTGGCGGGTCGAACAACGGGGTCGACGAGGCGAGCACGCGGCTGCTGGCAAAGGAATCTGTTGGTGACATCGCTCTGCTCGACAGCAGCGGCCCCGGCTTTTCCCTCTCCGCTATCGCAGCTCCGAAAACGGCGGAGGAGTACTTTGAGCAGGTCGCCAAGCTTGACCGTGTGCGTTGCGGGTTAGGGCAGGAACTCGAAGGGGAGGCGAAGGACGTGTACGGGCCCACCTGGCCCTTCTCACGGCGCATGATCGCCACGAAGGTGCTCTTCAACCGCAAGTGCTCTGCCCCAAACTGCGGCCACAACCAGCCCGTGCGGGCGGTGACGGGACCACAGATTTGGTCCCTCTTCTTCATCTACAGCATGATTATG